>CM038041.1:169948741-171247907 GCA_021397845.1 Areca catechu | reverse complement strand
GTTGGACCTACAAGGGAGTACCAGCGCTCTGATACCACTTGTTGCCCAGAAATGGAGTCCAAGAGGGGAGGTGAATTAGGTCTTTCAGAAATTTAAGCAATTATGTGTAGGTCTTGAAATGTTTGTGACCAAAATGAATTATCATAAAAGGATATGCAATGGATAACAGAAAAATTAAATAAAAGAATAAAGTGCAAGTAATAGAAAAAGAATCACACACAAACACCAAGTTTTATAGTAGTTTGGTGCACTCTAAGCACCTACATCCACTCCCAAGCTTTCCTTGAGAATTTTTACTATAATCTCTTCAAAGATTGTAGCTGACTTATTTTCTAAGGCTCACAAGTCAAAACCTAAGTTGGTTTTGTCACGTAGGCTCACCAACAACCTTACAACTTGTTTTATCTTCGGGCTCACAAGTAAAATCCTAATTGGTTTTGTACCTTTGGCTCACCAACAACCTCAACAACCTACTTTCAAAAATCCTTGAAAGCTAGGTCAACAAAGTATAAAGTTAAAGATACAATAATGAAAGCATAATCAAACTCTCTTCAAAGAGTGGAATGTGGAAGCTTTGAGGCTCTTATTGATTGTTTGATTTGACTTCTCTTTGGAATCTCTTCAAAGCTACTTTTGGAAAGTTGAGAAGATAGGCTTGTAAGCTTTTTGAATGGAATCTCTCCTTTTTAGCTTTTTGAAGTGAAATTCTTGAAAGAATATTTGTCTTATGTGTTTAATAGAGTTTAATGCTTCATGAATGAGTTTGGTGAAGCTTAAATACTTCAAAAATTTTAAAAAATGGTTTGAGACTGTTGGAGAATCAAAATTAGCCGTTGGGAGCTTGAAAAGATGAAATCTGTAACTCAGAAAATAGAGTCGTTGAAGCTGTCAGAAATCGTGAGTCGACACTTGACTTCCAAGTGTCGACACTTGACTTCCAGGTGTCGACACTTGGCTCCCAGGTGTCGACACTTAGCTCCCAGGTGTCGACACTTACATTTCAGGTGTCGACACTTGACACAAAAAACACTCCAAATAGCAAGTTCTGTATTTTCAAAAATCTCAGGCCTTGAGTCGATACTTGAATTCTAGGTATCGACACTTGAATTTCAGGTGTCGACACTTAGCATGCCAGTGAAGAATTTTTGCATGCCAGCTCTGAAGTATCGATACTTGGCAATTCGTGAGTCAACACTTGGTTCTGCAATTTGCCAAAAAGTATGCCAAAACTTCCAAAAATTAAAAGATCTTCAACGAAACTTCAAAGCATCTTTTATAAACCATGATTGATCATCTTTGAGGCCTTTTTCAATTGAGAAGACTTCATGAAACTTGAAAATTGCTCAGCTTCATGATACTTTTATTTTGAGAATTTGAGGTGCCTGTATCCTGTAACTCGTAACTATAATTGAAACATTAGTCTATAATATGTACTCAATGTTTGTTAATCATCAAAATCAAGGATAAATCCAACACCTAGTCTATGTCTTTGTATGGATTTAGGACTAATATAATTTCTCATGAATACCCTTACTTGAGCCCCAAGTTTGTAAGCCTATTTAAAGGCCTCCCATCTTCATGTAATTTCAGAATATTGATGAACTAAATTTGAGTTTTGTCTCTTTGTTGTGTGCCCTTGCTATGTGCATGCTGTGTGCGAGCTGTGTATGAGTTCTTCTTGTTCCTGCACCTTGCCTCCATTTACATCATCAAAACCCTAGACGCCCCTTCCTTCCAACCCTTGGCCTCCATCATCCAAGAGCCTTTCTTTTCCTTCTTTCAATTACTCAGTCTTCATACTCTTAGTTTTATAATCCCTTATGGTGATTTGTAGGTCTCTCGATTCTCATGAGTTCGAGGATACCTTCTAATCAATCGTCAGATCACCGAGCAGAAAGCTGCGAATTCGCAGGGTCAGAAGCTTGTTCTTCCAGGCCGCATCCGGGAGCGTGAACGATCTTTTCATGGAACGATCTTCAGCAAGCACTTCTATCGTTGCCAAGTACACCCCCTTGATTCATCAGTATTGGTATTGTAGGAAAGCTAGCCTGACTAGGATTTCTCAACCTTGGCGATCTTGCTTATCTATTACTTTTAGGATTTATTCCTGCATGCATGACTTCCAAAATTTTCATAGAATTCTATACTTTGAATTTTGGCTTGAAATTTAGGATTTAAAACCTTAACTTCATGCTTAATCATGAAAAAATACTTTGCATGCATAAATCATCCCGCATCAGATGGGTTTGATGAGTTTTCATGACATGCATCATGTCAAGATTTTTGATAGAGGAATCGAATTACACGGTAACTACACCTAGGGATTCCAATCTTATCCTGCTAGGTTGCCACTACATACTGCTAGGTATCACTGGTGGATTGTGAGATCCCATTAGGATCGTTTACGGATCGACGATCCTAATTAGGGTTAAGCTGAAATTATTTCAGCCCATCAAAAAGAGTTTTGATGATGTATAATAGAGATTATAGCATATCTCATTACCAGACAGGGTAGGACCTGAGGGGTTACACACATTAGAAGCTCAACTAACCAATGAGCAAATCAATATGTTGCTAAATTTGGCACCTGCCAATTTTAATATATTTGGACTTAATTATAAGTGTTACAATTTATATTTGACCTAATTAAATTAAGAATCGGTCATTAATTGAATTAAATTAGATTTAATTTAATTAATTTGATTTAAATTAGGTTTGTTATTTGAACTTGACTCGGTTAAGTAATTCTAATTGAATTGGATCAATAGCCTTTCGAAATAGGTTCGATCGGACTTGAAATTGGCTTCGATTTGACCATCAAATCACATTAATTGGATATATAGCTCAGAGTCCCATTTGACTAAGACTCTCTCTCCTCTCCTCATGCCAAAAATGAGAATGGTGCAATGTTTTGTGTGGCATGGAATGAGTTATGAATAGTTCTTTGACTACCACTCGTCAATAGCTTCCTGATGCTATAGTTGTGTGAATAGTTCTTTGACTTAGGGTATCTCAGCTACTCACAGTAAGGTTGTTATGGTTTGACAGCACATAAACATGGTTTCTATCCATTCAGGACCTTGCGGTGTTTATTGACTACAGTAAGTTTATTGTCAGGAGTATGGTGCATACTTGTAGGAATCTATCAGCCTTAGTAGTAGAAATCTATCAGCCTTAGTAGTAAGGAATAATCCTATGCAACTTAGTGAGACTGAGTCCATAAGTCTATGGCCATAGCAGGGTGATAATAAAAAGGTGTTTTCATTAATATCACATTCAGACTCGAGTCGATTAAGTTTAAGCATATGACAGATAGATTTGACGAGTTTTCGTGACCTACATCATGTCGAGATTTTTGATAGAGGAATCGAATCACACGGTAACTATACCTAGAGGTTCCAATCTTATCATGCTAGATTGCCACTACATACTGCTAGGTATCACTGGTGGATTGTAAGAGCCTATTAGGATCATTTACGGATCAATGATCCTAATTAGGGTTGAGCTGAAATTGTTTCAGCCCATCAAAAAGAGTTTCGATGATGTATAATAGAGATTATAGCATATCTCATTACCAAACAGGGTAGGACCTGAGGGGTCGCATACATTAGGAGCTCAACTAAACAATCAGCAAATCAATATATTGCTAAATTTGGCACCTGCCAATTTTAATACATTTGGACTTAACTGTAAGTGTTACAATTTATATTTGACCTAATTAAATTAAGGATCAGTCATTAATTGAATTAAATTATATTTAATTTAATTAATTTGATTTTAATTTGGTTAATTATTTGAACTTGACTTGATTAATTAATCCTAATTGAATTAGGTCAATAGCCTTTTTGAAATAGGTTCAATCGAACTTGAAATTGGCTTCGATTTGATTGTCAAATCATTTTAATTGGACCTATAGCTTAGAGTCCCATTTGATTAGGACTCTCTCTCCTCTCCTCATGCCAAAAATGAGAATGGCACAATGTTTTGTGCGGCATGGAATGAGTTGGTGCTAGATGTGAAGAGTCCTTCTGTTTTGGGAATCTTAATTTATCCCAAACTCTATCCCATAGAATCTAGATTAATTTAGGACTTTTATCTTATGTTAATCTAGACGGGACCTACCTTAATCTGGCAAACAAATGTGCACAAAATCACTTGAGGCATGGAGGATTTGTGCGTGAATAATTTGTGGTGCGAGATTGAAGGAAGAGTCCTTCTGCTTTAAGTAACATTTTCCACCAAACTCTATCTAATTAATTATGGATTTAATTAGGACTCTCTCTTATCCTAATCTTGATTAAGATCCATAATAATTTCGAAATTATTAGTGGATGGTCATTATTTTTAAGCGTTGGTTTTTTAAGAAGCGTATTGGTGAGGAAAAAAGGTATCGTAACATATAGTATTGATATACCGCCTCTTCTTTACCTTTCTTTTCACCCAAAAACCTTAGAGAAGGTCTTCAAAAATCTGAAAAAGAGAAAAGAAAATAGAGATTAAAAGAGAAAATCAAAAAGGAGAGAGGTCCAAGATCTTGTGATTATGATTCACAAGATAGAAGTCGTTTAAGAAGAAGAAAGGTCTTGATTTGCTGAAAGAGGAGAGGGCTACAAGGATCTAACAGTTCGGTGCTCTCTATGATTTGGTTACACAAGCTCCGTGTAGATACCAACAAAGGTAGGGTGATTGCGCGGCTCGAGCAAAACCCCAAGAATCTAGTATTTGATTCAGATTCGGATCGGTATAGTTTTTAAAACAAGCCAGAATAGCGATCCAGGTATGTATTTTTTGTTCAAAATAATTTTATATTCAGATCTGAATTATTTTCAATTAATTCTAGCATGTTTAAGAATTATTATAAATAAATTAGATTTATTTATAAACTGCATGCTTAGATATAAAATTGTTTTATATGTTTCTTTCGCTGCGTCGGGCATTGAACCCTGATTTGCTTGCAGTAATCTTGTTTGGAAAACCAACAATGGTATCAGAGCCACGGTTCTCCTTTTCTTTAACATGCATGGATTAGGATCAGATCTGAAATAAATTTAGATCTGAAAGTTAGATTGTGTTTTCATCAAATCTATGCTGATTATAAGGTTGTCCTGCTATAGGGTTTACCCCATATAGTGCAAATGTTGTCCTAGCATAAATTTGATTTGTTTTGAAAAACTATTTTTAAAATTAAAATCATAACTTTTAAATCTGAAATTAATTATTATAAATTAATTATTAATTTATATTGTGATCTAAAAATTAATTGATCAAAGGTTGCACAAAGTGAATAAATAAGGTTGTCCTGCTGTAGGGTTTACCCCCTATAGTGCAAAGGTTGTTCTACTTTGATGCAAACCTGTTTTAGAAAAAAAGTTTTCAAAAGGATTTTGATTGATTTTTGATCTTAATTATATATGTGATGTGTTATTAAGTATATTTTAGATCCAGTTAGTTACATTAGATGTAGTTTAATCATATGATCTAAAATGTTGATGTATATGATGCACCAAATTAGGTTTAGATCTTAAATTTGATTCAAGATCATAAGCCATTATATATCATGCACTTGAACCTAATTTCAAATTGATTTGAAATTAAAAAATTAAATTAGATGCATGAGGGTTTGGGTTGAACAAATTAGGTCTAAAGATTGGGCTGCGGTATTAGGGCTTGATTAGATCAACTAGTAACCCTAATTCGATTTTGAGCAAGTGAATTAACCTAATCAAATGATGATTAGGGTTAGGTCAAATATGGTCAAAATTGATTTTAGATGTAGTCTAGTCAGATCGATTCACAATTGTGAATCGATAAGTTAAGACCTAATTTGACTTATTGATGAGCCCAAATCACGAGTTTGACCTAATTGAATCTTATCAACCAATTGGTGTCTAAGGAAAGTTTCATTCATGATTTTTAATTGGGGCTAACTCTTTCCTAACAACTCAACTGGGTTAGGAAAAAGAGGGTATATGACAGAACCCTCCCATGCATCATACTAACCTGGCCAATTTGGTTGATTAAGTTTTCAAAAGGGTCACTTTTGATTTATGTTCACCCATGCCAGTTTTTTTAAGTCTGACGTGAGATTGTGTTGACTTAATCTAATTGGTCATCCATGATTTGGCTGATCAATTTAGAAGAGACATGAACCTAATCTTTCCATAAATATTATGTCTAAGGTCTTCCATCATTGTAGGTGTGCGGGTGCCCTACTTGTGTTGATTGTTCTCGGCTAGTTACAATGGTTCAGTTGCATCGGAATGACACAACCACCCTATTAAGCATGAGATGTAGCTAGGCAGTGATGGGGTTGGGCCCAATAAATGGTTACGTTGAGGGACCCAATGATGACTTTGTCTTGCATAATGATGGGTCTGACTTAACTAATGATTGGACCAATAAACAGTCATATTGAAGCTCTATGATTTAGAGACCAAGTTGCTACAACTTGTATTAGATACATTGGACAAGGGTTGTCCACTTATTAGTATAGTATGTTACCAATAACCGGGCATAGTGAGGTGCCGCACATCGATGGGACCGTACCACCCACTAGAAATCTAGAGTTGCGTTAGGATTTCTGCATCTCCACGAGGAATGTAAAAGATCCGAGAAAATAGTGAAAGTTCTAAAATTATTTCTTAAAGATCCTAGAATAATTTTTATAATTAAGTATAAACCATTTAATAAGAATCTTCTACTATTGCAGTTAACTATGTCTGCTTCAAATCCCTTAGCCCGCATTTTAGAGACAAACCGACTTGCAGGCCTTAATTTCAAAGTCTGGTTGAGGAATGTCAAAATTATTTTGAGTTCTGAGAAGTTAGGCTATGTGCTTAACCAGGAACCTCCTGTTTTACTTGACCATCTAAATGCCCGTCAGATGCCTGCATTTGAAAAATGGATGGATGATGATAATAAGGTTAACTATTACATATTAGCCTTAATATCAAATGAATTGCAGAGCCAATATGAGGACATTTCAATTGCTAAATTGATTTTGACTCACCTACAGGAGTTGTATGGTGAACAAAGTTGTAATGCACGCTTTGAGGTATCGAAAAGGCTTTTCAACAATAAGATGCATGAAGGACAGTCTGTCCACGATCATTGTTTGACAATGACCAAGGACATAGAACAGCTTGAGAAGCTGGGCATTCCTATTCACAAGGAGCTTCAAGTGGATTTGATCCTCCAGTCCTCGACTAGTTCATATGCTCAGTTCGTTATGAATTATAATATGAACAAGTTGAATTACACCCTATCTGAATTATTAAATATGTTGGTAAGCAATGAGGGGACCTTGAAGAGTTTAAGGGACTATGTTTTCTCTATGGAGTAGGCTTTCTCCAAAAGAAAGTCTACTTGGAAGAAGAAGAAACCTGCAAAGAAGCAGAAGAAAGAAAACAAGTAGAAAAAGAAGGACACTTCCAAGAAAGCCAAAGTCAGCAAAGAAAAATGTTTCCACTGCAATACAGATGGCCACTGGAAAAGAAATTATCCACTCTACCTGGAAAGCTTAAAGAAACAAAAGGCGGATGCAGCTTTTGAAGGTAAGTCCATACTTGTTATTGAATCTAACCTAACAGTTTCATCTACTTCTAGTTGGGTTTTGGACTCTGGCTCTAGTGCTCATATATGTACTTCTATGCAGGGTCTGGAAAGAAGTAGAATGCTGAGGGAAGGTGAGATGGTCCTACGATCGGAAATGGAGCAAAAGTTGCTGCACAAGCCATTGGATCATATTCTCTGGCATTAACTTTAGGATTTAGATTAGTACTTAGTGACTATTATTTTGTACCTGTAGCTAGTAGAAATTTGATTTCTATCTCCGTGCTAGCACAGAAAAGATTTGAATTTACATTCAATAAAGGCTTTTGTAATATTTATTTGAGAAATAAATTGATTACAAAAGCTATTTTAATTGACAGTCTCTATCATTTGCATGGTGATGCATCTATGAATATTAATGAGCAAATTAATGTGAATGCCATAGGACATAAATGCACTAGGGATAACCTAAATGAAAAATATATATGGCATCTTAGGCTGATCATATTGGAGAGGATAGGATTAACAAACTGGAAATGGATGGGATCCTAGATTCAATTGATTCTGAATCATATCCACTTTGTGAATCATGTCTTCGAGGAAAAATGACCAAGTTACCCTTTATAGGACATGGGGAGAGGGCCACAAAATTACTTGTCCTGGTATACACTGATGTATATGGTCCATTTGATGTGCAGTCCAAGGATGGTTTTTATTACTTCATAACTTTTGTCAATGATTGTTCACGATATGGTTATGTGTTTCTCATGAGGCATAAATCTGAAGCCTTTGAAAAGTTCAAGGAATTCAAACATGAGGTAGAAAAATAAACAGATAAAACCCTTAAGGTTCTTCGATCAGATCTGGGAGATGAATACCTTAGTGAAAAATTTTTAGGTTATCTTAAAAATAATGGTATAGTCTCACAATGGACTCCACTTGGTATGCCTTAGCTCAACGGGGTATCTGAGAGGAGAAATATGATTCTATTAGATATGGTCCGATCCATGATGAGCTTTACTAACTTGCCTTTATTTCTTTGGGAATATGCCCTACAAACTTCAATTTACATTTTAAATATGGTTCAATCTAAATCCGTTCCTACCACACCATATGAGATATGGTATGGTAAGAAACCAAGTCTTGCTCATTTCAAGATTTGGGGATATCCAGTCTATGTCAAAAGACTAATGGCAGATAAGTTAGAATCTAGATCTATGAAAGCTTAGTTCATATGATATCCTAAAAATCTTGGGATACTACTTTTACCTTCCTGAAGATCACAATGTGATTGTGAGTAGGCATACCACATTCCTGGAGAAACAATTTATTCAAGAAGGTGATAGTGGGAGGCTAATAGAGCTCGATGAGAAAATCTCTGAAGAGCAGCCAGCTAGAGATCAGATCAAACCCAGTCAACCAATTGAAATAAATGCTCTTCCACCTCGTAGGTCTACTAGAGTCTCCAATCCTCCTAAAAGGTACTTAAGTATGCTTACAGAGGATATAAAGGAAATGTTCCTAGTAGGGGACAAGGATCAATTAGTTGATCCTAAGACTTATGATGAGGTGATGTCAGACATCGACTCCAAGAAATGGTTGAATGCTATGAAGTCAGAAATTGAATCGATGCATTCAAATCAAGTATGGTCCTTAGTGGATCCACCAAAGGGTATTGTACCTATTGGATGTAAATGGATCTACAAAAGAAAGATAGGTTCAGATGGTAAGGTAGAGACCTTTAAAGCTAGGTTAGTGGCGAAAGGGTATAGTCAACGTGAAGGCATTGACTATCACGACACCTTTTCAATAGTAGCTATGTTAAAATCCATATGTATGATGCTTGCAATTTTAACATATCATGATTATGAGATATGGCAGATATATATGAAAACTACATTCCTAAATGGATATCTTGAAGAAAATATCTATATGGAGCAGTCTTTGGGTTTCACTTCCAGTGATGTAGATTAAAAGGTCTGCAAGCTGCATAGATCAATCTATGGATTGAAGCAAGCTTCTCAGAGTTGGAATACTCATTTTAATGATGCAATCAAATCATTTGATTTTTTAAGAATGAGGATGAGCCTTGTGTTTATAAGAAAGCCAATGGGAGGGCAGTGACATTCCTCATATTGTACGTGGATGACATCCTCCTTATTGGAAATGATATTTCCATGTTGACTTCGGTCAAAAGTTGGTTATCTAAGAAATTCTCTATGAAAGACTTAGGTGAAACATCTTATATTTTGGAAATTAAGGTCTATAGAGATAAATCTAATCGGATGCCTGGCCTTTCATAAAAAATGTACATAGAAGAAGTGCTGAAAAGGTTTAGCATGGAGAACTCTAAAAGAGAATTTTTACCTCTTCAACATGGCATTAATCTCTCCAAGAAAATGTATACTAACACACCTGAAGAGGTTCAATGCATGAGCAAGATCCATATGCTTCAGCAATTGGAAGCCTTATGTATGCCATGTTGTGTACTCGACCTGATATAGCTCTTGCAGTGAGTATCACAAGCGGATATCAATCGAATCCAGTTGAAGAGCACTGGATAGCTATGAAGAACATTCTTAAGTACTTGAGAATGACTAAAGATTTATTCTTAGTCTTTGGAAGGGATTCATAATTATGAGTAAAGGGATATACAGATTCAGACTTCATGTCTGATCCTGATGATAGAAGGTCTACATCAGGATCTGTGTTTTTGTGTAATGGTGGAGCAACTAGCTAGAAAGTTCCAAGCAGCCCATCATATCTGATTCAACAATGGAAGCAGAGTACATCACTGCCTCAGAAGCTGCAAAAGAAGCCTTCTGGTACAAAAAGTTCATTACAAAGCTCGGAGTGATGCCATCTGATGACATCCCCATATATTGCGACAATAATAGTGCAATAGCTCTTGCGAAGGAACCCAGGTTTCATCAAAAGTCTAAGCATATCGAGTGGCGATTTCATATAATACGCGACTACCTCAAAAAGAAGTATATCGAGATGCGAAGAGTAGACTCCGCGGACATCGTGGCAGACCCACTGACCAAGCTATTGAGCCAGTAAAAGACTGAAGCCCACCTTGAGAAGATGGGACTTACATATGTAGCCAATTGGCTTTAGTGCAAGTGGGAGATTGTTAGATGTATGCCCTAAAAGCCAAGTTGGTTTGACACATTATATTTCTAGGGCATGAATTTTGTACTTAATTTTTCTCATTAATAATAAGGGCATTTATTTCATTCATATTGGTGTGTCTATGAATCGTCCATGGAATTAATGGATAATGACACATATTCTCAAGAGTTGAGAATCAAAGGCATGTATCTTTATAGGTTACGCCTAAAAGGATTGTGATTGATCCGTTAAGATCAGTGCACAAATCACTTTCTTTTATGGGTAGATGAGTCTCTGATCTATAGTGTGGTGACACTGGAGTGAGAGTGCAGGTAGTTGATAGGGATCAACGGTACTGAGCATGACCAAGTACAGGAAGTTATACGGATGACTACTCACTCATCATAGCTTCCTGATGCTGTAGTTGTGTGAATAGTTCTTTGATCTAGGGTATCTCAGCTACTCACAGTAAGTTTGATGTGGTTTGACAGCATATAAACATGCTTCCTATCCGTTCGAGACCTTGCGGTGTTCTTTGACTGTAGTAAGTTTATTGTCAGGAGTTGGGTGCACACTTGTAGGAATCTATCAGCCTTAGTAGTAAGGAATAATCCTATGCAACTTAGTGAGACCGAGTCCATAAGTCTATGGCCATAGCAGAGTGATGATGAAAAGGTATTTTCATTAATATCACCTTCGGACTCGAGTCGATTAAGTTTAAGCATACGACTGATGGGTTTGATGAGTTTCCGTGACCTGCATCATGTTGAAATTTTTGATAGAGGAACCGAATCACATAGTAACTACACCTAGGGATTCTAATCTTATCCTATTGGATTGCCATTACATAATGCTAGGTGTCACTGGTGGATTGTGAGAGCCCATTAGGATCGTTTATGGATTGACGATCCTAATTAGGATTGAGCTGAAATTATTTTAGCATATCGAAAAGAGTTTTGATGATGTATGATAGAGATTATAGCATATCTCATTACCAGACAAAGTAGGACCTGAGGGATCACACACATTAGGAGCTCAACTAACCAATCGGCAAATCAATATGTTGCTAAATTTGGCACCTGCCAATTTTAGTATATTTGTACTTAATTATAAGTGTTACAATTTATATTTGACCTAATTAAATTAAGGATCAGTCATTAATTGAATTAAATTAGATTTAATTTAATTAGTTTGATTTTAATTGGGTTAGTTATTTGAACTTGACTCGATAAATTAATCCTAATTGAATTAGGTCAACAGCCTTTTCGAAATAGGTTCAATCAGACTTGAAATTGGCTTCGATTTGATTGTCAAATCATTTTAATTGGACCTATAGTTTAGAGTCCCATTTGATTATGACTCTCTCTCCTCTCCTCACACCAAAAATGAGAATGGCACAATGTTTTGTGCGGCATGGAATGAGTTGGCGCTAGATGTGAAGAGTCCTTCTATTTTGGGACTCTTAATTTATCCCAAACTCTATCCCATATAATATGGGTTAATTTAGGACTTTTATCTTATGTTAATCTAGATGGGACCCATGTTAATCTTGCAAACAAATGTGTGAAAAGTCACTTGAGGCATGGAGGATTTGTGCATGAATAATTTGTTGCGCAAGATTGAAGGAAGAGTCCTTCTACTTTAACTAACATTTTCCACCAAAACTCTATCTAATTAATTATGGATTTAATTAAGACTCTCTCTTATCCTAATCCTGAATAAGATCCATAATAATTTCGGAATTATTAGTAGCTGGTCATTATTTTTAGGCATTGGTTTTTTAAGGAGTGTATTGGTGAGGAAAAAAGGTATCGTAACATATAGTATTGATATTTTTCCTCATCTTTACCTTTCTTTTCATCCAAAAATCTTAAAGAAAGTCTTCAAAAATTTGAAAAAGAGAAAAGAAAAGAGAGATTAAAAGAGAAAATCAAAAAAGGAGAGAGGTCCAAGATCTTTTGACTCCAATTCATAAGATAGAAGCCGTTCAAAAAGAAGAAAGGTTTTGATTTGCTGAAAGAGGAGAGGGTTGCAAGGATCTAGCAGTTTAGTGCTCTCTATGATTTAGTTACACGAGCTCCATATGGATACCAATAGAGACCGGGTAATTGCGTGACTCGAGCAAAAGCCCAAGAATCTGGTATTTGATTCAGATTCGGATTAGCACCATTTTTAAAGCAAACCAAGATAGCAATCCAGGTATGTATTTCTAGTTCAAAATAATTTTATATTTAGATCTGAATTATTTTAATTAATTCTAGCATGTTTAAGAATTATTATAAATAAATTAGATTTATTTATAAACTTCATGCTTAGATATAAAATTATTTTATATGTTATCTTCTGCTGTGTTAGGCTTTGAATCCTGATTTACTTGCAGTAATCCTGTTCGAAAAACCAACACGTAAATCCTACTCGTATCCCTTGTTGAAGTGCTTAAGACCTTCCAAAGTCACCTACATCCTCCAGGAGATTCATGAAGGCATCTATGAAAATCATGTGGGGGTAGAGTGCTAGCTTATAAAGCTTTAAGGTAGGATTATTGCTAGAATACCATACGAAAAGTTGCATCCGAGTTCGTGCGAAGGTGCGATCACTGCCAGTGACACGCACACATCCAATGGCAACCGGCTTCATCGTTGAGCCAACTTTCTTCTCCCTGGCTATTTGCCTAATAGGGAATGGATATATTGGGACCATTTTCTCCAGCATCTGGCTAGCGAAGATATCAGATCATCGTCATTGACTACTTCACCAAATGGGTGAAGGCCGAGCCCCTGGCATGGATCACCGAGGCCAAGGTTAGAACCGTCCTCTAGAAGTCAATCATGTACCGCTTCGATGTCTCCCATACTATCATCATCGATAATGGACAACAGTTCGACAACCAGGCATTCAAAGAGTTTTGTGCCAAGTTGGGCATCTACCACCCTTCACTTCGATGGGCCACTCGTAGACTAACAGGGAAGCTGAGATGACCAACCACACCATCCTCTAGGGACTTCACACCCATCTAGACAAAGCGAAGGGCTGGTGGGTGGAGGAACTCCACAGCATGCTATGGGCCTACCACAACACCCTCGAGCTACGATGAACTAGACACCATTCAATCTGGTCTTCAGCATTGAGATGGTGCTATTGGTGGAAATCAGTCTACCGATGCTAAGGGTAGAGCAATTCGATGAGACAAGCAATCCATCATGTCTCCTACTCAACCTCGATTTGCTGGATAAGATGAGGGACAAAGCCCGACTCCATAAGGCCGTGTACCACTAACAGGTGGCCTGGTATTATAACTCCAGAGTGAAGCTGAAAGCCTTCCGCCCAGGAGACCTCACCCTAAGGCAGGCAGAAGTATCACAGTTGATGAGGGTGGGAAGCTGTCGCCCAATTAGGAAGGCCCTTATAGGGTAGTCGAAGCCCTATACCAAGGAGCTTACAGGATAGCTGAGCTCGATAGCACCCATATCCCATAGATGTGGAATGCGAGGAATCTGAGGATGCATTACCAATGATGCATGCCCCCTACTTAATGATGGAATGGGATGCCTCTTTGGCGGCATGATTTGGCTTCGCCTCTTCAAAGAGAACTCATCCGTCGGATTCCAGGTTTGGCAAAGAAAGCCAGGAGCTCCAAAGTCCTGCACCTATCTATCGGATCCCTGGTTTGGCGAAGAAAGCTGGGAACTCCAAAGCCCCACACCTATTCGTCGGACCTGGGGTCCGACGAAGAAAGCCGGGAGCTCCAAAGCAATGCACTCATCCATCGGACCCTAGGTTCGAGAAACAAAGCTCGGAGCTCCAAAGCCCTGCACCTATTTATCGGACCCCAGATCCGGTGAAGAAAGCCGGGAGCTCCAAAGCCCTGCACTCATCCATCAGATCCCAGGTTGACGAAGAAAGCTAGGAGCTCCAAAGCCTCGTACCTATCCATCGGATCCCAAGTTTGGTGAAGAATGCCGGGAGCTCCAAAGCCCCACACTCATCCATCGAACCCTAGGTCCAGCGAAGAAAGTCGGGAGCTCCAAAGCCTTGCACCTATCCATCGGACCCCAAGTTCGATGAAGAAAGCTGGGAGCTCCAAAGCCCCACTCTATCCATCGAACCTAGGTTCGGTGAAGAAAGCCAGGAGCTCCAAAGCCTCACATCTATCCATCGGACCCTAGATTCAGTGAAGAAAGCTGGGAGCTCTAAAGCCCCACACCTATCCGTCGAACCCCAGGTATGGCGAAGAAAGCTAGGAGCTCCAAAGCCCCACACCCATCCGTTGAACCCCAGGTATGGCAAAGAAAGCCAGGAGCTCCAAAGCCCTGCACTCATCTGTTGGATCCCAGGTTTGGCGAAGAAAGCTAGGAGGCTCCATGGCCCTGTACTTATCCACCGCCCCTGAGTCTAGTGAAGAAAGGTAGGAAGCCTTGTAGCATTGCCACTCTGGGTTGCCTGTCCCACAGCTCCGCATTCACTCCTCAAATCCTATGTCCAGCGAAAGAGAGGACAAGGTACTCCGTGGTGCCATCCTTACTAGTGACTTGCACCATGGTGCTCGTGTCTACCCCTCCTGTCCTAAGCTAACCTTTATTGGTTCGAGAATAGGTGGAGCCTAATAAGACATTGCCTAGTGCCGCCACCTCCGATGGTTCATCCAATTGCCCCATCACTTGGTAGATGAGCCAAACATTGGGCACTAAAAGAAAAAAAGGAGAAGTAAAGAAAAAGATTAGATTGGAAAGAAGCTTAATTCATTACTTGAAATTGGTTTACAAAAGAAGAACTCCTCGACAGGCCAGGAGTTCAACAGAGTATTCCAAGTACAGAAAAAAGAAGAAAAGGAAAAGGAAGAGGAAGCAGTAGAAGGACCTTAGGTCGGTCGCGGCCCAAAAGTCGATGCTAGAGCACCGTCGAACTTGGTGGCCTCCATAGTGGCTTCTATCATCGCCCCCACCTCGACCATTGTCCACTCAATGGCCTCCCTCACCGAGCTCCACCAGGTCGATGTTGTGGCCATCGCGGCCACTTGGGACACTTGAAGTAGAGCCAAGCTGGCTTCAAGTTCGGTAGGTTCTTCGAGGGTGGCTTCGCGAGCAGGTCTGCCTCGCCGTGTCTCCCTCAGACCTGTCTGGGACAACGTCATGCAAGTCCGAGAGGTGGAAGAGCTGTGCCATCTTGTTCTTGCATTCTTCAAAGCCTTTAAAAAATGTGTCATCGACGGACCTCCCTTACTTCATTCTCGAACTCCATCGAGGCCTTGTATTGCAAGATGGACTCGGTCACTTCTCTCTTCATGGCCTCCATCACCATCGTAGCAGTGATAGCCTTCTCCTCGACCACCATGGCTCGCCCCTTCACCAGATTCAGCCGCACCTAGAGGCCCTGCAGTTGCCCCTCTAGCGAAGGGATGTAAAAGTGGACTTGGCGAGGTTCTCCTCCAGGTGGGTGATATACTCATGGTCCTCTACGCACAACCCTAAACCCTTCTCCATAATCATGGCCTCACGGTCCTCTATGTGCAACTCAAGGTCAGTAATGGAGTCACGAGTCTGCCCGAGCTCGATCTCCAATTCCTTCACTTGAGCCTCCAAGGCCAGCAATTGCTCCGCCAAGACCTTAGCCTTCGCTTCGGTGGCATCGGCCATACTGTGGGACTCCGGGTCTCGCTAGAGTAGCACCCAGTACATGTCCTTAACTAGGAATGCATCCTGGATATCCTAAAGTAGGAACCAAGGAGAAGCTGTGAGCCCAAAAAAAGGAAAAAGAAAAAAGGGGGGAGAAGAAAAGAAAGGAAGGCTTACCGTGAGAAGCTAGGGAAAGATTCTAGTAATGGTGTCCTACAATGAGCAGCCGACACTCTCTCGATGGTCCCGAGGCTACATCATGAATCCCAGCAACCTCTTGGCCAAGCCCATCTTAAGGGTAACCGATGCCTGAGGCGGTACCAGCATGGATACCTTGGCCACCCTAAGAGTTGGAGCCATAAATGAAGAGGGACCCACTAACATCAGGTATGCCGAACGGTCTCTACCGCTATAATGGTTGCAGGCAGAGTCGGACCACTCTCCTGCTCGAGCACCGTGCCTACTTTGGGGGACAGTGGAATATTGACTATCTCGGGAGCCTCTAGAGGGGCCTGAGGTGTCCCCTTCTCTTGGCTCAGCGCTCCCACTTGGTGTCGGGGTCGCATCTCCAGTCACCTTTGCAACTGGCACCGAGGCATCCTAGGTTCTCTCTTCCCAGGATCGGGTTGATGGCTCCCCTGTGAAGCCTCTTCGCCGGCTCTTCATAGGATCTCATCGACGATGATCACTTGCAGGTCTTTGCTTAATTTTGTTATGAAAAACTTCATATCTACATTAATAAGAAGAGTTCGGTTAATCACCATAAATTATCGAAGGATGCAGATTTCAAATCTCACCTAAAGACCGGACCAGGCTGATACCGGTGTCGAACATGTTTTGCTCGGAGAGAAGGTCTCGCCCGTGTGGAACCCTTGAGGTGATGAGTTGATCATACACCTCCTGATCAACAAGCTCTACTGTGGCATTCTGATTGGGGGATTGGTTAGGGTCACTCCAAATCTAATTGATCCCCTCGACCGAAGCAAAGAGGAACCTGCTCTTCTATCCCTTGATAAAAGTGGGCAGGTCAAATCCAAGCATCCTGGGATGGGGTGCTACGAACCACCACCCCCTATATGTAGGGTGGCATTTCATGGTGAAACAGGGCCCTAAAAAGAGAAAATCGAGTGACTATACTATGGAAGCGGCACAATACTATGGAAGAGGAGATGACCCTAAAAGAGTTTCGGTTAAGCTAGGCCAGAACTAACCTATGTGGTCCAAGAAAGATAGAATAAAAGGATGGAGAGGGAGCCAGAAGCCAGCAAGAAAAAAGTCTTCATATAGGGTGATCCGCTTATGCCCACCTGAGGTGACCCGCTCTGGCCCACCTGAAGTGACCCGCTCCTCCAGATTTGGGGTCATGATTTGGATGAAATATGGGATCCTGTAAGTACTCCAGAGATGGACGGCATCTGCCCTGGTCATCGTTGAAGCGATGCCAGATAGACCCACCAGCAGGTCCTAGCTTGAAGATGAAGGAGGGGGAGGTAAAGACAAGGTATTGGGGTCCACCATCCATCGGGGATCCTAGGGGACTCTGAAAGGAATGTCCTCCTCCTCGCTATCCGAGGAAGGAGCCTCACCTAGGATGGCTCCGCCATGCTGGGGCGGACCAGGGGACGCTCCAGGGGATGGCGTTTGCCTCCAGAAGAACTTATGAAGGAGGAAGGAACAAAGGAGATAAGGAAAACCTAAGAGCAGGGGACACTCCTTTGGTATAGACTAGAAGGGAAGAAGGCAAAGGAGGAAGACTAACCTGTAAGGGACTCTAGGTCGAGAGTTCCAAGAATGGGTGAGGAGCTTTTCTCTTTCTTCTCTGCTCCTCCTTTTTTGCTTGAAGGTCTTTGAAAAGGCACGAAAGGACGAGCCACTTATCTGAAAGAGATGGCAAAACCTGGCTTTTCAAGCTGAACCACTTGATCGATGTGGCCTTCCACTTTGTCGATCGATGGGATTCAGATGCATGTCGATCTCCACTATCTGGGATGCTTTGACTCATGAATCGCCATGCCAAGAGTCATGAAGATGTCATTTTGGATCGCCACTCCTGCTGATGCGGTGCCCTTTGGTTAGCATGGGCACGATCCATGAATCGTTAGAGGCTATAATAATTAATGATGCAGGCGTGGCGGCCCTCCATGTTAGCGACATCATTACTCCCTTCACCCCGAACCCAAGGAGTCATGATGCACTCTAGGCTCGGGAGTGGGGGGCATATGATATGGCTAGGCACTGACGCGGCACCCGAGTGGCCAATGTGGTGCATGCATCCAATATGGCAGGTTGCTGACATGGTGCCCGCGGTTCGAGCTCTTGGCTGAGTAGAGCTCCTAGCCGAGTAGAGCTCTTAACAGAGTAGACTCCTAGCTGACTAGAGCCCCTGGCTGAGTAGAGCTCTGGCTGACTAGAGTCCCTGACTGACTAGAGCTCCTGGTTGAGTAGAGCTCCTGGCTGAGTAAAGCTCGTAGCTGACTAAAGCTTTATGGCTAGTGGAACTCCTGACTGAATGGAGCTCCTGGCAGAGTAGAGCTCCTAGCTGACTAAAGCTCCAAGCCAGCCCGAACCTCAATCGTGAAAGGAAGTGGCCACTACATGCCGGGGGAGAAAGGAAAGATTGAGGGATGCCGCTACCCTAGATAGGTATGTGTGCCCCAATTGGCCCTATGAGGCCAAACGGAGACTAGAGAGGGCAGGGTCACTATCTTCACCGGACTTATTACGACACGCCATGGAGGAGGAACAGTGCCTCGCCTGCCCTGTGCCCCCTACAGAGGTGCCCACTATCAGAGCAGAGAGCCGCATAGCATGCCATCCCTCTTCCACGTTGAGGATCTTGCTAGGGCTCCGAGTCCTACGGGATCTTCACCCTTCACCAGGAAGCAAGTCCTGCGGCACGTTGCCTGCACCCATCGCAGAAGGGGTCATGCTAGGACTCCAGTTCCTATCCCATGAGATCCTACCAGGTCTGCACCCTCCTCCAAGTGTATGTGCCGCAGCACGTTGCCTACATCCGCTGCAGAGGAAGCCCTGTTGGAACTCTAGTTTTTATCCCACGAAGCCTGCACCCCTCTCTTAGGAAGGGGCACGCAGCTCAGATACCTCATCCACCCTACAAGCACCGGCTACCATATATATATCAGTAAGAGGGGCCTCCAGCGAAGGTAAGCAAGAAAAGGAAGGCAAATCCCATAGAAAGTGGTGGCAAGTAATCCTAGAAAGATCATCTTCTTCTTTGAAAAGACCTCTTCACGGGGTCACCAAGGCCTCTATGACAGAAGATCTATTATCCTCAATTATCCTACTAACTTGATCGTCGGAGTGTCCCCACCGGGATCCTTGGCCTTAGTCTCCCTTTTTTTTGCTGGATTGTCCGACGACCAGGAGCATGCACCGATGAGGCATCCGACGGCACCCGATGCGACCTGCATCACCTCGAGACCCACCAAACTACAGGTCGAAGGCGGTCGTGGTGGCAACACCTTTCGTGCAAAACACATCGCCATTTTGAGGGTTGATTTTAACTAGAATAGAACATACTCTCTTGCCTTAGTGGCAAAGAGTGACACTATCCATACAAGCATTTAAAAATTTTATAGAATATTTTTTATATCTACAATGTTATATAAGTATTTGTTGTCATTGCTTCTCGCTTGGACATCGAAGGTGGCTGGAGAAGTGATGCTCACGAGATGTACCCACAGGAAAGCCTTGGCCGGAGGCGGCTTTAGCAAGGACCCTCTAATATTCAAGTTAGGTGGCAAGCAATAGAAAGAAGAAAGGAAAGTAGAATATAGAGAGAGTCATCGACCTATTTTGGGGGTTCGTAGGGAACTCCCTTTTATAGGAAAAAGGTAGGGATGTTTTTGGAATGAAAAAGTGTTGTGAGGGTGGTGAATTGGGTATGAAAACTTTTTTACAAATATGTGCCCTTTTGAAATCTTAGTGTGGTGAGTGAAGTGAGTTAGGTGTTAAATGCGGAAGCAAGTAAATGAGCATAAACACAAGCAAGCACAAATACCACAAATTTTATAGTGGTTCAAAGCAACATAGCTCTACGTCCACTATCCAAGATACCACTTGGGATTTTCACTATATTCACCATAGAATACAACCAGTTTATTTTACACCGGGCTCATAAACCGAAATCCAATCTTGGTTTTACACCGGGATTACCAAGAACCCTATACAACGTTAGTTTTTTTGGGCTCACTAACAACCCAAACTTGATTTTCAAGGCTTACCAAAAATCTTAAACAATATCCAAGCTACAGCCACTGCTGTACTTGGAACAATTCAAAACAAAGTTACAAATGAAGCAACACTGAAGATAGATCAAACTTTGTCGGATGGTTGCAGTTGAAGCTCTTTGAGAAGCCTTTTTGATTGCTCTTCTAATGCTCTTTAAGGCTTTCAAATTTCTTCGATAAATGACTCAAGAAATTGATGGGAGTTTGGTGAAGTCTTGAGCTCTAACTTGAATGCTCCTTTGAATATTCAATGCCCTCATAAAAGTTCTTCAAAACTTATTCAAATCCATCATTTATAGCCTTTTGAACTGATCCCAAGTGAAAAAGACCGTTGGAATGTCTTGGAAGTCGAAATCTAGCCGTTGGAGCACTTTTTGGATTTAAAAACTGCAATCTGAAACTAGCCGTTATACTTTAAAAACTAGGATTCGAGTCGGCTCGGTTGGGTCGAGTCAGCTTAGATTCCCAGACATGGAGAACTGAACTCTGGTCAAGTCGGCTCTTCTCAGTCGAGTTGGCTCACCTGACTAGTTTTCCCAGAACTGAAATTCACTCACTCTGGAGGAGTAGGCTCGGTTGCTCTTCGGGTCGGCTTGGATGACTGATTTCAGAAAACTGAACTTCAGCTACTCTAGACGAGTCGACTCTAGTTTCATCGAGTCTGCTCGCTTAGCAGAGTATCAGAAAAGCTTGTACCGTGCCAGAACAATGAGTCGACTCTATTCTTCGAGTCAGCTCGAGTGATCTTTGTCCAAGAGCCTCCAAACTTCTTCAAACAACTTCAAAAGACTTTCAAACTTCTATAAACCTAATCTAAGTAATTTAAACTTAAAAATTACAAAGAGTTGGTCCTTTTTCATGAATACATAAATAAATTATCTTTGTGATCTTCAATACATGAACATTTTCTATGAAAAAATTGATACATTGCCATAATTTTAGACTTGTAGGGAGAATGATTTTGCATTTGAATCATTCTACAAAAACTTCTTAAACACTTGAAAAGAGTTAGTATTAAATGCATGCTCTAATATTTTGTCATTATCAAAATCATTCTAGGGATCAACAAAAAGCCCTCGGTGAATTTAGTGAAAAGTGATAGGATAGCGATGCTCACGGAATGTACCCGTAAGAAAGCCTTGGCCGGAGGTGGCTTTGGCAAGGACACTCCAACATTCAAGTTAGGTGGTAGGCAATAGAAAAAAGAAATGAAAGTGGAATATAGAGAGAGAGTCATCGACCTATTTTGGGGGTTCGCAAGGAACCCCCTTTTGTAGGCAAAAGACAGGAATGTTTTCAGAATGAAAAAGTCCTTAGTGAATTTAGTGAGAAGTGACAAGACTGAAGATCCTGTCACATGGGATGTCAAAAAATCATTTTGTTTATCTAGAATGTTTGCCTCCCATTAATTATAGCTTTGTCTCTTTCACGGAACCGACCATGTCTTTTAATGGTGATATTGACCACCGTATATGATTGATTATGCACCTCTTAATTGTAAAGATTTTCTGAAGATTAATGGATATGGTCTTCTGATTATGCCATCGGATGTATGGAGATGAGCATCGGTTGGTTCATCCTTTGGTTACCTTGAGGAGCACCGCTTGAAAATCCCTATCCGTCCTAAGATACAAGGGCCCATGGCCAGTCCAAATGCCTTTATCAAGACCGAGGGTCAGCTGCATCGAGAGATCCAAGGCATGATTTGCTTTGCCCGAAGAACAGCAGATCCTGGCTGCTGGAGATGAAGCTTGGCTTGTGGATTCTCGGAATACCAAGGGTGGCGGTTGGCCCCCCACATCAGTATCTATTTCTATTTATTTGGTGAAAATAAATTATTGGTTGTATATATCATTTTTATATATTTGTCTTCATTGAACCAATTGCACCATTGGCTATTTGGCTTCATTTACTTGAACCAATTGCAAGTATGCAAGGAGATGCAACATGTAAATGGAATTTGCTCGGTATATTTATTTTCTCAAGAGTTCCAACTACTTTCTATCTCCATGAAGCTGTGGTATTAGATGTAGACCAGGCCTCTAGTTTCCTACCACATGACTCCCGGTTAATAAAAAAAAGGAAAAAAAAAAAAAGAAAAAAGAAAGAGAAATGCAGATAAGTAGGCCTGAGGTTTGTAAAATTTTTAGATCAAATGTTTTTAGAAAATAATAGAATTTTGCCCACAGACTAGGCTATGTATTTTTCAATAAGGGATTAATAAAGCATGCATTTAACCAATTGGCTTGGCTTAAAATCTGAAAATTAGATCTCACGTTTACAAAGATGAGCCTGATTACACATCATGTACTCATGTTCGAGTCCAGAACTATAAATCTGAAATATTTGGTTCGTTTGAATTTAGGTCAATCCATATTCGAATCATACCTAATTATATACATGTATAAAATATATTTCCTATACAAATTATGAGTAAATGTTATGAAGTGAACCATGAAATCCATGTTTCTTCCATTCTAGTTTTAGGGTTCTTTCGCTGGATGTCAATGAGGTTAGACATGAGCTAATATTTTTAGTACAATGAGTAAATTGATAAATAAATACAAAAGCAGGTGATATAACATCATAAAAACTAGAATTCTCAATAAAAAAAAGAAAAAAGAAACTTTATAAGCACTCCCTCGATCTATTGTGCGGTATAAGTATGGGATTCTACGTACACTGGATTTATAATTTGGATATATGGTATGGTATGCATGTTGGGTCTGGCTTTAACATGGTACAAATTAGACGGATTCCAACCATTCGTAGACACACCTAGGCCCGTTAGTGGTTCACGTTGGATCAGGTTGGCGTCTGGTTTGGTGTCATAGTTCAGGTAAAACTATTTGACCATTAACAACCAATTTGAACTTAAAATGGACCCACCCTTTTTTTTTTTTTTCCTTCCGGTACCCAGCTATAATATTACACGTCATTGTTGCTATAAAAATTGTCTCATAAATGGATTCAAGCCATATAAAACTTGTGGTGGGGGATCTTTATTAGCAGTTTCCAGAGGAAAGTTCGTGTATGAGAAGGGGGTTGCGGGGGAAGACCCGGGCAGAACCCCCAAGGTCTTCCCCAAAATTATTGTTGACCGGAAAGATACAAAACTTCGAACCTGCGTCTTGATGACCGATTGGGAAGCCTTCGTGAAATTTCCGGATCATCATTGACCATTCCCTGCAGGAGAAGAATAAGATCCAGCGCGAAATTAATTTCGCGAATTTTCTCTTCCTTCGGGGATCCAGCTAAGTTTAGCCGGCACCTTCTATTTATACCCATTCTTTCTTGGAATCAGAATTTAGCTTTCTTGCTTCCTTCCGAGGAGGAGGGCTGAGAAGTGGTATCGTTGGGATTTTGAACCACATATAATGTAAACGCCAAGTTCTTTACTTGCTCGGGATCTTTTTCTTCACTGAATTTTCTTGATGAGATTATACAGGCAAGATATAGCTTGAATAATTGCCAATATTTACTTGCTCTTGTCATCTGTGTTCTCTGCTTATAATATAAGTTTGTGTATTAACTTGCTTATAATATAAGTTTGTGTATGCATAAAATATTTACTTGCTTATAATATAAGTTTGTGTATGCATAAAATATTTACTTGCTTATAATATAAGTTTGTGTATGTAATGTTTGATAGTTTAGCATTTTCTGATTATGGCCTTGATTGACATGTTTCCAGCTTGTTGCTTCCAAACTAATGCTTACTTTTATCTAGAGAATCACAGGAGATATTTTGTCTATTTTCATCTTTTATTATTATTATTTTTGTGAGAACAGGGGTTTTTTTGGATCGAAGTCGGCGGGCCTAGCTGACTTCAGTCCAAATTGGAAAAAAAAAGTCGGAGTCGAAACAGGGGAGATCAGCTCTTCCTTATCCGGTCGAGGTTTTCGCTGGATATCTCGAGAAAAGAGTCGTGAGGGGAGAGGGAGGTGGTCGGCGACAAGGTAGGGACGGATTGGAACTTTGATCGAGTGGAATTTGTTTTCCAAACGACGAAGGAATCCGTCGATGTGGGTTCTTTAAATCCTCCTTCACTGCCGCCAACCAAACTCTCATTGGGTGCCTTCTGCGACATCTTCCTCTTCTCCGGCGAGCGACAGAGTGACCTTCGACGCCGGTAAGTTTAATTTTCTTATTTTCCAATTATTTAAGGGAGGATTTTGTTTGGGTTATATTTGGTTTTTGGGGCCGTTCACCGCCGGTGGCCATGCCACCGCTTTTCCTAGGCCACCAAGCCTTCTTTACAGTAATTGTCATCCATGGCTGCCACCGGTAGCCATGGAGAGGCCGGCTCGGTTGAGCCAAGGAAGGCAGTAGGGGGAGGGGTTCGAGAGAAGAAAGAAGGAAGAGAAGAGGAAGAAAGAAAACAAAAAAAGTCTCTGTTCCGTGGGAAAAAAAAAAAAGAGAGAAGAAAGAAAAAAAGAAAAAAAAAAGAAAAAGAAAAAAAAAAGATTAGGAGAGAGAAAGAAGAGAGATAAGATGAGGAGAGAGAGAGAGAGGAGAGAGAGAAAGAAGAAAGACAAGATGAGGAGAGAGGGAGGAGAGAGAAAGAAGAGAGAGAAGATGAGGAGAGAGAGAGAGAAAGAGGAGAGAAGAGGAGAGAGAAAGAAGAGAGAGAAGATGAGGAGAGAGGAGAGAGAAAGAGAAGAGAATATGAGGAGGAAGAGGAGAGAGAGAAATAGGAGAGAAAAATATATATAAATATTAAAAAGGGAGATCGAAAAGTATTATTCTGGAAATTCGTGAGATTAGGATTTACGGGTGAATCATAAAAGAAATTTGGATAAAATGTTTGGGTTTATAATTACCCTAGGATTATTGATTAAAAAATTATTATTGTACCAGTAGGGAGGCAGCCTTCTGAGTAGTTTGTGTGAGGTAAGGATCTCTGGACCTGATCACCAGTTATATATATTTATTTATCATGACATGATTTGATCCGTGCATATGAGCATCGGCATGTATGATTTGTTTTGCATGAAACAGTTTGACTTTCTATGTTGGATAGTATAATTATTGTTACTAGCTATTTTCCAATATACATGATTTATCAAATAATATGATATTTGTATAGGTTGGACCATGATACGAGTTTTTGGAAAGTTGTAAATGCCATGATTTGACATAATGATATGGAAAGGTAAAGTGTTAACGATGTTTGGACTAGCCATGCCATGGAATCGTGGTTACACAGCCTGAGCCACGGGCTTAGTACGTCGACTAGCCTGGCCACGGGCAGATTATAAATTGTCAATTACGAGATTGCTAGTCATAGGCTGAAGTGTGATAATGAGCTTGCCAGTCACAAGCTGAAGTGTAACACTGAGATTGCCAGTCATGGACTGAAACATGACCGTGGTTAGTCCAGAATCCTAAATAAGAAGGATGTTCAAATTGAAACATAAAAATAAAATATGATTTTATAAAAGATTTTGTCATATATGACATTTATGTTGTTTTGGTCGTATATTCTGATAAATTATTGTTTTCCAGTATTTTCAATTTATACTATTATTGGTGAGATTGTTTGGAGATCTTACTGGGCTGTAAAGCTCATAACCCCTATTTATTTTCTCTTTTCAGAGTTGTGCAGGATAATCAAGCTTGGTATTGGATTGAATTCATGGTAAAATGATGCATAGCAAGGATTGGGTTGGGCATGAGACTGAACATCAATTTGTAGATTCTTTAGTTAGTTTTGTTCAGTTAATTCAATTACTAATATTTATGATAAGCTCAGTTATGGGAATCAAAATGAAAACTTAGGACTATTACGGTCATGATTATTTGACATCGGAATTCCGATCATGATTGTTTGAGACTGTGACATAAATAATTTGGAAATCACATGGTGGTTATTAGGACCTGACTGAATGATATCAAAACTTAGGACTATGATGTAAGCGATTAAGACATGACGTAAGTGATATTCAAGCTTAACTTATGATTATTAGGACTGTGATATATATGTAATTTGGACATAACACGAATTGTATCGAGGTTATAAGTATGACCACTTGGAATTGTGACATAAGTGATTAGGATATGATTTGAATATCAAAATTAGATAATAATCATTATGGATTATGACTTAGTATCATAATCAGATGGGACATGATAAAAGTTATAAGAATAGACTTAAAGTTTGGATTTCTAATATTTAGGTTGTGCATAAGATATAATATGTGATTAGTACAAAATAGGAACATGATTTTTGATTTGTAATATAAGTAATGGGATTGATCTAGGATAATGTAAAGGGTTGGATGATTTGTACTCTTTGATCATGATAAGTAAATATAAGATGGATATTGGAGAATTGGATAAGAGATGTCTTTGCCTTTGATAAGTGGGTTGACCCAAGCATCAAGAATACTAGCTGAAATTATAATATGCTATGTTAACGGATCATGCTGAATAAGTAGGTCTAATTATCAATTAAATGACTTTGGAATCCTGAACTTGATAAGGATGCATATTATGATAACATGCTAGTTTTGTTGGATTGTAAATTTTGGAACTATTGTAAGAAGATGTTTAGAGTATAGATTAGGAAAGAGTTTAATAATATTAGAAAGGATATGTTTCGATGAATCTATATATAGATTATTACTGAAAATATATAAAGAAAAGTATGTTTGGGATGATGTATAGCTTAGTAACTCTCTATTGATGGATTAAATTATATCATGTCGACATGGTATTCATATTTTGATAAGAATCTTGATAGCCTATGTTAGCAAATTTTGGATGGGATTACTGGATCTATCATATAATTGGGGATTATTGGCTATGTCAAATTCTAAGTCAGATTTAAGATTTATGAGAAGATTTAAGTTATTCTGGATAGAAAAATTCAAAAAGGGTAGAAAAATTTTAAAAAAAATTATATATTATATATTATAATTTGGACAAAATTCAAGGGTCATAATTGATATCCTGGATAATTACATGACAAATATTATGATTTTTGTAACTAATAGGGTTATAATTAATCCATCCAATGTCGGGAATTATGTCCTAAAGCCAATCATCTAGGCTGTAGATGGTTGTGCAACTCATGTATATATATAAATTATTGAATTGAATAAAAGGTTTATTCTGGTTGTTCATCATAAGTATCTTCCTAATTGAACTCTTGTGTGATGATATCCTTTGAGCTATCTTGTATGCAATATAGAGAGGATACGTTGTGTAGTTCATAAATTGGTTCACGACCAAAGGATACGTTGTTTCAGGACGATGGTGTATCGAAAGTAGGTCGTTGATGTCATATCTGTTGGTTGTCCTTTTAACCAAGTAACATGGAGATGCTGGTATGATATTAGGTGTTGTGTTTGACACTTCACTGAACGTAACTCTCATGCGGGATTCTCCTTTTATCGAAGAGGAGTCTTGTATTAGAATATGGATATAAATTATTACTTTAACTTGAAACCACTATGGTAGCTTGTAAGCAACTCACTATGCTTAGATGCCGAACTACCCGGATTTCTAATCCGGTGAAAGAAGGTTGCTGAGTACAGTCAATTACTTATGTAAGCGGTAGTATGATCGAGAAAGGATTGACCTCTCCAAATGGTTTGGATTGAATACTTAATATGCCTCAATTGAGAAAGACCATGGCCAGGGCATTCCTTGTAAGGAGTTACAGGGATTCTTTATTTGAGACATATTGAGTGGATTGATTATGGCTGGGTAGTTTAACCCTATGCCATCCGGAGTATTAGGAGGTTCAAGAAATAAGTTCAGTGCTATTCCATATTTGACAGGTTCATGTTGCTCTACAATTTTCAACCTATCCGGACGCCAGGTGTCATTGCTAGATGGTGACTTTGGTTGGTACTACAAATATTCTCGTGCTACCGGTTTAGTATTTGAACCTGAGGGGTCACACACATTAGGGGCTTAAGTAACTAATCAGCAAATCAGTTTGGACCTAATTATAAGTATTACAATTAATATTTAACCTAATTAATTATGGATTAATTGTTAATTAAATTAAATCAGAATTAATTTGATTTCAATTAATCTAAATTATATTGGGTCAACAGCATTTTCGAAATAGGTTCGATTGGGTTTAAATCTGGCTTTTGATTTGAGTGTCAAATCAATTAGAAATTGGATCATGAGTTAGAGCCCAGTTGGACTAGGACTCTCTCTCCATATCTCTCCCTCTCTCCTTGTTTCCACATGCCACATGGCATGAAGTTTTCATGAATGAAGGGCAATGACATGAGGAAACTAAGTCTCCCCTCATTTATGACTTGGAAAGTTTCTTAAATCTTGTTTTTACACTAGTCTCCTCCCATTTTTGACTTGGAAAGGCCTTTATTATTTTGTCATGATAAATGAGGTTGGTGACATGGAATGAAAAATTTGACCTTGTTTATGAAAGAGGAGAAGTGGGAAGAATTTCTTTCATGTGAAAACAAGAAAAGAGTTAAGAAGGTTTTTCTTGAGGTGTGAAAGCATTAAAAGGGAGAACTTTTTCCTATCCTCTTTAAATACCTTCATACACTTAGTCTTATGCCATTAATGGGGAGTTGGGCTATATAAGGAGGGAGGGAATGGCCGGCCAAGTATGGATGAATGAATGAATGAGTGAAGAGAAGGAGATAAGGGAATGAAGGATTTTTCATCCACTTGGGTGTATGATGGTCTTTAGGCATTTTGCTACCAAAGGTTCCCTCTCCCTTCCATTCATTCTTACTTTTTCTCTTAGTCTTTCTTTCAAGTGTTGAGAGGTTATTTAGATAAGAGTAAGAAGAGGAAAGGAGGTCCTAAATCTTGCAAAGACTAGTTTGCAAGATAGAAGCCAGAAGCTGGTCTAGTTATCGATCGTCACGGTTTTTAAAGCAAGCCCGATTTGCTGAAAAATGAGAGGACTACAAGGATCTAGCAGTCTAGTGCCCTTTATGACTTTGCTACGACAAGACTTGTGTGGATACCAACAGAGGCTGGGCGCTTGCACGGCTACAATTGATCTCGGTCCAAAAAGGATTGACATGGATTTCAGAACAAGCCAGGATAGCAATCCAGAGCCAGGTTTTCTTTTCACAGGTCGATGCCATCCCTGGGATCACGACTGAGAGGTGGCCATTTCTGCAACTTTCAGTTCTTCCTGGTGAACGTCACCAAGGTACGTGCTTATTCTATGTATAACATAGTTATCATTGCTGCATCATTGTATGATTTCTAGAATGGTTCTGTTTTTCATACAATGTTTGTATGATTTCATATTTACATTACTCCAGATGTATCTAGATCCTGGTAGGGACCCGTGTTAATTAGATTAACATTTATAGATAAGATGGTTTTATCACTTTCCGCTGCTGCATGCCTTTAGAAAAGTTTTAAAATGGATACCATTGTGAGGAACTATTCCTAGGGACGATACATGCATTTTAAAACTTTTCTAAAGGCATGTAGCAATGGAAAATGATAAAATCATTTTATCTATAGATGTTAATCTAATTAACACAAGCCCCTACTAGGGTCTAGATGCATCTGGAGTAATGTAGATATGAAATCATGCAAACATTGTATGAAAAACATAACTATTCTAGAAATCACACAATGATGCAGCAATGATAACTATGTCATACATAGAATAAGCACGTACCTTGGTGACGTTCACCAAAAAGAACAGGAAGTTGCAGAAATGGCTGCCTCTCAGTCGTGATCCCAAGGATGGCACCGACCTGTGAAAAGAAAATGGCTCTAGATCGCTATCCTGGCCTGCTTTGAAATCCATGCTGATCCTTTTTGGACTGGGATTCAATTGTAGCTGTGCAAGTACTCGATCTCTGCTGGTATCCACATAGGGCTTGTCGTAGTAGAGTCATAGAGGGCACTGAACTGCTAGATCCTTGCAGCCCTCTCATCTTTCAGCAAATCGGGCTTGCTTCAAAAGCTATGTCAATAGATAACTAGACCGCCTTGTGGCTTTTATCTTGCAAACTGGCCTTTGCAAGATTTAAGACATTCTTTTCTCTTCTTACTCTTATCTAAATAACCTTTTAACACTTGGAAGAAAGTCTAAGAAAAGAAGTAAGAATGAATGGAAGGGAGAGGGAACCTTTGGTAGCAAAATGCCTAAAGACCCTCACACACCCAAGTGGATGAAAAATCTTTCATTCCCTTCTCTCCTTCTCTTCACTCATTCATTCATTAATTCATGCTTGGCTGGCCACCCGCTCCCTCCTTATATAGCCCACCTCTCCCCATTAATGGCATAAGACTAAGTGTATGAAGGCATTTAAAGAGGATAAGAAAAAGTTCTCCATTTTAATACTTTCACACCTCATGAAAATCCTTCTTAAGTCTTTTCTTATTTTCATATGGAAAAAATTCTTCCCACTTCTCCTCTTTCATGAACAAGGTTAAATTTCCCATTCCATGTCACCACCCTCATTTATCATGACAAAATAATGAAGGCCTTTTCAAGTCAAAAATGGGAGGAGACTAGTGTGAAAACAAGACTTAAGAAACTTTCCAAGTCATAAATGAGAGGAGACTTGGTTTCCTCATATCATTCCTCTTCATTCATGAAAACTTTATGCCATGTGGCATATGGAAACAAGAAGAGAGGGAGAGATATGGAGAGAGTCCCAGTCCAACTGGGCTCTGACTCATGGTTCAATTTCTAATTGATTTGACACTCAAATCAAAAGTCAGATTTAAACCCAATCGAATCTATTTAGAAAAGGCTATTGATCCAACACAATTTAGATTAATAGAAATCAAATTTGTTGACCCCATAAGTGATTTTGATAACCAAATATTGGAGCATGTATATTTAGTTCTAACAACTCTTCAAGTGTTTTACAAGTTTTTGTAGGATTGTTTAATTTGTTCAAACTTCAACTCCTATACTATTGTTTATTGTTTGAGTTGTGTTGTAATTTATTTTTGTAAAGAAGAACCCAATAAAAAAGCTAAGAAGAAAAATCATGTAAAAATGGTTACTTCTTTGTGTGTGTGTGCCATAAAAATTATTGAGTTGGTAAGCTTGAAAATGTAAAAAGTTGATGAGAGTTCTTTCTTGAGTTCAAGTATAAAAATCCTGAAGAAGATACTCGAGCCGACCCAGCATGATGAAGAGCCGACTCCACCTACTAGCATGCAGTAAGGATTCTGGAATGCAGCAATCTGAGCCGACTTGAAGGTAACCGAGCCGACTCTAGTGAATCCGAGTTAACTGGATTATGTCTGAGCCGACTCTTCCAAAGTCCAGTTTCTAAAGATTTCTGAGAACAGTCAGGCGAGCTGACCCGAACCAGAAAGAGCCAACTTTGCCAGACCTAATTTTGAAGACCTGAGAAAGCAAGCCGACCTGAATTGCATCGAGCCAACTCTTCCATAGTGAGGATTTCTGAACCTGAGAAGAAGAGCCGATCCAAGCTGAAAAGAGCCGACTCCTCGAGTTCAAATTTTTCAAAGAAAGAAGTTCGAGCCGACCCGAGCTATCAAGAGCCGACTCGTCCAGAGTGAAGTTTTGCACCCTGAGACAAAGAGCTGACTGCACTGAAGATTTGGTGACTCGACCTATCGACTCGAAGGATTCTGAGCTGACTCGAACATCATTTTTAGGTATCCAATGGCTAGTTCCAAAAAATATTTTTGAATGCAAAAAAAGTGCTCCAACGGTCACAAATCATTCTCCAACAGTCTACAACAGCTAGAACTGCCTTGGAGTGATAGAAGATCTTATATTTGAAGGATTTGAACATCCAAAAAGTAAGAGTTTTTGAAAGAAAAGAGAGCTTCATTGAATATCCTAACTACCAACAGCAAAAGAGCACAAGAGCATTCAAGTCGGCCTTCAAGTCTTCACCAACTCTGATCTGAAGATTGAAGCAACTTTGGGAAGAAGCCACTGAAGCAATTAAAGCTTATTCAAGTTCATTCAAGTGGACTTCCATCAAGCTACACCGACAACTATCCGACAAATTGAGTTTGTCATTTTTGTTGCATTTACTTCCATTCATTTTTTAAATTGTTGGATTATTGGTGAGCCCGGTTGAAAAACTAAATAGGTTCTTGGTGAGCCTTGATAAAAACCAAGTGTTGGGTTCTTGGTGATCCTGGTAAAACCAAGTTGGGTTCTTGGTGATCCTGGTAAAACCAAGTTGGGTTCTTGGTGATCCTGTGAAAATCAAATTAGGTTTCTTTGGTGAGCCCGTTTAAAATCAAAGGGAGTTGGGTTTTCTTTGATGATCCCATTAAAACCAAAGTATAGAGGTTTTGGATTGTGATCCTGTAAAATAATCCTACTGTATTCGGGTGTGAATATAATAAAAATCCCAAGTGGTATCTTGGGTAGTGGACGTAGGAGCTGGTTGCTTCGATCCACTATAAATTCTGTGTTTGTGTTGTGCTTCTTTACTTTTACTTAGCTTCCGCAATTTACTACTTTGTCACAGCACCTACCACTTGCAAATGACTTTTAATTGCACATTAATTGCTTTAAATTTTGAAAGTCCCAATTCACCCCCCTCTTGGGTAGCCACCTGGGCAACAACTGGTATCAGAGCAGTGTCTCTGATTATACTAGAGTAAAGATTGATGGCTCATCCCATAAGTACATCCCTGGCGAAAGGCTAGTCAACTAATATACCTCCACTCTTCACAGGCATAAATTATTCTTATTGGAATGCACGAATGAAAATCTATATTCAAGCTATTGATTTTCAATTGTGGAAGGTCATTCTTAAAGCGCCAAGTATCCCCATGATTAAAATTGATGGCGTGGATATCTCTAAGCTTGAAGAGGATTGGGATGAACACGACATGAAATTAGGAGAATTGAATGCCAAAGCAATGAACTTGCTTTACTGTACTTTAGATTCAAATGAGTTTAATCAAATTTTCACTTGCTTTTCAGCAAAGAAAATTTGGGATAAACTTGAGGTGACCTACAAAGGAACTTCACAAGTAAAAACTTCAAAGATTAATCTTTTAGTACATAATTATGAATTATTTAAGATGGAGCCTAATGAAAGTATTTCTGCCATGTACACTAGATTTACAGATTTATTAACGGTTTGAAAAGTCTTGGCAGGGTATACTTAAATGCTGATGTAGTACAGAAGATTTTGAGATCACTTCCTGACAAATGGGATCCTAACGTCACTGCATCCAGGAAGCTAAAGACTTGAACATTATATCAATGGATGAATTAATGGGATCTTTCATCACACATGAACTAGCCATGCAGCACAGAACGGATGATGTCAGAAAAAGAAGAAAACAATTGCATTCAAGGCTGCATTAGAATCAAAGGATGATGAAGAGACGGAAGATGACTCTACCTCCTCCGAGGATAATCTTGAAGATGAAGATATTGCAATGGTTGCGAGGAGATTCAGAATGTTTATAGGAAAGAAGAAAGGTAGATACAACATAAAATTCTATAAATGAGGAGAGCATTCAAAAGAAAAGGGCAAGGACAAAGAAAAAGATAAGAAACAAGTCCCCACCTGCTATGAATGTAAGAAACTGGGGCACATTCATCCGGACTGTCCATTGCTAAAGAAGTTTTTTAAAAAGAAGAAGGAAAAAAGCTATGGTTGCCACGTGGAGCGACAGTGAAGACTCCACTTCAACTAAAGAAGAAGAGATCATGAAAACTACTAACTTATATCTAATGGGTCTCAAGGATGAGGTAACTTCCCTCGACACTCAAATTGAATTTACATTTGAAGAATTAAATTCTGCATTCCATGACCTTTTATCTGAATTTAAAAAGGCAAGAGTAAAGATTAGATCATTAAAGCATATTAATGATTCTTTACTCAAAGAAAGAGAGGAAATTTCAAAAAAGATTCTTTATTACAATAAGAACTTCATATCTTTTCTGAAAAATGTAATGTTTTGAAAACTGAGAATAGTGAGTTTTGTGACAAAAATAATATTTTACTGAAAGAAAACATTGAGCTAAAAAAGGATGTTGAAAAACTCAAGCCACTTGTTGAAAAATTAATTTTATATTCTAATAAGCTTGAGTTAATTCTTAAAGATCAAAGAAATTTTGGGAATAAAACTGGAATAGATTTTAATGCTTTAAATTTAAGTTATATTTCAGCCACTACATTTGTGAAATAAAAGGATTTTGTTTCCAAGTTTACTTCTCATAAAACTTTTGTGACAAAAGGTTCTACTTCCATTTCAAAACCTGCTTTATATGTTCCAAAAAATTTAAATACAAAACCTGCTATTTCTGCATCTCATGCATCCAGAATTTCAAAGCTTAAATCATTTCAAAATTCTAGAATCAGATATTTTGCTTGCAAAGAATTAGGACATAAAGCTTTCAATTGCAATATTATTAGAATTGTCCATAATACATCAAGAAAGATTTGGGTTCTCAAAGGAACCACCTCAGCTAACCTGCAAGGACCCAAGTTAGCTTGGGTACCTAAAAGAACTCCTTGATTTTTTTGCAGGAATGTCTTGCAGTCCAGAAATTGAAGAAAAGATGGTATCTGGACAGTGGTTGTTCGAGATATATGACGGGTAACAAGAATCAATTCATCATCTTAGAAATGAAAGAAGGATGTATGGTTACTTTTGGAGACAATGGCAAGGAAAAAATAATCGGAATTGGTAAGATCAGAATAACCCCCTGTACTTTCATTGAAAATGTACTGCTAGTAGATAAGTTGAAATACAATTTATTAAGTATTAGTCAATTGTATGATAAAGGCTTCAAAGTTACTTTTGAATTATCTATGTGTATAGTAACAAACTCTCTTGACTCTAGTAGTAAATTCATTGAACATAGACTTTGAAATATTTATGTGGTAGATCTGAATAATCTTGCCATGTTAAGTAGTTCTAGATTAGTTGCAATGAATACTAAGACCAAGGTGTTTTGTTTATTATGGCATAGACGATTCGGTCATGCTAGCATGCATACTATTGCCAAGTTAATTTCCAAAAATCTTGTTAGATGCATGCCTAAGTTTAAAGTTGATTTTGATCATGTTTGTGATGCATGCCAAATGCGTAAACAAACTAAGGGAAGATTTAAATCCAAAATATGATTTCAACTTTTAAACCTCTTGAGCTACTTCACATGGACTTATTTGGATCAACTAGGACCACAAGCATAGGAGGTATGAAATATGCCCTTATGATTGTAGATGATTTTTCTAGATTTACATGGGTTTTGTTTATTGCGTACAAGGATGAAACTTTCAAAATGTTTAGAAAATTTCACAAAAAGGTTTTCAATCAAAAAAATCTCTCAATAATTTCAATTAGAAGTGATCACGGTACCAAATTTGAAATCAATTTTTTGATGATTATTGTACTGAAAATGGCATTGATCACAACTTCTCCGCTCCTAGAACACCACAACAAAATGGTATTGTAGAAAGAAAAAATAGGACTTTAGAAGAAATGGCCCGAACGATGTTATATGAAGGTAATCTTCCAATGTACTTTTGGACAAAAGTGGTGAACACTGCTTGTTATATTTTAAACTACGTTTTTATTCGTCCTATTTTGAAGAAAACCCCCTATGAGCTTTGGAATAAAAAGAAACCCAATATAAATTATTTTCATATGTTTGGATGCAAATGCTTTGTGCTTAATAATGGTAAGGATAATCTAGAAAAGTTTGATACTAAATCTGATGAAGCAATTTTTCTTGGTTATTCACTATATAACAAAGCATATAGGGTATCTAATAAAAGGACTCTTACTGTTGAAGAGTTAATGCATGTTATCTTTGATGAAACTAACCCTTCACCATCTAAAAAGGATGAGTGTATTAACAATAATGCAGGTACTATTCAAAAGGATATGGAAGACATGAGTATTCAAGAAAGATCAATTGAAGAAGGAGAAAAAACGGTAAGGATCATCCTGATCTACCAACTGAATTGAGGTACGCTACTTCCCATCCTAAAGAATTAATTATTGATGATCCTTCTCAAGGCATTAGGACTAGGTCTGCACATAGGACTGCACATGACTACCTAGCCTTTGTATCACAAATAGAGTCTCACACCTTAGAAGAAGTTGAAAGTGACCCAAACTGGATGTTAGCTATGCATGAAGAATTAAACCAATTTGAAAGAAATAAGGTTTGGACACTAGTTGATAGACCTAAAAACCACCCAATTATAGGAACCAAATGGATCTATAGGAATAAACTAGATGAACAAGGAAATGTCATTAGAAACAAAGTTAGATTAGTGGCTAAGGGATATAGTCAAGAAGAAGGTATTGATTTTGATAAAACCTATGCACCTGTAGCAAGATTAGAAGCCATCGGATTACTTCTTGCATTTTCCTGCTACATGAATTTCAAGCTTTTTCAAATGGATGTGAAAAGTACATTTTTAAATCATTTTATCGTTAAACAAGTTTTTATAGAACAACCATCGGGTTTTGAAAATCATGCTTTTCCAAACCATGTGTTTAAATTGAACAAAGCTTTGTATGGTTTGAAATAAACTCCTGAGCTTGGTATGATAAACTTAACACTTTCTTGATTGAAAATGATTTTTTAAGAAGAAATGTTTATAAAACCCTTTTCATTAAAAAGAAAGATAATGATACATTACTTGTACAAATTTATGTTGATGATATTATATTTTGTGTAACTAATGAAAGTTTTTGTGAAGAATTTGCTAAGCTAATGCAGGGAGAATTTAAAATGAGCCTAATGGGTAAACTTAATTACTTCCTTGGACTTCAAGTAAAGCAATCAAAGGAAGGGATGTTCATTAACCAAGCTAAATATACCAAGAAAATAATCAAGAAGTTTGGTATAGAGACGAGCAAACATATGAGCACACCCATGAGCCCTTCTTGCAAATTGGACAAAGATGAAAGCGGATCCAATGTTGACCAAAAGCTATATAGAGGTATGATCGGATCCTTATTATATTTAACTACAAGTAGACCGGATATTTTGTATAGTGTATGCGTACGTGCTAGATTTCAATGTAATCCTAAAGAAACACATATGCTTGCTGTTAAAAGAATATTAAGATATTTGAAAGGTACAAGTAATCTAGGTCTTTGGTTTTCAAAAGAATCATCTTTAAATTTAATCAGATTTTATGATGCTAATTATGCTAGTTGTAAAGTTGATAGAAAAAGCATTAGCGGCACATGTCAATTTCTAGGATTGAATTTAATCTCATGGCACTGCAATTTGAGGAGATACTATCAATAGTGTAAGTTTTTCCTCCATTAAAAATAAAGACTTTCCTTTGCACAACAGGTTACTTGCATTGCAGGAATGTCGCTATCCGGGGCCCAGCTCTCCGAAAGGCCCGCCTCGAGCCTAGCTCCAAGGCGCCAAGCAGTCCGGGACCCAGCTCTCTGGAAGAAAAAGCCCTGAGCCACTGTTCTCAAGCACTTAAGCCCGGAGCCACTGTTCTCCGGCACCAAAGCCTTGAGCCTAGCTCCAAGGCATACAAGCCCGAAGCCACTATTCTCAGGCACTCAAGCCTGGAGCCACTGTTCTCCGGTACCAAAGCCTCGAGCCTAGCTCCAAGGCATACAAGCCCTGAGCCACTGTTCTCAAGCACTCAAGCCTGGCGCCACTATTCTCCAGCACCAAAGCCTCGAGCCCAGCTCCAAGGCATTCAAGACCCGGAGCCCAGCTCTCCGGCCAGCACATCTTGGAGCCCAACTCCAAGACAGTGATTCCGGATCCACTATTCTCCGGCACCAAAGCCTCGAGCTCAGCTCCAAGGCATTCAAGACCCGGAGCCCAGCTCTCCGGCCAGCACATCTTCGAGCCCAACTCCAAGACAATGATTCCGGAGCCACTGTTCTCCAGCACCAAAGCCTCGAGCCTAGCTCCAAGGCATTCAAGACCCGGAGCCCAACTCTCCGGCTGGCACGTCTTTGAGGCCAGCTCCAAGACAACAACTCCTAAGCCTTGTTCTCAGGTGACCAAGACCCGAAGCCCAGCTCTCTGGCCAGCACGTCTTCGAGCCCAGCTCCAAGACAACAACTCCTGAGCCTTGTTCTCAGGCGACCAAGACCCGGAGCCCAGCTCTCTGGCCAGTATGTCTTCGAGCCCAGCTCCAAGACAACAACTCCTGAGCCTTGTTCTCAGGCGACCAAGACCCGGAGCCCAGCTCTCTGGCCAGCATGTCTTCGAGCCCAGCTTCAAGACAACAACTCCTGAGCCTTGTTCTCAGGCAACCAAGACCCGGAGCCCAGCTCTCCGGCTAGCACGTCTTCGAGCCTAGCTCCAAGATAGTGATTCCAGATCCACTGTTCTCCGGCACCAAAGTCTCAAGCCAAGCTCCAAGGCATTCAAGGCCCGGAGCCCAGCTCTCCGGCCAGCACGTCTTCGAGCCCAGCTCCAAGACAACTCCTGAGCCTTGTTCTCGGGTGACCAAGACCCGGAGCCTAGCTCTCCGACAAACATGTCCTCGAGCCCAGCTCCAAGACTGTAGACTCGAGCTCATACAAGATGGAGCTCTCCTCTCTAACCTCCCCACACCAAAAAAAAAAAGAAAAAAAGAAAAAAGAGAGAAGAGGTGGAGAGGGGAGAAAGCAATCACACTACAACAAAAAAGGAGAAGTTACGCTGATCAAAACACTCTTTATTACTTAAAAAGTGTTACACTATTTCCTGGGCCCTGACAAGCCAGGCAGCCCCGTCCAACAAAAAGAAAAATAAAAATTTATGAGAGGTCCTACTCTACTGGGCCGGCTCCTTCCCTGGATGGTGCCCAACTAGGACCTCTCCCTCTTCCACCTCCGCTGTGGGGGCACCCTCCTCAGCGGCCATCGCCGTGGGGACTTGTTCAGCTGCTGCCGCCATCATAGCCAACTCAGATGCCTCTTTCCGCAGTGCTGGTTCAACCATCATCATCGCCGAGGTCGGCTCGACATGGCCTGGTGTTGCTGAGGCCGCCTTCGGGAGAGGCCCGACTGGAGAGGCTCCCGACCCCACTGCAACCAGTGCCGGAGATGGAGCCTTCTTGTCAGGGGCCCGGAGCGTGGCCAACCACTCCTCAGAAAAAATCCCTCGTAGTTGGGAGCGGCAGTAGGCGAACCGCTTGGCAAAGGAGTCCGTCGCTGCCTCCTTGAAGTCCTTTATGTACTCGGGAGAGGCCTTGAAATTGGCCACTGCATCGACGACATCCTTCCTTGCGGCCTCCGCCCGGTGCGTTGCCTCGATCGACTTCTCTCCTGCGCGCTCGGCCTAGCGGATTGCCATCGCCATCCCCTTCTCGGTTATCTCGGCAGAACGGGTGGCGGTGGCAGCCTTCTCCTCCACCTCCGCGGCCCTCTTCTCAGCGACTGCTGCCTTCTTCTCAATGGAGATGGCCTGTTCCCTTGCCGCCTTCGACTCGGCCTGGAGATCCTTCAACCAGATCCTCTTCGCCTCGAGCTCTCCCTCGAGCTCCTTCCTGATCCCCGCAGCATCGGCGACCTCGCCCATGAGGCTCTTAACCTTCAGGTTAGCCTCCTGGGTCTCCTCGTCCTTTTGACTCACCTCGGTCCTCAAGGACTTGAGTTCCGCCTGCCACTCCTTGTCCCTCTTGGCCCAATTACGGCAGAAGTCCCAGATGAGGACCAGTTCCCTACCTTGCTGCATCAAAGAAAGCACGTCAGCTACGATGCCAAAGAAGGTTAGGAGGAATAGAGATGGGCGAGGAGAAACTTATGGCGTAGAGGTTGGCGAAGGATGAACTAATGACGTCGCCGAGGAGTCTCCCACTCTCTTCCCACCGGTCGCAGGACTGGACTGAGAAGTCCATCATCCGCTTGGCGAGGCTTGGGTCCTTTATAAGGGAGACGTTGGGCCCCAACCTAAAAGGGACCCGATGATAGTCCCTATCCCTCTTCTTCGCCGACTCGGACCCCTCAGCAGTGGAAGACGCCTTCGACGCCGGTTGCGAGCTCGACGCCGCTTCAGACCACACCGTGGGTGCTGGCCTCGCATCTCTCGGCTCCCCGTCCTCCTCGACCTTGACGATCTCCAAAGGGGGGCTACCACCCTTGCAGCAGCAGTAGTGATGGGGACATTGAGCCAGTTCAGACCCAGCAGCCAGCCCAGATCTCGATGCCAGCCCAGTACGGATCTTAATGTATTTTTTTATTTTTATTATGGGTGTACGTGGGATTTGGGATATCTCCGAATCAGAGATTAGTTTTTATTTAGAGTTATCGGAATCTCTTATAGTTCCGATTATTTTGAGATTATTTAGGGATTTAGCTTTAGCGATAGTTTCTTGTTTTAGGTTTATTTAAGATCATATTCTTGATAAAAAAAGGAAGCGATGAAAATATTTTGAGAAAAAGAAATCAGGGTGTGTCCCGATTTTCTTCCCCCTCCTTCTCTTCCTCCATTCCCGATTCTCTTTCCCATATTCTTCTTCTTCCCCTTTTCTCCCTCTCTGAGTTCTTCTTCTCCTTGGACTTTCTTCCTCCTCCCCCTTCCTCTCTATTACTTGTTCCTTCTCCCAGTCTGAGAATCAAACTCCTCTTAACAAGCAACCAAAGCCTTCAAATCTCCGCCTGTGACAAGAACCGTCGATCAACGCCGTTGGATGCCCTTCCTCCACCGGATTTGCTGCCAACTGGAACCACCCCAACCCTAGGTCAATCTCGTGACCATTCCCACTGCTCCGGTCATCCATCTCCTCTCTCTATGACTGAAGCCCCTGCCCGAACTTCTCCTCCCGTCTTCGATCCAGCCACCGACCGGAGGTCTCCAACCGAATCCGTGCAAGCCGCACGGCCTGCAGTCGCAGCCCTCCACGGCCGTCGCCCGTCCCGCCGAGTCCCTGCACCGGATCCACTGCAGTCGAAGGTCGCCTCCGTCGCACGCCCGCCACCGTGACTCCCATTACAGCTGAACCGACCAAGTTCTGATTGAGATTCACGCCGACAACCCTTCCTTCACCGAGTCCGGCATCATCGTCTCCTCCGCTCCTGTCTTCGCCCGCGACGGACGCCTGGTTCCTTGCGGCCCTGCTGCGTTCTCCGCTCGATCCAGCCGTGCGCTCCACGGTCGAAAACCCTGCAGCCGTGCCCTCCACTGCCGAAGTCCCTGCCATCGTGTCCTCCACAGTCGCCGTCCGCCATCGAGACCACCGCCGTCACAGCCCAGCCCCGTCACCGGCAACATCCCGCCGGATCTCCCCTCCGCCCGGTCCCCTGTTCCTCTTTGGAGAAGAATAGCTCCAGCGCACGAACGTGAAAGCATTCACGTTCTGCGCTGCCGACTTCTACAGCGCACGATTTTCTCCCTGCCCGATTTTCAGAAGCCACACGGATCCTAAAGCTACCCGAATTTTAAAGCTGCACAGATATCAGAGTTTGGATTTTTTTTTGGGATTAATTTGTTTATTTATTTTGATCTGGAATTGGTACATTGCTTGTTTTTGGTGATTCAGGTCCAACGGCTTCTGATCCTCCTCGCTCGTAAACTACTGGTCCGGATTTTGGACGATCTCAGGACGATCTCCCTCTTCCAAATTTCGTGAGATTCCGTGTTTTTCGGGTGAGATCCATTTTGATAACCTGACCCAATTGATTGCTGGTTATTTTTATTTAATTAGATTTAATTTAATTAAATTAGACACCCTAATCTAGAGATCGTTTCTTAACGATCAACGGTCCGACACCGTTCTTAATATCAGAGTGTACGGTCCCGCATCAAATGGTATCAGAGCAATAGGTTAGGTTAGGGTCAATTTTAATTTTGCATGACAACTAGGTCAGGAAACAAATATCAATCAGAACATTCTTCCGTAGATAACAAAATGGATCCCAGTTTAGAAGCTGCCCTTCAAGTAATCATGGGTAAACTCGAAAAAATTGACAGCAAGTTAGGATCTTTAGATGCCAGGGTATTAACTCTTGAAGAGGAACGACTAGTGAACACCAATTACCCTATTAGGAACTCTTCATCAAGAGTTACAGATCCTAGAGTTCCAGATCCTAGAGATCCTAGAGACCGAAATGACTACCTAGATCATGATAGTGGTCGTACTCAAATCCTTCGACCTGACCCTAGGGATCGACATGATTATCCAGGTAATCAACCAACACTTAGGTCTTATCACAACCCAATCGATAAAGATGAACGAATCATGAGGAGTGTTAAGATTGACGCCCCAAGTTTTGTAGGTCGCCTGGACCCCAAAGAATATATTGACTGGGAAGCTAATATGGACCATTACTTCTCCTGGTATGATATGTCTGAGGATAGAAAAGTTAGGTTTGCCCAAATGAGATTGTTAGGCCAAGCAAAGCTATATTGGCACAATGTCCAGAGGTTAGCCATTCATAGGAGACAGGACCCTGTTGGAACATGGGATGAGATGAAGGATAAGCTTCGAGAGAAGTATCTTCCTGCATCTTATCAACAGCAACTTTTGGATCAATGGCAAAGGTTGACCCAAGGAACTGGGCTTGTAAATGATTACATCGATAAATTTGATGAATACCTTATGCGATGTAATGTGCATGAAGACCCATCTGTCACTTTATCCCGGTTTAGAGCTGGTCTGAGAGTGGATATCCAAAAGGAATTATTTTTGAGAGAAGTTTATAGTCTAGAGCAAGCATATCAATTAGCTCAAGACTATGAAAGATTTCAGCAAATGTCTATCACTCGTAGATCTGAACCTTCTAGACCAGGAATTTTAGGTCCAAGGCCTAGCATGAACCTAGCCCCGACTGGTCCACAACCTAACATTAGTCAGGCCCCTGGTAGTCGACCCCCGAGAAATGACAAAGGAAAAGGGATTATAGGAGAAACTTTCCGTGGAAGTAGCTCTAAGATCCACTGCTTTAGATGTAATGGGATAGGTCATGTAGCTAGCCAATGTCCATCTAGAGCCTTGCATATAGGGGCACTTGAAGAACAAGAAGATCTAGGTGATGTCCTTGAAGAAGAAGTTTACACTGCTGACCCAGGATTAGCCGATGCCTACGAAGAACAAGACGAAGAACAAGACCATGAGGTTGGAGCTGAAAAACAATTAGGAGTTAATTTAATTAATAACTTGGATCTAATTCAATATAAAGAACCAGCATTGACACATGGTGATGTATTTGAGCCTGCATTCTTTGAGAGCGATCATCTTTTTGAGAGTCCACTTTTCCAAAAGAGAGGACAACACGATGTGATTAAACGAAATTTGGACGAGGAGATCAAGTCTTCAAGGAGTCAAAATTGCTACCGCTACCTGGTTCACTGGCGAGGCAGACCAAAGTCAGAGGACTCCTGGATTACTGAAGAGGAGCTGCAGAACATTGATCCAAATTTATTTGAGCACCTCCAGCCTGACTCGACAGAGTCGAGTTCTCCCCACCACAGGGGAAATGATGGGGACATTGAGCCAGTTCAGACCCAGCAGCCAGCCCAGATCTCGATGCCAGCCCAGTACGGATCTTAATGTATTTTTTTATTTTTATTATGGGTGTACGTGGGATTTGGGATATCTCCGAATCAGAGATTAGTTTTTATTTAGGGTTATCGGAATCTCTTATAGTTCCGATTATTTTGAGATTATTTAGGGATTTAGCTTTAGCGATAGTTTCTTGTTTTAGGTTTATTTAAGATCATATTCTTGATAAAAAAAGGAAGCGATGAAAATATTTTGAGAAAAAGAAATCAGGGTGTGTCCCGATTTTCTTCCCCCTCCTTCTCTTCCTCCATTCCCGATTCTCTTTCCCATATTCTTCTTCTTCCCCTTTTCTCCCTCTCTGAGTTCTTCTTCTCCTTGGACTTTCTTCCTCCTCCCCCTTCCTCTCTATTACTTGTTCCTTCTCCCAGTCTGAGAATCAAACTCCTCTTAACAAGCAACCAAAGCCTTCAAATCTCCGCCTGTGACAAGAACCGTCGATCAACGCCGTTGGATGCCCTTCCTCCACCGGATTTGCTGCCAACTGGAACCACCCCAACCCTAGGTCAATCTCGTGACCATTCCCACTGCTCCGGTCATCCATCTCCTCTCTCTATGACTGAAGCCCCTGCCCGAACTTCTCCTCCCGTCTTCGATCCAGCCACCGACCGGAGGTCTCCAACCGAATCCGTGCAAGCCGCACGGCCTGCAGTCGCAGCCCTCCACGGCCGCCGCCCGTCCCGCCGAGTCCCTGCACCGGATCCACTGCAGTCGAAGGTCGCCTCCGTCGCACGCCCGCCACCGTGACTCCCATTACAGCTGAACCGACCAAGTTCTGATTGAGATTCACGCCGACAACCCTTCCTTCACCGAGTCCGGCATCATCGTCTCCTCCGCTCCTGTCTTCGCCCGCGACGGACGCCTGGTTCCTTGCGGCCCTGCTGCGTTCTCCGCTCGATCCAGCCGTGCGCTCCACGGTCGAAAACCCTGCAACCGTGCCCTCCACTGCCGAAGTCCCTGCCATCGTGTCCTCCACAGTCGCCGTCCGCCATCGAGACCACCGCCGTCACAGCCCAGCCCCGTCACCGGCAACATCCCGCCGGATCTCCCCTCCGCCCGGTCCCCTGTTCCTCTTTGGAGAAGAATAGCTCCAGCGCACGAACGTGAAAGCATTCACGTTCTGCGCTGCCGACTTCTACAGCGCACGATTTTCTCCCTGCCCGATTTTCAGAAGCCACACGGATCCTAAAGCTACCCGAATTTTAAAGCTGCACAGATATCAGAGTGTTGGATTTTTTTTGGGATTAATTTGTTTATTTATTTTGATCTGGAATTGGTACATTGCTTGTTTTTGGTGATTCAGGTCCAACGGCTTCTGATCCTCCTCGCTCGTAAACTACTGGTCCGGATTTTGGACGATCTCAGGACGATCTCCCTCTTCCAAATTTCGTGAGATTCCGTGTTTTTCGGGTGAGATCCATTTTGATAACCTGACCCAATTGATTGCTGGTTATTTTTATTTAATTAGATTTAATTTAATTAAATTAGACACCCTAATCTAGAGATCGTTTCTTAACGATCAACGGTCCGACACCGTTCTTAATATCAGAGTGTACGGTCCCGCATCAAGTAGCAGACCTGGCCCAGACAACCACCTCGGGCTCAGGCACCGGGGCCGGGTCGCACTGTCTTAGAGGCTCCGAGATGGGCTCAGCTGCCCTCTTCCACCTTCGTTCAGAAATCAATGCGTCTGGCCCGGCCTGCACCGGCCTTGCACCGTCATCTGCATGAGCCCTCTTCAGAGCGGGCTCGCTGGCCTCAGCCACCTGTTCTCGCTCCTCAGAGAAAGAAACAGCTCACCTATAGAGAATTTCATGCCTGCACCAAGGGAGACACAGTCAACCCCAAGTTCAAAAAAAAAAAAAACAAGAAGAAAAAGAAAAAAGAAAAAGAAAGAAAGAGAAAGGAAGAAAGGGAAGGGGTGGCCAAGCCAAACTCACCCGACTCCTGCGTCGAGCCGACCCCGGCCTCGTGGAGATTCTGCTCCGACAGCAGGACCTCGAGCGCAGGGATCTCAGCCGATCTGAGCTGCTCGTACAGTTCGAGGTCAGCTGCTTCAATGGAGGAGTTTCGGTTGGGAGACCGATCTGGGTCGCTCCAAACCCAGTCGATCCCTTCAACCAAGGCAAAAAAATACCTACTATTCCATCTCTTGATGGAAGAGGGGAGCTCAAACCTAATGCCCCGAGGGTGGAAAGAAAGAGACCACCACCCCTCCTTGATAGGGTGGCATTTCAGGGTGAAGAAGGCCTTGAACAGAGAGAAACAAGCGACGATCTCATGGAAGTGACACAAAATGATAAAACAGAAAATCGTTCTGATGGCATTTGGAACCAACTGGATGGGAACAAGGCGATAGTTGGTTAGAAAAGAGAGGAAAAAGGGATGAACAGGAAATCGGAGGCCCCCGACGAAGGTCTTCTCATAAAAGGTGATCCGACGAGGGCCACTAGAAGTGACTCGCTCCCCCGAACGAGGAACAGAAAGATGGATGGACTCGGGGATGTCGTAATCACCCCGGATGGTCGCGAGCTCCTCGATAGTGATCACCAAAGCAATCCCCCCGGGACCTGTTGACCGAGGAGGTTCGGGAGCAGGAGTAGGAAGAAGAGGCAAGCGAGGTGGGGGAGCGGACCCGGGTTCCCTAATGGCTACGGGACCATAGGTAGGCCTCCTACTGAACTTGTAGTGCGCCGCCTCCCTTTGCTCGTCAGAGGAAGGAGTTTTCGACCGGGAAGACCCAGCCTCGGCTTGGCAAGAAGGATGAAAGTTTGGGCTGAAACGGTCCATAGAAGAAGAAGAAGAAAAAGACGAAGGGAGACCTAAGATGACCCCTAGTCGACAAGGCAGGAGAAGAAGAGGGAACTGACCTGTTAAGAGTCCAAGAATCCATCTCGAAAGTCCCGATTCACGTTCATCAACCCACGCGCGCGGGTATGCGTCGCGCGACCAGGCCCGGGTGGTCGGGCGTTGGGCGTGCATTCCATTTTTATGCGCACGGATTTTGGCACGGTGACGTGGTTTCATATGAGGTACTTGTTTGTCTCGATCCAGAAGTTTTTTATGGAGATCGGGAGTCTAGAGTTTTGTATTTTTTTGGATTCTTGGATGCCTACGAGCCTTGTTTCTTAATTAAAAGAGTTTCCGAGGGAGAGTGTTTTGAGGGCTTGTACCTGATTTAACTCTTAGTGAAGTCTTGCAGATCCTGTGTTGACGTGGTCCAGTTTGGATGAACTACGTAAAATTCTCGTTTCTCGCTGATTTTGATTCTTGTTTCTTGTATTTTTCTGTTTATTTATTTATTTCTTGTTGATTATATTGCAACTGCGTGCTTGGCCGTATTAATAGCGATCATATTAAAAAAAAATTTTGTTCTATTTCTTTTCAAACGAGTGATACTTCTTCTTTTCGAATGCTAGGAGATGGAGGGAGTCACGGTGTCTCGACGAACTCCAATGCCAGAACAGAATCATCCACCAGCCCGGGTGCAAAATGATGATAATCGAACGGAATGGATCAAGAGAGCGTACAGGTGAGATCGTTGGGAACGTCCTTGGAGTTCTTGTTGGATATCAACAAAAGAAATCAGATAGCATTCTCATCAAAATCACCCCCACTCGTTGCCAAGGCTTGCTTCGCCGTTCTGCGCGATCCTCATGATACTAAGCACTTATCTGCATCAAAGATCAGACGATCATTTACAGTTGTCGAAATTGGCACGTATTCAACGATTGTTTCATTTGCCTTGTTAGTGGTTGGTGTCTTGTTGCAGATATAAAGAATTAGAATATACGGGACTTCGTTTCACCATGCTTGGTGTAATGTCCCATCGTTCAACATAGTTTATATTCCAGTGTTTCTTGTCATGATACTCATGTATGTTCGATATGTCAAAAGAATTAAGACTGTAAACTAGTCTTTTCCACGAACCATGAACAAAAGTTCTATGTTATTTCGACTCGCGTATACATACATTTGAGGTCAGGCACATATTACTTCTTATTATTCTGCTCATTTATATCATATTCATTTTTCTAATGATTATAGCAAATTTTTTTTTTTTTTTGGTTGTTCATCCATCATGAAAAATCATTATGATGTTGCACGGATATTTGTGCATTTTGTTTGTAAGTCGAGAACTTTTATTCTTATAAAATAAAGAATCTTCAATTTGATGGGGCTCGAGAATTTATTTTCCAGGACTTTCAAAATGAATTACAAAATGATGGCATCTTCCATCGTATATCAAGCTCTCGCATATCTCGGCAAAATGCTGGAGCTGAGCAAAAACGCAGGTGCATTGTTGACATGGGATCTCATGCTACTTACTCGTTCTCGCCTACCCCCCAAGTTCCAGGACCATGCATTATTTGAAACATTTGTTTTTCTTATCAATTGTTTTTCCACTATCTTTCCATTTTTGGTTAGCTTATCAACTTTTGTATGCACGTACTCTATATCATAATTTTTTTCCGTGTCTTTGGATGTTTGTGTTTTCCCTATCTTCGGCCGTGCACATAACTTAAGCTTAAATCTAGATCTTGCCACCGGTCGCATTTTTATTTGTCATATGATAATATTTAATAAACATTCTTTTCTCTGTGGGTCCGGGACATCTACATCGGTCGGTTCCAATATAGCCGTCGTAGGCTCCATGAATGCTCCTGATGCATCTTGTCCTCCCTTCGACTCATCCTATATCCTACCTTTTCCACCATCCGAGCCATCTATCAATGATCTGTGATTGATCTTTTCTCTTCGGCTAGCATGGCTTCCGATGTCTCTGAGCCACCTAGTTCACCACCATGGACTCATCATATAGCGAGTTCTTCTTATGATGGCTCTCTTCCTCCATCTTGGTTCGTTATCTCCGGGCATTCGGTTGCCTTTTTTGTTTTTACTATTCTTTACGAATCAAAATCTTTTGCTATGGCTCGAAAAGATCCCAGGTGGCCCTAAGCAATTCATAAAAAATATCAAGCTCTTATTTAGAATCACGAATGGAATCTCGTTCCGCCCTCTTCTATGCAAAATATTATCGGTTGTAAATGGCTCTATAAGATCAAGTAGCAAGCTGATGGCATCATTGATTGTTGTAAGGCCCATCTTGTAGCTAAAGGTTTCGATTAAAGGAAGGGATCGGCTATGAGGGGATATTTAGCCCTGTTATCAAACCAATTACTAGTCGGACTATCCTGTCCATTGCAGTTTCTCTTGGTTAGCCTATTCGATAACTTGATATTAAGAATGCTCTCTTGCATGGACACTAGAACGAGGAAATTATGTACAGCAACCATCTCGATTCTCGGATATTTCTTTCTCTCATTTTGTTTATTGGTCATGGCAATCTCTATGGATCTTAAACAGGCTCCACGAGCATGGTTCCAATGCTTGAATAGCTTTCTTCGATACAGTAATTTTTCTAGTTCTTAAGCAAACTCTTCTCTATTTATATTGTCATGATCCGGTTATATGGTGCTTCTATTAATCTATGTCGATGATATCATTCTTACCGACAAACCTGATACTTTCTATCTCCATAAAACTGTGGTATTAGATGTAGACTAGCCCTCTAGTTTCCTACCAAATGACTCCCGGTTAGAAATGCAAATAAGCGGGCTTGAGGTTTTTAGATCGAATTTGTCTTAGCAAATGATAGAATTTTGCCGACGGGCTAGGCTATTTATTTCGATATGCAATTAATAAAGTAGGCATTTAGCCAATTGGCTTGGCTCAAAATCTGAAAATTAGATCTCAAGTTTACAAAGATAAGCTCAACAACGCATCATGTACTCATATTCGAGTCCAAAATTATGAATCCGAAATATTTGGTTCGGTTTGAATTTAGATCGATCCATATTCGAATTGTACCTAATCATATACAGGTATAAAATATATTTCCTATACAAATTAAGAAAACATGTTATGAAGTGGGACCATGAAATCCATGTTTCTTCCATTCTAGTTTTAGAGTTCTTTTGCTTGATATTAACATGAGCTAATATTTTAGTACATTGAGTAAATTGATAAATAAATACAAAAGCATGTGACATAACATCATAAAAACTAGAATTCTCGATCAAAAATAATAATAATAATAATAATAACAACAACTTTATAAGCACTTGATTACTTTTTGACATCATAATAATAACTTGTTAGCTGCTGCTTCTTGGGTCTACGGTGCAGTATATGTATGGGACTTTACATACACTATATTTATACTTGGATATATGGAATGCATATATATGTTGGGTCCGGCTTTAACACGGTACATATTGGACGGATTCCAACCACACGTAGACACAACCTAAGGCCGTTAGTGGTTCACGTTGATCCGGTTGGTGTCGGAGTTCGGGTAAAAGTAATCGACCATAAACAACCAATTTGAACTCGATGGATCCACCACCCTTTTTTTATAATTAGAATGGTGACATGACCTGGCACAAATAACTATTCTAAACAGCACCACCTCTTCCACCAAAAAAAAAACTCCAGCTAATATCTACACGTCATCGTTGCTATAAAAAGTTAACGTTGGATTCAAGTGATATTGATATTGTCCATGTGGCATGATTGATCGCCATAGAAAAAAAAAAAAAAAAATTGGGAGATTGCTTGTGGTGGGACCTTTTTAGCAGTTTCCAGGAAAGTTCGCGTGCCAGACGGGGGTTCGGTGGGGAAGACCCACCAGGGAGGGGGGGAGGGGGTTAAGGGAGAAGACCCCCAAAATTTTTGTTGACCGGAAAGCTAGAAAACTTCGAACCTGGGTCCTCCTGATGGCTGCTCGCAGGGAAGCCTTCCAAAAAAATTTCCGAATCATCCTTGAGCATTCCCCGGAGGAGAAGAATAAGATCCAGCGCGAATTTTCTCTTCCTTCGGAGAACCGGCTAAGTTAAGCGGACACCTTCTGTTTACTTTGTTCGCATCAGAATTTAGCTTTCTTGCTTCGAACCTATAATTTTGTTGATGAGATTATTTACTTGCAAGATATATAGCATGAATAATATTTACTTGCTCTTGTCATCTGTATTCTCTGCTTATAATATGTAATGTTTGATAGTTTAGCATTTTCTGATCATGCCCTTGATTGACATGTTTTCAGCTTGTTGCTTCCAAAATAATGCTTACCTTTATCCAGAGAATCACTGGAGATATTTTTGTCCATTTTCATCTTTTATTATTATTATTATTTTCTATCCTGTTTTGCTAACTGAATTTGATCCAAATATAAGTACGCCGAGAAAAATTATCTTGAGGTAACTATAGAACACTTGTCTAATGAGGAGCAAAATGCAGCGTTCGATATTCTGATGAATGGTGGATAATAATTATAATCAAGAATTGACATCTATTAGTAGAAAATTGTAAGATTCTTTCTATAAAATATAAAAAAATGTGAATGCAGATGAACGAAAAATAGAAAGCCGTACATTACCTGCCAGTATCTTAGTGGTGTCAGGTTGACGTACTTATCTCTTGGTGAGAAAATGTTACAAAAATTTAAATACTTTGAATCGAATATTACCTGACGGGATGGAGATCTGTGGGATAGCTACACCAAGTTTAACCTCTCCTATCTCTTTTTCTTACAAAAAAAAAAAAAAAAAAAGCCATGCATAGACCGAAACCGTCGGTTCTTTTCGTATCCTAATTCTTCTTTTCTTCTTGCAAATATCTTATGCTAGCTGATGTTGCCTTCTTTCCTGTTTCTTGGCAAGGGGAGTTTCAGACTTATGTCCCCAAAAGTTATGTCTTCTGTCATCTTTAATGGCAGTTAACCAAGTCTTTAAATTGCAAAGTAACTTTTTAATATGTTTCGTCATGTGATCCTGGTAATCCTGACATGCCAGTAACATTATGCTGAGTCACGAGCATGCCAAGCATCACACGACTGTTTTTTAAAGTCCATGCTTTTATAAATTTAAACATGAACATTTCATGTTGGTGCATAGCAATTTATGGATGCCTCATGTTTCTTGTTGAAAATCTTTAAATATTTTGTTAGTTCGAATCAATAATTATTCTCAAATAACTTGTCTATGCTGCTTGTCTTGTATAAGATTCTTTGCAAGGTTCAGAATCATTTTAAAATAAATATCAAGTTTCTTAGAACTAAAAGACACACTTTGCAAGAATAAAATGTAACAACAAGGAACTCTCCAAAAAGATTAATTGGAAGGTATTATATAGATTTTTTGATCTTGTATAAGTATCCAAGATCTTTCCGGTGAATAACCGATGTTGGACTAAATATACATTCGCATAAGTTCTCGCATACTCTTCTGCTTCAAGTCCTGGAGTTTCCATCAGGCCAAGGGTCCAAATCTATGCATCTATTTATAAATATCATGATCAGCTCATGCTCGATCCTTGTGAATCGTGTTGCAGTATCCCCTAGTCCACGGTGGCTATGGGCTGGCTTAGTTCTAACATCATTTATAACGACTTAAAAGCTTACCCAAAAAAATTAGCTGGAAAGTATTATTTGAGATTCTTGGTCTTGTATAAGTATCCAAGATCTTTTCAATGAATAATTGATGCGAGATCAAATACACGTCTGCACAAATTCTCACATAAAACCTAAGGGTTAGTGTATCTATTTTAAGAATATATGCTGTAATCCATTGTTGGGCATATATTATCAAGTTTAAACAAGATGGATTATCTGAAAATACAAAGCCAATTTGTTGCTAGCGCCTATATTCATACCTATAATGCAGACTTGTTTGAGGAATTTTCTCTTGTGAGAAAGCTTAACTTGCTTAATCCATGGTTTGAGTTGCTGCCAATTTGAAGTCATCTTTTTTTTTCCCTCTTTCTCTTTTTTTTTTTTTTTTCCCAAGCTAGATGTTAAGAGTTCATTCTTGCAAGGATAATTATGTGCAAACTTGTATATGGATACTCCTCTATTTGCTTTAGCAAAAGATGTAGGCCAGCCGGTTAAAGAGATCCATCTATCATCTGAAGCAAAATCCCCTTGTGCTTGGTTTGGCAAGTTCATTCAAGCATAGTTTGTTCTTTGAGTTTAAAAGAAGTCAAGCAAATTATTTTTGATTTACAATCGGAAAACATCTTCATGACTATTTGTACTTATTATCTATGTACATGATGCTGTCCTTGGTGGAGATGACTAGATGGAGATGAAAACCCTGAAGCAGTGTTGTAAAGGAGATTTGGGATCGAAGATTTCGGAAAACTTCATTATTTTATTGGTATTTAAATGGATCAATTCACAAAAGGAGGCTGCCCTCATGGATTAAAGTGCCAGTTGCCACAGCTGTTATGATACAACACATACAATGCCAATGCCTCTCTAACATGTCACATTGGCATGATATTGGCTGCATGCCCATGCTTGACATGCCATAGTGACAGCCTTTGCCAAGCACTAGCACAATGTTAGTGCGAGTTTGGCATGACCTCGGCACATGGTATCTTCATCCTTGGTTGTCTTTCCATAGAGGAAATATGTGTTGGACCTTCTTAAGATACAAGACTTTTTGGTTCCCAACTAGTATATAATCATTTTAAAACTGGAATGTAACTATGTGCTAATCAAGGGAAACCACTTGCTTGAAAACTAGAGATGTGCTGAAGATTTGTAGCAAGCCTGATAACAATAACCATTACCAAACCAGGAATTACTTATGACAGATGTCCCTCAAGCTCCTCATACAGAAGCTGTATTCGGATTTAGCAGAATCGTAAGGGAGCACCATGCTATGGAATATTGGAATAGGACTAAATTAACCCTCAGCCACTTGGGGTCATCTTTGACAGCCTGTTGAATTACCTAATTTACTTTCTCCATCATTTAAGAGTTTGAACATGAAAAACCCCGAAAAGGGTGTTGATCACATTGAATTCAATATGAGAAGACAACTTGAGCACTTAAAGATTGCTACATAAACTAACTAGGAGGAAGTAAAATTGAGATCTATACTCAAAATGCTATCATCCTTAAAATCCACAGGTCCTATGGGCTGTGCCAATCTTCATGTTATGAATGGTTCATCCTTTGCAAGTGCTGGCTTCAACTTTAAACCGATATGAATATGGTCACCGAGTATGTCGTGCAGGTTGATGCGAAAAAGATCTGGCAACAATTTTGTACAATGTTTTGTACGCATGATGTATTCGGGTAATAACTTATGGACATTTCAATGGGACTTTTTGTTTGTTCGATACTAAATTGTTTGATTTTTTCTTTTTTTTTTTTTGAGAAATACATGGGGAATACCACCAGCAGGGGTCGGTGGTTTTCGAACCATGGACCTTCCTTTTTTTTTTGCTGTGTTAACTTGCTTGATCTTTTCCCTGTCCTCCCATCTCAAATTTGTAGGCTTCTACTCTATACTTGAAAGATTGTACTTTTATCATCTTTGTATTTGTATGCTATACATGAAAAGAAAAAGGGGGAGATTCCATTGCATCAGGTCTCTTACTGTATTCACAGCATAATTAAAAAAAGAAAAAATGGCAAAAGTAAAATAAAGGGTACTTAGCTTCCCTTCTAGTAGTAATGGTAGGTAATGGTTTTACAATACTTATTCAGATTTGCAGGTTAAGCCTGATGAGTCTTGGACCAAGAAGAGTCTTGGAAGAGTGTTGAGTCTTGCTTCTCTGAGTTGCAACTTCGAAAATTATTGAGATCTGTGGCTTTTTGGACACTGAGTGCATCTTAAGGGTTTCAGAAGGTGAATATGGATTGTTTTATTGGAGAGTCAGAAAATGAATTTATGCTTATTGGTTGTTTGCTGAACAAGTTGAAGTTCTTGAAGAGGTCAGCCAATGAGATACAAAGGTAAGATTATTTCATGAATCAATCCATGCAGTCTAAGCTCCTGCCCACTCTTTAAGGAAGATAATAGCTTTTCATGGAGCCTCTTCCAGATGCTGAAATGATATTTCCCTAAAAGTTAAGTGGATTTATGTCTCTGCACCATGTAGATGCTATTCAAGTAATTTATCAAATTAAATACATTATACTTGCATTCTTTTATCCTTCCGACATTTAAATACATTATACTTGCATTATTTTATCCTTCTGACATTTAATTGTCATATAAGTTTATAGTTAAGTTGCTTTTAATATGCTTGATTTTGGAAGAGTTGCAGGAAAATTGATTTTGAGGTGGTGAGATCTGAGTGTTTGGAGGTAGTGACCATCACGTATTTCAACACGGTGAAGTGAAATTAGGGTAACAAGGTTAGTGAAATAGCATTTTTTTCCCCTCGAGAAAGAACGAAAAGAATAAAACAATTCTCTTCTACAGTTTCTGTTGCCTCATCAGTTGATTAGACTTTTAATTTCCTTGGAAAAAGGATGACTGAAGAACGAACTATCAACTAAGTTGGAATTCCCATCATTTAACCTGTATACATTTTAGCTTGGGATTCCATATTATATAGAAAATACTTTTATGTTGCTTCACACAAATTTTACCCCAAAGAGCAGGTCAGATTACTGTTTTGTCACTTAGGTTTACGTGTCTTCGATCAGATCATACGTTTCAGTTCTTTACCTCATCGGTACTCTTAATGAGAATTTTCTAGCTTGGTGGAAACATCATCATCATCATCATCATCATCATCATCTGTTGTGAATCATAGTTTTGAAGTTTATCACCACCTTGGTTTGATGAATTCATTTGAATGGCTCGAGTCCTTGGATTCTCTCTTTATATAATTGAAGATCCGAGTAGATTGCCCAAATAGGGGGTTAAATGGCACAAATGAGTATAAACACCATGGGGCTCACACTTGGAAAAAAAAATGAGCCAATGGGAACAAAATCTAGTTGGCTACCTTTTCTCTCAAAGGAAACTGCCCCTAGATCCAAAATCATGTGCAGTCCTCATCATTCTTGTGAGATGAGACCATAAAAGCCAACACCAAGCATGGTGGAACAAAATCTTATATATTTCCACGCTTCATATACACAATAAACAAATCAACCACTGTCAAGATCAGTAAAACAATGGTTGCGTACATGAAAACTTTGACAATCATAACTAATTGTTTGTTCTTGATGCTGAGAAGTGTGAGTACCATCAGGATCACAGACAACACAAAACTAGCCCAGAGCAAAAAGTTGCTGATTTTGAGGAAAATGTCATCTGATTTCTTCTGTTCATTTCCATTTCCAACAAGAACGCCAATCATGCTCCCAGTGATCCCACCTATGCCTATCGAAACCTTTAGTGCCGTCTTTATACATTCCATTGGATCATCATCATCATGTTGCATGGCGGTCGATGGAGGAATCTGTTCTGATGTTTGAGTTTGTTGATCCTCCAAGACACTCACCATCATCCTTCGTGGCTCCTAGCATTCAAAAAGGAGGAATATTACTCACGATGGGAAGCAATAAATATTTATGCTCGAAATTTAGCACAGGAACTTTAAAAAAAAAAAAAAAAGCTTTTGCTTCTGATGATACGATATAATCGGTCCTCCCTATATTTCTCCTTCTGAGTGTCCACAAGCTACCATGCATTGATGGAGATCCAGTGTTGATTTTCAACAAGAAGGTTCTCGATGCTTGAACTTAATTGAAGGGTCAGGAAGGAGAAAGGAATGGTTAGCTATGTGGGAGGTCACTGGAAACTATTGATTGCATTTCCTTACGATGATCTTGTTCCATTTCAGAATTGAAATCCTTTGGCAATGATCAAGAGTTTGTTTGAGAATCTCAAGAGAGTTAATACATGGAACTGATCTTATGGCTCTTCTACGGACTGTATGCTGGCGTAATTTAAAATTTCTGATGGATTAAACTTCTACGTACCCTGCTTTCCATAGGGTAATTTTTATCAACTTGTTTCTATTACTGTTTGCAAGTTTTAATGTTCTCCTGTGCTATAAGATCCACCGAAAGAAAACCATGCTAAATGATTGGATGACGATATTCACTATGGTGCCGACATATAGAGTAGGATTATTGCTTGGTGTTTTTTGCCCTTTTTTTTTTAATTTTTTAATTTTTTTATTTTTTTTATAAGATGAAAAGGAAGGGTTCTTACTTTACTGAAAAATATTTGATGCATGACGATGTCAAAGATGATCCAACTATTTTTTTATCTTATTAGGTGGATACGTCATCCCAGCTCCATCAAAATGAACTTAATATTTTAACATAGATATGATAAAATCATCCATGGATCTTGCATAACATACGCTCGTTCTCTCTCTATCTCTCTCTTTATTTATAGTGTAAATTTATTATGCAGTATCTTTTTTAGAAATTTTTCGGTAACATTTGTTTTTTTTGGTAATGTATATTTGTTGGCATAATTTAATGCTCCTTGAGCAGAAACTCAGTGGAAGGCAAATAGAGATGATGCAATTCAAAAAGAAATTCAATAATACCATATAATAGATAAGTAATTAAAATAAATATATAGGACATCCATGTACCTGTGTCTCCATGTTTGCCATGAGCATAGCTCCAAGAATGTTACTCCTTGTTGGGCTTCCCGCCTCTAAATCAATAGTTTCTTGTGGTAGCGCTCGCTATAGAAGGGCAAAAAAATAAAAATAAAAATAATATATTATAATTTGGACAAAATTCAAGGGTTATAATTGTTACTTTATAACTATGTGGCAAATATTGTAATTTTTGTAATTACTAGGGTCATAATTAACTATCGATCGGGGCTGAATGACTGGTGGCTGATCCAGCATGGCCTGCACCGTACGCTCATATTGGTCCAAAAATATTCACTGTAGTATGATGGGACAAAAGTTGAGATGACTAGCATTAATTGAAATTTTCATCCTGACCAAAATATTTACGACATCCTAGTTCAAAAGTTACAACATCCCAGTTCAAAATCTATAACATCATGGTTCAAAAAATGATCTGAAACAGTATTACGACACCCTGATTCAAAACCTACAATATCCTGGTTCAAAACCTACGACACTCTGGTTCAAAAATGACTTGAAACAGTATTACGATATCCTAGTTCAAAACTTACGACATCCTAGTTCAAAACCTACGCATCCTGGTTCAAAAATGACCATAAACAGTATTACGACATCCTAGTTCAAAAGTTACGACATCCTAGTTCAAAATCTATGATATCTTTATAGAAAATATAAACTAAAACCATAAACAGTATTACGACACACTAGTTCAAAAGTTATGACACCCCAGTTCAAAACCTACGATATCCCTGTAGAAAATATAAATTAAAACCTGAAACAATATTACGACATCCTAGTTCAAAAGCTACGATATCCTAGTTCAAAACCTACGACACTCTTACAGAAAATATAAATTAAAACCTGAAACAGTATTACAATATCCTAGTTCAAAAGCTACGACATCTTAGTTCAAAACCTACGACATTCTTGCAAAAAATATAAAATAAAATCTAAAACAGTATTACGATACTCTACTTTAAAAGCTACGACATCCTAGTTCAAAATCTACGACATCCCTGCAGAAAAATATAAAATAAAATCTGAAACAGTATTACGATATCTTAGTTCAAAAGCTATGATATCCTAGTTCAAAACCTACGACATCCATGCATAAAAGGGACTGGAGGGAAGGGTTTTTGATCTGGACAAAATTTTAAATAAAAGCTGAATGGTAATTAATGCTAGTCATGCTCAACTCCCATCCCGTCTGCTATAGTGGATATATTCGGACCAATAAGAAAACATGGTGCAGGTCACGTTGAATTTATTGCATCACATGCGGTGCACAAATACTTTTCCATCCGAACTAACCTCAACTTTGACTTATCCATCCTTGGTGGCCCAAATTCACCCATGATCACAGCCACCACCCGGGTACGCCACCCCCCCCCCCCCCCACAAGCTTCACTCTCATCCTATCTCCTTCACTATCTTTTGGGAATGATAGTGAACCAAGCCCTCACGAATCCTATCTCCCTTCACTATCTTTTGGGAATGATAGTGAACCGAGGAAAAGAAATTAGTGTTGTAATTAAGATTAGTGTTAGTGTATTTTAAGGATTTCTTATTTAGGATATGTTTGGTTCACGACTGAAATCAAATTAGAATTAAAATATATTACAATAAAATTAAAATAATAATATTTTTTAATATATATGTTTGTGACCAACATTAAAATCAAATCGGGATAAAATTTGAATACTACAATAGCATAGCGCTTGGATTTTGAAGAACGGAGGTATTTCTATTTTTTTGGAATCGGAATAGAAATAAAGTTTTTTTCCAACCAAATGGTTGGTACAGGAGTTACTTATTTTTATTTCCATTTTAGAGTCTCATTCTCTCTAACTATACATGCCCTTGAAGGGTGGTTGAAGGAGTTGGAACCTGTAATATAAATAGAAATTGGTGACCCCCATTTTAACTATTTAACGAGTTGCATTCTGATTACGGGACAGAATGGGAACTGTTCAATCCCTCTAAATCCAATCCGATCTTTATTTTCAGGATTTAGATTTCATTCCTTCGTAAAAAATCAAAAACCCTAATGCTATAATTCATACAAAAAAAATCGCCGATGGTCTTTGCTGTATCGAAATTGATGATAGAGGAGCAATGGAAAACGATAAGAAAAGAAAGTGTGTGTCGATGACAAGGATGCTGTCAAGGGTTGGGATCGCATCGGTAACAAGGGCAAAGATCGCTAGGGGGCAGTGAGATTTGAGGAAAGAAGGCGACATCTAGGTGGATATTGGTGAGGTGGAGTTGGGTATCAGACTTGTCGATGTTAGAGTGATTGCGGTGTTGGACTTGTCGATGGAGCGATTGTTGCAGTAATCATTGGATGAGTCACTAGATATCTGCTTGATCTCCTCCATGCACTTTGGTGGAAGTCTCGGAGGGAAGGAGAAGGTTTGGTGGGGCTCGAATGAAACATAAAAAATGATTAAATAAATAAAAATATTAAATCAAAAATATTAACAAATATAAGATAAAAAATAAAATAATGAAATAATATAAAAATAAATAGATTTAAATAAAAAATTAAAATATATAAATATTAAAAAGATAAAAAAAATAAAAATTAGTCATAAAAATAGTATAAAATATTAATAGCCAATATTAATATATTTTAAAAAATATAAAAAATATCAAAATAATTAAAAATAAGTTAAAATATAAAATATTAAAATATTAAATATGATTTTGCGACTTTAGGGTTTCGAGGGATTACATAAATAAAATATTAATCAACATATTAAATAAAAAATAACAAATAATATAAGATTAAAATAAAAATAATAAAATAAGATTACAATTAATTTAAATAAAAATAAAATAAATTAAGGTAGTGTTGGGGCGTGCTGCGTATCAATAGTTAGAGTGAGTTGTTTGGTTGAGTGGAAGCGGTGTTCGGGGATGTGGTGGATGAGTCCAAGATCGAGAGGGCAATATATGGTAAAGTTGATGTGGGGTGAAGGAATTTGTACCATCTTTTATGGGAGAATGGAACACTATCTTCATTGCTGGCCCCTTATTGTCGTAGGAGATATTGGTGGATGGTGGCTGCATCAAGATTAGGGTTGCGAACCTCATGTATTGATGGAGGGATGATGCAACAACAAGTTAGGAAGGTGACACCATTTAAATGGACTGCAGCGGGAACAAATTTTATTAGATATAATGATTAAAAATATATTTTATTTATTTAATATTTTAAAAAATATTTAAAAAATAAAATGAACTAAAATAAATAAAAGTATTGAATAAATAAAATAAAATATTAAAATAAAAAATGATTCTAAAAATAATTAATTCATTTTATTTATTTAAATAAATAAAAGGAATAAGTCTAAAAAATATAAAAATAAATAAAAATTGAAAACTTAGTTGATTTTGATTCCCGACTCTAAATGATCGGAATGATGATAATGAGAATTATCGACTCTAATTTGAATTTTGATCATCGACTAAATATTTCAAAAAATCTTATCATTTCATTCCGGTAATCAACCAAGCATGCTGTTAATTGAATCGGTGAAGGTGAAGGCCCATACAAGACTAACGGGTGAGGCATTGGAAATCAACTCATATCGCTAAGGTGGTAGCTACCGACCGGTCGCTGGTTCGAGGAAGGATCCTTACGGTGACTCGATTAAATCCAGGATTTATCTTGTAGTCCATGATTGTTTAGTGGTGTCGGGAGCGGCTTGCATCGAACATCATCCGATCTTTTCTTTATCAAAAAAAAATAAAAAAAAAATAAAAATATTTTTCGTTTATTCTTACCACGGTGTTGGGAAAGTCGTTCGCGTCGGATCTTCATCGGATGGCTATGATTGCAGAGGTGGTGGTGTGCGGTGGAGACGCGGTAATTCTTCGGGTTGCTTGGCCTTCGAGATTATTTAACGGAGTGGTGAAGGGCGATGGAGGCGGCGGTTGAGGGTGCGAGGTGGGGCAAAGGGTGGAGCGCTTCGACGGAGATCGATCACTATCGGCTTGACACGTCTCCCAAACCTTATCGAGTGCTCGTCTCCCTCCACTCTCTACCCAAAGCCCCTACTTCTCTTTCTTTCTTCCAACCCTTGCTTCGCCACCCCCGTTATCATCATCATCATCAGCACTGCTACCGTAGCCACCTCCATCACTGACCAACACAGCCTCTACACCCAAGCTGTACTCAAATATGATGGATCGCACAAAAAACTTCATAAATTACTGCCTAAACCTCCTAAAACAATGGGAATACGGTGAGACTGAGTAGCACTACCATAAAGAAGCATATACCTCATCTGCAGCCGAAATAACCAATACTGGAAGATGGATCGCAGCGCCACAACGATCAAGCAGAGTTGAAGTATAGGCTCCAGCCCAGTGGTGGTGATTCGATAAAGCAAACCCACCATATATGCAAGCATCATTTCTCTCCTCTCTCTCTCTTTTCTCTCTCCCCCTCCTTCGATTCCCCTTCCTTCTTTGAAGGTGCAAGGCGAATATATATATAGTCAATTTCTTTGTAGCTAGCTAGGATGCTTCGTGGAAAGAGACAACAACTGGGCAATCTGCATGGCTCTTGAATCCCAAACTTGTTTAGGGGAAAGGAAACCTTCAGATAATTCCTGCTCCATTTTTTTTTCCACACGTTCTTGTGCGAAATGAGAGTCCCTTGTTCCACGTCCATCGCAAATTAGGTGAATATATGACACAGAAGTTGCAGTTTAATTACTTCTTGTTTCTTTTCTTTGAGCCTTCGGTCGGGGGGCGGTTGATGAAAAGAAAAGAGAAGGATAAACTCTTTCAGAGCACTTTCCAGTCAACTACCGGTCGCCTCCTTTCACCAAGGCCATCCAGCTATCTACGATATCGTATATTAATGGAGGGGTCTCGGACTCAACTAAACACTTATTTGATTGATTGAGCTCAAAATCTTATTGGATTCGTGAAAAGAATTGGTATAACTAACAAGATCATGATAGGATCATATGCTGGTTATGCCTATATTTATAAATTTCTAAAAATAGCTTTAAAGTCTGCTGGCCGTTCATGAAGAGAAAAAAAAAAAAAAAAGGAGACCTGAATATTTATTAATATAAGTCTAGCCTGGTTTATATTAATAATCGCACATTTATATTAATAATAAATATAAATGCGACGGCAGATATTAATAATCGTACATGCTCTGATGAATCCAGCGAACTAGTCAAAAAGACTCATCTTAAAGCTCAAAAGCTGACTAGCTGACGAGATTACCATTGGCCGACCAGAACTCGTTAATCTGGCTTACTTGAATAGTCTGACTAACTCATAAAGTCCAACGAATATAAGGATAGAATGATGGGTCGGCAATTTAATTCGTGGACCGATTCAAGAAGAATAATGTTGGCAAGAAAAGGAGTCGTTGTCCTGACAGGATAATAACTAACTATTATAACGGACCCCAATCAGTTTCACGGTGTAACGTTAGAACTAACCTTTCACAACTGAATTCCATTAAGGCAAATGCCTATAAATACTGATAAGAGGGAATCTCCGAGATAAGGAAAAAAAATACTGGATGAAATATTTCTGACTCTATTTTAGCTTCTTCAAGATTCTATATCTGTTGATTAAGCCCTTACTGATTTAAGCATTGGAGTGTTCTCCATCAGAAATTCTTTGATGAGTGGGTTTGTTTTGCAGGAGCTTCGAAAAGATTGGCTAGCAAATCTGATGGTGCGAAGGAAAGCTCGGGTTCGGTGTCAACATATTGGCGCGCCAGGTAGGGAAAGAATGATTGAAATCTTGAAAGAGAAAATGGTAAAAGGAAGAGTGCAGAATGTTTCGGTTGGAAGAGCTCATTCGCCGTTCTAGAAAAAGCGAACGAGCCACCCTTGGAAGGTAAAGACGCCGCTCCCACAATGAGTATAGGACAACAATAGATCGGCATCCTCTTAGATAAAATGGAGGTTCTGACTGCTGCTGTTCATAATCTCCAAGAAGTCACGATTAGTGGGCAATAGCGATCGATTGCCTCAAGATGTAGCCGACGATCTCCTTTACAAGAAGCCGGCGATGAGAGTCAAGTCAGTGTTTTCGACATCATCATTCCTTGAATCGGCATTCTCGCATACGACAAGGCTCCCGGCTCCATGAGTATGGAGAAGGCCGGCTCAGGGACAAATGTCAGAGATCTTTTTTTGTATCCTCCAATAATTCCACCCCAAGAAGTTTCCACCAGAGCAAGGGAAGTCGACAAAATGACGATTTCGAAAGGAAGTTCCAGAAGTTCAACGGAGGAACAACGAATGGTTAATGGCCTATGATTCACGACCATCCTTTTAATCGGAGAATTATGGAAGAAATGATCCCATCCTACTTTAAGATCCCATAGTTAGAACCCTATGATGGAAACACCGATCCTCTCGACCATCTGGGCAGCTTCAAAGTCCATATGATGATTCAAGGAGCAACTGATGCCCTCCATTATCTTACTTTTTCGATGACCCTCAAGAAGGCTACATGGATATGGTATTCAAGCCTCTGGCCAGGTACCATTCATTTCTTTGATCAATTAGAAAAACTATCCATGGCTCATTTTAGGACCAGCAGGAAGATGCCGCGTAATTCGGATAGCATCTTTTTTATCCAACAACAAGAAGGCAAAACTTTGAGAGATTATGTAGCTCACTTCAATTCTGCCATGCTTGAGATCCCGGATCTTAATGAGCATGTTACCATGTCTTCCATGAAGAAGGAACTTCGATCGTCTAGATTCACTTTTTCCCTTATAAAAAATTTTTTCACCAGTTACTCTGAACTACTAGCATGTGCATAAAAATATGCGCAAGCTGAATCGATGCCAAGCTGAAGGGAGGCCTTCTCCAAAGAAAAAGAATCCAAAAAGCAACGAGTCATGAGCCCCCAGCAATGATGATACCTTAACTCAACGGTGTAGTCCGAAGTCGAAGAATCCGGTTGGCAAGTTTGACACATACACCCCTTTGTCTCTCTCAAGAGAAAATATTGATGGAGATTGAAAAAAAAACTTTCTCCAAAGACCTTGGCCAATGCAAGCACTTCCAGCCTTGTGCAACAAGATCAAATACTGTCAGTTTCACAGAGACCACGGACATACTATAGAGGAATGCATCCCGCAAAAAGATAAGATAGAAGGCCTAATCAAGCATGGGTACTTGAAAAATATATCCACGACCAAGAATGCCAAGCTGAGGTTGCTGCCCAAAAGTAGATTATCGATGGTGCAGAGCTTCCTAATCAGTGATCCACTGATGGAATGGTCGGTCAGCTACATCGCCGACCAAGTTTTGAAAAAAAAGTGCTCCGAAGAAATCCCAAAGTAATAGTATCATCAGCTTCTCTGACGATGACCTACAGGGGGTTCAAGCACCTCATGATGATCCTATAGTTATTTTTGCTATCATTGCAAACTATAATGTAAGAAGAATTTTGGTGGATAATGGAACTTCAATCGAGGTCTTACTTTATGATGCTTTTCTTAAGATGAATTTGTCAAGAGATAAATTGCGTAAAACCTCGATAACCCTTACCGGGTTGGAGGGAATCCGGTAGGAGTGGAAGGAGAGATAACCCTTCCTGTAACCATTGGAACGGAACCTTGATAGAAAACGCTTCCACTCACTTTCATGGTCGTCCAAACGTCCTCTGCATATAACACCATTTTAGGATGACCAGCCTTAAATAAATTCCAGGCAATTGTATCAACTTACCACTTATTGGTACGATTCCTGACTAAGAATGAAATTGGAGAAATGAAAGGAGATCAGAGAGTGGCTCAACAATGCTTGATGATTCAAGACAAACAACTAGTCGACAAAATGATATTAGAATAACTAGATCAACAAGATCGGACAGAAGAAAGTGGAGAGCTAATCAAAAGGACTATCCCTTGTGCCTCTCACAAAAGATCCGACTAAGGTTGTGCAAATTGAAAGCCTGTTCAATGAGAATATGAGGTCAAGATTAATTGACTTCCTACAAAGAAACTCTGATATCTTTGCATGGTTGGCTAATGATATGTTGGAATCCCTCTAGAAATCATCACTCATCAGTTGAAGGTTGATTCGGGATGTAGGCCTGTTCGACAAAAAAAAGAAATTTTGCTCCTGAAAAGCAAAAGCTTATCAATAAGGAAGTGGGTAAACTTCTTGATGCAGGATTCATAATGGAGACTCATTACCTAGACTGGCTTGCTAATATGGTAATGATAAGAAAGGCCAATGGTAAGTGAAGATCTGTATTGATTATACTGTTCTTAACAAAGCCTACCCGAAAGATAGTTTTCTTTTATCAAAGATAGATCAATTTATTGATGCCATTGCTGGACATAAACTCCTATGCTTTATGATGCTTTTTCCGGCTATAATTAAATCTAGATGGATCCAAAAATGAGGAAAAGATGACTTTTATAATCGAAAGAGAATTATACCGTTACAATATGATGTCATTCGGCTTGAAGAATGCCGGTGCAATATACCAGCGATTGGTTAACAAAATCTTTGAAAAATAACTTGAAAAAAATCTTGAAAGTATACGTCGATGAAATGATAGTCAAGAGCATTCAGGCCGACAATCATATTAGAGACTTGGAGGAGGCCTTCGACGTGTTGAGAAGACATCGGATGAAGCTAAATCAGACCAAGTACATCTTTAAAGTTATTTCAAAGAAGTTTCTCGCTTTCTTATCACCAATCGGGGAATAGAAGCCAATCCTGAGAAAATCTGAGCAATCTCGACATGAGACATCCATCCAATAAGAAGGAGATGCAGCAGCTGACAGGATAGATAGCATCATTAAGTCGATTCATCGCTCTGTCGGCAGAAAGATGCCTTCTTTTCTTCAAAGCCTTATGATAGACAAAGAGCTTCTAGTGATCGAAAAATTACCGACAAGCTTTTGAAGAATTGAAGAAGTATTTAATCAATCCACTACTGCTTACGAAGCTTGAAGAAGTAGAAATATATACCTTTATCTCTCTACATCAGATGAGGCTGTCAGCTCGGTACTTGTAAAGGAGTCGGATAATTCCCACAAGCCTATCTACTACACTAGCAAAATATTGCATGACACCGAGGTAAGATACCCAAAGGCATGGAAGCTGATTTATGCATTAGTAATAGCGGCAAAGCATCTTGAGGCCTTATTTCTTGTCCCATTTGGTTGTTGTATTACGGATCAGCTGATAAAGGCCATCCTCCAATGCCCTGATACATCTGGAAGGATCGCCAAATGGGCCATCAAACTAGGTGAGTTAGACATCATATATCACCCACGACTGGTAATGAAGGTACAGGTACTAGCTAATTTTCTTGTCAAATGTACCTGGGGCAATGAAGAAGCGACACCAAATAGTCGATGAACAGATCATGGAGATCCCAATCTCACACAGATACTCTATGTGGACGGAGTGTTTAATTCCTTCGGTTGTGGCACAGGGTTAATCCTGACTAGTCTAGAGGGAGATATCATTGAATATGCCATCAATTTCTATTTCCAAGCATCAAATAATCAAGCAGAATATGAAGCCCTTCTGGCAGGACTGAGAATTGCCAAGAATAGATGTTTGGAGGATGAAAGTCACGTCGGACTCCTAATTGGTGGTGAACTAAGTCAAGGAAGAATTTGAAGCTGACGATATATCTATGATTAAATATTTAGAAAAGGTACGAAATTTCATTATTGAATTTCATTTCTTTGAGATATTCCATGTCCCGTGAAGTAAGAACTCCCGAGTCGATGTACTCTCATGACAGGCCACCACGACTCCCGACGACCTTGGTCGGACATTCATTAAATACTTGGAAGTTCACAATATAATGGGCAAGAGTTTGTATATACATCTAGTAGAACAGGAGCTTTATTGGATGGATCCGATTATTGTCTATCTGAAGGAAGGAAAACTGCTGGAAGGAGCCCTCGAAGCCAAGCGGATAAGGTGGATGGCTTTGCAATACATCATCCTCGAAGGAAATCTCTACAAAAGGTCATTCACACAACCTTTGCTAAAATGCTTAGTACCGTAAGATACCAATTAGCCCTAAGAGAAGTACACGAATATATAAACGGCGACCATCTAGGGACAGATCTATGGCTTATAAAATCATACACCAGGGATACTATTGGCCGACCATTCAAAAGATGCCGTTGACTTTGTCAGGAAATGTGATAAATGCCAAAGATACTCCAACATTCAAAGATGCCCTGCAAGTCAGCTAGTTCAATTAACTACTCCATGACCGTTCGTACAGTGGAAATGGGATATTCTTGGGCCTTCCTGCCAGCCTCCAATCAGAAAAATTTAAAATCATAGCCATCGACTACTTTATCAAATGAGTCGAGCTGAACCTTTGACCCACATCATTGAGGGGAAGGTGGAGAGCTTCGTCAGAAATCCCATAATCTACCGATTCGGAATTTCTTACACCATCATCACCAATAATAGACGACAATTTGATAACCAGAAGTTCAAGAACTTTTGTGTCCAATACCATATTCTTCATAACTTGACCTCTGTCGGACATCCTCAAGCAAATGGCGAAGTCGAAGTAACTAATTGGACTATCCTCAATGGCCTAAAGACCAGACTAAATGAGGTGAAAGGGCTTTGAGCCGAAGAATTAAACTCGATTCTCTGGGCATATTGGATGACTTCCCGGACTACCACCAGAGAATCCCCATTCAGATTGACCTTCGGGAGTGAAGCAATAATACATGTGGAAGTCTCTCTGTAATCCTTAAAAATTGATCAATTTGTAGAACCAGAATTCAGAGTGATAGAGAGCTGATCTAGATCTACTCGAAGGCACAAGGCTTCAAGCTCATATAAAAATGGTCGTGTATCAACAAAGAGTCGCCATATATCACAACTCCCAAGTTAAGACTCGAATCTTCTGACCTGGAAACTTGGTGCTACGAAGGTCCGAAATATCTCGACCTATAGAACAGGAAAGTTAGCCCATAATTAGGAAGGACCCTATCGAGTCACTAAAGTAATATGGCCTAGAACCTATCGGATTGAAAGTCTGGATGGTTACCGAATAACTCAACAATGGAATGTAGAAAATCTCTACAAATATTATCAATAAAAAGCCCTTCTGATTCTTTTTCTCTATGTCTTATTACGAATAATCGATCTTAACTCTCTGACTCACATCCAACGGAATAAAGGGTTGGTATAATCAACCGACTCAATCGATATAATTATGGAGTTGGTCTAACCCATCGACTCAATCGGTATTCCTGAATATAAAAAGAGTCGACCTCGCCTGCCAACTTGCCCCCCATAATATGGTCTGGTCTGATCAACCAGCCCAATCAGTGCATTTGAGAGCAACAAAGTCAATCTCAATCAACTTAATTAATTCAACGATGATCGGCCCAATTAGCTAAGCTCAACTTAGTCACTGGTCCAAATCTATAGGATTCCTAATCTATCGAAGAGCTGATACTTAGCAAAAAAACAAAAAATGACATCAACATTGCAAGGGAGTATCCAAGGTATTATCCGACAAGTTTCTACTTGGAGATTTTTGCACACAAAAAGTCTAAAAGTAAGAAGACATTGAAGAAGAAAAGGATCTTTTATTAATCTTTTAAAAAGGATTATACATTTACATTTAGAAATACAAAGAAGACATTGAGTACAATCATTCTTGACCCTTGGTCACATCTTCTCTACATGACTTTCTCTTGCTTGGTCAGCCATCTCGGAGGGGATGGCCACTTCTGGCTCTACAATCGCTTGAGGTTCGTTATCCTCTTCGTCTTCTTCAACCATGACAACTCCAGACAGGTCCAAGTCAGGATAAAGTTTCATGACTTGATATAGGCAATCTTGGAAACCCATTTAATAGCTAACCACTTCAGCCTCTATCATTTCATCATCAAAAGCTTGGGATTTCCTATATTCTTCAACGACTTGATGAGCAGCGTGAGTGAGCTTCTCTTCGGCAAGAGTCGCTCTTTCTTCGGCAACTAGCTTCATAGTCAAGACCTCTTCGAACTTTTAAAGACTCTCCTTTATTAACACTTCGATCGAGCGAGCTTCTTCTTCTTCTTCAGCTTAGCCTCCAACTCGCCCACTTTCACTTGTGCCACCTTCAACTCTTTCTCTAAGGAAAGACTGTTGGCGATGCTTTGCTCCAACTTGCCTTCTAGAGCTTGTTTAAGCTCCTCGACAAATTCTTTCTCCGCTTTTGCCATCTCCAGTTGATCCCAGAGGTTATGATTGAAGTCGGCAAATCTAGAAATACTCTCTTCAATCAAAGAGATTTCATGGATGAATTGCAATACGATGATGGATAAAATCAGTTATGTTCAATATTTCATTACGAAAAGACAAATAACACATTTTACCTTGAGAAAACTTGGATAGATAGAAGGAATGACATCCTCCAATCACTGAGTTTTAGTTGCCTCCCAATCCTTTGGGAGAATGATAGCCTTCAATAGCTATCAGGCCAACTTGGGATTATCCAATCCCATTTCATCAGCATAGACGTTGAAGTCTGACTTGATTCTCTTAAGTGTGTTGGCCCCTTTCCTCTGATTCCACTTGGGGAGCCTTGCCTTTATCGGATCGATAAGGCTAAGATGATGAAGGGCCAACGTTAGAAGTTGATGTCGACTACTCTACGTGCTAGACAGCAGAAATGACTCTTGGACGAAGCTCGATCAGGGATGTGTCATCATTGTCCGAAGTACTCCTAACAACTATCAAAGTACTCACCCTAGCTGAGACCTTCGGAGGAGCATGAGCTGCTTTAGTCCTTTTCGATCTCTCTGACTTCGTTGGAGGGGCAACAGCTTGCCTCTTCCTGACAACTTGGCGAAGCTTCCTGGTATCAGGTTTCATCTTTACGTCTACAAAGAAAAGAAGATGTCAGCTGATATATCAAAAATGACAAAAAAAGATAGCAGAATAGTGGTTCAACGATATGTACCTAAAGAGGAGATATGCTAATTAATCTGAGCCAAGTATAGGCTCTGCTCGTTTAGTAGCTCCTTTATCGGAGGGACTTCGTCTCCAAGGAGCTTCTTGTAGTCCTCCTGATCGGCCGCTAAGACCTTTTTGCCATTATTTGAGGTCAGAAGGGGCTCCCTCCACTCAGTACTGAAGCTCCAAGGGTGGTCGGATACAAGGTAGAAGAAGCAAGGCTTCTAACTGTGATGGCCAATAGAAGCCCTATAACAAATTCGGACCAGGATGGGGGCTGATGACCCACCACCCTCGATCATGGAAATGCTTCTTCAAGACAAAGAATGCAATGAAAGGGAAAGTCCTAGGCTCTATTTGGAGATCATAAATGCAATGAAAGGAAAGTCCTAGGCTCTATTTGGAGATCATAACAGAGGACTAGGAAGGCACAGATGATCCGAATACTATTCGGAGTCAGTTATGCAGGGACTACATGATATAAGTTAAAAATCCTAATGAAGAAGGGGTGAAGTGGAAAATGAAACTAGCTTTTAAGTGATTTTCATACATTGCTATACTACCAGGTGGCAACTGATCTATCCTCTCACCGGAGTGAGGGACGACCGCAACAAAATCCTGTGAAATTTTGTAGTAACTCCGTAGGGTAGAGACTCTAGGCTCACTAAAGGTGCTCATAATGGACTCTAATCTTGATTCTTTCCTATAAGGATCCCTTCTCCTTGGTGGACTAGGCCTATCGAAGGACCTATCTCCTCCCCTACTAGCAACAGATCTACCGGCGGCAGGGACCCTCGAGGTTCTAACCATGATGAAGGGAAAAAGTCTAACCTGGAAAGGGTAGGTCTTGGGAGGAAGAGAAGGTGAAGGAAGAAGAGCTCGCAGAATGACATAAATATCTGGTCTAAAAAGGGAAAACCCTTTATATAGGTGACTACGATGGCCTTGATTTCTTTCTTGAATGGTACGGAATGCTCCTGATTAAGCCACGTATATAGATCTTAACCAAAAGATATGATGCCAAAGGAAAAAAGCCGATACGATGATAGGAAAACTAATGTATCAGTATCAATCCTCGAGAGTTCAAAAAATAGAGATAAGAGGATGACGACGGTTGTGATTGTATCTTCGTACGACATCGACGATCCTGATCATGCCACAAACTCGAGCCTCTATCATACGCCAGCAAAAGGAATATCGACATGACTCTTGGATCCGAGGGATAATCCTTCTACTAGTAAAAATCTGACACCTGGCAAAGGCATTATGTCCCCAAAAGTGGTAAATTAATGATGCCAATTGATTTCAAGATTTGCCATTATTGAAGGAATCTTCTCTCTGATGATGATGTGGGTAAAAAAAAGAGAAAAAGAAGAAAATAAAAGAAATCTTGATCATTATTAACTCCCATCTTTTAAGGCCTTAAATATACTTTGAAATTGGGAGTGTGGGGCAAGTGTTGTGATGAATCGGGCGGACTAATCAAAAGGCTCATCTTAAAGCCCAAAAGTTAACTAGCTGATGAGATAACCATTGGCCGACTAGAACTCATTAATCCGGCTTACTTGAATAGTCCGACTAACTCATAAAGTCCGACCAATATAAGGATAGAATGATGGGTCAGCAATTCAATTCGTCGACTGAATCAAAAGAATAAGGTTGGCAAGAAAGGGAATCATTATCCTGATAGGATAACAACTAACCGTTATAACGGATCCCAGTCAGTTTCAACGGTGTAATGTTGGAACTAACATTTTTCAACTAAACTGTTAAGGCGAATGCTTATAAATACCAATAAGAGGGATCTCCGAGGTAAGTAAGAAAAAATATTGACTGAAGTATTCCTAACTCTACTCTAGCTTCTTCAAGATTCTATATCTGTAGATTGAGCCATTGCTGACTTAAGTATCGGAGTGTTCCCCATCGAAAATTTTTTGGTGAGTGGGTTTGTTTTGCAGAAGTCTCGAGAAGATTGGCTAGCAAATCTGACGATGTGAAGGGACCGCTCGGATTCGGCATCAATAATATTAATAATCATACATATAATATAATAAAGGTATATTTTAAGACAAAGTAATAGTCATATCCTATCAGTTTTTTTTTTTTTTTGCTTTTGAATTAAGATCCCATAAGTTTTCAGATGGATCATTTATAACAATATGGTCTTAAAAAAGTGGATGTTTTCTGTAAAATTTCAGGATAGATATCTAATATTTATAAAAATAAGTGTTTCATTTTAGAATTAAGGAAATGTATCATTCCTAATCTATGTTTTACCGAGTTTTCCTCACGAGACCACAGCGTTATCACGCAAGTAACCCAATGTCCGGTGCAATGACCAAAAGTACCGAATTATTTCCCCTATTGACTTACGCCGTGGTTGAGCGGTCTCTCCTCTTGTGCGCGAATTCTTCTTTTTCGTGCCCCACGTAACCCGCGGCTGGTACGCCGTCATCTTTGACGCTGGGAGCACCAGCCGGGTCCACGTCGGCGACGACATTGAGCTCTCGTCAGCCACGTCTGGCCCCACCTCGTGTTCGAGAAGAAGATCTGGGTCGGCCTAAACACCGGCGCCGTCCTCGTCCGCAAGTCTTGCTGGGCCCGGCCGGCCAGGACCCCGAGTACGAGCAGTGGGGCCACCGCCTCAAAAACGAGTTCGAAGACAAGGCCTTCGTCGAGTCCGTTCACGAGGCGGCACGCCTTGACAGGGAGTCGCGCCCTGGAAACTTCGCAAAGCCCCTCGTCGTTCTCCGCCGTCGCAAGGTAGCGATGCCGTGGCACGGAAGGTGGTAAGAGAGGTGGAAAAAGAAACAGACGCAGCCAAGAAGGTCTCACGTGGCCACCGAGGTAAGTCTTCGAGGCATCACTTCACTTCCCATCGCTAGAAATTCTGACATCTTAGCATTCTTGAACTTTTGATCTGCACTCTTTTTTTCAACTTTCTTTGAATGATTAGGGTTTTATGGAGCTATGATTGTGTGAAGAATGCGTGCTTCGGTGGCACAATGAGGCATTTGACGACTCTTAAATCAGATGCATTTCTTAAATAGTTTCTTGTTTCCTGTGATTTGATTCCGTTCAACTACGCCTTTGGTTCTTTTTATTTTTGTTTTCGCTTTCAATTTCTAGTGGATAGAAATGTAAGTCAAGTGGTATGTGTCACATCCCAATCCGCATCAAAATCGGCTAAGTGACCGGCCGCACAAATTCTAGATTTTATCCTAGAGATCGTGCAAGATCTAGGTACATAAGAGTCACTTACCTACAAAAATCCATTCTTCACCAAGCCGAATATCTGTACAACTCTGTAAAAGAATAAAATAGGGTTGTGAGCTTTACTGGGCCTAGGCTGAAGTCGGCAGACCCAGCCGACTTCACCCAGACGAAAAAAAAAAAAAAAAATTGGGATGAGAAACCGTAACAGGGGGTTTCTTCTCCCTTGTTCCGACCGGAGTCTTCGCCGGAGACATCGGGAAGGAGTCGGGGTGGAGAGGGAGGCTGGGCGGTGCCGTGGTGGGCTGGATCGGGACTCCGGTCGACGCGATCTCCGTTTCCCAGTCGATGAGGTGTCTCGGTGTATTTCTTTTTAAATCCCCCACATCGCCGGCAATCATCGAACCACTCACCGCGGTATTCCCTCCTCTCTGGCAAGCATCCAGGAATCGTCGAAGCCGTGGAGTCTTTCTTCATTTAATTTGATTTTTAGAGGAAGGAAGAGGGCTTGCGGTGAGAGACAAGAGGAACAGGGGTTGTGGTGACTTTCCTCGTCTTCACGGGACTCCTCACGGTGTTATCTCGCCGGAGTTGTTTCTTGGTTTCTCCTCTGTCGGTGTCTACGCTGCTTCATGGTTACTTCTCTGCCTTTATACTTCCTGGTGCCTTCACGCTTTCTGAGGTTTATTCAGATCTTTGTTTGGGCCGTGAGGTGAAGGAGATGGGAAGAGAAGCAGGGGTGCGTGAGAGAGAGAGAAAAGAAGAGGAAGAAGAAGAAGAAGAGAAAAAAAAAAGAGGAGGGTGTTCGGGAGAAGAGAAAGAAAGAAAGGAGAAGGAAAAAAAAAAAAAGAAAAGAAAAGAAAAGGAAAGAAAAGAAAAGAAAAGAGGAAAAAAAAAAAAAAAAGTTCGGTACGGCAGGAAGGAAAAAAAAAATTAATAATTAAAATATATATATATAGATATATGTAAATATCTATATATATATATAAATATATGATAAAGAGGAGAGGAGAAGAGGAGAGAGAAGAGGAGAGAGAAGGAGGAGAGAGAAGGAGAGAGAAGGAGGAGAGAGAAAGAGGAGAGAGAAGGATGAGAGAGGAGGAGAGAGAAAGAGAGGAGAGAAGGAAGGGAGAGAAGGAAGAGAGAGAAAATCAGCGATTTGTTTCAAGATTCGTGAAAAAATTGAGAATTTAGTTTAATTAAAGTTATTTATCTATGTAGAGAATCAGTCTTCTGAGCGGGAAGACGTCGCGCCGATTTCGGGTTCGGATTAGTACAAGTGTGGATAGCTGATTTGTAAGGACTTCTAACTTAATCACCGTAGTTTATTATATTTTACATAACCTGATTTGATTCGAGCATAATTAAATATTTTTCATGCATAGTAGTTTTGGATAGCATGATTTGATTTCCGAGTTACGGATCGAGTTTGTTGTTAGTATTGTTTGTATTTGCCAAGTGATCTTGAAATGTGTTTGATCGTAATAGCGATCGCTGGGAAGTGACATGATCCGATTATGTGAAAAGATATGATAAGTGTTAAGTGAACTGGTGTTTGGACTAGCCATGCCACGGCGGTACCGTGGTTTCTCAGTGGCCCGTCACAGGCTGGAGTGTGACAATTTGTGTGCCCGTCATAGGCTGGAGTGTGACAACGGTGCCCGTCACAGGCGGAGTGTGATAACAGTGTGCCCGTCACAGGCTGGAGTGTGACAATAGTGTGCCAGTTACAGGCTGGAGTGTGACCGTGGTTAGTCCAGAACCCTAAAGATAATGGTTAAATAATGAAATTCTATAAGAAGAAAAAAATAAAGTTTCCAAGTTTTTGTTAAATATGAAATCGGAATTGTTGATTTGGTCATATGTTATGGTAATGTTTACTGCTTTTATACATGTGTAATTATTATTGGTGATTATTTTGGAACCCTTACTGGGCTATGTAGCTCACTCCCTACCATCTGTTTCTTTCAGAAACTCAGGAAAATAAAGAGGATCTGGGCTGGGCGTGACGGAGCATAATGTTGTTGAGATAATAGTTAGTTAGTCCGGTTACTGACGTTTGTGAGTCAGTAGACCAATTTATGATCTCGAGTTAAATTATGAACTATACATTGTTAATGATTTGTTTATACATATTAATTTACTTTGGATATATTTGAATTGTTGTGTACTAGGCCTTGCATAATCTCTAGGGTAAAACCTAGGGTTTGTGCGGCCGGTCACGTAGCCATTTCCGGTATTGGATTAGGGGCGTCTCCAAACAGGCACCATCAATAGTAATAATTTGAAAATAGTAAGGATATAAGAGTACACATCATGCCATGCAACGAAACAACTCAAATGTCACATACGAAAAAATCTTTTGCAAAATCATGTTTTTCTTTTTTCAAGTTTTCAATTTAATCATCTTCTCTAGGGTTCTGGACTAGCCACGGTCAAACACTATTGTCACACTCCCACCTGTGACTGGCACACAGTTGTCACAATCCAGCCTGTGACTGGCACATAATTTGTTACACTCCAACCTGTGACTGGCATACAATTTGTCACACTCTAGTTTGTGACTGGTACACTAAGAAACCACGGTACTACCGTGGCATGGCTAGTCCAAACATCATTTTCACTTAACACTTTATCATTTCACCTTATCTTATGAAATCATATCATTATGTCAAATCATGAAATCTCAACTCTTTCACTGATCAGCATCACGGTCCAAGCCATACAAAAATCACTTTATTTGATAAAACATGTAATACAGGAATATAGCTCATAACAATAATAATCGTACTGACCAATATAAAAAGTCAAATTATTCCATGCAAAACAAATTATGCATACCAATACATATGCGCACGGATTAAACCATGTCGAAATAAATAATATATATAACTGGTGAACAGTTCAGAGATCCTTACCTCACTAGAACAACTGATACTGGTCCATACCCGGAACCCACATAAAGCCCTTTGCTCAGAAGGTTGTCCTCCCTACAGGTACAATAACAGTTTTTTAATAATAATCTTAGGATAATTGTAAACCCAAACCTTTTATCCAAATTCCTTCAACGATTCATCCATAAATCATAATCTCACGAATTTAAGAATAAAACTTTTCGATCCCCCTTTCAACATTTATATATTTTTTTCCCCTCTTCTCTTACTCTCTTCTCTTTCCTCATCGTCTCTCCCCTTTTCTCTCTCCTCTTTCTACCTCTCTCTCTCCTTCTCTCTCCTTATTTTTTTCTCTTTTTTTTCTTTTTTTTTTTTCCTTTTTCCCTTTTTTCTTTCCCCTTTTTTTTTCCACGGAACAGGCCTTTCTTTTTTTTTTCTTCTTCTTCTTCTTCTTCTTTTCTTCTCCCTGAACCTCCGTGTGCTGCTTCTACCTTGGCTCGATCGTGTCGACCTCCCCCACGGCTGCCGACGGTGGCCATGGAAAGGCAGACACTAGGAGAGTCCGACGGAATGGAGGTAGATGGCGGTGGCGTAGCCACGGTGATCCACGGTCCCAAGAGTCGAACAAAAATCCAACCAAACAATCTCATCCATCCCGATTAAATCCTCCCCTAAACAATTTAAAATAAAAGTAGCCGGACTTACCGGCTGTTGAAAGTTTTTTCGTCGCTCGCGGGAGAGGAAGAAGACTTTGCGGAGAGAGCTCGATGGGCAGCGGTGAGGAAAATTTAAAGGAAACGATCGATGGTTTCCTCACCGTATGGAAATCAAACTTCGCCCGATCGAGTTCCAATCCGATCCAATTAGTCGCCGACCACCTCCCTCTTCCCTCACGACTCATCCTTTGAAAACTCCGATGAAAATGCTGGCCAGATAGGGGTGAGGAAGCCTCCCCTGTTCGACTCTGCCTCTCAGTCCCGTTCGTCCCATTTTTTTTCTGTGACTTGGGCTGAAGTCGACTGGGCTTGCCGACTTTGGCCTAAAAACAGTCCGGGTTTCACATTCTCCCCCCGTTAAAATAATTTCGTCCTCGAAATTAGCTTGATTGAGATTCTGAACCTCAAAAGTAATCAACCATCAGATCATTCTCAAACTCCCTGATAGTTTTCCTCGTAGGGCACCTGTTTCGCAAATCTTTCTAACTTGACCTGTTCCATTTACAATCATATCGAATTTTCTCGAGTTCTTCAAAAAGAACGCTTATCTTTCGATGTCACTATAATTAATTATCCTTGATCAATTTTACTGAATTTCATGATAGCCCAACCTTAGATATACATAATTTAGCATCATCCTCAAACTTCTATATGATTCCTTCTTAGATCATTTTCTTCATAAGTCCATAACAAAATTATACCACATCTCAATTCTTGCTCATGATTTTACGGTACATACAGAATTTCTCTTAATTCCTTCCAATGAACATAACATCTCAATCCTCAATTTAAAATATAAAGTTTCTTTGCTCTTGAAATTTATTTCTTGATTAACCTCCACATGAAAATCATAACCGATCCACTCTACTCTTAACCAAAAATTTGAAGAAGACTTGAGCATTAGACACTTGCTATGGTCTATAACATTCTTTCTTCTCTTACGCCTCTCCATGACTTTACAATAAATTCTTAATCTTATAGAAACCTCGAGCTCTCTTTAAATGGAGAAATCATAATGTCAGGTGCCATAAATATCACCGAATCCAAATCGGGTAAAGGACCATCACTTCTTATTCTAGATTTTAGTGATGTCCAAAATTCTTGTTTACTATAGTCCTCTACACTTGGGGACCCATTGAAAAAAAATTGTCTGGCAACACCTATAGACCAATTCAAGGATTATTAACATTATCTTTTCATTTTGTTACTGAAATTCAAATTAGTACTTCCCATTACGATACTTCTAAAATTAAAGTTAACATTCATAATTGATTTCAGGATAGCTCAAACAACTATGCTTCCACTGTGCACTCTGATAAAATTTATTAATCCATCTAGGTTCACTAGATGAATCCCTCCAAACTTATCTTACATTCGTACCAAAAAGATCTCAAGTTACTATAGTAAAGCTTTTGAATCTCTTTATCATGTTCCTTCCTTAGGCATATCCTTTCAAGAGTTACCCTAACTCAATTTCCGTATTGGAAGTCCTTGCATAAATTTCATCATCCTTTTTACGATACCAATACCTCTAGTTCAAGTCCGGATTAATCATACTCTTCTTGAAAATTCAATTAGACAACTAGATCAACTCTTCTCGTGGAAAGTTATCATTAACTGTAACAAGTACATGGCTTTCAATCAATGCTCTTACGTAAGGAATCAATCATCTTATCGCTTATAGAACTATCATATCATAACTCTTAACTTCAATTATCAAACCATCAAAAATGTTAACTTTCATAGACTAACCTATATAAATTTTTTAACACCAATCTCTTTGTTCAATACAACATCAGTAGCAGAGTAACTTAAATCTTCCAATACCAATTTGTTTTCTTACTATAATCCAGTATCATGATAACGAAGATCTTCCTGTAGATCTTAATTTGACTGGTGTTTAACATATCCAATAATCTCCAATAATTATAGAATAGATCCAGTAATTCAATCACAAACCACTAACCTACACCATCAAGGATTCTACCAAGATGTGCATGGTATGACCAAATAATATCATTTACTCCACTAATTGCAAATCTATACATTATGCCAAACACATTTTCCATTACATAATTTCATTAATAATCTACATACAGATTCAGTAATCCAATCAAAACTGCAAATTTAGACTATCAAGATTCCATCAAAATATGCATGCCATGCCGACATGATAAAAACTTAACACACCAATAGAGAGTTACTAAGCTATACATCATCTTAAACACATTTTTCCTTATATATATTATAATACAGATTCATCAAAAACATATCCTCTCTAATATCATTAAACTCTTCCATAACTTATATGCTAAACATCTTCTTACAACAGTCCCAAAAACCACAATCCGATAATTAACAACAGAACTAATATATTATCATAATCCACATCTACATCAGGTTCAATATTCCAAAATCATTCAATTGGTAATTAAACATATATATTCGATATAACTCATGAATATACTATATTTTCAGGCCAGTACTCTTGAAGATAGATCTAATCCATTTTTCGCATCTTATCTTGCTCCGAATATTCATATTATGCTTACTTATCATAATAAAGAGTACAAATCATCCAGCTCTTACATTCATCCTGGATCAATCCTATTACTCATGTTACAGATAAAAATCATGATCCTCTTTGAAACTAATGATATGCTAGATCTTGTGTATAATATCTAAAGATTAAAAATCCAACCTTCAAAGCTATTTCTTCCCAACTTCATATCTCGACTGGATATGACACCAAATTTAAATACCTCTTAAATTACAGTCCATAATAATCATAACTCAGATTTCAATATCATTCATATTGTATCCAAGAATTTATATCATAATTCCAAGTGATCATAACTTAAATTTGACATCATTCGTATCACATCCCAATCTCTCATGTCACAATCCTAAGGGATCATATTCTGGCTTTGATATGATTCAAATCATATCCAAACTACTTATATCTCAGTCCAAATAATTAATAAACTAGGCTTCAACATTATTCATATAATGTCTTAATCACTTATGATACAATCCTTAATAAACGAGCTAGGCTTCAATATTCTCATGTTATATCCTGATCACTTGTGTCGTAGTTCCAAGTAATCATAATCGAAGTTTTGATATTATTCTACCATGTCCTAATAATCATTAGGTTATTTCCTAACTACTTGTACCACTATCCCAAATAATCAGATATCATTCTGTCATGTCTTAGAAATCATCATGTTAATTTTCTTACTCTTATGTCACAATCTCAAACAATCATGACCTGAATTCTGATATCACTCATATCTATCCTGATCATTTGTACCACAGTTTCATGTCATCATACCTAAGCTCTGACATTATTCTTGTCATATCCTATAACCATCATGTCATTATCATTTTAAATCACTTATATCACCATCCAAAATGATCATAACCTAAGCTCTGATACCATTTTGTCATGCCCCGAATCCAACACCGAAATCGGCTACGTGACCGGCCGCACAAATCCTAGATTTTATCCTAGAGATCATGTAAAGGCCTAGGTACATAAGAGTTACTTACCTAAAAAAAATCTCATTTTTCACCAAGCCCGAATATCTTCACAACTCTGTAAAAGAAGAAAGTAGGGTTGTGAGCTTTACAGCCCAGTAAGGTCTCCAAACAGTCACCATCAATAGTAATAATTTGAAAATAGCAAGGATATAAGAGTACACATCATGCCATGCAACGAAACAACTCAATAACATACGACAAAATCTTTTGCAAAATCTGTTTTTCTCTTTTCAAGTTTTTAATTTAATCATCCATCTTCTCTAGGGTTCTGGACTAGCCACGGTCACACTCCAGCCTGTGACTGGCACACTGTTGTCACACTCTCACTTGTGACTGGCACACAGTTGTCACAATCTAGCCTGTGACTGGCATACAATTTGTCACACTCCAGCCTGTGACTGGCACACAATTTGTCACACTCCAGCCTGACTGGCACACTAAGAAATCACGGTACTACCGTGGCATGGCTAGTCCAAACACCATTTTCACTTAACACTTTATCATTTCACTTCATCTTATGAAATCATATCATTATGTCAAATCATGAAATCTCAACTCTTTCACTGATCGGCATCACGGTCCAAGCCATATAAAAATCACTTTATTTGATAAAACATGTAATACAGGATATAGCTCATAACAATAATAATCGTACTGACCAATATAAAAAGTCTAACTATTCCATGCAAACAAATCATGCATACCAATGCATATACGCACGGATCAAACCATGTCAAAATAAATACATATATATAACTGGTGAACAGGTCCAGAGATCCTTATCTCACTAGAACAACTGATATTGGTCCATACCCGGAACCCGCATAAAGCCCTTCTACTTAGAAGGCTGTCCTCCCTACAGGTACAATAACAATTTTTTAATCAATAATCCTAGGATAATTGTAAACCCAAATCTTTTACCCAAATTCTTCTACGATTCATCCGTAAATCATAATCTCACGAATTTTTAGAATAAAACTTTTCGATCCCCCTTCAACATTTATATATATTTTTTTTCGTCTTCTCTTACTCTCTTCTCTCTCCTCATCTTCTCTCTCTCCTCTTTCTCTCTCCTTATCTTCTCTCTCCTCTCTTCTCTCCCTCTTTCTCTCTCCTCTTTCCTCTCCTCTTTCTACTTTCCTCTCCTCTCCTATTTTTTTTCTTTTTTTTTTTTCTTTTCTTTTATTTTCTTTTTTTTTTCCTTTTTCCTTTTTTTTTCTTTCCCTTTTTTTCCATGGAACAGGCCCTCTTCTTTTTTTTTCTTCTCTTCTTCTTTTCTTTTCTCCCTGAACCTCCGTGTGCTGCTTCTACCTCGGCTCGATCATGCCGACCTCCCCCATGGCTGCCGACGGTGGCCATGGAAAGGCAGATACTAGGAGAGTCCGACGGAATGGAGGTAGACGGCGGTGGCGCAGCCACGGTGATCCACGGTCCAAGAGTCGAACACAAAATCCAACCAAACAATCTCATCCATCCTGATTAAATCCTCCCCTAAACAATTTAAAATAAAAGTAACCGGACTTACCGGCTGTTGAAAGTTTCTTCGTCGCTCGCCAGAGAGGAAGAAGACTTTGCGGAGAGAGCTTGATGGGTAGCGGTGAGGAAAATTTAAAGGAAATGATCGATGGTTTCCTCACCGTATGGAAATCAAACTTCGCCTGATCGAGTTCCAATCCGATCCAAATTAGTCGCCGACCACCTCCCTCTCCCCTCACGACTCATCCTTCGAAAACTCTGGTGAAAACACAGGCCAGATAGGGGTGAGGAAGCCCTCCCCTGTTCCGACTCTGCCTCTCAGTCCCGTTCGTCCCCTTTTTTTTTTTCTGTGACTTGGCTGAAGTCGACTGGGCTTGCCGACTTTGGCCCAAAAACAGTCCAGGTTTCACAGTATGTTTATGCTATGAAAGAGGAACTTGTTACTTACTAGGTTTTATTGTTACTCGCCATGATTAAGAACCAAGAAAAAAAAAAGGTTTTAAAAGTAGTTTAATTTTAGCGAAGAACGGATAGACGTTGTTTAAATTTACCCAATACATTAGTTAAGTTAATGAAATCTTTCGGATTGGCCATCGAGACGATGAATTGGAACGCGAGGGAGACGGGACTTGGGCTGGTTGGCTCTTTATATATTATGGGGTAATGTGTCATTTAGGTTTGGGTTGTGTTGGGTATATCGGCTACAAATAAGGAGACCTAATATAGACCCAAATAACACACAGATAAGGTCTGGCTGGGTCGGATCAAATTCAAAGCTCATCAAGAGTGCCAAACGAGTCCAATTTCAGAAGCCGACTTGGCTATACGGATCCATAAAATTGGGTCATATCAGATCTGTTTCCAATGAAAACTTTCCAAGCGGGCCAAGAAATTTAGTTCTTAGCTGGCTTGGCAGAGAATTTGTAAGAACAGTCTAACAGCAAGAGGGTATATAGGTGCCCATGGGCATGCCACCAACATTAGAGCAGTTAGAAAGAGGATGATTGAAGGGAGGATGTGAGAATAGCATCGGTCCAGGTGCCATGGCCTTTGAGGACTTTTGCCACTGTCACACCGTCTTTCAAAGAAGATGGATTGGGATAGGGATAGGGCATGGCATGGGCTATGGTAGGAGAGATATAAGTTATCACTACTTCTAAGAAGTTCTATTAGTAAATGAAATACAGGATAAGGTAAAACTAATATAAAGATAAATAAAAATAAAACAGAATTAACTAATATGTTAGAGGTTGAAAAGATTTCTTTTCAATATTATAATCTGATATTTACAAGTGGCTCTTATTAACCACCAGAACAAGTGTTATTACTTAGCTGTTGACCCCTGCCCTTATTGGTTTGCTCCATGTGGGCCTCTATTATGATGCATGATAGTTATCATCTCACAACTATAATATTTGAGTAGTTGTACCACTCATCCTATATTCTAGCTAGGTAGGTGTTAGGATGTTCCATCTTAACGATGGCTTCTCTGCTTCAAGAGAAGTGCCTTCAAGAACAATACAATATAAAGGAAAGTTATGCTATTACTAGAATTTAAGGGAGAAAAATAAGAAAGAAATTACAACTCAAGATGCTTTCCTCTTAAAGATGGCTCCCCTTTTTCATAGTCTATTTATAAAAAATAATTAGGCTATGAAAGGAAATAAATATCCAAAAAAAATAATAAAAATTCCAAATAATTAATTTTTTCTTTTAAAAAAATATTTTATTTGGATAATGTAGCTACAAAATCTATGCTACAGTAATGTTGGTTCGGATATTGTATCTACACTACCATCGGGTACTATATAAATTGTAACAGTCCTTCCCTCCTTCAGTTTCACCTTCTCCCCAAGGTGCAATGTGAGGAAATCAAAGTGCCAAGTGATCGTGGCTCTCCCATGTCGCTTTTCATGGTTCCATCTTTCTACCTAATGAGTACTTCACTGCGAAGCTGTATTGACTTGTTTGCATAGGCGTTTGAAAAAAACTTCATAGGAATATGGGGCCAATCATCAATCAGTTTCGATGGCAAGGATGATTGAATATTTGACCCTCCATGGTATGGCTTCAGCTTAAAGACATGGAAGACATCATGAATTCGTATCCTAGTGGGTAGCTTGAGGCAATATGCTATTGGCCCAATCTTTTTCAACATTTTGAGTGGACCATAAAATTAGGGAGAGCTTAGAATAGGTCAAAGGGTGCACTGTCATTTGTTGGTATTTGGGAAGTTGAAGGAGAACCAAATTAGCAACATGGAACTCCTTTCCAAGTATCGCCGGTCATAAACTTCATCCGATTTTAAACAGCAAGAAGATGCTTCTTTTGTGCCTTCAACTGATCATCTCTCCACCAAATCTTCCTCAAGGAGGTCATCGCCTGTTGTCCCCTTGATATAAGATGGGATGTTTTCAAAAGGTGTGGTTTCAATGGCAGAATGATAGGAAGTGTTGTAGAACCACTCTGTCTAGGGTAGAAACTTAGTCCAAGACTTTGGCCCATTAGTGGCATAGCATTGCAAGTATGTTTCTAATCCGATTAAGAACTTTGGACTACCCATCAGTTTGAGGATGATATGCTATTGCCATGCTAAGCTTAGCACAAAGAACTTTCAAAACGAGGAGGTAAATGTTCGATCTTGATTACTTACAATGGATCTTGACATACGATGGAGCTTAGCAACATTCTCCACAAAGGCTTCAGCAACTTGCTTGGTAGTGAAAGGGTGTGCAAGAGGAATAAAGTGGGTATACTTTGTGAGGCGATTAATGATAACAAGAATAACAGTCTTTCTGTTGCTCTTCGGCAATCATTCGATGTAGTCCATGGCTATGTCCTTCCAAACTCGATCAAGGATTGGTAGGGATTGAAGTAGACTAGTGGGCTTGGTTGCTTCATACTTTATCTTTTGGCATATCTCATACTTAGCCACAAATTTGGTAATGTCCTTCCACTTGTCAGGTCAATGGAAGCTCGCCTGTATGCATCGGCGTGTCTTTAGTTTACCTCCGTGGCCCATCATAGGATCTTCATGAAAGTGCACCATGATGGTCTCCTTGAATGTTGAATTTGGGCTTAGGTATATGTGGTCCTTTAAGTAGTGGAAGGGTGGCCACCAAATGTAGTTGGTCATAGATGTCGGATTTGCCTCTAGTTTTTCTTTGATGCGGGCAATCTCAGGATCATCCAAATAGATAGCTGCAATGTCATCAAGAAGAAAAATTGGGAGTAGAAAGAGCCGAAAGTTCACTCCCTTGGAAAGCTTGTGAGAGTGCGTCAGCAGCTAAATTCGCACACCCTTTTTTATGTTGAATTTCGTAGTCATATCCTAGCAGTTTAGAAAGCCATCTATACTAGACCGAAGTTGCAATTCTTTGCTCAAGAATGTATTTGAGAGGATGGTGATCTGTATGAAGAATGAACTTCTATCCAAGTAGATAAGGCTGCCACTTTTGGACTGTTGATACCAAAGCAAGGAGTTCCTTCTCATAAGTGGATAGGTATAGATTTCATCCATGTAATGCCTTGTTGAAGAAAGCAATCCGATGCTTATGTTGCATAAGTATAGCCTCGATCCCAGAGTCTAATGCATCAGTTTCCATCTCAAAAGTCTCATCAAAGTTAGGTAGAGCCAAAACTTGTCTGATAGCCATGGCTATCTTCTGATTCTCGAAGGCTTCTGTGGCTATCTCTGTCCAATAAAAAAATTCCTTAAAAAGGTCAGCTCATGGCACCGTAATTTGTCTACAGCTCTGAACCAAGTGTCCGTAATAATCGTTGATGCCAAGGAAACCACGAAGTGCTCTCATAGTAGTGGACAAAGGCTAATCAATCATGACTTGTATTTTCTCAGGATCGGCCTCCTCCACTTGAGCTGAAATGTGCCCTAAATATGAATTGGTGGTCGTACCAAGGAACATTTGCTCTCTTTAGATATACTGATTGTCACTAAGGATATGTCGGACATGTCACCAATGCTCCAGGTGTTCTTCCTAAGACTTGTTGTGCACCAATATATCATCAAAGAATACTAGGATGTATCGTCGTAGCAAGGATTTAAAGATGTCGTTCATGAGACATTGAAAAGTAGATGGAGCATTGGTCAAGCCGAATGGCATGACCATAAACTCATAGTGTCCATCGTGTGTTTGAAAGACCATCTTTTCAAGGTCAGTAGGGTGTACTTTGATTTGATGATAGCCTGATCTAAGACCTAATTTTGAGAAACAGCAAGTTCCTGCCAACTCATCTAGTAGCTCATCAATGGCTGGGATATGGTACTTGTCGTTGATAGTGATGTTGTTGAGTTGTTGGTAGTCCACACGAAATCGCCAAGATCCATCCTTCTTTATAAGTAGTACTGGTGAAGAATAGGGACTTCGAGAGGGTTGAATGATGCTTCTTTCCAATATTTCCTGCACTTGTCTTTCTACATGTGGATAGCGGTATGGTCTTACATTCGCCGGTGGTGCTCCAGGAACTATAGAGATTTGATGGTCTTGGTCTCTTGCTGGTGGAAGGCCCTTAGGCTCAACAAAGAGACCTGCAAATTCAGATAAAAGTTGTTGGAATTTGAACCCTTTTGCTTCATCGATGGGTGGAACATCGGATGCTAATGGAGGTGTGATTGTAGGGAAGAATTGGGCTGTGCTATGTTGCTGCTTAGGAGCTATTGTGCAGCCTTCTATAGATGCGCAAATGATCTTTGGTGCAGCTTTGTCATCTAGCCCATAGATGAGCTCATTTCGGTTCTGGTTGGATGTCATTTGCATCATCAAATAGGTTGGAGAAGAGTGGGACAGTTGAAGAAATTGATGTAAATTCACCGCATTGGAGGACTATTAATTCTCAGGCTTGAAAACACATTTCTTCATATCTTTCTCGAAGGTAATCTCCACGTTGCAAAAATTCCAATTCATCTCGTAATCTTCATTTTGAAGCCATGTAAGACCAAGAACACATTGGATCCTTTGAGGGTGATGACAAATATATCAATGATGATCTCGGTCCATTGAACAATTAATGGAGTCTTTATGCTTTTCCTAGCACACGTTAGCTTGTCCATTGCCCACCATCACATCAAATGACTGATGGCTTCCACCTTTAGCTTTAGGTGCTTAGCAATCTTGAAATCGATGAAACAATGGATGGAGCTAGAATCCACAAGCACTGACACTGGTTGCTTTTTCAGAAAGGACGAGCACTACATAGCGACCGGTTTCTTGGCAACTCTGGTGAGAGCATGGAAGGAAATAGATGGCTTAGTGGAGACCTCTTCAGGCATGGGTTTTTCATCATCTACCAAGTCATCGTCGGTGTCTTTATCATCTTGGACTTCCCCTTCTTTAGCCTCTTCTTTTTCATAAGGTACTACTACCATAAGATGTGGTTGGTACTTATGTCTTGGGTTCCACTTCTTATCATGATTGAAGCATGTTCCCTTCTTTCGCCAATCAGCAATTTCAGCTCACGATAGGGTCTTCGAGGCTTTGGATGATGTTGAAGATGCAGTCAAGCATGGGCCCAAAGTTGTTGAAGAGGCTGAGGATTTTGGAGTTGTGGTTGGCCCTATGACCATACTTCTCTAGAGTGGTCAACCACTATTGGTTGCTATCCAATTTCTATTCCAGTTGTATGTTGCTAGGAAAGTGAAAGAAAGTTGTTCAACCACCTTTGCCTCGTCGAATGCTTCTAGAAGGTTGTTAGACTTGCAGGCAAGGACCTCAACCTAAATCTAAGCCTTGAGACCTCCAATGAAGGTCCCTATGAGTGTCTCTTTTGTTAACTTGAGCAACATGTTGCTAAGCCATTTAAATTCTTGCCTGTAGTCGTCCATGGAACTATACTAATGTAACTGGACAAGAGTCATCATGAAGTTTGTCATGCACTTTGGGCCAACCTAGACATGATAATGCAAGAAAATTCTGCCCAGGTTGGTTGTCCCACTCGAGTGTGATACCACTTGTACAATTGAGTGGCATCATCATCAAGATGGAAAGCTACTAAGGAAACTTTGTTTGCATTCTCCATTGTCATGGCCTCGAAATTTTGCTATGCTCAGAACAACCAATTGGTACGATCGTCGTGCCACTGAATTTTGGAAAATCCATGTGTAGCTCTCCCTTGTAGACCACCACATTGTTAGTCTATTGGTGGCTCCAGTTGCCATTGTGGTTGGCCTTAAGGAGGGTGGTAAAAGCTACAAAATCTTGACTTGCATGTCCTAGATGTCCGACAAGGTTGTGGTGCTGCAATTGTTTAGATGGAATCCTATTAGGAGGTTTGTGGTGGGTTGGAATGTTGGTGGTGTGTGTCGTAGGTAAATCTTGGACGAAATCAGTCCCTTTCTATTTAGGATCTATACCTGACTGGCTATCTCCATAGAAAAAATCCGTCAACTCCAAAAGTGCAGTATAAGGGGGGTATAAGTCCTGAACATCATGAACCGCACAGGAAGATAGTTGTAGGCCTGTTGCAATGCTGATTGGTACTGATCTGGATATTGATTGATCCCAAGAGTGTGATTGAGGCATCCTTGAAGGTGGTCAGTTGTAGACTGATAAGCTGTTTGTTGTTCGATAGCATGATGATGTGAGTGGACCGCTCCAACAACCTCAACGAGCAAGTTAGGGTGGCTGATTATTTGGTGTACCACCATAGCGGTTCCCCTTCCCATGGGGGCCGAGCACTTGTGAAGAGTTCACCTCCCCTCCAGGAAACACTGGAGGGGATATGTTATTCTTAACTCATTGGACCTGCTTGTCCGTCCTGTTTTAGATTGGGGCAAGAGGACTAAAGGAATCCGGCACCATTGTCTTGTACAGGAGCACTGGAGTGTATTGATAGATGCTCTGCTCTTCTCTGGCTGGAAACTTTTCCTTGGAAAGGGTCTCTTCAATACGGTGCATGGATTCCATTAGGGTTTGTATTGCTTTTGCCTAGTTGGTTTGGCTTGCCATAAAAACTCAAAACATCTCCTCGAGCAATGGCTACTCCGAGGGTTGAACACCATGACAAATTGCCTCTGTCGAGTCCTTGTCATCATGGTTCAAGATGTAATTGCAAAAATTAAAATATAGTTTTTTTATTCATGCTTCAAGAGTAAGACTTCAAGAATTTAAGTAATTATGTGTAAATCATGGTAAACTTTTTAAAAAACTTAAATTTGATGTAATTACTTATTGGAACTCTATATATAGCATGATATATGATGCATATCCATATGGAAACTTATTAAGTGTATATATGAATGATCGTGAATTAGGCTTTATATTGACTGAAATGATTAGAATAAAGGTAAAATTTTAGAAGATTTTTTGCTTAGTTTTTATAATGCCACTAATATTGTTTCTTTTATTTATTATCCAACTTCATGTTTATATTTACAACAAGTATATATTATTAGCCAAAATTTGTAGAATATAGATTTGATGATATTTTAATGTTTATTATTGAACAAATGAAATTTAAATGGAATGAGTATCGGGATAAGGTATGTTTCATACATAACTTAGCTGTTGTATTTGATTCACGAGTTAAATTAAGTAGTGTGCTGATTTTACTAGATGCATATAATGAAAACATACTTCAAGATCTTAAATTGGCTAAAGCTGAGATAACCCAACTTCTTTATGATATTTATACTTTATATGATAAAAAAATTCGTGGATCTAAATTATCCACATCATCTGCACAAAGCTCTATCTCTTCTTCTAGTAGTTCTCATTTATTATCTATTTTTTCATTTATTGTACAGAGAAAAAATGCATATGTTTCAAGTTTATCTACATCTTTATCTTTAAATAGTGAACTTAAATATTATTTATGAAATGACCTTCAATATGTATATGATGAAAATCAAATAGAGTCTTATGTATCAACCTAGTAGAAGTGTTAAAAATAATATCTTGTTATGTTAGCCATTATATGCGATATTTTAGCTATGCCAATATCCACGATAGCATCGAAATCTGCTTTTAGTGCTGATCGATGTGTTCTTGATGAAAAGAGAAGTAGGATGACCGACGATATAATTGAGATGCTCCTCTGCTTTAAAGATTGATTAGATACCGAGACAAGACTTCAAGATAAAGGTAGACATGATGCAAGATCCTCTGATAACAATACAAATACTACCAAAGATTTGTAAGATTTTTATCATTTATTTTCAATTCTTAATTTTTATAATTGTGCATTTTTATTTTTTAATTATTGAGGTAAGTCACCTCTATTTCTTTTCTCTTTCTCATTGTATTCTGAAGGTTAGGCCTATCTCCACTCCCTCTCTATATCCATTTGATTTTTATTAATAAATCGGTAGGGATCCATGCCAAACCTCTTACCATTACAAGATGACTTTATTTTTACTCTCTTGGCCCTAACCTTATTATAATTATAAAAAAATTAAATTTTTATAAATTCAAAAAAAAGGCCAAATGGGCCCTGCTAGGCCTGGGCTGCGGGCAACAAACCCCTAGCCTAGCCCGGCCCCCTTATATGGCCGTGCTAGGCATGGCCCGTTATTGTAGCTGGTGGCTGTGCGAGGCACGACCTAAGTCTTGCCACTGGGCCGTGTCCTGGGCAGCCCGGCTTGATGCCCATGTCTTATGAGGAGTCTTGTAAAGGTATGGTTTTTAGTATTTTTGAAATGTCCTTTAATCATTTTTTGTCAAGAAAACTGGATAATTTTGTTATAATGGAGTTTTGACTGATTAGGAACTCCAACTGAAATTATGTATAAAATTATGTTATCTAGAATCCTTTGTTTATTATAGGTGAGTTGAGAGTAATTTCTGATTAGTAAATATTGTTTTAGGGTTGTTTGAGTGTCTTAAATATGAGCTCACAGGGAGTGACAAGTTACGCATGATTTATGGGTTATATTGAAAAACTCATTTGTGGGGGCTTTATCCTCTATATTGTATGTTTTCTCTGTATAATTCTCCATAATTTAAGTGTTGCTGCCTCTCCTTTGGCTCTCTTTCTTGTTGTTTTGACTGTTGTTACATGTGGCCACATCTGAAATTTATTTATCTTGCACCAATTTCTTTGCTGCCCTAATGCTAAGGGACCACATCATTCTGCCTCCCCTTCTTTTTTCTAGAGTATGATTTATGTTTTAGATCTCTATTAAATATGGTCCGTCTAATCACCTGCCTAGGCAGCCTCATACCACCTAGGTGCTATATGCAGCTCAGCTGCTTGCATACCATTTGCTGGTTGTTAGAACTTGGGAGAGGAAGATTATATGATTGTACCAATAGTCACCGAGACAATCATATGCTTTTGTCGGCAATTTCTTTGAGTCCATGAGATAATCCTGATTGATAATCATTGTCTCTCTTGTTATATTACATACTACTATTTGCAACTAGAGATCAACTTACTAAGATTTGGTATTTTTACAACCATAAGGTTGTTAATTTTGTCTGAAACTGATCAGTTTCAGCTAAAATTGAACTGAAACTAACCCCCAGTTTAGTTTTTGGTCAATGTCAGCTGAGACTGGTAGGTTTTGGTTCAACTTTGGTGATTTCAGCTAGTTTTGGCCAAAATTGACTGAAACTATTGATAGATGCTTTTTAAAGTTATGGTTTAGCATTTATAATCATGATAGATTCATTATTTTATCATTGAACTTCATAAGTTGTAGAGTCTTTCATATTTGTTTATTTTTTAGTTAAAAAAGGAGGTAGATATTAAATATAAGCATTGATGGACCAAGGCCTCCAAAATTACCCTTACCATGGTATCCTACAAAAAGTAAAGACTAGCATGAATAACTGGATATAATGCAGTTCATAAAAATAATAACTTTTTATATGAAATAAATGTAATTTGTCAAATTGCATGCATTTGACTAACAAAAGTTTTAGCCTCAAAAAGCAAAAAAATTGCACAAAATGTTTCAGAAGTAATGTATGCACATATTCATATACATATACATACATGCATAGTACAAAATATTAGCATACCTAATTTCGCTCATGTGCAATACTAACTTCAACCTTAAATTATAGAGACTAAAGATGAATCTATATTTTAAACAGAGTTAAAATGTTGTATAACTTCCTTGACTTCTTTTATTTATCGTATGTTTTTATTATTGGAAATTTTTCTTTATTTTTTTTACCAAAATTTTGAAATTGGAAGTGAAACTTCTGAAACTGCTGATACTGCCGAAACCTGAACTCTGCTCAAGGGACTGAAACCGGAACCAAATCTAAGTTCTAAAAACTTGCTTACAACCACTCATAATATTTTACGGTAAGAAATCAAATATATTTATTTTTGTTTAAGCCTAATTCTGTCCTTTGTATTTCCTTCATATTCTTGAAGGCCCTGAACTATTGCCATTTGAAGGTATGACAGTGAAATGGGTTTTGATTGGTTGTGAACAGAACAATAATTTCATGCTCACTTTATCGGGGTGGACAAGCATACGGTTGAGGGGTGAATAAAATAAAAAAGGAACTTTACTTTCTGTTGAATTTTTTTATTATCAATCATGAAAATTTATGGTGCCATTGATGATTCACCATGTCATTAAACTTTTTGCTGTCATTAAAAAAAAGGAATTAATGCTCACCAATACTGTAGATGCTTCTGGAATGGGTACGTAAATTTCTTACTGATATTATCAATTTAACCTGCAACTTGAGGGCCTTGTTGGAAGGTTTGTGCAACCTCTTGTGATGGATGTTGTAATTTTTTTTTATCAAATAGTATTCTAAATTAAGTGTTGTCTTCATCATAGGCAGTCCAGGATGCCAGAAAGGTAGTTTGTTGATGTTGATTACCTGCATGAAGCAGCTCGTCATGTGATGCTGATGCTATTTGTAACATGCTGAAGTTCCACAGTGAAGTTGTTTTAAAAATTCATTACTTAATTGTTCATGGTTGTTTTTTTTGGTAAAAAAACTTACTTGAAAAATAATATTTTCTTAGGTAAATATTTTTCAGGTAACGTTTAGACGAGAAAATAATTTATCCATATTCTTTTATACATGAAAAAATGGCTTTGGAATCTATTATCCATGTTATTTTGCATTACTACTTTTTTAAATAAGTTGTTAAAATTTATTCATATTTTTTATAATATTTATTTATACTTTTTAGGTATAAAGAATAGTGGACAACTAAGTTATTCGGCATTGAATGATATATTTAATAGAAATATTAGAAATGAGGAGGAGGGTATTTTAGAAATAAATTAAATATTTACTTTACTGGTTGATGGAAAAATAATTTAGACACCTTCTAGGTGGTTAAGATTTTTTTTATTTTATTTTATAGATAAATGATTTTCATGGAAAAGTAACTTACCTATCTTAAAAAATGCAATAATATAGATAAGTTGGTCAATAGAAAAGTTGACCAACTTTTTCATGATATTTATTCATAAAAGAACAGGCCTTAAGGTTCCCACATTCCCTACCATTGAAGTATGCTGCTTCCATTTGGTTGTGCTTTCTTTAAATTTAGCTTGCCATATGTATTATTTGAGCTATTAAACATGCTAATGCCAGTAGTCTGTTATTTTTTCTTTTATTCTTCTATCCATCAACCATTGTTGAATCTAAATATATCATGATATTGTTCTCTAATCAATAGCTGATGGGCTTAATGTCAAGTGGCTTTCAGAAAAAGAATGGACTTCTAGAGTGCTGATGAATATTTCAGACATTAAGGGGCCATTGCAGCTCTTAGGTTTGTTCACTCGGGATATTTTAAAGCTGCTTTGAAGTTAGATTTAGGAGGACAGTCTTTATGTTATCATAACTCCATCAACTCCATGAATTCTCCTATGTTTTCTTAAAATTAGATTCAGTCAGCTTGCTAGAGCTGCTGCTGAATTATTTTCCAATAGAAATCACTTTTCTGCATGACTTTCTCTTTCCTGGAGACTTGTTGTTATTCTCTATTTTGCTTTATATTTGAAAGTCTTATTGTAATCCTAGCTGCATTAGCTCAGATGATTTGTCCTTTATTTTCTTGGAATTAGATTCAGCAAGCTTGCTAGAGCCGCTTCTGAATCATTGTCGCATGAAAATTACTTTCCCTTTCTTGAGACTTGTCTTGTTCAGTATTTTGCTCTAGGTTTTAACATTTGAGACTTGGGAGATGACAACCTCTGGAAGAGAGTAGTTTGAACCGCTTTGCATGTAATAGCCCAGCCTGTGGGCTCTTAGGCCTTGAAATGACCAACCCAAATGTTAAAAAAAAGAAAGAATAGGGGAGTCTTCCTCTCCAAATTTCTATCCCAGAAGGGGGGATTACCTGCCTAAATTGGGTTGGGTATGAGACCTAAGCTATGCTTTCTCTTCTTTCTCAAGCCTATTACCACCATTTAGAGTAGGCGAGATAATGGATATTAGGGCGACATCAACTCGCTTGTTTTGTGTATTTTTGGGTTTCTCTTTCATTTGGCCAACCACTGGTAACTGTGGTGGGCGATGCTATTAGCAACCAGCCCAAGCTTCACCACCATGGCAAGAAGAAGAGGGAAGGGGAAGAAGCTCCCTTGTTTTAAAAGAAAGATGCGAGAGCGAGTTATGTCTGTCCCCTTTTCTTACCATTTATCTTCTTTTCTTATTTATTTATTTTCTCTCTCTTCTCTCTTGCTGGCTTGCTAGGTTAAGGTACCTGTGAGAGAGGGATTTAAGGGACTTAAGGTTAGATCCCTGATGACACTTTATTGAGGCTTTAGGACTGATAGTATCTACTTTAAAAATGTTAATAATAAATTTGGTTTGTAGGAGAATAATGTTTTGGCCTAGAGAATTGTGAGCAGGATTTTTATCATCCAGATTTTAAGTCTAGTAAGCTGATTGACATCAATGGAGGTGAGAATTCTTAGACATGGATTATTTATTTATATAAAAATTATTTTGTGTATTGGTGATTTTGCTCTACGTAGTTTTGATAGTTACATATTATATACTTGTTTGAGAAGTATATGTGATATCTGATAGCCATTCGTTATATACTTATCTGTTATATACTTATCTGTTAAGTATTTGTGATTTTATATGAATTATATTTCATATATTATTGATCTTGGTTAGATGAGTTATATTAATGTGTATCCAATTTTGTAAAAGAATATGTTTCTAGTTTAAAATCTCTTATTCATCATTAAATTAATTTTATGATTGCAAGATTGATTATGGTGCTCTAAACTAGTCATGTTATTGATGTCCTATCACGGGCCAGAAATGAGATACTATTGATACCCCATCACCATGGGCTGGAAACGTGTTTTTGTATTTATATGGCATGAAAAATTATTTAATTAAAGATTATGCAATACTTTTTTTATCTTTCATTATTATATTGTTGTTGGTATACAAGAATTTTTACTAGTCTATAAAGCTTATCTCCCCATTCTTCTTTCTTCTGAGAGATGCATGATGTTCATTCTTAGTTATGGTTTGGATTCACGAGCGAAAAGATAGATAAATAAAGAGTCATCGATGCCAATTGGATGGCTAAATTTGTAATTATATAACTTATATTATTAAATATTTTGTTATGAATTGTGATTAATAGTATTTTTGAACATTATAACCAAGACATTGCATGATCTTTAGGATATTGTTCTAAGGTTCGTGCGGCCATGTCGGTTCGTGCGGCCATGTCGCATGACCGACCTAGGTATTGGGTTCAGGATGTGATACTGCATGTATTCAACATGGGTCTTGCTAACACTGGACTGCCATGAAAGCTCCAAAGTCAGACTTTCATGAGTTTATGAACTCTGCCTATGTAAAAAAATTTTTTTAAAAAAAATTCCATTATTCTGCACTTGTTTCTAAGTCCATTTTCATCCATTGTTGATGGTCTTATGGTGTGTCCGGCTTCTTCAGTTGTTTAGTGCCTTCTGAAGTTATTGTGGTCTTTTGTTAGGAGCTATAAAAAAGCTGGATCTAGGAACTACAACAAGCGAATTGGTCCAGTTAGTTATAATATTGAACTCAATAGACACCTATATGAAGATCCGCTTGGGATCATCATGTTTAGGTTCTACAGAAAGCTGGAGTTGGGAGATATATTACATGGAGTAATGGCATAAATTCTGCCATCTTTTTAAGAAAAAGGAATGGAGACCTATTCATATTTTAATTATGCAAGTCAAGAGTTTCTACAATGCTCTATGCACCATCCAAGAATTGAACTCAAAATCTGTTGTCACCAAGTAGAGAGGTGCGATCAAGCTCTCAAAAATCTGTTGTCACCAATTAGAGAGGTGCGATCAAGCTCTCAATTAATAATGGTACAAATTTTTAGATGCTAAATTTGTTGAAACCTTCTGGCCTTGGCATCGGATGGGGATAGGATCTTTGTGGTGTCTGCAATGCACTTTATTATCTCAAGCCCTTTTTTAAATGTTTTAGGTGGTGATGGCTGACTCTGGAGGTTGAATAGCTTGAATTCGTTTCATCTCCAAACCTGTTGGGTTTTTGTATCGGAAACCTATTCATATTTTTAATTATTCAAGTCAAAGATTTTCTACAATGCTGCATGCACCATTCAAGAATTGAACTCAAAAATCTGTTGTCACCAAGCAGAGAGATGTGATCAAGCTCTAAACCGATAATGGTATAAATTTTTAGATGCTAAATTTAATGAAACCTCCTGGCCTTGGCATCGGACCGGGATAGGATCATTGTGGTGTTTGCAATGCACTTTATTATCTCCAGTCTGGATTTTTTTTTTTTTTTGGATGAGTCTAGAGGTTGAATAGCTTGCGTTAGTTTTATCCCCAAACCTGTTGGGTTTTTGTATAGGAAACCACATTGCTTGACTATTAGCCAAACTCTAATTCCTACCATGGGACCAGGTAGATGATCATAATTTGGTAACTAAAGAGTAAGGGAAGATAAAAGTTGTTAGCCGCTTTAGAGGAATGCACGAATAAAACAAAGAAAAACAGAAAAAAAAAAAAAAAAAAGAGAGGCTAAAACAATCTCGCATCTTTGACACTAAAATACAAAGAAAAGAAAAAAAAGCTAACAAGATTATGTAATGAAAATGACCTATAATAATTGCACAGGAGCATTATGATAATTAATATAATAATCTCATAATAGAATTATAGAAGTCAAATGCTTGATGAACCAAAAACTCTTAACATTTATTGTGACCGCAAGTTAATTATCCAGTCTGGACGAATCAATCGGTAACTAAGTTGGAGGTAAATCTTAGTTGAGTATCTTTGTCCAGTAATTTTGGTCCAGTATCTTTGGTTGAGTGATTTTGGTCGAGTATTTTTATCCAAGTAACTTTGGTCGAGTACGAGTACTTGTGACCGAGCAATCATGGACAAGTAATTTTGGTAAAGTAATCGTAAATGAGCACTTGTGGTCGAGTAATCCTAAACGAGTACCCGTGGTTAAGTAATCTTGGATGAGTATTTTTGGTCGAGTACTAGCACCTGTGGTCGATCAACCATGGATGAGTATTGATGGCCAAGTAATCTCGATCGATACCTTTGATCGAGTATGAGTATCTGCGACCGAGTAACCACAGATAAGTATTTATGATCGAGCAATCATGGATAACTATGGACGAGTAACTTTAATTGGGCAACTATGGCAGAGCAATCTTGGCCGAGTAGAGGCAAAGGCGAACAAGTTGCAACTATATCAATAGAAGTCATGATAGACAGGATCTTAGTAAATGTTATCATTCTAATATAAAGATATCAACAAAAAAGATACAGGAGATAAAATCTCAACATCCAATATAAATTTGTTATAAATGTCAAAGGAGGCCATCTCTTAAACGACATTCAATTATCCCGTGTAACTTTATAAATAGATAAGAAGGGATCTCGATGAGATACATCTTAGTATCCCTATAAGATAATCATTCTAGTACTCTATCGTCATGACTCTTAGCTTCGATTATTGTTGTCTGAATTTTTTCTATTGACTTGAGAGTCAGAGGGTCCCCCGTCGGTAACCACCGGTCAAGGAGGACTATTTTTGTAGGTTTAAAACAAGATAGCGAGGCCATCCGGTGTCGGCGAAATTCTAGAGAAGGGTGATTTGGTGGCAACACCGATCAAACAGCGAGATGTCTGATAACCGGTGCCCAGCGCAGCCATGAGTTCGTCGCATTTCCGAACCGTGGGTGATTTCGGCAAGGAGAAGGCCCATGAATTTAATCTAAAGCCCAGGTATTACATGCTCGTGTCCGTATCCCAAGTCTCGTTAAAGCTTAGGGGGTGCAAACTGGCCCGGGTGAGACGCGGGCTATCCAGGCTGGGCTCAGCACGAGCTTGGCTTGAACTTCAGGGTTGAGCCTGACAAAACCTTCTCACGCTTGGTTCATTTAAGCTATTATGAGGTGATGAGTTTAAATCGAGCTAGGCAGAGCTCGTCTGCTATATATGTCGAGCCAAGCTATGAAATTTGTTCGAGATCTCCTCGTTGTTGAGCTGAGCTTGAAAAATAAGCTCTTATAGTGAGCCAAGCTCGAGCAACTCGTGACCAGCTCAGTTTGTTTGCTCTCTTATTGATGCTTCAGTGTTGATATAACCAGCATATTCTGAGATAGCAATTGACAGAAATGCGATCATTAAATTCGTTTGGAAGACTGGGCAAGAGTCTCAGACATATTCGGAGAATTTGCATTCTAAATGATAGTTAAAGAAAGGGATGCAGGCCATGTCTTTCACCTTGTGTTTTATGTCATGATAGGAAGGAGACTTCCTCTCATTTAAATCATCTCTCTCTCTCTTGTCCTTATTTCATGCCGCTATAGATCTTTTTAAAAATAGAGTTAAATGGTGAAGCAGAAATTCATATCTTGTTTCTTTTTTTTTTTTTTGGGGGGGGGGGGGGGGGAGGGGTGTGGAGTTTGTGGCCTGTGGGAGAAGAATTCCCAAGAAGTTCCATTTGGCATTTAGACATCTTGCTGCTTCAGTCTGGTTGAAGATTTGGAAAGAAATGAATTTCAGGATTTTTCAGCTTCCCCTAAAAGCACCTTGTTTGATAATCCAGCAGGAATCATCTCCTCGATGGAGAATTGGGTCTTAATAATGATGGAAACTTATCCTCTTGTATCTTAAAACTTTTATATCTTTAAATCTCTTATTGGAAGCTATCTCATTTATATTTTATGCTACTTCATGATCTCAATGAAATTTTGATGGATTCATTTCTGATGTACCATCCTTTTTCTCAAAAAACCTGTAATCTACCGGGCTTTCAATCTCGTTTCTACCATCTTATCATTATCATTTTTTTTTTTTTTTGTTTTTGTTGAATTGCTAAACATTAAAAAATGTATAAAATGATTGCCAATATGTCTTTTGATATCTTCTCCAGTACTTCAATATTGTTAAAGGTTCTTCTACCTTTCATCTGAATCAATAGGAACCAACATCTTGATCAGTCTTGCTATTGGCTCCCACCAACGGTTCTAAGATCTCCAAGATTGAAAACTTTAATTAGTCTTCGATAGGTCTCTAGATTGGTGTCGCTGCTTGGTGTTAGGTTTTCGTCATGGGCTAGTTGGACCTGGTTGAGGGCATACCTTGACCCAATCCAACCAATCTATCTACCAATCCTGATCAAATCCAACATGGTCTCGAGTTGAGATTTATCCAAGTCAACCTAACCCAACCTCCTCCCAAACTAAACTCAACTAACTCGGGTTAGTCAATTCAGCAACATTAATCAAGTTAGATCAAGAAATTTAAAATCAAGAAAAGTTTTGGGATATTTAAAATCAAGTTAGATTAATCAAGTTATTTATCAATTTAAATTACAAACATGCAAGACTAAATAAAGTGCATAACACATGCGAAACATAAATATGAAGGGCAAACATATATAAATTATTTATTTACTATTTGTATACCGGGTTGAGTTGAGTTGAGTTGGATCAAGTTCAAATTAGGTTAGGATTAGGATGGAATTTTCGAGCCCAATCCTAATCCGGATGTATAAACTTTAACCTATACGTTGGACAGGCTGGTTTGGGTTGAGTTCCACTCAAGTTGCCCTCCAAGTCAGGGCATATATCTTTTATTATTTTCTCTACTCTTTCAGTGTAATTGAAGGTTCTACCTTTTATCTTGGCCATTAGGAACCATGGCTTTGATTTGTCATGCTATAGGTACCCACAAAGTGTAGTTTGAAAAAAAATTGATTAGGTTTCCATACGTCCCCAGAATGGCGAGCATATGTCTTTTGTTATCTTCTCTAGTATTTTATTTCAATATAATCATCTCAACTAACAGGAACAAAGATCTTAATTAGTCTTGTTATTAGATTTGGAATCCTAGAAAGGATTTAAAATTTCCAAATTCAAAAACTTTGATTAGGTTCCAATAGATCCTCATGGATTGGGCCGGTTACCTTGCCCAAGTACCTAGGGGTGAAAGTAGATAGGATAATATCTATCTAGATCCATTTTCGTATTTGAATCTATCTGGATATGGATAGAAAATTAAGTATTTGACCGATATCTATATTTATATTCATATTCATAAAAAAGAAAAATGGTTTTGCATGTTGATAGAGAACTATCTAATCTATCCGATTATATTTGTAACACTATTAAATATTATATAATAATAAAAATATATAGTTATATTAATATGTTATTAACTTGATTGATGATTTATTTAGTTATATTTTTGATTCTATGATCATCGAATTATTCGATTTATATATGTATTTATATTTATATTTTTAATATTTGATTTATATCCATATTTGCACCCGTATTTGTTAAATAAATCATTATGGATATGGATTTATTTGTAGGTGATCGGATTTTAACCCTAGAAGTGCCATATAGCTGCATTATTTCTTGTAAAACATCTAATATTATCATGACACCTTGTTCAACTTTACTAAGATTAAATTATCTTATAAACCACTTTACCTAACGAAAATAATTATAAAAGTCACATAATTAATGTGTAAACTCCTTTCACTGGATCGATGCCACCACATAGTTGCTGGTGAGTAATCAAAATGAACACACCATGACTTTGGCTAATTTCGTCTCAAAAAGAAAAACAAAAAAAAAAAAAGAAAGAAAAATACACTATCTTATATCCACAGGTTGGAGTCAACCCTTCGGTAGCACTGTTCAAGGCGCGGTGTTACAAATGGCCTAAGTGAGTATCACCTTTGAGGCTAACAATGGGTGGGTTTGTGATCAAGAAAGACTTGGCCATTGTGATTGGCTGGTCACGGGAGCAGCCAAACCAAGTGATGGCCTACCCACTTATTCATAATATATGATGATCGATAAGAAATCGTACCTTGGTAAATATTAGACATGTCTATCGAAAGGTAAATAGTATCGTAGATTGAATGATTTTTTATATAGTATACCAAAAGATTCATGTAAACTGAAGTAGCAAATTTGTCTATACCATGTCAGTGCTATTTTTTATTTTTTTGATTATGTTCATTTTAGATTTGTTTACGAAAGAATAAATGATTTTCATTAATTTACATTTCCTATTACAAGAGTATATATATAGAACAATAAAGAGCCGGATACAATCGATCATTAACTTTTTAATTGATATATTTTTTAAACAGGTTGATCTGCTAATTGATATATTTTTTTGAACGAGGCTAATATATTTTCATGGAAATATTTTCTTGAATGAGGCCGATTGATATATTTTTATGAATGAGGTTGATATATTTTCTTGAATGAGGCTAGCAAATCCATATGATTATGCTAACATCCCCTCTCAAAATCAAGGGAGTGACCGAGATACCAACTTGAGTCAAGGGATGGAATGGAGTGTAGGTGAACAGTTCCACAAGCAACATGATATACAATGACAATCACATTCAACATGTTTTATGCGCTCATGAAAGATATTATTATGCGCAATGTGTGTAACACTTTGATTGGCACAATATAAATGAGTAGCACCATAATGTTGTATACCCATTTCCTAAAGCAACCAACATAGCTAGTCTATTTCTTCAGTAGAATTAGCAAGTGCACGATACTCAGCTTCAGTACTGGATCGTGACATAGAAGTTTGTTTCTTACTTCTCCGAGAAATTAATGAATCACCAAGAAAGAAACAAAATCCAGTAGTAAAATACCTGTCATTGGGATTGCCCTCCCAGTCAGCATCAGATAACCATGCAGTACAAGAGAAGATGCCATAAAAAAATAAAGACTTTTAAAAATTATACCATGTACATAATAAAGGATGTGAAGAATTGCGACATAGTGAATAGTGTGTGGTGTGGACATAAACTAGCTTATGATATGCATAGGGCTGGAATTGGGCCAAGTCAGACCGGGCCATGCCCTTACCCGAATCCAACTCGTAAAAAAATTTCGGACTTCAGGCTGGGTTTAGGCCTAATTTATTTTGAAAAAGTTCGGGCCAAGCCTGGTCCAAGCCTAAGCCCGAGCCCAGCAAGCCTCTTGGAGTGAGTCGTAGAAAGAGAGATAGAGAGAGGATGAGCGACGGTGGCTGCTAGCTAGGGTGAAGTACAAAGAGAGAGGAGGACCGGTTGTTGAGGGAGAATCCTTACTATCACCATTATTGTTAGCAAGGAGGACGATGAAGACGTACTCGATCAAGGGGATGAGAAAATCCTTATCGTTGTCGTACACAATCCCCATGCTTTGAAATGCTAGTCTCATTGTCTCTCCCAGTCTTTATCCATCCCTTGTCCCCAGTCTTTATCCATCCCCTGCCATCATCACAATCACAATCACCCACCACTCATCTCACATCACATGGCCATCCATATTTTTCTCACTTTTTTTTATTTTAAAGAATTTAGGTTTCTTAGAGAGGGACCTTGGAGAAGCTGTGGGAGTGGGAGGTAGAGATGGAGTTGGCCTCGAGGTCGATGGAGTCGGCCTCGAGGTCGATGGAGTCATAGCAGTGAAGCTACTTATTGGAGGAGAACTCCGGTAGTGAGCCATCCTGTTTGATATCGGTGGGGCCCAACTGCTCAATGCCTCGCTCCTCTACTTCGCTATTACTTCTCCTCTTGCAGCGAGCCATCCTAAATAGTGTCGGCAACGCCCAACTGCTTGGTGCCTCGCTCTACTTCATTATTGCCCATCATGGATCTCTTCGTCTCTCTTAGAGGCCATTGAGGGATGAATTTATAAAAAATCAATGGCGGCGAGGTGGGTTTAGTGGTGGATGCGAGCGATAATGCCTGGTAAAGTCGACGGAGCACTAGATTTAGTAGGGGTCAGGTTGGGGGGGAGGGGGCACTAAGTGGTAGGGGTGGCAAGCTGGTTTGATATAAACAAGAGAGATTAGTGAACTAGGGAGAGGGAGGAGATCAAGAGATGGGCCGTATATATATCGGGTAGGGGGTCAGGCTGAGGTTGGGCTTGTGTTTAGGTTGGGTTTGGGCCGGCCATGGTCGGGTCAAAGAAAAGCCCAAGCTCAGCTTGAAAATTGAATTAGCCATGTTAAAATGGGTTAGAGCCCATGGGCTAGTCCATTTGGCCCTATAAATGGGTCGGGCCGGGTTGAAAAAATTTGGCCCATTTATGTAAGTGGGCTTTTTGGCTTGGTCCCTGTAGCCCATGAGCTCAACAGGATTAGGGCCGGGTCAGCCCATAAGCCAAGAATTTTTTTTAAAACAATATATTAAAATTAAAAGATTCAAAACGGAAAATGGCAAACAGGTTACGGGTTACCAGGTCCACTTACCAGAATAAACCATAGTCCGTGTTAAATTAAAAGTTTAAAACTTTAAACTTAAAACAGAAAGATATTTTGGTTTTGTTTTTTCCAATCTTTCGCGTCGTTCCCACTTCCCTTCTCTGTTCGCAGTGTTCGGCTGTTCCCATTTCCATTTCCACTTCGATACGACGATACTTGATAGTTCCGGACTTCCGATGATTCAAACTTCTTCCGAATTTCTGATTCATCGAGAGTTTGGGACCGGCCGACCGGGACTTTGCTGCTGCTCTTATACTCCTTGCTGCATTTTATACTCTCCTTATTCTTCATTCAGTTTGCATCTAATTTTTTCTTGTCTTTCTTGATGTCTATCTTGGATCTGTTATCTCACTACTATCCTCTCCTGCTTGTGTTGTAACATTGTGTTCGGCTCCTGCTGAAATACCTCTGTGTCCACGGCCCTAGTCCATGGCCCTAGCCCACGGCCCATATAGGGGCTGGCCTGGCCCTAGCCCACGATCCGTATAAGGCCGGGCTAGGTTAGATTTTTTTGGTCCATTTGTGCAAGTGGGCCTAGACCGGCTCGGTCCATAAAATGCAAGCCCATATGGGTTAGGGCCGGGCCGGGCCAGGCCAGCCCATATTGATAGCTCTAAATTGAATGAACCCTATTATTAGGCCCAAGCCCGGCCTATTTTATTTCGGGCCTAGCCTGAAGCCTGGCCCAATTTCGAGCTGGCTCGAAACCCATCAGGCTAGCCTGAGCTAGTTCTAGCCCTAGATATGCATAGCATAAGCTATATCAGGGTAGGTGATGATGAGATAAATGAGGCCTCCAACAAGTTATTGATAAACAGTAGGATCCTGAAGAGGAGAACCATCAAATATCATGAATTTGATATTAGCTTCAATTGGAGTTGATGCAATTTTACTATCAAAGATATCTGCATGAGATACAAGATCAATGGCATATTTTGTCTAAGACAAAAAGTGTTAGGATGTGGTACACAGTGGGATGCCAAAAAAGTTCATAGAAGAAACGAAAAAGAAAGCCTGAAAGATAAATAAAAATATAAGTACAAGCAATACACAGGGATTACATAGTTCGGACCTCTTACTCCTGCATCCACGATCGCATAATATTAAATCTCCACTATGAAGAAGAAAACAAAAAAATATTACACAAGAGAACCCTTCTTGGATGCAAACCCTAGCTTAATAGAAAGAAAGAAGAAAGAGAAAATCAATACAAGAGGAACCCTTGCCTTCTCTCTACCTTTCTCTCTCTCTTTTCCTTATTTTCTTTCTTGAAAAACCCTTGGACTACTTTTCTGGTTTGCAAAATCACCTCTCTGGCTCTCTTTTTGACTCTCTGTTCTTTTGCACGGTGGCTCTCTGCTGCCCTTGTTAAGAAGAGGATGAAAAATCATCCAAACTGCATCCGAATCCGACTTAAAAAATCTCAGATCAAGCTTAATAAGACCTGGAATCAACCTCAGCCATCCGATCGACGATCCAAAACCCTCAGAAGGCCATGGACCATGCGTGAATTGCACGAAACCATCTAGGAAATGCATGGAAAATACCTGGAAAATGCCCCAGGGCAAGTCGCCTGAGCTAGGACGAGCTTGCCTATGGGCCCGGGTCGCATGCCTGGCCGGGCCGTGCGCCCACATGCCTGGGTTGCGCGTGTGGGTCTGGGCCAGGTCCAGTCTAGTGGGCCAAGGCCGCTGGGTCCTTTTTTTTTTCTTTTTCACTGGGCTAGATGGGTTTTCTGGGCTCTCCTTGGGTGGATACGGCTTCACACCCAACAACTCTCACACTTGGAGACTTAGACATCCAATCATGTAGCCACCTAAAACATCAAAAGCAAACTTTCAAAAAAAAAATAAAAATAGGTTAGTATCCTATGCGGCGCCTCCAATCAACTAGCTTTGGAGGCCAATTGAGGCCATGCATAGCCCCAATTTCTCTGCAGTGATCGTCTTTATCAGCATATCCATCTCAGTGGTAGAAAGAGCAATGATCTTCTGCAATTGTGAGACCCAACTCACCACTGTCCTGCCAATAGTGTACACGTACCTTATTGTGCACCTTCTAGTGTCAGCATCACCACCTGGATTTTCTTTCTGTTGGAAGCCTTTCACAACTAATCTTGCCTTATACCTCTTGTTGCCATTATGCTCTTCCTTGATCTTCTAGACCCACTTGTTGTGCAGTGCTTTCTTTCCTTCCGGTAGTATGCTGAGCTTCCATGTTTTGTTCTTTATCAAGGATTGCATCTTGTCCTTCATCGCCAGCTCCCACTTAACCGAATCTTTGCTCTCCATGACTTCATCAAAGCACTCGGGCTCCCACCATCTATCAATAGCAGGTAATGCAACAAGGGTGAATACCTTACACGTGGTTTCAAGATCCTTGTAGATCTTCTTAGTTGAGGTATCTCTGGCTCAGGTTCAAGATCTCTTGCTCTCCCAGCAATGTCCTCCTTCGTGATCTCTTCCAACTCTACTTGTTCTTTCTCCTTGTCTGCCTTCCTGCTCTATCTGGAATACTCTGGTCCTTGTATAGGCTTCTTTTATTGAACACCATATCCTTGCTCTTGATGATCTTCCTATCCTTCTCACTCCAGAGCTTGTAACCAAATTCATCAGTGCCATACCCAATGAAGAAGCACCTCTCTGACTTTGCATCGAGCTTGTCTCTCTTCTCTGCATTAACATGTACGTGGAGATAGCCAAAGACCTTCAGGTGAGATAAGCTTGTTGACTTCCCTGTCCACTCTTCTTCTAGTAGCTTGTACTCAAGGAGGACTATGGGACTCCTATTGATTAGATAGGCAGCAGTGCTAATTGTCTCAGTCCAAAACATCTTGGACAATCCAACATGGAGTCTTATGCTCTTGGCTCTCTCATTCAAGGTCCTATTCATGCGCTCAGCTATCCCATTCTATTGTGGCATGCTTGGAACTATCTTCTTCATCTTGATTTCATTGGTTACGCAGAACTCCTTGACTCGGTGCTGTTGTACTCGCCTCCATTGTCTGATCTCAAGCACTTTTTCTTCTATCTAGACTCATTCTCCACCAGACTTTTTCACTTCCTGAAAGTATCAAATACATCGAATTTATTCTATACAAAATAAATCCATACCTTTCTGGTGGAGTCGCTGATGAAGGTCACATAGTATTATGAAGCTCCAAAGGATGCAACCAGGGAGGGACCCCACATGTTGGTGTGTACAAGCTCCAGCTTTCTTGATTTTGGTGCCCTGCCAATCATGGAGAAGCTGACTCTCTTATGCTTTCCAAGAATATAATTCTCGCAGAAATCAATATCTGTCATCTTCAAACCCAGTAGCTTGTCCTTCTTCAATAGTACTTGCATTCCTTTCTCGTTCATGTGACCTAGCCTGTAGTACCACAACTCCAAGTCTGCCTGTGCCAGTGCCACTACACTCTGGTATTACTAGTCATATATAGGATATCCAACTTGCTTTTCCGTGCTATTACCATCGTACTTTTGGTGATCTTCCAAGAGCCACCAATGAAAGTTGTAATGTATCCCTCTAAGTCCAGCTACCCGACTGATATCAAGTTTCTTCTCAATCCTAGGACATGTCTGACATTTTTGAGCTTCTAAACTGATTGATCTGGCATCTTGATGTGTACATCATCCTTTTCTACAATATCCAAAGGCTTTTCATCTACAAGATAGACCTTTCCAAAGTCTTCAACAATGTAGTTGCGCATAGACTCCTTTTGTACGATAGAGTGAAACGAAGCTCTGGAGTCTATAATTCAAGACTTCATCGAACTATCCATACTAAGAACTAATGCATCTTCAGTTATCTCGGTCATTGCATTGACTGACTCTTTATTCTATCCCTTATTCTTCCTTGCCTAGCAATTTTTTTTGATATACCCCTTCTTGTCGCAGTGACAACAACCATCACCCTTCAGTCTTAATGGCTTCTTTGCTTGGACTTAGATCTCTTACGGCCTTCGCTGCACTGTATAGTTTTTCCTCTGCCTTCTTGAGTTACCATGGCAGAAGTAGAGCTCCCTTTGATTTCTTTCCCCTGATGTCTTTACTAAGAATCAGGTTTCGGACCTCTTCAAATTTCAGCTTGCTCGAGTCGCATGAACTACTCACCGCTATCACATTTGCACCCTAGCTCTCGGGCAAAGAGGATAATAGGATTAGGGCATGGACTTTATCCTCAAAGCTTATGTTAACCGAACTCAACTGACTAGTGATCAAATTAAATTTATTGATGTGATCGGTTACGGATGCATCTTCGCTCATCTTTAAGTTGAACAGACAATGCATAAGATAAACCTTGTTGGAAGCCGAAGGTTTCTCGTACATGTTGGATTGTGCCTACATCAATCCAGTTGTCGTCTTCTCCTCCAGTGTAGGCTCAGGTAGGCAACCCAAGAGGAGGGGTGAATTGGGTTTTATAAAATTTTTGTACTATTTAAAATATCTATGAACTAAAGCAAGTATGTGCTAATGCAATTCAAGTGCTTGTGTATTTCAAATAAATGCAGCGAAATTAAAAAAATAAAAGCACAAGGAGAATAATCACACAAATACAAAGATTTATAGTGGTTTGGTGCCAACCAACCACTTACATCCACTCCCCAAGAATTCTTTGAGAATTTCACTAAGTTTGGTTTTATAACTTAGACTCATCAACAACCTTTACAACTTGTTTTGTCTTCGGGCTTACAAGTCAAACCCTAGTTGGTTTCAAGGCTCACCAATAACCACCCTTGGTTTTACGGGATAACCAAGAACCTAAACAACTTGTTTTGGCTTCGGGCTCACAAGTAAAACTCTAGTTGGTTTCAAGGTTCACCAACAACCACTTTGGTTTTCAAAGGCTTACCAAAAACCTCTTTGGTTTTCCAAGGCTCACCAAAAACCTTAAGTAAAACAATGTAAGAGCAAGTTTAAATGAATACAATAAAAGCTTTCTAAAATAAAGCAAATATCTCTTTGAAGCCCTTGATTGTTGATGAAGATCTTGTCTTCAAGTTGATGAAGCCTTTGATCGATGCTTGTAGATGTAGACTTTGAATGTTCTCTTTGAAACTTGGAAGCTTGAAGGCTTTTAATCACTCAACTATTGAATCCTTTAAGAATATTCAAGAAACTCACCAAAGTATTACTTTTCCATTTGATTCTTGATGTTTATATAGCCTCCCAACACTTAAATAACCGTTTATAGCCGTTAGGGAGGAAAATATGGCCGTTGGAGCCAAGTTGGAGAAGTTACGCAGTCCAGAAAACTAGTCGTTACTGTTCAAGTGTCGACACTTCACCTTCAGGTGTCGACACTTCAGTTTCAAGTGTCGACACTTCATTCTCCAAGTGTCGACAATTCACTTCCAAGTGTCGACACTTCAGCTCCAGGTGTCGACACTTGATTGAAAGTGCTTTCTGAAGTTTTATGTTTGTCTCAGGCCTTAAGTCGACACTTCACTCTTCAAGTGTCGACACTTGATCCTTAAGTATCAACACTTCATTTCCAAGTATCGACACTTGCCTGTGCCATTACTGAAACATCTTCAAATTGACACTTTAACCTTTTCAAGTTCTTCCATATTAATTCCAAAGTCCATATACTTAATTTTTCATTAGTTTAAGGACTTTTTCAACTGAAATACAAGCATTTCTTCATCCAACATGGTTGAGTACTAAGATCTGAAAAATACACTTAAAATATAATTAGTACTCATATATACTTAAACATTTTGTCAATCATCAAAATAAAGACAGAGTCAACAATCTTTCCCTTTTTGATGATGACAAAACCTTTAAGTATATGAAAAGGGTAAGCTTAAAAAGATTAACAATAAAATAAACATGTAAGCTCAAAACAATAAGCACCAAGCTCTCTCTCAAAATATGATCCAAAAAAAAAATCTTCAAAAATTTTTCAAAATATGCAAAATTTTCAAAATTTTCAAATTTCTTCTTCTTACTAATTCTTCCCTTTAGATAAAAATATTTTACATTTTTCTCCCCCTTTTGCACTTTCTTTCATTTCTCAAATGATTTTTCATGTTTATCCAATCTTTTCCTTTTCATACTTAACAATTTTTTCCCCTTTTTGACATCATGAAAAAGGATGAAAGGCAATACAAAGTGGGAATGAAGTCGGAAAGAATAGCAAGTAGGTCATCAAAATCAATGCATGAAATCAAATAATTATGATACAAATTGAACATGATACCAATTGAAAAATGATACCATTTGAATGTAACTCCCCTTAAAAAATTAGATTTGAAAACAAGGAGAAAGAGTATCAGAGCAATATAAGCACAGCATGATATCAAGCAAAATATTCAAAGCATCAAATATGATAACAATTCTTTGGATGCTCTCCCTAAATATTATTCCTTCTTTGAAAATATGTATTTATTTGAGGAATAAAACATGAAAGTTCATGTACCAAGATTTGAAAATTTTCAAGATATTCATGATTTTCAAAATACAAAGCATTTATATCACTTAAAAATTTTTAGCATGATTTCAAATTCATTTTAAGATGATTTGATATCCATACAAATGCTAGAAGTAATATAATATCAAGTCTAGCTACTAAAGCAAGGGTTTGTCAATATGCATACCTTCTTCTTAAATGTAACCCTTAACTACCAGTTCTATACTTGATTCAAATCAATTCTAACTTAAGCATAGATGCCAACAATGAAAGCACATAAATCGTAACATTTCACTTGAAATAATTCAAAAACTGTATTAATCAAAATCAAGTGAAAGTCTAATAATCATAAGTTGAGATCATGAGAGCATGAAATCCATTACATCAAAATAGTCACGATCACAACTAATGATTATTAGTTTAAGCTTGATTCTAATTAATCAATTAAAATATTTTTCAAATCAATATGCATTTTTAAAAGTATTTTTCATGAAATACATTAATCAAAATCAAGTGAAGGTCTTACAATCATAAGTTTAATCATGATAGCATGAAATTCTTCAACACCAAAAAGTTCATGATTATAGCCAATGATGATAAGTCCAAACTTGATTCTAATTAACTATTTAAAATAATTTTTCAAAGTAATTGATGCAATAAAAATTAATCTACATTTTTAATTATGGAAGGAGATGTTTAGAATTTATCAATATACAAAGTCCTTCCTTTTACCATTTAGTTCAACATGTAGCTTGTCTACTTCTTTAAATGTCTTGTACAACCTCTTTTCAAGAACTTCCTTTCTTCATGTTGGGTTGCAAGACATTCTTGCAAAACAAATTAAGTGGACATTTTTGGTATTTAAACTTTCTTAGGTCCTTTATGATTAGTAATTATGGTTCCTTTTGGAACCCAAACTTTTTTAATCTAGAAAGATAAGCATTAAAACCACATTTATAAGATAAATTGAAAGAAGCAAGAATAGAGAAATTCTTCAAAAGTTTTTACTTCTTTTCCTCAACCAAAATATTTTTCTTATTCAAAACTTTATCACATAAATCTTTCAAAATAATATTTTCTTTTTCCAAAAATTCTTTTTCTTTAAAAAAATTATTCTTTTCATTTTTTAAAATATCAATCTTGGCATTTAAATCATCATTTTTATTGGCAAGATTGGTGTTCTCAAGAGAAAAGGAATTTACATGCCTTTTTAATTTCTTGTACTCAATTTTTAGCAATTTATATTCATGCACAAGATCATTAGATGCATCATGTAATTTATCAAAGGTAAAATTATAATTATTTTTAGCACCTACTTTTTTTTCATTTGCTATGAAGCAAAGATGGGCAACTTCATCATCCGTACTTGAATCTTCGCTATCGTTCCAAGTTGCTATCATTGCCTTGAATTTCTTTTTGGCCTTGAGGGCTATTATCTTCTTATTTACATCAGCTTCCACTATCCTTTGCCATAAGTTCAACTCATAGATCATGAGTGAACCGATAAGCTCCTCCAAAGATAAGGTTTCTACATCTTTAGCTTCTTGGATCGCCGTCATCTTTGGATCTCATGATTTTGGCAAGGATCTAAGAATTTTGTTCACCAAATCAGCATTAGTATAGATTTTGCCAAGACTTTTCAATTCATTAATAATAGTCATAAATATAGTATACATATTAGAAATAGATTCATAATGCACCATTTCAAAAATTTTAAAATAATGTACAAGCAAATTAATTTTATTATTCTTCACTTGAAAAGCACCCTCATGAGTAACTTCAAGTGTGTCCCTTATTTCTTTCGCCGATATGCATGTAGAAATTCTATTAAATTCATTTAAGTCCAATGCACAATAAAGCAAGTTCATTGCTTTAGCATTGATTTCAGTTTGTTTAATGTCATATTCATTCCAATCCTCTTCGAGCTTTTGAATGAAAATGCCATTAACCAAAATAGAAGGAATATGAGGATCACTAACAATGATTTTTCAAGGATGATAACTAATATATTGAATATGGATGCGCATGCGAGTTTTCCAAAATGTGTAATTTATGCCATTAAAAAATGGTGGTCTAACACTAATACCTACAAAGGTTGCCATAATCTTTAACTCAAAATCATTAGATTTTCAAACAGAGCACCCGCTCTGATACCAATTGTAGGCTCAGGTAGGCAACCCAAGAGGGGGATGAATTGTGTTTTATAAAACTTTTGTACTATTTAAAATATTTATGAACTAAAGCAAGTATGTGCTAATGCAATTCAAGTGCTTATGTATTTCAAATAAATGTAACAAAATTAAAGAAATAAAAGCACAAGGAGAACAATCACACAAGCATAAAGATTTATAGTGGTTCGGTGCCAACCAAGCACCTACATCCACTCCCCAAGAATCCTTTGAAAATTTTACTAAGTTTGGTTTTATAACTTAAGCTCACCAACAACCTTTACAACTTGTTTTGTCTTCGGGCTCACAAGTCAAACCCTAGTTGGTTTCAAGGCTCACCAACAACCACCCTTGATTTTACGGGATAACCAAGAACCTAGATAACTTGTTTTAGCTTCGGGCTCACAAGTAAAATCCTAGTTGGTTTCAAGGCTCACTAACAACCATTTTGATTTTCAAAGGCTTACCAAAAATCTCTTTGGTTTTCCAAGGCTCACCAAAAACCTTAAGTAAAACAATGTTCGAGCAAGTTTAAATGAATACAATAAAAGCTTTCTAAAATAAAGCAAATATCTCTTTGAAGCCCTTGATTGTTGATGAAGATCTTGTCTTCAAGTTGATGAAGCCTTTGATTGATGCTTGTAGATGTAGACTTTGAATGTTCTCTTTGAAACTTGGAAGCTTGAAGGCTTTTAATCACTCAACTTTCGAATCCTTTAAGAATATTCAAGAAACTCACCAAAGGATTACTTTCCCATTTAATTCTTGATGTTTATATAGCCTCCCAACACTTAAATGACCGTTTATAGCCATTAGGGAGGAAAATATGGCCGTTGGAGCCAAGTTGGAGAAGTTCTGTAGCCCAGAAAACTAGCCGTTACTGAAGTGTCGACACTTCAGTTTCAAGTGTTGACACTTCATTCTTCAGGTATCGAGTATGTCAGTCTGACACCACTAAGATATCGGAGTAGTGCGCTCTCTCGCCATCCCGATCACATATTTCAGAAAAAATTTTAAATTTAATGAAGTCATTCATGATGATCATATCTTGAATCCATGATCGATAAAAGATGAGAATAAATCTTTATCAACCGGATTATCGTCTTAATGATGTAGGGAGAAGCTTTTAGCTAACCACGTTCACAAACTAAATCCAAACGCCACCAATTATAACCGTCCACGCGAGGCACCGGAGGAACACCTTACCACCCTAGGATGGGCCCCTCAGCCTCCTCGCTCTCCTAGGACGAGACAACCTCGGAATCCTAAGCTTCATCAAGCCCAAGGAACATTTGGCACCCCATTATATTACCGGAGCCGGTCCCTTACAAAAGATGTAACTTGAGGATAACACCTGTAGCATATGATGTACAGAGTCCCATGCACGCCTGTCACCCCCCAAAGCCCCTTGCTTTCTTGTCAGCCCTCACCTGCAATGTGAAACAAAGGCCCCTGCGCTTTTGTCGCCCCTCACCTCTTGGAACTGTTTTAAAATAATTTTATTTTATCTTTCAAAGTAAAATAATTATAAATATATTTATGAAAGAAGGATAGTTATATTGTGTAGGAAAAATAAAATAAATAAATAAATAAATAAACCATGACTTCTCCAGTAAATTGAACATGCAAGTTCTCTCTCTTTCCGAACCGTTTATCATTCAAAATTTAAAAAATAAATAAAAATCTTTAAAATTTAATAATTTTTTTAAAAAATTTAAAAAATTAAAATATATATTATGATAACATGATATATTATAATAAATATAAAATATAATATAATATTATCATATCATATAGCTTAATATAGTATTATATAATAATATAATATCATATATATATATATATATTATTATATTATATTATATAGAATATGTGATTTTGTTGTCCATGAAATTATATTTTGAAAATGCTTAAAATGCGATTTCACTTTTGGTCCTACTTTTTTTTTTTTTCTTTAGTAGCATGGACACGTGGTTTCGTGTCCCATTCAATATCTTTTATTTACTCTCTTGCTCTCTCATCTATTTAAATAATTTATTTATTTAATAATTTAATAATTTATAATTCATTTTATTTATTTAATATTTTGTTTAAATATAATTTTGTTTAAATATAAAATAAGTAAAATATATTATTAATCATTATATTAAATAAATATTTTTAATTAGAGAAGTTGTGATTTTTCTTTTTTTAAACTTAGCGTAATTACCTTACCTTGGTGAATATATTTTTAATCACCTTATTGAGAAAAATGAAAAATTAAAAAATAAAAAAAATTATTTTAAAAAAAATTCCACCTGTTGTGCGTGTTTGTCCACGTACTGTAAGGAGCCCATATGCCACCAATTTCAGAGTATTTCACGGCGCGTGTCATGCATGGATGTTAGCATCACATGTCGTTGGTACGCTGGAATTGACACGGATGAGGTGGCCGCGGTAGGATCTGCTCTCCTCGTAGGCCTCTCCCTCCAGCTCCGGTACTTTTTGTCTTTCTACGCTGTGAGGACTATTAGCCATGCTTTGAGCTTTTAAAAATTAAAAGATGAGTTACAAAACACTTTCTTGACTTTAGTCTATTTTATTTGTGTTCTTTTAATTTTTAAAAAATATCAAATTAAAATTTCAAGTTTTCAAAATATTTCAAAATAATTATATTTTTTATTTTCATTGATAAAATATATCATGTAACCATCACATTATATTATTATTTTATAAAATGATCGAAATTTTCTTATCCTCGTCTTCTCCTCCGATTGTTCTCCGTTTCTTATTTTCACTATAAGAAATTTAATTATTAGTAATAATTATTTGCCATCACTAATAGCAGAATTGCAATCACTAATATCATTAGCGATGTAACCCCGTTGCTAACGGTATATCAGAAAATAACCTTGTTACTAATATCCATTATTAGTGATAGAAAAAATAGTATCACTAATAATGTATATCAGCGATGGCTTTGATGATGGTAACGTCGTTGCTAATAAGATTTTCCATTTTTTTAAAAAAATATTAAAAAATTAATGATAAAATATTACCACACTGATAATCGATGTCACTAATATCTTATTACCAACGATATTAACCATTTCTAATACCATCAATAATAAATTTTTATATATTTTTTAAAATAATTAAAAATTATAATAGAATATTACTTTTGCTAATAAATTCCATCGTTACTAAAGTATTACCAACAATATTAGCTATCTTGATACCTTCGATAATAAGTTTTGTAATTTTTTTAAAAAATAATAATTATATTTTTTTAAAATATATTTTTAATTATAATAACAAGTAATTATAGTAAAATAAAATTGAAATGCTACAAATACCATAATCATAAATAAAATTAAATATTATATTAAAAATATAATATATATAATTTATAAATTAACATTGCTTTACTAGTATCAAAATTAAATATATAATATCAAAATATAAAAAAAAAATCATGAAATATAATATATGTAATTTGATATCCTAGCCTTCGGATTCTTCTTCTAAATCATCCTTTTCTTCAATTTCTTCATCTTCTTCCTCCTCTACCATTTCTTTAACTTCTTTCTCTCTTCCTCTTCTTCTCTTTCTTTGATAGAATTGTCCTCTAAAACAAAATCAATATGATCTATCTCCTCATGTTGGCCATCACGTAGAAGAATTCCTAGATTATCCAACTCCGCATCTATATAAGACGGATGAACTTATAATGTTTCATCCTCTTGAAAGTATTCTAGTAAATAGGGCTCTTTTTCTTTGAGCGCATAATAAATGGCTCAACACTTAATTTTGTATATAACCTATCAACCTTTCATTTCTCTCTTCTTTGATGAAAAATGAGTAGAATATACTTGAATAGCTTGGTAAGCTAGCACAAATGGCTCGTTGAGATATGCTTTTGATCCGTATTTGATTTCAATAAATCCGTACCATGGATCAATATTTATACCATTATTATTATTAAAATATTATTATTTAAATATAATTACACTATTATCTCTAATATAGGTCAACTTGATCATTTCTTCGAGGATTTCATAATAGTCACTCTCCGCCTCTTTCCACCAACTACCCTTTATACATACCATTTTTCGTTGTGCTTTTATAATATACATATTTGTAGATATAAAATTTAAAACCATTATCATTACAACCATCATAATATATCACATATTTTGTTGGCCTACAATCTAATGATATTAGCTTTTTAGGAATAGAGTCCCCCATTACATGACCTGCATATTATAAAAAATAAATTAAAAATTGAAATAATTCAAATGACAATGGATGCTTACCATTTGATGGAACTAATCTGTATAATTTTGTGAGCACCGCATAGAAATTTCTTGCTCACTTATTCTTAGGTTATCTATCCTAGTATCTTACCATATTACTTAAATATGCATAAGATTAGTATACTGCAATAAGTGATTGAAGAGTTGAGATTGTGATGGATACTTACTCAATATATGGATTGATCTTCTCGTAATTTAGCAAAACATATTTTCGCCTATCTAAATTTAGCATCAGTTAAAATCCAGCGAATCTCATGCCCAAATTCATGAGCAGGATAGACAAATATTGAAATATTTTGCTCTGATCCCTTACCACAGCTATCATCATTTTGGTCAACTTGAGTCAGCTTTGTCTTTATACTGGCATTAAAGTAGTATCGGCTGAAATTTAAAATTTTTTCTATTATATAAGTCTCTATAATAAAACCTTCGACTCTAGCCTTGTTTTTTACTTTCTTCTTGAGACTGTACATATATCTTTCAAATTGATATATCCACCTATAACTAGTCCCCTATCCTAGCTTCATATACTAGATGAATTACAAGATATTTCATGGAATCAAAGAAGCTCAGAGATAATATCTTTTCCAATTTGTATATGGTCTCTTCATTGCTAACCTCAAGATCGGAGATATGGTTGGCGGATAATTTGGTAGCACAAATATCTCTGAAGAAAAGACGAAGCTTGATCAAAGAACTTCATATGGAGTTGGGAAGGAGATCATGCCGAGCCAATGATAGTAATTGTTATATGAAGACATGGTAGTCATGGCTTTTTAGTCCATAGAACATGCAATCTTTAACATTGATGTATCGAGCTAGATTACTTATATAATCATCTAGAAATTTAATATTTTTACACCATTCACATACATCCTTCAACTGCTCTTTCGTTAAGGTGTAAGATACTTTCAGCTTTCGAGATTTTCTAGGTGATACCTTAACTAGCTCTAATAGAAGATGTTTGTATATGTTATTCATATTTGCTTAAGCCTTGAGGTTGTCCTTCATCTTATCCTTGATATCTATAATAGTATAGAAAATATTATCGAATATATTCTTCTTAATGTGCATGATGTCAAGGTTATGATGGATCAAATTGATAGACCAATATGGCAACCCTCGGAAGATACTATGCTTCATTTAGTTGAGTTCTACCAAACCCCCGAGGTTACTGCTTGTCAAATAGTATGCCAAACTAGATATTGTCAACTTCGGATACCCTTTGAAATACTTTCATACGACTAAGGTGCGGGGGTGCATGATCATTCTCTATCTTATTTATCCTAAAATTATCCCGCTACTTTAGAAATTGATGATGATCAGGAAGAAATTGACGATGACAATCAAACCAATAAGGCTTACAACCATGCTCAAGCTAAAAAAATTTTGTATTCTTCATGCAATATGGACATGATAATTTTTCGTGAGTTCTCCATCTTGATAGCATTTCATAAATAAGAAAATTACTAATGCTCCATATAAATACAGCCTTCATTACAAAATTCTATTTCTTTGATGCATCAATAATATGTGTACCATGGATCATAAAAGTTTTAGCTTATCAATAAGAGGCCTTAGATATACATCAACATTTCTACCAGGATGCCGTGGTCCAGGAATGACTAATGTAAGAAAGATGTTATATTCTTTTATGCACATCTTAGGTGGCAGATTGTATGGAGTAATAAAAACTGGCCAACATGAATAAGGGACCATTGCATAACTGAACAGTGTAAACCCATTTATAGACAGATCCAGTTAAACATTGTATGATTCCTAAGCAAATAAAGGATGGCAAGCACTAAATTTTTTTCATGCCTTATTGTCCGATGGATGACATATCATATTGGTATGTTTGTGAATTCCTTCTTTGTGCCATCTCATCTACCCAACAATACTCTTGGACAAGCAGAGCCTTTGAAGTCTAGGAGTAAGGGGAGGGTATCGAAGAACCTGGTATGTCCTTCTAATTTCTACCATCTTGTCTCGGCTTAAATCAGTTTTCACTATATATGTCATATGAGCTCTTTAGTTCATCCTCATAGAAAAGCATATAAGCATTATGGCATGCATCTATCTTCTTGTATCCTATGTCTAATCCTTTCACTATTTTTTTTAAGCATAGAAGCTCCTAACAAGCTTCGCATCCTTTGTAGCATCTTCTTTATTATTGCTACTATCCTATCATAACAATTGACCACATATTAAACTAGCCTTCAAGTTCAATAACTCTGACATAGATGATAATACAATGTGTATTTTATATCTCCACCATAGTGGTTCATCAACATCTTTTAGCAAATGATAGAAATCAACACATAATTATAAAACATAAATTCATTAATAACAATAGTTAATATACATTAGAATATGATAATATAGGAGGATGATGATAGTCAAATTTAGAAAGATGATGACTAAATAATTTTCCTGAGAAGTCAAGAAATAACTTTAAGACTCTATACCTTACTAATACTGATAGGATCCCTTGTACAACTTGGAAAGGCTAGGCTTCCTAGATGCCCTGAAATATGAGGGTGGCACCATCGACTATCGCAGTGATATCACTAGGGCCTCATCACCAAAGGCCGGTTCTAGCTAGAGGAGTAGGATGATAAGGTATCCTCTCTAACTTTATCCTTCGGTCAGTGAGGATAGCAGTGATGTAGCTAGAGAACTGACGATTTTCAATACCTCATATTCCAAGGTGAGTATCCATCATCATGCCTTAGTACCAAAGTAGCTTAGGATCCTAGCTTGCGCTCTATATACCAAGACCTGAATCCTGTACAAGCAAGACACATATCCATGCACAGCTAATTAATTAGTTAATTAACTAATTAAAAAATAACTAAATAACTAAATAAATAAATAAAAATAACTAATCAATCATATAAATAACAAATTAATTAAATAAATAACCAATTGATAAAAAGCTAATAAACTAAATAAATAATTAATTAATTAGCTAATTATTTTTATTTAATATATTTAAAAAAATAAATGATTTTTAGTAATGGCTCTGTTGCTGTGCCACCATTATCGCTAATACTCATCAAAATAAACACTAGTGGGCCTCATGGATGGCAGATCCAACTAGCAGATCTAGGCAGATCTAACTAGCGGATCCTTGCATATCCAATGCACATGAACTGGGCTCCATGGATGGCAGATCTAACATATATGAACTAAGGCACGGGAATGGATGATGGCACGGGAATAGGATGCAAGTGATGGGGCCACAGGAATGGCGGACCACAACCAGGGATGATGGGACTATGAGGATCGCAGTGACGATAGGGGCACGTTGATTGGGCCACAGGGATGGCAAGGCCATGGCAAGGGTGCAGCAATGGGGCCATGAGAATAGCAGTGTAGGGTTGTGAGGAGGGTGGTGTAGGGCTGCAGGGATGACAAATGGCTATGGAAATATTGGTGTAGGGCTGTGGGGAAGGCAAACATCCATGGAAATAGTGGCATAGGGTTGTAGGGATGGCAAATGGCCATGGGAACAATGGCGCAGGGCCATAGGGAGGGCAAACTATTATGGGAGAAATAAAGACCGCGGGAGGAAGAATAGCCATGAGAATAGAGGTGTAGTGTAGCCGGGAGGAAGAACGGCCCTGAGAACACTGATGCATAACTATAGGGAGGAAGAATGGTCATGAGAAGGCTAGATCCCAGTGGGGGGAGGGCAAATGACTGCGGGAATAGCGGTGTAGGGTCGCGGGGAGGAAAAATGGCCTCAAGAACACTAGAGCAGGGTCAAAGGGAGGTCGGATCTGAGCAAGGAGAGCATGGTGCGGGGAGAATGGAACGAGTAGTAAGGAGGAGATTGGAAAAAAAAATGGCAATTCATGTTTTGGGGGGGGTTTATGCACCATTTTTAGTGATGGCAAACATAGCCATTACTAAAAGTAGTCGATAAAATTTTGAAAAAAGAGAAATTATTAGCGATGGCTAGTGATCATCGCTAATAACAAATATGCCATCACTAATAGATTTTCTAAACAAAAAAATAAAATTTAAAAATTATTAGAGATAGCTAGTGGTCATCTCTAATAACAAACTTAGCCATTACTAATAGATTTTCCAAACAAAAAAATAATTAAAATTTAAAAATTATTAGTGACGTCAATCGCCATCACTAATAATTTTTAATCCATCATGAATAATTTTTTTGAACAAAAGAAAATAAAATTTATTAGTGATGACAAAGCTATCATTAATAGTAAATATGCTATCGCTAATTGTATTAGTAATGGCTTAATTTCCTGTTGTTGGTTTTGGTAGCTAAAAACTCTTCTTAGCAATGATTAGTTTGCGATCACTAATATATATTTTTCTTATAGTGTTCATTGCCAATGTCTCTCCCCCTTCCTCCTCTTTCCCACTCCCTTTCCTCCTCACTTCCTCTTTCTCGTTGTCCTCCTCCTTTAATCCCGTCCATGAACCTTCTCCTTCCATGGCAGCTCCCTCTACCACTTCCTTTCCTTACTAGCAACCTCTCATTCCCTTTCCTTCCTTTCTCCTCACTTGCTTCTTCTACTCTTCTTTCTTTTCCTCCAAGCCCACTCATGAGCCATCCCCTTCCATGGTAGCTATTTTGACCTTGCCCATTTCTCTCCTATGACCTCTCCTTCCCCCTCATCCCCTTCCTCCTCACTCATTTCTCCTCTTCTTCTAAGCCCATCTATGAGCCCTACCTTTTCATGGCAACTCTCTCTACCTCCACCTTTTTCTTGTTAGTGACCCCTCATTTCACTACTAGAAATAAAGACTTCACTGATAGATAATTCTATTAGAAAATATATTTTTGATAGATTTTTAATGGATTATCATCTATTAGAAAAAATCCATGTCGATAATTTTTTTCTAATATATCATATCCATCAAAATTTTTTTTAATATATTCGTGACACATAATCCACCAGAAATATGCTTTCTACATTCTTCAATGAATGCTATTTTTCCATTAGAAAATATAATTATAATAAAATATTATGATAGATAGTCTATCAAAAATATTTTTGATAGATTATCAATTAGTGAATAAAAAAAATTCAAACACAATAATGATAGATTCCTGACAAATATTCTGTCAAAAATATTTTAATGAAAAATTTGTTAGGAAGAGGGCTAGGTTGTTAAAAAAGTTCCTAACAAATAGTTTATCAAAATTCTTTTTGATAAACTATCTATTAGAAACTTTTTTATAACTTGGCTCTCTTTCTGATAGATTTTCCATCAAAATTTTTTTTGATAGAATATTTATTAGAAATTTGACATTATTATATTTGAATTTTTTTTATTCACTAATAGATAATCTATCACAAATTTTATTGATAAAAAAATTATCATAAATCCATAAAAAAATTGTTAAAAGTTTACAAACTCTAATGAATTTCAAATTATATAAAACAAAATATGGAGATTCACCTAATTGTATTCAATCAATTACATATTAAAGATCTAAAGTTTACCATTAATATATTAAAATAGGTTAAATACTATATAATAAAACTTTTTTATATACTTATAAAAGTGCATTACATATATAAATATTAAATTCAAAATATTAATCAACTGTATCACATATATAAAAAATCTAGTTAATTAGCTACTATAAAATCATTATTTTTAGAAAAGAAAGGTGAAAATTAGCTTGAAGGTGGTGTCTCAATATCCCTTGAACATTTCCAAGTTTTAAATATATGAGGAATATGAGCTACAACTCATGCTTCAACTTGTGCTTCTATCTCAATAGTCTTTACCTACAAATACTCCACCTGTTTGTTAAGCATCTCCTCAAATTGCTCTTATGTATAATTATGTTGGAATGAGCAGCCTGGCTGTGTACAGGAATAGGATGCGTGCCGAAGGACCTCCAAGTATAAATTTTGCTTTTACCATAGATCCAAAACCATATAATTGATCCTTCTTGTGACCTCCAATTACTTCCACCCATGCATCAACATCAAAAAAAGGGTACAACCAGATATCATCATCATACTTCATCAAAAGAGTCGATGCATAAGACTCTTACAAGTATAAAAATATATAAATATTTTAATTAGTATATTAAAATAAAATAAATTCATGACTTATGGAAATTTTGTTGGACTTAGCATTAATATATTCTAACTTTCCCTTCAACCTATGAGTGCGGCCAAATAACTCCATATGATTCGATTCTCTACCATATTCTTGCATTTACACTCAACAACACATGATATTATTGAATGAAAAATATTTAATATCAAGTATGCTGCCCAGCAAGCAACCGAAGAGGGGGGTGAATTGGATTTTTAAAAACTTTTTCAAGTATGTGTCAATTCAAAAACAACTTAGGTGCTAGTGAATTACAAGTGTTTGTGTGCTATTCAGGAGTATGCAGTGGAAATAAATAAGTAAATGCAAAGTAAATAAGAGCAAGTAATGGGAGAACAAGCAATCATAAATTCAAGGATATATAGTGGTTCGGTGCATACCAAGGCACCTACATCCACTTTCCAAGATCCACTTGGATATTCCATTATAATTTTTCTTGATTACAGTCGATTAGTTTTCTGGGCTCACTAATCAAAGTCTAACTTGTTTTCACTGGGAATACAAGTCAAATTTCTTTGGTTTTATTGGATAACCAAAAATCTAGTTGGTTTTGCAATTTAGGCTCACCAACAATCTCCTTGGTTTTGTCACTTAGGCTAATAAAAAATCTCCATTGATTTTATCACAAAGGCTCACCAACAAACCTCAACTCTAGTTTCAATTCACTTGAAACTAGAAATAATGATAAGATTCAAGTATAATGTATGAAACACAAAAAGCTTTCAACTAAAAGCAAATATCAATTTGAAGCTCTTTGATTGCTGTTGAAGATGCTTGTCTTTAATTTGTTGAAGCCTTAATCAATGCTTGAATGGTAAGACTTGAATGCTCTTGAATGCTTTGAATGCTTAAAGGCTCAACTTGACTTAAAAGTAGTTGTACTTCAATGAATATTTTGAGTCAATGCACTTAACTTCTCATCTCTCTTCTCCCTTTTGAGTTTGATTCACTTTAAATACCTTTCCAAGCTTCAAATGACAGTTTTTGACCATTGGAGAGGAGAAAATAGCCGTTGGTGATGAAAAGGACCAATTCTGCATTTCAAAAACTAGCTATTACTATTCATCAGAACTACAAGTATCGACATTTCAGGTCATGATCGACACTTCATGCTCATGAGTCGACCTTAGTTCGAAAGAGTCTTCTGAAGCTCCCTGGAAATCTCAGGTGCGTCAACACTTCTTCTGGTAAGTCGATACTTGAGTCGACACTTGGCTTCAATGAGTTGACACTTGAGGGAAATCTTAAAACTCAACATGTTCTGTATAATTTTTGTCTTAGGTCTTGAGTCGACCCTTGAGTCGACACTTGAGCTCCATGAGTCGACACTTGAAGCATGCCATCTGAAACTTCTTCTACGTATCAGCTCAAGCTTTTGTGAGTCAACACTGTGAGTCGACACTTCATCTTCTGAGTCGACACTTGGTTGAAACTTTCTGAAACTCAACTAAAACTCTGCTGAATCTTCTTCAAACTTCAACCTTGAGTCCTTCCAAGTCATTTTTATGTACTTAAAATCATTTAACTTGAAGTTTTCATTAATGAAAGAGATTTCTTCAACAAAAGTGACAAGCAATCAAACTTTTAACACAAAATAGCTTTGGTGAGTACTCTGTTATGATAAAGCACACTTTCAACACACAGTTAGTACTCAAATATACTTAAGTATTTTGTTAGTCATTAAAATCAATTCAGGGGTCAACAATCTTTTCCTTTTTGATGATGACAAAATCTTTAAGTATAAACATATAGTGAGCTCAAATGATTTGCAACATGTATCAGAGCATTAATAAAGATTTTCAATATAGAGCTTTTGACTTCAAGTAATAGAGCTAATGATGAAGAGTATCAAAGTCTAAATTTATAAAGATTACCAAGAGCCAAGACTCATTTACATTGTATCAGAGCTATAGATACATGCATGGAGAAATCTAAATTTATATAGCTTCACTATCAGAGCTGTAAATGTAATGTATCAGAGTTAGAGATTATGAAGTATTAGAGCTATGATTAAAAAGTTTCAGAACTAAGATATATATATATATATATATATATATATATATATATATATATATATATATATATATATAATGATGATGCTCAATAGGTGTATCAGAGCTAGAACATATTTGAAAGACATACATTTCAGCATGAAGAGTATCAGAGCAAAAACAACAAAGAAAAGCTTTAAGAGATCAATACTTGAACATGTACTAAGAGGATAGATATTATCAGAGCAAAATGTTAATAGATCATAAAGAGTATCAAAGTATGAAATCAAAGAGTATCGGAGCATATAGAAAGTGATAAGTATTAGAGCATAAAAGATAAGAGTGAATAAGTATTAGAGCATTCAATTGAAGGATAAAAAATCAAGGATAAAAGAACAAAAACTCCCCCTCAATATATGATAAAAAAAAAAAGAAAAAAAATTGAGAAAAAAAGGTACTTTTTCTTTCTTACTCTCTCTCTTACTCATTGCTCCATTCTTTTCTTCATTAAATCTTCCCCTTTAGTACTTTTTCTTTCTTACTCTTCCCTTTTTTGTCATCATTAAAAGATAAGAAAGAGAATGAAGCAGATATAAAATATTTCATTCCAGTAAGAGTGCACACTTGAAATTTAAAAAAGTCAATATATATATAAACTTTAAAGATTTGATATATTAGATCCAGAAATTGATATATATAATAGAATTTGATACAACAAACATAGATACATAAAAAAATATAAGAAGTACTAAAATACAGACTGACTAACATACAGACCAATCCTAAAGGATACTTTTCTCATCAAAGGAAGACCCGATCTCAAGAAAAATCGGCCCGATAACCCTAGAAGGTCTGGGTCATGGCCACATCGACCAGAGATCAGAAAGTCTAGTCCGTATAGATCTGGGTGCATCGCCATGGCCTCGTCTTCTGCGTCTGGTATATGCTCTCCCTCTAACTGGTGTTGAAGAGGATGAGGCAACATCAGATGTAGTTGCATCAACTGTGACAGGAGCAACAACTATATTAGAGATTGAGGGTGTGTCATCAAAAATAGGACCTGAACCAAGAACATGGATACCAGGTGCATAAAAACCTAGTTCCCGGATCAAGGATGATATGGAAGGAACATGTGGTGTCCTAAAGGGAATACTAAGAACAGGTGTGGGCAGATTAGTGTCAAGTGGGTCTGTGTGAAGTATAGGTGTGTCAACAAAAGTGTCAGGTGGGTCAGGAATGGTGGATGAGCTGGATAGTACTGGAGTCTGGATAGATAACCTAGAAGGATCTGGAACAGGAGTCCTTGATACGTCCTCAGCAACATCCAGCTCTTGCTCCGCCATAAAATCTGTAATGTCAAACTTTGCGGAAGAGACATCAATGCCATCTCCTATGTTTGGTCTTAGGGCTGGAGGTGCTGAGATGCTGAAGGAGAGTTTGATGATGAAGGAGGTGAAGGTGCTCTGGCAGAAGACATCCTCTCAAGCGTAGCAGATAGTAGTAATACCATCTCTAAAACCCTGGTGATCTGCCCTCATCTTCAAATGAATCTGGTCGATCCACTGTCTGAGAATCATAGTGTCTGTCTCTAGTCGAGCGGTCCTGTCCTCAATGGAGCTCTAAGAGTTGGCACCTCAGTATGTGCTAGAATAGATGGCTCAAGCTGAGTATCAGGTATCTCTCTCTATGGCTCAAATGGCCCGACCTCATCAGCAAAGCTCCACTCCTCCTCAGCAGCATCCTCATCTTTATCAGTAGTCTATCTAGAGATCCTCCATCTCCAATGTCCTCCATGCAAATGAAATCCCATCCCGTGTAAAGAACGCTCATCGTAGATGTCCATATGTAGTAGCTGCCGGTAAGGCTCTCCATTTATGATGACATCATAAGCTCGGAACAAGATAGTCAAGCCCATGCCATAGGGCAAACACAGTCTCTGACTAGAAGCAGCCTCTATCATTTGGTGCACCATGAGAATTGGGAGGCATATCGGAGTCTACTGAATCAATGAAACCATAACTAGCAGCTCTGGCTCTATAGTGAAGTCAAAATGTTCGATCTTCGACAGAAGAATCCAGGTGACGATGTGATGTAACAGTCTCATCTCTGGTGAAAGTATGGATGCAACCACTGTAGCTCCCTCTAAAATGTCATCCGTCTCAAAAATACAACATAGTCCACTCATCTGGTCCACTAAAGAATCTGCCACTAAACCTCTCAAGGGAATCTCCCAAGTCTTGCTCATAATCTAAGCGATGAGCGAAATCTCAGTGCCATGGACTACACCAACCCAGCTATGTGCTCCTTTGGCCAGGGTATTGTAGAACTCTCTGATCTAGCCAAGATAAAATCTCTTTGACAAAGAGCAGAAATGTGCCAACCTAGCATCCCTCAGTCTGTAACACCCTAAAGAGAAAAAAAAACTTAGTTTGCCGACTGGCCCACCGATTGGACCCGATGCAATGACGCGCGCGACCTAGGCACGAGCCCGGACGAGCATGCGGGGCACGTGTGGTGCGGGCGACATGCGCACGGGCGAGTGACACACGGTGCGAGTGCGGGGCGAGACGCGAGTGACATGCGAGCAGGCGCGTAAGGCACGGCCCGGCTCATTGCGGGCACGTGCGAGGCACGGCCCAAGCCCATGCGCGCGGCGCGTGCGGGGGCATGGGCTCGGCCCAGCCGGAAGCGACGCGCATAGGGGTGTTCCCATGTGTTTCTCAGGCATTTCCTTAAGGTTTCGCGTGGCTCATGGTGGTCCATGGGATTTTTGAGTGATCTGGACCGTCCGATCACCTAATCGAACAGCTAGGATGAATCCGAGGGAGTTTAGGCTTGATCAAGGGCTTTTGGATTCGGATTTGGACGCGGCTTGAGACATTGATCTCAGATCTAATGGCCTGAGATAATTCCTGAATGTTTTGGGCCTGTGAGATGGGTTTACGACTCTGTTTTGGATTGTTTCCGATCTTCTTAATAATAAGATGCTGAGAATTATTTTCGATGAAGAGAGCCAGGGAGCCAGAAGAGAGAGACAGCGAAAGGGAAAAGAGAAGAGAAGAAGGAAGAAGAGAAAGAAGAGAAGAGAGAAGGGGAAAAGAAAGGGATCTTGGTTTGGAAGAAGAGAAAGGTTGTCATGCTATGATGGCATGGGATAGCGACCATTTTGGAGATATGTTGGGATTTGGGATAGAGAGAGAAAGAGGAAAGATAAAGATGAGAGAGAAGAGGAGGGAGAGAGAAGATGAGGAAAGAGAAAATCAGGGAGAACCTTCTTCTTAAAATTTGTGAAACTATGATTTGATTTGAATGAATTTATTTATTATTGTAGGAGATCAATCTTTTGAGCAGGAAGGATTTGGACGAACCCCGGGTATAGATTGATACCAGATATTTTGGATTAGAGATTAAAGGTAAGGATTCTGGACATGATCACCAGTATTATTTTACATGGCATGGTTTTGATCCGAGTATTTTGGTTTAGCGCTTGAATGTAAGGAATTCGGTATTGATCACCCATTTATGCATGTATTTTACGTGGCTTGACTTGATCCAAGCATATATATATATACAGTTGATGCATGGTGTTATTTTGCATGGCATAGTTGATTTCTTATGATGGACATTGTGGTTGTTATTATTATTATCATCTATATTTCATACACCATGTTTTAAAGGAAAGTGACTCCAGTTATCGAGTGGGTTGGACCACGATACTGGTTGTTGAATGAGTTGGACCATGACACTGGTTATCGAGTGGGTTGGACCATAATACCAGTTATTGATTGGTTTGGACTATGACATCGGTTATCGAGTGGGTTGGACCACGATACCAGTTATTGATTGGTTTGGACTATGACGCTGGTTATTGAGTGGGTTGGACCATGATACCAGTTATTGAATGGTTTGGATTATGATACTGGTTATCGAGTAGGCTGGACCACGATACCAGTTATTGAGTGGATTGGACCATGACATCGATTATCGAGTGGGTTGGACCACGATACTGGTTATTGAATGGACCATGATACCAGTTATCGAGTGGGTTGGACCACGATACCGATTATGAAATGGATTGGACTACATAATATTTGAGTTATTTGATTGCGTGATATGATATACTGGTATTTTGCTATTTTCAGAAATGTATATTATTACTGGTGTGATCATATGGAAACCTTACTGGGTTGTAGAGCTAACAACCCTACTTTCTTCTTCTACAAAGTCATGTAGATACTCGGGCTTGGTGATGAATAAGATTTTTTTTGAGGTAAGTGACTACTGTGTATCCAAGCCTTGCATGATCTCTAGGATAAAACATAGGATTTGTGCAGCCGATCGCGTAGCCGATTCCGGTGCTGGATTCGAAATCTAGGATTTGTGCAGCCGGTGCGTGACATAGCCAGTATTCAATGCAGAAATAATGTTGATCTAAGAAGTCAAAATCAACCCGTCATCCTCCAACTATGACCTTAGAGGCCATCCTATCAGCTCCTGAGATGAGTGGTCTGACTAGAGTGCTCTGCTATGCCTGGGGCCCCACTGCTGCTAGATCTTTATGCCATGCCTTCGTGCATCGCTCAGCCTCCTAAACTGATGGACGAGGTCTCCTGAAAACTTACTTTCAGGGATCCATTTCCAAAAAAGAATGATAGAAATAATTTAGGGTAAAAGGGATGGGGATTTCACAGTAAAGTCATGGGAAAATGGTGAAGGAACGGTGGAAAGGTGGGAAGAAACAGCTTCAAACAAGAAATCAAACAAAAAGAATAGTGATCAGAGGGAAATGGAGTGTTGGGATACTATTTTTAGGTGAGTCAGCTCAAGGGATTTAAGGAAAAATGAAAGAAATTGCTTGGTTTTCCCTATTTGTTTTTGGGTTCCCACTGTTCAAGTGTCGACTCATGACATCAGGTCAAGTGTCGACACTTGGAGGTGTCGACACTTCAAAATGTCGACACTTCAACAAAAATCTGAAAAAAAAAGAGGAAAAAATCACAGAAAATTATAGAACTTGATTTCAAAGGATATTGACTAATTAAACAAGGTTTTCAAGAATGTTTGATCAATAAAATTTATGAGAAAATTTGAAAGATCATAAAGAGAATGAGATTTAATCAAAAGGATTAATGACCCCTAATCTCTTCTAATCATATAGACCAATCTCCTTGAAGAGGTTTGGTCAGAATGTCAGCCGGTTGCATTTTAGTGCACACAAATTCAAGCATAACATCATTATTTTCAACATGATTTCTAATAAAATGGTGTCTAATTTCAATGTGCTTCTCCTAGAGTACTGAACAAGATTTTTAGTCAAATTTATAGCACTTGTGTTATCACATCTTATGGGTGTCTTAGTTAATTTGATTCTAAAATCTTCAAGTTGTTGCTTAATCTACAAGATTTGAGTACAACTTCCAGCTGTAATATATTCAGCCTCAACTATAGATAGTACAACCGAGGTTTGTTTCTTGCTAAACCATGAGATTAAGTTAACTCCAAGAAATTGGCAAGTTTTACTAGTACTTTTTCTATCTAATTTACACCCAGCAAAGTCAGCATCATAATAGCCAATTAATTCAATTGATGAATCTTTAGAGTACCACAATCTAATATCAATAGTATTAGATAAATATCTAAGAATACACTTAACAGCCATTAAATAAGATTCTTTTAGAGCAAACTGATATCTAGCACACATGCAAATACTAAATATAATATCTGGTCTACTAGCAATTAAGTATAATAATGAACAATGATATCCCTATACAATTTTTTATCAACAATTTTACCACATTCATCTTTATCAAGTTTACAAGGGCTCATAGGTGTACCTATTGGCTTGGTTGTCTCCATCCCAAACTTCTTTAAGATTTTTCTTGTATACTTAGCTTGGTTGATGAAGATCCCTTCTCTAGTTTACTTGATTTGAGTATGAGGAAGAAGTTTAGTTCACCCATCATACTCATCTCGAACTTATCTTGCATAAGCTTGGAAAACTCTTGATAAAGTATTTCTTTAGTAGCATCGAAAATGATATCATCAACATAAATTTATACTACCAAGAGATCAACGTTCATCTTTTTCAAAAATAGGGTAGTATCAACATGGCCTCTAGAAAAATTATTTTTAATCAAAAATTTGCTAAGTCTTTCATACCAAGCACAGGGTGCTTATTTTAAACCATAAAGTGCTTTATGTAATTTGAAAATATGACCAGGACATACATGATTTTCAAAATCAGGTGGTTGTTCTATAAAAACTTCTTCAACAATATAACCATTTAAAAATATACTTTTAATATCCATTTGAAATAGTTTGAAATTCATAAAATATGCAAATGCTAAAAGTAATCTAATTGCTTTAGGTCTAGCTACTGGAGCAAAGATTTCATCAAAATCAATTCCTTCTTCTTGATTATAATCCTTAGCTACTAGTCTAGCTTTGTTTCTAGTAACTATTCCATTTTCATCTAGTTTATTCCTATACACCCATTTTGTACCAATTATTGAAACATTAGATGATCTTTTTATTAGTATCCAAACTTTGTTTTTTTTAAAATTAATTTAATTTTTCTTACATTATAATTATCCAGTTAGGATCTTTTTCAGCTTCTTTAATACATTTAGGTTCAATTTGAGAAATAAAAGCAATATAATCACATTCATTTCTAATAGATGATCTAGTCTTACCCCTCTCAATGGATCACCTAAGATTAATTCCTTAGGATGTCCATGAGCATACTTCCACTCTTTTGATAGATCTTTATGCTTCGGTGAGGATCTTGTAGTTTCTTCTTCATCCTTCTTGTTTAGATCTTCTTCATCTTCTTTGGAAGGTGGATTATCCAAAGTAAGCCTATGTAGTCCTTCATCACCTACACATTCATCAGAAGTATCCTCCTTTCTAGTGGATTTATTAATAGATTCTTCAAATACTACATGCACTGATTCTTCTACTACTAGTGTTCTTTTATTAAAAACTCTATATGCCTTGCTAGATATAGAGTTCCTAAGAAGATACCTTCATCTGACTTGGCATCAAATTTACTTAAGTTATCTTTTCCATTATTCAAAATAAAATATCGACAACCAAAAACTCAAAAATATTTTAAAGTAGGTTTTCTTTCTTTTCATAACTCATAAGGTGTTTTCTTCAAAATAGGTCTGATTAAAATATGGTTTAAAATATAACAAGCAGTATTAACAACTTCTATCCAAAAATATCTAGGTAAATCATTTTCACAAAGCATTGTGTATGCAATTTCTTTTAAAGTATAATTTTTCCTTTCTACCATCACTTTTTGTTAAGATATCCTAGGTACAGAAAAAATATGATCAATTTCTTTTTCATCATAGAAATTTTTAAAATCTTGATTATTAAATTTAGTACCATGGTCACTTCAAATATAAATAACTGAAGTACCTTTTTCATTTTGAAACTTTTTGATAAAACTTCAAGAAAGCTAAAAATGATTCATCTTTATGAGCCAAAAATAAAATCCATGTAAATCGAGAAAAATCATCTACTATAATTAATCAATATCTCTTGCCTCCTAGACTTGTTGTCCTAGTTGGTCCAAAAAGATTCATATGGAGTAGTTCAAATGGCCTAGAAGTTGAAACAAAACCTTTTGGTTTAAAGGATGTTTTTGCTTGTTTTCCAAACTGACATGCTTCATAAATTTTATCTTTTTCAAAACTAAGTTTTGGTAAATCTCTTACTAAATCCTTTTTGCATATCTTATAAAGTAGATTCATGCTTGCATGACCTAATCTATGATGCCAAAGCCAGCTAGTCTTATTAATTATGGAATTCATTGCAACTAGGCATTCACCATCATGTAATAATAAATTGTCAAGGTCAATAAGATAGATGTTGCCATGCCTATTTCCAATGAATTTCACTCCATTATCATCGGGACTAGCAACCATACAAAGAGATGATTCAAAAATAACTTTAAAACCTTTATCATAAAATTGACTAATACTAAGTAGATTTTGTTTCAATCCTTCAACTAATAAGACATTATCAATAAAAATAGAATGGGAGATGTAAACTTTACCAATACCAATAATTTTTTCTTTACTATTATCTCCAAAAGTTACACTCCCTCCATTCAGTGCCTCAAGAGAAGTGAATTGCTTTATGTCTCCTATCATGTATCTTGAGCAACCACTATCTAGATACCATAATCTCTTCTTTTCTTTGGTTGCAAGACACACCTGTAAAATAAATTAAGTTTTTATTTTAGGTATCTAAGCCATCTTGGATCCTTTAGGATTAGTACTAATGGTGGTTCCTTTTAGAATCCAAATCTTTCTAGAATTATTTATCTTTCTAAGATCATACTGGTATGCTTTATGTTCAATTCTTCTACAGCTAAAATAAATGATATTTAATGATGCAGGAACAAAGAAATTTTTGAAAAACTTTTATTTCTTTTGCTGCTTATAACCAAGTCCTGCTTTGTCAAATACGGCTCTTTGATTGATTAAAAGCAAATTTAACTTTTCATAACAAAAAGTAATTTTTTCAACAAATGGTTTAACTTTGTCAAGCTCATCTTTGAATTTTTGATTTTCTGTCTCAAGGTTTTTATTTTTCTTCAAAAGTTCATTATTTGAAATAATAACCTTGGATCTTTTCAAAACCTCTATTTTCATTGATAAAGCATTCTTTTATTTTTCTAAAACATCAATCTTAGTTTTTAAATCACTGTTTTCATTTGTAAGATTGGTATTTTCATGAGAAAATGAATTTATATGCTTTTTCAACTTTTTGTTTTTAATTTTTAGAAATCTATATTCATGCATGAGCTCATCAAATACATCTCTAAATTCATCGAATATAAATTCAAGTTTAAAGTCAGATGTACCTCATCTTCTTAAACCATGAAGTAAAGATTGGCTACTTTTGATTGTTCTTCTTCTGAGCTGGAGTCCTCACTGTCACTCCATGTAGCCATCATAGCCTTCTTTCTAAACTTTTTTTTGGATTTCCTTAGGAGAGGACAATCAGCTTTGAAGTGTCCCGGCTTCTTGCATTCAAAGCAAATTGGTTGATCCTTCTCCTTTTATTTTTCTTTTTCTTTTTCCTTTTCCTTGCTAGGTTAAGGCTTCTTTTTATAGGAAATTTTCTTCCTTCTCATGAATCTTCTACTTCTTACAATGAGTATCTCTTCATCCTCATTTTTCTCTGCTTCAGATTCTTTACCTGAAGACTCATCTTGTGTGGTAGATTTGAATGCTATGGTCTTCTTCTTTTTATCGACATCCATTGCCTTTTGTTTCAAGTTCAACTCATAAGTCCTGAGTGAACCTATAAGTTATTCCAAAGGAAGTGTCTCAACATCTTTGGCTTCTTGAATTGCTGTCACTTTTGGATCCCAAGATGTTGGCAATGATCTGAAAATCTTATTCACAAGATCAGCATTAGAAATAATCTTACCGAGACTTCTTATGCCATTTACAATATTTGTAAATCTAGTATACATTTCAGTAATAGACTCATTGGGTTCCATTCTAAACATCTCATATGTATGTACAAGTATATTAACTTTAGTATTTTTTACTTGATTGGTGCCCTCATGAGTAACCTCAAGTATGTCTCATATTTCCTTTTTAGAAGTGCATGTAAAAATCCTATTGAATTCACTAGGATCCAATGCACAATAAAGTAGATTCATTGCTTTAGCATTTATGTCAGATTATTTAATATCATTTTCATCCCAATCCTCTTCAAGTTTTGGTATGGAAATGTTATTAACAATTACTGAATGAATATGAGGACCTTTATCAACTACTTTTCATAAATTATAATCAATAGAATGCATATAAATTTTTATCAGGTTTTCTAATACATGTAATTTGTGTCATTAAAGTAAGGAGGTCTGTTAGAGGCTTATCCCTCAACAACACTAGAACCAAGTGGGGCTGCCATAGATCTTTAACTCTAGGTAGTTAGACCTATAAGTTGAGTACGTGGCTTTGATACCACTTGTTGCCCAGTAAGCAACCCAAAAAGGGGGGATGAATTGGATTTTAAAAAACTTTTTCAAGTATGTGCCAATTCAAAAACAACTTAGGTACTAGTGAATTGCAAGTGTTTGTGTGCTATTCAAGAGTATGCAGTGAAAATAAATAAGTAAATGCAAAGTAAGTAAGAGCAAGTAATAGGAGAACAAGCAATCACAAACACAAGGATATATGATAGTTCGGTGCACACCAAGGCACCTACATCCACTCCCCAATGTCTACTTGGGTATTCCACTATAATCTTTCTTGATTATAGTCGATTAGTTTTCTGGGCTCACTAATTAAAATCCAACTTATTTTCATCGAGAACACAAGTCAAAATCCCTTTGGATTTACGAGATAACCAAAAACCTAGTTGATTTTGTAACTTAGGCTCACCAACAACCTCCTTGGTTTTGTTACTTAGGCTAACCAAAAATCTTTATTGATTTTATCATAAAGGCTCACCAACAAATCTCAACTCTAGTTTCAATTTCCTTGAAACTAAAAACAATGACAAGATTCATGTATAATGTATGAAATACAAAAAGTTTTCAACTAAAGATAAATATCCCTTTGAAGCTCTTTGATTGCTGTTGAAGATGCTTGTCTTCAATTTATTGAAGCCTTAATCAATGTTTGAATGGTAGGACTTGAATGCTCTTGAATGCTTTGAATGCTTGAAGGCTCAACTTGACTTAAAAGTAGTTGTTCTTCAATGAATATTTGAATGAATGCACTTAACTTCTCATCTCTCTTCTCCCTCTTGAGTTTGATCCACTTTAAATACCTATCCAAGCTTCAAATGATAGCTTTTGACCGTTGGAAAAGAGAAAATAGTCATTGGGGGCCAAAAGGACCAATTTCGTGCTTAAAAAACTAGCAATTACTGTTTATCAGAACTACAAGTATCGATACTTCAGGTCATGAATCAATACTTTGAGTTGACACTTCATGCTCATGAGTCGATCCTAGTTCGAAAGAGTCTTCTGAAGCTTCCTACAAAAATCTCAGATGAGTCGAAACTTTTTCTGGTAAGTCGACACTTGGCTTCCACGAGTCAATACTTGAGGAAAATCTTAAAATTTAGCATGTTCTGTATAATTTTTGTCTCGGATCTTAAGTCGACACTTGAGCTCCATGAGTCGACACTTGAAGCATGCCATCTGAAACTTCTTCTGTATATTAGCTCAAGCTTCCGTGAGTCAACACTATGAGTCGACACTTCATCTTCATGAATCAACACTTGGCTGAAACTTTCTTGGATAGAATTGTCCTCAACCATTTCTTTATCTTCTTCCTCCTCTACCATTTCTTTATCTTCTTCCTTCTCTTCCTCTTCTTCTCTTTTTTGGATAGAATTGTCCTCTAAAACAAAATCAGTATGATCTATCTCCTCATGCTGGCCATCACGTAGAAGAATTCCTAGAGTATCCAACTCTGCATCTATGTAGGACTGATGAACTTATAATGTTTCATCCTCTTGAAAGCATTCTAGTAAATAGGACTCTTTTTCTTTGAGCGCATAATAAATGGCTCAACACTTAATTTTGTATATAACCTATCAACCTTTCCTTTCTCTCTTCTTTAATGAAAAATGAGTAGAATATACCTAAATAGCTTGGTAAGCTAGCACAAATGGCTCGTTGAGATATGCTTTTGATCCGTATTTGATTTCAATAAATCCATACCATGGATCAATATTTATACCATTATTATTATTAAAATATTATTATTTAAATAGAATTACACTATTATCTCTAATGTAGGTCAACTTGATCATTTCTTTGAGGATTTCATAATAGTCACTCTCCGCCTCTTTCCACCAACTACCCTTTATACATACCATTTTTCATTATGCTTTTATAATATACATATTTGTAGATATAAAATTTAAAACCATTATCATTACAACCATCATAATATATCACATATTTTGTTGGCCCGCAATCTAATGATATTAGCTTTTTAGGAATAAAGTCCCCCATTACATGACCTGCATATTATAAAAAATAAATTAAAAAATTGAAATAATTCAAATGACAATGGATGCTAACCATTTGATGGAACTAATTTGTATAATTTTGTGAGCACCGTGTAGAAATTTCTTGCTCACTGATTCTTAGGTTATTCTATCTTAGTATCTCACCATATTGCTTAAATATGTATAAGATTAGTACACTGTGATAAGTGATTGAAGAGTTGAGATTATGATAGATACTTACTTACTCAATATATGGATCGATCTTCTCGCAATTTTGCAAAACATATATTGTCGCCTATTTAAATTTAGCATCAGTTAAAATCTAGCGAATCTCATGCCTAAATTCATGAGCCGGATAGACAAATATTGAAATATTTCGCTCTGATCCCTCACCACAACTATCATCATTTTGGTCAACTTGAGTCAGCTTTGTTTTTATACTGGCATTAAAATAGTATCGGCTAAAATTTAAAATTTTTTCTCTTATGTAAGTCTCCATAATAGAACCTTCAACTATGGCCTTGTTTTTTACTTTTTTCTTGAGACTGTACAAGTATCTTTCAAATGGATATATCTACCTATACCGTACTAGTCCCCTATCCTAGCTTCATATGCTAGATGAATCATAAGGTGCTCCATGGAATCGAAGAAGCTCAAAGAGAATATCTTTTCTAATTTGTATATGGTCTCTTCATTGCTAACCTCAAGACCGGAGAAATGGTTGGCGAATAATTTGTAGCATAAATATCTCTGAAAAAAAGATAAAGGTTGATCAAAGAACTCCATATAGAGTTGGGAAGGAGATCATGCCGAGCTAATAGTAGAAATTGTTATATGAAGACATGGTAGTCATGGCTTTTTAGTCCATAGAACATGCAATCTTTAACATTGATGTATCAAGCTAGATTACTTACATAACCATCTAGAAATATAATATTTTTATACCATTTACATACATCCTTCAACTGCTCCTTCGTTAAGGTGTAAGATATTTTCAGGTTTACAAATTTTCTAGGTGACACATTAACTATCTCTAATAGAAGATGTTTGCATATGTTTATATTTGCTTAAGACTTGAGGTTGTCCTTCATCTTATCCTTGATATCTATAATACTGTAAAAAATATTATCGAATATATACTTCTTAATGTACGTGATGTCAAGGTTATGATGGATCAAATTGGTAGATCAATATGGCAACTCTCAGAAGATACTATGCTTCATTTAGTTAAGTTCTACCAAACTCCCGAGGTTACTGCTTGTCAAATAGTATGCCAAATTGGATATTGTCAACTTCAAATACCCTTTGAAATACTTTCATACCACTAAGGTGCGGGGGTGCATAATCATTCTCTATCTTATTTATCCTAAAATTATCCCGTTACTTTCGAAATTGATGATCATCAGGAAGAAATTGATGATGACAATCAAACCAGCAAGGCTTACAACCATGCTCAAGCTGAAAAATTTTGTATTCTTCATGCAATATGGACATGCTAATTTTTTGTAAGTGCTCTATCTTGATAGCACTTCATAAATAAGAAAATTAATAATGGTCCATATAATTGCAGCCTTCATTACAAAATTCTATTTCTTCGATGCATTAAAAATATGTGTACCATGGATCATAAGAATTTTAGCTCATCAACAAGAGGCCTTAAATATACATCAACACTTCTACCAAGATATCGTAGTCCAGGAATGACTAATGTAAGAAAGTTGTTATATTTTTTTATGCACATCTCAGGTGGCAGATTGTATGGAGTAATAAAAATTGGCCAACATGAATAAGGGACCATTTCATGACTGAACAGTGTAAACCCATTTGTAGACAGATCCAGTTAAACAATGTATGATTCCTGAGCAAATAAAGGATGGCAAGCATTAAATTTTTTTCATGCCTTATTGTCCAACGGATGACATATCATATTGGTATATTTGCGAATTCCTTCTTTGTGCCATCTCATCTACCCGACAGTACTCTTGGACGAGCAGAGCCTTTGAAGTCAAGGAGTAAGGGGAGGGTATCGAAGAACCTTATATGGTATGTCCTTCTAATTTCTACCATCTTGTCTCGGCTTAAATCAATTTTCACTGTATCTGTCATATGAGCTCTTTAGTTCATCCTCCTTATGGAAAAGCATATAATCATTATGGTATTCATCTATCTTCTTGTATCCTATGTCTAACACTTACACTATTTTTTTTTAAGCATAGAAGCTCCCAACAAGCTTCGCATCCTTTAGTAGCATCTTCTTTATTATTGCTACTATCCTATTATAACAATTGACCATCATATTAAACTAGCCTTCAAGTTCAATAACTCTGACATAGCTGATAATACAATGTGTATTTTACATCTCCATCATAGTGGTTCATCAGCATCTTTTAGCAAATGATAAAATTCTCTGCTATTAGCTTGTAGATCATAACTATAATTATTGACATTACAAATTCATCATATTATTATTTCACATCTTTAATAATACAGTGTTTATTTTCCAATCAAATTGAGGACTAGCTGCATCTATAGTTCTACTATTCTATTTGAGTCCCTGTCTTATTGACTTCTAACCATTATAATTATCTCTCACATCTCTCCATGTAGATACCAATGCTTGTAGTTTGGTATAAGTCCACTTCTAAATAAATGGATAGTTATTGTATCCCTATCAAGTATTTCTTATTGACACATCTGCAAGGACAACAAGCCTGTCCTTCAACTAAGAATATCATATTTCTGAAAGCATAATCATAGAAGTATTTGATACCCTCCTTATTTATCCTAAAATATGATAATATAGGAGGATGATGATAGTCAAATTTAGGAATATGATGACTAAATAATTTTCTTGAGAAGTCAAGAAATAACTTCAAAACTCTATACCTTACTAATAATGATAGGATCCCTTGTACAACTCGGGAAGGCCAGGCTTCCTAGATGCCCTGAAATATGAGGGTGGCACCATCGACTATCGCAGCGATACCACTAGGGCCTCATCACCAAAGGCCGGTTCTAGCTGGAGAAGGAGCAGGATGATAAGGCATCCTCTCTAACTTTATCCTTCGGTCAGCAAGGGTAGCAATGATGTAGCTAGAGAACTAACGATTTTCAATACCTCCTATTCCAAGGCGAGTATCCATCATCATCCCTTATTACCAAAGTAGCTTAGGATCCCAGCTTGTGCTATATATACCAAGACCTGAATCCTGTACATGCAAGACACATATCCATGCACACCTAATTAGTTAATTAACTAATTAACTAATTAAGAAATAACTAAATAAATAAATAGATAAATAATTAGCTAATCAATTATATAAATAACTAATTAATTAATTAAATAACTAATTGATAAAAAGCTAAATAAATAAATAAATAAATAATTTAAAAATAATATCTAATTATAATTAATTAATTAGATAATTATATTTAATTAATATATTTAAATAAATAAATAAATGATTTTTAGTAATGGCTCTGTTGCCGTGCCACCATTATCGCTAATACTCATCAAAATAAATACTAGTGGGCCTCATGGATGGCAGATCCAACTAGCGGATCCAGGCAAATCTAACTAGCAGATCCTTGCAGATCCAATGCACATGAACTGGGCTCCATGGATGGTAGATCCAACATATATCAACTAAGGCTCAGGAATGGAAGATGGCACGGGAATAGGATGGCAGTGATGGGGCCACGGGAATGGCGGGCTACAATAGGGGATGATGGGACTACGAGGATGGCGGTGACAGCAGGGGCACGTCGATTGGGCCACAGGTATGGCAAGGCCATGGCAGGGGTGCGGCAATGGGGCCATGAGAATAGCAGTGTAGGGTTGTGAGGAGGGTGGTGCAGGGCTGCAAGGAGGGTGAATGGCTATGGAAATATTGGTGTAGGGCCGTGGGGAAGGCAAACAGCCATGGAAACAGTGGCATAGCCGCATAGGGTTGTATGGATGGCAAACAGCCATGGGAACAATGGCACAGGGCTGTAGGGAGGGCAAACTATTATGGGAGAAATAATGACCGCGGGAGGAAGAATAGCCATGAGAATAGAGGTGTACGGTAGCCGGGAGGAAGAACAGCCCTGAGAACATTGATGTAGGCCATAGGGAGGGAGAATGGTCATGAGGAGGCTGGATCCCAGTGGGGGGAGGGCAAATGACTACAGGAATAGTGGTGTAAGGTCGCGTGGAGGAAAAATGGCCATAAGAACACTAGTGCAGGGCCAAAGGGAGGTCGGATCTGAGCAGGGGGAGCATGGTGCAGGGAGAATGGAATGTGTAGTAAGGAGATTGGAAAAGAATTTGGCAATTCATGTTCCAGGGGGGTTTATGCACCATTTTTAGCAATGACAAACATAGCCATTACTAAAAGTAGTCAATAAAATTTTGAAAAAAGAGAAATTATTAGCGATGGCTAGTGATCATCGCTAATAACAAATATGCCATCACTAATAGATTTTCTAAACAAAAAAAAAAAAATTTAAAAATTATTAGAGATGGCTAGTGGTCATCACTAATAACAAACTTAGCCATCGCTAATAGATTTTCCAAACAAAAAATAATTAGAATTTAAAAACTATTAGTGACGTCAATCACCATCACTAATTATTTTTAATCCATCATGAAGAAATTTTTCAAACAAAAAAAAATAAAATTTTAAAATTAAAATTTATTAGTGATGACAAAGCTATCATTAACAGTAAATATGCTATCGCTAATTGTATTAGTGATAGCTTAATTTCCTATTGTTGGTTTTGGTAGCTAAAAACTCTTATTAGCAATGATTAGTTTGCGATCGCTAATATATATTTTTCTTATAGTGTTCATTGCCAATGTCTCTCCCCCTTCCTCCTCTTTCCCACTCCCTTTCCTCCTCACTTCCTCTTTCTCGTTGTCCTCCTTTAATCTTGTCCATGAACCTTCCCCTTCCATGGCAGCTCCCTCTACCACTTCCTTTCCTTACTAGCAACCTCTCATTCCCTTTCCTTCCTTTCTCCTCACTTGCTTCTTCTACTCTTCTTTCTTTTCCTCTAAGCCCACTCATGAGCCATCCCCCTCCATGGTAGCTATTTTGACCTTGCCCATTTCTCTCCTATGACCTCACCTTCCCCCTCATCCTCTTCCTCCTCGTTCATTTCTCCTCTTCTTCTAAGCCCATCTATGAGCCCTACCTTTTCATGGCAACTCCCTCTACCTCCACCTTTTTCTCGCTAGTGACCCCTCCTTCCACTACTAGAAATAAAGATTTCACTGATAGATAATTCTATCAGAAAAATATATAAAATATATTAGAAAACATATTTCTGATAGAGTTTTTAATGGATTATCATCTATTAGAAAAAAACCATGTCGGTAATTTTTTTTCTAATAGATCATATCCAGTAGAAATTTTTTTAATAGATTTGTGACACATAATCCACCAAAAATATGCTTTCTACATTCTCCAATGAATGCTATTTTTCCATTAGAAATATAATTCTAATAAAATTTTATGATGGATAGTCTATCAAAAATATTTTTGATAGATTATCAATCAGTGAATAAAAAAAATTTCAAACACAATAATGATAGATTTCTGACATATATTCTATCAAACATATTTTAATGAAAATCTATCAGGAAGAGGGCTAGGTTGTTAAAAAAGTTCTTAATAAATAGTTTATTAAAAACATTTTTGACAAACTATCTATTACAAATTTTTTATAACCTGGCTCTCTTTCTGATAGATTTTCCATCAGAAATTTTTTGATAGAATATCTATTAGAAATTTATCATTATTATGTTTGAATTTTTTTTATTCATTGATAGATAATCTATCATAAATTTTATTGATAAAAAAATTATCAGAAATCCATAAAAATCTATTAAAATTTTTTAAACTCTAATGAATTTCAAATTTTACAAAACAAAATATGGAGATTCACATAATAGTATTCAATCAATTGCATATTAAAGATCTAAAGTTTACCATTAATATATTAAAATAGGTTAAATACTATATAATAAATTTTTTTCATATGCTTATAAAAGTGCATTATATATATAAATATTAAATTCAAAGTATTAATCAACCACATCGCATATATAAAAAATCTAGTTAATTAGCTACTATAGAATCATTATCGTTAGAAAAGAAAGGTGAAAATTAGCCTGAAGGTGGTGTCAGGTGGTGTCTCAATATCCCTTGAACATTTCCAAGTTTTAAATATATGAGGAATCTGAGCTACAACTCATGCTTCAACTTGTGCTTCTATCTCAATAGTCTTTACCTACAAACATCCCACCTGTTTGTTAAGCATCTCCTCAAATTACTCTTATGTATAATTATGTTGGAATGAGTAGCCTAGCTATGTGTAGGAATAGGATGCGTGCCAAAGGACCTCAAAGTATAAATTTTGCTTTTATCATGGATCCAAAATCATATAATTGATCCTTCTTGGGACCTCCCATTACTTCCACCCATGCATCAACATCAAAAAAAGGGTGCAACCAGATATCATCATACTTCACCAAAGGAGTCAATACATTAGACTCTTACAAGTATAAAAATATAAAAATATTTTAATTAGTATATTAAAATAAAATAAATTAATGACTTATGGCAATTTTGTTTGACTTGGCATCAACATATTCTAACTTTCCCTTCAACCTATGAGTGCGGCCAAATAACTCCATATGATTCGGTTCTCTACCATACTCTTGCATTTACACTCAACAATACATGATATTATTGAATGTAAAAAGATTTAATATCATGTATGTTGCCCAGAAAGCAACCTAAGAGGGGGGGTGAATTGGATTTTTAAAATTTTTTTCAAGTATATGCTATTCAAAAACAACTTTGGTGCTAGTGAATTACAAGTATTTGTCTGTTATTCAAGAGTATGTAGCAGAAATAAATAAGTAAATGCAAAGTAAGTAAGAGCAAGTAATGGAAGAACAAGTAATCACAAATATAAAGATATATAGTGGTTAGGTGCACATCAAGGTACCTACATCCACTCCTCAAGATCCACTTGGATATTCCACTATAATCTCCTTGATTATAGTCGATTAGTTTTTTGGGCTCACTAATCAAAACCCAACTTGTTTTCACTGGGAACACAAGTCAAAATCCCTTTGGTTTTATGGGATAACCAAAAACCTAGTTAGTTTTGTAACTTAGGCTCACCAACAACCTCCTTGGTTTTATCACTTAGGATAGTCAAAAATCTTTGTTGGCTTTATCACAAAGGCTCACCAACAAACCTCAACTCTAGTTTCAATTTCCTTGAAACTAGAAACACTGACAAGATTCAAGTATAATGTATGAAATATAAAAGCTTTCAACTAAAAGTAAATATCTCTTTGAAGCTCTTTGATTGCTGTTGAAGATGCTCGTCTTCAATTTGTTGAAGCCTTAGTCAATGCTTGAATGGTAAGACTTGAATGCTTTGAATGCTTGAAAGCTCAACTTTTCTTGAAAGTAGTTGTTCTTTAATGAATATTTGAGTGAATGTACTTAACTTCTCATCTCTCTTCTCCCTCTTGAGTTTGATCCACTTTAAATACATTTCCAGCTTCAAATGATAGTTTTTGACAGCTGGAGAGGAGAAAATAGCCATTAGGGGCAAAAAAGATCAATTCTGTACTTCAAAAAACTAGCCATTACTGTTTATCAAAATAACAAGTATCGACACTTCAGGTCATGAGTCGATACTTTGAGTCGACACTTCATGCTCATGAGTCGACACTAGTTCGAAAGAGTCTTCTGAAGCTCCCTGAAAATCTCAGGTGAGTCGACACTTCTTCTGGTAAGTCGATACTTGGCTTCCATGAGTCGACATTCGAGAAAAATCTTGAAATTTAGCATATTCTGTATAATTTTTATCTCAGGTCTTGAGTTGACCCTTGAGTCGACACATGAGTCGATACTTGAGCTCCATGAGTCGACACTTGAAGCGTGCCATCTAAAATTTCTTTTGTGTATCAGCTCAAGCCTCTATAAGTCAACACTATGAGTCGACACTTCATCTTCATTAATCGACACTTGGCTGAAACTTTCTGAAACTCAATTGAAACTCTGCTAAATCTTCTTCAAACTTCAACCTTGAGTCCTTCCAAATTATTTTTATGTACTTAAGTCTATTTAACTTGAAGCTTTCATCAATGAAATAGATTTCTTCAACAAAAGTGACAAGCAATCAAACTTTCAATATAAAATAGCTTTGGTGAGTACCCTGTTATGATAAAATACACTTTCAACATATAGTCAGTACTCAAATATATTTAAGTATTTTGTTAGTCATCAAAGTCAATCCAGGAGTTAACAATCTCTTCCTTTTTGATGATGACAAAATCTTTAAGTATAAACATATAGTGAGCTCAAAAGATTTGCATCAAGTATCAAAGCATTAATAAAGATTTTCAATATAGAGCTTTTGGCTTCAAGTAACAGAGCTAATGATGAAGAGTATCAGAGTCTAAATTTATAAAGATTATTAAGAGCCAAGACTTATTTACATTGTATCAGAGCTATAGATACATGCATGGAGAAATCTAAATTTATATAGCTTCAATGTCAGAGCTGTAAATGTAATGTATCAGGGCTAGAGATTATGATATATTAGAGCTATGATTAAAAGTTTCAGAGCTGAGATGTATATATATATATATATATATATATATATATATAATGATGATGCTCAATAGGTGTATCAGAGCTAGAACATATTTGAAAGATATACATTTCAGCATGAAGAGTATCAGAGCAAAAATAATAAAGAAAATCTTTAAAAGTATCAATACTTGAAACACATACTAAGAGGACAGATAGTATTAGAGCAACAAATTAATAGATCATAAAGAGTATCAAATTATGAAATCAAAGAGTATCGGAGCATATAGAAAGTGATAAGTATTAGAGCATAAAAGATAAGAGTGAATAAGTATCTGAGCATTGAATTGAAGGATAAAAAATCAAGGATAAAAGAACAAAAACTCCCCCTCAATATATGATCCAAAAAAAAAAAAAGAGAGAAAAAAAAGTACTTTTTCTTTCTTAATCTCTCCCTTACTTATTGCTCCCTTCTTTCTTCATTAATTCTCCCCCTTTAGTACTTTTTCTTTCTTACTCTCCCCCTTTTTGTCATCATTAAAAAGATAAGAAAGAGAATGAAGCAAATATGAAATATTTCATTCCAGTAAGAGTGCACACTTGAAATTTGAAAAAGTCAATATATATATAAACTTCAAAGATTTGATACATTAGATTTAGAAATTGATACATATAATAGAATTTGATACAGACCAATCCTAAGGGATATTTCCTCATCAGAGGAAGACCCGACCTCAAGAAAAAATGGCCCGGTAACCCTAGAAGGTCTGGGTCATGGCCACATCGGTCAGAATCAAAGTCTAGTCCGGATAGGTCTGGGTGCATCGCCATGGCATCGTCTTCTGTGTCTGGTATACGCTCTCCCTCTTGTTGGTGCTAAAGAGGATGAGGCAACATTAGGTGCAGGAGCATCAACTGTGACAAAAGCAATAGTTGTATCAAAGATCAAGGGTGTGTCATCAAAAATAGGACCTAAACCAAGAACATGGAAACCAGGTGCATAAAAACCTAGTTCCCGGATCGAGGATGATGTGGAAGGAACAGATGGAGCCCTAAAGGGAATACTAAGAATAGGTGTGGGTAGATCAATGTCAAGTGGGTTTTTATGAAGTATAGGTATGTCAACAAAAGTGTCAGGTGGGTCAGGAATGGTGGATGAGCTGGATAGTACTGGATTCTGGATATATAACCTAGAAGGATCTAGAACAGGAGTCCTCGATACATCCTCAGCAACATCTGGCTTTGGCTCTGCTATAAAATCTGCAACATCAAACTTTGCGGAAAAGATACCCAGGCCATCTCCTGTGTCTGGTCCTAGGGCTGGAGGTGCTGGAGGAGAGTCTGATGATGAAGGAGGTGAAGGTGCTTTGGTAGAAGAAATCCTCTCAAGCACAGCCAGTATAGCAGTAATATCATCTCTAAACCTTGGTGATCCGCCCTCATCTCCAAATGAATCTGGTCGACCCGCTATCTAGTAATATAGTGTCTGTCTCCAGTCAGGCAATCCTATCCTCAATGGAGTCTCCAGGAGGTGGCACCTCAGTCTATGCCAGAATAGATGGCTCGAACTGAGTATCAAGTATCTCTCTTTGTGGCTCAAATGGCCTGGCCTCATCAGTAAAGATTCGCTCCTCCTCAGTAGCATCCTCATCTACATCAGTAGCCTGTCCGGAGATCCTCAATCTCCAATGTCCTCCATGCAAATGAAATCCCATCCCATGTAAAGAGCACTCATCGTAGACGTCCGTATGTAGTAGCTACCGGTAAGGCTCTCCATCTACGATGACATCGTAAGCTCGGAATAGGATAGTCAAGCCCATGCCATAGGGCAAACACAGTCTTCGACTAGAAGTAGCCTTTGTCATCTGGTGCACCATGAGAACTAGGAGGCATATCAGAGTTCGCTAAATCAATGAAACCATAATTAGCAACTCTCGCTCTGTGATCAAGTCAAAATATCTGGTCTTCGGTAGAAGAATCCGGGCAACGATGTGATGTAACAGTCTCATCTCTAGCAAAAGTTTGGATGCAACCATTGTAGCTTCCTCTGAAATGTCATCCATCTCAAAAATACAACATAGTCCGCTCATCTGGTCTACTAAAGAATCTTCCACTGAACCTCTTAAGGGAATCTCCCAAGTCTTGCTTAGAATCTCAGTAGTGAGCAGAATCTCAGTGCCACGGACTATACTAACCCAACTATCAGCTCCTATGGCCAGGGTACCATAGAACTCTCTGATCTGGCCAGGATAAAATTTCTCTAACAAAGCAAAAATGTGCCAACCTAGCATCCCTCAACCAGTCTCCAGTGCGAAAATGATACTGATCCAAGAAGTCAAAATCAACCCGTCGTCCTCCAACTATAGCCTTGGAGGCCATCCTATCAGCTCCTAAGATGGGTGGTATGACTAGAGTGCTTTGCTATGCTTGGGGCTCCATTGTTGCTAGATCCTCATGCCATGCCTTCGTGCATCGCACGGCCTCCTAAACTGACAGACGAGGTCTCCTAACAACTTGCTTTAGGGGACCCATTTCTAGAAAAGAATGATATAAACAATCTAGGGTCAAAGGGATGGGGATTTCATGGTAAAATCGTGAGAAAATGGTGAAGAAATAGTAGAAAGGTGGGAAGAAATAGCTTCAAACAAGAAATCAGATAAAAATAGTGATCGGAGGGAAATAGAGTGTTGGGATACTATTTTTAGGTGAGTCGGCTTAAGGGATTCGAGGAAAAATGAATGAAATTGCTTGGTTCTCCCTATTTGTTCTCGGATTCCCACTGTTCAAGTGTCGACTTATGATATCAGGTCAAGTGTCGACACTTGGAGGTGTCGACACTTCGACAAAAATTTGAAAAAAAAAAAAGGAAAAAATCTAAAAAATTATGAAATTTGATTTCAAAGGATATTGACTAATTAAATAAGATTTTCAAGAATATTTGATCAATAAAATGTTCAAGAGAATTTGAAAGATCATAAAGAGAACGAGATTTAATCAAAAGGATAGGTGTGGGTAGATCAATGTCAAGTGGGTTTTTACGAGGTTTGGTCAGAATGTCAGCCAATTGTATTTCAGTGCACACAAATTCAAGCATAACATCATTATTTTCAATATGATTTCTAAAAAAATGGTGTCTAATTTCAATGTGCTTACTTCTAGAGTGCTGAACAGGATTTTTTGTCAAATTTATAGTACTTGTGTTATCACATCTTATAGGTGTCTTAGTTAATTTAATTCTAAAATCTTCAAGTTTTTGCTTAATCCATAAGATTTGAGTACAACAACTTCCAGCTACAATATATTTAGCCTCAACTATAGATAGTGCAACCGAGATTTGTTTCTTGCTAAACCATGAGATTAAGTTAACTCCAAGAAATTGGCAAGTTCCACTCTAATTTACACCCAACAAAGTCAGCATCAGAATAGCCAATTAATTCAATTGATGAATCTCTAGAGTACCACAGTCCAATATCAATAGTACTAGATAAATACTAATAATGCACTTAACAGCCATTAAATGAGATTCTTTTGGAGTAGATTGATATTTAGCACACATGCAAATACTAACATAATATCTGGTCTACTAGCATCAAATAGTAATGAATCAATGATATCCCTATACAATTTTTGATCAACATTTTTATCACATTCATCTTTATTAAGTTTACAAGAAGGGCTCATAGGTGTACTTATTGGCTTGGTTGTCTCCATTCTAAACTTCTTTAAGATTTCTCTTATATACTTAGCTTGGTTGATGAAGATCCCTTCTCTAGTTTGCTTGATTTGAAATCTGAGAAGAAGTTTAGTTCACTCATCATACTTATCTCGAACTCACTCTGCATAAGCTTGGTAAACTCTTGACAAAGTGTTTCTTTAGTAGCACTGAAAATGATATCATCAACATAAATTTGTACTACTAAGAGATCATCTTTCTTATTTTTCAAAAATAGGGAGTATCAACATGACCTCTAAAAAAATTATTTTCAATCAAAAAGTTGCTAAGTCTTTCATACCATGCACGGGGTGCTTATTTTAAACCATAAAGTGCTTTATGCAATTTAAAAACATGATCAGGATGTACATGATTATCAAAACCAGGTGGTTGTTCTACAAAAACTTCTTCAACAATATAACTATTTAAAAAAATACTTTTATCATCCATTTGAAATAGTTTGAAATTTATAAAATATGCAAATACTAAAAGTAATCTAATGGCTTCAAGTCTAGCTACTGGAACAAAGATTTCATGAAAATCAATTCCTTTTTCTTGATTATAACCCTTAGCTACCAATCTAGCATTGTTTCTAGTAACTATTCCATTGTCATCTAGTTTATTCATATACAACCATTTTGTACCAATTATTAAAATATTAGATGGTCTTTCTATTAGTGTCCAAACTTTGTTTCTTTTAAATTAATTTATTTTTTCTTGCATTGCAATTATCCAGTTAAGATCTTTTTCAGCTTCTTCAATACATTTAGGTCAATTTAAGAAACAAAAGCAATGTAATTACATTCATTTCTAATAGATGATCTAGTTCTTACCTCTCTCAATGGATCATCTAAGATTAATTCCTTAGGATGTCCATGAGCATACCTCACTCTTTTGGTAGATCTTTGTGCTTCGGTGAGAATCATGTAGTTGCTTCTTCATCCTTCTTGTTTAGATCTTCTTCATCTTCTTTGGAAGGGGGATTATCCAAAGTAAGCTTCTTTAGTCCTTCAGCACCTGCATATGAATCAAAAGTATCCTCCTTTTTAGAGGATTTGTTAATTGATTCTTCAAATACTACATGCACTGATTCTTCTACTACTAGTGTTCTTTTATTAAAAACTTTGTATGCCTTGCTAGATATAGAGTATCCTAAGAAGATACCTTCATCTAACTGAGCATCAATTTGTCTAAGTTATCTTTTTCATTATTCAAAATAAAACATCGACAACCAAAAACTCAAAAATATTTTAAAGTAGATTTTCTTTCTTTCCTTAACTTATAAGGTGTTTTTTCAAAAAAATAGCTTTGATTAAAATATGGTTTAAAATTTAACAGGTAGTATTAACAGCTTCTGTCCAAAAATATCTAGGTAAATCATTTTTATAAAGCATTGTGCGTGTCATTTCTTCTAAAGTATGATTTTTCATTTCTACCATCCCATTTTGTTGAGGTATCCTAGGTGCAGAAAAATTGTGATCAATTCCTTTTTTATCATAGAAATTTTTAAAATCTTGATTTTCAAATTCAGTAAAATCCATGTAAATCGAGAGAAATCATCCACTATAATTAATCTATATCTCTTGCCTCCTAGGCTTGTTATCCTAGTTGGTCCAAAGATATCCATATAGAGTAGCTCTAATGACCTAGAAGTTGAAACAAAACCTTTTAGTTTAAAGGATGTTTTTGCTTGTTTTCCAAACTGACATGCTTTACAAATTTTATCTTTTTCAAAATTAAGTTTTGATAAATCTCTTACTAAATCCTTTTTGCATAACTTATAATGTAGATGCATGCTTGCATGACCTAATCTATGATGCCAAAGCTAGCCAGTCTTATTAATTATAGAATTCATTGCAACTAGACATTCACCATCATATAATGATAAATTGTCAAGGTCAATAAGATAGATGTTGCCATGCCTATTTCCAATGAATTTCACTCCATTATCATCTGGACTAGCAACCATGCAAAGAAATGATTCAAAAACAACTTAAAAACCTTTATCACAAAATTGATTAATACTAAGTAGATTATGTTTCAATTCTTCAACTAATAAGATATTATCAATAAAAGTAGAAGGGGAGATGTAAACTTTACCAATACCAATGATTTTTCATTTACCATTATCTCCGAAAGTTACACTCCCTCCATTCAGTGTCTCAAGAGAAGTGAATTGCTTCATGTCTCCTTTCATATGTCATGAGCAACCACTGTCTAGATACCACAATCTCTTCTTTTATTTGGTTGCGAGACACAACTATAAAATAAATTAAGTTTTCATTTTAGGTACCTAAGCCATCTTGGGTCCTTTAGGGTTAGTACTAATGGTGGTTCCTTTGGAACCCAAATCTTTCTAGAATTATTTATCTTTCTAAGATGACACTAGTATGCTTTATATTCAATTCTTTTACAACTAAAATAAGTGATATTTGATGATGCAAGAACAAAGAGATTTTTGAAAAATTTTTATTTCTTTTGCTACTTATAACCAAGTCCTACTTTGTCAAATACAACTCTTTGATTGTTCAAAAGCAAATTTAACTTTTCAGAACTAAAAATAAATTTTTTAACAAATGGTTTAACTTTGTCAAACTCATCTTTGAATTTCAGATTTTCTACCTCAAGGTTTTATTTTTCTTCAAAAGCTCATTATTTGAAATAATAAACTTGGACTTTTCAAAACATCTATTTTCATTGATAAAGTATTCTTTTATTTTTTTAAAACATCAATCTTAGTTTTTAAATCACTATTTTCATTTATAAGATTGGTGTTTTCATGAAAAAATGAATTTGTATACTTTTTCAACTTTTTTTTCAATTTTTAGCAATCTATATTCATGCATGAGCTCATCAAATGCATCTTTAAGTTCATCAAATAAAAATTCAGGTTCAAGGTCAGATTGTACCTCATCTTCTTGAACCATGAAACAAAGATTGGCTACTTTTGATTATTCTTCTTCTGAGCTGGAGTCCTCACTATCACTCCATGTAGCCATCATAGCCTTCTTTTAAATTTCTTTTTGGATTTCTTTAGGAGAGGACAATCAGCTTTGAAGTATCCCGGCTTCTTGCATTCAAAGTAAATTGGTTGATCCTTCTTCTTTTCTTTTTATTTTTCTTTTCCCTTTTCCTTGTTAGGTTGAGGCTTCTTTTTATAGAAATTTTTTTTCCTTCTCATTAATTTTTAAATCTTCTTATAATGAGTGTCTCTTCATCCTCATTTTTCTCTTCTTCAGATTCTTCACTTGAAGACTTATCTTGTGTGGTAGATTTGAATGCTATGGTCTTCTTCTTTTTATCATATCCATTGCCTTTCACTTCAAGTTCAACTTATAAGTCATGAGTGAACCTACAAGCTATTTCAAAGGAAGTGTCTCAATCTTTGGCTTCTTGAATTACTGTCACTTTTGGATCCCAAGATGTTGGCAATGACCTGAGAATTTTATTCACAAGATCAGCATTAGACATAATCTTATCGAGACTTCTCATGCCATTTACAATATTTGTAAATCTAGTATACATTTCAGTAATAATTCATTGGGCTCCATTCTAAATATCTCATATGTATGTACAAGCATATTAACTTTAGTATTTTTACTTGATTGGTACCCTCATGAGTAACCTTAAGTGTGTCCCATATTTTCTTCGTAGAAGTGCATGTGAAAATCCTATTGAATTCACTAGGATCCAATGCACAATAAAGTAGATTCATTGCTTTAGCATTTATCTCGGATTGTTTAATATCTTTTTCATCCCAATTATCTTCAAGTTTTGGTTTGGAAATGCCATTAACAAAGACTGAAGGAATATGAGAACCTTTATCAACTACTTTTTATAAATTGTAATCAATAGAATACATATAAATTCTCATACGTATTTTCCAATACGTGTAATTTGTGACATTAAAGTAAGGAGATCTATTTGAGGCTTGTCCCTCAACAACATTAGAACCAAGTAGGGCTGCCATCATCTTAAACTCTAGGCAGTTGACCTATAAGCTGAGTATGTGGCTCTGATATCACTTGTTGCCCAGCAAGCAACCCAAGAGGGGGGGTGAATTAGATTTTTAAAATTTTTTTCAAGTATATGCTAATTCAAAAATAACTTAGGTCCTAGTAAATTATAAGTATTTGTGTGTTATTCAAGAGTATGCAGCGGAATAAATAAGTAAATGCAAAGTAAGTAAGAACAAGTCATGGAAGAACAAGCAATCACAAATACAAAGATATATAATGGTTCGGTGCATACCAAGGTACCTATATCCACTCCCCAAGGTCCACTTGGATATTTCACTATAATCTTTCTTGATTACAGTCCATTAGTTTTTCGGGCTCACTAATCAAAACCCAACTTATTTTCACTGGGAACACAAATCAAAATCTTTTGATTTTATGGAATAACCAAAAACCTTAGTTAGTTTTGTAACTTAGGCTCACCAACAACCTCCTTAGTTTTATCACTTAAGATAACCAAAAATCTTTGTTGGTTTTATCATAAAGGCTCACCAACAAACCTCAACTCTAGTTTCAATTCTCTTGAAACTAGAAACAATGACAAGATTTAAGTATAATGTTTGAAATACAAAAAGCTTTCAACTAAAAGTAAATATCTCTTTGAAGCTCTTTGATTGCTGTTGAAGATGCTCATCTTCAATTTGGTGAAGCCTTAATCAATGCTTGAATGGTAGGACTTGAATGCTTTGAATGCTTGAAGGCTCAACTTGACTTGAAAGTAGTTGTTCTTCAATGAATATTTGAGTGAATGCACTTAACTTCTCATCTCTCTTCTCCCTCTTGAGTTTGATCCACTTTAAATACCTTTCAAAACTTTAAATAACAATTTTTGATCATTGGAGAGGAGAAAATAGCCATCAAGGGCGAAAAGGATCAATTCTGTGCTTCAAAAAACTAGCCATTACTGTTCATCAAAACTGCAAGTGTTGATACTTAGGTCGTGAGTTGACACTTTGAGTCGATACTTCATGCTCATGAGTCGACACTAGTTCGAAAGAGTTTTCTAAAGCTCCTTGAAAATCTCAGGTGAGTCGATACTTCTTCTGGTAAATCGATACTTGAGTCGATACATGGCTTCCATGAGTTAACACTTGAAAAAAATCTTGAAATTTAACATGTTCTATATAATTTTTATTTTAGATCTTGAGTCGACCTTTGAGTCGATACATGAGTCGATACTTGAGCTTCATGAGTCGACACTTGAAGCATGCTATCTAAAACTTCTTTTGTATATTAGCTCAAGCTTCTGTGAGTCAACAGTGTGAGTTGATACTTCATCTTCATGAGTCGACACTTGGCTGAAACTTTCTGAAACTCAACTGAAACTCTGCTAAATTTTCTTCAAACTTCAGTCTTTAAGTCCTTCCAAGTCATTCTTATGTACTTAAGTCCATTTAACTTGAAGTTTTCATCAATAAAAGAGATTTCTTCAACAAAAGTGACAAGTAATCAAACTTTCAATACAAAACAGTTTTGGTGAGTATCCTGTTCTAATAAAGCACACTTTCAACATACAGTTAGTACTCAAATATACTTAAGTATTTTTTTAGTCATCAAAATCAATCCAGGAGTCAACAAAGTACCTAAAATAATTAAAATTATATTTATAATAAAATATAGATATCCACTTGATAACTTAAACTATAGAACCAAACCAAGTATAATAATTGAAATAAAAGAAGAGAAAGATTAAATGCAATAAAGATAAAATAAAAGCAAAAATAAAAGCTACTAATCCAAGCAAAAATAAAAGCTACCAACCTGTATTTCACGAACCAGCAATACCTTTTTTTTATGATAAAAGATTTCATCCACCTTTTTTAGCTAGTTTATAAATCTTGGCCAGTCCAACCATGTTTCCATCCAATCTTTTTTTTAATAAAAAATATTAAGTCATTTAAAAAAAATAATTTTAAAAAAAAAAAAAAATGATTTTAAAAAATCTAAGCTATAAATTATTTATTTATTTATAATTTAATGATAGTAAATAATCTAAGCTTAAATCTTTTAATTATGTTGTATGAGAAATAAAAATAATGATTTAGAGAAATATGCAATATGATGCTAGCAGGATTTACTTGTGCACCAAGCTATTTACTATTGCATATATTATCATAAAATAGAGAATTTTCTATCTCTGCATATCATAATATAAGCAATTTGATACAGTATAGAACTATATTTGGTACCAAAACAAATAGAAGCACTGTAAGAAGTACAAGTCAATGTTGCTTATGTAGCTTAGCTTGATGAAATTATAAGATGGTATATGATAATCAATATTAGTTTATCATACCAAACATTTATGTTTATAATTTATAAACTCACCATCTTTTCTTGTGTATCACGATGGGTAGCAAACTACATGAATGTTTGGTACTTCTCTAACATCCGATTAGTATAGCTAGCTTTAGACTTCTCTAACCATTTTTTCTTGGCCTAATAATCATCAAGTGAGTTTCTTCCAAATACCAAGTGTAATGCATTTAGGACATAATCCTTTACACTCTACCATAGAAACCTTTAATCCTAGCCATTGTGTTCCTTTACCATATCTCTTGCCCTTTTCGTTCTTCATTAAGGATGCTTCTAAATTTCTAGAGATTGCTTACAATACGTTTCAAGAATTCTACATGCATTTCTAGAGTCCAGGTGTATTTAGCCTATCATGTCATTAATAAAAACATAAATTAATGAATAGTAGTGATCTGCATTATGCAACATAAATATTTATGTTTGTATTTTATAGCTTACTTGAAACTGGCACCAAATCTCATGTTTGGTGCATTCTAGAACTAAACTCCATAGGCTATGGACCGAAGTACAACTCCTTGATTGTAGCTGTGGTCACTCTGGTGATAATAGGATCATGAAATTTACATAATTATTCATGTAATATCATAATATAATACTAGTAATTTTTATGAACTAAAAGTAATTTAACCATCACATACTTTCTACCCTCTATAGTGATACATTACCTTTTGATGGATCTGTAGGCTTTGGAGTCCGTTAATTTAGCCCTCTTATCCTGGAGGATGTAGATGGCGGCAGACTGATCTCTAGTATATGATCTAATGCCAAATCACCATCTAGAGCATTTATAGGGCAGGTAGAATTATCTATAATATTAGTATTATCATTTTATTCCAAGTGATGGAGAGTACCCTGTAGGCTCTATGTATGGGATAATGGACTATCCCAGATGCCTTACAAATATAATGACAGTCACTTGTCACCCCATCATTAGAGTACTATGACTACAGTGCACTCATCATCCTCTACCACCTCTCCTTCCTTCCATGAGCTGCTTGCACCATCTCATACTACCATGCTATTTAGAAGAAAGTATATATTGTTAGCCAAATATAATTGAAATATGGTGAAAATTGCATAATAACAATAATATTATAATAGAATACATTAGTTGGCAAAGATAATATCTTAACTATTAAAAAAAAAATTCTAAATAATTTACAATACTTGATATTGAGGTAATATATACCGGATCCATGACTCCGAATTTGGTTAAGAGGGGAAAGAATTGGAGGCAAAATTTCTAACAAAGGCAATAATTTAGGTCAATATGTTTTATAAAAATCCAAAATTACACATCAATTTAATAAATTAATCATCATCACTATCAAATAATTCAAACTTTTTCTTCTCTTTAGTCTCATTTTCTTTGACAATTTTTTTTCCCCCCTTTATCTTCCTCATCATAATCGTGTTCTAATTCTACTGTCTATTGTTAAAGTTTTCTTAACTCTTTTCTATCGAGTTCTTGATATATATTAAAATTTACAAGGATATCAACACCATCAAGAGTATCAGTTACTTCAACTAAAGTTGGAATGGGCATCTCATCCTCATGATAGGCATTATCAATCATAGCCATATTTTCTTTTTGATCATAGCAACTAGATGTCATATGTGCTCATTGCTTTAATTTTGCAAATGGGCCACCAATCATGTCTTTCCATCCTTGATGGATAACTATGTAATAAACTTACTACACTTATTGAGCCAGAATAAATGGCTCATTTGTGGATAGACACAAATTATGTCAAATTTCAACAAGACCAGGTTTATCAATTTTAATTTCCCTCTTTATATCATACCAATCATATTTGAATGGTACAACTTTATTCCTAGCATCATAATACTGCAATTCTATAAATTTTATGTAATATCTCGTAATAATTGCATTCATAATCTTTGTATTTACTTATTTATAATAAATTTTAAAAATATATTTTTGCTTTATATTCATACTTGTGATGCTAATTTTTTGATGGATAATCTATCAAAAAATATTTATTTTTATTATAATATTTCTGACCACCTTTTATTAGAAACAACCATTCTAATAATTTAAAAATTATTGTCGCTAATTTCTTGATGAATAATCTATCAAAAAATTTACTCTATATTTGTTAAAATATTTCTAATCACCTTCCATTAGAAAAAACCATTCAATAATTTAAAAATTATTAATGCTACTTTCTTGATGGATAATCTATCAAATAATTTTTATATTTGTTAAAATATTTTAACCACCTTTTCATTAGAAACAACATTTCAATAATTTATAAATTATTAATGCTAATTTATTAATGGATAATCTATCAAAAATTTACTTTATATATGTTACAATATTTGATTGCCTTTTCATCAGAAACCACCACTCTAATAATTAAAAATTATTGAAATTATATTACTGATGATAATTTTATCAAAAACATTATTGATAAATAATTTATCATTAAATCCATTACAAATATTTTTAAATATTTTTTAATTTTTTAAAAAATTGTTAGATTTTTGATAGAATTGGTTATGATAAATAATTCATTAAAAATTTGTTAAAGATTTTGAGACATATTAATTATTTTATTACTATTTTTTGATAAAAATCTATCAATGATCCACTAGAAATTTTTGATCGATCATGTTTGTCAAAAATTATGTTAGCAAAGCTCTCATTTATAGTAGTGTTCCCCTCCTCACCTACTTCTCTCACCCTCCTTGTCCCCCAAGCTTGTCTATGAGCCCTCCCCCTCCACCTTCTCCCATTCCTCATTAGCGAACCCTCCTCCCTTTTCTTCTCATCCACTTCTCCTCCTACTCTTACTCCAAGCCTGCCCATGAGCCTTTTCCCTTTATGGTAGCTCCCTCCATCTCTGCCCCTTTCTTGCTAGCAACCTCTCCTTTCCCTCCCCCTTCCTCCTCACCCATTTCTCCTCTTCTTCTTCCTCCTCCTCCAAGCTAGCCTATACACCCCTCCCCATTCATAGTGGCTCCCTCCACCTCCATCTCCTCCTTGCCCGCAACCCCTCCATCCTCCTCACCCCTTCTCCTCCTCCAAACCCACCCATACGGTTTTCAATATTGTCCACCCTTCCATGCTGACTTCCACTACCCTGCCTTCTTCTTCCATGGTGATTCCTTCCATCTCCACCTCTTACTGGAAGGCAACACCTCTTATTTGAGCAAGACATATTTTCATTTATTAACATGGAAAGCTAACACCGTTTATTGGTAAGCGAATGGCAGGATCACTTTGCAACATCTCAAAAACTTGAAAAGTTATTTTGACACATTTTAAAATTGAGGAGGTATAAAAGAAATTTGGTTAAAGTTAAGGGAGTGTTCCTATAATTTATGTAAAAATTAATGTATGTAGAGGCAAGAAGTTTATTTTTTGGTAATGGTAGAGGCAATAAATTTAAATAAGGGAATTATCATTATAAAAGTTTAACAAATTGCCATTGCAACTATTTAACAGGTATTGGTGACACTATATACATGATAACATATTTGATATGGCATATAATTAGCCTATCTATCATAATTGGACACTTGGCAAGCAATTTCAAATGTATTTAAACTCCAAACGAAGGTACTAGATAAGGTAGAAGATTATAGCATATTTAAATCCAGATAAGAGAAGAAGTTATAACAATCCATTTTTGCATCTAAATCATAATGTATTAATGCTCATAAGCCTATATAAACAAGACAAGGGACCCCAAAAGGACAAGCTTCAAATGGGAGAAAATCCCATAGCTCAAAGATTTCAAAGTGAGAGGTTAAGCCTCATCTATCACTCCACCTTCTTTCTTTCTTATAGATTCGCATGCCAACCTGAGAAGGTTGTCTGAGAAGGCCGTGTTAGGAATCATCACACACAATCCCTAAATACATGCATATATTTTCAAAACATCATTGAAATACAAATGAAATAATAAAAATAGAAAAATATATAGTATGAACACCAGAATCTACATATGAAATACATAAGATGTGAAATAATATATAATCACAATCTACTTGATTAATACTTTTTCTTCTTATCTGAATCAAATTCGATGGGTATCCCAGATTTTTGTCGGAGCCACACACATGCCCGACCTCTACTGGTATCTACATGGAGATGACTTGATTGAAGCATTGAGACCATCAAAGTGCTAGCACCTTGTAGGCCTCTCTTATCAGTCTGGATCTGATCCCTTCTTCAAGAACTAGAAGAAGAGGAACTCTATGCAAACTCTTCACACTGATTCAAGAGACAAGGCAAGGGGAAAACCTAGGATGGAAGAACCTTTTCTTCCTCCTCATTTTTCTCTCTCTAATTCTCCTTCTCACAAGTACGGCACGTGAAATAAGTCAAGAAGGGAGGAGAGGGCGGTAGGAAAGAAATTGGTGACAAAAGAATCAAATTTACTCTTCTATGCCAACCCCTTTCTATCCTTTTTATTTCTCATGCATAAACTTCCATTACCCATGAAAGTCCAGCACCCAAACACCTCTAGATAAGATCCCATCTTATCTAATTTAAATCAAATTCAACGGGAAGGGGGGTGACAAAAAGTGTTTGGCATGTGGGAAGAAGTAATTAGTGCTACATCTTCTCCTCTTCATAAAATCATCGACCAAAGAAAAGTCCACACCAAAACCAATCCTTCAATGCCCAAAAAAATTTGATAAAAATTAAATTCTAATCTAATTTGAATCTAATTCAAATCCGATAAAATTTGATCTTTATCTGAAGAGAGAGAATACTAGAGGAGGGGGTGCCAACTCTTGGCACACGCCCTCCTTCCTTTTGTATGACAAGAAAAAGAGAGGTGCTACTTTAGCAACCCCTCTTCTTAATTTATTGCTAAATCTGAAAGAGAGGTGAGAAAGTCCTGTCGGACCGTAGTCCCTAACCATCATTTTAAAGGAAGCTCCTCATTAAAAGGCTAGAAAATATTACCTTTCAAGGCGCACCAAAGCCCATTGGTAAGCGTACGGTGGGCCTGAGGGGCTTCGCACTTGGGCGGACCATCAAGCCAGATCGCACCCAAGTGGCAAGCTGGTAGAGCCGCTCCCATTTAGTCGACCTTCCTGGGGGTCGAGCTGACTCGTATCTCGAGTCGACCCTCCGAGGAACTGCTCTAGGTCGAACAGCCACCCCCATGCGGCGACCCCACCTGGGTCACACAGGTGTGTGCTGGCACCGAGCCAACATTCCCCCCAGCGGTATCCAGGGGGGAGTATCGAACCTACAACCTCACTCTGATACCACCTATCGGACCGTAGCCCCTAACCACCATTTCAAAAGGAAGCTTCTCATTGAAAGGCTGGAAACTATTGCCTTTCAAGGTGCACCAAAGTCTAGCGGTAAGCGCACTGGCAGGCCTGAGGGCTTCGCACCTGGGCTGACCCGCACCAAGCCAGATCACACCCAAGCGGTAGGCTAGGAGGCCGCTCCCATTTAGTCAACCTTCCCAGGGGCCAAGCCGACTCATACCTCGAGTCGACCCTCTGAGGAACTGCTCCAGGTCGAACAGCCACCCCCATGCGATGACCCACCTGGGTCCCACGGGTGTGCGCTGGCACCAAGCCAACAAGTCCCAATTCTAGCTTTCTAATCTGATTTGGCTTTAGTTTAAATTAATTTGAATCTAATTCAAACCCATTTTGAGCCAAATTTGAACCCCTTCAATCCTAATCTAATTAGGACTGAAAATTCAAGTCCTACTTGCATTAAAATCCAATTAGTCTCAAATTACGTCAAGCCTAATTAAATTACATATGTTTTAAATTAATTAGGACTTGATCCATAATTTAATTAAGTCTAATTGCATTGCAATACTTGCAATTAAGTTTCTTGGGTAATAATTAGTAGCTACTAAATATGTAATTCCTATATAATTAACATTTTCTAAATATATAACTCTTATACATTTAACAGTTTCTAAATATTTAATTCTTACATATTGAACAATCATATAATTCGGTAAAGCTCTTGTATGACTCTTCATGTTTCATTCTGTTTGGTAGTAAGATATACTATGATCTTTATCATAGTATCATTAAAACTCCTTTCGATGAACTGGAGTGGTTCCAACTCATCTTATTAAAGATCATTGATCCAAGACGATCTTAGTCAGTCTCACAATCTACCAGTGATACCTAGTAATATGTAGAGCAACCCAGCAAAACATAAAATATCAAATCTCTACGTGTAGTTACTATGTCATTGAGTTCTTGTATAGAGAGTCCTGATAAGATGTAGATCATGAAAACTTATCAAATCCTAAGCATCTGTTATATACAAGATTCAATCAGCTTAAGTCCAAATTGTCAAAACTCATAAATCTTTTTTTCATAATTTACATTGCCGTGGTCATAATCTTAAAGACTTAGCTTCTTAAATTACATAGGACTACTCCTTAACCACTAAAATTGATGATCCTTTATAAGTGAATACCCTACTCCTACAGCAAACTTATTGCAGCCAATGGATACTACAAATATCTGAATGACTAGGAACTATGTATGTGTTGTCAAACTATAGCAACCCTGCTATATAGCTGAGCCATCGTAAGATAAAGAACTATTCACAAAACTACATCATCGAGAAAGTCATTGACAAGTGAGTAGACATGCAAGTGACTTTTCATGTTGATCATGCTCAGCATTGTTGTTCTCTAACAAGCACTTGTATGTTTGCTTCAATGTCCCTACACTGTAGACTCAAGATCCATCTATCAAAAGGGAAGCAATTGTGTGCCGATCTAACTGGATTAATCACCATCTATGTGATGATCCTATAATTAAGAGCAATTTAAGAGTTAATCTATAATGATACATATCTCAAATCTCAAATTCTTGAGAATATATGTTATTATCCATTAACTTCTTGAATGATATATGGATACATATACAATATGTATGAATAAATAACCCAATTAAGAAAATATTAAATATAAAATTATGTCCTATAATAATATATATATCTGTAAGAATGGCTTCTAAGATATATATCTAACAAGCTAAGGTAGAAAGACTAACTTTAGAAGATTGAGGTGAAAAGTCTGACTTGAGAAGGCCAAGATGAAAAGACCACCCTAAGAAAGTCAAAAAAAAATTGCCTACTTGAAAAGGCCAAATTGATTTGACTTACTTGAGAAGCCAAGGTAAAAAAGGCTTTCCTAAGAAAATCGAGATAAAAAAGTTGAGGTGATTTGACCCACTTGAGAAGGTTTGGTATGAAGGCCGACATAAGAAAGCTAAAATAAAAGGATTGATTTGAGAAGGCTGAGGTGTTTTGATTGACTTGAGAAGGAGGTGATTTGACCCACCTAAGAAGGTTGACCTTAGAAGGTTGGGTAAATAGACCAATATAAGAAGGCTAAGGTGAAATGACCAATCTGAGAAACCCGAGATGGAAAGATTTACTTGACAAGACCAAGATGGAAAGACCAAGGTGCGAAGGCTGAAGTGCAAACACTGACTTAAGGAGGTGAGATGAAATAACTGACTTGAGAAGGTTAAGGTGAAAAGACTAACCTAAGATGACCAAGATGATTCAACCAAGTTGAGAAGGCCGACTAGAATCAAATTGACTGAAATAGAGTAACACTCATCACTATAATTTTTAATTACATTCTCTTTACCACTAATATTCTAAAGACCCGACTAGACTTAGGCAGTAAAGGGCCTGGTTAGAGCCAATCTAGTGAGCTTTCCTTTCTTTCTTGTGCACAGATCAAATGTCTCTCCTTGGATCATCTAATGCCCTCCAAGCTACCACACCGGGCTAGATTTTGGTAGCAACAATATTACTATTAATAGTTAAAAAATGGATTGCTTTGACTTCTTTTCAAGAGTTTTATAATGTATAGATAAATAGATAAAGGTTTTTTTTTTCCATTTCATACCTAATATTTTCTCGATATTGCATATAACATTGCTTTTAATGCAAATTTGCAAGTCAAGATAGAGGAACCTATTCATATTGCAAAATGGACTTTGGGTTAGATTGACTTTGAAATGTTGGTTCTTGATTAGTTTTTTAGGATCCTTTTAAGTTAAGAGATGACATTATTCTTATCCCTAATTTAAGAGAAATCTCATAATGATCTATTGGATCTAATGAAGCATTTAAAATAATTAATTAAAGGACTACCCAAACTAATTAAAGAACTACTCAATGACACAACATCTATAACAAAATAATATTAATTTATTTCAAAGAAACTTAAAACAGAAAAAAAGTTGTGTATAATTAGCTAAATTGATCTCAAATTATATTGAGAGAGAAAAATGAGAGGATGATCTCTACAATTAATCTAATCTATAATCAGCATCCAACTCTCTTTCTTCTCAATGGTCAGATTAAGATTCAATAGTCAAGGGAGACCATCTCCACCTCCAATCCTAAATCCACATCAAGAAACCTAGAATTTAGATCAAAGAACCCATACAAAGGGAAAAAAAAAACCAAGAACATAGAGAGGAAATTAGAGGGATTGAGAGATTGAGAGAGAGAGAGAGAGAGAGAGAGAGAGAGAGAGAGAGAGAGGAAAATAATTCTAAATCCAAATCCTAATCACTCTATCTTTATGGTGTAGGAAAACATTGGATTTGTTGACCGTCATGAACTCCGGGAAGAAGATGAGGTCATTGATATCACATTCAATGCCATCAATCATCCTCTTGTAATGCATGATGAAGGCTCCTTTCCTGAAGCAAGCAAGCTCATCGATAGATGTAAGCAAACTCATTGGTGGAGATGGTGCCAAGCTCAACTTGAATATCTAATAGACTCACCTTGGGACCATTATTCTCAAGATACATGGAACATGGGTAATTATCTATAGTAAGGTTGCCAGCTTGATGATTGGTTTGTTAATTATTTAAGTAATGATGCTGCATAAATATTATTGCTACCAAAATCCAATCTGATGATGATGATTTCATTAAAGATCTGGAGACTTGGAAGATGTCGTTTGATCTATGATGTTGGAAGACACTCTATATTAGAGAGTCACGGATCTATACATAAAAAAAAAGACTCACTGGATTGGCTCCAACTAGATCTTTCGATGCCTAAGTCAGGTTAGGCTTTGGAACGACAATAGTAAAGAGAATGTAATGGATGATTAAAGTGTGTTACCATGTTCCAGTTAGTTTGATTCTAGTCAGCCTTCTCATGTTGAACTTTTCACCTTGGCCTTCTAAAGTTGGTCTTTTTACCTCGACCTATGGGAGCTCAACTTCAGGAGGTTAGCCTTTGGAAGGTTGGCATTTGGGAGGTCAGCCTTTGGAAGGTTTGCATTTGAAAGGTTAGACTTTGGAGCTTGGCTTGTAGGAGGTCGGCTTTGGGAGGTCAGCCTTTGGAGCTTGACTTTTGGGAGATCAGCTTCGGGAGCTAGGCTTTCAGGAACTTGGCCATTAAGAGCTCAGTTTTAGGAGTTTGGCCTTTTGGAGTTCAGCCTTTGGAGCTTGGCTTTTGAAGGTCAACTTCAAGAGCAGGGCCTTTGGGACCTCGATTTTGGGAGATTGACCTTTGGAGCTTGGCTTTTGGGAGGTCATCTTTGGGAGCTCGGCTTTGAGATCTTGGTCTTAGAGTTTGGCCTCAAGCTTTACACCTCAGTCTTAGTTGTTCATAGATTTGTGGACTTGCAAGAAAGAAAGAAAAGTAGAATGATGGATGAGAGCTTTAGGCCATGAGAGCTTCTCCTTCTGAAGCATGTCCTTTTGGGATCCCTTGGCCTTGTTATATAAGAGTGGAGCAAGGATCCATTATAATTGGAGGTGGAAATCAAGGAATGAGATAGAACACCCTCCTTATGAGCCACCACTTCCTTTCTTTTGAGCCAAAACCATCCTTCCATTTTTTGATTCCTCTTCACTACAAAGTGTACCTACTGAGAATTCAATTTATTTGAATTCCTGCCACATGTCCATCCATGATAAGTAGGCTACTATCATATCATATCATATATATATACATATACATATATATATTATGTATATACATATTATGTACATATATAGACTATCATGAAAGAGTATTGTTTTAACATAAACACCAATGTGGCATTCTGGCATGACACACCAAGGCCAGCCCTCCTAAGTCCTTTCCTCATACATATATATAAGTTAAGCAATAGTCTAGTCACAAAGCCAAGCACAAACTTCTATGCCCTTACCTAGCAACTCTATTAAATTGAATACGTGCAATACCCTCAAGTACTTGCAAGCAACATAACCTCTCGATTAATTGCAATGCTCATACGCATCTCCTTGCCATAATGTAGACCCTTCCCAAAAGTGCTCAGTAGCTCGACACCTTTGTACCAACTTAATGGCTTTGCCAAGCTAAGTATTGCTCACCCAAGATGCCTCGATCCATGGAATACTTCCATTCTATGACATAATCACTATCCCACTAATTTGCAAGTCACCATGTTGCCCTTCAAGAATACATAGACTAAACTTACATGATATGACCATGTAACACCTTTGCTATGCATGAGGCTCGGGAAACCCATCTCTAATGTCTCTTAATCTAGCTACTATGCCAACATGCCTTGTAGCCACTCGAAGCTACTATTGATTGTGCACTTCCAAGCCGTTCCTAGTTCCACTATCCAAGCTCCCTCCAAGCTCTTATGCTACGATCCCGATTTTGCATCCTCGACATGCCTTTTCATCAATGCCTATATTGCTCGATAATATTTATGGCCTGCTTGCACATTGCTATGCACTACCATGGTCTTAAAAGCCCATGGCCATATCGCTCAACATTCTATGTCATTGGCTTGCTTGCAACCCATACACTGCTATGAGATCGGCATAAAAGTCTACCTATTAAGTAAATATATTAGCTCGGCCAATCCTTGCATCCAGTTGTCCTCTCCTTGGCTTGACCCTTCTGGCCATTCTTGATCCCTTGCCTAGCTCCCAGGCATATACCCAACTGACATTCTAGAAGCCACACTTATACTCTATGGCTAACAAGCTCTCATGGATCCCTGATAGGCACCAACTTGCAATGCTCATGAGACTTGCTTGTTTGGATAAGTCGAACCCTTGCTTGACTAGTTTGATATCATCTCTTCACTCCACTATAGAGATAAAAATGTATAGAGTAGCCCATACAATTCCTTAAGGGTAAATCTCTTGAAAATCTCCATCCTACACAATATGACTAGCTTGTCCAACTAACATTGCCTTAAGCACCTCCACATGAGATGATCCAAGTATGGTGCTACCTTGCCTCATGATTGTGCCATGGTAGACCTCTGTCCTATGGGCCTGGGGGAGTCGAGAATATAGCCAAAACTCCATACCCCTCCTCAAACTAAGAGGAATCCTTGAGTATCCATATATGTCTTGGCACTCCACCACTATGCCAAATATCAAGCTTCAAGCCCTCTGATATCATGCCATGGCTATATTACACCTTGGTTAACCACTGCTTCCCTCAACACCTTGATGTTCCATCCCCCTAAACTCTACCTAGACTATTCCAAAGTATCAAAGAGCATTGGAACTTTTGGGTAATGCCAAACACTCCACAACACTATGCAGCGCCCATGTTGACACCCTTGTGACATGACTGTGGCTAATCCATGATAATTCTTCTCCACTCAAGTTGCTAACACCCTCGTTGATGCCCGAACCATAACTTTGAATATTGGTCACCACGACCAACTACTACTATAGCCACTCCAACCATGGTTCTTCAATCCAGAGCTCAATAGTCTTGGTATCCTTGATCCTTTCTCCACCACTGAGCATCCGTCATTCACACTACACCGACTCTTTCACAGAATTCAAACCACTTCATAACCTAATGTCAACCTCTACCTTTTTCATTCTACTACGGTCTTCTAATCCTTTGACTGCATGGCACTTTTTGGACTATTCCAAGACTTAACTCTCAATTACCCTAATATGAGAGTGGCCACTACATCCTTTGAGCTTACTATAGTCCTTTGACCATCATATCAACTGAAATTCTAGGCAGCAAACCTTGGACTCTTCCAAGGTTTGACTCTTGATTGCCTTAATCTAAGAATGGCCACTATTTTTGCCATGGCTTCCTCCTTAAATATACTACCAATATGCAAAATATCACTCCTTGGACTACATCCAAGGTTTAGCTCCTGCCCATCTAGATCTTGGAGTGGCCATCCAAATAAATATCCTCTAGCAACACATCTCTGAATGCTTGACCATGCTACATACCCACCTTGTGGAGCTTGTGGTATTTCCAACCATTTTTTGTTCAACACCATGCCTTCATACCTTACCACACCACATGTTGCCAACTATGAACAAGTCACCTCCATTTCTGTATGTCATCCCATGCTAACATAGATCCATAGGTGCTACCAAGTGGCACCCAAATATCCAATCAAGGCCACTTCCCACTTTGCTTGAGTCCCTTGACATAGGGATCTTCACTCCAAGCTCCAAATATCTACCTCTATAGAATTAATGTTCAGGCTATTTCTTGAGATACTTGACCTATCTCAATTGCTTGTGTCATCATCTTGAGTTTGTAGTACTAATGCAAGACTGCCCCACTAGCATACCTCACTCTTGTAACTCTAATGCACTACAAGAAAACAGTATTTTAGCAACCGAAAAATCGGTTGCTAATAATTGAACATCGGTTGCAAAATTAATTTGCAACCGATTTTGCAACCGAAAGACCTCGGTTGCAAAAACACAAGTTGCAAAATTTTGTAACTTATTATATTCGGTTGCAAAAATTTAGCAACTGATTTAGAGACCGATTATTTTTTTTTGATGTATTTATAAAATTCTAACTTTTTTGAAATGATTTTCAAGTCAGAAAATTGGTTACAATTTGGTTGCTAAGTAATAATTTTTTAAAAAATATTTAAAAAACTTGGTTACAAAATCGGTTGTAAATTAATAAAAATTAAAAAAAAAATAAAAATCGGTTATAAAATCGGTTGCAAATTAATAAAAATTAAAAAAAAAAATTAAAAGTCGATTGCAAAATCGGTTGCAAATTAATAAAAATTAAAAAAAATGAAAAGTCGGTTGCAAAATTGATTGCAAATTAATAAAAATTGAAAAAAAATTAAAATTGATTACAAAATTGATTGTAAATTAATAAAAACTTTAAAAAAATTAAAAATCGGTTGCAAATTAATAAAAATTAAATTAAAAGTCAGTTGCAAAATCATTTGCAAATAATAAAAATCAAAAAAAAATTAAAAATCGATTGCAAAATTGGTTGCAAATTAATAAAAATTTGAAAAAAATTTAAAAGTTCATTGCAAAATCGGTTACAAATTAATAAAAATTAAAAAAAATAAAAATTAGTTTCAAAATTGGTTGCAAATTAATAAAAAATTGAAAAAAATTAAAAATCTATTACAAAATCGGTTGCAAATTAATAAATCTTTGTAAAAAAATTAAAAATTGGTTGCAAAAAACGGTTGCTAAAATAGAATAATTACAAAAAATAAATTTAAATACTAATTTTTTTCTATATTTTATAACATTACTAAACATTGTCAAAATATATAATTTACAACATTACCAAAGATCACAATGAACATTACAGCAGCAAGGCATCTTTAACATATAGAACGTGTATATTGTCAGGCAAGCCATATATAAGACATCATGTAATATTTGAGGCTAAAAGCTTCTAATATTTGAGGCATGTCGATTATGGAGCAATTCCCATCAGTAACACTGTCGAGTGAAATATCATATGGGATGGAAGAAGGGAAAAAGCAGCTACAAGCTTGTAATATATATAAGAACCATGTAGAATTTGGGGCACTTTCTATCAATAACACGCACAAATGGCCCAAATGTAATCTAAAATATTGGTGAAAAACTCATGCTTCAATTACTTAACCAGGTGTATTCCGAATCTAGGAATTACACTATTAAAAGATTTTCTAGCCATCCTATAAAGAAAATCTACTATTTCACAAGTCCATAAAAACCCAATCACATAATGGTCAGGATGAGACAATAAAGAACATGAAACATTATAAAACTATTATCAATGCCCATTGTTGATAAAACAACGTGATGATATGCTTGAACTAAAAGAGAAGGGACATGATAGTATAAAATACTATTAGGGACTGAAACGGGCTGTACCAGTCCAACCCCCCCGTACTGTACCGAACGGACTCGTACCGTACCAGATCGACTCATATCGGTCCGGTTAAGTTAAGTTTTTAATGGTCCGTATCCCGTACCTGGCTTTTAAGGCTGAACCGTACCGGTTCTTTATCGATACGGTTCGATATGACCCGTACCGGACGATACGGGACATTACCGTAAACCCTACCTTAGACCATGCATTGCTTATGCAATCAATGCTTAAAAATGAAGTTGGAGTTGCTTCGAGATCCACTTGGGAGGTGCTCCAAGTTTGAACCGGGCTATACCAGTCCGAACCCCCCGTACCATACCGAATAGACTCGTACCGTACTAGATCGACTCGTACCGGTCTGGTTAAGGTAAGTTTTTAATGGTTCATATCTCGTACCTGGCTTTTAAGACTGAATCGTACCAGTATAAATGAAAGAAGAGTACGAGCATACCAGACCAAGAAGCTAGTCCATAAAAGTTGCTGTGAAAATTGGAACATGGTAGTTACAAGACAACATACCAAAATAAGCAAGAATATTGTAAGAAAAGTGCAGCAAAGATGAACAAAGTACAAGGAAGAGGGTTATAACCTGGCCAAATAAAAAGGGATCCAAAAGTTCTTCACCAATAATAAGACAAGAAGAAGCACCATACAGTAAAGTAGCCGCTTCATGAGAATCATCATGAAGAGTAAGTCAACAAACATCCTGCTCAATATGAGAAAGATAATATATATAGATATGATAAGCTCTATGAATGGTACACCCATGCAAATGAACAAAGCCTTACTCTCTTTGGAATAGCTATCCTGGTATGCTCTTTTTGGCACAAAGCTTCTCCTATTATTAGCAGAAAAATCATAATAACTAAATATTAACAACAGATTTCATCATCTTTTCCTAATAAATCGCACATTTAATTCTAAAATAAGCCATGAGAATATCACACAAAATATCCAATAACCGTAGATAAGAAGAGAAGGCAATCCATGAAAATGCACAATAAAACAACAAAAAGAGAACAAAAGTGTCAAACAAGAAGATTTAGAGGCTCAGGATTGTCTATTTTATACATTAAGAAGGGTCTAAGGCAGCAAATGGTTGCTTGCAATAATAGCAAGCCATCCAAATTTGCAACACCATTTAGATCTAGGCAAAATAGTTCGAGCCAGCATACACTTTCAGTACTTGAAGCATCATGAAGATACCAAGGTAACTCATCACAGCCTCCAACCGCAGATAACAAGAGAAATATGTTGCTTTTGGTTTCAATAAATTTCTGTTAGCCAACTCTTGCAACTCAAGTTTCCTATGCTTGCAATATTCCTTTAGATCCATTCGTGCTTTGATGTTGTCTTTGGTTTTGCCTTTGATATCCATTACCATGTTAAAAACATTATCAAAAATATTTTTTTCAATGTGCATCACATCCAATTATGTCTGATCAAATTAATTTTTCAATATGGTAAATTCCAAAAAAATGCTCTGTTTTAACCAATTATGTGTAACCCCATATCCTTCAATTCTGCATGAGCCCTGCTCGATTACCTTTGGAATAGATGATACAGCTTCCCATATTTTTTCTCCGCTCAACCTTTGTGGAGGTTGATCTTTTTCAATCCGATTTTTGTAGAATGCACCTTATTTCTTCTTAGTACATGATCAATAGGCAAAAATTATCGATGGTAATCAAACCAAGAATTCTTTCGACCATGTTTCAAAATATTTGTCTTTGATTGGTCCATACAATACGGATATGCCAATTTCCTAGCTATACTCCATCTGGACAGCATTCATACATAGGAAAGTCATTGATGGTCCACATCAATGCAGCCCTCTCATAAAATTTTGCTTTCTTGCAATATCATATTTAGGACACCTCCTTCCATAAATATTTCAACTCATCTATCAAAGGATGCAGATACACATCTATCCTGCTCTTTGGATTATGTGGGCTCAGAATAATTATTGTCAAGAACATATAAAGAATGGTCATGCACAATTCCGGTGGCAGATTGTAGGGAGTAACAATTACTGGCCAGCAAGAATATGGGGCTAATGATTGACTGTAAGGAGTAAAACCATCAACACATAGCCCTAGCCTGACATTGCATGGTTCAGCTGCAAAATCAGGATAGCGTCGGTCAAAATGTTTCTAGGCTTCTCCATCTTATGGATGGCATAATATCCCTGGCTCATGCATGTTCTCATAATGCCATGTCATGTGTGGTGCAAAACTCATTGAAGCATACAATTTTTTTAATCTAGGAATTAGAGATAAATAATGCATTCTCTTCATTGGCACCTTTTTATGTTGACTGTCTGCACGGGATCGAGGTTTATATCTACCAGCCCCGTGAAATTTGCATTGCTTATCTTCATATTGTTCACCATAATACAGCATGCAACCATTAATACAACAATCTATCTTCATAGCAGAAAGGCCAAGTTTGAACACCAACTTTTTGTCCTATAAAAATCCTGAGGTATGTATTATCGGTTGGAAGTGTCTCTTTCATAAGACCCGCTATTTGATCAAAAAATCGTTGCAAAATATTACCTTCAGATTTGATGCTAAGCAACCGTACAGCTACTGATAACTCAGAATGATCAGTACATCCCGGCTATAATGGTTTTTGGACTGAGTGCAACAAGTCATAGAATTTTTGATCATCCAAATTTGGTGTCTCCTCTACATTAGATGAATGGTCAGGTACAAACTCTGTTCCAAAGATATCGAATATCATGCATCGATGTGTTCTGTGGATCATTATCTATTTATGCAATAGCAGAATCATTTGCATGCAAATCAGGTACCCTACCCACACGAGGATCACTCTCTCCATGAGATGTCCAATACCAGTAATTAGGTACAAATCTTGTTTTGTAAAGATGAAGCTTCACTTCATTAGTAGTTAAGTACCTTTGATTTTTGCACTTGCAACAAGGACATCTAAATTTTTCTTCACTTTGAAAGTAAGGTTGCTGACACCCAAAGAGTATAAAATCTTTCATGCCTTTTAAAAATCCTTCGGTATATCCCTTTCGACCCGGTAAAAGTCTATTATACATCCAACTACGAAGATGTACGATATCAATATTATGTAGCATATCAAAATATGATGATAAAAAAATTATCTTAATCTAATGTTCATATACTTATTACAAACATAAAGCTTAATATAAAAGGTTAAATATATCCTTATCACAATCTTAAAGCCTAATCTATCTCTTTCAAGAAAACAAAAATATTAAATATCATTTTTAAAATGAATAATTTTTATTTTTTCTTAATTTTAAATTTAGTTTTAAATTAATTTTTGTAAACTTAAATTCTATTACAAATATTTAAAAATAAATTAAAAAATCATTTTAAATGTATTGTTGCAACTAGGGCTACAAATGGACCAGATCGGACTAGGTTATACTTGATACCAACTCGACCCAGTATCCAGACCCGAACCTGGACCCGAATGGAAGGTACCACCATGGCCCATGGACTTGTAAGAGTGGAGGATTTTTTTTAATTTTTTTTTCATTCTCTAATAGCAGAAATGGTAATGACAAATTTAAAACATAGATAAAATATAAAAAACATCCTATAGTGTTGTGGCACTAATGATCATGATTATTAATAAAAAATAATAATAAGGTAACAACATCTAACCAAGGTACTGTAGCAGTGTAGCAAGGCTCGGGTTAGGGGTAGCGGTAGCCGGCGGGACGGGGCAAGGGCAGTGATAGTGACAGTCGGTGGGACAGGGGCAGCGGCAGCGGCAGCGGTAGCCGGTGGGGGAGTGGGGACAATCGACGATGTTGATGGCTGGCGATACTGGATCCAGGAATGATGTCAAGCAGCGGGCGTCAGCCATGGAGGGTCCGCGGTCCACCATCCAGGGGGGAGCAGCAGCGTAGAGGGCTCCACCATCGAGGGGGCAGCGTTGGCCGTCGGGGGGAGGCGTCGGCCGTCGAAGGAGGTGTTGGCCGTGGGCGTGGAGGTGGAGCACCGATGTCGAGGGCCTCGAGGCTTGGTCCACTCATATGCAGCATAGAGGGCTCGAACAGTCGGCCATCAGGGGAGGGAGGCGATGTTGGCCATTGGGGGGAGGCGATGACCATAGGCATGGAGGCGGAGCACCGATGTCGAGGGCCTCGAGGCTCGGTCCGCTCGTAGGAGGAGCAGCGTAGTGGGCTCGATTGCTCGAACAGTCGACCATCGGGGGGAAGGCCGGAGGCGGCATTGGCCATCGGTGGGGAGGGCCGGAGGCGGCGTTAGCCGTCGTGGGAGGTGTCAGTTGTCGGGGGGGAGCGCTGGAGGGGAATTGGGATTCGCTGGCGACTGGAAGGGAGAAGGGCCAAATGGCTAGGGCACACTATTTGAAGGAAGTTTTTATAGTAAAAGCTTGATCGATGTTTAACTATTTGATTATGATCCAACGTCCCACATTTATTCCCCAAGAAAATTTTAAAAAACTTTTTTTTTTTTGCAACCGAATTTTCGATTGCAAAATTCTAAAGAAAATTAAAATTGTTTTAAATGAAATTTTGAAATAAAAAATTCGATTTCAAAGTTAAAAAATAAACTTAAAAAAATATTTTAAACAAATTTTGGTGTCAATCGATTTTAAATTTTTTTTTAAATTTGATTTTTGTTATGTAAAAAAATTAATCAATTTTTGCAACCGATATATTGATTACTAATCTATGTAATTTATATATTACTAAATAAATTATTTTTAAATTTAAAAAATTAGTCTCAAAATCGATAGCAAATTGTATCAGAAAATATCGGTTACAAAATCAGTTGAAAAATGAAAATCTTGCAACTGACTTTGCAACCGATTTGAATTGGTTGCTAAATTATTAAGAAAAAAAATTGGTTGCAAAATCAGTTGCAAAATAAGTCACAAATATAACCAAAAAAACGGTTACTAAAATACTATTTTCTTGTAGTGATGCCTCGACACCCTTTTGCTTTTGACATCTAAGCCATATAGTACCTCATAGCTCGTCCAACACAAGTGCCATAATTAATAGGCCACCTTGGCCAACAAGTGCATAGTCCTCATGCTTCACCTCCTACAACCTAACTTTGAATGCTGGTGTAGCGGGCAAAAATCCTTGGCCAAATATTTGCCTTACTACCTTGGCTTTCCTACTCTGTCATCCTAAAAGCAATTCCATGAGTTCAATTCAATTTTTTTTTTCCATTCAAGTACTTCAGTTACATAATCACCTATGCAAAAGATAGCTCTTCCAATGTACCCACATCACTTGGGTCCTTTGACTCTCCAAGCTTTCACCTCAGCCTATGCTTTAAAATTCAGATGTTGTATCTTTCTTTGCACTATAAACATACCCTAGTACCTCGATCCCTTTCCTCAACTCAACCTCTCTAAAAATTTTAGTCCCTTGAGGTGCTATGCCTTGCAACTTTAAGTGTAACCCTAGTATTTTAGCATTTACAAGCACTCTTTATCCTAAATTCCTTTCCTTAGCCATGAACTAGTACACTTTCACATCCACAGTCTCCCATCCACTCATGCCATTGATAAGAAACTTAATCATTCAACACTAAGTACATTACCTTTGCAACATTCTCCTTGACTCTGAGTCGTTGACACTCACAATGTACTCAGATACCCAGCTCCTTAGATATTGGACTTCAATATCTATAGATTTATATCATTGCTTTGGATACCCCATATCAGCAACCAAATGCATGCAACCTGATACTACATGTACTAGAAGCAACAATAAGCACAACATTGACCATCAACTTAGTAAACCTTTGCTTTGATACCAACTATCGCAGGGTGAGTATTTTTCTAACCCAAACACCCATGCAGTGCCTAGCATACCACACACTAAGGCCATCCCTATTGAGTCCTTCCATTATATATATATATATAAGTAAGCAGCAGCTAGCTATAGAGCCAAGCATGCACCTCTATATCCTTGCCTAGCAACTCTATCAAGCTAAACACATGTAATACCCTCAAGTGCTCGCAAGTAGCCCGATCCTTTAGGTCAATTGCAACACTCATGCACACCTTGGTGCAATAATGTAGACTCTTTCCATAAGTGTTCCATAGTTTTGCACCTCTGTGCCAACTCAATGGCTTTTCCCTTCAAGCAAAATATTACTCACCCAAGATGCCTTGATCCATGGAGTACTTTTGTGCCATGATAGAACTACTATGCCCTTGATCTACAAACCACCATGCTACCCTTCAGGAACATATAGACCAAACTTACATGATATGACCATGCAATACCTCTGTTATGCATGAGGCTCGAGCAACCTATCTCTAATATCACTTAGCCTAGCTGCCAAGCCAACATATGTGGTAATCCCTTGAAGCTATGATTGATCATGTACATCTAAGCCCTCCTGGGTTTCACTATCCAACTCCCCTACAAGCTCTTGTGCTACAATCATGGTCTTGCATTCCCAACGTACCTTTTAATCAATGGATATACCACTTGACAATATCTATAGCCAGCTCAAATATTGTTGTAAACTACCATAGCCCTGAAGATCCATAGCCATACTACCCAACATTCTATGACATAGTCACCTGCTCGCACCCCATGCACTACCATGAGATTGGCATCCAAGTAGCTCATCAAGTAAATATATTCGATTAGCTAATCCAGGCATCTAGCTATCCTCTCCTTAGATTAACTCTCTTGGCCGTCTTGATCCCTAGCCTAGTTCTAAGACATATACTCTGACCGATATTACATAAGCCATACTTTTTTCTCCATGGCCGATCAACTTCCATGGATCCTCATAATACCTAAACCCACAATGCTTATGAGACTTGCCTATTTGGATAGGCCGAACCCTTGCCCGACTAATCCTCTATCATCTCTTCGCTCCACCATAAAGATCAAAAACATATATAGTAGCCCAAATAATTCCTTGAGGGTAAATCTCTTAAAACTTCCATTATGAACAATGTGGCTAGCTTGCCCAACTAGTATATATATCCCGAACGCCTCCACATGAGACTATCCCATCATAGCACCATCTTGCTCTACAATTGTGCCATGGTAGACCCACATCCTACGGGTGTGGGGGAGTCGGGAATGAGATAAAACTCTGCATCCTTCTCAAACCAAGAGGAATCCTTGAGTATCCACATATATTTGTAAAAACTTGAATTCTTGTATATTATTATGCTTGGGATTCATCCCATTAAATATACACTTGATGAAATACATAAGGTAAACACCTACCAAAAATTCTAAATAGGATTAACCAAACATGGTTACATATCAATATATCCCATATATGAACATCTAACATGGAAAGATATCTCTTAGGTAGGAAAGATGTTTAACACCCCCCCCCCAAATTGAAGGTGCTTCTTGCAGATGAAGTTTGGAGAGAAGGTGGCAGAAGTACTCCTTGGCATGGGACTTTATAAGTAATCAGCAATTTGATTGGTTGAGGAGATATGATGTAGATCAATAGTCCGTTGCTGATAGTGGTAGTGAGTAAAGTGACAGTCAATTTCAATATATTTAGTACGCTCATAGAAGACAGCATTGCATGTGATTTGGATAGCACTATGGCTATCACAATAAATGGGCGTTGGAGAGGATAGATGTATGCCCATATCATTAAGTAACTAGCGAAGCCAGACAATCTCAACAGCAGTATGAGCAAGGGCACGGTATTTAGCTTCTACTCTGGAGCGAGATACAACTGATTACTTTTTACTTTTCCAGGCAATCAGTGAGTTTTCCAAAAATATGCAAATCTAGTTATAGAGCGTCGATCAGTGATATCTCCAGCCCAATCTAAATCAAAGTATGCATGAAGATTTAGATCAGAAGAGGAAAGAAGTAGCCCATGATATAGCATGCCTTTGATATATCGGAGTATCCGAAGCACAGAAGCATAGTGAGCAGAGCGAGGCACGGACATAAATAGACTGACAAAATGAACTGCATGAGAAATATCTGGTTGAGTGATAGTGAGGTAGTTGAGACTACCTACAAGTTGGCGATACCGAGTGGGATCAGTGAGAATTTTTCCATCAGTAGGCTGAAGCTTCAGATTTATCTCAAGAGGGTATCAACAGCTTTATTATCTGAAATGCTGGCATGAATGAGTAAATTAGAGTTATATTTAGCTTGAGAAAGAAAAAGACCATCTGATTGATGGTTGACTTCAATTCCAAGAAAGAATCATAATGAGCCAAGATCTTTCATTTCCAAGTACTTGTGCAAGTATTGCTTGGTATCATAAATGCCTTGTTGGTCATTTCCAGTGACAACCATATCATCAACATAGAGAAGAAGTAGAACTATCCCATGACAGAAGCGGTGATAGAATAAGGTAAAGTCATGAAGGCTCTAGAGAAATCCATAACCAAGAAGAGTGGTTTGGAATTTTTCAAACTAAGCGCAAGGTGCTTGTTTGATACAATAAAGTGCACGGCGAAGTGTTGCCCAGTGAGGATGCAACCCAAAAGGGAGGGTGAATTGGATTTTATAAAACTTTTAAACTATTTAATAATGAACTAAAACAAGTATATGCTAATTAAAATTAAGTGCTTGTATTTTGCCAAAGTGTTTGTGTGATTCAAAATAATATGCAGCGGAATTAACAAAGTAAATGTACAAAGAAAATAATCATACAAACATAAAGATATATAGTCATTCGGTGCACTCCAAGGCACCTACATCCACTCCCCAAGATCTTCTTGGAAATTCCACTATAATCATCAAGATTACAATCGATTAGCTTTCCAAGCTCACTAATCAAAACCCAACTTATTTTTCCGGGCTAACAAGTCAAAACCCCTTGTTGGTTTTCTAATTTAGGCTAACCAACAACCTCCGATAGTTTTACAGGCTTATCAACAACCTACCTTGGCTTTGCGGGCTAACCAAGAACCTAGTTGATTTTATAACTTAGGCTTACCAATAACCTTGTTGGTTTTCACACAAGGCTCACCAACAAACCTCTCTTGGTTTTCCAAAGCTCACTAAAAATCTTGAGTAAATAATGTAAGAACAATATGAAAAGAATACAAAAAAAGCTTTTTTAAACAAAGCAAATATCTCTTTGAAGCCCTTGATTGTTGATGAAGAACTTTTCTTCAAGTTGTTGAAGCCTTTGATTGCAGCTTGATGATGTGAACTTGGATACACTCTTTGAAACTTGGAAGCTTGAAGGCTTGAATCACTCAATTCTTAATCCTTGAAGGATATTCAATGATCTCACCAAAGGATTGCTTTTTCATTTGATTTTTGATATTTAAATAGCCCTCCAAATCTTAAAAATCTATTTATGATCGTTGGAGAGCAGAACTAGCCATTGGAAGTTTGTAAGGATGAATTTTGCCTCTCAGAAAATATAGTCATTATGCTTGTCAGAACCCGTGAGTCGACACTTGAGTCTTCATGAGTTGACACTTGATTTCTATGAGTCGATACTTGATTTTGTCGAGTCGACACTTGAGTCTAAAACCTTCAAATAGCATAGTTCTGTATTTTCAAAAATCTCAGGCCTTGAGTCGACACTTAAAAACCTTGAGTCGATACTTGGAACTTATGAGTCAACACTTGATCTTCATAAGTTGACACTTCAATGTACCGTTGAAATCTACATGCCAATCTTCAGAAGTGTTGACACCTTGAATCCATGAGTCGACACTTGGCCTGTCCAGTGCTGAATCTTGTCCAAAATCAAAATTTAAGCCCTTCAAGTTCTTCCTTATAAATTCCAAAGTCCATATGCTTGATTTTTCATTAATTTAAGGACTTTCTTCAACTAAAAAACATGATTTCTTCATTCAACATGGATGAGTATTAAGAATGATGAATATACTAAAATACACAATTAGTACTCATTTATACTTAAACATTTTGTCAATCATCAAAATCAAGATCAGAGTCAACAATCTTCCCTTTTTTGATGATGACAAAACCTTTAAGTATATGAATATGGTAAGCTTAAAAGATTAAACAATATAAACATGTAAGCTCAAAATCAATAAGCATTAAGCTCCCCCTTAAAATATGATCCAAAAGATTTTCAAAGATCCTTCAAAACATTTTTCAAAATATGCAAAATTTTTAATTTTTCTCCCTCTTACTAATTCTTTTTTAAGATTATAACATTTTTCTTTCTTCTTCCCCTTTTGCACTTTCTTTTATTTCTCTTATAATTTTTCATATTTATCATATCTTTCCCTTTTCATACTTAACATATTTCTCCCCCTTTTGATATCATAAAAAAGGGTGAAAGGCAATACAAAATGAAATGAAGGTGAAAAGATAGCAAGTAGATCATCAAAATCAATACATGAAATCAATTAATCATTATACCAATTGAATATGATACTAATTGAACATGATATCACAAAAATGATATGCATATGCAAAAAATAATTAATGTATATTAGCTCTAATATGTATATTATCCATTCACCTCACTTGTTCATGGGATAAGGCCATAGCGACACCCCAACTATTATAAAAGACCCCAGTGAATGGGAAGAGAGGATCTTTAAACCCTACTTAGCTCCTATGACCGGATGGCCATGGTGACTAACACAATCTGAAGCAGTTACTAGGAGTACTTCTTTATTTTTTTTTTATACCAATTGAATGTAACTCCCCTCAAAGGATTAGATTTGAAAACAAGGAAGAGTATCAGAGCAATATAAGTATGATATCAAGAAAACACTCAAGCATCATATGTATATAATGACAACAAATCTTTGGATGCTCCTCCTAAATGTTATTCCCCCTTAAAATATGCATTCATTAAGGAATAAAAATATGAAAGCACAAGCATCACAATTTCAGACAATTTCATATATGAAGATAAATACTAAGTCTGAAAGTAAAGATTTGAATTTTCAAGATATACAAGATTTTTAAAATGTAAAGCATTGATCATTTAAAAAATTTTAGCATGATTTCAAATTCATTCAAAATGATTGATATCCATACAATGCTAGAAGTAATATGATACTAAGTCTAGCTACTGGATTAAGGGTTTACAATATGCATACCTTCTTCTTAAATGTAACCCTTAACTACCAGTTCTATACTTGATTCAAATCATTTCTATCTTAAGCAAGGATACCAAAAAATGTAAACACATAAATCATAACATTTTACTTGAAATAGTTTAAAACTATATTAATCAAAATCAAGTGAATGTCTAATAATTACAAGTTTAATCATGAGAGCATAAAATTCATCACTATCAAAGAGTTCATGATCACAACAAATGACTATAGTCTATGCTTGATTCTAATTAACCAATTGAAATAATTTTAAAGCAATATACAATTTTAAAGTATTTTTCATGAAGTAATCAAAATCAAGTGAAGGTTTTATAATCATAAGCTTAATCATGATAATATGAAATTCATCAACATCAAAAAGTTCATAATCATAACCAATGACTATAAGTCTTAAACTTGATTCTAATTAACCATTTAAAATAATTTTTCTTAGTAATTGATGCAACATTTATAACAAATACTCAACTATATTTTAATTATGGAAGGAAATGTTTAGATTTACTAATATGTATGATCCTTCTTTTACCATTTAGTCCAAAATGTAGTAGGTATACTTCTTTAATTATCTTGTATAACCATTTTTCAAAAACTTTCTTTCTTCTCGTTAGACTACAAGACATTCCTGCAAATATACTAAGTGGACAATTTTGGTACCCAAACTTTCTTGGATCTTTTCAGGTTAGTGACTATGATTCCTTTGGAATCCAAACTTTTCTTATTTTACAAAGATATGCATTATGTCTAGATTTACAACAAGTCAAATTGGAAGAAGTAGGAATAAGGAAATTCTTCAAAAAATTTTGCTTCTTTTCTCAACAAAAAAAATTTTTCTCATTCAAAATTTATTACATAAAACTTTCAAACATCATTTTCTTTTTCTAAAATTCTTTTTATTTAGAAAAATTATTCTTTTCAATTTCTAAAACATCAATCTTTACATTTACATCATCGTTTTTATTTGCAAGAATGGTGTTTTCAAGAGAAAAAGAATCTACATGTCTTTTTAATTTCTTGTGCTCATTTCTAGCAATTTATATTTTATGCACAAGATCATTGAATGCATCATGTAATTCATCAAAGATAAAATCATATTTATTTTCAGCACATACCTTCCTCATTTGCCATGAAGCAAAGATGGGCAACTTCTTGTTCTTCTCCGAACTGGAATCTTCACTATCACTCCAAGTTACCATCATTGCCTTGAATTTCTTTTTGGCCTTGAGGGTATATTTCTTCTTCTTTGATCAGCAACCACTTTCTTGTGCCACAAATTCAACTCATAGGTCATGAGTGAACCAATAAGCTCCTCCAAAGATAGATTATCAATATCTTTGGCTTCTTGAATCACCGTTACCTTTGGATCCCATGATATTAGCAAAGATCTAAGAATTTTATTAACCAAATCAGCGTTAGTATAGACTTTGCCAAGACTTTCAATTCATTAACAATAGTCATAAATCTAGTATACATATCAGATATAGATTCAAAATGTAGCATTTCAAATATTTCAAAAGAATGAACAAGCATATTAATTTTTAGTACATTTTATTTAAAGAGTACCCTCATGAGTAACCTCAAGTGTGTCCAATATTTCCTTCGTTGATGTGCATGTGGAAATCTTATTGAATTCATTAGAGTTCAATGTATAATAAAGAAGTTCATTACTTTAGCATTAATTTCAGATTGCTTAATGTCATATTCATTCCAATCCTCTTTGAGCTTTGAATGAAATACCATTAACCAAAATGGAAGGAATATGAGAACCATTATCTATAACTTTTCAAAGATAATAACTAATAGTTTGAATATAGATGTGCATGCGAGTTTTCCAAAAAGTATAATTAGTGTCATTGAAAAATGGTGGTCTATTAGTTGCATGTCCTATAGCAAAACAAGCACCTTCTAGGACTGCCATGATCTTTTAAACTCAAAATTATTGGAAACTTTGCAAATCACCAAGTCTAGATATCAACAATTTTGGATTTCGGGCTCTGATATCACTTGTTGCCCAGTGAGGATGCAACCAAGAGGGGCCTGAATTGAATTTTATAAAACTTTTAAACTATTTAATGATGAACTAAAATAAGTATGTGCTAATTGCAATTAAGTGCTTGTATTTTGCCAAAGTGTTTGTGTTCTTCAAAATAATATGCAGCGGAATTAACAAAGTAAATGCATAAAGAAAACAATCACACAAACATAAAGATATATAGTGGTTCGGTATACTCCAAGGCACCTACATCCACTTTCCAAGATCCCCTTAGAAATTCTACTATAATCACCAAGATTACAGTGATTAGTTTTCTGGGTTCACTAATCAAAATCCAACTTATTTTTCCAGGCTCACAAGTCAAACCCCTTGTTGGTTTTCTAACTTAGGCTAACCAACAATCTCTGATGGTTTTACGGGCTTACAAACAACTACCTTGGTTTTGCGGGCTAACAAGAACCTAGTTGGTTTTATAACTTAGGCTTACCAACAACCTTGTTGGTTTTCACATAAGGCTCACCAAAAATCTCTCTTGGTTTTCAAGGCTCACCAAAAATCTTGAGTAAACAATGTAAGAACAATATGAAAAGAATACAAGAAAAGTTTTCTTAAACAAAACAAATATCTCTTTAAAGCCCTTGATTGTTGATGAAGAACTTGTCTTCAAGTTGTTGAAGACTTTGATTGCAGCTTGATGATGTGTAACTTGGATGCACTCTTTGAAACTTGGAAGCTTGAAGGCTGAACCACTCAATTCTTGAATTCTTGAAGGATATTCCATGATCTCACCAAAGGATTATTTTTTCATTTATTCTTGATATTTAAATAGCCCTCCAAATCTTAAAAATCTGTTTATGACCATTGGAGAGCAAAACTAGCCGTTGGAAGCTTGTAGGGATGAATTCTGCCTCTAAGAAAATATAGCCGTTGTGCCTATCAGAACCCGTGAGTCGACACTTGACTTCTGTGAGTTGACACTTGAGTCTTCATGAGTTGACACTTGATTTCTGTGAGTCAACACTTGAGTTTCTTGAGTCGACACTTAATTTGTTGAGTCGACACTTGAGTCTAAAACTTCAAATTGCATAGTTCTGTATTTTCAAAATCTCAGGCCTTGAGTCAACACTTGGAACTTGTGAGTTAACACTTGATCTCATGAGTCGACACTTCAATGTACCGGTTGAAATTCTGCGTGCCAATCTTCAGAAGTGTCAACACTTGATTCATGAGTCGACACTTGGCCTGTCCAGTGCTTGAATCTTATCCAAAATCAAATCAAGCCCTTCAAGTTCTTCCTTATAAATTATAAGTCCATATGCTTGATTTTTCATTAAATTAAGGACTTTCTTCAACTGAAATATGTATTTCTATATTCAATATGGATGAGTACTAAGATCTGATGAACATACTAAAATACATAATTAGTACTCATATATACTTAAACATTTTGTCAATCATCAAAATCAATATCAGAGTCAACACGAAGTATACATACTTGATGAGGCTGGTGAGGTAAGCCAGGCGGCATCATATGTATACTTCTCCAGACAGGTCTCCATGAAGAAAGGCATTCTTGACATCAAGCTGATGTAAGGACCATCATTTGGCAGCGGCGATAGCAAGTAGAGTACGGACAGAAGTCATACGGGTAACAGGAGCGAAGGTCTCTTCATAGTCAATGCCATACTCCTGTGTAAATCTTTGGCAACAAGACGAGCCTCATAGCGCTCTATGGAACCATCAGCCTTAGTTTTGATCTTGTATATCCATTTGCAGCCCATGATTGATTTTCTAGGTGGCAGATCAACCAGGTCCCATGTATGGATTTTTGTAGAGCCTCAAGTTCTTCTGACATGGCATTCTGCCAGGAAGGATTAGATGATGCCTCTTGATAGGATTTAGGTTCTTGTAAAGGCAAGATAGTGGACAAGTAGTAATGATAATCTGTTAAATGAGCTGATGGATTATGATTGCGAGTAGGATATTGCCTCTCAGGTGCTACCAGATTGCTCGTAGGAGGTGTCAGTGGGGGAGATAGTAGACTGGCCAGATTGTTCGAAATGCCCATTTTCCTCAGTAGTGGTGCATGAGAGGGAAAAGGATCAAGCAGGGGTTCTTGACAGAGAAATGAAGATTTTTTATAAGATAAGGAAAAGAAAGGAATTTATTTTCAAAAGGTGACATGCCTAGAAATGCATATTTTTGAGTTCAGGATGATAGCACCGATATCCTTTTTGTTGGACCCATATCCTAAGAAAACAGATTGTATTTTTTTGATAATTTGTCACACCACACTGGGGAGATGATGAACAAAGCAAGTACAGCCAAAAATACAAAGATGGTCATAGGAAGGTGGAGAGTTATAAAGTCGTTCAAAGGATGATAGAGTACCAAGGACACGGGAAGGAAGGTGATTAATTATATATATAGCAGTATTCATAGCTTCTCCCTAAAAGACTTTCGGAACAGAAGAGGAAAGCAGTAAAGTGCGGGCGATTTCAATAATATGACGATGTTTTCTCTCATACACCATTTTGTTGAAGAGTTTTAATACAAGATAATTGCAAAAGTGTGCCCTGAGATTTAAGATAATGGTTGAATGATTTTGAAAGATATTCGCCACTAGAGTTAGAACGAAAGATTTTTATATGTTTAGAAAATTATATTTGATAATGGTGGCAAATTCAATATAAGCTTTTAAAACTTCAGAGCGAGCATGCAAAAGATAGAGCCAGGTGTAGAGAGTGAAATCATCAATGAAAATAATATAATAAGCAGAACCACCCATAGAGGATATAGGGGCAGGACCCCATACATCAAAGTGAATAAGATCAAAAGGAGAAATAGTAGTAGAGTGACTTAAAGAAAGAGGTAAGGCAGATTGTTTGATAGTTTGTAATGAACACAACATGGTTCTTTTATTACAGAGATAGAACCAAGCAAACTTTTATTAATTAATTGAGATAACTTTAAAAAGAAAAGATGACCTAAACAATCGTGCCAAGACATAAAAGAAGAATTATTAGTGAAAACAACAGCGATAGAGTGAGTACCAAAACTAGGAGGAACATAAAGCGTATCCAAAACAAAAAGTCGACCAATCTTATGGCCTGTCCTAACTTCCTTCCCCATTGAACAATCCTGCACAACACAACCAGAAGAAGAAAATGTAACTGTAAGTCCTTTGTCATATAATTGGCCAATGGAAATAAGATTCATAAAAAGTTTAGTAGCAAGAAGAACTTCATAAAGGTATAGGTTAGGAGAGTGAATGGTTCCACGATGGCTAGTAGAAATGAGTGATCCATTTGAAGTTTGAATATGGAGTAGAAAAGGGAGAGAAAACATATTGGAAGATGTCAGGGTTGAAAGTCATATGATTAGAGGCACTTGAATCAAAGAACCACTTACCTGGCAGAATGGAGGTGTCGGAAGAAGATGAGGTAGCGGGATTATCAATAGAGAGAGCCTGATGAATTATTGTCTGGATATCATTGGGAGTAAGTGATGTGGCTGCTTGAGCTGTAAGCTCTGGCATAACAGTAGTAGCAGTGGAGGATGAACGATCTCCAGAGTTTCGAGCTTTGGTTTTCATGTTGTTGGAGTTTGGATGGGGGCAATTCCAACAACATGTCCGACTTTCGTACAGTAGGTACACTACATGGAGGATGTATCCTGGAGTCGAGAAGTAGATGCCTGATAGTTGTGAGCAATATGGCCAAACATCTTGCAGGAGTGACACTGAATTTGAGACAGTCCCTTCGATTTAATCCATGTAGACAATATGAGAGAGTCATCATGGTTGGAGGAGATGATCTTCTTCCGGGTTTCTTCAGCAAGTAACTCAAACAGTACAGTGTTAACAGATGGAAGAGGAGATCGGTAAAGAATAGAAGCCCGAACAAACTCAAATTCATCATGAAGGGCCACGAGGAATTGAATAAGACAAAACTCTTCTCGAAATTGATAATAAAGTTCTGCATCATGGGTCCAATGGGCTCCATCAAGGCAAGTTGATCCCAAATCAGAGACATCTGAGAGTGAAAGTCAGCCACGGACTGCTCTGGTTGTTGCTTGAGATTACGAATGTCCAATTCAAGCTTATATTTGAGAGCAAAATTTGTCTGATTATACCGCTTGGCGAGGAAGTCCCACACTTCCTTTGGAGTCTCCAACTTGCTGAAATGTAAGCTGATGGAGGGACTAACAGTGTTAGAAATCCATGTCATAATTTTATTGTTGCCAATCTCCCATGTCGTAAAAGACTCCCTGGGTGCAAGTGGATATGAAATTTCACCAGTAATATACTACCAAAGTCCACGTCCTTTTAAGAAGATCTTCATCATGAAGGACCATTAGGGATAATTAGTCCCATTCAAGTGAACCACAATCGGCTAAGCGACATCAATTATGATGAACCAAGTAAAGTCGGTTGAAATCCACGGTAGGCTCAGAGAGCAGAACTGGTGGAGATGCGGAAGTCACGGGCGGAGATGGAGGATTCCAATGGATGGAGAGACTCTTTGCAGTGAAATCCGGTGGTGTTTTCACTATCCTTGGACAATCCATCACGGAGAAGAGCAGCATAGGCGAAGGCTAGCGGCACGAGAGAAGGTGGCATAGCAACATGGCAGCGACTTTGATTCCATGCATGTCTGCGGTCGGATGGGAGATAGGCTGGATTCTGGAAGCAGAGGGACGAATCTGGAGGTCAGTGCATGGGGAGAGTCAGAGGCTGGTGCACGGGGAGAGTTGGGGATGATTCTAGAGGAATCCGACATCGTCGACGTCGATCGGGGTGGTGCTAGGACCGGTGAGGGGCGGTGGGAGGCGTCGGCAGGGGCGGTGGCGACGAGAGGTGGCCATGGGGGCAGGGGCAATGGGAGACATCGAAGGGGGCAGGGGTAGTGAGAGGCATCAACGAGGGAGGCATTTAGCGGGGGCGGCGACGGGGGTGGGAGAGGAGGCGGTGATGGGGTTGGGAGAGTCAGAGGCCAAGAGAGGCACCAGTGACGGGGACGAGAGAGGAGGCGGTGATGAGGGCAGGAAAGGAGGCAGTGATGGGACTGGGAGAGTCAGAGGCCAAGAGAGGTGTCGGTGGGGGCAGGGGTGGTGGGATCGGTGGATGGGCAAGGGCAGCGGGAGGCGACAACGAGGGTGAGGGCTGGGGTGGCAGGATCGGTGGACATGCGATGACTGGGGCCGAGAGAGGAGGGAGGTCCAGCGGGATTCGTCGAGAGGCATGGGGACGGTGACTGGGTTGGGAGAGTTAGATGGCATGGGGTCGGGATCGAGGGAGAGGAAGAGGAAGAGGCCGAGAGGGAAGATTAGGTCATCGTTTCAGGAAAAAAAAAAGAGGGAATAGGGCAAGAATAAGGTAGGAATAGGATTGGAATAGGCAGGAATAAGGTGGAATAGGAACATGCTCCGATACCATGTAGAAACTTGAATTCTTGTATATTATTATGCTTGGGATTCATCCCATTAAATATACACTTGATGATATACATAAGATAAATGCATATCAAAATATCCTAAATAGCATTAACCAAACATGGTTACATATCAATATATCTTATATATGAACATCTAAACATGGAAGGATATCTCTTAGGTAGGAAAGATGTTTAACACCCCCCCCCCCCCCCCCCCCCCCCCAAATTGAAGGTGCTTCTTGCAGATGAAATTTGGAGAGAAGGTGGCAGAAGTACTCCTTGGCATGGGACTTTGTAAGTAAATTAGCGATTTGATTGGTTGAGGAGATATGATGTAGATCAATAGTCCATTGCTGATAGTGGTGGTGAGTAAAGTGACAGTCAATTTCAATATATTTAGTACGCTCATGGAAGACAGCATTGCGTGTGATTGGATAGCACTATGGCTATCACAATAAATGGGCATTGAAGAGGATAGATGTATGCCCATATCATTAAGTAACTAGTGAAGCCAAACAATCTCAGCAGTAGTATGAGCAGGGCACGGTATTTAGCTTCTATGCTGGAGCGAGATAACTGATACTTTTTACTTTTCCAGGCAATCAGTGAGTTTTCGAAAATATGCAATATCTAGTTGTAGAGGTCGATCAGTGATATCTCCAGCCCATCTAAATCAAAGTATGCATGAAGATTTAGATCAGAAGAGGAAAGAAGTAGCCCATGATATAGAATGCCTTTGATATATCAGAGTATCGAAGCACAAAAGCATAGTGAGCAGAGCGAGGCACATACATAAATAGACTGACAAAATGAACTGCATGAGAAATACCGGTTGAGTGATAGTGAGGTAGTTGAGACTACCTACAAGTTGACGATACCGAGTGGGATCAGTGAGAATTTTTCCATCAGTAGGCTGAAGCTTTAGATTTATCTCAAGAGGGTATCAACAGTTTTATTATCTGAAATGCTGGCATGAATGAGTAAATCAGAGTTATATTTAGCTTGAGAAAGGAAAAGACCATCTGATTGATGGTTGACTTCAAATGCTAGAAAGAATCATAATGAGCCAAGATCTTCATTTCGAAGTACTTTGCAAGTATTGCTTGGAATCATAAATGACTGTTGGGTCATTTCCAGTGACAACCATATCACAACATAGAGAAGAAGTAGAACTATCCCATGACAGAAGCGGTGATAGAATAAGGTAAAGTCATGAAGGCTCTGGAGAAATCCATAACCAAGAGAGTGTTTGGATTTTTCAACCTAAGCGCAAGGTGCTTGTTTGATACCATAAAGTGCACGGCGAAGTGTTCCCAGTGAAGATGCAACCCAAGAGGGAGGGTGAAGTTTGATTTTATAAATTTTTTAAACTATTTAATAATGAACTAAAACAAGTATATGCTAATTATAATTAAGTGCTTGTGTTTTGCCAAGTGTTTGTGTGATTCAAAATAATAACAGCGGAATTAACAAAGTAATGCACAAAGAAAACAATCACACAAACACAAAGATATATAGTCATTCGGTGCACTCCAAGGCACCTACATCCACTTCCTAAGATCTTCTTGGAAATTTCACTATAATCATCAATATTATAATTGATTAGCTTTCCAGGCTCACTAATCAAAACCCAACTTATTTTTCCGGGCTAACAAGTCAAAACCCCTTGTTGGTTTTCTAATTTATGCTAACCAACAACCTCCGATGGTTTTACAGGCTTATCAACAACCTACCTTCGCTTTGCGGGCTAACCAAGAACCTAGTTGGTTTTATAACTTAGGCTTACCAACAACCTTGTTGGTTTTCACACAAGGCTCACCAACAAACCTCTCTTGGTTTTCCAAAGCTCACTAAAAATCTTGAGTAAATAATGTAAGAACAATATGAAAAGAATACAAAAAAAGCTTTTTTAAACAAAGCAAATATCTCTTTGAAGCCCTTGATTGTTGATGAAGAACTTTTCTTCAAGTTGTTGAAGCCTTTGATTGCAGCTTGATGATGTGAACTTGGATATACTCTTTGAAACTTTGAAGCTTGAAGGCTTGAATCACTCAATTCTTAAATCCTTCAAGGATATTCAATGATCTCACCAATGATTGCTTTTTCATTTGATTTTTGATGTTTAAATAGCCCTCCAAATCTTAAAAATTTATTTATGATCGTTGGAGAGCAGAACTAGCCGTTGGAAGTTTGTAAGAATGAATTTTGCCTCTCAGAAAATATAATCGTTATGCTTGTCAGAACTCGTGAGTCGACACTTGAGTCTTCATGAGTTGACACTTGATTTCTATGAGTCGATACTTGATTTTGTCGAGTCGACACTTGAGTCTAAAACCTTCAAATGGCATAGTTCTATATTTTCAAAAATCTCAGGCCTTGAGTCGACACTTAAAAACCTTGAGTCGATACTTGGAACTTATGATTCGACACTTGATCTTCATAAGTTGACACTTCAATATACCGGTTGAAATCTACATGCCAATCTTCAGAAGTGTCGACACCTTGAATCCATGAGTCGACACTTGGCTGTCCAGTGTTGAATCTTGTCCAAAATCAAAATTTAAGCCCTTCAAGTTCTTCCTTATAAATTCCAAAGTCCATATGCTTGATTTTTCATTAATTAAGGACTTTCTTCAACTAAAAACATGTATTTCTTCATTCAACATGGATGAGTATTAAGATATGATGAACATACTAAATACACAATTAGTACTCATTTATACTTAAACATTTTGTCAATCATCAAAATCAAGATCAGAGTCAACAATCTTTCCTTTTTTGATGATGACAAAACCTTTAAGTATATGAATAGGGTAAGCTTAAAAGATTAACAACAATATAAACATGTAAGCTCAAAATCAATAAGCATTAAGCTCCCCCTTAAAATATGATCCAAAAGATTTTCAAAGATCCTTCAAAACATTTTTCAAAATATGCAAAAATTTTAATTTTCTCCCTCTTACTAATTCTTTTTTAAGATTATAACATTTTTCTTTCTTCTTCCCCTTTTGCACTTTCTTTTATTTCTCTTATAATTTTCATATTTATCATATCTTTCCCTTTTCATACTTAACATATTCTCCCCCTTTTTGATATCATAAAAAAGGGTGAAAGGCAATACAAAATGGAAATGAAGGTGAAAAGAATAGCAAGTAGATCATCAAAATCAATACATGAAATCAATTAATCATTATACCAATTGAATATGATACTAATTGAACATGATATCACAAAAATGATATGCATATGCAAAAAATAATTTAATGTATATTAGCTCTAATATGTATATTATCCATTCACCTCACTTGTTCATGAGATAAGGCCACAGCGACACCCCAACCATCATAAGAGACCCCAGTGAATGGGAAGAGAGGATCTTTAAACCCTACTTAGCTCCTATGACCGGATGGCCATGGTAACTAACCCAATCTGAAGCAGTTACTAGGAGTACTTCTTTTATTTATTTTTGATACCAATTGAATGTAACTCCCCTCAAAGGATTAGATTTGAAAACAAGGAAGAGTATTAGAGCAATATAAGTATGATATCAAGAAAACATTCAAAGCATCATATGTATATAATGACAATAAATCTTTGGATGCTCCCCCTAAATGTTATTCCCCCTTAAAAATATGCATTCATTGAGGAATAAAAATATTAAAGCACAAGCATCACAATTTTAGACAATTTCATATATGAACATAAATACCAAGTCTGAAAGTAAAGATTTGAATTTTCAAGATATACAAGATTTTTAAAATGTAAAGCATTGATCATTTAAAAATTTTTAGCATGATTTCAAATTCATTCAAAATGATTTGATATCCATACAAATGCTAGAAGTAATATGATACCAAGTCTAGCTACTGGATTAAGGGTTTATCAATATGCATACCTTCTTCTTAAATGTAACCCTTAACTACAAGTTCTATACTTGATTCAAATCATTTCTAGCTTAAGCAAGGATACCAAAAAATGTAAACACATAAATCATAATATTTTACTTGAAATAGTTTAAAACTATATTAATCAAAATCAAGTGAATGTCTAATAATTATAAGTTAATCATAAGAGTATAAAATTCATCACTATCAAAGAGTTCATGATCACAACAAATGACTATTAGTCTATGCTTGATTCTAATTAACCAATTGAAATAATTTTCAAAGCAATATACAACTTTAAAAGTATTTTTCATGAAGTAATCAAAATCAAGTGAAGGTCTTATAATCATAAGTTTAATCATGATAACTTGAAATTCATCAACATCAAAAAGTTCATAATCATAACCAATGACTATAAGTCTTAAACTTGATTCTAATTAACCATTTAAAATAATTTTTCATAGTAATTGATGCAACATTTATAACAAATATTCAACTATATTTTAAATTATGGAAGGAAATGTTTAGAATTTACTAATATGTATGATCCTTCTTTTATCATTTAGTCCAAAATGTAGTAGGTATACTTCTTTAAATTATCTTATACAACCATTTTTCAAAAACTTTCTTTCTTCTTGTTAGACTACAAGACATTCCTGCAAAATATACTAAGTAGACACCCAAACTTTTTGGATCTTTTCAGGTTAGTGACTATGATTCCTTTTGGAATCCAAACTTTTCTTATTTTACAAAGATATGCATTATGTCTAGATTTACAACAAGTCAAATTGGAAGAAGTAGGAATAAGGAAATTCTTCAAAAAATTTTGCTTCTTTTCTTCAATCAAAAATTTTTTCTCATTCAAAAATTTATTACTTAAAACTTTCAAAACATCATTTTCTTTTTCTAAAAATTCTTTTTATTTAGAAAAATTATTCTTTTCAATTTCTAAAACATCAATCTTTACATTTACATCATCGCTTTTATTTGCAAGAATGGTGTTCTCAAGAGAAAAAAAATCTACATGTCTTTTTAATTTCTTGTGCTCAATTTCTAGCAATTTATATTTTATGCACAAGATCATTGAATGCATCATGTAATTCATCAAAGATAAAATCATATTTATTTTCAGCACATACCTTTTCCTCATTTGCCATGAAGCAAAGATGGGCAACTTCTTGTTCTTTCTCCGAACTGGAATCTTCATTATCACTCCAAGTTGCCATCATTGCCTTGAATTTCTTTTTGGCCTTGAGGGTTATAATCTTCTTCTTCTTTTGATCAGCAACCACTTCCTTGTGCCACAAATTCAACTCATAGGTCATGAGTGAACCAATAAGCTCCTCCAAAGATAGGTTATCAATATCTTTGGCTTCTTGAATCATCGTTACCTTTGGATCCCATGATATTGGCAAAAATCTAAGAATTTTATTAACCAAATCATCATTAGTATAGACTTTGCCAAGACTTTTCAATTCATTAACAATAGTCATAAATCTAGTATACATATCAGATATAGATTCAAAATGTAGCATTTCAAATATTTCAAAAGAATGAACAAGCATATTAATTTTAGTACATTTTATTTAAAGAGTACCCTCATGAGTAACCTCAAGTGTGTCCCATATTTCCTTCGTTGATGTGCATGTGAAATCTTATTGAATTCATTAGAGTCCAATGTATAATAAAGCAAGTTCATTGCTTTAGCATTAATTTTAGATTGCTTAATGCCATATTCTTTCCAATCCTCTTTGAGCTTTGGAATGGAAATATCATTAACCAAAATGAAAGGAATATGAGGACCATTATCTATAACTTTTCAAAGATAATAACTAATAGATTGAATATAGATGTGTATGCGAGTTTTCCAAAAAGTATAATTAGTGTCATTGAAAAATGGTGGTCTATTAGTTGCATGTCCTATAGCAAAACAAGCACCTTCTAGGACGGCCATGATCTTTTAACTCAAAATTGTTGAAAACTTTGCAAATCACCAAGTCTAGATATCAACGATTTTGGATTTCGGGCTCTGATATCACTTGTTGCCCAGTGAGGATGCAACCCAAGAGGGGCCTGAATTGAATTTTATAAAACTTTTAAACTATTTAATGTTGAACTAAAATAAGTATGTGCTAATTGCAATTAAGTGATTGTATTTTGCCAAAGTGTTTATGTTCTTCAAATAATATGCAGCGGAATTAATAAAGTAAATGCATAAAGAAAACAATCACACAAAATAAAGATATATAGTGGTTCGGTATACTCCAAGGCACCTACATCCACTTTCCAAGTTTTTCTTAGAAATTCTACTATAATCACCAAGATTACAGTTGATTAGTTTTCTGGGCTCACTAATCAAAACCCAACTTATTTTTCCGGGCTCACAAGTCAAAATCCCTTGTTGGTTTTCTAACTTAGGCTAACCAACAATCTCTGATGGTTTTACGGGCTTACCAACAACCTACCTTGGTTTTGCGGGCTAACCAAGAACCTAGTTGGTTTTATAACTTAGGCTTACCAACAACCTTGTTGGTTTTCATATAAGGCTCACCAACAAATCTCTCTTGGTTTTCCAAGGCTCAACAAAAATCTTGAGTAAACAATGTAAGAACAATATGAAAAGAATACAAGAAAAGTTTCTTAAACAAAACAAATACCTCTTTAAAGTCCTTGATTGTTGATGAAGAACTTGTCTTCAAGTTGTTGAAGCCTTTGATTGCAGCTTGATGATGTGAACTTGGATGCACTCTTTGAAACTTGGAAGCTTGAAGGCTTGAACCACTCAATTCTTGAATTCTTGAAGGATATTCAATGATCTCACCAAAGGATTATTTTTTCATTTAATTCTTGATATTTAAATAGCCCTCCAAATCTTAAAAATCTGTTTATGACCGTTGGAGAGCAAAACTAGCCGTTGGAAGCTTGTAGGGATGAATTCTGTCTCTAAGAAAATATAGCCGTTGTGCCTATCAGAACCCGTGAGTCAATACTTGACTTCTGTGAGTTGACACTTGAGTCTTCATGAGTCGACACTTGATTTCTGTGAGTCAACACTTGAGTTTCTTAAGTCGACACTTAATTTTGTTGAGTCGACACTTGAGTCTAAAACCTTCAAATGGCATAGTTCTGTATTTTCAAAAATCTCAGGCCTTGAGTCAACACTTGGAACTTGTGAGTCAACACTTGATCTCATGAGTCGATACTTCAATGTGCCGGTTGAAATTCTGCGTGCCAATCTTCAGAAGTGTCAACACCTTGAATTCATGAGTCGACACTTGGCCTGTCCAGTGCTGAATCTTATCCAAAATCAAAATCAAGCCCTTTAAGTTCTTCCTTATAAATTCTAAAATCCATATGCTTGATTTTTCATTAATTTAAGAACTTTCTTCAACTGAAAATATGTATTTCTTTATTCAACATGGATGAGTACTAAGATCTGATGAACATACTAAAACACATAATTAGTACTCATATATACTTAAACATTTTGTCAATCATCAAAATCAATATCAGAGTCAACACGAAGTTTACATACTTGATGAGGCTGGTGAGGTAAGCTAGGAGGCGGCATCATGTATACTTCTCCAGACATGTCTCCATGTAGAAAGGCATTCTTGACATCAAGCTGATATAAGGACCATCATTTGGCAGCGACGATAGTAAGTAGAGTACGGACATAAGTCGTACGGGTAACAGGAGCGAAGGTCTCTTCATAGTCGATGCCATACTCCTGTGTAAATCCTTTGACAACAAGACGAGCCTTATAGCGCTCTATGGAACCATCAGCCTTAGTTTTGATCTTGTATATCCATTTGCAGCCCATGATTGATTTTCTAGGTGGCAGATCAACCAGGTCCCATGTATGAATTTTTTGTAGAGCCTCAAGTTCTTCTGACATGGCATTCTGCCAGGAAGGATTAGATGATGCCTCTTGATAGGATTTAGGTTCTTGTAAAGGCAAGATAGTGGACAAGTAGTAATGATAATCTGTTAAATGAGCCGATGGATTATGATTGCGAGTAGGATATTGCCTCTCAGGTGCTACCAGATTGCTCACAAGAGGAGTGTCAGTTGGGGAGATAGTAGACTGGCCAGGTTGTTCGGAATGCCCATCTTTCTTAAGTAGTGGTGCATGAGAGGGAAAAGGATCAAGCTGGGGTTCTTGACGGAGAAATGAATATTTTTTATAAGATAAGGAAAAGAAAGGAATTTGTTTTCAAAAGGTGACATGCCTAGAAATGCATAATTTTTGAGTTAAGGATGATAGCACCGATATCCTTTTTGTTGGATCCCATATCCTAAGAAAATACAGATTGTATTTTTTTTGGATAATTTGTCACACTCACACTTGGGGAGATGAACAAAGCAAGTACAGCCAAAAATACAAAGATGGTCATAGTAAGGTGGAGAGTTATAAAGCCGTTCAAAGGATGATAGAGTACCAAGGACACGGGAAGGAAGGTGATTAATTATATATGCAGCAGTATTCATAGCTTCTCCCCAAAAGACTTTCGGAATAGAAGAGGAAAGCAGTAAAGTACGGGCGATTTCAACAATATGACGATGTTTTCTCTCAGACACACCATTTGTTGAAGAGTTTTAATACAAGATAACTGCAAAAGTGTGCCCTGAGATTTAAGATAATGGTTGAATGATTTTGAAAGATATTCGCCACCAGAGTTAGAACGAAAGATTTTTATATGTTTAGAAAATTGTATTTTGATCATGGTGGCAAATTCAATATAAGCTTTTAAAACTTCAGAGCGAGCATGCAAAAGATAGAGCCAGGTGTAGAGAGTGAAATCATCAATGAAAATAACATAATAAGCAGAACCACCCATAGAGGATATAGGGGCAGGACCCCATACATCAAAGTGAATAAGATCAAAAGGAGCAATAGTAGTAGAGAGACTTAAAGAAAAAGGTAAGGCAGATTGTTTTGATAGTTTGTAATGAACACAACATGATTCTTTTATTACAGAGATAGAACCAAGCAAACTTTTATTATTAATTGAGATAACTTTAAAAAGAAAAGATGACCTAAATAATCGTGCCAAGACATAAAAGAAAATTATTAGTGAAAACAACAGCGACAGAGTGAGTACCAAAACTAGGAGGAACATAAAGCGTATCCAAAACAAAAAGTCGACCAATCTTATGGCCTGTCCTAACTTCCTTCCCCATCGAGCAATCCTGCACAATACAACCAGAAGAAGAAAATGTAACTGTAAGTCCTTTGTCATATAATTGGCCAATGGAAATAAGATTCATAAAAAGTTTAGTAGCAAGAAGAACTTCAGAAAGGTATAGGTTAGGAGAGTGAATGGTTCCACGATGGCTAGTAGAAATGAGTGATCCATTTGAAGTTTGAATATGGAGTAGAAAAGGAAGAGAAAACATATTGGAAGATGTTAGGGTTGAAAGTCATATGATTAGAGGCACCAGAATCAAAGAACCACTTACCTGGCAGAATGGAGGTGTTGGAAGAAGATGAGGTAGCGGGATTATCAATAGAGAGAGCCTGATGAATTATTGTCTGGATATCATTGGGAGTAAGTGATGTGGCTGCTTGGGCTATAAGCTCTGGCATAACAGTAGTAGCAGTGAGGATGAGCGATCTCCAGAGTTTCGAGCTTTGGTTTTCATGTTGTTGGAGTTTGGATGGGGGCAATTCCAAACAACATGTCCGACTTTCGTACAGTAGGTACACTGCATGGAGGATGTATCATGGAGTCGAGAAGTAGATGCCTGACAGTTGTGAGCAATATGGCCAAACATCTTGCAGGAGTGACACTGAATTTGAGACAATCCCTTCGATTTAATCCATGTAGACAATATGAGAGAGTCATCATGGTTGGAGGAGATGATCTTCTTCTGGGTTTCTTCAGCAAGTAACTCAAACAGTACAGTGTTAACAGATGGAAGAGGAGATCGGTAAAGAATAGAAGCCCGAACAAACTCAAATTCATCATGAAGGGCCGGCCACGAGGAATTGAATAAGACAAAACTCTTCTCGAAATTGATAATAAAGTTCTGCATCATGGGTCCACTTGGGCTCCATCAAGGCAAGTTGATCCCAAATCAGAGACATCTGAGAGTGAAAGTCAGCCACGGACTGCTCTGGTTGTTGCTTGAGATTACGAATGTCCAATTCAAGCTTATATTTGAGAGCAAAATTTGTCTGATTATACCGCTTGGCGAGGAAGTCCCACACTTCCTTTGGAGTCTCCAACTTGCTGAAATGTAAGCTGATGGAGGGACTAACAGTGTTAGAAATCCATGTCATAATTTTATTGTTGCCAATCTCCCATGTCGTAAAAGACTCCCTGGGTGCAAGTGGATATGAAATTTCACCAGTAATATACTACCAAAGTCCACGTCCTTTTAAGAAGATCTTCATCATGAAGGACCATTGGGGATAATTAGTCCCATTCAAGTGAACCACAATCGGCTGAGCGACATCAATTATGATGAACCAAGTAAAGTCGGTTGAAATCCACGGCAGGCTCAGAGAGCAGAACCGGTGGAGATGCGGAAGTCACGGGCAGAGATGGAGGATTCCAATGGATGGAGAGACTCTTTGCAGTGAAATCCGGTGGTGTTTTCACTATCCTTGGACAATCCATCATGGAGAAGAGCAGCATAGGCGAAGGCTAGCGGCACGAGAGAAGGTGGCATAGCAACACGGCAGCGACTTTGATTCCATGCATGTCTGCGGTCGGATGGGAGATAGGCTGGATTCTGGAAGCAGAGGGACGAATCTAGAGGTCAGTGCACGGGGAGAGTCAGAGGCTGGTGCACGGGGAGAGTTGGGGATGATTCTAGAGGAATCCGGCATCGTCGACGTCGATCGGTTGCTAGGGCCGGTGCAGGGGCGTGGGAGGCGTCGGCAGGGGCGGTGGCGACGAGAGGTGGCCATGGGGGCAGGGGCAATGGGAGACATCGAAGGGGGCAGGGGTAGTGAGAGGCATCAACGAGGGAGGCATTTAGCGGGGGCGGCGACGGGGGTGGGAGAGGAGGCGGTGATGGGGTTGGGGAGTAAGAGGCCAAGAGAGGCACCAGTGACGGGGACGAGAGAGGAGGCGGTGACGAGGGCAGGAAAGGAGGCAGTGATGGGACTGGGAGAGCCAGAGGCCAAGAGAGGTGTCGGTGGGGGCAGGGGTGGTGGGATCGGTGGACGGGCAAGGGCAGCGGGAGGCGACAACGAGGGTGAGGGCTGGGGTGGCGGGATCGGTGGACGTGCGATGACTGGGGCCGAGAGAGGAGGGAGGTCCAGCGGGATTCGTCGAGAGGCGTGGGGACGGTGACTGGGTTGGGAGAGTTAGATGGCGTGGGGTCGGGATCGAGGGAGAGGAAGAGGAAGAGGCCGAGAGGGGAAGATTAGGTCATCCTTTCAGGAAAAAAAAAAGAGGGAATAGGGCAAGAATAAGGTAGGAATAGGATTGGAATAGGCAGGAATAAGGTAGAATAGGAACATGCTCCGATACCATGTAGAAACTTGAATTCTTGTATATTATTATGCTTGGGATTCATCCCATTAAATATACACTTGATGATATACATAAGATAAATGCATATCAAAATATCCTAAATAGCATTAACCAAACACGGTTACATATCAATATATCCCATATATGAACATCTAAACATGAAAGGATATCTCTTAGATAGGAAAGATGTTTAACAATATTCAGGCAATCATCATCATGGCAAATATCAAGCTTCTTGAGTCCCCCAATATCATGCCACAACTATACCCTTTCTTGGCTAACCATTGCTTCCCTAAATATCGTAACAAATGTGTCCACCTAAACTCTACTCCGGAGTTCCAAAGCATCGAGTATAATTGTAAATTTTGGGCCACGCTAAACCCTCCACACTTTTATGCCTTGCTTATGCTAGCATGCCCTGCAAGATGTCTGCAGTTAAATCAATGACAATGTGCCCATCTAAGATAGGTAGGCTGCTATCACGCCACATCACATATATATATATATATATACATATATAGGCAACCAGTAGCGTATACTACGTTATTTTAAAAAATCTGGCTGTATATACTCTGGATGCATGCACCATGCTGTCTTTTTTTTTTTTTTTTTCCCTTCCCAATAAATATTAGCTAAGCTAGTCTCTCTCCCATTTTTTTTTTTTTTTTAAAAAAAAAATTTTCATGGAAAAAATCCCAAGCATTCTATGTACAGGAAATATAATGGAAGAGCAGAGGGCCCATTTCTGGAATGGCAACTCGGTTCTTTTGCACGCTTCCCACGAAGGGCACGGGATGCTGGCTTCCTAATCGTGGTAGCGTGGCTGAGAGAGAGCTCTTGGAAGTTGGCAATGGCATTGTGCGGTCATTTTCGGCAGGATCGTGTCATTTATATTTCTACTTTGCTCCTCGCTCTACTCTACAGTGAGCAGTTTCAGAGCCGCGACAAGGATAAAGGTTTAATCTATCGGGTGTGGTCAAAAAGAGTGGAGGATACGATCATAGGAAAAGTTAACTCTGCAGTCACTTAGCTAATATTCCCCAGTTACCCTCCCCATAAAGCAGCGTAGTATCTCTTCTACCGCATAAAAGCTGTCTCACTGTGAAAAATGTCCTATTGGCATAAGTGGCTTTTAATTTTTCTAAATTTATGAATTTGGTAATGTGCAAGGAAATGGGAAAAAGAAAAAAACAAGGGAAATATGAACTGCTCTTAGGAATTTGTTAAGTAATGCAAATATCTAGTCTGTATTGTTTCTGTAGAGTATAAGTTGTTTCATTTAAAATAAAATAAAATAATAGTGTATTAACATATTAAATGCATACCATCCATGTCCATTCATCCTATTACCTTCATATACCTAGTTGCAAATGTATCCAACTAAAGATCCGTCTGCATGTTTAGGTCTAAAATTCCATGGAATTCGTGTGTATCGGGCTAAGACAACCAACTAAGTAAGACCGAATTAGGATTATAATTTTAAAAATATCAAAAATCATCTAATTAGGCCGGCCGTAATCCCATGAGGATGAAAAAAAAAAAAAAAAAGACATGCTAAGGTTTTTTTTTTTTTATATAGGATTTAGACCGGCCTACTCCAATAGTTTTTGGGGTTTTTATAATTGTAAGCATGATCATGCCTTGCTTAGCTAGCTATTTTGGTCCAATCCATGAATCATATAAAATTTTGTACCTAGACATCCAAATAGATCATAAAATAATAAAACTTTTAGAACATGCCATTAATCCCAAAACCAAGGAAAGTTTTTTGAGCATTCATGCATATATTCATTGATATATTCTGCTTTTGAGCATAGGAGTGCATTCACTATATCAATAGCACAAAAAAAAAAAAAGAAAAACCTAATGGAGAACTATGCATGTTTGGTTAGAAGAGTTGGACTGTGAAATGGGAATGTGAATTTATGACTTCCATTCTAATCATTTAGTTGAGAAAATCGTGTTCCTATTTCAATTTCAAAGCAAAATGTAAATATGCCAATTTTTCAAAATCCAATTTCTAGCTTTTTCTAATACACTACAAGAAAATTAATTATTAATGATTGCTAATTATCATCGCTAATAACAAATTTGTCATCGCTAATCATATTAGCGATGAAAAGCAATCGCTATTAATCTATCTTAAATACCTCTATCACTAATCATCATTATTAGTGATGACAAAAAAAATCATTACTAATAATATTTTAAGTTTTCTAAAAAATAATTAAATAAAAAAATATATTAGCCACCAAAATATATCGTGGCTAAAAACTTATAGTCGCCGGTAATAAAGCTTTAGCAACGGCAATCACCATCACCAAAGCCATCTCTAATAATTTTTTTTAAAAGTCATAATTAATTTTATAAAAAATATTTTAATTTTAATAGCAAACAATTATAGTTCTTAAAATCCAATTATAAGTAAATTAATAATTAATAACTATAATTATAAATAAAAACTAATTAAATTATATTAAAAATATAAATCATATCTGAATGCTGAATCATGCCGGTTTCTGATAGATGATCATTTTTCTACATTACATGATAGTGAATATACTCGACTGCCATATCTTATAGATGCTTTACTAGAGGAAGAGAGATTTTGGACATAATCAATTTTTAGAAAATGTAATAACATAAGAGTATAATTTATAGTCGAACATGGAACATGGAGAGAGCCCATGACCAAGTGGCACTTCGGCGGAGTTGCTCATTGGTGACACTAGTGGCCTCGAGGAGCTCCTACATCGTGGATGCCAATCGGAAAGCTTCGAGCACCTCGGCCCCTATCATGGAGTCCTTGGCCTCGGCGTTCCCCAAGATCACCATGTCGTGGACCCGGAGCCTCGTAGGGCCTCTCGAAAGCTTGCGGAAGAGGCTTTGCACCTTCTCCCTCTTCGATGAAGGGCCACCACCACCCTTCATCTTCCTCCTCTTCTTCATATTCTTCTTCCTCTCTGATGGTGGGGGGAGTACAAGGTGTTGGGAGTGGGGAGCCAATGTGAGGAGTGGACAACACGGCACAGGGGAGCATGGGGCGCTGGGAGTGGGGAACCGGTGTGAGAAGGGGGCAGCACGGCATGGGAGAGCACGACGTGGGGAGAAGGCAGCACCGCACCGGGGAGCATGGCATGAGGAGGAGGGAATCGTAGCCTGGAGCTAAATTTAATGGTGCAGGAGAAAAATTTGGCTAATCGTGCGTCCAGTAGGAATCATAGCCCGTGAATATTTTTAGCGGCGGCAAGCACAACTATCGCCAAAAGTGGTCGATGAAATCTATAAATTATTAGCGACGGTAATTTACCGTCGCTGATATATATTTATCGTCACCGATATATTTTCAATATATATATATATATTTAAAAAAAATTAAATATTATTAGCGATGACAAGTCGCCATCTCTAATAATATATTTGTCATCTCTAATATTTTTCAAAATAAAAAAAATAAAATTTAAATATTATTAGCGATGGCATGTTGCTGTCACTGATAATAATAATTTTCATTACTAATATATTTTTAAAATAAAAAAATTAAAAATTTAAATATTATGATACCATGAACGCGATGGCTAACTTATTATCATTAATAATTATTTCGGTTTTATCCACTAACCAGATGCGTCGGAGGATATTGCCATAATTTTAATTTATCCCGATTTTGATTTCAATTTCAGTTCCATGAATCAAGTACATGGGAAGGCTAAAATTATTGTGATAAGAAAAAAAACCGAACCGAATTATTCTGTTATTATTTCTTGCAGCTGAATCCCGCGATCAAATAAAAGCCGGTTGGAGCAGTGCACCATCAACCTCGAAGCAATCCAAAAAGAAAGCAATAGAGTCAAAAGGACTCATGGATCGATAACGCGGGATGCAAGCGTAGGCCACGGGCCCCAAGAACTGCCCAAATCCACTAAAATCCATGAAAGGCCGAGGACGGGTCCGGGTCCACAGCCGGCTCCAGGCCATGTGGGAGGTCGAGGAGAAGTCCAAAATGCGGTGCAGTCAACCAAAAGTCCGTGGCCTCTCTAGCTTTCTCTTTCTTTAGCGGGTTCAACACGTGGACTGTGGCCTTTTGTACTTTGTTTTCCATGGAGGGAGTCGAGGCATTCGGGCTCTTCCGGGGTTTGCGCTCCATCGCATTAAATGGGTGTGAGAAAGATGGATATCAATTATTGAAGCCTCACCGCTGCCGGTGCCACCGCTCGCTGGGTTCGGTCTTTCCATCGGGGAAGGTGGGGTTTGTCTTCTTCCCCTTGTTTTCATGGTTATACGGACTCCGAGGCATTTTTGATGATTTGAAGGACCTGTTTGTTTGATTGTGCAGTACCATTGTCCAAGCATTTATCATAGGTATTTGTTAGATTTTTTTATAAAAAATAAATTCCATACAGCCGCTTCCGCACGGATTTTTGTCCCGTCGAATAATATTCGATTTAAAATATTAAATTTTTATTTTTTTTATCATCAAAAATATTTATTAGATTTTTTTTAAAAAAAATAAATTTGATATAGTTGCTTCGTAGATTCTCATCCTCCCCGACAATGTTCGATTTAAAATATCGAATTTCCGTAACTATTTTTATCATCAAAGATATTTATTAGAATTTTTTAGAAAAAAATAAATTTAATTTAGCTACTTCCGTAGATTCTTATCCTGTCGGATAATGTTCGGTTTAAAATGCCAAATTTTTATAACTTTTTTTTACCACCAAAGAAATTTGTTAGATTTTTTTATAAAAAATAAATCCAACGTAGCTACTTCCGCGGATTCTCATCCTGCCAGATAATTTTCGATTTAAAATACTGAATTTAAGTAACTTTTTTTCACCACGAAGATAAGCACGTCAACCTACTACCAAATCATCATAGGTTCCGGGATTTATCTTGGATTTAATCGAATCATCCACGAATCATTTCTTGAACCCATAATCGGTTGATTATGAGATGAAATTCCGACCAACTAGGCTACCACTTTAACGGTTGGATTCATATAAAATTTGTGATTCCACGTATAATATTGTTAGAGATGGCCATATAAAGTTGCACTAAGATAACTTAAACAAGCAGAGCACCACAATATTGGTTGGGTATTATTGTTGCAGTAAAAGAGCAGAATGTTTTCTTTTTTTTTTTTTTTTGGTCTTTAAAACATGTTATCCCACATGCATGTCTATCAAGCATGGCATGCTAAGGTTGTGCCATCAGATCTCAACAAGCAGACAGGCACTACAATTATATAGAGTATGTGTGACAAGCAATATGAAAATACTAAATCAATGCATGCAATTGTCAAGAGTAATTACTGAAAAATTCTAAGTATTAGTTTGGTAGAGATGGATGGTCTATTGTAATAAGAATATCAGCACCATGGTGATGAATTTGATGAGTTATAAAAACTTACAAAGAGAGTACACTAATAGCTCTATTAGAAATGATCTGCTAGTATTGCATTATTGTACCATAAGATCCTAACAAGCGGAGAAAGCGCCAAAATGGTGAACTCCAAGGAGTACTAAAAATTATAATTGAATTTATATTATAGGGTCAATCTTTTATACAAAAACAAGCTATATTGCATTTTAAGTATTTGTAAAGGTTTACCCTACAAGTACATTTAAAATGTCTTATAGCTCGTTTTTTGTCCAATAAGTAGGGGTTTTCTTAATAAAATAAGTCCTATACGCGTGCATACGCACGCGTGCGATAAAGGGCTACCCCATGATGAGTACTAGACCGAGTACTAACATATACTACTCATTGGTACGAGGGCTTTTCTCAACTCTGATTCACCTCCTACTATAGTATAGGAGCCTAAGGATTTTTTACTAGGAATTGGCCTCCCAAACTTGCGGATGATTTCAGATGTAGCGTTGATATAGATGACATGATAATATTGCATTATAAAATATTAACAATCAGGGAGGAGACAAAATTGTAGAATCCATCAAGTTGTAGGAAATTATAAATTGAGTGCACTTGCCGAGCAATCATAAAAATTGTTTGTTAATTAGCCTCCAAATCATGCGATCCGCATTTTACTCTATCAAATCTAAGCTTGATAAGATTTTACCATTAAATTTTAACAAGTAGAGGAATGCAACAACTTTGAGAAGTTATATTGGAGATCACGATGCTTTTGATACCATTTGGCCCTAGTAATCAAAAAATTATAAATGGTAAAAATGCCATTTAAATATCAAAACAATAGAATATGTTATAGAAGATATTCCATGAAAGATGGAGTACAAGGCCTCTTTTATGCAATCATGTTGACACACAAGCTCATCTTCTATCATATTATTGTGCTTTGTTCTTCTAATACTTCTATAGTAGTTAGTATTAGGAAAAATAGTTTATTCATAAATTGACAAAACTCATTGAACTTTAAAAAAAAAAAAAAGACAACCATGGCTTTCAAATTAATTATAAAAATTTGCAATTCAAAGCACCAATTTGGTATTGTGCATATAGTGATTTCCGCATCATATCTTTATTAGATTTTATTTTTCATATCCCTTCTTGATGGTGTATATACAAAGATACTAAGAGAAGCAGAAAAAAGTATTGTCTAGAATTGTGATTTACACCGTCTTGACATAATTTTGAGAAGCTTGCATATTTTAGTTGTATTATTAAATTCTTTGATAAAATAGAAAAAATCATGATTCCAAATCACATAAAGAAAACAACTCTACATAAAAATTAACCAAAAAAAATTACGTACACAAACAACCAGATCATGCATTTGATCTTATTAATCTTTTTCTAGCTCATTGGTTGGAAGAAATTTAAATTTTGTTTCGTGTACGTTTACTTCCATGCAAACAACTTTATATGATAACGTAGGAGTGAAAGTAGTATGGATAATATTCGATTATATCTGATTTTATATCCGAAACTATTCGAATATAGATAGAAATTTAAATATTCGACTGATATCCATATCCGTATCTATATCTCTAAAAAAATATAGGTATGGATAGACAACTATCCGGTCCGTATTTGGATATCCGATTATACTTATAATTTTATTTAATTTTATATAATATTTATTAAAATTTTTAAAAAATATGTAGACATATTAACATGATATTAACTTGATTTATATCCTTCACTTAGTAATATTTTTGATTCTATAGTTATACAGTTCAATTATCCGACTTAAATCCATATTTGTATCTATATTATTAGTATTCGATTTATATCCATATCCATTTAAAACAAATATATTGATATAATTTTTTTTATGTCTGATTGATATCCATATCTGTATTTATACTCGTCAAACAAAATAAATATGGATATAGATACATTGATATCGATCCAATTTCAGCCCTATGATAAAGTCTCCTACATGCGACCAAATATCAACATGCATACATAATCACCAAAATAGTACCAAAAACAACATGGTGTACATTATGTTATTAGTTATTTATGCACAAATGTAAGCCACAAAATATAAATTTGTTTAGCCACCAAATATATAAAAATTTATGGAAGCATCACCTCCTCAATCTAATGCACATATTCAATTTCTTTTTTCCCAAAAAAAACTATAACACCATTCTCTTTGAACCCTGTATATTTGAATTTACATTAAAAAAGTAAGTATTAATCTAAAATAAATGATTACACATTTAATCTTTAAGCTAGTAAATCGTACCAATTCAACGTAAAGTGAAAAAATAATAATAATAATAAAATAAAAGCGGGTATACATCTAACATAAAATCACAGCACCTTTAAAAAATAATTAAAAAAAAAATAGTAACAATAGCAGGCACGGAGGATACTTCATACGTGCCACAAGTACAAATAACTTTCTATATAATAAATTATTATAAACATTTTAAATACTGAAGTATATTTTTTATAATGACTTGAAGCTCAAGCAGTAATAATGGAAATCTTGGAAGCTATATCTACAAGCCAACTCAATTATCATGGTCACTGGATCAAAGAGCTTCCATGTAAATAAAAAATGGCGTGGGGGAACGCAAATCAAGAGCTTGGAGGGGAGGGTAGCACCAGCTGCGTCCGGGATTTGGTTCTGGCCGAACCCTTTTGTCGGCCCAGCGGCGGAGGACCTCACCGCCCCTCCCCCCCCCCCCCCCAAAAAAAAAAAAAAAAAAAAAAAAGTCGACGTGACAGCTCCTCCGACCAAGTACGATTTTCCCCTGCCACCCAAATCTCTTCTTTGTCCCCTCCGCGGCCTCCAACCCCTGTACTCCCCACTCTCGCTACTCGACAAATCCTACCACCACTTCACTTTTTTTTTTTTTTTCTTTCTTTCTTTCTTTTTCCTCCTTCCTTTCTCTCTCTCTCTCTCTGTCAACCGCTCTGCTTTGCTTTGTTGTTTGTCATTTCACTACCAGTGGTAAAAACAGGACCTTTGTCAGGGTGGGGGAGCCGGTGGGACCCGGTATTGGGTCGGGCCAGGTATCGGCCCGAATGCGGTGGTTGGTAATTTTGTCTTGGAACACGAGTCGGGCTAGTGGAGTCGTGGGGTCCATGAGCTGGTTCAGAAAATGAAATGGGTTAGGTCAGGCATCTGGACCCATCAGGAGGGAGTGAGATTCTTCGGGCTTCAACCCTTTTTCCAGCTGGAGCCAAGTAAACCAGATCATGATCGGCATGAGAAGTTTGACATCATTAAAATCGGTTAGAACGGATTGGTGGCTTGGGTTGAGTTAAGATTTGGGTGCTCCATGCGTGGGAATGTTTTGCTTGGGGTTCAGATTTCTTGAATTATTAGGTTTTGATTTTTCGGACTCAAATTAATTAAAATTTTCTGGATAGTTAGGCTTCTAAATGATTACAACCAACCAACTGATCATCTAATCAACTACCTAACCTACCAATCTCCTGATCCAACCCCACAATCGCTTGGCACGCCTCCAAGTTTTCAGGGATCATCATCTCTAGCATCCCTGTCATGACCTTCCAAGCCTCTCCAGGATTTGAAAGAATCATGTAAAATCCTACATTTCGGCTATGATTTGGATTTGATGCCGAGAATAACGTGTTTCCTGGTTGAATGAATGAAACACACTGGTGCATGCATGCCCTCGATTTTCGATAGCCCGGAGACTTATAATCATGTATGTTGATTTCCTGGCTTTTTTCCTACTTTAAACACCAACGAAAATGCATGCATGAGATGGTTAATAAAGTTGTTTCATCAGTAGTATAGCGGACCAAAGTATTGTTTAATGAGTTGAGGCTTAAATTAGGATGAGCATGCTGGACTCCATTTTTTTTTTGGCTAGAGGACACTGGAGTGTTCTTTCGATCTTACATGGCATTTGTCTTTTTCTTATTAAAATCACTTTTATTATACTAATCCAATAAAATATATACTATTAAGTGAATAAAAAAAATAAAACATACAAAAAAAATCAGAAAAGAATACTTGACTCGATCATTTATAAAAAAGTTTGCAAGTAATTAATCACCCATGTTGCCATCCAATCAACAGTATTGTTAGCTTTTCTATAGACATATATCATCTGATAAGAAAGTAGAGATAATTATCTTACATGGTGCTATTCAAAGCCAAAAATAGGCCTTAATGTTGTGAAGGACTACAGGGAGCCGATATAATGGGCTAAAACATTTGCGAGTTCACGTTGATAGCATGCTACTATCATGGCATGTTACTCTAACCATAACAAATATCTAGTACTCGGATTAATGTATTGAGATCTACGCATGGAGCTCTAATCTATAGAAACATAAATGGAAGGATGGTTGGTGAAGTGCATCACATGCATTCCATGTAAAGCATGTTTCCCTGACTTCACTCTACCAAGACTTCCCTGGGTCTTGAGCAAAGCATTTATCAATTGTAGTTTTACTTTGTAATATGTGTCGCCACCGTGGCATGTTCCTCTATCAGTATAAAATATAGGAGTGAAAATCAGTTGGATTGGACCGGATTATGAGTGATCATGATTCGATCAAGTTCTTCAATCGGGTTCTATTATTGGACCCGGATCCAATCTGATAGAAGATTGGATCGGTTTGGATTGAGTCCATGACCAAAATCTTCGATCCAACTTTTGGATTGGATCAAGTCCATATATAATCAAGTTATAAACTAAAAAAATTGAATCTAGATAGGATCCGAATTATATATAAATAATTATGTTTTAATTATCACATAGCTAACTACCATTAATTATACAAAATATACAAAGAACGATACTTTCAAAATAAATTAGGATATAAAAATAATTATAAATATATTTTTATATTAAAAACATGATCCATATAAATCTTAAATCATAATTTAAAGATCCAAATAAATTTGGATTATGACGGTATTATCAAGTTTAGATCGAGTCAGGTTGGATCAGGTTCAAATTCAATACACCCAACATGACCCAGAAAAAGAAATGTGTCCAATTTTAGAATTCAACTCGGATCCATAGGTCTTTGAAAATGGTTCAGAATAGATCTAAGCGGGTTGGGTGGGTCAGGTCAACCTAACCAATTTGTAACCTTAATAAAACATTTGCACTTTGGGGGATAATGTACAAAGACCCACATATTTCTCATCTCTATGAATCGAAATTGATAAGCAAATTTGTTATTAAAGGTTGCCAAATTCATTTAATGTAATGCATGTTTTGAATTGGAGCTTGCGTTAGGAAATATGTCCTAAAACTAATCATATGGATTGTAGATAGTTGAGCTCCTTGTAGATTATATATGAATTATTAATAAATAAAAATTATATGCGGTAGTTCATCACATTAATAACATCTTCCTTTATGAACTTTCCTATAATGAAATTCCTAGAACTACTTTTGATCTACAAAAGAGAATTTATTATATAGTTCTTAAGCATGTTCGTGACCAAATGATACATTATTATTTGAGATGACGATGTTTATCAAATATAGGTTGTTGTGTGCTATATGGGTTAATTGTTCTCATAACCAAAAAGTATGGAGATACTGGTATGGTATGTAGGTGAGTATAGAAGCACATTGCACTAAACATGATCAATTCTATAGAGTACTTTATTATCAAGAATATTTCTCAAAAGGATATCGGAAAGCGATATGGCTATATCCGCTGACGTAGGTCCATCCGGATGCCAGTTGTCAGCAAGCAGATGGAGGTGCCACCTAAGCTTGGAACCCGAGCAAGGAGCCGAAGTGAGTCCTCTAGCAAGGTCAGCTCCCGGCCGAGGTCAAGCTCAAGCTGCCACCAAGCAAAGGAGGGAAGGTGACAGAGATTCAAATTATGGCGAGAAAGAGAGTTTCCTTCACGGAAACCCAACCGTTGAGACAGTATAACTGACAGGCGGCAGCCCGCCGCCTGAGGCCTACGGAGAGGGGTGCCTCGTCGAAGCACCAGGGCCTCCTCCTAGGCCCCAATTTACACCGATTAGGAAGGAACGTTCCCTTCAAGGTGCGATGCTCCCCAGTCTACCGACTGCACAACCCACAAGTGGAAGGCCGTGCCAGAGGATGCAAATCCTGGGGCGGTCGCCCGCATGCTAATGCTCTGCCAGGTTTCCGAAACATGGCGACCAACCAGAATATCAAAGCTAGCAACATAACTCCCCACTCAAAGGAGGAAACGGGAACTCATGCGCAGTTCCTGCGTGCTGCCAGATGTCACTCCGTGGGACTCTCCTAAAAGAGGAATATTTGGAAAGCAAGGAGGAAGACGCACACGGCCTCTGCATAACAAACAAAGAGGGGCCTCTGAACGAAGGGATAGGACAAGAGGCAAAAACCAGCAAGGGATAAGGGAGGTAAAGGTTGGCACACAGAAGGGGAAGCAAGCCAGACGCAATGCTCCGGGGCTACCGGAGAATTAGTCGGAAGAATTCCATGGATATAGCCGACCCTGCTCCAGCCTTCCTTCTCTGCTAATGCCATACACTCACTTTGTTTTCTCAAAAATAGGACCCCCGAATGTGAAAACTTCACCGGGATCCACGGAGAGGGCTTTGTTCTCTTGGATCGTCCACTGACTTGATTGTCAGAGTGTCCCCACCGAAATCCCGGACCCAGGTCTCTTTTTTTTGCAGGGGTCTAGAAATGCGTGCAGGATTCCAGGCGAGGGGGGCGATGCCTGACACTGCATCGGAGCTACAGGAAACAACGATCCAAGCGATAACAAATTGGTGTGCCAGGTAGGGGGCCGGTAGGATGCTGAAACATCGGTCAAACTAGTCCCCCCACCATGAAGCAGCTCCACTTGAGGCATGGTGGTGACACATGCATAGGAAGCCTCCGCCGGTAGCATGGAGGGCCTTCCTTCTCACGAAGGCCCCGTAGCCTGGAGGGGGAGCTCCCCGCTCCACCACAATCACCCCCGACGGATGTCCGACCCACCGCACTCGCCAAGCAGATGCAAGTGCTATCCATGGTGGTGCGGTAGTTACAACACTAGCAATGGTCCCTGGCAATCCAGTAGTAGCCAGGGACCTCTGCGACCCAAGTTGCCGTCCCTCGCAGCGGTCTGCGTCCCTTCCAAGAAAGGCCTTCACAACGTGGGCCATGATTGATCCCTGGGGTAGCCTCCGGGCTCCAACCAAGCGATAGAGGAGTGGGTCGATCGATTGGGAGAGCCAGTCCCTGGCTTAAAGCGTGCGTCCTATAGACGCTGCCAGAGCAAGGCCCCCCATTACGACCCTTCTCAGCATTCGCCTCCATCCTCTTTAGCAACCTCAGTGGAAGACTCCACTGTTGAGGCTATCAGGCACGTGCCAGAGAAGCGCCTGGAGGAATAAGAGCGTAGGCTGGCAGAGCTGACCCACCAGTTTGCCAATATGCAAGGCTCCTCCAAAGAGTTGGCGGGCTATGACGCTCGTCCCCCTTTCTCTCGAGAAATCCAAGAGGGTTCGATCCCGAGTTGATTCCGCATGCCTTAGGTGGATCCCTACGACGGGACCATTGATCCCTTGGACCACCTAGAGAGATACAAGGCTCTCATGAGAGTCCAGGGGGCAACAAATATCCTCCTTTACATAGCCTTTCCTGCTACCCTATGGAAGGCCGCTCGGGTCTGGTTTACCTGCCTCAAGCTCGAAAGCACCAGTTCCTTCGTGGAGCTGGAAAGAAGGTTTATGGCACACTTCGATGCCTGTCAAAAGGTGCCGTGAGAAGCCGATAGCCTTTTCTCTATCAGGTAGCAAGACCTCGAGCCCTTGCGAGACTATGTAGCCTGCTTTAAAGTTGCCTCCTGGAGATCTATAGCTTGGATGAGCCCATCGCCATGATGGCACTGAAGAGAGGGCTCTAGACTTTCCATCTGACTTACTCCCTATACAAGAAGCCACCAAGGACGTGCTCTGACCTCCTCCTCCGTGTTCACAAGTATGTTCATGCTGAGGAGGCAGATCGTGCCAGGAAAGAGTTGGATGGGAAGCCCTTGAAGAGACAAGCTCTAGGGGAGGCTCCAGAGGTATGCAGGCCCGAGCCGAATCCCAGTTTCTGAGCGAGGCCCAAGCCAAAGAGCAGTCCCATTCTGGAAGAAGCATACATCCCTTTCCTCGCTTCGAGGTCAAAGATTCTCATGGAGATTGAGGACGAGCGCTACCTGCATCGCCCTTCCCTACTATTATCGTCCGGTGGCTGTGACAAGATAAAATACTGCCGTTTCCATCGTGACCATGGCTATGACACCGAGGACTACCACCACCTCAAAAGAGAGATAAAAAATCTGATAAGAAGGGGCTACCTCAAAAGTTCGTGGAGGGCAAGCCCCTGCAGAGCCCCAGGTGCTTATGGCACTTTTTCCTGCCCCTGCAGTTGACAACCGGTCCACCGAGAGGCCCGTGGGCATGATGTGTTGGGGGGCAAGCTCTCTCCAAACTGGGAAGGCCCCTATGACTAATCGAGGTCCTTCCACCTGGAGCCTACCACCTCGTCGAGATCGACGGCGATGAAAGTTGAAGGGCATACCTCCAAAAATGTAAGGCTCCACCCTTTCAATAAAAATTTCCATTCGGTGCAATGCTATCTTTGCCCTGCAGGAAAATCATTGCCCAACCCCAGGCCTGGCGATCCAAGTCGGGAAACTCTTGAAGCTCGGCATCTCAAGCCCAGAAACTCTTGAAGCATGGCACCTAAGCCCAGAAACTCCAAGAAAGCTTGGCACCTCAAGTCAGGAAACTCCTGAAGCCCCGCATTTGTCACCATGCTCACAGTCCAGAGATGTCAGCGGGACACCCCAGCGATTTTGCCATCTATTGCTTGATTCACAGCCCAGCAACTTAAGCCAGGAAACTCCTGAAGCCCTACATTTGTCGCCGCGCTCACACTCCAGAGATGTCAGCGGGACACCCCAGCAGTTCCGCCATCTACTGCCTGACTCATAGCCCGGCATCTTAAGCCAGGAAACTCTTGAAGCCCTGCATCTGTCACCGTGCTCATAGTCCAGAGATGTCAACGGGACACCCCAGTAGTTCCTCCATCTATTGCCTGACTCACAGCCCAGCATCTTAAGCCAGAAAACTTCTGAAGCCCCACATCTGTCGCCGTGCTCACAGTTTGAAGATGTCAGTGAGACACCCCAACGGTTCTGCCATCTACTGCCTGACTCATAGCCCGGCATCTTAAGCCAGGAAACTCCTGAAACCTCCCATCTATCGCCGTGCTCATAATTCGGGGATGTCGGCGAGACACCCTAGTGGTTCTGCCATCTACTGCCTAACTCACAGCCCGACACCTTAAACTGGAAAACTTCAGAAGTCCCGCATTCAACCCACTGGACCCCCATTTCGGAGATGGCAAAGTGGGTCACTCCCGAAGGCCCACACTCCATCAACCAGACTTAGAGCCAGTGAGGATAATCTCAAGACTCCTTATGTCAAGTTCTCCAACTTGACAGTCTCTCAAGGCCACGCAGGCCCCCTTCAAGCCATCCACCAACTCCTGGCTTAACTGAATAGATTCAAGATAACCATAAAAACAAAAACTCAGTGAAGTGAGAAAGACTTTATTGATGTTGCATGAAAAAGATACATCATCAAAGGACCCCTGACAAGCCGGGCGGTCCCAAAAAAAAGGAAAGAGAAAAGAAGTGCAGGTTATGGGAGGAGATTGGAGCCTATCACTTAGCAGGCTCCTTCCCGGGATGGCGGATAGGCGTGCTGGCATCCCTTTGGGCCTCCGCAGCCCCCACTAACAGGACCTCCTTAGCGGCAAGGGCAGGCTCCACCTCAGCCATGGCAGCAGGAGTTGTATATCCCCTTGAGCTTCCACTAAGGCCACCCCGGACCACGATCTCATCCAGCCTCAGCCCTAGAAAGCGACGGGCCATCAAGGATTTGCAGATCCTGAACCCTTTGATGAAAGAATCCATGGCCGCCTCCCGGACTTCATCGGCAAACTTCGTTGAGGCCCTGAACTTGGGAACCGCCTCGGCGGCCTCCATCAGAGCCATCACCCCAACAGCTTTTTCCTCGGCTATCGACAGTTGAGCCTGCATCACCTCCGACCGTGCCTGGAGGCCACTCATTAACTCTTCCGCCCGGGCAGCGTCAGCCTTGAGCTCCTCCGCCCGACGGGAGGCCCGATCCTTTTCTCGGGTCGAGGATACTTCGAGGTCCCTGACTCGATTCTCGGCATCGACCACTTCGACCTGGTGAGCCTTGTAAAATCAACTTAGATTGTTGGTGAGCCTTGTGAAAACCAACTGGATTGTTGGTGAGCCTTATGAAAACCAACTAGGTTTTTGGTTCGCTTTGTGAAACCCAAGAAGGGTTTTGATTAGTGAGCTCGAAGAAACTAATCAACTATAATCAAGTTAGATTATAATGAAAATACCCAAGTGGACCTTGGAAAGTGGATATATGTGCTTTGGAGTGTACCGAACCACTATATGTCTTGTATTTGTGATTATTTATCTTCTTATTCTTACATTTACTTTATACTTCTGCTACATACTTAAATTGAGCACACAAATACTTGCAAACACACTAGCACTTATCTTTAATCTTTGCAAAAAAATTTAAAACCCAATTCACCCCCCTCTCTTGGATTCCTTTAGCTGGGCAACAAGTGGTATCAGAGCCTTGTGCTCAGCTTATAGGTCTAACTACCTTGAGTTAAAGATCTATGGTAGCCCCTATAGGTTCTAGTGTTGTTGAGGGTTAAGCCAAAAATAGACCACCCTTTTTTAATGGCACTAATTAACGTATTAGAAAACCCGCATAAGAATTTATGTACATTCAATCGATTACAAATTTTGGGAAGTTGTTGTAAAAGGTCCCCATTTTTTTTCAACGATGGTTAATAGTATTTCCATTTCAAAACTAGAAGAGGACTGTGATGAAAGCGACATTAAGCAATTGGAACTTAATGCTAAAACTATGAAACTACTTTATTGTGCATTAGATCCTAGTAAATTTAATAGGATTTCCACATGCGCATCCACGAAGAAAACTTGGGATACACTTGAGGTTACTTATAAGGGTACCCATCAAGTGAAGTATACTAAAGTAAATATGCTCATTCATACATATGAAATGTTTAGAATGGAGCCAAATGAATCTATAACTGATATATATATATACCATATTTACTAACATTGTAAATAATATGAGAAGTCTTGGAAAAGTTATGACTAACGTTGATCTTGTAAATAAAATTCTTAGGTCATTGCCAACATCTTGGGATCCGAAGGTCACAACAATCCAAGAAGCAAAAGACATGGAGACACTTTCCTTGGAGCAACTTGTTGGTTCACTCATGACTTATGAGTTGAACTTGAAATAAAAGGAGGTGGATGCGAATAGAAAGAAGAAGACCATCGCATTCAAATCCACTACACCAAATGAGTCTTCAAGTGAAGAATCAGAAAAAGGTGAAAATGAAGATGAAGAGGCATTAGTGGCTAGGAAATTCAAAAGATTCATGAGGAAAAAGATGTTTCCCTACAAAAAGAAGCCACAGCCTAGCAAAGAAAAGGACAAAGAAAAGAAAAAAGAGAAGGAGAAGGATCGACCAATCTGATTTGAATATAAAAAGCCCAGACACTGCAAGGTTGATTGTCCTCTTTTTAAGAAGTTCAAAAAGAAATTCAAAAAGAAGGCAATGATGGCAACATTGAGCGATAGTAAAAACTTCAGTTTAGAGGAAGAACAACCAGAAGTTGCCAATCTTTGCCTCATGGCAACATGAAGATGAGGCACAATTTGAACTTGAATTTGAATTTATATTTGAAGAACTTAGAGATGCATTTGATGAACTTATGCATGAGTACAAATTATTAAAAATTGAGAATAAGAAATTAAAAAAGCTTGTTGATTTCTCTTCTATTGAAAATACCAATCTTGTTAATAAAAACAATGATCTAAAAGCCAAGATTGATGTTTTAAAAAAATAAAAGAATACTTTATCAAAAAAAATAGAAGTTTTAAAAAGATCCAAGGTTGTTGTTACAAATAATGAACTTTTAAAGAAAAACAAAGACCTTGAGATAGAAAACAAAAGTTTAAAGATGAGCTTGATAAAGTTAAACCTTTTGCTGAAAAGTTTACATTAACTCTGAAAAGTTGAATTTATTATTGAACAATCAAAGAGCCGTGTTTGATAAAGCTGGACTTGGTTACAAGCAACAAAAGAAACAAAAATTTTTCAAAAATTTCTTTATTCCAACATCATCTAATGTTACATGTTTTAGTTGTAGAAAATTTAGACATAAAGCTTATCAATGCAATTTAAGAAAGTTAAATAATTCTAGAAAAGTTTGGGTTCCAAAAGAAACCATTACTACTAACCCTAAAGGATCCAAGATGGCTTGGATACCTAAAACAAAAACTTGATCTATTTTACAGGCATATCTTATAACTAAAAAAAAAAAAAGAGATTGTGGTATCTTGACAGTGGTTGCTTAAGACACATGACAGGAGATGTGAAGCAATTCACTTCTCTAGAAGCTTTGAATGGAGGGAGTGTAACTTTTGGAGATAATGGTAAAGGCAAAATCTTTGGTATTGGTAAAGTTTACATCTTCCCTTCTACTTTTATTGATAATGTTATATTAGTTGAAGGATTAAAACATAATTTGCTTAGCATTAGTCAGTTTTATGACAAACATTTTAAAGTAGTTTTTGAATCATCCATTTGCATGGCTTCTAGTCCTGATAATAATGAAGTGAAATTCATTGAAAATAGGCATGACAACATCTACCTTGTTGATCTTGATAACTTATCTTTACATGATGGTGAATGCCTAGTTGCAATGAATGCCATAATTAATAAGACTAGTTGGCTTTGGCATCGTAGATTAGGTCATGCAAGCATGCATCTACTTTTTAAATTATGTAAAAAAGATTTAGTTAAAGATTTACTAAAACTTAGATTTAAGAAAGATAAAGTTTGTGATGTTTGTCAATTTGGAAAATAATCAAGAACCTCTTTTAAATCAAAAGGAATTATTTCAACTTTTAGACCACCAGAATTACTCCATATGGATTTCTTTGGACCAACTAGGACTACCAGCCTAGAAGGTAAGAGATATAGATTAGTGATAGTTGATGATTTCTCTCGATTTACTTAGATTTTATTTTTAGCACATAAAGATGAATCTTTTTTTGCTTTCATTAAGTTTTATCGAAAGGTTTCAAATAAAAAATGTACTTCTATTATTTGTATTCAAAGTGATCATGGTATTGAATTTGAAAATTAAAATTTTAAAAACTTTTATAATGAAAAAGGAATTGAATATAATTTTTCTGCACCTAGGACACCTCAACAAAATGGGATGGTAGAAAGAAAAAATAGGACTTTAGAAAAAATGGCATGCACAATGCTTTGCAAAATGATCTTCCTAGATATTTTTTGGTCGAAACTATTAATACTGCATGTTATATTTTAAACTATATTTTGATCAGACCACTTTTAAAGAAAACACCTTATAGGCTTTGGAAAGAAAAAAAATCTACTTTAAAGTATTTTCGTGTATTTGGTTGTTGATGTTTTATTCTAAACAACAAAAAAGATAATTTGGATAAATTTGATGCCAAGTCAAATGAAGGTATCATTTTAGGATACTCGATATCTAGCAAGGTATACATAGTTTTTAATAAAAGAACAATAGTAGTAGAAGAGTACATGCATGTAGTGTTTGAAGAGTCTACTAACAAGTCCTCTAGAAAAGAGGATACTATTGATGATTATACATGTATTGAAGAATTTAAGAAGCTGACTTTGGATGATCATCCTTCTAAAAATAACAAAGAAGATCAAAGCAAGGAAAATGAAGAAGCCATAAGATCTTCACCAAAGGATAAAAGTCTACCCAAAGAACGGAGGTATGCTCATGAACATCCTAAGAAATTAATCCTAGGTGCTCCATCGAAAGGGATAAGAACTAGATCCTCTACTAAAAATAAATGTGATTACATTACTATTATTTCATAAATTAAACCTAAATGTATTGAAGAAGCTGAAAAAGATCCAAATTGGATGATTACAATGCAAGAGGAACTAAATCAATTTGAAAGAAATAAAGTTTGGACATTAATAGAAAGGCCATCTAATACTTTTATAATTGGCATAAAATGGGTATTTAGGAATAAATTGGATGAAAATGATATGGTAACTAGAAACAAGGCTAGATTGGTAGCTAAGGGTTATAATCAAGAAGAAGAAATTGATTTTGATTAAACCTTTGCTCCAGTAGGTAGACTTGAAGCCATTAGATTACTTCTAGCTTTTACATATTTTATGGATTTCAAATTATTTCAAATGGATGTTAAAAGTGCATTTTTGAATGGTTATATAGCTAAAGAAGTTTGTTGTTGAACAACCACCTAGTTTTAAAAATCATGCACATCTTGATCATGTTTTTAAATTGCATAAAGCACTTTATGGTTTAAAACAAGTCCTCCATGCATGGTATGAAAGACTTAGTAAATTTTTAATTAAAAATGGTTTTACTAGAGGTTATATTGATACAACCCTATTTTTAAAGAAAAAGACTGATAATCTCTTAGTTGTACAGATCTATGTCGATGATATTATCTTTGGTGCCACTAATGAATCCCTTTATCAAGAATTTGCTAAGCTAATACAAGGAGAGTTCGAGATGAGCATGATAGAAGAATTGAGCTATTTTCTCAGACTCTAGATCAAGCAAACAAATGAAGGGATCTTCGTCAACCAAACCAAATACACAAAGGATATTTTGAAAAAGTTTGGGATGAAGAAGACTAAGCCTATTGATACACCTATGAGCCCTTAATATAAACTTGACAAGGATGAATCTGGTAAGAAAGTTGATCAAAAATTTTATAAAAGCATCATTGGATTATTACTGTACTTAACTTCTAGTAGATTAGATATTATGTTTAGTGTATGCATGTGTGCTAGATATCAGTCTGAGCCTAAAGTGATGGAGGACCCGAAACCCATCTGGGTTTTCTTTTAATTTTCTAGATTTTTCTTTTTTTTCTTATCCCAGCTATCCCATCTATTCCCTGTTATTCTGGTTTTATTCTATATTTAACCCCGAGTTATTCCACTGCTATTCAGTCACCTTCAACCTCCCAGGAAAGTCACAGAACTTCCATTTTCCAATTTTTTTGTACCACCGATCCCAGATCCGTCGTGCCCGACCACCCGGCCTCCTCCGCCGGCCCGCCACCAATGCTCGTTGGCCTTGCTCTCGTCGGAAAACTGGCATCCGCCGCCCACGCCATGGGAAGATGAACGGACGCTGTAGGAAGACGAACGGTCGCCCACGGCCACTGCCGCCCCGCCATCCCACCGTCTCGCCGTCCGTCGCCTCCCGCCGTCGTGCTGTCCAGCCATTCGCCAGTGCTCTCGCCAGCGCCTGGGGCCCCACACCCGTGGGAAGTTGACGGACACCATGCGAAGATGAACGGCCGCCCACGGTCGCCGCCTGCCATCGTCCTACCGTCCCGCCATCCACCGCCTCCTGCCGCCCCGCCGTCCTGCCATCTGTCGTCCACCGCCCACTGCCCGACCAGCCGCCGGAGATCCGGCCCCCCCTGTTGCTCGGCTGTGAAGAAACTCCTACACGGTTCTCAAAGCATACCAAAGAAGAAATGTCCTGCACAATTTTTGGAGCAGCACAAATTTCAGAGTGGAGGGGATTTCAAAATTCAAATAAAAGGGATTTATTTGGTAATTTTCATGAATGTAATTTGGGATTTAAAATAGAAATTTGGAATTTTGGTTTTGGATTTGAATACAAATTATTTTGAATTTGAATTCAAATCTAGGGAGGATTTCAAGGGACTTTATTTTTAAATTTCAAAGGGATATGGAAATCTATAAATACCCATACTCCTCTTGTAATAAAGCAGTTGGAAAAAATAAATTTTTGAGAGTTTTGTAACCTTGTTCTGGTTCTGGGCTGAGGCCCGTTTCCCTTCATCCTTCGGGATGTCGAGGGGTGTGAGGCACCATCTTGCCTTCGTCCTTCGGGACGTCAAGGGGTGTGAGGCCCCAGGTATCTCCATTCTCTCTCCCACCTTCATGTCTCTCTCTGTTTTCCCTCATGACCTTGAGATTCATCATAGCACCTCCAACTATCGAGGAGGGTGTAATGCCTTAGAGGTGAGAGGTCTCTTCGTTAGAGTGAGTCCTAAGGTCCATAAGTTCCAGTTTCCAGTCTCCCATCCCCATCCTTCCTTTGCCACCTCCACCAAGAAAATTTGAAAACAAAAGAGGTCAGCCATTTTAGGATTTAGTTTATGAGTCGCCCTAGTCCCGGGAGGCTTCTTAGCCCTCCCACGGTCCTAGTTTGCTTTAGGCCTTTTCCCTTTTCCAAATAATCCCAGGTTTCATCGGGATCCCGTCCCGCATCATAAAGAATCACATTTAATGGCTGTTAAGCACATACTTAGATATTTATCTGGTACTCTTGACATTGAATTATGATACTCTAGAAATTTAGCTATTGATTTAATTGCATATTATGATGCTGACTTTGCTGGATGTAAGTTAGATACAAAAAATATTTCTGGAACTTGTCAATTTCTTGAAATTAATTTAATCTCATGGTTTAGCAAGAAACAAAATTCAGTTACACTATTTACAGCTGAAGCTGAATATATTACAACTAGAAGTTGTTGTGCTCAAATCTTATGGATTAAGCAACAACTCGAGGACTTTGGCAATAAATTAACTAAGACATCCATAAGATTTGATAATACAAGTGCAATTAATTTAACTAAAAAATTAATTCAACATTTAAAAAGTAAACATATTGAAATTAGACATCATTTTATTAGAGACCATGTTCGAAACAATGATGTTATGCTTGAATTTGTTTCTACTGAAATACAACTTACTGATATACTGATCAAGCCTCTTAATGAAGATAGGTTCAGTATGATTAGAAGGGAATTAGGGATCATTAATCCTTTTGATTAAATCTCAATCATTTCTTATGACCTTTGGAATTTTCCTTGAAATTTCTTGATCAAAATAACTTTGAAAATCATATTAAATCATATATTAGGTATTAAAATCAATTACCTAGATTTTATATAATTTTTCTCTATTTTTTTGATTTTTCTTCCTGAAGTGTCGATACTTTGAAGTGTCGATACCTCCAAGTATCGACACTTGGACTAAAGTCGTGAGTCAACACTTGACCGGCGGGAAGCCATGATTAAATAGGAAAAATAGATTGATTTCTTCCCATTTCCTCCCGAACCCCTTGAGTCGACTCATCCCCATATAGTATCCCAACCTCCATTTGTTCCCATTCCATGTTCTTACTATTTTATTCTTGATTTGAGCTCTTTTTTCCTCTCTTCTTCACTGTTCATGATTTTACCGTGAGTCTTTTACCCGTTCCCCTTTCCATCTGTGTTTCCTCTTATTTCTTGGAAGATGAGTCCTAGGAAGTAGTTAGTTAGGAGGCCTCGTCCTTCCACTCAAGATACGAAGCAGTGCACAAAGGCCAGGCATGAGGATCAGGCAGCAGAGGCGACGTCTTAGTAGGAGATACTTGTCCGACCACCAGTCCCTGGAGCAAACTGCATGCCTCCAAGGCAATTATCGGAGGACGGAGGGTGGATTTTGAGTTCATGGACCAGTAGCATTTTTGGATAGGCGACTGGCTGAGAGATGTAGAGCTTACTCATTTCTGTTCACTCAGGGAGAGATTCTACCCTGCTTTGATGTGAGAGTTTTATGGTACCCTAGCCAGAGAAGCTGATGGATGGGTCGCTGAGGTTAGAGGGATTTCTATACCACTATCAGTGGAGATATTAAGCAGAGCATGGGAGATCCCTATGACTGGGACAGTTGTAAACTCTCTAGTTGATAGGATCAGTGCCTTCAGATACATATTTGAGAGTGACGATATTGGAGAGGGAACCACCGTTGTAACATCATGACTTTCTCTAAATATGAGACTTCTGCACCACATTATTGTTAGGACTCTTCTACCGAAGACTGGACATTTCAACTTCATCACTGAGAGAGAGCTATTTATGATGGTTTCCCTGATTCAAAGGACTCCTGTCTGCCTACCAGTACTCATGATCCATCAGATGACAGAGGCAGCGACCAGCAGGAGATTATGTCTACCTTATGGGATGGATTTGACTATATTATTTAGATCTTATGGAGTATACCCAGATGGAGAGCCCTACAGACAGCTGCTCCACACTGACATCTATGACGAGAGATCCTTACACAGATGGGCTATCACTTATATAAAGGTCAGTGGAGATGTAGGATATCAGGATAGACTTCTAATACCGAGAATGAGGAGGATGCAACTGAGGAGGAGGAGCACATACATATTGATGAGGCCGGGCTATCTGAGCCACCGAGGGATATACTTGAGCCATAGCTCGAGCCATCAATTTCGGCACACCCTGAGGTGCCACCTCCTGGATACACTACAGATGAGAGGATCGCTCGCTGGAAGATTAAGGTGATGACTAGTAGACATCAAGTATATCATATTCACATGGAGATGAGGACAGGCTTTCAGGAGGTGAGAGAGGGACTCTCTGCTATCTTGGCTGCATTAGAGAGATTATCTTCTATCAGGGCACCTTCACCTCCATTGTATTAGGTTATATGATAACCTGAATTGATCCAGACCTATGCTTGATTAATTTCTAATATGATTAAAAGTTAATTAAGTTAATGGAGATCTAATTAGATTATGTTCAAGTTGATTAAATTAATTCTAACTAAATTAGTTTTCATTCCTAACTAATTTTGGTCAAATCTTGATCAAAGCCTAACAAAACCCGACTAGTTTTCTTAAAATCTTTTCATGCCTTCCAAGAGTTTTTTTCTGAATTTTCCATGAAAGAAATTACTTTTTTTAATCCTTCCTCATTCTCATTTAGATTAGGATAGGTTAGAATTAAATCTAAATTTATTTGAATTTAAATTGGAGGAGTCTTACTAGGATTGAATTCCTAGTCTTATCCTAACTCTATCTCTCCTGATCCAAATCATCATGACTCATTTTATTTAGATTTTTATAATGTTATGCGATAATTGTGAAGCTTTTTACCATAATTTTGAGAAGAGAAAGTCATAAAAAAAATTTGAGAGAAGAGAAATTAGCATGGAGAAATAAGTGGGCATGGAGGAATTCTAGCACTATGTTTTTTTAAAAGGAGAGAAAAAAAAGGTCTTCATATATATATATATATATATATTTGTATCTCTGATCTCTTCATCTCAAATTCTTTACTTCTTGATCTTCTTGGAGGATTTAAAAAGATCTAAGAAAAAAACTTAATTAGCCATCCAGAGGCCCTCGGTGAGATCTAGCAATCCCAAGAGATTGATTATGTTGGAGCATTATATGGATAATCTGTAGAGACCGGACATCTTGTGTGGCTAAGAAGTGATGTGAAAAGTCCTTACCACATGCCATCAGTAATGGCGATTAGCGACCCGCGATCAAATATGGGATTTGATCTCAGAGTAGAAGTAGATTTAATCTACAACATGCATTGACAAGATCAACACATACTGAATTTATTTTCAGCATTTAGTTTTCTTTATATATCATGTTAGATCCATGGTAGGTTTTATTAGATTTGATCTATATACATATTATTTGATTAAAAATATTTTAAGCTAATTATGGCTTTCACTGGTTTAAAAAAAATATGTATGAAACCCTATACCATTTTTCAATAGTGGAATCAGAGCCACAAGTTCTTGATATGATATGTTTAGGATTAAAAATTGATTTTTATGTTTAATTTGAATCTGAGTAACTATTTTAGACTGGGTTGATCACTATGACCATCTGGTCATATAAAAAAAGAAGGGTTTAAAAACCTTCTCTTTCCATTCTATGGGGTTTTCTATGGTATGTAGGGATATTGCTTATGGTTATATCCTATGAACAAGTGAAGTAAAAAGAATATTATTAAATTATTTCAATATTTAAATCTAATTTTTAGTAATTTAAAATTGATTAATTTGTTATTTTATCTAAATAATTTATTATGGCTTGATTTTATATTTAGAACATGAAACATAATATTAACTTCAGCATATGACTATATCGTATGGTTTAGATCTAAAAATATTTAATGCATATGAGATACAAGTAAATTATTTAGATCTAAATTTAGCAGAATTAATCTTGATTAATTGCTAGAATTATAAGGTCTAAGATTAGACCAGAAATTATAAATTAAAGATCAATTATATTTCATAAATCATGGATTTTGGGTTAGCTTAATTTAGGTCAATTAACTGGATTAGACCTAGGATTAGAATTTTGAATAATATGGATCTAAAAGAGAATTGGATTTAATCAAATCAAAAGTTGATTAGGATTAGATCAAGGATTCTCTAGATCAATTCTATAATGATAGTTTGATCAAGTCCATATTATAACAAATGGATCTAATTATGGTTCAGTGGTTAGACCTGAGTCTTTAGGTTGTTTAATTGAATCGATAAATCAATTGGTATCTAAAGTAAGTTTGGCCTTTGATCATGGTTATTAATTAGGACTACCTCTTACTTTGCCAACTTTATTAGTGTCTAAGGAAAGAGGTTAATGGTGGAACTCTCCTATCGATCTCACTTACCTGGCACGTAATCAATCAAAATTTGATTAAATAATTCATACTTTGAGTTAACCCATGATAATAGGGATGATCAGCTTGACTAATCTAGGAGCCCTTGAATTAATTATATCATTGACTCTTATCATAGACTGGGTGAAGTTAGTGGAAGGATTGGTCCATGTCTTCTTCTCTTTTTTGAGTCATTAATAAAAATCTCTAAATTATTAGGTTTCTAAAAATAATAATGTTATAGAGATAACCAAGTCATTGCCTTCCATTAAGTTGATGGTAATTGGTTCAATAGTTAAGATGATCATTGAAGGTACAAAGACCTAGTACTCATCTAGATATTGAAATTATCATTCATATTATAATGATTCAAGCATGACTCTCTTAATGGTGATCAAGTGGGCAGAGCCATACTCGAGCTTGGTTATTCATTAATTAGAAATACTAAATTCTATCATGTTAATAGTTAGACCTAACCAAGACTTTCAATGAAGGTACCACACGCCTACTAAAGAGGTGCCTAAGATGAAATTAAATACTAGAAGTTATTTAGAGAAATAATTAGTTGAGAACATATCTTTAGATCCATATAGGTGGGTCAAGTTACACTTAGGCTCATGTATTATCTTTAGGTTTTAGTACCTGCTAGGAAATTAATGTAATTTCTTGAGTTAGAGGTACACATTACTAATTTGAATAAAATAGTGGAAGGACCTTTAGACTAAAGTCCAAGTCTTTAGGATTAAATGATTTATGTACTAATAGATCTTGTTCTTTTTTCTTTTTAATTAAAAATGGCCAACACATTATCACTCCATTCATTGCTAGATAATGAAAGGTTGATAGGATCCAATTTTAATAATCAGTATCGAAAGCTAAAAATTATCCTAGAGCATGAATGGATCTTGTATGTGCTGACAGATCCAGTATCTGAGTAGTCCGCTCCTAATACCTGAGGTCCGGTCTAAGACACTTACCAGAAGTGTCAATAATTGAACCACGGTTCCATACATTATACGGGCATCCATGAATTATGAACTCAATCATAAATTTGAGGATGCTCAGCTATAGAATATGCTTCATGTATTAAAAGAATTCTTTGATACTCTCATGATGTTAAATGGTATAAAATATCTTATACCATTTTCAATACTAGGGATCAGGGAAGGGGAATCGATCACTGATCATGTATTATACATGATCGAATTGATCGAATGCCTAAGCAAACTTATATTTTTTTTGCATAAACAACCAAAGAAGGATGTGATTTTGAATTTTTTATCGAAGTCCTACCTCGACTCCCTTAGTCATTATAGAATGACTAAGCTCGGAGTTAACACTATGATTTATTGGAGTTACTGCAAACTTACAAAAAGTGGAAGGATCAATTTCGATAGGACATGATCCCTTTAAGAAAGAAAAAAGAAAAATAAGAAAAAAGTACAACATGCTTGGCTAAGTAAGACCAAGAAGTCCAAATTTGACCAGAGTTAGGCATAATACTTTTTTTATAAGAAACAAGGTTACTGAAAGAGAAACTATTCTCTTTACATTGCCTCACTAGACTTGAAAAGGCCAAACAGAAGAAAAATCAACAAGTTGTTGCTGGACAAGATACTTGTATGATAACATCTTATAATTTTTTTATCTGTGATACTACTTCCTAAGTATTAGACACTGGAAGTTCAAGTAATATTTGTAATTTATTATAGAGACTTCAAATTAGTGGAAGATTTGGAGATGATAAGAAATTCCTGAATGTTGAAGATGGAAGATCAGTTTGGGAGGGGCATCCCGATCGAGATGTCAGATCCTGCGGCCGACCACCTGGAACCCCCCAAAGGAGAAGGCCGCATTTAGTATCTTAGACCCGAGGGCGTCTATGCCTAGATCGAGGTTCCACCTATGGTGCGGACACCGGAGGCACCAGAATAAGACAGAGGCTTTTCAACCCTCTGTGAATTGATCAATAATTTATGAGTCCATCTGTAATAAGGGTTTAACCCATATAAGTCCATTTTAGTTGTTATTTAAGTCTTTTGGGTTTCAGTTATGTACTAGTCAGCTCATGTTGAGCTAGTTCAGTCCAGTGTTAGTCAGCTCATATCGAGCTAATTTTAATTTTTTGAGTCCTATTCAACCATATTGAAGACTCAAGACCACATCATACAAGTGAAGACCAAGTCCAACTAGATTGAAGACATGGAAGTATAGCTCAAGTCCAACCCAGCTTGAAGATTTGAAGGCCCCATGAGGAAAAATTCAGAAAACCCTGATTCCTTGTAGATGCCCTCCAGATGCCCAGATTCCTTTCCAGATGCCAAAATATATTCATATACCAAGGCATCCATGATTTTAGAGGTCCATCTGCATCATAGCCCAAAGAAATCAAGCCCAGGCGCCAAGCCCAAGCCCCTAAGAAGCAAGATACCAGGAAATATTCCTGCTACCTGGCTACCAGGCCACCCCAGCTTCCAGAGGCCCAAATCCATGCACCCGAGCCCCTTTGGGCCAACCTCTTGCTACTCCTAGAAGCCCAACACGCCCCCCTAGGCATCCTTGGAGTGTTGGCCAAGTCAAGAGAATTTTTAGGGATTTCTCTACCTAATATTTCCTTATTTTCTAGCTAGGATTTGAGAGGGAAAAGGATTCTTATGTAAAGACTTATGTGCCCTTACTTGGAGCCCAAGGTTAAGGGTCTATTTAAAGGACCCTAGCCTCTTGTATGAAGGGAGATTTTTGATATGAAATAAACCTTGAGTTCTTATAATGTTTTGTGTGATTACCCTGCTGTGTGCATAAAGGGGTTTGAGAGTTCTTCTTCCCGGTGTTTGCAACCATCTTCCTACCGCCAACCATCCTTCCAGCCCCCTCCAAAACTCTCTTCCCTTTGCTATTTTTTTTTATTTTCTTGATCTCCTTTGAGTTTTCTAACCCCTGACAGGTCATTTGCAGGTCCCCGAGTTCCTACGAATCCAACGACTCCAGCCAAGCCTCAATCGGACCACCGAGCAGAAAGCCGGGTATCTGCGGGTCTTTGGCTCGATTTTCCAGGCTGCATCCATCGAGGAATGAGAGATCCCTTCACTACGATCTTCACCGGGCACTTCAAACATTGTCAGGTACACCCCCTCTACCTCCAGTCTTTATATTGTAGGAGAACTTTCCCTAACCGAGGCTTCTCAGCCCCGGCGATCCTTCTTTAGTACTTTTCTAGGTTCTAATCTGCATGCTTGGCTTTAAAAATTCATATAAAATTCTCTATAATTGATTTTGATATAAAATTTAGGAATTAATCACCTAACCCCACGTATAAAATATACAAAATGAATTGCATGCATATTAGTCCCGCATCATTTGGTATCAGAGCTTAGATTAGGGCTTGTTTTCTGTAATTTTTCAGTCTATATATGCTCTGTTATTTAAATTATTTCTTCCTGACAAAAACTACAAAAATTCTGAAATTTATTTTTCTGGATTCAACATAATCCACAATAATTTTCAGAATTTTTGCAGATTTTATTTCGGCCTGTGAATTTTCTTCAAGCCAAAATACAGCCTGCAAATTTTTGGCTATATTTTTTTGAGCAAGACAAGTTTGGAAGTTTTAGGATTTTGTTTAGCATCTTTTGCATATCTTTTAATTTTAGTATATTTCTTGCATATTAGGCCATAATTTGCATGTTTTATTCTATTTAAGAAAATACCAAAATAAAAAAAAATTGCATATTCTCCAGAAATACCAAAAACATCTAAACCCTAATTTGCATCCTCATCTGCCTGCCATCATTGCATAATTTACTTTTAAGGGAACTCTTGCTATATCAGATGGGGGGAGGATTTGATCACCTCTCCTTAGCCCAAAACCACATCCCTTGCATTCGGTCCCAAGCCTTAACCTAAAATTAACTAGATTTAATTTGCCCTAGTAGGCTAGGGACACCAACTGGTCGGGTCTGGGCTAAGTATCATATCATTGTGTCAAGCTAACCTGTGTGTGCCTTATGTTCAGTGTCTAGAATGGTGGTTTAGGGATTCAATCCCGAAGGGCTTGTATACCGGTCTGCCTACCTGGCCAATCTCTGATTGGTGTCTAGGATTGGCAATCAGGGACCTAACACTCCCCTTACACCTGCCTGACTGAGTACAGGGTTACTATAGGCTAGTTTGCCACCTTGATTGAGCCCTTAGTTTTGGACTCTAGGTCTAGTTAGTTGTAGTCGGTTTGATCGAGTCTTGCATGAGCATTAGATCAGGAGTCCCATCTCATCCACCATCTCCCTGAACCCATGGATAAGCAGGAAGCTAGGATTCAAGCCCTTATAGATCAAATGGCCCATATGTCTACCCAGTTAATTACCCAAATGACTTAGTTGACCTAGACCAATAGCCTTAACCCAACTCAACCTAGTGAAACCATAGAGCCCAACCCTATGAGAACCCACTACTCTGACCCATATAGGGAGTCCGATCCTAGGAGAACCCAATACTCTGACCCATATAAGGAGCCCAACCCTAGGAGAACCCCTTACTATGATCCCTACCGTGAGGTTGAACCTAGGAGAGACCATCGCCATGACCCTTATTATTATACTGAACCTAGGAGGACCCCAAACCCTGATCCCTACCATGAGGCTGAACCTAGGATAGCCCATCGTCATGACCCTTATTATGATACTAAATCTAGGAGGACCCCAAACCCTGATCCCTACCATGAGGTTGAACCTAGGAGAGCCCATCGTCATGACCCATACTATGATACTGAACCTAGGAGGACCCCAAACCCTGATCCCTACCGTGAGGTTGAACCTAGGAGAGCCCATTATCATGACCTATACTATGATACTGAACCTAGGAGGATCCCAAACCCTGATCCCTACCGAGAGGTTGAACCTAGGAGAGCCCATCGTCATGACCCATACTATGATACTGAACCTAGGAGGACCCCAAATCCTGATCCATACCTTGAGGCTGAACCTAGGAGAGCCCATCATCATGACCCAATCCCTAAGGTTAGTCCTAGAAGGACCAATCAGGATTTTGTAGACCAGGAAGATAGATCCTATTTTCCCACATCCTATAAGCCTAGTATACCCACAACCTATAGATCTTATGACTCCAAATCCTCTGACTCTAGAATCTACGAACCCATATCCCATGAGTCTAGTAGACCCAAGACCCATAGAGCTGAACCCAAATCCTATGATCCCAGATCTTATAATCCCGTGACCCATAGATCTGCACCCTTGTCCTATGAGCCTAAGGAGCCCATAACCCCTAGGTATCAATCTAGTACTAGTCAGGTTTCCCTTAGTCAACTTGAATTCCATAGGTTAGTACCCCTAAATATGAGCCCAGTAGTGAGCCACTACCCCCGTCGTGACCATCCCCAGCTATCAACTCCTTCTTCTCCAGCAGCCTTAGTGGAAGGCTCCACTGACGAGGCCATCTGGAGCCTAGCCGAGAGGCACCTAGAAGAGCAAGAGCGCAAGCTGGCGAAGCTCTTTTGCCAGTTTGCCAACATACAAGGCTCCTCCAAAGAGCCAACAGGCTATGACGCCCGACCCCCCTTCTCCCGGAAAATCCAAGAGGAACTGATTTCGAGTCAGTTCTGCATGCCTCAGGTGGATCCCTACGATGGGACCACTAATCCCCTGGACCACCTAGAGAGCTACAAGGCTCTCATGATAGTCCAAGGGACGATGGATGCTCTCCTATGCATCGCCTTTCTGGCCACCCTCCAAAAGGTCGTTCGAGTCTCGTTCACCCGCCTTGAGCCCGAAAGCATCGACTCCTTCCAGCAGCTGCAGAGGAGGTTCGTGGCCCACTTCGATGCTTGTCGAAAGGTGCCGCGAGAGATGGATAGCCTCTTCTCTATCTGGCAGCAAGACCAAGAGCTCCTGCGGGACTATGTAACCCACTTCAAAGCTATCGCCTTGGAGATCTACAGTTTGGATGAGCCCGTTGCCATGCTGGCACTAAAGCGAGGGCTCAAGAGCTCCCGCCTCACTTACTCTTTGGACAAGAAGCTACCAAAGACATATTCTGAACTCCTCCTCCATGTCCACAAGTACATCCATGCTGAGGAGGCTGACCGCACCAGGAAAAAACTGGACGGGAAGCCTTCGAAGAAGCCTACCCTGAGAGACACGCCTGGGATGCGAAGACCTAGGCCGCGTGCGGACTTTCGAACGGGACCAAAGTCGAGGGACCTCTCCATTCCCGAGAAGACTTTCACTCCCCTCCTAGCTCCAAGATCAAAGATTCTGATGGAGATCGAGGGAAAGCACTACCTGCACCGACCTCCCCCGCTGAGGCCGTCAACTGGTTGCAACAAGATGAAGTACTGCCAGTTCCACTATGACCATGGCCACGACATTGAGGACTACCGCAACCTGAGAAGGGAAACAGAAGACTTGATCAGAATAGGCTACCTCAGGAAGTTAGTGAGGAGAGAGGTTCCGACGGAGGATCAACCACTCGCAGCTCTCCCCCCCATTCCTGTAGTTGATAATCGGCCCACTAAGAAGCCCGTGGGCATAATTTCTTGGGGAATAGAGCGCGCATTGAAGATATCCCAAGAGGGAGGAGATATGAAAAATGTACTTCCCTTTATGAAGGGAAAGAGATGTGGGAAAGAAAATGTAAATAACGATGCTGTCATGGTCGAGATGACCATCGCCAAGCATCATGTAAGATGCATCATGGTTGATAGTGGGAGCTCCACGGATGTGCTTTTTTACGATGCTTTCTCTCGGATGAGCTTATCCCCCAATCAGCTAAAGCTAGTGCACGTCCCTCTCATGGGCTTTACCGAAGATTCAGTGGGAGTCGAGAGAGAAATTACTCTCCCTGTCACTGCTGGATCACCACCCTAGCAGAGCACAGTTATAGTGACATTTACCATCGTTAGACTCCCATCGCCATATAATGCTATCCTAGGCCGCTCCGGACTCAACCTGCTGGATGCGGTCATATCTACTAAGAGATTGTTGGTGCAATTCCCGACCCCTCATAATGTAGGAGAGATGAGGGGGGCACCTCAGCCTGTCCCACATTACTTGTAGGCTATCCCGGGGGCCTGAAGTGTCGAGCTCGACTCCGACATCGATGACCTCGACCAAAGGGTGCAGGACCCTAAGGGTGGCCCCATCGAGTGTCTCTCGATGTATCCTCTTGGCTCGGACCCGCTGAAGACAGTGCAGATAGGAGCCTAACTGCAAGAAGATGAACGGAGTCGCTTGCTTATCTTCCTTCAGGTGAATGCAAATGTGTTTCCTTGGACTGCGGCAGATATGCCAGGTATTCCCCCAGATGTCATCACCCACTAGTTGAAGATCGATCCGAAGTGCCGCCTAGTTCGGTAGAAGAAGAGGAGCTTTACCTCGAAAAGGCAAAAGGCTATCAACGATGAAGTAGAGAAGCTCCTCGTTGCTGGCTTCATTCACGAAGTGCAGTACCCTAGCTGGCTGGCGAACGTAGTCATGGTCAAAAAGAACAACAGAAAGTGGAGGATCTGTGTAGACTACAATGATCTCAACTGTGCATGCCCAAAAGACAGCTTCCCCCTTCCAAAGATCGACCAGCTCATGGACTCCACCTCGAGGCACCGCCTTCTCTCCTTCATGGATGCATTTTTTGGGTACAACCAGATCCGGATGCATCTGAAGGACGAGGAGCACACTGCCTTCATCACGGATCGTTGGATGTACTGCTACAGGATGATGCCCTTCAGCCTGAAGAATGCTGGTGCCACGTACCAGCGACTGGTCAACAAGGTCTTTAAAGACCAAATTGGCCACAACATGCAGGTATATGTGGATGACATGCTCATCATGAGCAAGCCAACCTCGGACCACGTCGACAACCTGGTTGAGACCTTCCACAACCTTCACCTCCATCATATGAAGTTGAACCTAGTGAAGTGCATGTTTGGTGTAGCAGCAGGTAAATTTCTTGGCTTCATGGTCACCCAGAGGGGAATTGAGGCCAACCCAGAGAAGGTCCGAGCGATTCTTGACATGGAGCAGCCCACCTCCAAGAAGCAAGTTCAGCGACTCACCGGCCGGATAGCAGCCCTGAGTCGATTCATCTCACGATCTGTCAATCGTTGCCAACCCTTCTTCAAGGCACTGCAGAAGATGCATGACTTCACTTGGACGAAGGAGTGCCAGGAGGCCTTCGAAGAGCTGAAGAAGATCCTTGCATCACCACCATTGCTCTCCCGACCAGAGGAGGGAGAGGAGCTCCTCTTGTACTTGGCGGTCACCTCGGTGGTCGTCAGCTCGATCCTGGTCCGTACAGATGAAGAAGGAATCCAGAGGTCCTGTACTACACGAGCAAACTTCTCTGCGATGCTGAGATCAGGTACTCTCGATCCGATAAGTTAATTTTTGCACTCATTATGTCTACCCAGTACCTCAGGCCTTACTTCTAAGCATACCCAATCATGGTTCTGATGGATCAACCACTGAAAACTGTACTAAGTCATCCAGACACATCCGGATGCCTATCGAAGTGGGCACTGAAGCTCAGCAAGTTTGACATCGCCTACCGCCCGAGGTCTTCCATGAAGGCTCAGGTACTGGCTGACTTCCTGGTTGAGTGTGCAGGCCTAGGCGAGGGGCCGGAAGAAAGCCCCCAGGTGCAACAGCCAGGACTCGAACCGGAGGAGGACATCTGGGTTCTACATGTGGATGGAGCATCCAACTCCGGCAGAAGTGGAGCTGGACTCATCCTCGCCAACAACGAAAGAGTGGTCGCTGAATGCGCACTCCACTTTCAATTCGCTGCCACCAACAACCAAGAGGAATATGAAGCGCTCCTCGTGGGACTGAGAGTCTCCCTCAAACTGGGCATCCCCAGCTTGAAAGTCTTCACCGACTCATAATTGGTGGCTGGGCAGGTCTCGGGCAAATTCGAGACCCAGGCCCCTTAAATATCGAAGTACCTGGAGCTAGTACATGCAAGTGTGGCTAGTTTCAAGCACTTCAGTATCTCCCACATCCCACGTAGAGAGACCGCAAGCACCAACTCCCTTTCCCGGCTGGCAACCTCCATGGGCCGTGCCTACATCGAGCATCTTTAGACCCCGAGCTACGAAGCACCTAGGGAGGTCCAACAAGTTACTCCGGAATCCAGTTGGATGGATAAGTATGTCAAGTACATCACCGTCGGTACCTTGCCCGAAGATTGAATAGAGGCTGGCCTCATCAAAAGGAAGGCCGCCCGCTTTGTGCTGATGGATGGGCTACTCTACCGAAGGTCTTGTTCCTACCTACTCCTCAAATGCTTGAGACCCTCAGAGGTAGCAGTTGTGCTCCAGGAGATACATGAAGGCCTCTGTGGGAATCACGTGGGGGGCAGAACTTTGGCATACAAGGCCCTCCACTAGGGATACTACTGAAAAATAATGAGGGAGGACGTAGCCAACTTCATCAAGAGGTGTGACCTCTACCAGTGTCATGCTGTCGTGCAACGCTAGCCGGCTGTGCCACTCTCCCAGCTCTCTGTTCCCTGGCTGTTTGTCCAATGGAGGATGGACATCCTTGGTCCCTTTTCTCTTACATGCGGGTAGCATAAGTTTTTGATAGTCGCCATCTACTACTTAACAAAGTGGGTCAAGACTGAACCATTAGCCTGGATCACGGAGGCGAACGTTAGCAAGTTCTTCTAAAAGTCAATTGTATGCCGCTTTGGGCTCCCCCACATAATCATCACTGTTGCTGCCAAGACCGTCGTGGCCCGTAGCTACTGCTAGCACTGGAGTGCGCTCCTGTCGCTGGCTGCCAGTCCTCTGCTCCTGGATCTGTGAAATAGGGGTTAGTGACCCGAGCTGGGGTTTCCGGTGGGGGCACTTCGACGATCAAGTCAGTGACGATCTAGGAGAACAAATCCTCCTGGTCGGGCCCCTCTTGATGGACTCCATACTAGGAGGAGTGGAAGATATGTCAGTGAAGGAGAAATGCAACAGGGGGAGAGTGATAGCGGGGATAGAGGGGTTCCCTATTCCTCCGCTTCTCCTTGGCCAGCAGAGAGGAGGGCTAACTCCGAAGGGGTGCTTGGCCAGCAGGTCAAAGACCTCGAGAAGCAGCTCACCGATTCTGAGGGGCGAGCGAAGGAGCTCCAAGAGAATCTCGACCGTGAGCAGGAGGAGTCAAGGAAGAAGACCGAGGTGCTTGCCAACTCCGAGTGGAGGTTGGACGTGGTCATCGCCGAGGCGGTCCGGCAGAAGAGGACCGCCCAGTCCCTCCAAGCTCGATTGACGGCAGAGGAGAAGAAGTCCGTCATAGCTTAGAGGGCAGTAGATGAGGCGGCCAAGTCGGTCATGGATGCTAGGCACGAGGTGGCCGCAGCAAGGAAGGAAACTGGGGAGGTGGTGGAAAGGTACAAGGCCTCGAAGGAGTTCCTCACCGAGATCCAGCAAACAGCATCGGACTCCTTCTTCAAAGGCTTCGTGTAGTTGCGCCACCTGGTCGAGAAGTTCGTCTCGACCGAAGGCCGCAGCTACCTTGACTATCCCTGTACTTCAGACCAAGAGGCGGGCGTTGAGGGAGCCGCGCCAGCTGAGCCTGAAACCGTGCGGCCAGAAGCTCCTGCTGATGGAGACTCCCAGCCCAGCGACCCGTCTAGCAGATAGTCACTCTTTGCTTCTTCTTCTTCTATATTTAGCAAGGCCACTCGGCATGTCGGGGGCCCACAGGATACTTGTAATCGACACCCAATTAATGAAATGCAAACTTTATTGCAATTATTTTTCTTGTCTGGCTCCTCCTCTCCTTCACTCCCCTTCTTCTTTTGTCTTTCCTTTTAATATATGGGGAGATCAGAGGGGGTACCTGAGAGCTGCTGAGCTTGGTAGTCTCTAGGCCGGAGGTCTGAGCTCCGATCTTGAGCTGACATCCTGGAGCTGGGCTCGGGGATGTGGATGGTTGAGAGTTGTGTGGCTCGAAGGTCTCTTGGTTGGAGGTCTAAGCTCCGGTCTTGAGCTGGCATCCTGGAGCTGGGCTCGGGGATGTGGATAATTGAGAGCTGCGAGGCTCGAAGGTCTCTTGGCCAGAGGTCTGAGCTCCGGTCTTGAGCTGGCATCCTGGAGCTGGGCTCGGGGACGTGGATGGTTGAGAGCTGCGTGGCTCAAAGGTCTTTTGGCCGGAGGTCTGAACTCCGGTCTTGAGCTGACATCCTGGAGCTGGGCTCGTAACTTCGATGATGTTGTATCTTCCTCTTGTTCTCTCTTTCTTTCCTTCCCCACTCTTCTCTCATTTATTTTTTATTCATCTTTTTCATTTTTTCATTTTTTTTTCATTCATTTTTTTTTAGAGTGGGAAGATCAGAGGAGAGGATGCTGGCTGTACCCCCACTTTGTTCTCTTTCTTTCCTTCCGCTCTCGTCTTCTTTTTAAGTGGGGAGATCAGAGAAGGGGGGGCTGCTGGGCTTCCCCCTTTGTTCTCTTTCTTTCCTTCCCTTCTCGTCTTCTTTTCAAGTGGGGAGATCAGAGAAGGGGGGTTGCCGGTCTTGATTGCCTTGGAGCTAGGCTCGAGGCCTTCCTGGACGTGGAGCTAAGCTTGGGCCCAGGGATTAACTGAGATCTTGGCTCAGGTCTTTGGCACCTTGGAGCTAAGCTCGAGGCGTTGATGGGAGCTACGTGGCCCCATGATCTCTTGACATCCTGGAGCTGGGCTCGGGGATGTTTGAGATGGAGAGCTGCTTGGCTCGGTGATTCCTTGATCGGAGATCTGAGCTCCAGTCTTGGGTTGGCATCCTGGAACTGGGCTTGGGGACACTTGGAATTGGAGAGCTACATGGCTCGAAGATCCTTCTACGTCCTGGAACTGGGCTCGGGGATGATTGAAGTTGGAGAGCTACGTGGCTCGATGATCCTTCGACATCCTGGAGATGGGCTCGAGGGACACTTGGAGTTGGAGAGCTATGTGGCTCGAATATCCCTCTACGTCCTGGAGCTGCGCTCGGGGATGCTTGGAGTTAGAGAGCTACGTGGCTCGATGATCCTTCGACGTCTTGGAGCTGGGCTCGGGGATGCTTGGAGTTGGAAAGCTACGTGGCTCGATGATCCCTCTACGTCCTAGAGCTGGGCTCGGGGATGCTTGGAGTTGGAGAGCTACGTGGCTCGATGATCCTTTGACATCCTGGAGCTGGGCTCGGGGATGCTTGGAGTTGGAGAGCTACGTGGCTCGATAATTCTTCGATGACCTGGAGCTGGGCTCGAGGGTGTCGTTGGTATTCTCCTGCAAGACAAATAGACACTTGCACGGAAAAAACCATTGTTATTCATTGTTGGAAAACCTTACATCATTGATAGTATTTCCGCAAGTTGTAGGCGTTCCATGTCCCGAGAAACCTGACGCCATCGAGATCCTCAAGGTAATAGGCCCCTTGCGAGAGGGTTTCAGCTACTTTGTAGGGGCACTCCCAGTTTGGGGAGAGCTTGCCGCACTCCCTAGGCTGAGATGCCTTCACCCGTCGCAGCACTAGGTCTCCGAGCTTGAAAGCTTTTGTCCGGACACGGGCGTTGTAATACTGGGCCACTCTTTGTCGGTAGGCCGCCATCCGTAGGCGGGCTTTGTCCCTTGCTTCTTTAAGAAGATCCAGGTTGTGCAGGAGGTGTGCCGAGTTCCGTGCTTCGTCGTACTGCTGCACGCGCAACGTAGGCACGCCGAGCTCGACGGGGATGACTGCTTCGGCACCGAAGACGAGGCTAAAGGGCGTTTCATTGGTCGCCATCCTGGGCATTGTGTGGTAGGCCCACAGGACGCTCGGGAGCTCTTCTGCCCACATGCCCTTAGCTTGGTCCAGTCTGGTCCGGAGTCCTTGAAGGATGATCCGGTTGGTCACCTCGACTTCCTCGTTTGTTTGGGGGTGAGCTACCGAGGTGAACCAGTGTTGGATGCCGTGGGCTGCGCAGAATCCTTCGAACTCGTGGTTGTCGAACTGTCGCCCATTGTCGGTGATGATGCAACGGGGGATCCCAAAGCGGTAGATGATTGACTTCCAAAAGAATTGGCAAACATTGGCTTCCACAATCCGAGCTAGCGGCTCTGCCTCGACCCACATGGTGAAGTAGTCGATCGCCACTAGCAAGAACTTTCATTGCCCTGATGCTGGGGGAAACGGTCCCAAGATGTCCATTGCCCACTGGACAAAGGGCCAAGGGGCTGAGAGCTGGGAGATCGGCGTCGCCGGCTGACACTGTATGTTGGCATGGCGCTGGCACTTGTCACACCTTTTGACGAAGTCGACTCCGTCTTCCCTCATGGTCTCCCAAAAGTACCCCAGGTGGAGAGCTTTGTAAGCTAGTGTCCTCCCTCCCACGTGGTTCCCGTAGAGACCTTCATGTATTTCTTGGAGCACAAAGGCCTCCTCGGCGGGCCTGAGGTATCTCAGGAGCGGGTAGGAATAAGATCGATGGTAGAGTTGGCCCTCCATCAGGACGAACCGAGAGGCTTTCTTCCTAACGAGGGTGGCTTCTGTGCGGTCTTCTGGCAGGGTGCCGTCAGTGATGTACCGAATATACTTGTCCATCCAGCTCGGCTCGGGGGTGACTTGATGTACCTCCGTTGGGTTCTCGTAGCTAGGACTTTCAAGGTGCTCGATGTAGGCGTGCCCCAGTGACGAGTCCGGCAAGGTCGCGAGCATGGACAACGCATCCACGCATGCATTCTCTCCTCGGGGGATGTGGAAAATGCTGAAGCGCTGGAGGCCTGCCGTGCTCGTGCAGACTCATTCCAGGTACTTCATCATCTGGGTGTCCCTTGCTTCATACTCTCCGGATACTTGTCCGGCGACCAGTTGGGAGTCGGTGAAGACTTTCAAGTCCTGCACACCCAGCTCGCGGGAGACTCTTAGGCCCGCGAGGAGTGCCTCGTACTCCGCCTGATTATTGGTTGCGGCGAACTTGAAGCGGAGGGCGCATTCCGCCACAACCCCATCACAATTGGTCAGGATGAGGCCTGCTCCGCTCCCGCCAGAATTGGATGCTCCATCTACATGAAGAATCCACAGCTCTTCTCCTGGCCCAGGCTCTGTTGCTGTCTGCTCTAGCTCCTCGGCGAACCCGGTGCACTCGACCACGAAGTCGGCCAGGACTTGTGCCTTTTGTGACAACCTCGGTCGGTACACTATGTCGAATTCGCTGAGCAGCAGGGACCACTTAGCCAACCTCCCGGATGTCTCGGGTCGGGTGAGGATAGTCCTCAGCGGCTGGTCCGTCACCACCACTATTGGGTGTGCTTGGAATAGGGCCTGAGGTGCTTAGCAGACATTATTATTGCAAAATAAAATTTGTGCAATTTAGAAAAAGATAAAATTTGTGCTGCATGTCAATTTGGAAAACAAACCAAATCTACTTTCAAACCTAAAGGAGTAGTATATACTACTAGACCCCTTGAATTATTGCATATGGACCTCTTTGGACCAACCAGAATAACTAGTTTGGGAGGTAAAAAATATGGGCTAGTAATTGTAGATGATTACTCACGATTTACTTGGGTAATATTTTTAGCTCATAAAGATGAAACATTTTCAGCTTTTGTTAAATTTCATAAAAGGGTTTCAAACGAAAAAGATCTCACTATTGTTTCTTTGCATAGTGATCATGGAACTGAATTTGAAAATCATGATTTTGAAACTTTTTGTAATGAAAATGGTATTAGTCATAATTTCTCTACACCTAGGACACCTCAACAAAATGGGGTGGTAGAAAGAAAGAACAGGACTCTTGAAGAAATGGCACGCACAATGCTTTGTGAAAACGATTTACCTAGATATTTTTGGGCAGAAGCCATTAATACTTCCTGTTACATTTTAAATCGTGTTTTAATTCGACCTATTTTGAAGAAAACACCATATGAGCTTTGGAAAAATCGAAAACCTAATCTCAAGTATTTTCGTGTATTTGGTTGCCGCTGTTTCATATTAAATAATGGCAAAGATAATATCAGTAAATTTGATGCCAAGTTAGATGAGGGTATCTTCTTAGGATACTCTACTTCTAGCAAGGCATACAGGGTCTTCAACAGAAGAACTCTTCTGGTTGAAGAATCAATTCATGTAGTGTTTGATGAATCTAATGAAAAATCTTCTAGAAAAGAAGATTCTATTGATGTTGAAACAGGTATAAAGAAGCTTGAACAATTGACAATCAATGAAGATGAGCCCAAAGGAGATGATGATCAAGAGAATCAAGATCAAATTCAAAAGATCAATGCAACTTCACCAAAACCATTACCAAAAGAATGGAGGTATGCACACGGACACCCTAAAGAGCTAATAATTGGTGATCCATCAAAGGGGGTAAGTACACGCTCTTCTATTAGAAATGTTTGTGATTATTTAGCTTTTGTATCTCAGATAGAGCCTAAGTCAATAGAAGAAGCTGAAAAAGATTGTAACTGGATTAATGCTATGCAAGATGAACTAAATCAATTTAAAAGAAATAATGTTTGGACTTTAACTGAAAGACCCCTTAATGTTTCTGTAATTGGCACAAAATGGGTTTTTAGAAATAAACTTGATGAACATGGTATTGTAACTAGAAACAAAGCTAGACTTGTTGCTAAAGGCTACAACCAGGAAGAAGGGATCGATTTTGATGAAACCTTTGCTCCTGTTGTTAGGCTAGAAGCAATTAGACTTTTACTTGCTTTTGCTTGTTTTATGGATTTCAAGTTATTTCAAATGGATGTAAAGAGTGCCTTTTTAAATGGATTTATTGAAGAGGAGGTTTATGTTGAACAACCTCCTGGATTTGAAAATCATGAATTTCCTAATCATGTCTTTAAATTGCATAAAGCATTGTATGGTTTAAAGCAAGCTCCTAGAGCTTGGTATGATAGATTAAGTTCATTTTTGATGAAAAATGATTTCTCTAGAGGTAATGTAGATAATACATTATTTTTGAAAAAGAAAAATGATGATCTCTTAGTAGTACAAATATATGTAGATGATATTATTTTTGGTGCTACTAACGAATGTCTTTGTCAAGAATTTGCAAAGTTAATGCAAAGTGAGTTCGAGATGAGCATGATGGGAGAACTCAACTTCTTCCTCGGACTCCAAATTAAGCAAACCAAAGAGGGGATCTCCATCAACCAAGCCAAGTACACAAGGGAGATATTGAAAAAGTTTGGGATGGAGACTACCAAACCAATAGGTACCCCTATGAGCTCTTCATGTAAATTAGACAAAGATGAATGTGGTAAATCAGTAGACCAAAAATTATATAGAGGCATGATTGGTTCATTGCTATATCTAACTGCCAGTAGACCAGATATAATGTTTAGTGTTTGTATGTGTGCACGTTTTCAGTCTGCTCCTAAAGAATCACATCTCTTAGCTGTAAAACGTATATTTAGATACTTATCTGGGTCTATCGAAATTGGTCTTTGGTACTCTAGAGAGTCATCATATGAATTAATTGCATATTCTGATGCTGATTTTGCTAGGTGTAAACTTGATCGAAAAAGTACTAGTGGAACTTGTCAATTCCTAGGAGTTAATTTGATTTCATGGAGCAGTAAGAAACAGAATTCGGTTGCTCTATCTACGGCGGAAGCCGAATATATAGCAGCTGGAAGCTGTTGTGATCAGATCCTATGGATCAAACAACAACTCGAGGACTTTGGCATCAAATTAACTAAGACACCCATAAGATGTAATAATACTAGTGCAATCAATTTAACGAAAAATCCTGTACAACATTCAAGAAGCAAACACATTGAAATAAGACATCACTTCATAAGAGATCATGTTCAAAACTCTAATGTGTTGTTAGAATTTATATGTACTGATTATCAATTGGCTGATATATTCACAAAACCATTGAATGAAGATAGATTTTGTATGATTAGAAGAGAACTGGGAGTCATTGATCCTTTCACTTGAAACTCTTCAATTTTCATCAAAATTTCTCAAAATGATTTATAAATTCTCAAATATGTTTAAAGGTTATTTCTCTAAATTTTATCAATTTTTTTAAATTTTACAGAATTTTATTTTAGGTAATTAATTGTTGGAGGTCGACACTTGAGGTTTTCGGAGGTCGACACTTGAGGTCGACACCTAAGTTTTGGAGGTCGACACTTGAGGTCGACCCCTGAAAATTTTCAGAGGTCGACACTTGAATGAAAACCTGCGTTTTTAAAACCCGTCCGCAAGCTATTTTCTTCATTCTTTTTTCATTTCTTCTTCATGTGGTCCCCCTCCAAACTTCCCTAAACCCCTAAATAGTGGATTTCCACCCTTCTCCTTCACCTTTTTGGGAAATCCTCTCCTCTCCTCTTGCTTTTCTTGGAATCAACCCTCTTTTTGACCGTATTCTTGTTTTTGGACAACCGAAAGCCTTTGCACCTATCTACCCTCAAATCCCGGTTGTTTTTCAATTGAAAACACTTATTTCTACCCTCCGTTTCTTACTTTTTCTCCATTTACTTTCTATTTTCTCCATTCTCACAAACCCTATTTCACCATTTCACATTCTCCTCATTTTCCCAGTCCGTGAACCTCTCTTTTCCTCTTAGCCTTACCTCTTTGCATTTCTTCCTAAGTTACCCCTCTTCCTTTCACATGGGTCCGAGAAAACACCAGGCAGTAAGGAAAAGGAGATTGGAACAAGGGCAGGGTAGTACTGAGTGCCGAAGAAAAGTCAGACATGAGCATGAGCCAACCCCAGAGCCACCTGCACCAGTGCCAGCCAGCCTAGTCCGGAAGAGCATTGCTAGTGGGAGGCGTGTGGATATACCATTCTGGGATCAGCATCACTTCTTCATTGGAGATGTACTGAGAGATGCTGGTCTGGTTCATTTTTGTACGATGTCCGAGAGATTCTACCAAGACCTCATCAGGGAGTTTTATGGATCCATGGCCACTGATGGCATTGGATGGTCTGCTACAGTACGAGGGATCGAGATTCCAGTGACACCGGAGGTCATCAGTCGCATCTGGAGGATTCCACTTCATGGCACTGCTGCCACTACGATCAGCGACAGAGAGCACGCCTTCAGGTGTATCCTAGAGCGTGAGGATGTTAGCGGCATTTCCACAGTAGCCACTAACCAGCTTTCACTGGAGATGAGAGTGCTGCATCACATCATCGCCCGTATCTTGATTCCGAAGAGCGGGAGATTCGATTTTATCACTGAGCGTGAGCTGGTGTTGATGGTGTCCCTGAGTCAGCGGACTCCCATCAACCTTCCCAGGATCATGCTTCAGCAGATGGGTGAGGTAGCTTCTCACAGGAGACTTGTTCAGCCGTACGGCATGGGACTGACTCAGATATTCAGAGAGCATGGTGTCTCATTTGACGGCATACCCTTCAGTCAGCTACAGCACACTGACACTTATGGAGAGAAATCCCTACATAGGATGGGATTTTGACTGATTAGTGATCGATGGGTACGACGAGAGTCTGGCCAGGAGCCAGATGAGGAGGGTGAGATCCGAGCTGCTGAGGCAGGGCCTTCAGAGCCTACTGATCATGGTACACCTCCTCGCCCAGCACCGGAGATAGAGACTGCGAAGCCTGAGCCATTCACGCCACCACCCTCATCAGCTCCAGCTCCTACTATTACTGCTACACCACGGAGGACTTCAGTAAGGATATCGGACTTCGAGCAGAGAGTGACTGATCAGATTTTAGAGGTCCGGACAGAGATCACTGGTGTACGGCAGGAGCTTCATGATCTGCGGATACACACAGGCACACGCATTGGTGCTCTCTCAGCTAGTATGGATACAGGATTCAGACAGATCCTCAGCTTATTAAGATTAGCACTGCCATCAGGGACTGCAGATCCGACAGTATCTCCTCCACATGATGATGATGATGATGATGATGATGATGGCTCTAGTGGATACAGTGACAGTGATGGAGATCAGCCTGGAGCAGGTAGTTCTGATGTTCCACCTGCAGATCCGATTCCGGAGATTCCTCCTCCTGCTGATCCTCCTACTACTGATCTTCCGAGTACAGATCCTCCAGCCACAGACGTACCAGTTGTTGCTGAGCTTACAGAGTCTCTGTTTGAGACTATCACTGGGATTCCGGATGACATAGATGAGCATACAGAGACAGACATTGATGATCCCACAGCTTATGAGCTAGTCAGCAGGCAGACTCCAGCTCAGTCTACTCAGCATACTGATCCGTCCACTCCTTCAGCTACTGCCTCTGTCGCGACATCTGTGGAGCCCTTACCTAGGACATATAGATCTCGTAGGACTACCCCTAGGTCTGGTCCCTCTCTGAGGACTCGGAGTTCCTCTCACAGGACTCCAAAATCCTTATCTAGGATCATGGCTCCTGTATCTTTTGATATACCTTCTGATGAGGAGTAGCCTCTTAGTTTGCTTTTGTATGATCTGTTGTATCAGTATTTTGTGCCTACTTTGTAAGCAATTTTGTAACTGAATACATCTGTTTTTATCTATCTTGTGCCATTTTATCTGATACCAGCTCTTAACATTTACCTTTTTTAAACCCTCAAGTTAGAATATTTTATTATATTGAATGCACAAATTGAGGGGGAGCATGTATTTTATGCACCTAAATACTTCATTATAATTGAACATAAGTTTCATTAATATATCTTTCACTACAAAAATGGACTTTTTGATTCTTGACAAAAAGGGGGAGTAGCAAAGTATATATGTATTTATGAGACTCCGTCTTATGAGTAGTAAAGTTTATATGATTCTTATCTTTTTGACTCATGATAGCAAAGTATATATGTATTTATGAGACTCCGTCTTATGAGTAGTAAAGTTTATATGATTCTTATCTTTTTGACTCATGAGAATGTTTTCACAAAAAGAAAGAAATAAATGAAAAGTAAAATCTTTTTGACTCTTGAAAATATTTTCACAAAAAGAAGATGAAAAGTAAATTTTTATGATACACTCATGCATGTAAGGATTCTTTGAAAATATTTTATTATTGCTATATCTTGCTTTTGGACTTAATTGCATATATACTCAAGGTTTTGTCATCATCAAAAAGGGGGAGATTGTTGGCTTTGGCTCCTTAGTTTTGATGATTAACAAAGGTTGAGTATATGTTTGGACTAATGTTTCATTTCAAGATAAAGTTTCAGGACTTAGTTTATTCAAAAAGAGTATCAAAAGGACAATGATGAAACTAAGTTTACCTGGTTTGGAAAAGAGCTCTTCTACCTTGGACAAAATCAAAATTCTCATAATGGACCTTCTTGTTAAGACATATTTGACAAAAGAAACAAAGGCTTAAAGAAACTCAAGCATGGCACGCATATCTCAAGAGTTTCAGAAAAATTCAGATCAGAGGTCGACCCCCAGAGGTCGACACCTTGTCAAAGGTCGACCACCAGAGGTCGACTCATGAAGAGAAGAAAAGTTCAGCATGGCCGGCACGGCAAAATCTCAGTGGCACGCTCCAGAGGTCGACCACCAGAGGTCAACACCTGTCCAGAGGTCGACACCAGAGGTCGACTCATAGCCTGAGAATTCAAATGGGCAGAACTATGGTATTCTGAACTTTTGCCTAAATTATACTTGAGGTCGACTCATGAGGTCGATACTTGATTCAGAGGTCGACTCATGAGGTCGACTCATGGCATAACGGCTAGTTTTTCTGAACTTCTGATTTGATTTCTAACGGCCATAAACGGCCATATTTTTGAATCTAACGGTCTTGTGGAGTTGTTTCAGCATGAATGAGGTATTTAACCTCCACCAAACTTCAAAAAAGACAAGGAGACAAAGTGAAAAAGTGTAGATTCAAAGTACAAAGCCTTCAATCACTTCCAAGCCAAAAGAGTGAGAAAACCAAGAGATTCCTTAGCCAAAAGTCTTCCATCTTTGAGGAATCCAACATTCAAGTGTTTGGCATTTAGTGAGGTCCAAAGATTCCAAGGGAAAAGGCTTGAAGTGTCTCCATCAAGAGATTCAACGAATTTATTATTGCTCAAAAGGAGTTTGTTTAGTTTTTAATTCATTGTGTTCATATTCTTTTGTCTTTAGCTAGTTTCAAGGGAATTTGAAACTAGAGTGAGGTTTGTTGGTAAGCCAATTGATAAAACCAACTAGGGTTGCTTGTAAGCCCGAAGCCAAAACAAGTGAGTGAGGTTTGTTGGTGAGCCAATTGATAAAACCAACTAGGGTTGCTTGTTAGCTTGAAGCCAAAACAAGTGTGTAAGGTTTTGACTTGTGAGCCTGGTAAAACAAGTCGGCTGTAATCTAAAGAATATAGTGAAAATTCCCAAGTGGAGCTTGGGGAGTGGATGTAGGTGCTAGGTGCACCGAACCACTATATTTCTTGTGTGTTTGCATTGCCTTTCTCTTTAAATTCTTTTGCTCTTTAATTGTCATTTTATTTCATTGCTTCCGTTGCACAATTTTTGGAGCACTATCACTCTTCACCTTAAAACTTGATAGCACATATATTGCTTTAATTTTTTAAATACCCAATTCACCCCCCTCTTGGGCACCATTTCTGGGCAACAATCATCATTTCGACGACCATGGCATCATTATTTACATTTTTCTTCTCGTCTTCCCCCTCCCTCATAAAGAGGAGTACATTTTCAGTCCCCTGTCCCCCGGGCCTTCTTGGACGCGCGCCCTGCTCCCCAGGAGATCATGCCCACCGGCTTCTCGGTGGGGCGGTTGTCAATGGCTGGAGCTGGCGGGAGGGTGACGAGCGCCTGGGACTCCGCTTGAGGTCTGCCCCCCACGAATCTCTTGAGATAGCCTCTCTTGATGAGTTCCTCAATCTCCCACTTGAGGTTCCGGCATTCCTCGATGTCGTTGCCATGGTCATGGTGGAAGCGACAGTACATCGTCTTATCACGGCTAACGATGGTCCTCAGCGGAGGCGGGTGCCTCAAGTAGTCCTCGCCCTCGATCTCCATAAGGATTTTTATCCTCGAGATGAGGAGAGGGGTGTAGCTTTCCTCAGGGATAGGTGTCCCTCTCGGCCTTGGCCGGTCCCTCCGGGAGCTCTGAGCCTAGGGTGCTAGCTTCCGGGTCCCGGATATTTCAACAGGGACTGACTTCTTCAGGGGTCCTCCGTCGAGCTCCCGCCTCGTACGGTCCACCTTCTCAGTGTGGATGTACTTATGGGCCCGAAGAAAGAGCTCGGAGTAGGTTTTGGGGGGCTTCTTGTCCAGCGAGTAGGTCAGGCGGGAGGTCCTGAGCCCTCACTTTAGTGCCAGCATGGCCCCTAGCTCTTCAAGATTGTAGATCTCCAACACGGCGGCCTTGAAGCGGGCCACATAGTCTCGTAAGGGCTCGTGGTCCTTCTACCGGATGGAGAAGAGGCTGTCTGCCTCCCGTGGCAACTTGCTGCAAGCATCGAAGTGAGCCACGAACTTCTGCCCCAGCTGGGCAAAGGAAGTGATGCTCTCCGGCTCCAGACGGGTGAACCACACCCGGGATGCCTTCTGGAGAGTAGCAGGAAAAGCGATCAGAGAAGAGCGTCTGTGGCCCCCTGGACCCTCATGAGGGTCCGGTAACTTGCCAGGTGGTCCAGGGGGTCGGTGGTCCCATCGTAAGGATCCACTTGTGGCATTCGGAACCGATGCGGGATCGGCTCCACCTGGATTTCTTGGGAGAATGGGGGATGGGCGTCATAGACCGGTGGCTCGCTAGCGGAGCCCGGCATGTTGGCAAACCGGCAGGCAAACTCCTCCAGCTTGTGCTCATGTTCCTCCAGGCACCTTTCCACCGCCCGCCGGACGGCTTCATCAGTGGACCCCTCCACCGAAGGAGACGGAGAAGGTGACATGGATGCATGGCACCCATGGCGGGGGGTCTTGCTTTTCTTGCCTCGGTGGGGTCTGGAAAACTCCCGCACGAGGTTTGGCGAGCGGCTCTCTTTGTCAGCAGAGCCAGCACGTTGTCTTTTCGTCGGAGCTTAGTGGCTACCCCGGTTATCAGTGGTGGCCCGCGGTTGCGACAGCCTTCCTTGGAAGGAGCGCAAGCTATCACGGGGAACTGCAGCATGGGCCACCGGGGTCCCTGGCTACTGGTGGGCAGCTAAGGACCGATGTTGGTGCTGAAGCTGGCACACTGCCATGGCGAGGACTTACATCTGCTAGGCAAGTGCATCCAGCTAGGCTTCTAGTGGAGGTGGCTGGACCAGGGTGGGCAGCTCCGCCTCTTGGCGGTGTGGGTTTCCCCGGGAGGGGGAGTCCGCCGCACGACTGGTGGAGACCTCCCTTGCCCTTGTCATCACCATCCTCCTGCCTGGCTTGTCTATGAAGAGATGGAGGGTTTATTCGCCCACCCCCCTTCTTGGCATGCCAATCTGTTGCCGCCAAGACCGTCGTGGTCCATAGCTACTACCGGCATCGGAGTGCACTCCTGTCGCTGGCTGCTGGTCCTCTGCTCCTGGACCTGCAAAATAGGGGTTAGTGACCCAGGCCGGGATTTCCAGCGGGGGCACTCCGATGATCAAGTGAGTGACGATCTAGAGGAACAGATCCTCCTGGTCGGGCCCCTCTTGATATACTCCGCACTAGGTGGAGTGGAAGATGTGTCGGTGAAGGAGAAATGCAATAGGGGAAGAGTGATAGCAGGGACAGAGGGGTTCCCTGTTCCTCCACTTCTCCTTATTTCCTAGTGGTTCTCCCTCAACCGTGGTGTTGGTGGTGGCGCATCGCCCTCTTGGTCGAGCTTGCGCTTTGTGTTTGTGGGAGATTATTGTTCCTGTGATACTGGTGTGTTACCTCCCCCTCTTTGGTGGTGCCGATCGTTCTTTGTAGTTGGGAATTGACCGTTGGAGCCTACTTCGGGATCCTCACTGGGTTGGCAAGGCGCGTGCGACAGGATCCCGTGCCATGGACGAGACACCTTTCCTGACAGGTGGTAGGGAAAGCTTCCATTTCTTCTGACATCCTCTCCTGTCGCTCCATTTCGGGAAGCCTGGCAGAGCCTCGATCCGGGGGCCGCCACCCTAAGGGTGCGTGCTCTCTGGCTGGCCCATCCACTGGAAGTACGGTTGGATATGTAGTTATGGCGGCATGGGGGGCGCCTTTCCATGGTCCTCGGGCGGCTCGTCGGCGTCTTGGGATGGCAGGATCTGCTTCGATCTGGGTGCTCCGAGCTAGTGCGACCACCTTGGTGGAGAAGGGACGAGTGCGGGCCCAGTTTAGAGGGCGCGCGCTCGGAGAGGCTCCACATCGGCGGGCGAGCTCTTGGCTTGACCTCAACCGTAGAGGTCAAGCCTCCGAGGGTCTCGCTCTGGAGGACGGAGGATGGACCCGGTCCAAAGGGCGCGCGCTCGGAGAGGCTCCACATGGGTGGGCAAGCTCTTGGCTCGACCTCGACCGCAGGGCACTAGCCTTCGAGGGTCTCGCTATGGAGGGAGGAGGACGGACCCGATCCAGAGGGCAAGCGCTCGGAGAGGCTCCACATCGGCGGGCAAGCTCTTCGCTCGACCTCGACCGTAGGGCACTAGCCTCCGAGGGTCTCGCTCTGGAGGGCGGAGGATGGATCCAGTCCAGAGGGCATGCGCTCGGAGAAGCTCCACATCGATGGGCGACCTCTTGGCTTGACCTCGACCGTAGGGCTCTAGCCTCTGAGGGTCTCGCTTAGGAGGGTGGAGGACAGACCCGGTCCAGAGGGCGCGCGCTCAGAGAGGCTCCACATCGACGAGCAAGCTCTTGGCTCGACCTTGACCGCAGGGCACTAACCTCCGAGGGTCTCGCTCTGGAGGGTGGAGGATGGCTCCGACCTTGGCGTCGAGCTCATGAGCTCGACCTGGTGGAGGACTGAGCTCGACTTGCTGTCCTAAGGGAGCCCAGCCCAGCTCGGTAATGGGATCCGAGCTGGAGAGTCGACGTGGTGTCTTCCATGGTGGCCTCCCTCAATGTGGCACCCGTCAGCTATCCACGTCGGTGGTCTCGCCACATCAATCACCAATAACAGAAAGCAGATCGATAATCAAAAATTCGAGGAGTTTTGTAGCGATCTCGACATCCACCATCACTTCATCTTGGTAGCACATCCTCAGACTAACGGAGAGGCCGGGTGACCAGCCATACTATCCTCCAGGGACTCCGAACCAGACTAGACTAAGCCAAGGATAGGTGGGTCGAAGAACTCCCTAGTGTCCTATGGGCACACCACATAATGCCGAGGACGGCCATAGATGAAACGCCATTTAACCTTGTCTTCGGCGTAGAAGCGGTGATCCCAGTGGAACTAAGCCTACCAACACTGCGGGTGGAGCAGTACGACGAGGTCGAGAACCCAGCACGTCTCCTGCTAAATCTAGACTTACTTAAAGAGATGAGGGACAAAGCTCGAATCCACATGGCAGCCTACCGACAACGGGTGGCCAGATACTATAACTCCAAGGTGAGGCCGAAGTCCTTTCATCTGGGAGATTTGATGCTGCGACGAGCGGAAGCCTCCCAACCTCGAGAGTGCGGTAAGCTCTCTTCGAACTGGGAAGGCCCTTACAGGATAGTTGAAGCCCTTCCTCATGGGGCCTATTACTTAGCTAAGCTCGATGGAGCGCGATTTTCATGGACGTGGAACGCCGCCAACTTGAGGATATATTACCAATAATGTATGACCTCCTAATATTAATAATGAAATTCTCTTTAGTACAATGCTTGTCTCTATCTTGTAGGACTATCAGAGCCTGGAGTTCAGTTCGGCAACAAAAGCACGGAGTCCAGTCAAGCAGTAAAAACCCGGAGTCCAGTCCGATAGCAAAAGATCGGAGTCCAGTCTGGCAGTAAAAGCCCGGAGTTCAGTCTGACAGCAAAAGCCCGGACTCTAGTCCGACAATTAAAGACCAAAAACTCCAGAAGCCCATCACCTAAAGCCCGGACTCCAGTCTAGCAAACAAAGCCCGAAAGCCCCAGAAGCCCGGCACCTAAAGCTTGGACTTCAGTCCGGCAACCAAAGATTGAAAACTCTTCAAGCCCGGCATCGGAAACTCTTGAAGCCCAGGAAACAAAGACTAGAAACTCTTCAAGCCCGGCACCGAAAACTCCTAAAGCCCCGGAAACAAAGACCAGAAACTCTTTAAGCCCGGCATCGGAAACTCATGAAGCCCGGGAACTTAAGGCTGAAAGCTCTAGCAATGGAAGCTCTAGAAGTCCAGCACCAAAGCCTAGAAGCCTCCAAGAACTTGCTTTCTGACCGAGAGTTGAAGTTGAACTCCTAGCGAAAGTCGTACACTTGGCCCTGGTAAAAAATAAAGGGTCCCAGATCCACCATCAACCTCATAGATCGCCTCAATCCCGCATAGATGACCGATTGGAAGCTCGAGGAATATTCTAAGTCATCATGATGGCTACAGTGTTCCAGAGAGGATCAAGAGCTTGAAGTTAGGCAGGATCGAAGCAAATGGAATTATAATAAGTCACATGACAAGACAAAACACAAGACAGAAAAGTAAAAAGGTATGGAAGAAAAAGAGCTTCATTTCTATGATAAGGTTTTTTTACAAGTGAAGAGGACCCCAATAAGCCGGGCATCCCCAAAAAAGACAAAATGAAAAAAAAAACCTATGCTAAGTACAAAGCATGAAATGAAGAAGGGCCCGAGGTCACTGGGTTGCCAGCTCCCTTCCAGTTTGGCCGGCCTTCGCGTCGCCAGCTGCCTACTCGATTGGTTGCCCGGCGGTCACCTTCTCAGCCACCCCCGAAGATGGCTCCAGCACCTTAGGCCACCCTTTGGCCCCGCCAATGATGATGCCTCCCAGGTTGAGCTTCGGGAAGAGTGAGGCCACCCTCTACTGGCATACCTCAAACCCCTTCAGGAATGAGTCCACGACAGCCTCATGGACCTCATCCTGAAACTCCTGGGATGCCCAAAACTTCAGCACAGCCTCAAGCGTGTCCCTCTGTGCAGCTTCAGTAGCCCCGTAACGTACGCCGTCTTCTCCTTGGCCGCTGCCCGCTCTGCCAGAACCTCCTTTATCTGAGTCTCCAGAGCCCGAGATAGCCCCTCCAAGCGCCTGACCTTAGCCGTGGTCTCCGCGGTGCGACGCTGGGTCATGATCCTCTCCTCGGAAAGAGAGGTCTCGAGGTCCCTAGTGCACTCCTCAGCGCAAGCCAGGTCCCCTCGGAGAACCCTGTTGCTCTCCTTCATTTCTTGGCCCTTCCCTATTAGCTCCTTTACATCGACCACGAGCTTGGCCAACTTCTTCTCCTTTTTGGACTCCTTCACCGAGCTGATGAGGAAGTCCCGGAGCAGGAGCACGTCGGTCCCAACCTGCATCAAAAGAGAGGTTAGACTTCCTGAAATCCAACTGGAACATTAAAAATAATGTAAAATGCAAGTTACTTACTGAGAAGAGCTGAGGGGGAATCCCCAGCAGGGCTGCTGCATAGTCCCTGCCTCCCTTCAAGCGGTGGTCCGGAGGCTGGACCACATATTCCATCATCTTCTCCACCAGGCCCTGATCATGGATGATGGAGGCATTCCCAGGAATCCCCACCGGTGCATGGTAGGACTCGGAGGAGGGTTGGGCAAGAGTGTCTTCGACATGCAAAGATGTGGGCCGTGCGGCCGCCGTAACCGCAACCACCGTAGCCGTCGCCGGGATGCTAGCCACTATGACTGACGGAGGAGTCAGACGCATCGGTTGCTCGATCTCCCTTCCCCCATCGATGTCAACGACCGCAGGGGGTGGAGCCTGCTACTGAGGTGGCCGGTGGGCCGGGTCCACTGCCCTCTGCTCCGAGGTCGAAGTGGGCCTAGGCCTGTGATCCGCTTCCACCCAAGCCCTCTTCGGTGTAGGGTCCCGGACCTTAGTTGAGGCGCTCTGCTTGAGGGCTGCCTCCATCAAGCTGTCTACCGAGAACTTCATCCCTGGAAAAGAAAAAGGTTAAAGGAGGTCAAAAAAAAAAAGAAAAAGAAGAAAAAAGCATGAAGCCTCACTAATCACCCGAATCGGGCTAATCCCGGTCTCGAACAAGTTCTACTCCGAGAGCAGAACCTCGAGGGAGGGAAGCTCATCACTAAGTAGCTGGAAGAAAGCCTCTCGATCAGACGGTACCACCTGGGCATTCCGGTTCGGGGACCAGTTTGGCTCACTCCAGACCCAATCAATGTCCCCGATCGAGACGAAGAAGAACCGGTTCTTCCACCCCTTGATGGATGTTGGGAGGTTGAACTAGAGGCACTTAGGTCAAGGAGAAAGGTACCACCACCAGTCATCGATGGAGAGGCGCTTCAGGATAAACAAGGCCCTGAATAATGAAAAATGGGCAACAAACTCGTGAAAATGACAGAACACGATGAAGTCAAAGATGACCCTGATGGCATTAGGAGCCAACTGGGCCGGAACGAGATGGAAGTGGCTAAGGAAGGAAAGGAAAAAAGGATGGAGTGGAAAGCTAAGACCACCGGTAAGGAAGTCTTCGTATAAAGTAACCCGGCCAGGGCCACTCGAGGGAACCCGCTCCCCCGATTTTGGTGGTGAGAGTTGGATAGAATCCGGGACCCTAAACAGATCCTGAATCATGGAAAGATCTTCTCCGGTCATTGTTGAGGTGAAGCCAAAGGGACCGGAGGAAGCCTCTGTCGCCTGAGGGGAAACGATAGAGGCAGAAGGAAGAACAGGAACGGGAGAAGGAACCCTAGGGCCTCCGATAACTATCCCATCCGAGCGCAGTCGCCTCTAGACTTCGATAGGAACCTCGTCCTCCTTATCGAAAGACGACGAGGTCCTCGACCGGGAGGGACCTACCTCATTCGGGTTAGTGGAGAAACGATGGCGATGGCTCGAAGGAGCCATTGGAAGATGGAAGGTTTGAGAAGAAGAGAAGGCGTACAGAAAACCTAAAGAAGGCTCGGTTCACCTAAAACAGAGGGAAGGACCGGGGTCTGAGAAGAAGCAGGAGAAGAGGGGAAGATTGCAGGGCACTCACCTGACTGTTTTGGTGAAGGAAGGTCACCCAGGAGAAGAAGAAGGACCGCTGCAACCGCCGGTGAGATGCAAGAAAATTAAAAGACCTCGTTTCCGGAAAGTCCCCTCTCTTTTCAAAGCTAATCGATAGTGGCCGTACGATACCATTTTCGCCCCTGCCATTGGATAAGCACCATGTGTAAAGGCGCCTGGTGACGACACTTTAGTCCACTGAAAACTACCTCGAGTCTGGCACAGCGTAATTATGGTCTGTCGAAATCATGGATGTGGCGCCTGTGCATTGGACCTCAGGCACGACATGCGGAGCGACGGTAATCGTGGCAATAATTATAAAAGATTTTTGTTCTCACATGTCATCTCTGCATTAACTCCCCACATCCCAGCCATGGTACTTCGATGGGACTTGGGATTGGGGGGCAAATGATATGCCAGACCGCTGACATGGAGTACACCTCGGATCCAGCTGGCAGCCAGGCAGGCAGATAGAGTCGTGTCAAGTTCTCCTTCGAGCTCTCCCGCCAGGTGGCCTCACCAATGGTCGAGCCCACCTCGGCCCAAGCTCGGCACCCTACTCCTTTGCCAGATGGCTCCCCCAGTTCGAGCCAAGCTCGACCGAAGTCAAGGTCATCTCGGCCTGAGCTCGGCATCTCCGCTCCTCCGCCAGGTGGCTCCCCAAGGGTCGAGCCTCCCTCGACCAGAGTTGAGCCCTTCTCCGCTCCTCCGCCGGGTGGCTCCCCAAGGGTCGAGCCCACCTTGGCCGGAGTCGAGCCTTGCTCTGCTCCTCTGCCAGGTGGCTCCCGAAGGGTCGAGCCCAGCTCGGCCGGAGTCAAGCCCTCCTTTGCTCCTTCGCCAGGTGGCTCCCCAAGGGTCGAGTCCACGTCGACAGGAGTCGAGCCCTCCTCCGCTCCTTCGCTAGGTGGCTCCCCAAGGGTCGAGCCCACCTCGACCGGAGTCGAGCCCTCCTTTGCTCCTTCACCAAGTGGCTCCCCAAGGGTCAAGCCCATCTCGGTCGGAGTCGAGCCCTCCTCCGCTCCTTAGCCAGGTGGCTCCCCAAGGATCGAGCCCATCTCGATCGAAGTCGAGCCCTCTCCTTGGAAGCATCGAGAGGTATGATGGTGCCAGCCCCGAGATTGTTGCCGAGGCAGACACACGCAGTGCGGTGCGCCCAGTATGGCACCCCCAAATCTGTGATGGTAAGCATAACCTCGTTTATAACAGTTTGGGAGGGATGCCCCGATCGAGATGTCAGATCCTGCGGCCGACCACCTGGAACCCTCTAAAGGAGAAGGCCGCGTTCAGTGTCTCAGACCTGAGGGCGGCTACGCCCAGATCGAGGTTCCACCTAATTCCACCCTTCGTGACAACACACTAGGCAAGGCAAGTTCACAACTTAACTCCCAACTATAAGAGGAAATGATCTTGGAGGAGCGGCCAACGGACACCGTTGACCCTTAAGCCCTCCAGAGAGGGCAAATCGAGGCACGAGAGCAATCAACAATATACAAAGGCACCAACGGACAAGAAAGAAGGTAAGAAACCGAGAGAGAGCAAGCACACAAGATAGCAAGAAATGAGTGACTTGAAGGCAAGAAACTCCCAGAGGACTCCCAAAGCAAGTCCAGCAAGCACAGTCACCGCAACTCAAGCACTATTCCTCTTTTATCTTCTCTTACTCAGTTCTTTATTACAAACTCCTCTAAGCACGGTGACTGAATGGAATCCGTCTTAGGGGATCTCTTCCACTTTTTCATCCGTTAACTTGATCGTCGGAGTGCCCCCGCCGGGATCCCCGGCCCGGGTCTCTAACATTATTTTGCAAGTTCGGGAACTCTTGGATTCCGGAGTAAAGGGGCGGATGTCCAATGCCACCTCGCAACTACATGCCACGACGGTAAGGTTGGCAACACTACTATACTTAGGTGTCAGACTACCTAGATTTCTAATTCAGTGATGAAAGGTTACTGGGTGCATTTAAGTACTTGTTAAGTCAGTGTGTAAGTCAAGAAGGAATTAACCACTCCAAGATATTGGAGAAAATGCTCTATAGTATATTAATGTATAGGTCTGGATAATCATTATGAGGAGTCACAAGATTTAGCAAGTTGAAACAAATCTGGATGCACTATTCAGGAGTTGATAGCTGATTCTAAAGTTATCATAAGCACTAGGTTAAAGGGATGAATTATATGATAATATATGCCCCTGGATTCTTGAATGTTGCTTTGTACTATTACTAGATGGTTCCATTGATTAGTTCAGGAATTGGTTCTTGAACTAAGTGCTCGAACATATTGGATCATATACATTAGAAGTTTCTGGCCGATCATGATAACTGATAAACGATTAAGAATAGTTCAAGGATAAAATTATAAATATGATTAACAATTAATTGTATATAAATATTATTAATTAATAATTTATTAATTATAAGAGGATTAGTTAGTAATTAAATTATTAATTGGCTCAATTTGATTGAGAAAAGATATTTTGGTCAAGCCTAACTATATTTGATTCAATTGGATTTCACCTGATTAGGTTATACAATGATCTAATGGCTAAGTAGTTTTAATTCTTAATTTGATCTGAACTTAAACTTGATTAATTTTTGATTTGATTAAAAATTAATTAAGTTAATTGAGATCTAATTGGATTAGGTTCAAGTTGGTTAAATTAATTCTAACCAAATTAGTTTTGGTTCCTAACTCATTTTGGTCAAATCTTGGTCAAACCCCAACCTAATCCAACTAGGTTTCTACTCTAAAAATTTTCTATGCCTTCCAAGAATTTTTTCATGAATTCTATATAAAAAAATAGTTTTTTTATGATCCCTCATTCCCATTTAGATTATGATTAGTTTTAATTAAATCTGGATTTATTTGAATTCAAATTTAAGGAGTCCTATTGGGAATAGAATTCCTAGTTTTATCCTAACTCTATCTTTCCTTATCCAAATCACTATGCCTTATTTTATTAATTTTTTTTGATGTTGTGCAACAATTGTAAAGATTTTTACCATAATTTTGAGGAGAGAAAGCCACCGAAAAATTTAAGAGAAGGAAAATTAGCATGGAGAAATAAGTGGGTGTGGAGGAATTCTAGTGTTAGGTTTTTTTTAAGGGGAGAGAGAAAAAATAATAAGAGGGTCTTCATATTTTTTTTTATCTCCTATCTCTTGATCTCAAATCTTCTACTTCTTGATCTTCTTAGAGGGTTTAAGAAGATCTAAGAAAAAAATTTAATCAGTCGTCCAAAGACCTTCCATGGGATCTAGCAATCTCGAGAGGTTGATTGTGTTAAAATTTTGTATAGATAATTTATAGAGACCGGACATCCTATGTGACTATGATGTGACGTAAAAAGTCCTTACCATATGCCATCAGTAGTGACAATCAGCAATGTATGATCAAGTATGGGATTTGATCTTAAGTAGAAGTAAATTTAATTTACAGTGTGCATTGATAAGATTGATGCATGCTAAATTTATTTTCAATACTTTATTTCTTTTGCATGTTATGTTAGATCTATTATAGGATTTATTAAGTCTAATCTCTATGGATATTATTTGATTAAAAATATTTTAATTTAATTATTGCTTCTATAATTTTTTTTTTAAAAAATATGCATGAAATCCTACATTTTTTATAGCTTGCCCTTTTAGCAAGCAAAAGTTTTAGGTTCAATTCTTGGATGTATGGTGAATCCCAAAAAGTAAGACCCATTATAGTGTTGGTTCATCTCTTTATAAAACTTTAAAAATATAATGCATATTTCATTAAATATACTTCTTGTTAACAAGACTTCCTCATTATCCTCAATGAGAGCTTTATATTTATATAGATTTGAACGGTGAGAGATATATATGACTAAAAACATGTTATTGCTCCTTCTCAGAATCTCAGGGCAAACTTTTGATACACTAATTTTCTAAAGCAAGAGACAAAAGTGCTTAAGTCATTACACATGAAACTCGACTTAAATAAAATTTACATATTAACCCTACTATATATATATATAACATACTTCATTTTCCAAGATTGGAGAGCATACAATGAATGCATATATGAAAACAAACAAAATTACTCATAGTAAAGATGGAAGACTGAAAAGAGGAGAAGTGAGAGGCAATAATACTGAATGAGCTAATGACCATCATGTTCTTTCGGATTATATTTGTATGGCATGAGTCATCTCCATAACCTTGCTTGCTTATCTCCAGCAATTTTCTTACAATATCCTTATTACCTATTTTATGGGTATTTCTCTTGTGCTTATCTCCTCACTCTTGAGTTTTGACATCTTTGTGGTTGTTGCAATCCAATTTTGAGAAAATGATGATGCGCTTTACTTGCACTATGGTTGGCTTTTTTATCAATGCAAGTTTTCATCCTTTTGTCAATGATATTGTTGATAAATCATTATTCTAAATAAATGAAATATAATCTCAAAAGTTTTTATTTTAATTATTTTCTCAAAAAATTAATTGGTATGGTGGATAACTACTTTTATGGAGACTAGCCAGGTCATAGTCCACATTGATCCATATTAATGGATGATTCCTTATGAAGTTAAGAAGTAAAGGAACTCATTCATCCATTCCCTTTAAGAACATGTACATTATCCAAACATAACAATCCTTTTTCTGTATAGATATTTCTTTTAGATAATGCTTTCTTACGTCTAACAAAAGTGACAAGAATAACACACACAAAAAAATTAAAATAATATTTATTAAGTAACATAAGCGATACAATAATTTTAATTTATTGCTATCATCATCCATCTTTACCTCATGCATGTCAAGCATTAGGGATAAAGACAGATTAGATATGGATCAAATGTCACTATATCCATATGAATACCTATTTTTAAGTAACATATATGAATACAAATTTGGATTTGGATATTGATTGAAGAAAAAAATTTATACTCATAGTTTCATACCTACTAAATAGATAGGACCGAGAATGCTCTAATCTCTTTAAAAATTAGAAAAAAATACTAAAAGAGATTCATGAATTAAATAGATACAAAAGCAATTTTACAATTTTCTCATATAAAATCGAATAAAGATTATCCACTAAATTACTTCACTCTTTTAGTGAATCATAAATCATAATAGTTTTATCGTGTCATCTATTTTAGATTAAAAGATTTAGTAATGTAAATTAAGTTAAAGACAATACTGTCACTTCTGTTTTGGAATTCATGAAAACTACTGTTGCCGATCTCGCCGCCGCGCCCGTGCCTTGGAACCGCCGATCCTACCAGACCGCCTTGCTCCTGGGGCCCCCTGGCCGGAGCGAACCTGCAAGGCAAGGTCAGAAGACCCTGGCCGGGATCCCGGCGAGAGAGCTCCGACGATCAAGTTAGTAGATGGCGAGAGGGAACAGATTCTCCAAGACGGGCTCCCAAAGGAGTCCCAGACTCAGAGAATTTACTAGCAAGAAAAGGTGCTGGAGGGACCAGAAACCCGGCTGGGTCCCTTTGCCGAGCTCACGCCGAGCGATCCCCTCTCGGGACCCTGGATCTTACTCTCGGAGCGGGGCCTTTTGCCTCTGTTTCTTACTCGTCCCACCTTACCTGGTCGCCTCCTCTTTCCTTCCTTTTATCTCCTCCCGCTGCCCGCTTGTTTTCCGCTCTTATGAAGCTTCCCTCCTTGCTCTCGTTGTCCCCTCTCCATCCTTTTTTCTTTCCCCTTTTGGTTTCGAGGGCCAGGCGGCTTTCTGACCTCGTTTGCCGAGCCCAGCGGGGAAAGGGTAAAGGAAGGGGGGTGGCGCCGGCAGGGTGGCCGGTCAGACCTTGGGCCTGGTGTGGGCGCTCCCCTTCCCAGGTGCCGGCGTTGTCCGTTGACGGGCCCTGTTTTGTCAGAACCGCGCCTCTCGACTGCAGAACCTGTCGGGCCGACGTAAGTGATGTTTCGCGTGCCGCCGCCATCCGTACGGGGCACCGTTTGTGGTGCGCACGGCTCGAGGGCCAACCTCGGGACCTGCGCCTCCGCTCTTTGGGACCTTCTCTGTACGGGCGGCCTGACCTCGGCCGAGATGGACCCCTCTCGGGTGGACACCTAACGGAGAGGCAGAAGGGCGCTCGGCTTCGGTCGAGGTGGACCCATCTCCGGGGGACACATGGCGAAGGAGCGAAGGGGCCCGGCTCGACCTCGGCATTGGTGGGACTGTCTCTGGGCGCCACCTGGCGAGGGAGTGGGGGAGCAGCCGACCTCGGTCGAGGTGGACCCCTCCTGGGTGGACACCTGGCGAGGTGGCAGGAGGGCGCTCGGCTTCGGTCGAGGTGGACCCGTCTCCGTGGGCCACCTGGCGAAGGAGCGAAGGGGCCCGGCTTGACCTCGGCATTGGTGGGACCGTCTCTGGGCCCCACCTGGCGAGGGAGCGGGGGAGCAGCCGACCTCGGCCGAGGTGGACCCCTCCTGGGTGGACACCTGGTGAGGTGGCAGGAGGGCGCTCGGCTTCGGTTGAGGTGGACCCGTCTCCGGGGGCCACCTGGTGAAGGACCGAAGGAGCCCGGCTCGACCTTGGCCATGGTGGGACCGTCTCTGGGCGCCACTTGGCGAGGGAGCGGGGGAGCAGCCGACCTCGGCCGAGGTGGACCCCTCCTGGGTGGACACCTGGCGAGATGGCAGGAGGGCGCTCGGCTTCGGTCGAGGTGGACCCATCTCCGGGGGCCACCTGACGAAGGAGCGAAGGGGCCTGGCTCGACCTCGGCATTGGTGGGACCGTCTCTGGGCGCCACCTGGCGAGGGAGCGGGGGAGCAGCCGACCTCGGCCGAGGTGGACCGCTCCTGGGTGGACACCTAGCGAGGCGGCAGGAGTGGGCCCGGACCGAACTTGACTTCGGCGAGGGCGGTAACGTCTCGGGATGTCACCTGGCGAGGTAGCCGGGGGGGCAAGGGCCGAGCTCGACCTCGGCGGCATGGGACCCAGAGCTGACTCGGCCGAGGAAACCTCCACGCGGCCCAATCATGCCCGACGGAATCTGAGACCGGCCACGTCATCATTATGGCCGTAACAGTTACCCCCCAATCCGCTGTTCCGTTGGGGCATCGTGTAACGGAACGTCGGGATTAAATGCGGATATGACATGGAGAGGCGAAGATCTTGCATCATAATTGCCACGATCCTCGTCGCCGCTCCTCGGTGCGCCCGAAGCCCTATAGGAGGCCGCCACGCGTCGCCCACTTGCCCATAATAAATGCGTCGCTTCGAAGCAGAGGCCGTTTCTCTGCTAACGAGGCGACGGTGTCGGGCGTGCATCCACGCGGCGATCATCCAGTGGCTCGGAGCGGAATGACGGGTACGGCCGCTGTCGACTGAGTTTGAAAAGGAGGGGAATTTCCGGAATGATGCCTTTTCCTTTGCTCCGTGGGCGGTTTGCTGCAGGCTAACTTCCACTGCCCCGCATTCGCTCGGTGTATTTTCGGTGAGTGCCTCCATTTTCTCCCTAGTTCCTCTCTTCTTCTTCCCTGAATCTTCCTTGCTTTCTTCTTTGTCATGGCGCACCGTCGCCATGTTTCCTCTAATCCGGATGAGGTCGGTCCGTCCCGGTCGAGGACTCTGTCTTCTTCCTCCTCAGAGGAGGAAGCGATCCCGGAGGAGACCCGCAGGCAACTGCAACCTGGGGGTATCACCATTGGCATCCCTAGGGGTGTCCGGCTCCTCCTGTCGCTTCCGCTCTTCCGCTTTTTTCCCTTCCTACTCCACCTCTTCTTTCTGCCGGTCTCTCCGGTCATGCTTCCACAATGACCGAAGGCGACCTCTCTTTGCTCCGGGAGGCCTACGGCATCCCGGGATCAATCCGTCTGCTTATTCCGCGGCCCGGGGATCGCGTCACCATGAGTGGCCCCGGCTGCATAGCCTTCTACGAAGACTTCCTCCTCGGGGGTCTTCGATTTCCTCTGCACCCCTTCTTCCTTTCTTTCCTTAGCCACTTCCGTCTCGTTCCGGCCCAGTTGGCTCCCAACGCCATCCGGGTCATCTTTTCTTTCATTATTTTTTGCCATTTTCATGGGTTTGTTGCTCGTTTCTCCCTCTTCAGGGCTCTGTTTACCCTGAAGAGGTACTCCACTGACGACGGCTGGTGGTACATCTCGCCCCGGCCCAGGTGTCTCCAGTTCGACCTCCCTTCTTCTATCAAGGGCTGGAAGAACCAGTTCTTCTTTTCCTCGGTCAAGGATGTTGACTGGGCCTGGAGCGAACCGGACCGGTCTCTGAACCGGAACTCCCAGGTCGAGTCGGCGGACCAAGAGGCCTACTCCCTGGTCCTGAGCGATGTGGTCCCGGCGCTCGAGGTTCTGCTCTCAGAGCAGAATCTGTTTGAGGCCGGGATCAGTCCCATCCGCGATCCGGGTGAGATTCAGTCCTTCCTTGACTTCTGTATTCTTTCTCCTTTCTAGCCGAGCTGACTGACCTTCTTTTCTTTTGCGTTGCAGGCATGAAATTTTCGCTGGAGAACCTCCTGGAGGGCGCGGCCCAGAGGGACGTCGTCGAGGTGGATGAGCCCGCGACGAAGAGGGCTCGCACAGAGGCGAGCCAGGAGGTCGTGCCGGCGACCGTACCCAGCCCGGTGGCCGCTGCTCCCCCACCCAGACTGCCTCGGGGCGGGGCCATTGATGCGCCCGCCGTCAGACCTGGCGGTGCTGCCGACGAGGGGGCTCCACCACCAGCAGCTCCGCCCAGCGCCGGCCCCGTCGTTGCCGCGGCTCCGACAGTGCAGCCCACGACCTCTGCCGCACCATCGACGACGATTCTTGCTGGAGGGGCAGTCACCGCCGTAGCCGACCTGACGGCTCCGCCACCGGTGATCACCTACCGCTGCTCAGTGATCCGCGACAAAGGGCTCGCGGAGAAAGTGATGGAGTATGCCTCCACCGCGCGGGACCGCCGATCTCGAGGCGGCAGGGACTACGCCGACGCCCTGCTCGGGATCCTCCCGCAGCTCTTCACGGTAAGTCCGAACTCAGGCTCCTTTATCTTCTTTGGCCTCGGTTAGCTTTTATACTAACCCGATTGCTTTGCTATGCAAATTGGGAACGACGTGCTCCTGCAGAGGAACTTCCTCGCGGGGTACGCGAAGAAAGATGCCGAGAAGGAAGAGAAGCTCGGCAAGCTCGCGGCCGACGTCAAAGACCTCATGGAGAAGGGGGTCGAGCTACGGGCGAACAACCAGACCCTCCAGGCGGACCTGGCACGCGTCGATGAGCGAAACAAGGACCAGGAGACCTCTCTGTCCGAGGAGAGGAACTCTCACCAGCGCCGCGCAGAAGAGGACGCGGCCGAGAGGGCTCGCCTTCGGGCCTATTCCCAGTGGCTAGAGCGCTAGTTGGAAGAGGCCAGACGGGAGGCAAGTGCGGCGAGAGAGCGGAGCACCTATGTCAACGGGCTCCTGGAGGCCGCGAAACGGGAGGCGCAGGAAGCCGTCCCGAAATTCGGGCCTCCGATGAGTACATCTCGGAGGTCCGGGAGGCCACCATGGACTCCTTCCTGAAGGGGTTCCGGATGTGCCGGGAGAAGGTGGGGTCCTTCTACCCCGAGCTTGACCTCAGTGGGGTGGCGCTCGGAGGTAGGAGGCAGGGACCCGACCGAAGGGCTTCCGGTGCGGTCGACGCCATAGATGCGGCCCCGGCGAGTGACACGGCCGAAGCTCCGGAGCAACCCCCTGAGCCAGCAGCCGTCGACGGCGAGGAAGTGGAGCCTGCGACCCAGGCTGAGGGCCCTTCCACCGCGCCGAACTGAACCATTTATCTTCTTCTTTTTCTTTGTTGTTGTTGTTTTTTCTCTTTTTTTTTTGGGGACTCCCGGCCTGTCGGGATTCCCAGCTTGTACTTCTCCTTCTCGGATCAATGAAAACACAGTTTGTCCATGTCTCGAATTCGCCTTTTTTCCACTCTCTCATCTCCTCTTCTTTTTCCTTCTTGGGATGTTGATGTAGAGTGCTGGAACGAGGGTGGACCTGGTCCCGTCCGTCGCTCAGATCAAAGGTTAGGACATTCCGGACCGCGTGGCATCAGAGTAGGCCTTGAGCGGGTCCATCTTTGGGATTGCCTTCGTGCTCGCATGGGCAAACTGGGTTCTGCCCTGCCTTCCAGACCGAAGCCCGGGACTTCCGGACTGAACCCCGGGGCCGCAGGCTTTCTCAAGCCTTGCGCGGCTTGCCGAGCTGTTCTCCGTGCTCGCGTGGGCGAACTGGGTTCTGCCCCGCCTTTCAGACCGAAGCCCGGGACTTCCGGACTGAAGCCCGGGGTCGCAGGCTTTCTCAAGCCTTGCGCGGCTTGCCGAGCTATTCTCCGTGCTCGCGTGGGCGAACTGGGTTCTGCCCCGCCTTCCAGACCGAAGCCCGGGACTTCCGGACTGAACCCCGGGGTCGCAGGCTTCCTCAAGCCTTGCGCGGCTTACCAAGCTGTTCTCCGTGCTCGCGTGGGCGAACTGGGTTCTGCCCCGCCTTCCAGACCGAAGCCCGGGACTTCCGGACTGAACCCCGGGGCCGCAGGCTTCCTCAAGCCTTGCGCGGCCTGCCGAGCTGTTCTCCGTGATCGCGTGGGCGAACTGGGTTTTGCCCTGTCTTTCAGACCGAAGCCCGGGACTTCCGGACTGAACCCCGGGGCCGCAGGCTTCCTCAAGCCTTGCGCGGCTTGCCGAGCTGTTCTCCGTGCTCGCGTGGGCGAACTGGGTTCTACCTCGCCTTCCAGACCGAAGTCCGGGACTTCTCACTTCCTTCGGCCTTTGGCCACGATCGGGTGTGTCGAACCCAAGGCCATGCGCCGGTTTCCCTACGAGGTGAGAAAGAGCGTTTGAAGCAAAGAAACTTTATTGCAGAAGTGGGGAACCTTACATTACTGATAATACATCCTTAGATTCGAGGCGTTCCACGTCTAGGGAAACCTGGCCCCTCCCAATTCCTCCAGGTAGTAGGCGCAGTGGGGGAGGGCTTCTGCTACCCGATACGGGCCTTCCCAGTTCGGTGAGAGCTTCCCGCACTCCCATGGCTGAGAAGCTTCAACACGCCGGAGGACCAAATCTCTGGGGCGAAAGGACTTCGGCCGCACTCGGGAGTTGTAATACTTGGCCACCCGCTGCCTATACGCCGCCATCCAAACTCGGGCCTTGTCCCTCGTCTCTTCAAGAAGGTCAAGGTAAAGCATCATTCTGGCGGGGTTCTCTGTCTCGTCATATTGCTCCACACGTAGTGTGGGTAGGCTGAGCTCGATCGGGATGACCGCTTCGGCTCCAAAGACGAGGTTGAACGGGGTCTCGTCGATCGTCGTCCTCGGGATGGTATGGTACGCCCAAAGGATGCTGGGGAGCTCCTCGGCCCATCTGCCCTTGGCCTGGTCCAGCCGCGTGCGGAGGCCCTGCAAAATGGTCCTGTTCGTGACTTTGGCCTCTCCATTGGTCTGAGGATGCGCCACCGAGGTGAAGCGATGCCTGATGCCGAGGTCGCCGCAGAACTCTTCAAATTCCCAGCAGTCGAACTGGCGTCCGTTATCAGTGACCACGGTGTGGGGGAGGCCGAAACGGCAAACGATTGACTTCCAGAAGAACCTGGCGACATTTTCCTCGGTGATCCGTGCCAAGGGTTTGGCCTCGACCCACTTCGTGAAGTAGTCGATGGCCACGATCAAGAATTTCCGCTATCCAGACACCGGCGGGAATGGGCCCAGAAGGTCCATCCCCCACTGGGCGAATGGCCACGGAGCTGAAAGCTGGGAGATTGGGTTGGAGGGCTGCCGTTGCACCGTGGCGTGGTGCTGGCACCGATCGCACCTCCTCACGAAGTCAGCGGCATCCTCCTTCATCGTCTCCCAAAAGTAGCCCTGACGAAGGGCTTTGTAGGCTAACGCTCTGCCCCCCACGTGGTTCCCACAGAAGCCCTCGTGAATCTCCTGGAGCACGAGTCTGGCTTCCGCGGGTCCCACGCATTTAAGGAGGGGGTAGGAGTAGGATCTCCGATACAATTGCCCATCCATCAGGACGAACCGCGCGGCCTTCTTTCTGATAAGGCGGGCCGCCACGCGGTCCTCTAGCAAGGTGCTGCTGGTTATGTATTCGGCGTACTTGTCCATCCAGCTGGGCTCATGGCTGACCTGATGGACCTCCACTGGGGTCTCGTGGCTTGGGCCCTTAAGGTGCTCCACGTGAGCGCGACCCAGCATCGAGTCCGGCAGGGTCGCCAGCCGGGAAAGAGTGTCCGCACGGGCGTTCTCCCTGCGGGGGATGTGGGAGATGTTGAAGCGCCGGAAACCGGCCGTGCCCGCCTTGACGAGCTCCAAGTATTTCGCCATTTGGGGGTCGTGCGCGGCGTACTCCCCGGAGACCTGTCCTGCCACGAGCTGGGAGTCAGTGAAGGCCTTAAGGTTAGTCACGCCCAGCTCGCGGGAGACCCTTAGCCCGGCGAGGAGCGCCTCGTACTCTGCCTGATTGTTTGTCGCGGCGAACTGGAAACGGAGCGCACATTCGGCGACGACCCCGTCGCTGTTGGCAAGAATGATCCCGGCTCCGCTCCCGCCAGAGTTCGAGGCTCCATCTACGTGGAGGATCCATGCATCCTCTCCGGGCCCCTCGGGGCCCGCTTTTAGCTGCCGGTGCAAGGGATCCTCTTCGGGATTCTTGCCTAGGCCCGCGCATTCGACCAAGAAGTCGGCTAGCACCTGCGCTTTCATGGCCGACCTGGGCCTGTACGCGATGTCGAACTCGCTGAGCTTCAGTGCCCACTTCGCCAATCGCCCCGAGGTATCGGGTCGGCTGAGCACCGCTTTCAGCGGCTGATCCGTCAGGACGGCGATGGGATGCGCTTGGAAATAGGGCCTGAGACGCTGAGCAGACACTATTAGCACAAAAACGAGCTTCTCGGGCCGAGAATACCTGAGCTCCGTGTCGCGGAGAAGTTTGCTGGTATAGTACACCGGCCGCTGGACTCCTTGGTCGTCGGTCCGAACCAGGACTGAATTGACGGCTTCCGGGGTGACCGTCAGGTAGAGGATGAGCTCCTCCCCCTCCTCAGGCCGGGAGAGCAGCGGTGGCGATGCAAGCATCTTCTTCAACTCTTCAAAGGCCACCTGGCATTCCTCGGTCCAGGCGAAGTCGTTCATCTTTCTCAGCACCTTGAAAAAGGGACGGCAGCGATCTGCCGACCTGGAGATAAAGCGGCTGAGGGCCGCAACCCGGCCGGTGAGTTGCTGCACTTGCTTCTTGGAGGCGGGCTGCTCCATGTCCAGGATGGCCTGGACCTTCTCCGGGTTGGCTTCAATTCCTCTTTGGGTCACCATGAATCCTAGGAACTTCCCGGCGAGACGCCGAAGGCGCACTTCGCAGGGTTCAGCTTCATCTGATGGCGTCAGAGGTTGCCGAATGTCTCCGCCAGGTCAGCTACGTGGTCCGAATCGGGTCTGCTCATTACCAGCATATCATCCACGTACACCTGCATGTTGCAGCCGATCTGGTCCTTGAAGATCCTGTTGACCAGACGCTGGTACGTGGCCCCGACGTTCTTGAGGCCGAACGGCATCATCCTGTAGCAAAAAGTTTCACGGTCGGTGATGAAGGCGGTGCGCTCCTCGTCCTCCGGGTTCATTCGGATCTGGTTGTATCCAGAGAAGGCGTCCATGAATGACAGGAGGCGATGCCCCGAGGTGGTGTCAACCAGCTGGTCGATTTTTGGAAGAGGGAAGCTGTCCTTCGGACAAGCTCGGTTGAGGTCGGTGTAGTCCACACAGACCCTCCACTTACCATTGCTCTTCCTTACCATGACCACGTTTGCCAGCCAGCTGGGATATTGGACTTCCCGCACAAAGCCGGCAGCGAGGAGTTTCTCCACCTCCTCGTTGATGGCCCTTTGTCTCTCCACGGCGAAGCTCCTCTTCTTCTGGCGGACCGGGTGGCAGCTCGGATCCACGTTCAGTCTGTGCGTAATGACCTCGGGGAGAATGCCCAGCATGTCGGTCGCCGACCAGGCGAACACGTCTGCGTTCGCATGGAGGAACTCCAGCAGGCGGGCCCGTTCTTCTTCCGGGAGCTGCGCCCAGACCTGCACCGTCTTTAGCGGGTCTGAACCAAGGGGATAAGTCAACAGGCGTTTTATGGGCCGCCCCTGGGTTCCTTCTCTCTTAGGTCGAGGTCGTCAACATCGGGGCCGAGCTCCGCGCCCCGGGCACCCGGGACCGTCTGGAGGCAATGCGGGACCGGCTGGGTCGTTCCCTTCATCACCCCGAGCCCGGAAGGCTTGGGGAACTTCACCAACAACCTTTTCGTGGAAATCATGGCGTCCAGTTGGTTGAGCCTGGGATGCCCGAGAATTGTGTTGTAAGGCCAAGGGAGCTTGACGACGGTAAACGTCATCAGGACGGTCATCTGCCGAGGTGGGGATCCGGCGGTGACCGGGAGAGTGATCTCCCCTTCGACCCCCACAGAGTCCCCGGTAAAGCCCACCAGGGGGGTATGCACCGGTCTCAGCTGATCATGGGACAAATTCATCCGAGAGAAAGCATCGTAAAAAAGCACGTCAGCCGAGCTTCCACTATCCACCATAATTCGATGTACAGGATGCTTCGCGATGGTCATCTCGACCACCACGGCATCATTGTTTACATTCTCGTTTTCCTTCCCCTCCTCAGGGGGGATTACATTCTCCAGGTTGCCGACTTCCCGGGCTCTCTTCGCTGCCCGCCCGACCCCAAGTGAGATCATGCCCACCGGCTTCTCCGTCGGGCGGTTATCAATTACAGGAACTGGTGGTAAGGCCGCGAGCGGCTGCCCCTCCGGGGGGACCTCGTTCCTAACAAACTTCCTGAGGTAGCCCCTTTTGATCAGCTCCTCGATTTCCCGCTTCAGGTTGCGACACTCTTCCATGTCTTGGCCGTGCTCGCGGTGTAACTGGCAGTACTTCGACTTGTCCCGGATACCTCTTGGGTTCTGTGGAGGAGGTCGGCGGAGGTAATGCTCGCCCTCAATTTCCATGGAGATCTTTGTTCGAGGGGCGAGGAGAGGGGTGAACCTCCGCTCCGGAGTGGCCTCGCCCTTCGACCTCGGATTCGGGCGAGGGTCGGTAGGTGGCCCGGGCTTCCGAGCTCCTGGAAGATCCCTCGGGGATGGCCTCTTCGGAGTCTTCCCGTCCAGCTCTCGGCGGGTGCGGTCGGCCTCCTCCGCTCGGATGTACTTGTGGGCGCGGAGGAGGAGCTCGGAGTACGTCCTGGGAGGCTTTTTGTCCAGGGAGTAGGTCAGGCGGGACGTCTTGAGCCCGCGCTTCAAAGCCAGCATGGCGACGGGCTCATCCAGGCTGTAGATTTCCAGGGCTGCGGTCTTGAACCGGGTGATGTAGTCCCGTAGCAGCTCCTGGTCCTGCTGGCGGATGGAGAAGAGGCTATCCACCTCTCTCGGCACCTTCCGACAAGCATCGAAATGCGCCACAAACTTCCCTTCCAGCTGGTGGAAGGAGCAAATAGATCCGGGCTCGAGGCGGGTGAACCAGACTCAAGCGGCCTTCCGGAGAGTAGCTGGGAAGGCGATGCACAAAAGGGCGTCAGTGGCCCCTTGGACCCTCATGAGAGCCTTGTAGCTCTCCAGATGGTCCAGAGGGTCGGTGGTCCCGTCGTAGGGATCCACCTGCGGCATGCGAAACCGGCTTGGGATTGGTTCCACCTGGATTTCTTCAGAGAAGGGAGGACGGGAGTCGTAGCCCGCCGGGTCCGCCGATGAGTTCTGCAGGTCGGCAAATCGGCAGGCGAACTCCGCCAACTTGCGCTCGTGCTCCTCCAAGCGCCTCTCGGCCTGACGCCTGATGGCCTCGTCGGTGGAGTCTTCCACCGAGGCTGCTGGCGAAGGGGGCGCCGATCGGTCTCGGCGCGTAGTCACGCCTCGGCGCCGCTTGCTGCGATGCGCCGTCTCGTTTTCATCGGCCGGGGATCGACTCTCGTGATCCGCCGAACCGGAGTAGTTTCTTTTTGCGGGAGCTTGGTGGCTCCCGCGGGGGTTGGAGACCGCCCTCGGGTGGGATGGCCTGCCCTGAATGGAGCGCAGGCTCCCACGCGGCCCCGCGGCTCGAGCCACGGGGGTCCCCGGCTGCGGCTGCGTGGCTAGGGACCGCTGCTGATGTTGAAGCTGCCGGACCGCCGAGGTCAGAGTCTGCAGCTGTTGGATGACGGCCGCGAGGGGCCCGTCCGCCGAGGTCGGCGGTAGTGAAAGAGGTGGAGGAGCTGAGAGCTCCCTCTCTGGGCTGTGGGCCCCTTGAGGGGAGGGAACCTCCCCCACACGGCTGGTGGACGCCTCGCGCCCACGAGTGACCACCATTGTCGGAGAGCGCGGTGCCTGCAGAAAGCTGGCTCCCGCTAGGGGGTGTTGTCCTTCCCCCCTACCTGGTGCGCCAATCTGTTGCCGATCTCACCGCCGCACCCGTGCCTTGGAACCGCCAATCCTACCAGACCGCCTTGCTCCCGGGGCCCCCTGGCTGGAGCGAACCTGCAAGGCAAGGTCAGAAGACCCTGGCCGGGGATCCCAGCGAGGGAGCTCCGACGATCAAGTTAGTAGACGGCGAGAGGGAACAGATTCTCCAAGACGGGCTCCCAAAGGAGTCCCAGACTCAGAGAATTTACTAGCAAAAGAAGGTGCTGGAGGGACCAGAAACCCGGCTGGGTCCCTTTGCCGAGCTCACGCCGAGCGATCCCCTCTCGGGACCCTGGATCTTACTCTCGGACCGGGGCCTTTTGCCTCTGTTTCTTACTCGTCCCACCTTACCTGGTCGCCTCCTCTTTCCTTCCTTTTATCTCCTCCCGCTGCCCGCTTGTTTTCCGCTCTTGGGAAGCTTCCCTCCTTGCTCTCGTTGTCCCCTCTCCATCCTTTTTTCTTTCCCCTTTTGGTTTCGATGGCCAGGCGGCTTTCTGACCTCGTTTGCCGAGCCCAGCGGGGAAAGGGTAAAGGAAGGGGGGTGGCGCCGGCAGGGCGGCCGGTCAGACCTCGGGCCTGGTGTGGGCGCTCCCCTTCCTAGGTGCCGGCGTTGTCCGTTGACGGGCCCTGTTTTGCCAGAACCGCGCCTCTCGACTGCAGAACCTGTCGGGTCGACGTAAGTGATGTTTCGCGTGCCGCCGCCATCCGTACGGGGCGCCGTTTGTGGTGCGCATGGCTCGAGGGCCAACCTCGGGACCTGCGCCTCCGCTCTTTGGGACCTTCTCTATACGGGCGGCCTGACCTCGGTCGAGGTGGACCCCTCCCGGGTGGACACCTGGCGGAGCGGCAGAAGGGCGCTCGACTTCGGTCGAGGTGGACCCGTCTCCGGGGGCCACCTGGCAAAGAAGCGAAGGGGCCCGGCTCGACCTCGGCATTGGTGGGACCGTCTCTGGGCGCCACCTGGCGAGGGAGCGGGGGAGCATCCGACCTCGGCCGAGGTGGACCCCTCCTGGGTGGACACCTGGCGAGGTGGCAGGAGGGCGCTCGGCTTCGGTCGAGGTGGACCCGTCTCCGGGGGCCACCTGGCGAAGGAGCCTAGGGGCCCGGCTCGACCTCGGCATTGGTGGGACCGTCTCTGGGCGCCACCTGGCGAGGGAGCGGGGGAGCAGCCGACCTCGGCCGAGGTGGACCCCTCCTGGGTGGACACCTGACGAGGTGGCAGGAGGGCGCTCGGCTTCGGTCGAGGTGGACCCGTCTCCGGGGGCCACCTGGCGAAGGAGCGAAGGAGCCCGGCTCGACCTTGGCCATGGTGGGACTGTCTCTGGGCGCCACCTGGCGAGGGAGTGGGGGAGCAGCCGACCTCGGCCGAGGTGGACCCCTCCTGGGTGGACACCTGGCGAGGTGGCAGGAGGGTGCTCGGCTTCGGTCGAGGTGGACCCGTCTCCGGGGGCCACCAGGTGAAGGAGCGAAGGGGCCCGGCTCGACCTCGGCATTGGTGGGACCGTCTCTGGGCGCCACCTGGCGAGGGAGCGGGGGAGCAGCCGACCTCAGCCGAGATGGACCCCTCCTGGGTGGACACCTGGCGAGGCGGCAGGAGTGGGCCCGGACCGAACTCGACTTCGGCGAGGGCGGTAACGTCTCGGGATGTCACCTGGCGAGGTAGCCGGGGGGCCAAGGGCCGAGCTCGACCTCGACGGCATGGGACCCAGAGCTGACTCAGCCGAGAAAACCTCCACACGGTCCAATCATGCCCGGCGGAATCTGAGACCGGCCACGTCATCATTACGACCATAATAACTACTATAAAAAAATTGCATAGAATGGCAGATAGAACCTAATATTTTATCAGAATTAGAATGAATTTATCCTGATCTTTTTCTTTTTCTTCCTTTTTTGATAGATATGAAAGCAAAAGTACATATATGAGATGTGAATGGATTTTTTTTTTTTTTTTTTTTTTTTTTTTTGACCTAGTTTCCACTCCTTCCAAACATTTGCAAAGTTTAATCTCGAGGAGGAGGCCTCTTATTTCCTCATGGGATCCACATGCGCTCCAATAGCAACCCAAAGCCCAACAAATAAGGGCCCACGCCACATCATGTGTGGAGGGGAAGTGTTGCAATTGGGTCCCACCCTTTTTGGATTATATCCCACCTCACGCCTCCTAGGATGTTGACTACCCCTTTGATTGATGGAGACTCGACAGGTGGTCTGGTAAACCATTAGATTTTTTATTTTTTACTTTATTATTATTATTATTATTATTATTATTATTATTATTATTATTATTATTATTATTATTATTATTATTATTATTATTATGGTTAGAAGGTCTTTGTTATGGGGGTCGACCTCACGACTTGCATTGGAAACGTCACAATAAAGAACTATAGACAGAGATTGAAAGGCTTTAGACTACAAACATATGAATGATGAAGAAGGATGAGCTTGGGGATCCTGTTGATTTATTGACAAAATGAGAGCAAGTACAGGACAAATTGAAGGTCTCGATGTCCTGAGCTTCCACATAATTAGATTATAAAATGTCTTAGGTGGTTGGACGTCCAAGTCATGGTTACCTTTGTTATCCCAAAAGAAAGACAAATTAGAGTGAATGGCGGGTGAGAAGAAGGATAAGGTAGCCAACCTCTCGCTAAACTTTTAAACTAATCCCATCATTCCTCGAGCAATGCCCCGGTCTTCTAAGACTTTTGTGGGTCAACTCCTTCAAGCCCAAATCCCCTTCCCTAGTCCACATTGAACGACACATTTCTTTTTTATGGGCTCCGCGTGTGAACAAGCCTAACCAGACACAAGGCGGAATTATAGCAAACATGTTGCACTAATTGACAATATTTCTTTTGCTTCATGTCTACCTAAGTATTGTTTACCCTTAGTTTATTTTGGTTGTGGGTATGAAAGGATTTTGGCACGGTGCATGGTAATGGGCTAGTCTAAAAGTCTATGGGCCCTACTCTGGCCCGACAACTCTGCATTGTGTTCCATGCCAGTTGGCCTTATAATTGAAATGCGAGAGAATTGTGTACGGTTTCTTGGGCATATGTCCGAGGAGAAAAAGATGATCCGATGATGAAAAGCCTATCAATTAGGCTGTTTTGTCTCGACATCTCTCTCTCTCTCTCTCTCTCTCTCTCTCTCTTCTCTTATACCTTTGTTTAGACTGATTTGATGTGGGTCAAGGAATACAATGAGTTATAGTTTGTCTATTTAACTATGTAGTATCGTGCATTTTTGATACATGGATGGCTAAGTGGATATATGAAATGATTATTTTGTTCTATAGCACATCAATTCTTTTATAGAATAAAAGATGTCACAAGATAGCAGCATTAAGATTGTAAAGTAACTTAAAACACCTTATAATGGTCCCATGCTACTTATTTTGTTAACATGTTTCAAGATTTTCTAGGAAATTTCCTCAAATGATGGCTTTCGTCCAAACTCATTGAATTCAATATCATTATTTGTTGTTGACCCTAGTGACACGAAGAACCATTCCTCATTTTCTCTTATTCACATGGCAGTCATGCAACTAATCATTACCATCATCGTAGACATTGTCCTTGTCATTGTAACTATCCTTGAAAATCACTATCATTGCTTTCATCATCCTAGTTGCTCTCATCACATCTTCATCTCACATCCATGCATGGCAACTCATAATATCTTCGATGTGAGGGGCATGCCAAATGCCATATATAACTAATGGACAATTATCGATCTTATACTTTTAATAATTAGGTTACCTCCCGGGCCTCCTTATTACTCAACTAGGAAACTTAGTGATACCAGTTACGTAGATGGACGAAAGGTTACAAAGAAGCCCACTGATACCGGAAATCACCCACTTTAATATTGTGATCGATGTAACTACATTAGCATGATTGATTGATAATGACTATAATGAATTTTGTAACATGACATTCATTATCTAATATTCTTTGCCATCCTATCTCAATCATAAAGAATTACTTTGAAGTTTCAAATTGTTGTGAAACTTTCTAATTATCCTTTATGTATTCCCCCCCCCCCCAAAAAAAAAAAAAAAAAAAAAAAGGAGAAGGTAATTGTTACTAGCAATGTGGTTTAACTTCATGGTGCAAAATAATGTGATGCCCATGACTAACCTAAAATAAGCTAGAGAATAAATGTAGCTTTCTATTTAGCTATACAAGACATTGTTTCATCGGATGGATCTAAATTGTCTGATTTAGAGTTGAAAATGACCTAAAAATGATTGGATGGCCATTATTGCTTTGTCCAAAATTGGGTGGGCCCACATGTGGCGTTGTGCGGGATGGAGCCACCCGTCACCGTCAGCGCGACGTAGGGAAAAGAAGGGACTCCCAATCATTGTGGCCCGTAACGGCTTTCGGCGGCAACGGAGAACGTACTTGGCTAACGGGTCGACGGTAACGGAAAAGAGCATACCATGTTAAGCTGTTCCGCAGCGGCCATGTAGGTATCGTGGACTGAGGGATAAGGTCGAGCGGGAGGTGAGGGGACCACGGGAAGTCTCATCGCCTCCGTAAACTGTTTATCTTTTTAGGAGTTTGAGATGGCGGCGGTGATGATTTCATCGCCGCCCACGAAGTTCCACGTGTCGAGCATCCCGTGGCCTTGGGCCCTAAGACGTCTTAGCGCCCCCAAACATAGCGGCCGTCCCGCCACGTCGCCCAGTCCGACGGCGGTTTATTATATAAAGAAAAAAAAGCTTTTATTTTTTTTTATTTTTATTTTTGTCTCTTCTGATAAAATCCCCCAAGAAACTTAATTTACATGTATTGCATTTAATGCCTGAATCCTATGCTATACATCCATGGAAGTACCTCCACGTTATATTTATAATTTTATATATAGCACACCATAAAAAGCGCTAATATTTAAACATGGGCAAGTTACATTGAGAAAAAGACCCTATTTTTTTTTAAAATTTCTTTTATAAAAATGCCAAATCTCCATCCCTTCATATATATATATATATATTAAAATAGAGATACTGTTTGTGGAGAGTTCTCTGCTGACACTGACCTTAATAGTAGAATTTTAATCCTTCTCCCAACCTATATCACCATTAATAAAATAAAAGCCATGCATTACTTGAATTAATTGGTGCATAACTTAAAATCAAGCATTAATTAATTACAGGCTATAGAATAATAATTTTTGATCATTGGATATTAATATTAACGGTAAGATTTTTATCCTTCCCATATTGCATATTATCATTAATAAGATAGCCATATATTAATTAAATCAATAAATATAAATAAACAATTTCAAGCTATAGTATAACATTTTTTAATTTGTTCATAATTAAATACACCCAACAACATTCATAATTTATTTAATGTAATACAATAATTATATATTCATGATTCAGTTTTAACTCAAACTCAAGCCCATAAACATGTCAACAATGATTTTCAAATTTAATACAATCTATACTCTAGCCTACGTTTTTGTAATTTATTTAATGGCTTTAAGTACCAACTTTTATAATGTTGTAATGATACCATGATGGTTTTGATTGACCTACATAAAGCTCAAATATAATTTATTATACTGCATTGCTACATCTCAAGAATAATTTGAAAGTACATTAAAAAAATCATATCTGTGCATCGAGCGAGTTGTATGCTAGTTAAGTAAATAAAGCTGATCACAAATAACCTCTACATCAAGAGGTTGACTAATGCGAGGATAATTAGCTTCTCACTGCATTTCTTGATACATTCAAAACTAAATTATAACAAGTTAGAAGCTTGTGTGTAAGCTTGAGAGTGTTTCCATTGCTATATTCGGAATTTACATTGCATGTATTTTCAACTCCCACTCGTTTCTTCGTTCAGGAAGATACAGTGGTTCCATGCTCTTCGTTAATACATCAGCTCCATATTGTCCTAACAGTCATTCTCCAAGGCCATGCCAATTACTCCCCAACATAGCTCCAATAAGGTTCCAAGACCTTCTAGCATAATGACAATTCAAAGTAAAAGAAAATTATGTTTTCTAAACTTGCTTTGTGTAAGGGACAATTGAACATTGCATGCCAACACTTCTTGTTGAGGGCCTCATGCACTTGTGTTTAGCTTATACTGCTCAAGGCCAACCATGTAAAAAAAAATTATAGGGCAAATCACTACTTGCTTGATGACTTTGTGAAAAGATCCACGTAATAAACCTTGCATGCCTTTTTGTTTATCTCTAATTCCCTATGTCCTGGCCATCTGAAAAGAAAGATGCTTCAATCTTCTTCAGTTTCTTCCAGGCTCATGATGAGAGAGAGAGGTGCATTTAAACTAAGCATTCCAACTTTTAGCTTTTGGATCCCAGTATTTTGCCACCATTGCTTCCTCGCTGTCCAGGTGTGGAAAGAGAGTTTCCAAAGAGTGATCCGTTGACCATCTCTCCTAAGATTTTCTCTTGACAATCTTATGTATGTTGATCTAGGATGGCTCCATGTTTTTGCAAATATATATATTTTTTTCCATATTGTTGATTCTTTATACATTTTTCTCTTCCTGCCGAATTTGAAGCTCCTTCCATAATAATAGGACATTATTATCTGTTTTTTTTTTTTTATATATTGTTGTTCCCCTTCACTTAGCAGCCTTCAATTAAGTCCACTTCGAGTCCTCCTATTATATTTCTAATCAAATTTGCTTCTATTTCTACATGCAAAGTTCCAATTACCTAAATTTGCGATGGAGAGAAGTTGAGTTTCCACATCCAACACGTAGTGTAATCTGCTCCTGATTCTATCTTGATCAACAACCATGATGGAAGGAGGAATATGGATATATATAGTAGCTGAGTCTCCCTCCCATTTAGAGCATGCAGCACCCCATTTCTATCCATCTATTCTCACAGCCCGTACGTACTTAGAAGAGGATACCAATTTTGCTTTGGTAAGAGCTTGGGGAGTTAGATGGGAGGCAAAGGAATTTAATAAGTAGTGAAGCAACACTACAGCCCGTGGTGTTAGCTAGATGACGTTTTTTTCCGATAGTTCAGTCCTAGGTATATATTGTATCATAGAGCTCTTAGCAAAGCCGATCGATCTCCAAAAGACTCCTGTTTTTATGTTTTAAGTTGTGAGATGGTAGCGGTTCAGTTTGCAGTCTCAAGCCCATGCTGAAAGGGTTGTTCATGTTCGAAGCATCCATTATGGTTCTAGTTTTTATTGGTAAGTGTTGCTTTTGTTCGAAGCATCCATTATGGTTCTAGTTTTTATCGGTATGTGTTGTTTATGTTTGAAGCATCCATTATGGTTCTAGTTTTTATCGGTATGTGTAATATGAGTTAATTGTGACATCTGAAACATGAGTTATGGAAACTCATGATTGAGAGAATGGAACAAATTGCTAGAGTCCACTATTCACAATAGTTATTGTAGACTCCTAACCGATGTTCCGATATCATCAAACGAAGCATTCTTGTTCTTTTGTACTCAAACATCAATTGTATTTGAAATTCCGTCTTATACTACGCTTAATCTTTTAATGACAATTTGCTTGGTGACAGCATACTTGCTTCCAGGACAAAACAAAATATTTAGAATAGAGAAAGTTCATGGTATTACATGATCATGAGGTGCTGACATCCATGGGAATGATATAATATTCTTTTCCTCTAATAATTACAACATCACATGCATGGTGAATGAGGATGCATGTATGCATATGATATAGGATATTATCAACACGCGTTCAATGTTGGGAGCAATAAGTTCTTGGTGATGAGCCATGATGGCATGATACACCTTCAACTCCATGGAAATAAATGAGTATAAATTAAATAATAATAATAATAATAATAATAATAATTAAAAAAAAAAACAGGGAGCGCACCCAGAAGTCTCCACAAGTCCGCGCGCAGTCACAGCCGCCATTTTTCTCTAACCCCTCTTGCAGCTCTACCCCTCCGTCCCCCTACGTTTACGTTAACGTAGTTTCCACCGATTAAAATAAATGCGATACTGATAACGAGAGAGAGAGAGAGAAGGGGAGGATTCTAGATAGAAGAAATTTTTTTTGAAAAAAAAAAGAAGAAGGAAATTCGACGGACAGAGAGGGAACGGAAGACTCCTCATAGCAACCCCACCAGCCTAGACAAACTAGTATATATATACCCCCCAACCCCATCACACTAAACGCCCAATCATCATAAACTACTCACTCACCAACTCTAAGGCGCCCAAAAACGAGTGAACTCCTCTCCTTCTCCCTCGTTCCCTTCTACTTGCTCTAGACGTGATTCAAAAGAATGATATAAAACCATTGCTTCCACTCTTATAATATCCCTTTCTCCTTCCTTACAACTTGTAGGAAAAGAACAGCCATCTATCTCTCTTTGCTCATGGTTGCCAACAACAATATAGCCGTGAATAGCTGCTAGAGATATGGAGGAAGGAATTGTGGTGAGAGAGTATGAGGAGGAGAGAGACCGTCTGAGAGCGGAGGCCATGGAGCGGGTGTGCGAGGCAGGGCCCAGCGGTGAGATAAGTCTCTTCACCGACCACCTCGGCGACCCCGCTTCCCGCGTGCGACACTCTCCGGCCTTCCTCATGCTGGTTATTTTCATCTCTTTCTTTTCTATTTACTATCATATATATATATATATATATATATATATATTATCATCATCGTCATTATTATCAAATTTAAAAGTTTTTAAATTTTTAGGTTGCGGAAACGAGCGGGCCGGTGAAAGAGATCGTGGGTTTGATTCGTGGCAGCGTGAAGACCGTCACCTGCGGTAAGACCATCCCGCGTAACGCCGGCAACGTCACCACTGAGAAGCACCAGAACCCGCTCTCCTCCCCTATCCACGCTAAAGTCGCCTACATCCTCGGCCTCCGTGTCTCCCCTCTCTATCGGTAAGTTAACCACCATCACTAATCCCTTTCTCTATATGGGGTAATTATTAAATATTATTTTATTAAAAGATGTATACATATATATATATATATATATATATATATATGTATGTATAATTTTTATTTTAGGAGGATGGGAATTGGGTTGAGGTTAGTGAGGAGGTTGGAGGAGTGGTTTAAAGTACAGGGGGTCGAGTACGCGTACATGGCCACGGACAAGGACAACGAAGCGTCGGTCCGGCTGTTCACCGGGCGGTGCGGCTACTCCAAGTTCCGGACCCCGGCGATCCTGGTCCACCCGGTGTTCGCCCACCGCCTCCCCATTCCCCAACGCGTCCGCATCCTTCGCCTCCCCGTCGCCGACGCCGAGTCCCTCTACCGCTGCCACTTCTCCACCACCGAGTTCTTCCCCCGAGACATCGACTCCGTCCTCTCCAACGCCCTCTCCCTCGGTACGTTCTTGGCCGTTCCGGCGGCCACTGTTGGAGGGGAGTGGAAGTGGCCCGGGACGGAAGGATTCTTGGATGCGCCACCGGAGTCATGGGCGGTGGTGAGCGTGTGGAACTGTGGGGGGGTGTTCCGGCTGGAGGTGCGGGGGGCGTCGAGGGTGCGGCGGGGGCTGGCGTGGGCGACGAGGGCAGCGGACAGGGCGCTGCCGTGGCTGCGGATCCCGTCGGTGCCGGACATATTCCGGCCGTTCGGGGCGCTGTTCTTGTACGGGATAGGTGGGGAGGGGCCGGACGGGGCGGCGATGGTGGCGGCGCTATGCAGGCACGCGCACAACATGGGCAAGGGGACGGCGGGGGTGGTGGCGGCGGAGGTGGCTGCGTGCGAACCACTCCGGCGGGGGATCCCGCACTGGCGGATGCTGTCGTGCGCGGAGGACTTGTGGTGCGCGAAGAGGTTGGCGGAGGGCTACGGCGACGGCGGGGCGGTGGGGGACTGGACGAAGTCGCCGCCGGGGAACTCCATCTTCGTGGACCCCGGGAGCTGTGATGCCTCCTCCCAACTTCTTTTTTTTTTTTTTTTTTTTTTTTTTAACTTCAGACGGTTTAGATAGCCGAGTTTTTTTGGGTCCTCTTTTTGCTGAAAAAAATGGGGGTTGTTCTGTTTTGGTTGCTTGTTTTGGTTCGGAAAGATCTGTAACGGATTTTAGATATGGGTGGAATACCGTAGGAGATGTGGCGGAAACAAAGGAAGTGGCTTTTTGGTTCTTTCCGCTTTCCAGAGTTCCATTTTTTTTCTTCCTTTTGTCAAGGGAATGGATGAAGGATGGAACTCTTTGTAGATGTATATATCTGATATGATATTATGATATTGTTGATGGTTAGTTGTAATGTCATGACACTGTTATATGATATGATATAGCTTTCTCTTTTATATAGACATCTCTTTGTGACTCATAACACCTATACTAACGGTGCTACATGAAGTTTATTGAATGACATATAAGAATAGTTAGTTTATTGAAGAATTGTTAGATATATAAGAATAATGAGTACACAATGACATGTCTACTAAAAAAAGATATGAAGCCTGGTTATTAAACAAGCATTTTAGGGGATGAATGATTCTAGTTAACGGTGAAGGCGACAAGTTTGAGTGGTGGGCTCCTCTCAGAAGAGAAATTTGTCTGGTTCAATGAGGAAAATATTTTGCGCTATTTACTGCCCTTGGCAAGCTTAGGTTTCATTTTCTTTTGCTTCATTGATTTATGCCCCTCTTCTTCTTCTTCTTTTTCTTCTTTTTTTTTTTTAAAATGAAGCGGGGTATTCAAACTAGTAATCTAGAATGGATACAACCCAAAAAATCAGAAAAAATAATGTCACATGAGGGAGCAGGAGTGTCACCCATCTGGGTCCAGAGAATATCACCGGAATGATTGGTGATATAGGAAGCCACCTAATCTATCGCAAAGTTAGCTTCCCAATAGATATTGCATACAATAATTTATGTACAACCCTGCAAAAAGAGAGCAATATCCCGAATATAAAGGTACAAGGGTAAAGACCTCGAGCCTCCCAGATCCAGGCCATGACAGTAGCGAAATCACTCTCAAATCACTCTCAATAATAAACCGATCAAGGAGTAAGATCCTTTGGATATAAACAAGCCCCGCCCATTATCCCCAGAACTTCACCATGAAAATCGTCGGATCAGTGAGGTGGCAACCCCCGGCCGCGAGAAAGCCAAGACTAGGGGCGCGAATAACAAAGGCAGCCCCACCCTGGCCATTCCTCACGCTTCCATCAAAACTAAACTCGAAGAACTGCGAAGAAGGGAGTTCCCAAGAGACGAAAACCTAGTGGGGCACTCGAGGAGCAAAGATAGAATTCCAGATCTTCGTGGACCTTTCATTGGAGAAAATAAATGGCTAACCATGAGTCCTAGCTTGCTCGACAACGAGTTTAATAGAACATGTAGAGGATGAGAATACAATATTATTACGAGTAAGTCAGAAATGATAAACAATATAAGCCACAAAAATAGAATAAATCCAGGTGCCTGTTCGAAGAAGGTCGAGAAAGGCATGCATTAGGTCCGAAGTTCATTGTATTCTTTGAGGTGAGCTATCAAAGAATTAATTGCATATCGGGTAGGGCAGGCACGTTAATGGATGATACCGAAAAATGATGAATAGAGATGGTTTTGATTATATGAAGAATGATGAATAAATAGTTTCATTGTAAGCATTATGAATAAATTTTGCTTTGCTTTTGCAATATATATATATATATATATATATATATTTGACAAAGTAGACAAAGAACAGGGATTGTTAAAAATTCAAACAATACATTAAAAAAAGAAATGAGTGTCCAGTGATCATCTCAAGGTCGAGGATGATCCATATAAAGATGATAGAATCATGTTGTTTGGTTACATCTTAGTAATGTTATATAGTCAAATATAGTGATCTTAGATCACCACAGATTCAATCATCCCAGGATTTGGATCACCAATGATCCTCAATCATCATGGTAATTCCATCTGGATCATCAAACATCTCCTACAGGTGTTGTATATATGTAACTCTAGAACAACCTATTTAAAATGCATGATTTTTTTTTGGGATGGGAGAAAGGGAATGGGTTCAGGTCATATCTTTGGCATGAAAGAATGATTGTTTTTCTTTTACAAAATCAATTATTGGATAGCATTTTTCACAAATCCTAAAGCATATTATTATTTTTTTATTCTACCCATTGCATGTATATATATATATATATACATATATACATATATACACGCGCGCGCTTTTATCATAGCCAACCTTCTTTTGAAAGTATACATTTCTACGTGTTGCTTATCGACCAGAACTTGGCGGAGAGGGTTGTTACCGTCTTTATTTATAGGTGGGTCATTTCCTTTTTCACATTGTGATATGATACACATGATGCGGGGGCCCATGGAAGAAGTTCTCAACTACCAGGGGGCCCCCATCATCCAGATTGCTCTCGATCTTTCTCAGTATTAAGCTTGGAAACATGTCCATGAATGTACATTGATGCAGACATACACACATATATGCATTCACATTAAAAGCCTCTCGTAACATGGCTCTCCTTGATTGGTGCAATTTACTGGGTTTGGTCATATCATGCACAATGTGTAGCAGGTTAGTGAGACGTTGGTGAAAGAAAATTTTTTGTGACTCGTTACCGTCACACAGCCATTTTCAATCCCTGTAGCTGTAATAAGCTACAAATTATGTCCCACTCATGAGCTTTTTTTCATTGATGCATCAAATGCATCAAGTTTATGCATCCACATAAAACTCACAACACACACACACACACGAAGACTCCAAAGTTTTTCATGAACATTTACTGCAGTACAAGAGGGTGATTGGTGTTCTTTGCATGGATTTGTTGGTAAATTTCCATATCTCATAGATTACTCATGCTACCTATGAACTATTGTGCTCGTTATATATTTCGAATCATGCATGTTTTCATTATCATCATTATGTATGCATATATCTATACCATGTAAGGTAGAGATGAGGTCATTATAGTTACTAGTAATCAAGAGTCAATAAAGCTAAAAGATTCATCCTCATAAAAATATTAGAGCTAGCTCTCCACTAACTGACCATGCCTAAACCTGCCTAACTGACAGGATTAATTTACTTAAAATCTCTCTTTCAGTTCTACTTAGAAAATGTTCTCAGGTTATTTTTTTTTCCTCTCAGGCAACTTCGGGGCACGATGTTTGGCAGACACCAATCTTACTTCCAGCATTACTAAAGATTTTGTTAGACTCCAAATCTTCCCCATAGTTTAGAGTCGGTGCATGTTGATGGGTGACGGAGATAATATTGATGTTGACCAGCAGGGAAAGCAAGTCAAAAATAAGCAATCCGGTCAACGGGGGTTTGGAATCGAAATCAAAGAACCGCGTAGAATGGAGGCAACTTTGACTAGGATCGAGCATGATTCCTACCCATTCTTCTTTTAGCAAATTAACATACAATAATTAAGTCGATCAAACTCATCCATCAAGCACTAGTTTGAAGTAGTGTAGGCTAATTTAAGTTCATTTAAACAATGTTAAAGGAAGTTACCTAAGTTAAAGAAGTGATAGTTAAATGTTAGAAATCCCTATCACTATGATCTAATTAAGTTGATTGGCAGCTATCTTCAAATTATCTTATATTTCGTAGAGGCAGTTCAGTTGTGATATTCCACTCTTCTTGACTTGCGATGACACGTCTTCTAATAATTCTTCGATGTTCCACGTGTTCATTTATCATCCATAATTAGTTGATGAGCACTTTAAAAATCTGCCAAACAGGTACATTGTATAACTTACTTCCTGCAACACCATCTCATAGGCACCTTGAATCTACACTAGTCAAAGTGTGGAGTTAGGTGCTAGAAGCTCAGTTAAAAAGTTCTTTACCTATCACATAATGAGAGTGGCCTTATAAAATTGCCTAGTTTTTTCATTAGTCTTCTTTAATAAATATTTCTCTTTCCCTTGTACATGTAATACCAGGTTGGTCCTAAATATGGGAGTCTTCCTTCTTATAAAGTCATTTTTTCATTGTTAAAGTCTTATGGTTTTTCATTTTGGTGAAGGTGGCCCACTCTTTTCCTTTCTCCAAACTAAAGGTAGCAAATCATGACTCAACTTGTCAACCCAACTCATGCCCGACCTGTAATAGACAGGTTTAGGTTTGAACAAATAAGTTTAGCTTATAAGTAGGTGGACTCATCTTGACAAATTTAACAAATGGGTCGGGCAGGTTTGACTTTCAATGCCTTAAATCTGTTTAACCCATCTAATAATCAAATCATGTAAGGTCGGGTTGCCTTGACCTATTTACCCGTCTCATATAAAAATTTTTATATTTACGCACACGTCAAGGAGTTCAGGCTTACATCTTGAGTTGCTTTCCTTTCCTCTCCTTTCGATCTCTTTTATCCTCTCCTTGCATTCTGAGTATTGGCTAGAATTAGGTCTTTTCCTCTCTTTCTACTAGACTCCAAAGTCTAAATCTTTTCCTTGCATTCTTATCTATTGGCTAGTGCTAGGTCTCTTCTCTGTTTCAAGACTTCCAAAGTCTAAATCTTTTCCTTTCTTGTATCTCTTCCCTTTCCTCTCCTTTAATCTCTTATCTCATTCTATAAAGCTAGTGCTAGGTCCCTCTTCTTCTGTTTGGGCAAGACTTCGAAGTCCAAATCTCTTTTTGTCTTGCATTTTTTTTTTTCTTAGCTATAGCTGCTATACAATAAGCCTTGCTCTCCTCTCATCTCTCTTTTTCTTTGAAGAGCTCATGGGACCCTAGGTTAGTGCTAACATTTTTCTTCCTTTCTTTTTAGGTGAGAGACCAAACCTTTCTCACTACCAAATAATCTTGTCAAGAAACACTTTTCCCCATGATTTCAGGAGCCGCCACTCCAATAGTGGTCCCAACTTCCAAGATGGCATTCCATTATTTAGAATATCAAGCCACTCCTTCTCGTAGACCATGATCTCCATTCCTCCATTCTCCCATCTTTTCTCTTTCTAAATTTAATGTCTAAACTTGTAGTAGAAGAGGGAGAGAGATGTTCTTAGATCTAATTTGAAAAGATTTATTTCTTTCAAAGTATTATTTTCTAAATCATTAAATATGTTAAATATCTAGCATTCTTACATTATATTTGTAGTTATTTAGGCTAGATAGTATCTATTAACATAGTTTTTTGTTCGTTTGACTAGATGGTGTATTAATGTAGAATTGTTAGAAAGTTAGAGTGCAGTATCTATTAACATAGTTTTTTGTTCGTTTGACTAGATGGTGTATTAATGTAGAATTGTTAGAAAGTTAGAGTGCTTTCGTAATGCTTGCTTAGTTATATGATACGTGCATATATTTTATTGATTATTGAATGCATGCATTTGCTAATGATGGCTTACTAGTTTATTGAATGCATACATAATATTATATCAAGATTTATTAATTATATCTAGCGGTGTCATTTTGTTAGCACCGAAGATTGATTTGGATGAATAACAAAATATTTGAATATATAATATAACTAATAAATTGAATAAATTTATATTTCAGAAAATATTAAAGTACTAAGAGAAAGAATTAAGGATAATAATTTTTGATGTAAAAGATATATTTTTAAAGCTCCAAAGAAAACAAAAAGCTAGTGAAATTCAAATAAAAATATGGTATTAGGATGTGGGATTAAAAATCTTTTGAAAGATCCAAGTTTCAACCTGATATAAAAGAGTCTCAACTGGCTTCCTGCAAGTGCGCTGCCGAGCCAACTCGAATGAAAACCAAGTCGACTCGACATTGGGAGCTGAAAATATAGAAACTATATTTTTAGAGACTGACAGTCAAGTTGATCCAAATGGCAATTGAGCCAACTTAGATGGAAACTGAGTTGATCCTAAAAATTTGAGCTAACTCAACAGTATTATAGAGAAAGATGATTTTTATGTGTGAAACCCTGAGGTTTTTTTTTTATGTTTTTGGGCCAAAGTCGACAAGCCCAGCCGACTTCAGCCCATAATGAAAAAAAAACAAAAACAAAACAAAACAGAGAAAGGAAATGAAGGAGAAGGATGGCTGAGTCGAAACAGGGGAGGGTTACTTCTCCTTATCTGACTCGGAAGATCGCTGGAAAACTCATGAGAGAGAGTCGTGGAGGAGAGGGACACTATTGACGATGGAGTTGGAGTGGGCTTAGGACTCGGGTGACGAGGTTTCCCTTCCCTAAATAAGGAGAAGACCGTCGATGGGCGTTTCCTTTAAATTTCCCATACCACCGCCCCGTCGAGCCTTCACGCACCTTCTTCCTCTCCGTCGAGCGACTGAGAATCCCAGATGCCAGCCGGTGAGTTCTTTTACTGTTTAGAAGGATTAATTTTGGCTTTTGGTGTTGATTTTTGGTTCGGGTTGTCGTGGAGGTTGTGAGTCATTGGTGGCCACGCCGCCGCCTGCTTTCGATCCATTGGGGTCTTCCGGTGACCACCTTCCATTAGCCATCGTCGACGACCCCAAGAGACTGGCTCGGTTGATCCAAGGAAGCAATAGGGAAGGAGTTCGGAAGAAGGAAAGAAAAAAAAATGGAAGTTTTGTTTCGATCCAAGAAAGAAAAAAAGAAAAAAAAAGGAAAGAAAGAGGAGAGAGAAAGTGAAGAGAGAGAATGTAGAGAGAGAAGATGAAGAGAGAGAATCAGGGGATTTTCTTAAGATTCGTGAAAATTGAGAATTTGCATTTTAATAAAATTATTTTTTAATGTAGGGAATCAGTCTTTTAAGCAGGAAGGCGTTGCGCAAATTTCAAATATAGACTGATTCGAGTACGGATTAGTTCAGGTGTAGATAGTTGATTCTTGAGAGGTAAAGATTCTTGACATGATCACCAGTTCTACATATTTTTACGTGGCATGGTTTTGACACCGAGTATTTTGGTTTAGCACTTGAATGTAAGGAATTCTGTGTTGATCACCCATTTATGCATGCATTTTACATGGCCTGGTTTGATCTGAACATATATATATACATTTGACGCATGATGTTATTTCGCATGGCATAGTTGATTTCTTGTGATGGATATTGTGGTTATTATTATTATCGTTGTCTTTTATACACCATGTTTTAAAGGAAAGTGATACTGGTTATTGAGTGGGTTGGACCACGATACCGGTTATTGAATGGGTTGGACTATGACGCTGGTTATCGAGTGGGTTGGACCATGATACCGGTTATTGAATGGGTTGGACCATGACACTTGTTATCGAGTGGGCTGGACTACGATACCGGTTATAGAATGGATTGGATCATGACACCAATTATTAAGAAATCATAAGAGACATGTTTTGACTACATTGATGAAGTGTTAATGAAGTAAATATGATATTTGGACTAGCCATGCTACGGTAGCATCGTGGTTACACAGCCTGAGCCACGAACTTTGTACGTGGGAGCCGGCCACGGACGGTTAGTACGTGGGACAGCCGAGCCATGGGCTTAGTACGTGAGCAGGACCGACCATAGTATGCATGGTTGCTTTATGGTTGCCAGTCATGGGTTGGTACATGACCGTGGCTAGTCCAGAACCCTAAAGATAAAGGTTAATTAATGAAAATTCTAAAAGAAAAAATATAAAGTTATCAAGGTTTTGTCATACATGAGGCTTGGATTATTTGACTGCATGACATGATATACTGGTATTTTGCTATTTTCAGAAATGTATATTATTACTGGTGCGATCATATGGAAACCTTACTGGGCTGTAAAGCTTACAATCCCTATTTGTTTTCCTTCTCAGAATTGTGCATGATCTTCGAGTTTGGGTATGGATTGGATTTCTAGAGAAATGATGAGTAGTTAGAGGGTTATTATTACCAAGCAGATGATTGAAGGATTGACTAAAATTGTAATCATAGGAATTGTGTTATTTTCTTTGTATTAGGTATTTTCTTATGAATTGTGATCAATTGTAGTATGGAGGATTGAAGTTATAGTGAAAAGTTTTTTTAGGCCTTGCATTATCTTTACGGTAAAATCTAAGGTTTGTGCGGCCGGTCATGTAGCCAATTCTGGTTCTGGATTTGGGACGTGACAGAATGGTATCAGAGCTTAGGTTAGGATCATTTGGGATGGTGATATAAGTGATTTAAGATAATAATGACATGATGGTTACTAGGACTTGATAGATAAAGTGTCAGGGCTTAGGTTATGATGACTTTGGATTGTGGTACAAGTGATTAGGATAGATATGAGTGACATCAGAATTCAAGTCATGATTGTTCGAGACTGGGACATAAGTGAATTAGAAAATCACATGATATTATGATGGTTATTAGGACATGACTGAGTGATATCTTAGATTATGATTACCTGGACTATGATGATTAGTAAGACATAACAGAATGATATTAAGGTTAATTAATTTGGACATGATATAAATAATACCGAAGTCAGAGTATGATCCCTTAGGATTGTAACATGAGTGATTGGGATGTGATGCAAATGATGTTAAAATTTGAGTTATGATTAATATAGACTGTGATTTAAGAGGTATTTAAATTTTGTGTCATGACTAGTCAAGATATGAAGCTGGGAAGAAAGTAGATTTGAAGGTTAGATTTATAATCTTTAGATATTATACACAAGATCTAGCATATCATTAGTATCATAGAGGATCATGATTTTTACCTATAACATGACTAATGGGATTGATCCAGGATGAATGTAAGAGCTGGATGATTTGTACTTTTTGATTATGATAAGTAAGCATATTATAAGTATTCGGAGCTAGATAAGATGCGATAAATGGATTTGATCTAGCTTCAGAAGTGTTGACCTGAAAAATATGGTGTGCTGAATATGGATAATCAATTACTAATTGAATGATGTGGAGTTTCCTAAACTTGATATGAATGGAGAATCATGATAAGAAATCATTTGATGGATATTGTAGAGTTGGATAAGATGCATCTTTGCCTTTGATAAGTGAATGGACCCAACCATCAAGAGTACATGTATGAAAATATAGTATATTAATAAGTTATGTTGAATATATATGTTCAATTATCAATTGAATGATTTTGGAATATTGAACCTGATATAGATGTGGATTATGATAATATGCTAGTTCTGTTGTTAATTATCGGATTATAAATTTTGGAACTGTTGTATGAAGATGTTTAGAGTATAGGTTATGCAAGAATTAAGAAAATAAGAGAGGATATGTTTTTGATGAATTTATATGATTGAATGTATATAAGAGAAAAATATGTTTGGGATGATGTATAGCTTGTCACTCTATGCTGGTGGATTAGATTATATCATGACAACTTGGCATGTGTTATTTTGATAGAATCTTAATAGCCTATATTTGCAGTTTGGATTGGATTATTCAGTCTATCCTATAATCATTGGGGATTCTTGCAAGAAGATGTTTCGGATGCAGGTTGTGAAAGAGTTTATGATATTAAGAAGAAAATTTTTTTGATGAATCCGTGTAAGGATTATTAATGGAATTATGTAATGAAAAATATATTTAGCATAATGTATAGATTTACAATTAGTGGAGTAAATGATATTATGCCATGCACATCTGGGTAGAATCCTTGATGGTGTAGGTTAGTGGGTTGCGATTGAATTATTGGATCTATTTTATAACTATTGGAGATTATTGGGTATGTTAAAAATCAAGTCAAATCAAGATCTATAAGAAGAATTAAGTTACCCTGCTATTGATGTTGTATTGAGCAAAGAGGTTGGTGTTAAGAAATTTATATGGGTTTAGTATATGAGAGACAACATTTTTAATGGTTTGATAATTGATGTTAAGAGTTATGATAAGAGTTGATCCAGATTGACTAATTAAATTGTCAAGAAAAGTATGATTAATCCAAACTTGAACTAGAATTATTGAAGTTATAAAAAGGATGGTAAAATTTTGAAGGACTTTCAATATAAGAACCAGGTCAGGATAAACCTTGATATGATATACCTGAGAGGTAAAGGAGATAGAGAGACTCAATAGCTTTACTTTAATTATTTTGGATCTTTCTGGTACCAAGTAAGATAAATTTTTAGAGGATTTATTTAGTGAACCTAGATGGTATAGTCAATTTAATCAGAGTGCGCAGTGGAAGTGAAGTGGTCTGAGTTATCTTGAAATCAGTTATGAATGTTAACTTTAACTTTAGAAGTATTATGATGGGAGTACTGATTTAAATTTTAGTAACATGATTTAAGTAATAAATAGAAGGATGATGTTATTGATCCTTGGACTAGTTTATAAGTGTGGCTATGAAATGTTTCATCAATAGATTCCATAGTGTAGAGGATTCTAGTAAAAATTTTAGACATCACTAAATCTAGAAAAAGAAAAAGAAGTGATGGTCCTTTATCCAAATTGGATCGGAGATATTTGTGACACCTGATATTATGACTTCTCCATTTAAAGAGGGCTCGAGGTTTCTCTAGATAAAAGATTGATTGTAAAGTCATAGAGAGGCATATGAAAAGAAAGAATGTTAAAGATCGTGGCAGGTACCTAGTGCTTAAGCCTCCTCCGAATTTTGGTTAAGTATATGTTGGACCAATTATGATAAGTTAAGAGGCAAAGAATGTGTATTAAATTTGAGGTTGAGGCGCTAATATTTATTTTAAAAAAATTAAAGAAATTTGCAATGTAGATAGATGGTGGTGATCAAGATAAAATGTTATATCATATTGTTATGAAAAGGTCGTATGAGGAAAGCATTCTAAGAGAGAAATAATCTGAAAGCTCGAGGATGATGTTAAGGTTGGATAATTTTAATCATGATATTCTTGTAAAGTTAATTAAGGATAATTAATCATATCAAAAGATTGATGTTGATAATTAATCATATCAAAAGATTGGTGTTCTTTTAGAAGAGCTCGAGAAAATTCGATATGGATTGTAGATGAAAAGATCATGTTTTGAATGTTATATAATTTCGTTATGTTGAGACTTGAGAAACAAGTACCCTAAGAAAAGGCTAATTGGAAGTTTAAGAATGAAATGAGGGTTGGATACTTTCGATGTGCAAAATCTCAATCAAGCTAATTTCGAGGACGAAATTATTTTAACGGAGGGAGAATGTGAAACCCTGAGGGATTTTTTTATATTTTTGGGCCAAAGTCGGCAGGCCTAGCCGACTTCAGCCCATAATGAAAAAAAAAACAAAACAAAATAGAGAAAGGAAACGAAGGAGAAGGATGGCTGAGTCGAAATCGGGGAGGGTTACTTCTCCTTATCCGACTCGGAAGATCACCAGAAAACTCATGAGGGAGAGTCGTGGAGGAGAGGGACACTATTGATGATGGAGTTGGAGTGGGCTTAGGACTCGGGTGACGCGGTTTCCCTTCCCTAAACAAGGAGAAGACCTTTAATGGGTGTTTCCTTTAAATTTCCCACACCACCGCCCCGTCGAGCCTTCACGCACCTTCTTCATCTCCGTCAAGCGACCGAGAATCCCAAATGCTAGCCGGTGAGTTCTTTTACTATTTAGAAGGATTAATTTCGGCTTTTGGTGTTGATTTTTGGTTCGGGTTGTCATGGAGGTCATGAGCCATTGGTGGCTGCGCCACCGCCTGCTTCCGATCCGTCGGGGTCTTCTGGTGACCACCTTCTATTAGCCACCGTCGACGACACCGAGAGACTAGCTCGGTTGATCCAAGGAAGCAACAGGGAAGGAGTTCGGAAGAAAGAAAGAAAAAAAAAGGGAAGTTTGGTTTCGGTCTAGGAAAGAAAAAAAAAAAAAGAAAGAAAGAAAGAGGAGACAGAAAGTGAAGAGAGAGAATATCGAGAGAGAAGATGAAGAGAGAGAGAATCAAGGGATTTTCTTAAGATAAATGAAAAATGAAAATTTAGATTTTAATAAAATTATTTATTAATATAGGGAATCAGTCTTTTGAGCAGAAAGGCGTCGCATAAATTTTGGATACAGACTGATTCGAGTACGGACTAGTTTAGGTGTAGATAGTTGATTCTTGAGAGGTAAGGATTCTGGACATGATCACCAGTCCTACATATTATTTTACATGGCATAGTTTTGATATCAAGTATTTTGATTTAGCGCTTGAATGTAAGGAATTCTATGTTGATCACCCATTTATGCATGCATTTTACGTGGCCTGGTTTGATCTGAGCATATATATATATACATTTGATGCATGGTGTTATTTTGCATGGCATAGTTGATTTCTTGTGATGGATATTGTGGTTATTATTATTATTGTCTGTATTTTATACACCATGTTTTAAAGAAAAGTGCACTGGTTATCGAGTGGGTTGGACCACGATACCAGTTATTGAATTGGTTGGACTATGATGCTGGTTATCGAGTGGGTTGGACCACGATACCAGTTATTGAATGGTTGGACCATGACACTGGTTATCGAGTGGGCTGGACCGCGATACTGGTTATGGAATGGATTAGACCATGACATCGATTATTAAGAAATCATAAGAGATTTGTTTTGACTACATTGATGAAGTGTTAATGAAGTAAATATGGTATTTGGACTAGTCATGCTACGGTAGCACCGTGGTTACACAGCCTGAGCCACAGGCTTTGTACGTGGAAGCCGGACACGGGCGGTTAGTACATGGGATAGCCGAGCCACAGGCTTAATACGTGAGCAGGACCGACCATAGTATGTATGGTTGCTTTGCGATTGCCAGTCATGGACTGGTACATGACCGTGGCTTGTCCAGAACCCTAAAGATAAAGATTAATTAATGAAAATTCGAAAAGAAAAAATGTAAAGTTATCAAAGTTTTGTCATACATGAGGCTTGGATTATTTGACTGCATGACATGATATACTGGTATTTTGCTATTTTCAGAACTGTATATTATTACTGGTATGATCATATGAAAACCTTACTGGGCTGTAAAGCTCACAACTCCTATTTATTTTCCTTCTCAGAATTGTGTAGGATCTTCGAGTTTGGGTGTGGATTGGATTCATAGAGAAACGATGAGTAGCTAGAGGGTCATTATTACCAAGCAGATGATTGAAGGATTGACTAAAATTTTAATCATAGGAATTGTGTTATTTTCTTTGTATTAGGTATTTTCTTATGAATTGTGATCAATTGTAGTATAGAGGATTGAAGTTATAGTGAAAAATTTTTTTAGGCCTTGCATGATCTCTAGGATAAAACCAGGATTTGTGCGGCTGGTTGCATAGCCAATTCCGGTTCTAGATTCGGGGCATGACATGATGAAATAGCAATCGAGTCGATCCCAATAATCTGAACTGACTCAATAGTGAAAAATAAAAAGATGGATTATGATGAACTGAGATCGACTCTACTCATTTGAACACTGAGCCAACTCAGATAGATTTCGAGTCAACTCGATAGTGATTCGAATCGATTCAAGAACTACTGATAAGCATAATGACTAGTTCTACAGAAAGTTCATAATGATCCAGATTTAAATCTAATGACTCTATTTTATCTTCTAAAGGCTAAAAACAATCGTTTTGACTCTAAAAAATATTTAAGATTACCAAACTCATTGAAAAATAATAATAACTCAAAATATTCCAAGTCTTATCAAGAGAAAGTCAAGAATAAAGAGAAAAAGTCAAGAGCATGGATTTGAGAGCTTGCACTCCCAATCACCTAAAACGTCTTCCAATCATTAGCCTCTCAGCAAGGAGATAAGCTTTGAAGATTCTATAAAATCTTAGACGTCTCCTTTTTAGTACATTATTGCTTTATTTTTGCTCACTTCAAGAAGCTTTGTATTTTATATTATCCTTTCTTGGTTCTTTTATTTTCTAACATTAATTGAAGATTAAAGTTAGGTATTTAACCAAGGACTGGCTATAAAAAATTTTAGATTGTGAGCTTGGTAAAGTAATCTAGATGTAATCTTGAAGAAATTATAGTAAAATTTTCAAGAAAAGGCTTGGAAATTGGATGAAGGTGTTGGATATACTAAACCACTATAAAAATTCTGTGTTTGTACATGCTTTTTTACTTACTTGCTCTTATACGTAGTATTTTAATATTGAATTGCTATAGTACATATTTCTACTCACTATTACTTTACAAGTTTTCAAAGATAGTACATATTTGGGTTAAATATTTTTTAAAAAATTTAATTGACCCCCTTCTTGGATTGTCTAGTAAGGTAATACATTCTTTTTATTTTAATCATTTTTTATTTAAAGTCCAATACATTTTCTAGTAATGTATGTCTATTAGAGATATTTTTAATATCCAATTTATTGCATAAATCAACTACTTTATTTGTTAAATGCATGATTTTATTAGTCATAGTTGTTCATTACATGTATAACATTATAAAATTTATCAATTTTTCACTAGAAAACAAAGATTTGTCAATTGGTCTATGGCTAATGATATGTTTTAATAAATTTTATTTTAAGTATAGTTCACTTTGTAGTTAAATAGAATATTAATGTTAAATAACTTATTTAGTATAAGTTAAATTTAGCACACATTTTGGTTTATTTATAAAATTTTTAGCATGCCTTTTGTCCCTAGTTTTAGTGTCATATAATGATCTTTTGATACTAGTTTAAATTATGTTGTGATAGATAAAGATGGTATTGAAATTGAAGGTCCTAATGCAATTATGGAGGAATCGAGTGAAGATAATAAAGCTAATCTAATTAATCAAACTTTATTATTTCCTAATAAAAAGGTAGTAGGTGAGTCTAAAATGTTAAAGAAAGATAACTTCATCTATTTATATAACTATTGTTTAAATGAGGCAATCCAAAAGTACAAGTACAAGAAGTATGGCAAAGAATATTCAATTGGAGGTCGGGTTATTTAGACTGAAAATTAAAACATCGTAGGCAAAAGTATAGAAAGAACCATAATCTAGGATAAATAATTTTATTATAATTCGAAGGGTTTATGTCAAAGCATTCTACAATATTTGATTCTAAAAACTTTGTAAATTAGTAATATTTATAAGTATTAGGCATGATCTAGTATTTTCATTTATCAAGTACGAAGGTTTTTAGCTTTGTTTCATTATGTTTGTAAGGATGACAAATTAGTATCAAAGGATATTACCAAAGTTGATTTATTGAATTTGCATAAAAAGAGAAGGAAAGTAAAAAATTGTGGCTATACTTAATTTTTTAGAATAACCCTGGTTTTAGATTTGTGGGCCTCTATTATTGTATATTGATATCTATGCTCAATTGCATATTTTATTGATGAAGAATGGACAATATAAAAGAAAAATCCACATTTCATTTTCTTCTCATAATAGTATTTATGTAAAATAATTTATGATCCATTGATTAAATAGAAAATTGAAAAGAATTGTAATGCATGACTCTAGATGAAATATTTGCAAGTGATATTTTTGTTCACATATTAGAGATCAAACTTAATCTAAGGAATGCTTATTATTGCTTTGCAACAACAATAAGCCCAATAATTATTTAAATCAATACAGTAGAAAAACAATCTCATGTATTAGTTCACAAAAAATGAATGCAAATTCATTCTTGCACATGAAAAGTAGCACACCAATTAGTAGGGTGCTCACCATATTTTCTCATTGCAAATAAATAAATAAATAAATTGACATGCAAATAAAAAAAGGGAGAAAGTTTTTTTGTAAAGAAAAAGGAGAAAAAAAATTATGCAATAGTTTCAACAAAAAAAAAATGATTCTTTAAAATGATACATCAACAATATTGCAAAAAATAATGGAAGAGAACAAAAAAGAAAAAAAAAATATTTTTTGGATTAAGTCATGCATAGACATTCTATGCCGCCCTTTCACCAAAAGTAGAGAAAATCCCATCCTATGCATTTTGCACATATAATTTTTCTATGTACCCTGACTTTTTAAAACTCTAAATCTATTTTCTCTCTCAATCCTCCTAATCACCCCACCTGTTGACCCCACACCTCCCTTCACCTCCCACCTCCTTAGCTAGTTTCTTTCCTTCCCTTCCCCTTCTTGATGCGGGACTACTTATGCATGCAAACTATTTTTCTGTTATTAGGCAGTGAGTTAAGAATTTATATTCTAAATTTTGAGCTAAGAGTCTAAGCAGGGAATTCTACAGAAAATCAGAAGCAAATATATGCAGAAATAAATCTAAAGTGAAAGAAACAGGACCACCGAGGCTAAGAAGCCCCGATAGGGCTAGCTCTTCTACAATACCATAATTGATGAGTCAAGGGGGTGTACCTGGTAGGGTTTTGAAGACGAATCCATGAAAAGATTGCTCTACACTCCCAGATGCATCCTAGAAAATCAAGCCAGAGATCCCACAGATCCACGGCTTTCAATCCGCTGACCCGAAAGTTGGTCGAATGGAATCCTGGATTCATGGTCTCTAAGGGACCTGCAAAACACCTATCAAGGGTTAGAAAACAAAAGAGAAACAAAGTTAAAGGCTGAAGGAAGAAATGAAGAAGAGGATTGGATGTGGGCGGCCAAGTGTTGGATGCGTCCAAGGCTGGAGCAGGGTTGGCAGCTAGGGTTTCGTTAGAGACTGGGAGGCAGGGCGCAGGAGGGCAAGCACACAGTAATTGTTGAAGAACTCAAGAAAATCTTATTAATTGTTCATCCAAATACATAAGACGTAGTTCCTTTATATAGACTTACAAAACTTGGGCCCCAAGTAAGGGTATACAAGAGATTTTACAAGAGTTTTAGACCCACCCAAACCCTGACTGGAATACATGGTAACCTAGTATGAAACAACTCATGCCATCCCTCTTTTCTTGAGCAATAAGTCGGCCAAGAGGAGACTCCAAGGAGGGGCGCCGAATTTATGAAGAGCATGGGCCTTAGGGCGGCCTACTTTAGTCCCGGGTAGGCTCTAGGGTTTCTTCTGGTATTTGTTTTCCTGGCAGGCTGATGTTGTTGTCATCCTGGTCTTCAATAGTGATGATCTCAAGGTCCTTCTCATGCATTCCAAGGTGGCACATTCAAATATGACCGGGACTTCTTGTAGTTGTTGAATTATTACTCTAGCTGGATCCATAAGTGACTTGAGTCTTCTTCTTACAAAATTGGACTGAACTCAATACAAGACTTAAACAAAATTACAGGACTCATATAGACAAAAGGCTCACAATGAGCTGACTTGATCAAGTAAGCTCAAATGAGCTAAACATAACCCAAAGCTTGACTCATGAACCCTAATGGTATGAGTATACTCTAGATACAGGACTCAAATGTTCAAAGACCCAAAACAGGACTCAAGGGCCAAAGTAGGGACTCAAATGGGCTAAGCCCTTATTACAAAATTGGACTCAAATACTAAAAATACTAATCAGATAACTTCAGAGGGTTAAGAAGCCTCTGCCTAAGTCTGGTGCCTCTAGTGTCCGCACCAATTCTCCCGGGATGGGAGGAACTCGACCCCATCAAGTACGGGTCACTTTGGCTCTGGTATCGCTTAAGGAAGTCTAGGTCGAGGCGCTGCAAGTCCTCTCGAGTAATCCACGAATCGTCGAATTCTGGTTGACCTTACCATCGGCCAGGTAGCGTTGATAGCTGTGGCCCCGGGTCATGATAGCTTGATCATCCAGGATATGCTCGATCCGTTCTCTTCTCTCAGGCCAATTTATAGGTGGACACTCTGGATTAGGTTCACTCTCAAAAGATGGGGTAGGTCCAAAGGCCTCACTAGGAATCGCTGCCGGTTCCCTATACTCAACCAAGTCTGCGATATTGAAGGTCGAGCTAATGCCAAAATCCGGAGGCAGATCTAGTAGTAGGCATTGGGTTCGACCATCTCATCACTCTAAAGGGTCCAGCTTTGTAAGCATGAAGCTTCTTGATGGTCCCTGGTGGGAACCGCTCAAGCCTAAGCCGAATCATAACATAATCCCATACATTAAATTTCTTGGCTCTCTTTCAGGAATTAGCCAGTTTCTTATATGTTTCATTACTTAGATTAATCTTTTGGCTAATGCCTTTATGCAAGTCTCTAATATGCTGTGCGAATGACTCTGCAGACTCCAAGACTCGTGCATGGATGGGTAAGGAAATTAGATTGATGGAGCGATTAGGCTCATACCCATGGACTATATCAAAAGGACTCTTGCCCGTGGACCTATTCACTAGCTATTGTAGGTGAACTCTGCTTGAGGCAACAATAAGTCCTAGTTTCCTGTGTGTTCACCTACTTGGCACCTAAAGAGATTTCCTAAGCTACAGTTCACCACTTCGATATGGCCATCTATTTGGGGGTGGTAGGATACAGAAAACTTGAGTTTGGTCCCTGACAGGTGCCAGAGATTCTTCCAGAAATAACTGGTGAACTTAACATCCCTATCGGATATGATGGTCTTGGGTAGGCCATGGAGTTTAACCACATTGTCTAGGAAAATATTGGCTACTCTAGACACATCGAAGGTCTGGGAGCATGGGATGAAGTGAGCCATCTTAGAGAACCTATCGACCACTACAAAGATGAAATTGTCTCTTCTGGGTCTTAGGTAATCCTAATACAAAGTTCATATTGAGATCCTACCAAGGGCGATCAGGCACTGGCAAAGCTGTATAGAGACCAGTATTTTGTTTTTGCTGTTTTGCAATGGTACAAGTTCTATATCTGGCTACTATCTAGGCAACATGCCTTTTCAGCCTCGGCCAATAAAACTAGTTCTCTATCACTAAGATGGTCTTATTCCTACATAAGTGACCAGCTAATCCTTCAGTATGGATCTCCCAAATCAGAAATTCTCTAAGTGAAGTTCTAGGGATGCAAAGCCTATTATCTTGAACAGGTAGCCATCCTGAATGGTACACTCACTATGGGTACTGGATGGTCCTAGCTTAATGATATGGTAAATATCACCGAAGTCAGGGCAGGCTTCATACTCATCCTTTAATCGATCGAACCCTATGACTCTAGTACTGACTGAACTCAAAAGCAAAGACCTATGGCTAAGGATGTTTGCTACCTTGTTCTCTATCCCAGCATGGTATTTTAGGACAAAGGTGAAAGCTTGGATGTACTCGACCCATTTACCATGCCTAGGGTTGAGCTTCTTTTGGGAGTTTAGGAACCGGAGTGCCTCATGGTTAGAATATAAGACAAACTCTTGCGGTAGTAAATAGTGTCTCTGTTGCCCAGTGATGAAGCAACCCAAGGGGGGGTGAATTGAGTTTTATAAAACTTTTTGAACTATTTCAACAAGTATGTGCTAATTGCAATTAAGTACTTGTATTTTGCCAAAGTGTTTGTGTGTTTAATGAAAATATGCAACAGAATTAATAAAGTAAATATAAGAGTAAATAAGCAATAAATAAGAGCAATCACAAATGTAAGAATATATATGGTTCGATGCACTCCAAGGCGTCTACATCCACTCCTCAAGTTCTCAGAAATTTTACTATAATCCCAAGATTATAGTCGATTAGTTTTTTGGGCTCACTAATCAAAACCCAACTTGTTTTCTCGGGCTCACAAGTCAAAATCCCTTGTTGATTTTATAACTTAGACTAACCAACAACCTCCGATGGTTTTATGGACTCACAACAACCTATGTTAGTTTTACGGGATCACCAACAACCTATGTTGGTTGGGATTACCAACAATCTATGTTGGTTTTACACAAAGGCTAACTAACAACCTCTTTGATTTTCTAAGGCTCACCAAAAACCTTGATACAATAATATAAGAATGAAAGTAAAGAATACAATAAAGCTTTCTAATAAAAGCAAATATCTCTTTGAAGCTCTTTGAATGTTGATGAACATCTTTTTTTCAAGTTGTTGAAGCCTTTGATTGCAGCTTGATGATGTGAACTTGGATGCACTATCTTATTTTTGGAGACTTGAAGGCTTGAACCACTCAACTCTTGAATCCTTGAAGGATATTCAATAATCTCACCAAAGGATTAATTTTCCATTTGATTTTTGATGTTTATATAGCTCTCCAACCCATAGATAACCGTTTATGACCGTTGGAGATGAAAATCTAGCCATTTGAAGCAAGTTGGAATCAATTCTGTACTTCTGAAAAACTAGCAGTTATACCAAGTGTTGACACTTGAATTTCCTGAATTTTTTTCATGAGTCGACCTCTTGAGTCGACACTTCACCATGAGTCGATCTCTTGAGTCGACACTTAGGTCAGCTTAAGGCAAAAATTCTAGTTTGACACTGTTCTATATTTTTCTTGTTCTCAGGCCTTGAGTCGATACTTGAACCTCTTCATGAGTCAACACTTGCTTGTGCTAGTGCTGAAACTTGCTGAAACTTCTTCAAAATTAATTTTTAGCCTCTTCAAGTTCTTCCATATCAATTCCAAAGTCTATATACTTGATTTTCTATAAATTTAAGAACTTTCTTCAACTGAAAACATGGATTTCTTCATTCAACATGGATGAGTACTAAATCTGATAAACACACTTAAAAATATAATTAATACTCATATATACTTAAGTATTTGTCAATCATTAAAATCAAGACCAGAGTCAACAGTCTCTAATTCCTGAGGGCTTGGACTACTGCATAGAATTCCTTATCATAAGTAGAGTACTTAAGTTTAGCCTCATTCAGCTTCTCACTAAAGAAGGCTATTGGGTGACTTTCTTGACTCAGTACCCCACCTATTCCTAATCTTGATGCGTCACACACGACCTCAAACACCTTCAAGAAGTCTGGTAATCAAGAATAGGTGCGTGGGTCATCTTATCCTTAATCTAGGAAGGCCTTATCAACAGCTTTGGTCCATTCAAAAGTGCCCTTCCTAATGCAGTCTGTAATGGGTGCGACGATGGTGCTAAAATCCCTAATGAATCTCCTATAAAAAGTTGCTAGGCCATGGAAGCTATGAACATCATGGACACTAGAGGGTACAGGCCACTCGACAATAGACCTAACCTTTTCAGGGTCTGCGGAAACTCCATTTGGGGTGACAATGAAACCTAGGAAGATAACCCTATGTGTCATGAACTCACACTTCTTGAGGTTGGCATAGAGGCTATTCTCTCTAAGGGTATGACACACTAACCTGAGATGACTAAAGTGGTCCTTCTTAGTCCTACTATAGATCGGTATATCATTGAAATAGACCATAACAAATTTTTCAGTATATTCTTTCAGGACTTAGGTCATGATCCTCATGAATGTACTTGGTGCATTCGAAAGTCCAAAAGGCATCACACCACTCAAATAGGCCATCCTTAGTTTTGAACGTGATTTTTAACTCATCCACATGTCTAATCCTAACCTGATGATAGCACTCTTCAGATCAATCTTTGAGAAAATTGTAGCACCGGCCATCATGTCTAGCATGTCACCCAATCGGGGGATGGGAAACCTATACTTCATCGTAATCTTGTTGATGGCTCTACTATATACGCACATCCTCCAGGTACAATCTTTCTTAGGAATCAGTAGAGCAGGGATCGCACATGGATTTAAGCTCTTCCTAATGAAACCCTTCTTGAGCAATTCTTCCACTTGTTTTTGTAACTCTTGATGCTCAGTAGGGTTCATCCTATAGTGAGGAAGGTTTGGTAAAGTGGCTCCTGGGACCAAGTTTATGACATGTTGGATGTCTCTAAGGGATGGTAATTGATCAGGTAATTCATCAAGAAAGACATCCTCAAACTCTTTTAGAGCCTCAACTACTTCTGGACGGTGTTCCTTTTGGGTCAGTTCATGAATTTTTTTGGTGGTCAAGATCAAATAGGGTTACCCTCAGTAATCTTCTTCTCTAACTCTTTAGCCTTAATCAGATTAACTCCTGGTTTCTTTTCCTTAAGGCTACTAGAATCTCTCTTAACTGGATCTCTAGGTGGAGTTAGATGGATCACAAACTTGTTCCCATGGTAACTAAAGGCACAGATGTTGGTTCGACCAAATAGGGTTGCATCATGATCGTAAAGCCATGGTCGAACTAAGATGATACTACTGACTCCCATGGAAAGGACATCACACCAAATCTTCTCCTTATATGATTGCAGTTTAATTAAGATTTGGCACCTAGACTTGATTGGGATGGAGGTGGAATCTACCCATGAGACCTTATAGGGCTAGGATGGGAAACTGTGGTCAATCCTACAGATTTGACTGTACTGACAGAGATGGCATTAACACAACTCCCATTATCTATTATGATCATGAACACCTTACCTCCTATCTTAAAAAAAGATTTGTAGGATGTTAGTCCTATGCTAGTCTTCCTTAGTTTGGGTTTGGATCAAGATGCACCTAACCACTCCTAGTAGGTCTTCAGACTCAGGCACTTCCTCCTCTCCATCATACTCATCTAGCAATTGGGTCTCAGCTTCGTAGACCTCTCCCTCAGGCTCAACTATGGGTTTAGACTCATCCTCATCTAGCTCACCTAGGTGTAGGGCGCTGACTGGGCATTGGCTAGCACAATGTCCTGATTTGCAACATCTAAAGCACACCCTCTGGGGATTGGGACTCCTTTGGACCTTTACAGACTTGCCTCTATCTTCTCTGCAGGCCATAAGGGTACTGGACTGGGGTCGACTCGGGTCGGGGTGGCTCGGACTAGGTTAGCTCGGGCTGGGTTGACTCGAATAAGCCTGGCTAGCTCCTGGGTACTGACTAGGGCTTCTAGTGGGCTCAGGATTATGAAAGACGGGCCCTCTCTGGAAATGTTCATAATCCCTAGCAATTTGGTAGGCCTGCTCTAAGTCACCAACCTCTCTCAAGAAAAGCTCTCTCTTAATATCGTCCCTAAGGCCAGCTCTAAACCTAGACAGGGTGATTGACTCGGACTCGACTATGTCGCACTGCATGGCATACTCATCAAATTTCGTGATGTACTGAGCCACACTCTTGCTACTCTTACTCAATCTTTGCCACTGGTCCAATAACCCCTGGTGATATGATGCTGGGAGGTACTTCATTCTAAGCCTAGCTTTCATGGCCCTCCAGGTGACTATGGATTCATGACCTCCTTGTTTAGTACTCTCTCAACATTAGCCCAATATAACTTGGCCTAACAGACTAACTTAAGCTTGGCAAACTTAAACTTGCACTCCTCAGACATATCGTACCACTCAAAATACTGGTCGACTTCTCCCTCCCAATCTATATAAACCTTTGGGTCAAGATAGCCATCGAAAGTGGGTGCTTCAAGTCTAATGTTCTTGTAGGCTTTCACTTCCTCTTCTATGAAATCCTGATTGGGTCTCCTTGGGTGACCCTCTAGGACTGGATCATGATATGAGGTTCTCCTAGGTTCAGCCTCGAAGTAGGGATCATGGCGTGGGGTTCTCCTAGGATGGCGAGGTGACTCAAGGTCTGGCTCAATGTGAGGCCCATGTGCCTCCTCTAAGGTTCCTAGCCTAGTCTCTACTTGGTCGAACCTTTGGTTCATCTGGGTAAATGAATGGGCCATCTAGGTAAAGGATTGGACCATCTGATCAGTGAGGGCTCTAATTTGGGCTTCAAGATTTGGATTTTCCATGGGTTCAACCGATTATGGGTGTGGTGGATGATATGAGACTCCTGACCTAGTGTACATGTAAGACTTAAAGACGAATCGACTACGGCTTCCTGACCTAGAGCCTAAATAGAATGGGTCGACTCAACTTACACACAATGCAACCCCTAGTCCTTCCACTAGCCAGGTAAGAGGTGGGATGGTGGGAAGCCCCCTGCTTTCGCAGGGACCCAATTAAGGAACCACCGATCCGCTTAGGGCATTTGCCACTGGACCTCTAGCCTAGACACCAGCTTCCAGTAATAGGAGAGGTGTTGGGTGCACTAGTCTTCCTACAAAGGTTGGACCCGACCTGTTGGTGTCCCTGGCTCACTAGAGCAAAGCAAATTAGGTCTAATTGATTTTAATTAGGTTGGGCTCGAATGCAAGGATTGTTATTTTGAACCAAGGAGAAGTGATCAAATCCTCCCCCCATCTGGCATAGTAGAATTGCCCTTAATATAGCTTATGCACATGATGGCACACATATGAAAATGCAATTACGGTTTCTAAGTTTTTGTATTTTCTATTTTTTTGGTAGAAATATAATTTGCAAAAAAGTACCTAATATACAAGAAATATATAAAAAAATAAAGTATGCAAAGATTATGCAAAAAGAATCCTAAACATGCAAAAATTAGACTTGCAAAAATTTTAGGATAAAACTATTCTTAAGCAGTAAATCAGATGTGCATAAAACTTAAAAATTGAATTAAATTATGAGAAAATTCTGATAAATATTATCAATTTGAGAAATCCAGAAAATAAGAATCAAGAGGTTCTGAGTTACCTACATGTAGAAACAATTAAAAAAGCAAACTATATATAGGAATGACGGGATACAGAAATTAGCCCTAAAATATGCTCTGATACCAAATGATGCGGGACTACTTATGCATGAAAACTATTTTCTGTTATTAGGTAGTGAGTTAAGAGTCTATATCCATAATTTTGAGCTAAGAGTCTAAGCAGGGAATTCTACAAAAAATAAGAAGCACATGCATGAAGAAATAAATCCTAAAGTAAAAGAAACAGGACCGCCGAGGCTAAGAATCTCCGGTAGGGCTAGCTCTTCTGCAATACCATAACTTGTGAGTCACAGGGGTGTATCTGGCAGGGATTTGAATACAAATCTATGAAGAGATCGTTCTACACTCTTGGATGCATCCTAGAAAATCAAGCCGGAGATCCCGCCGATTCGATGCTTTCGATCCGCTGACTCGAAAGCTGGTCGAATGGAATCCTGGATTCGTGGACTCTGAGGGACCTACAAAACACCTATCAAGGGTTAGAAAACAATGGAGAAACAAAGTTGAAGGCTGAAGGAAGAAAGGAAGAAGAGGATTGGATATGGGCAGCCAAGTGTTGGAGGCGTCCAAGGCTGGAGCAGGGTTAGCGGCTAGGGTTTCGTTGGAGACTGGGAGGCAGGGCGTAGGAGTCAAGCACACAGCAAAGCACATAGCAATTGTTGAAGAACTCAAGAAAATTTCATTAATTATTCATCCAAATACATGAGAGGTAGCCCTTTATAGAGACTTACAAAACTTGGGCCCCAAGTAAGGGTATACAAGGAATTTTACAAGAGTTTTAGACCCACCCAAACCCTGACTGGAATACATGGTAACCTGGTATGAAATAACTCATGCCCTCCCTCTTTTCTTGAGCAAGAAGTTGGCCAAGAGGAGACTCCAAGGAGGGGTGCCGAATTTATGAAGAGCATGGGCCTTAGGGCGGCCCACTTCAGTCCCGGGCATGCTCTAGGGTTTATCTAGTATCCATTTTCCCGGCAGGCTGATGTCATCCTGGTCTTTAATGGTAATGATCTCAAGTCCTTCTCATGCAATCCAAGATGGCACATTCAAGTATGACTGGGACTCCTTGTAGTTGTCGAATTATTACTCTGACTAGATCCATAAGTGACTTGAGTCTTTTTCTTACAAATTGGACTGGACTCAATACAAGACTTAAACAAAATTAGATGACTCATATTGACAAAAGGCTCACAATGAGCTAACTTGATCAAGTAAGCTCGAATGAGCTAAACATAACCCAAAGCTTGACTCATGAACCCTAATGGTATGAGTCCACTCTAGATACAGGACTCAAATGTTAAAAGGCCCAAAACATGACTCAGGGGCTAAAGTAGGGACTCAAATGGGCTAAGCCCTTATTACAAAATTGGACTCAAACACTGAAAATACTAATCAGATAACCACAGAGGGTTGAGAAGCCTCTGCCTAAGTCTGGTACCTCTGGTGTTCGCACCACTTCTTACTCTCATCAACCACAACCACAAGTCTCATGGCTGGAGATGGTGGTGAGCAAACTCTCGATTGTCACTGTGCCATGCCTTGCAATGATATCGATTCCCTTTTATTCTCTCTTCCCATTCTCGCCATTGCCTTACTTCCAACCTTCCTTTTTCATCCTCTTGTATTGGGCCATGGACAATGCCCTGGGGACCATGGTCATCGTTATGGAGCCAGTGTTGGCCATGTTGCTTCATGTCCTCTTCTTTGTGCCCTTGCTACCATTCAAGGTAAAATTCGAGTCCATCATGTCCTTCCTATTCTCCAATCCACTTTACTCAGTTCTTGTGCAATCTATCACTCGGCATTGTCTTTTTTCTTTTTTCTTTTTGCTTGCCCATCTTGTCCATTGTTAGCTTCTCTAAAACCCCAATTTTAACTCTAATCTTAATCCTCTACCCACTTCCTTTGTGACCTACTTTTTTGTTATTTTTCTTTTTTCCCTTTCAATTGTCTTCTTTACTACAACCTTTTCTATGACCTTAACCCTAACTCTAGCCCTAACCCTAACTCTAATCCTAGCATGGGACCCATCCCTAATCCTAATCCTAACCATAACCCTAACCCTAAAAATAACCCTAAACCTGACCTATACCATGACCCCAACCCAAAACCTAATTTCAACTCCAATTTGAACCCAAACCCAACCTTAAGTTCAAACCACAATCCAAAATCTGCTGGCACAACCCATTAACTTGTGAACCCAAAATTGATTACCAAACTCGCTAACCTAATAATCCAAACCCAATAATTTGAATCCAATAATCCAAACTCGACAACCCAAACCCAATAACTTGAATCCCATTAACCTAATAACCCTAACCTGATAACTTGAAAACTATCAACCTACTAATCCACTAACCTTGAACCTCTTAAAAATTGATCCACATCCATCAACGCAACCCCGTTAACCCAATCTAATAACTTAAACCCACTATCCTTATCCAATAACCTTAATTGTAGACTTTCGATTCTACCTTCCTAGTTGGAATCTAAAAACTGCTGCATCCACCTAGTAAACATTCCAAATCTTCCTCCCAAATAGTTTTTTTTTGGTTTTGAGTAGAATGTTGTTGTATCCATAGCAGCAACCATCTTTAACACCTTCCTCAGGTGATATCTTTAGCAATAAGATATGAAAAGTTGTCCAAATCAAGATAGCAACCCTCCTCTATCATTAATGAGAAATCAAAGTTTCTCACATGATGTTTATAAAATTTGGAAAGCTGCTGGATCATAACCAACAACCTTCTAGTAAACTACTTAGGAGAACCCGCACCCACCCCCCCCCCCCCCCCCCCCCCCCCCCCCCGCCCACCAAAAAAAAAGCAAAACAACACAAAATAAAAAGGGAAATAACCAAACATACCATTCCTTACCTGGGATCTCCTAATCCCATTAACCTTCAATAATGGTATGAATCCTTCTAGATCTAAGATTGGAAAAGACTAAGCTATGAATGTCCATTTGTTCTACTCATTCTTCATTTCTATTCATAGAGCCCCTCTCCATCCATTTAAAGGGCATTCTATTGGAATCAAGATTTCTATCTCTTATTTAAACCCATTCTAGATCTAAGTTAGGAAAGACTTAGATGTGATTGTCCATTTGTTCTACTCATTCTTCATTTCCATTTCAAGAGCCCCTCTCCATCCATTTAAAGGGTGTTTTGTAAGAACCAAGTTTTTTATCTCTCATTTAAACTTAAATGTAAGGAATAAATCTTTGTGCATCGCGTGCGGTGCAGCAAATCCAACGTGGCCCGCACCACGTTTTCTTATTGGTCCACCTGTATTCGAACTGGCATGACGGGACGGGATGGGAGTCGTATCTCTGGGATTATATTATCTGAGCATCGCCGCATCTACAGTCATTTCAAACATGGCAATTGACTGTTTTGCCCTCATATTTTTTGGAAGAGGTTACGATGTGCAAAACCGATTCTTATTCTGCAAATAGAAAAAAAACCTTTTTGCAAAGTGACACCCCATCCTAGAGTTTGTTCCATTATTTTTGGCTATCCTAGAGTCCTCCATTTTGTATTTTTGCTCCTCTTTAGCATCGAGAAGATGCCGATGAGCTAGAAGTTTTGGAGCATACCTTCCTTCAACCTTTGATACGTTTTCGAAATCTTTAATAAATGAAGAAAAGTGACTTCGTCTATCAACACAGATGGCAAAGATAAAAATATCGCAAGAAAGAAATGCAGATGGAGGAAGGAAGCACTACAATTATTGTTTATTCAGGAGAGGATGAGACCCCCTTAAGATCCATCCCAAAAGAAGCAACAGAACTAGAAATAGGTAAGGAAAATTTTTAATTCCTACTTGGAGTTGACATTTGGTATATGAACTTTTATTTTATAATTTTTGTATGGGTGTCATAGTTTTTTAACTAGGATACCCTAGGTTTTAAAGGGTATCATAGGTTTTAAACTAGAGTATCGTAGATTTTATTTTACTATTTTAATATAAATTTTTAAAATTTATCTATATAGAGGGATGTCATGATATATTTTTAAAAATATTAAGTCTTCATAGTATAAAATCATGATATCATATTTCAGAATTTATGATATCCAAGTTCAAAACCTATGACATTCTAGTTAAAAAACTATGATACCCATGCATAAATTATAAAATAAAAGTTTATAACCCCTTTACCTATAACGCATGTCATCTGTAGCTTATTTTATGACTCCCAAAGTATCATAAAATTACCATGAATGCTATAAGATTACTCCAAATGGCCAAAATAATATTACAACATCGAAGTTCAAAATTTATGATATCCTAATTAAAAAACTATGATACCCATGCAAAAATTATAAAATAAAAGTTTGTAATCCTTTCTACCTCTAATATATGTCATCCGTGACTTGTTTTATGATTCCTAGAGTGCCATAAAATTATCAAGGATGCTATAAGATTACTCAAAATGGTTGAAACAGTATTACGATATTCAAGTTTAAAATCTTTGACATCCTAGTTAAAAAACTATGACACTCAAATAGAAATTATAAAATAAAAGTTTGTAACCCTTTCTATCTTTAATACATGTCATCCGTGGCTTGTTTTTGACTCCCAAAGTATCATAAAGTTACCACGGATGCTATAAGATTACTCAAGATGGCCAAAATAGTATTACAACATCCAAGTTCAAAATCTATAACATCCTAGTTAAAAAATTATGATATCCATGCAAAAATTATAAAATAAAAGTTTATAATCCCTTCTACCTTTAATATTTATCACCGTGGCTTGTTTTATGACTCTCAAAGTATCATAAAATTACCATGGATGCTATAAGATTATTCAAAATGGTCGAAACAGTATTACGACATCCAAGTTCAAAATCTATGATATCCTAGTTAAAAAATTATGATATCCATGCAGAAATTATAAAATAAAAGTTTGTAATTCCTTCTACCTCTAATACGCATCGTTCGTGGCTTGTTTTATGACTCCTAGAGTTCATAAAATTATCATGGATGCTATATAATTACTAAAAATGGCCAAAACAATATTACGACATTCAAGTTCAAAACCTACGATATCTTAGTTAAAAAACTATGATACCCATACAAAAATTATAAAATAAAAGTTTGTAAGCCCTTCTACTTCTAATACATGTCATCCGTGGCTTGCTTTATGACTCTCAGAGTGTCATAAAATTACCTAGGATGCTATAAGATTATTCAAAATGACTGAAATAGTATTACGACATCCAAGTTCAAAATCTATGACATCCTAGGTAAAAAACTATGACACATGTAAAAATTATAAAATAAAAGTTTGTAACCCCTCTACCTCTAATACATGTCATCCGTAGTTTATTTTATGATTTCTAGAGTATCATAAAATTACCATGGATACTATAAGATTACTTAAAATGGCTGAAATAGTATTACGAAATTCAAGTTCAAAATCTATGATATCCTAGTTAAAAAATTATGACATCCATGTAGAAATTATAAAATAAAAGTTTGTAACCCCTTCTATCTCTAATACATGTCATCCATGGCTTATTTTATGACTCCCAGAGTGTCATAAAATTACCACGAATGCTATTAGATTATTCAAAATAATTGAAATAGTATTACAACATCCAAGTTTAAAATCTACGACATCCTAGTTAAAAAACTATGACATCTATGCAAAAATTATAAAATTAAAGTTTGTAACCCCTTCTACCTCTAATACATGCCATTTATGGCTTATTTTATGACTCCCAGTGTATCATAAAATTATCACGAATGCTATAAGATTACTCAAAATAATCGAAACAGTATTACGACATCCAAGTTCAAAATCTATGATACCCTAGTTATAAAACTATGACACCCATGCAGAAAATATAAAATAAAAATTGTAACCCCTTCTACCTTAAATACATGTCATTCATGGCTTATTTTATGACTCACAGAGTATCATAAAATTATCACGGATGCTATAAGATTACTCAAAATGGTCAAAATAGTATTATGATATCTAAGTTCAAAAATCTACGATATCCTAGTTAAAAACTACGACACCCATGCAGAAATTATAAAATAAAAGTTGTAACCCCTTTATCTTTAATACATGTTATCCGTGGCTTGGTTTATGACTCCCAGAGTATCATAAAATTTATTATTTAACTTATATTTATTTTTTACTTATATTTTAGGTGATCTCGTAATGGTTTGGCTGCCTAGAGTGAAGGCTTTGTAACTATTTAAAAATCATTGCAAGCCAGCAGTGTACGTTAAACAAGTTTGGAAGATGAGTTTTTCTAGTCTTCATTTAGAAATCATCCAGAAGATTTCATTTAGTGCATTCATTGACATGCAATCGTTTGTTATCGACGGCGACTCCTAGCTGAAATTATTAGATCCTACAAGGGAGGTGACAAGTTTATTTTTTATGGCAAGGAACTTACATTCAGTGCCGAAGATGTGGCCCTAATTTTGGATCTGCCATGCCATGAAAACAAGATTGCAATGAAAGATCAAGACAAGAAGGGATGGTTATTCAAACGATTTGGTAAGAAATTAAATCTTCAGAATAAGGGGCTTGAGAAGTTGATAGCCAACTTCATTCATCAAATATACAAGAGGATGTTGACGATACCATAAAACTTTGGATCGCATACATGTTTGCAATGTTCTTATCTCCAAAGTCAAATCAATCTTGTCCAGGATATATCATCCCTTACTTGGATAATTTTTCTCTGTTGGGTCAAATTGACTGGGCTTCCACAATAAAGGAGTTGACTCTTATGGCTCTCCGAGATACTGCTTTTTGCTTGAAATCTGAGGAGCCAGTCCTAACCAAGAGAAGTTACAAGGTTAGGAGGCAGTCAATCCTGTAAGGATGCATAGCTGCTTTGTCAATAAGTATCATTAATATGCATAAAAAATGTAATTATATTTATTTAAATTTTTCATATATTTAAAGAACATGATTATTATGTACATGTTTGGTTCCTCGAGCATAATACCTTAAGAGCCCTAGCATATCCAAATAAGCTACTTAGACTGTTAAAGTGGTATGATAGCCAAGTGAAGAAACAGAATATTTAGCTTGCGAACTTGCAGCCTCATGAGTTGGTAAGATAATCTATTATTTCATAAATTAATGAACAATATATCATTATCATTAATATAAAATTATTTTATTATTGTTCTTGACTTACAGGTGGAGGGTGCTATTGAGCCTATGATAACGGAATAGTGGCTTATCACTAAAAAAATAGTAGCATCCCTGGAACCCAAAAAAGGTTGTGCAAGCTATGCACAGTTGAATATTGAAGTAGAAGATATAAAGAAGAGGCTTGCCATAGTTGAAACCCTCCTTAGTTCATTGATAAATAAAGAAAGAAATGCCAATAAAGAAGCACACAAAGGGGAAAAGGGAGATGATATTGAGATTGAGGTGGAAGTCATGGGGTATGTATTGGGAATTGTGTCCCAAAGCCAATCATCTAGGCTGTAGATGGATGTGCAACTCGTATATATGTATGAATTATTAAATTGAATAAAAGATTTATTCTGGTTGTTCGTCACATATCATCTTTCTAATTGAACTCTTGTGTGATGATGTTCTTTGAGCTACCTTGAATGTGATGTAGAAGGATACATCGTATAGTTCATAAACTGGTTCATGATCAAAGGATATGCTGTTTAGGATGATGGTGTATCGAGAGTAGGTCGTTGATGTCATGTATGTTGGTTGTCCTCTTAACCAAGTAGCATGGAGATGCTGGTATGACATCAGGTGTTGTGTTTGATACTTCACTGAACATTTCTCTCATGCGGGACTCTCTTTCTACCGAAGAGGAGTCTTGCATTAGAATATGGACATGAATTATTCCTCTGACTTGAGATCACTATGGCAGCTTACAAGCTACTCACTATGCTCAGGTGCCGATCTATCCGGGTTTCTAATCCAATGATGGAAGGTTACTGGGTACAATCAAGTACTTATGTAGCGGTAGTAGGATCGAGATAGGATTGATCTCTCCAAATGGTTTGGATTGAATGCTTAGTATGCCTCAATTGAGAAAGACCTTGGTCAGGGCATTCCTTGTAAGGAGTTACAAGGACTCTTTGTTTGAGACATATTGAGATGGCTTGATTACGGTTGGACAGTTTAACCCTAGGACATCCAGAGCATCAGAATGATCAAGGAATAAGTTCAGTGCTATTCCATATTCGATAGGTTCAGATTGCTCTACAATTTTTTAACCTATCCGGACACCGGATATCATTGCTAGATGGCAACTTTGGTTGGTGCTGGAAATGTTCCCATGCTACCGTATAGTATTTGAACTTGAGGGATCACACGCATTAGGGGCTTAAGTAACTAATCAACAAATCGATTTGGACCTAATTATAATTATCATAATTAAGAGATGACCTAATTAATTATTAATTAATTATTAATTAAATTAAATCAGATTTAATTTAATTTTAATTAATCTAAATTATGTTAGGGTCAACAGGCTTTTTGAAATTGGTTCGATTGGGTTTTAAATATGGCTTTTGATTTGAGTATCAAATCAATTTTAAATTGGACCATGAGTCAGAGCCCGGTTGGACTGGAACTCTCTCTCCTCACTCCACTTGCACTTTCTCTCTCTCTCCACATGCCACATGATATTTGCATGATGTAAGCATGATGATGTTTGCATGATGTAAGCATTGATGATCTTTGCATGATGTAAGCATGGATGATCTTTGCATGATATTTGATGATGTAAGCATGGATGATGTTTGCATGATATAAGCATAGATGATGTGTGCATGATGAAAGCATAATATAAGCATGGATGATGTATGCATGATGTAAGCATGGATAATGTTTGCATGATGTAAGCATGGATGATGTTTGCATGATGTAAGCATGGATAATATTTGCATGATATAAGCATGGGTGATGTAAGGGATGACATAAGCAAGACTTCTTAAGTCTTGTGTTCACACTAAGTCTCCTTCCAATTTGACTTGGTAATCCCTCATTAAATTATCATAATCACAAAGGGTGGTGACTTGGAACGAAAAATTGATCTCATTAGAGGGATTAAAGGACAATAAAGCTTTCATGATAGTGTGAGAGCATTTAAAGAGAGAAGGTTCATCTTCGCTTCATTAAATGGTTTCACACTCACCCACCCTCATGTCATAATTGAGATATGGCCTATATAAGGAGGGGAGGGGAGTGGCCAGCAAAGAGAGAAGGCTTGGGAGAGTGCTTGGGTGAGTAAAGAGAAGGGGAGAAGGGAAAATCATATACTTGGGTGGCTTCCTTCCAATAATTCCTTCTTCTTCCCATTCATTCCTCCTCCTTCTCTTATATTTCTTTCAAGTGTTGAGAGCATATTTAGATAAGAGGAAGGAGAGGAAAGAAGGTCCTAGATCTTACAAAGACAAGTTTGTAAGATAGAAGCCAGTGGCCGGTCCAGGTATCGATCAGTGATCTTTCGAAGTAAGCTCGAGTTGCTGAAAGATGAGGGGCTGCAAGGATCTAGTAGTCCGGTGTCCCTTATGACTCAGTTATGACGAACCCTATGTATATACCAGGAGAGGCAGTACGTGTGTGCTACTAGCAGAGCAGGAGGCCCTTCTACAGGTTCGGCCATCGTTGGGATCGTGACAGGCAGTCCAGGCATCTTCTTGCAGCCTTTGGTGAAAGATATGTTTTAAATTATATATGACATAATTATTGCATGATTTCATATTTATATTACTCCAGATGCATCTAAATCCTAGTAGGGGTATGTGTTAATTAGATTAACATTTATAGATAAATTTTTTTATCACTTTCCGCTACTGTATGCATTTTAAAAAAAATTTAAAATGTTGTATCATCTTGAACCGTTGGGAGCAGTTCCCTTACAATGGTATTAAGCATCCAGGTTGTGGATGCATCTGGTTTAATATTTTTATGAAATCAGTTTGTTTTCCTTCATGCGATACTCAGATTAAGGTGGATTCACCATGGCCGTCCGATTATAGGAGAGAAGCATGGTTTAAAGACCATCTCTTCCCATTCCAAGGGGTTCTCTTATGGCGTGCAAGGGTGCCACTGTGTCATGACCTTATGAAGATGAAAGTGAGGAATTTATTGGATTAAAATTATTTTAATCTGAGATCATAATTATGTTTAGATAAGATCTAAAAGAAGTTTGATCTAAAACTTTGAAAAGTTCAAGTGATAATTATGAAATTGTTTCATATCATTTTGAAAATGTTTCAAATAATGTAATACACTTAATTGGGAATTAAGATGTATAATTAAGATTTATAATATGATTCTAATCTTAAGTCATGATTCATAAATCATGGGTTGAATGGGTTACCTATAATTGGGTCCTTAAATGGGTTAGACCTAGGTTTAGATGAATGGATTAAATAGAGAAAAGACTAATCAAAAGTTGAATTAGGTCTCTCCTCTATAAATCTCTCTAATAGTTAGTTTGATCAGTCTATACATCTAAATGGACTTGATTCATGGCTTCGTGGTGAGCCTGGGTCTTTAGGTTAGTCTAATTAAGTCTGGTAAACTACTTGGTGTATGAGGTAAGTTTGACAGCTGTGATCAAGGTTCTTTGGGGCTAACTCTTACCTGGCCAACTCATGGTTGGTGTCTAAGGCAAGAGGCTTACCTTGCATAACCCATCCCTTGACCTTACTTACCTGGCTAATATGGTGAATCAGATTAAATCAGACTATCTATTGATTCCAGTTGACCCATGTCAACTAAGGTTAATCAGTCTGACTGGTTTATAGGTGCCCATGGACCAAGTTGATCTAGAAACCCTCCAAGTGTTGGTGGGAGTTTTCTTGATCAAGGTCCATGTCTTCCACTCAAAATGTCACAAAATTGAAATCCTCTAAATTATTAGGTCCATAAAAAGACTAAGTTATGAGATAGCCTAAGTCTTAGCCTCCCATTAAGCTGGACTGGCAATGAGTCCATAAGTTGGGTGATCGTCGGCAATTCCAAGGAACGGGTGGTCATCAAGCGAGTGGGATTGCCATTCAGCATATGATGGCTCAGTGTGACTATTTTAACACGTGGTCAGGTTGGCCAACCAAAATCGAGCTTGATCATGGGTTAGTTAGAAGCATTGAATTTGATCATGTTAATGGTTGGACATAACCAGGACCTTCAATAGGAGGCCCAAAGGTTGATTGTAAGGACCCCTAGGGCAAAATAATTATTAGGAATTGTTTGGAGAAGCAATTGGTATTGTACCTATCTTTAGATGCATTTGGATTGGTCGGCCAAAGTCGGGCTTATATGTAGTATATTGGATCCTAGTACCTGCTAAAGGATAAATGCTATTCTTCGGATTGGAGTGTAGAGGCTACCAATCTAAATAAAATAATGGGAAAAACCTTTAGACTAAAATCCATATCTTTAGGATTTTAAATAATTCATACACTGATAGGTCTTGTTCTCCTTTTTCAGATAATGTCGACCACTTTGTTGCTCCAGTCATTATTAGATAATGACAAACTGTCTGGACCCAACTTTGATACCAGGATAGTCCTGGAGCACGAGCGGATCCTTTATGTGATAACGGATCTAGCACCTGAGATCTAGCCCCCAATGCTCGTGGCACTGTCAGGGACACTTACCAGAAGTGGATCTCTGACCGTACCATAGTACATTGCATAATGTTGGCTGCGATGAACGACGAGTACAGTCGCAAGTTCGAGGAGGCTTAGCCAGAAAAAAGTTTTCAAAAGTTGAAGAAGTCTTTTGGCACTCCAAATGATACGGAGAGATACCATATCTTTTCTTCCATCTATAATGCACGTATGCATGATGGAGCTTCGATGACTGATCATGTAATGTACATGATCGAGTTATTTGAGCATTTGGGCAAACTCGGATATCCTTTGCACGAGCAGCTCGGCAAGGATGCGATTCTGATTTCTCTGCCCCCTTTTTTCTAGGTCTTTCTCGATAATTTTAGAATGAATAGGCCTGTAGTAAACTATCATGAGATGTTAGGGTTACTGCAGACTTATGAGAGAGACCATAACCTCAACAAGGGGTTAGTAAATCTAGTGGGAGGTTCTAGAGCATGGCATCGTCCCTTTGGAAAAGGGAAGAAAAAGAAAAAGAATAAGAAGGTGCTGAGTGCTAGACCAAATCAGACTAGGAGGATGAAGCCTGACAAGAGTAAAGTAGAGTGCTTCTTCTGCAAGAAGCCAGGTCATTAAAAGCGGAACTGTTCTGCCTACCTTGCAACTCTGGACCCGAACAGGCAAAGGAAGGGAAAGTAGCAAGATATTGCTGGTCAAGATATTTATATGATAAATCCTTGTAGTTTCTCTGTTCATGATACTACTAGCTAGGTATTGGATACCGGAAGTCCTTACCATATTTGCAATTCTATGTAGGAACTTCAAGTTAGTAGGAGATTCAGAAGCGATGAAAGGTTTCTGAATATTGGGAACGGAAGTCAAGCTCCAGTTCTGGTGTTGGGAACTATTTCTTTGTATTTCGAATCTTATACTGTCATTCTGAATGAATGTCATTTTTGTCCTTCCTTTTTAGTAAATATCATTTCTGTAGGCCTATAGGCCAATGATGGTTATGAATTATCAATAAAGAAATATATTTGCTACATCACATTGAATGGTTCTAATATGATGAATGAATAATTGAAGAATGGCATATATGTACTGTCATAGCCTGCTATTGTATTGTACAATGCTAATAAACATCCTAGGATAGATAAGGTCAGTGATATCTATGTCTGGCACTGTAGGCTAGGTCATATAAATAAGAACAGGATAAATAAGTTGGTGGGAGAAGGTCTCCAAGGTCTCAATGAGAGTGAATCCTTGTCGACTTGTGAATCTTGTCTTCTTGGAAAAATGACCAAGTCACCTTTTACTGGAAAGGGTGAAAGAGCCAGTGATATTCTAAGTCTGGTACATACTGATATATATGGATCTATGAATATCAGTGCAAGCGGTGGATATAGATATTTCATTATGTTTATGGATGATCTTTCAAGATATGGTTATGTCTACCTCATGAGACATAAATCTGAGGCATTTGAAATGTTCAAACATTACCATAATGAAGTTGAAAAACAAACTGGGAAGTTTATTAAAATCCTTCGATCAGATCGAGGTGGTGAATATCTTTTCAATGAGTTTCTAACTTATCTTAAGGAGACTGGGATTCTCTCTTAATTGACTCCTCCAGGGATGCCTTAGTTAAATGGTGTGTCTAAAAGGAGGAATCGAACTCTATTAGACATGGTTCGATCCATGATGGGCTTGGCTAGTCTGCCTAAACCCTTTTGGGGATTTGCTCTAGAGTCAGCATCCTACCTCCTGAATAAGGTTCCAAGTAAGTCTGTTAACAAAACACCATATGAAATATGGACTGGACGGAAGCTGACTCTCTCTCACCTTCGGGTTTGGGAGTGTCTAGCTTATGTCAAATATTTGGAAATGGATAAACTAAGACCTAAGTCTGATAGGTGTCTTTTTGTTGGGTATACTAAAGAATCCAAAGGGTATTATTTCTATTTGCCCGAGGAACAAAAGTTGTTCCTCAGTCTTAGGGCAACCTTCTTAGAAAGGGGGTACCTTGGTGAAGGCACTCAAACTGCTGAGGTTGAACTTGGAAAAGTTCAACAGATAGAAGAACCTCCTCACTCTAAGACCACTATAGAACCGAATTTGATTAGATCAGATCCAGAGCTCATAGTGCATCCATTAAGGAGATATGGTAGAGTACCACGTCAACCAGACAAATACTACAGTTTCTTCATCCAGGATGGTGATCCTGTTGAACTCGATGAGAACAACAAGGATCCAATCACCTATATGGATTCAATGACAAGGTCTGATTTTGAGTCATGGCTGGGAGCCATGAAATATGAAATGGAGTCCATGGAAATCAATAATGTATGGACATTGGTTGATCCACCTGAAGGGATAAAATCCATTAGATGTAAATGGATATTCAAGCAGAAGCATGGCACAGATGGATAGGTGGAGACCTATAAAGCATGTCTGGTTGCAAAGGGATATTGTCAGTGTTATGGTATTGACTATGATGAGATATTTTCTCCTGTCGCAATGCTCAAGTCCATTCGAATTATGCTTTCTTTGGAAACATATTTAGACTATGAAATCTGGCAAATGGATGTCCGAACAGTTTTTTAAAATGGTGAGATGGAAGAGGAAGTGTATATGATGCAGCCTGAAGGGTTCACGTTCACAGATGAGTCTAAAGTATGCAAGCTTCAGAGGTCCATCTATGGACTGAAGCAGGTTTCTCGGAGTTGGAACATGTGCTTTGATAAATGTATCAAGACGTATGGCTTCATTAGGAATGAAGAGGAACCTTGTATATATAAATGGGCAAACAGTTCTGTAGTTGTATTTCTTGTTTTATATGTGGATGACATTCTCTTAATCGGAAATGACATTCCAGCATTACAAGGAATAAAGATCTGTCTTTCATCTCAATTCTTTATGAAAGACTTGGGTGAAGCCTCATTCATACTAGGTATGAAGATCTATAGAGATAGATCTAAGAGGCTTCTGGGATGTCCCAATCTATGTACATAAACATCATGTTGAAGCGGTTCAGCATGGAAAATTCCAAAAAGGGCCATCTTCTGATAGGTCATGGAATTACTCTTTCCAAGAAGGATTATATGACAACTTCTGAAGAAAGAGAGCATACGAGTAGGATTCCATATGCTTCGGCAGTGAGTTCTATTATGTATGCTATACTATGTACTAAACCAGACGTGGCATACTCACTAGGGGTAGTGAGCAGATATTAGTCTGACCCAGGTGAAGCTCAATGAAAAGTTGCTAAGAGCATCCTTAAGTATTTGAAAAATACTAAGGACCAATGGCTTATTTATGGAGATTCTGACTTAAAACTTATGGGGTACACTGACTCCAGTTTTTAGTCAGATAGAGATAATAGCAAAAGAATGTATGGTTTTGTGTTTACCCTTAACGGTGGAGCTGTTTGCTGGAAAAGTTCCAAGCAGCATACAGTGGCTGATTCTATTTGTGAGGTAGAGTATATTGCGGCATCGGATGCAGCAAAGGAGGCTATGTGGTTGCGGAAGTTCCTTGGCCAACTGGGAGTGGCACCTTCCTTAGATGGTCCTATTCCGGTGTATTGTGACAACACTGAAGCCATAGCTCAAGCCAAAGAGCCGAAGTCATATCAGCGGACCAAACATATTCTGCATCACTATCACCTTGTCCAGGAAATCATTGAATAAGGTGACATTGAGCTTTTGAAGATCGATGGAAAGGAGAACTTTGCAGACCCCTTCACTAAAGCCGTTGGAATTCAAGAGTTTGATGATTGTAAATGGAAGATGGGAATTAGATTATATTCCAATTAGCTTTAGTCCAGGTGGGAGTTATTGGAAATTGTGTCCCAAAATCAATCATCTAGACTGTAGATGGTTGTGCAACTCGTGTATATATATGAATTATTGAATTGAATAAAAGGTTTATTCTGGCTGTTCGTCACATATCGTCTTCCTAATTGAACTCTTGTATGATGATGTCCTTTGAGCTATCTTGTATGCAGTGTAGAGAGGATACATCGTATAATTCATAAACTAGTTCACGACCAAAGGATACACTATTCAGGATGATGGTGTATCGAGAGTAGATCGTTGATGTCATGGCTGTTGGTTGACCTCTTAACCAAGTAGCATGAAGATGTTGGTATGATATCAAGTGTTATGTTTGACACTTCACTGAACATGACTCTCATGCGGGACTCTCTTTCAATCGAAGAGAAGTCTTGCATTAGAATATGGACATGAATTATTCCTCTGACTTGAGATCACTATGGCAACTTACAAACAACTCACTATGCTTAGGTGCTGGACTACCTAAATTTCTAATCCAGTGATGGAAGGTTACTGGGTACAGTCAGTACTTGTGTAGCGGTAGTAGAATTGAGATAGGATTGATCTCTCCAAATGGTTTGGATTGAATGCTTAGTATATGGTGGGGATACCAAGATCAGACACAGATCACTAGATCCCATATGGTTTACTGATTAGGATTTAGAGCCTTAGTCATGTATCACAATTTTGTAAGCAAGTAAAATTGAGTTATGTAATAAATTAAGACTAGTTGATTGTGTCTCAACACTAGTCCAGTATTAAGTCCTGTATTTCAGTATGAGTCCAGTATTAGTCCAGTTCATATACAAGAGAGGAGGATATCCTATTTTGGAGTCCCACCAGGCCTTATCCAGGAATTAGAGGCCACTACAACAACTTATTGGACCTTGGTGGATACCCTAGGGTCCAAGATACCTTCCAGATGCCCTAGATGCCCTCCATATGCTCTTTAGATATCCAAATTCCTTTCCAGATGCTAGAGCATATTTCCAGACCAGGGCACCCATGATTCCAGAGGTCCATCTGTACCCCATCCCAAAGAAATCAGCCCAGGCACCATGCCCAAGCTCATAAGAACCAAGATTCCATGTAAATTCCAGCCCATAACCAAGATTCCAAGAATATGCTAGCCCAGGCATCCTAGGCTTCCAGGGGGCCCAAAGCCCATGCGCCCTAGCCTCTTGGCCATCCATTCTTGCTGCCCATGAAGCCCACACACCAAGGAAAAGCATCCTTAATGGTTGACTTGGTCCAAGCTAGGAGGAAGAGTCCAAGTGGAAGGAGGAAATCAAGCTTTTATTTCATTCAACTTTGTAATCCTAGTTCTAGGTTAATATTATAGTCCTTCTCCCACTCAAAGATTGTAAACCTATCCTAACTAGGAGAGAGCTACAATCCTAATAAGGAGAGGGTATGGGAACTCTATAAATATCCCACCCCTCCTCTTGTAATCAATCAACCTTATGAAAAAAACTCTGCTGAATTATTTTGCAAGTCTAGTGTTCTTGGGTTTTGTTTGTCTTTAGTTTTTGGTTCTTGTTCTTTCCTTGGCCATCCCCTATTCCTTGGAGTTCCCCATGCCTAAGCATCTTCCCAAGCCTCCAAGTAGTAGCCACGGCCTTAAGAAGCACTCCAGGATCCACCCCAGATAACTGGGTCCCATCTTCTCCAGGCCACCGCAACATCTGCCCTAATCCCCTCCTTGCTTCCATCTTCTTATTTTTTATTTGCTTACCTATTTGTGCCTAACCTTGATGTATTATAGGGCCCCCGAGGTGTTTCCCCTCCCTAGAGGAGGCTTTCTTTGCCTTCAAACCGGGTCCAGATCGCCTTCAGATTTGGGAACCAAAGGCTTGTTCTTCCAGATGCCATTCAGAGTATTGAGGGATCTCTTCTTCAAAGGAACTACAATCGCTGCCTGGTAAAAACCTTCCCCCTCTTGAGTTATGATATGGTGACAGGTACGCTATCCTAAGCTAGGAGTTTCTCAATTCTCGAGTCTTGGCTTTATTATTCTGCATGAGTTATTTTATGGATATGATAGTTCTTGCATTACTAGTCTTCATGCTGATTCTTTATTTATTTTCGGGTCTTTAGCCACTAAATTAAATTCTAAAAAAATTAGTTTTCTATTTTTCATCAATCCTAAGATCGTCCCGCATCAGTATACCTCAATTAAGAAAGATTTTGGCCAGGGCATTCCTTGTAAGGAGTTACAAGGATTCTTTGTTTGAGACATATTGAGATGGCTTGATTAGGGTTGGCAGTTTAACCCTATGCCATTCGGAGCATCAGGATGATCAAGGAATAAGTTCAATGCTATTCCATATTTGATAGGTTCAGATTGCTCTGTAATTTTTTAACTTATCCGGATGTCTAGTGTCATTGCTAGATGGCGACTTTGGCTGGTACTGGAAATGTTCCTGTGCTACCGTATAGTATTTGAACCTGAGGGGTCACACACATTAGGGACTTAAGTAACTAATCAGCAAATCGATTTGGACCTAATTATAATTGTTACAATTAAGAGATGACCTAATTAATTATGGATTAATTATTAATTAAATTAAATTAGATTTAATTGAGTTTTAATTAATCCAAATTATGTTAGGGTCAATAGCCTTTTTGAAATTGGCTTGATTGGGTTTTAAATCTGGCTTTTGATTTGAGTGTCAAATCAATTTTAAATTGGACCATGAGTCAGAGCCTAGTTGGACTGGGACTCTCTCTCCTCATGTCACTTGGCACTTTCTCTCTCTCCCTCCACATGCCACATGATGTTTGCATGATGTAAGCATGATGGCGTTTACATGATGTAAGCATGGATGATGTTTGCATGATGTAAGCATGGATGATGTGTGCATGATGAAAGCATGATATAAGCATGGATGATGTGTGCATGATGTAAGCATGGATGATGTTTGCATGATGTAAGTATGGATGATGTTTGCATGATGTAAGCATGGATGATATTTGCATGATGTACACATGGGTGATGTAAGGGATGACATAAGCAAGACTTCTTAAGTCTTGTGTTCACACTAAGTCTCCTCCCAATTTGACTTGGTAATCCCTCATTAAATTGTCATAATCACCAAGGGTAGTGGCTTGGAATGGGGAATTGACCTCATTAGAGGGATTAGAGGATATAAAAGCTTTCATGATAGTGTGAAAGCATTTAAAGAGAGAAGGTTCATCTTCTCTTCATTAAATGGTTTCACACTCATCCACCCTCATGTCATAATTGAGATGTGGCCTATATAAGGAGGGGGAGGGGAGTGGCCAGCAAAGAGAGAAGGCTTTGGAGAGTGCTTGGGTGAGTGAAGAGAAGGAGAGAAGGAAAATTCATATACTTGGGTGGTTTTCTTCCAATAGTTCCTTCTTCTTCCTATTCATTCCTCCTCCTTCTCTTATATTTTTTTCAAGTGTTGAGAGCTTATTTTGATAAGAAGAAGGAGAGGAAAGAAGGTCCTAGATCTTACAAAGACAAGTTTGGAAGATAGAAGCCAGTAGCCAGTCCAGGTATCGGTCGGGTGATCTTTCGAAGTAAGCCCGAGTTGTTGAAAAAGGAGGGGGTTGCAAGGATCTAGCAATCCGGTGTCCCCTATAACTCAGCTACGACGAGCCCTATATGGATACTAGCAGAGGTAGTACGTGTGTACTGCTAGCAGAGCAGGAGGCCCTTCCACAAGTTCGGCCACCGTTGGGATCGCAATAGGCAGCCCGGGCATCTTCCTACAGCCTTTGATGAAAGGTATGTTTTAAATTATGTATGACATAATTATTGCATGATTTCATATTTAAATTACTCCAGATGCATCTAGATCCTGGTAGGGGTATGTGTTAATTAGATTAACATTTATAGATAAAACTATTTTATCACTTTTCGCTACTACATGTATTTAGAAAAGTTTTAAAATGCATGTATCACCCTTCAACCAGTGGGAACGATTTCCCTACAACATGATGAAACTATGATGGAGAAAAAAGTTTATGACACCCATGTGACTGAGGTTGAACATATTATAGTTGAAAAATTGAAGGACACCCCTGTAAGTGAGGATGCTGATGGGGAGAAAAAAAATCTCAGGTCCTTTACTTATCAAGAGGGTAAAAAAATAACCTAGACTGCGAAAGGTCTTACAAATCATAATGGATTCTACTTTTGAATTATGCCAACCCAAAAAAAGATAAATATAGTGGGCACATCTCGGCTTGATGAATCAAATTTAAATCTTCAAATTGAAGATGATGAAAATTTGATCAACACCTTTTTAAAATATAAGATGAACTCGTAAGTTATATCTATTTTTTCTATTATGTATGCTACTTTATGATAAAAAATGTATAATATTCTTTATGTTTATTAATTTCAGGGATGTCATCTACACCAATAAATTTGGAGGCACTATCACTAGAAAAAATCTTTTTGATCTGCAAAACAATGACATGATAGTTGATGATGTAAGGATGAAGTATTACATCATTTTGTTCTTATTCTTTATGTATATTATGATATATTTTTTAATAATTATTATATTTATTTTCAGAATCTTATGAAATTATGTTACTTATAATTAATTATTTTATATTATATTGCCAGATAATTGATGTCGGGTAGGAGTTCGTTACAAATAACTGGATAGAGCATCCGAAAAGATATATATTATAAGTGATGAAGATAAGAAGTTTGCCTAACATCAGCATCACCGTATCAAGAACTTGCTGGAACAACTGGAAATATGATATTTGATGGAGTCGGTGATGAAGATAAGAATGAATTTTGATTTCGCTTCACCATCATCAACTTAGACAATTTTTACTGGCACCTGGTTACAGTTGACATGCAAGAAAAGATTTTGATGCATCTAAATTTAATAAAATGTAATTCCAAGTACAAAGCGAATGCAAGGAAGTTGCATAAGATACTCGGGCCAATGTTTCATATATTCCATGACAATGCTGAGGTAATGAATTGGTCCATGCGAGAGATTACTGAATACCCTTCCCAACCTGTAGGATCACTAGACTATGGTTTGTATTGATTGAAATACATGAAATTTCTTGCTTGCAGGGATAAGCTTAATACTTGGGATTTCATAGAAAAAGATATAAGTATGTACCACCACTAGTTAGCAGCATAAATATTAAGAGAGAGCCTGAATCAGAAGATTAATAGTGCTGTTCAAAATTAGCATGTAAAAGTAAATTTTTTATAATATACTTTTTCTTTTCGATTCATGCACTTCTGTAATATGTTATAAAAATTTATAACTCAATTGATGTTTATATTTAAGCATCATTTCCAAAGAAAAATTTTATAATTCATTCAAACAATAATGTTTTGAATATCATTTTCTCATTACATGTAGTTTTGTATTTTTGATGTTATGTTTACTTCCAGAATGTCAAATTTCTTCATTGATGTGATGATGGTATAAAGGAATATTATGTTTCTTGACAAGGTGTCATAGTTTTTGAACTTGGATGTCGTAGCATTTGAACTTGGATGTTGTAGCTTTTGAATTTAGATATCGTAATACTGTTTTAAGATATTTGATTGATATTATAGCACCTGTGATAAATTTTGATACTCTGGAAGTCATAAACCAAGCCACTGATGATATATATTACAGGTAAAAGGGATTAGAATATTTTATTTTATTTTATGAATGGTTATAGTTTTTTAACTAGGATGTCGTAGCTTTTGAACTTGAATATCATAATACTATTTCAGGATATTTAATTGATCTTATAGCACCTGTGATAATTTTTGACACTCTGGGAGTCAAAAACCAAGCCACTGATGATATGTATTATAGGTAGAAGGGATTAGAAATATTTTATTTTATATTTTATGCATGGTTATAGTTTTTTTAACTAAGATGTTGTAGGTTTTGAAATAAGATATTGTAGCTTTTGAACTTGGATGTCATAATACTGTTTCAGGATATTTGATTGATCTTATAGCACCCGTGATAATTTTTGACACTCTGGAAGTCATAAACCAAGCCACTGATGACATGTATTACAGGTAGAAGGGATTAGAAATATTTTATTTTATATTTATGCATGGTTGTAGTTTTTTAACTATGGTATCATAGGTTTTGAACTAGGATGTCATAACTTTTGAACTTGGATGTCATAATACGCAGATTCATCATAATTATGTTATCCTTATTTTAGCCTTTGGCCACTTAAGGTAGCACTAAAATTTACATTTGAAAATAAGCATATTCAATAACATGTCCATATAGCTTGTTTTAAATTTCTACAAATAATCTAAATATAGGACTATATACACAGGACTGTATGATAATTCAGCATTTTATATCCTCTCATGTGTTAGTTGACTGTATATATAAGTATCAAATTTATCTAAAAAAGGATCGGAAGATAGTATAGTGGGTTCAATTACTTGTTCGATACTTTCACTATAATATGAAAAGTCTGCCTCTTGTTAGTACTACCTCTTCTTTCATTTTGCATAGGAGTGTTAACGAAAGCCTTATCCATATTTTTTCTTGATTTCTTTGACTTCTCCTTGACTCCGCTCTTAATTATATTCTCTCTTGGATGACCTTTCATAGTAAGTTGGTCAGGATCTTGGATTTGAAGTTCTGTGCTTTGCTTAGTTACACAGTTAGCATCTACAGCTCTTTTGAATAATGGTGCAAGATCTTTCATCACTAAATTGAATGCATTTTCAGACATGAGGCTATCTCTGCAAGCTTCATCATCCGATGACTTATCAAAGCATATAAATGATTAATAAAATATAATATTTGTATTAGGATTTCATGACATATGATAGGTTTATATAAATATTAAATAAGATATCTAAATTTAAATAATTTCTTGAGTATGTACCATGATTTTCGTGTGCTTTTATCACAAAATTGAGTGTTGTATTCGAGATTGTCGAATTAGTATTTCATGTCCTTGCACCATCTATTCAGAAAGTACTTATTTGGGATATGAACTATGTTGCTTTGATAAAGAACCAATAAGACATGTCTACACAGGTAACCCTTGTACTGAAAGGATCCATATTGGCTTTTAACATCCTTCAAATTTTGTCATATGAAATCTCGTAATTTTTTATAATCTCCTTCTTGATTCTATCAACTTCAATTCTTCTAAATGATTTAATAGAATATACATCACGATTGTCAACATCTTTAACTAATTTAGCATTTGATACAGTCATTTCAAGGATCTCATTCTAAAATTTTTTGAATATGTACCTTGTATACTTGCCTTTCAAAAGAAGAGGATGTCTTTAGAAAGTATTTGTTTACAACATTTTATTGTCTTCCTCACTTTCTACTTCATATCTTTTCTCCAAGACATCTTCGTACTTATCGATGAATTCCTTGAGCATAGTTTTGGAGTTTATAAACCCATCAAAGAAGTGATTGATACTCTTGCTCCTTTGTAAAGTTAACATTCCTGTTCATAAATATTCAAAAATAGAAGCATTAAAAATAAAAAGTTTGTTGAAAATTCTTCAAAAAATGAGCATTAATCAATCATAATGGCTAACAAACCTATGAAGAATGTATCTTTGAGGTAAACTAGAATCCATTTATCCCGACATTTATATATGTCATTTAACCAATATACAGTCTTGCATTCTACATATTTTTCATTGAATGTGCCCACTTTTTCTTGAAAAATACTATGGTAACTGAATTATATATTGCCTCTTTAAACTCTATTATAAATTTAGGATTTGCAGTGCAAATATAGTCAATCTTTTCAAGAATCTTCTTCAATATATGCCAAAGATAAAATCTATATCGTGCATTAAGAAAAATATCCTTAATAGCAGCCTCGATTGCCTTATCTTGGTCAATTATTATGGCATTAGGTGGTTGACCACCCTTTTCATCTAGCCATGATTGGAATACCCATTTAAATATCTTAGTCATCTCATCTGATAATAATGTACAATCAAGTAATGTGGACTATCCATGATGGTTGACTTTGATAAATAGATAAAAGGCATTTGACATGTATTTGTCAGATAGGTTAAATCAAAGATCAGTACATCACTAAAGTAAGTGCTTTTCAATCTTGACCTAGGATAGATCCAGAAGACGATTTTGAGTGTCCATTATCATTCAGGTCAAAGTATAAAAAAAATTTAAATTTTTTACTTGCATTTATGTGAAATGGATTATCATTGACTGTGCATCTCCTTCTTTTAGCTGACTCTGACATTCCCGACAGATAAAATTATGAGTATCCTTCTCTGTGAAATCTAGTTATCTTCTATCCCCTTTCCTTCTACCATGGTAGAGTTTATTTGAGTTGTAAAAATATTCACAGCATGTAAATTGCTTATCTTTGCCTTTTCTAGTGTGCTGATCCTCCTATGGGACCGTAGATAACCAGCTGAAGATATGGATAGCTTATGGTTATGTTCTAGAAAAATATTAACCAATATCTACTTATAATTTTTAAAATTTAGTCTTACTTTTATCAAAGCCTTATAATTAATTTTGCTAGTATCCCTAGGATTCATGGAGTTATCGATTTTTCTAGATTTTTCTTGCCTCCAACATACCAAGTGCTTGAAGCATATTTCTTTATTATTGTTGGACCTACTATACACTATTATGATTTTAAAATCTACTCTCCTTGCATATCCATTATAGAAATTATATACATTATTTGCAGAATTGAACTCCTTTCCAATTTTAGGATCAACAAATTTGTTCTTTATAATCAGGGTGATAGAAAAAGGTACATTCTTTTGAACAACACCAGTAATCTCATCCAAATGATCATCTTGAATTTTTTCTAGATTTCTAATTTCAACGTCATATGTAGAAATATCTGTATAAAAAATCATAAACATTGATATACATAGTTTTAGATGATATTTTATCTATATCATAATAAATAATGAGTTATGCATTGAATAGAATATGACACGATAGTATGATAATATGGGTATAGAACCAAATTTTTCTAAACATATATATTTAAACTTATATACCGTAGTTAAAAGATTACAACACCCGATCATAAAACATAAAACTAAAAATAGAAACCCCTACTATCTAGAGAACCTATCTCTTGTGGACTGAGGTATGACTTCTAGGATGTCATATGCTATGGATGCTAAAGGATGTCAATAATATACTAAAAAATATTACAATACCCTAGTTCAAATACTACGATATCCTAGTTATAAATCTATGACATCTCTATATAAAAACTTAAACCGGATGTTTTGATCCTCTGTAATAGAAGTGTTTCAGTATGCATTGCTGATATATGATACCCATAATATAATAAAATGTTTCTGAGAAAATTTCAATATCAAAAACTTTGAAACATGAATAACTTGGTACAAAACAGAAAATGAAAGCTTTCATCCTCCATCATGTGACATTTCAACCGTGCATTGGCTTGAATAAGATTGTTAGATTGTAATAAAAAGAGCATGAAAAAAAAAGATTTTTAAAAAAAAGAGTTTTCATTGAACGATATCCTAGTTTAGAATTTACAACATCCTAGTTAAAAGATTATGATACTCGATCATAAAATATAAAATTAAAAATAGAAATCCCTACTATTTGGAGAACCTATCTCTTGTGGACTGATGTATGACTCCTAGGATGTCATAACATGCTATGGATGCTAAATAATATCAATAATATGCTAAAATAGTATTACGACATTCAGTTTAAAATTTATGATATCTTAGTTATAAACCTACGACATTCTTGTATGAAAACTTAAACTATATTTATTATCCCTCCTACCAGGAATGCCTATCTCCTGTGGACTAAGTTATGACTCCTAGAGTATATTAACTTTCTCTAACTACCAAATAGTTGGTGTAATAAAGGAACTATAAAAAGAAAACTCAACAAGATTCTATAAAGACTTGGTTTACTTCCTGTTGGAGATGACATTTTGTCTTGAACTTATAGAAAAAGTCTTCGGTGGCTTATTCTAACCTCGAAGCAAAACAAAAAAAGTCTTCGGTGGCTTATTCTAATCTCAAACCAAAATAGAGTACTTTTTCAGAGAGAGGATAAAGCTTATATTAACATTCAAAAGTTGATGCTGCGACAGGACTCTCAGAGCATATTTTAGATTGAGGGAGATTCTTCCTTCAATCTTTATTGATTTCTTAGACAAAAATCAAAGCATGTTTCAGACTGAAATATTTTCTAAAATCCAAGCAAGATGGCAGGAAAAAAGTAGGCTGAAGGAAAAGGTATTTTGGTCTGCTTAAAAATTTTAAATAAAAGTTGAATGGTAATTAACGTTAGTCATGTTCAACTTTTAACCTATTTACACCTTGTCCCATTATGCTAGTTCGGATACAGGTGGACCAATCAGAAAATGTGGTGCGGGCCACGTTGGATTTGCTGCACCACATGCAATGCACAAAGACTTACTCTAAATGTAAAAGATAGGGCACACATTCATCTTATTACATATCAGCCCATGTACAACTTCCCCTCCTCTTTTTCTCTCCTTTTCACCCTTGGCCACTGGCATGAAAAGTTGATATAGATGATGTGGAGAGCTAATGAGGATGATGATATAGGCCAATTGCTACATGGATGTCATGTGGACAATGGACATTTCTTAGGGTTTGCTTTTTTATGGTGAATAAATTTACCCAGTAAACTATATTTTTTAAGTAAGTATTTTTCAGATAATATAATTAGATAGAAAAATAATTTATCCATATTTTTTTGTACATAAGAAGGTGGCTTTGAAATCTATTATCCATGTTATTTTACATTATTACTTTCCTAGGTAAGTTGTTAAAATTTATTCATATTTTCTACAATACCCTTTATACTTTATAAGTATAAATGTAGTAAACAACTAAGTTATTGAGTATTGAATAATAGAGACATTAAAAATGAGAATGAGAATATTTTAGAAATAAAATTTAATATTTACTTTACTAGTTGATCAAAAAATGATGTAGCCATCTTCTAGGTGGATAAGATTTTTTCTTATTTCATAGATAAATATTATCTAGGAAAAATAACTTATCCATCTTGAAAAGAATGAAAACATGGATAAGTTGGTCCATAGAAAAGTTGATCAACTTTTCTATAATATTTACCCACAAAAGAATGGGCCCTTAGATAGATTATACATATAGGCAAAGAGAAATGCTACAGGGCCAGCGTGAACTAATAACATAGTAAGCATTTATATTTTTTTAATTAAAAAAATTAATTTATCTGTACCTCTTTTATCTCTCTCTTATCTTATCTTCAGATATATCTAATCATCTTCACCAAGCTTTTATATCACATTTTTTTATCTTTGTTCACTACCTACAGGGGAGTTTCGAGCTACTTCCTAAAACATGACACATGTCTCATCTAAAATATTGACATATGGTGTGATGGGGATGCTTTGAACTCTTGTTTCATGTATTGTATAAATGTTTCCTCTCTTTAATTTCCTCCTTTTAAAGCTTCAAGTACTAGCACATCAAATCATGGAGATATGAAGATTGGTAGTTCATGACATACATAGAAAAATGAAAGTTTGGAGGGTAACATAAAATATTTTATTAGAATTAATAAACTCATGCATTATACTTATACATAGTTTTCTTATGAGAAGTAACTCAGTTCATTTTTCTCAATAATGCAAGAATTGATATATTTGAAAACTTTGAATTTAACTTACTATGAAAAGTCACACTTGAGAAAAATCTAAGCGTCTTGAATCGAACATTACCTGGCGAGGTGGGGGCCTATGGGGGTAGCTAATCCAGGATTTATCCCTCCTCATCCCTATTGTTTACCAAAAAAAAAGGGTCACACTTGAAATTATACTTTGACGAGCCATGACTAGTTCATAGAAGGATAAAAATGGATATCCTTGAGTTTTAGAAAGTCAATTCTTTTGGCTATGATATCTTAAGTATTCCCATTCTATAGTATGAGCCTCCTAGTATTGGTAGGAGAGTTCTTGGTAATGTAGTGGTTCACTCTAATTGGATATCACTAGCTACAAGAAATTTTACTTTCCATGACATCAATTTGACCACATTTTTTAAAAATATTATAAAATTCAATTTTGCCCCTCATTTATGATAAAATGCTGATATAAGTTTTTTTGCAATATTAATTTAGCTACATTTTTAAAAATATAAAAAATTAATTTTTGTCTCATATTTATGATAAAATGCTAATTATAAGTTTCTTCCATGACATTAATTTAGCCATATTTTTGAAAAATACTGAAAAATTAAGTTTTGCCTTGCTTTTATGATAAATACTGGGTATAAGTTCATAGATATTGTTGCTTGAAAGTTAATAAATGATTATGTTTAGCCAACATAAAATGAAAATGTTGGCTATAAGTATATTTAATGTTGGCCAATCTTAAAAAGCATACAGACCTAAAAATTGTTCATATCTTCACTCCTACCTTGAATTAGTATTTTATGTAATACACAAAAAATAATAAAAATTGATCATTCTCTTATTTTCCTATTTCTGTGCATGATCTTGTTTTTATTTTATTATCAGTGACATTAATTTAGCCAAACTTCTAAAAAATGCAAAAATTAGATTTTATCCCAAATTTATGACAAAATGTTGGGTATAAGTTTATAGACTTTGTTATAATAAATAAGAAATATCATGTTTAGCTGATATAAATAAAAAAACTATCTATAAATATATATTAAACCAGCCAAACTCAAAAAACATATGCCAAAGATTGTTTTAATCTCTCAATTATTATCTCTAATTGATATATCATTTTATCTAATAAAAAGATTAACAAAAGGCAAAAAAAAACTGGGACTCTTATAATTACCAGACAAAGAAAAGTCAAAGAAGGTAGATGCCACTAGACTTCTACTATGCTAGAATAGGAAGGCATTGACACAAAAAGAAAATATTGCACCCCAACCCCATTGAACTCTCAAAAAAAAACTAAAAATAGAAAGAAGTAGACTCTCATAAGACTTGCTCTAGAATAAGAAGGCATCAAGAAAAATCAAAAATATATATATAACATAACATCATATGGCCCCATCCCTATCAAACATTCATCAAAAAGCAAAAAAAAAAAAAAAGGAACCAACTCTTATTTGATTGCTCCTAGAGTCGCTCCTATTGCGAAAACTAAAAAAAATGTCCACTCAGGTAAAAACCAAAACTCATATGTTGATCTAAGGATTGATTTTGATAATAACAAAACTTCAAATATAAATGGTACTAATATTTTGTTAGAGTATTGAAAATGATGTTTCAAGTATCCTACAAATTTAATAGAAGAAAGGCCAAATTGATCGATCTTTAAATAAGAAAGTTTACCATTTTGGATGTCTTCTTGAAGTGGAAAAGCTAAAGAAATCATGAATTTATGGATATTTAAGAGTTGGTATGGAAGAAATCAAATTAAGACTTCAAAATTCAAGTTTATGCATATATTTTTTAGTTGGCACAAGCTATGTGTTGACTCATAGAAGTGGTGAGTCAACCTTCAAAAAAGACCCAAAAAAAGAAGAAAGACTAGCATGCTGAATTTTGGCATAGAATTGGTGAGCCAACACTTGATTCTGGTGAGTCAACTCAAGGTGTTGACTAATACTCCAAGTGTCAATATCATAGGATGATCCATATAGCATATTTTTTTAGAATAGCCCAAGTATCGATACTTGCTTCTGAAGTGTCGACTCAAGGGTTGATTCATAGACTTAAGTATCGATACTTAATCTTCTGACATCACAATAAAAGCTAATTTTCTAGATATGCAAAACTTGTACAATGTTCCAAATGGTCATTTGAAGGTTTTAAGAGTCTTTATTCTCCACCAAACTCATTGAAGAACCAAGAGAAATCAAAGAGAATCCAAGAGAGAGCAAATACTTCTAAAGAGCAAACTTTTAAGAGAGAAAATATAAGTTTTTAAAGAGTGTGCCATAAATTCCAACCACCAGCAATTATCCAAGGGATTTTTAATAAGAAAACAATTCAAAGATTCCTCATGAGCTTCGATGACTTTTATTTTGCTCTTTTAGAAAGCTTTTTATCTTGAAATATTGTATACTTCGTTTCTTAAGTTGTGACTAGTTTCAAAGAGATTGAAACTAGGGAATAGGCCCATCCAAGCCTTGAAATTGGATTGCAAGCATAGGGTTGGCTTGTTGTAAGGTTGTGGTTGATGAGCCTGAGAAAAATCAACTAGATTTTGATTTGTAAACCCAAAAAATAAATCGGCCATAATCTTGAGTGATTATAGTAAAATTCTCAATGGATTCTTAGAAAGTGGATGTATGTGCTTGAAGTATACCCAACCACTATAAAACCTTGTGTTCATGTACTTTACTCTTCCCCTACTCTTTTCATTTCATGCTTTGCATTTAGCATCATTACTCACATAAACACAACTACTCATATACTTTACTATTTTTCAAATTCAACACATATTTGCTTTAATTTTTTAAAGATTAAATTTACCCTCCCTCTTAGATTGCTTCACTGGATAATAAGTAGTATCAAAGCTTGGTACTCAGCGGTATATGATCTAATGATCAAGAGTCAAAGATCAATGACAACCTATTTTGATATTTCTCTTGTCGAAGGCCAATCCACTAGCCAACCACCACTTTTTAATGGTACGAATTATACCTATTGGAAACTCGTATATATAATTACATTCAAGCCATTGATTATAACCTTTAGAGGGCTATAATCAAAGGACCTCACACATCCACAATCATGGTTGATGGTAGTCTACTTCTAAGCTTGAGAATGAGTAGAATTAATGATCGTTGTCATAGGCGATCAAAAATAAAACCTAACTCACTACTATAGCTAGGATGAATAGGAATTGTATCCTTGGAAATCAAGAATAATTATTTCATGAAAAAAATAAAAAAGATAAATATTTAGACTTTTAAAAGGTAGATGATTGTTTAATTAAAACTAATTAAATATAAGATTGAGAGGTTTAAATAATAAAAAGATGTTTTCGAGTTTCCAAATAATCACAAACATAAATCATGTATTTTATTCTAATCTAAATAATCAAAATCTATATTTATTTTAGAATCTTTCAAACTAATCCCTAGCATAGGCTATCTTACCAGGTATGAACCATATCTTGTTAAGATCATGGCCATCCCACAAGTATAAGCTATCCAATAATTAAGTCGAAAAGATCCTAACAAGATACATAAATAAAAATCCTAAAGTTAATTATCTATGTTGAGCATGAATTATATTAGGATCATGATTCATCCCACCTGGATAATTAATTCAGGAAATCAAACATAAAAGAAAAAGGAGTTGAAAGCATTTATTCAATTATATAAAAAATAAAGCAATTACATAAATTAATGAAGGGACACCTTACTTCCTTACAACTGCATCTCAGACACACATAGCTCCTGGATATATCTTCTTGGAGATTGGGCTCTGTCACCATGCCTTCTCTCCTGAAGAACTTTTTTTCTTTATTTCTCTCCTCCTCTCTCTTAAAGTCTAGACTAAGTACAAGAAGAAAAAAATAAAATAAAATTTTAGTGGTGGAATTGATGCTTGGACTATTGCTCAGGGTCTTCCTTTTATAGAACTTGTCAAGAACTTTTCTTGATCAAATTTGGAGTCAATTTGGATCAAAATTGATTATATATCGTATGAAGTACTCTCAGTCATCCAATGTATAATATGATGGGTTGATCGATGCTTACTTTCCTTCTTAGGTGGCCATGCATCCACAGATCGAATCTCGGATGTGTGGGACTCCTCCCATTTGAACTCAAATGTTTTCTTCTCCCAGTTCTAGCCAAATTGCGATAGCAAATGGATGGCCGGTGACCTTGGTGGTGAGTAGGGATAGTGGATGCCTTGGGGGATGTTGACGGCATCTCAGGTGGCAAAAAAAATCAATTGATGATAGTTGAGAAGTGCGACGATGGGCTTCTCTGGCATCTTCTCCAATCGTGAAGGAGTTCTTGACGGTGAGGGGTGGTCTCCGATGGTGGGCTATTGTTTGGGAATAGGGAAACAAAGAATCATAGAAAAGATGACTCAGTGGCAAGGGTGACCGAATGGAACTTGTGCTCGCATCTTGGTGGCTTGGAGGATGCTTCTCCAGTGGCTTCTCTGATGGTGGACAGTGACCGGCGAGGTAATGGCGGTGAGATGAACGGCGGGTGATGGCTTGTGGTGGGTGATCGAATAGAGAAGAAGAAAATTGTGGCCGGCTTCAAAGGTGACTTTTCAGTGATTTTTTAGTAAGGGACTGCTCCCAACGATGAGAGGGTTGGCAGGGGATGACTCCGGTCGCCGATGGTGAACGGGCAACTTGAAAACGAAGCAGGTGGTCCACGGACAAGGGTCATGGACCAAAGTTCATGGCTGCCATGGATTGTGCCCAGCTTCCATAGACGAGCGGCTGGTCCACCATGGACTGGCTACTCTAAAACCTATGCTATTTCTCTAATAAATTTTAAAATTCGATTTTGGGCCCGTTTGAACTATGATTTAAGTATTGCTGCACCATTGGATCCCAAAAATCAAGCTCTTTCAATTCATGGACTCTTTTTTTAAAATATTAATAAAAAATATCAATTTATAATAAATATGAAGTAATTAATATCTATTTTAATAGTTAAATTGGAATAATTAATAGACTTATCACACCCTCCAACTTAATTATTGCTAGTCATTAGCAATATAATTAAAATATAAGCATCCATAGATCATTAAGATACTCTTTTATAAAATTAGATTTAGGATTAAAGTTAGAAAAAGTTAGCTAGCATCACCAATTAAGTATTGAGTTTTTGAAGTAAATTTCATAGTCAGAACTATTAAAAACTTTCTTAGATTGCATCCAAAGATCTACTGTACTTATATTTGTGATGGCTAAATTAGTATTTCAATATTAGATTGTAAAGACAATTATATCTTTGCTTATCACCTACTTTTGGTCAATTTTTTATACATCCCTAAATTTAGCACATGAGCTAAGATAGCTTTCACGCTGCTTGAATTTTTCTTCTCTCTTTTTTTTTGTTGGCAATGTCTTCACACTGCCCATTTTTTGATGCAAACAACAATGCTTACTTAGGTGAGGGTGCATAGTTATTAGTGAAAAATCAATGTTTAGAACTTGCCCTTTTTTTATCTTTTTTTTAAAAAATTCTAGCAAGTAGCTCTTTTTTTAAATTCAAGTTTCTTTAAATGAGATGTATATCAATTACCAATTTTTTAGTAATAAGTGAATCTTCAATTAATTTTGTAACTAATACCTACTTTATCTTATCAGTGTGCATGTATGATGGAAGTGCTAATAGCCTTTAGGTGATCTAAGTAGGTCACTAAAAGTCTGACCAGCTAGTCTACTCCTTGACTCGCTATAGTGATTAGTAAAACTGTCTAACTCTATTATCCTTTTCCTAGTCTATTTTGCTCAAGAATTTCTTTCATGTCAATGATTTTTAAAAAAATTCTCCAAAATTTTTTTCAAAATTTATCCAAATTTTTCAAAAGATTTTTCTTACTCCCCCAACTTAATTTCTATTACCCTAAATGAAGTAAGAAAAAATAAGGACATGAAAATAAGACAAGGAGAGGTACCACCTAGACTAGATATACATCATAAATTATCAAGTGCATCTATAAAGAGTGATCTATTATTCCTACAAAAATAAAAATCACTAAAGCAAAAATCAATAAAAAAGATTAGGTTGCCTCCCAACAAGGACTAAGTTTAACATCTTCAACTAGACCTCTTAGAGTTCTCATCCTATTCCTATCTGAATCTTGACATGGATTTGTAATTCCCTACGTGATTCAAGTTCAACTTCAAAATACTTCCTATATAGGACCATTAAGTGGCGTGTTCCCCTGATAGTTAACAATACTTTTTTTATAATTAGATCTAGGTATAACTTAAGTACCAATAAAGGTTGTAAGAGACCTAGTTCTATGTAATTGCTGTGCCAAGGGAGTACATCAAGATCCTCATTTGATGTCTCTTCCTTCATAGGCTAATGCTCTAGTAGAGTCATGAGAGGTTCAACTGGTAATTTAGATCTTGGCATAAGCCTTTTCTGATATATAAACCTTTTTCAAATCTATATCAATTATATTTCTATATATCATTTTAACACTATAGATAAATTTTGGAGGTAATTTTTAAAAGTGGTACCAAATACAGAGAAATTATATATAAAAGTTTTAAATCTCCTATATGCATAATATCCCACCCAATATCTCTTTATAAGCTTTTAGAACACCTACAATTTGGACTTCTTGATTGTATATTACTGGTAAAATATCAGTGGATGCAGTAGGAAGTGGCTTTGATTTTGGATTAGGTAGTGATTCTGATAAGAGAGCTATTGGGGATTTGGATGATGGCTTATATTTCTTGATCCAAAGTGGGATAGTGTTGGGATAGGATGTTTCTATTAGGTGATTCATCTCTAGGGTACATCTCTCTATATCAAGATTATCCATCTCAAAGTGAGCCAAACTAGGGTTTAACGAATCATAGGGAAGACTTTTATGCATAGCTTCCTCTATTGTATTATACATTTGTGATCCTTGAAAAGTCTCAGTTAATTTCATCATTGCACCTATATGTTCTTCCTTCCCATTAAAAATAATGGATGATTTTGGGGCACTAGAGATTGGGGCCATAGGTAAGTTAGGTGATGATGGAAGTAGTTCATCCCTCCTTTCTGATTTCTCTTCATAAATTTTTGTCCTAGTCAAATTATCTAGGTTGGTCGCTTTGGTTGTACAAGGTTGCTCTATGACCAATTCATTTTCAAGAGTCATAATCGATTACTTAGAGACAGTTACAAGGATATTAAAGCTTTAAGCCAGGTATTGACCCTTAGGATCACTTTCAGGTTGACTAGGCAACTCTTCTTCACTAGTAGCCATGGCTAATGGTTTTCATTGCATCTCTAAATGAGCAATAGTCTTAGTATTGGGAGCTATATATTGGTCCGTGGTCTGTATGAAACTATTTAAGATAGCATTGGTGCTCTCAATTGTAGCATTAAGTTTAGCACGGGATTTAGCTAGAGTTTCTAAGGTTTTTTCTAGGGGACTAGTGTTTCTTCTCAAGATCTAAACCTAGTTGATGATTAAGTACTTGGTTGGACCTAGGGTAGGCTGATCAAAATTATGGGCTCTTAATATTACATCTTATGACCATACAAAATTGGGATGATGTCCCAATCTAGGTTTATAGGTTGGTACATAAGTTTCAGTTATATATCTATTATTGGCTCCACTCTCCTGTACAAACCTATTTTGGGCTGGATGCATCAAGGACATTCTTTTATAACATGATTTGGTGCATCACATGCTATGCACATAGGTGCTAGCACATAATGAAATTGGATATATCCTTTATGTTCTAGGACTTCCTCAATCCTATGGATTAATGATGCCATGTTAGTTCCTACAGGTTCCCTTATATAATCGTATGCATCTTTGAGTCTCATGAATTTAGGATGCATATTAATTTGTTATGGTCGATTCATAAAATTATTAGCTTGGCATCTAGTTCTAAATAGTTGGACAGGGTCAATCATGTATTGATAATCTTGTAGGGTTTGAGATCGTTCAATAGGATCTGGATAATAATAATCCATTAAGCTCTTTGGTCGTTCAATGGAATCTATGACTTTTTAATTTTGTATGGTTTAGATTGTATCTGACCAACATCATTTTGTCTTAGCAAAAATTTTTTGATTTTTTTTAGAGGAGCGGAAAAAAGAAGCAAGAGAGAGGAATTTTAAAGATGAGAGGTCTAGATGATCCTAAATCTAAAGATGATAGAGATGGGTAGTTTAATTAAGTTAAAATTTTGTTAGCAAACAAGTTATCAATCAATCAACTCTCTATCCTAGGATTAATCTATGTCTAGACAGCTCTTAACTACCAAGACTGTCTTAGAGTTTTTCAAGTTAAAGACCAACTAACTACTAGCCAGGTAAGGATAAGGTCAGTGGGGGTGCCCCCGTTGCTTTTCTTGGATACCAAATAAATTGGCCAGGTCAAATAATGGAAGCAATTAAATACTATCTTCCTTCAAGGCTACATCATCCTTGAACCCCTTTTCTAGAAACCAATCGACCAGCTAATCTTGATTGGGTGCAACTCTTTTAGAAACCTTGTCCTAGTAAGCTCGAATATCCTAGAGCCAACATCTAATTGATTTTAAATTAAGGGCTTGGATTATGCAATATAAAGAATGGTGGTTTATGGGTCAAGGAAGGATAACAAATCCCCACCTTATATTGTTTAGGGGTTGTGCCCTTAAGGTATCTAATGAGAATGCAATGCAAGTCAAACAAGGTGTCCAAAAAAGTTAGAAGGTTTTTAAGATTTATTATTTATTTTCTTAAATTAATTAAGTTTTATGGAAAGGTATTTTTTTATTTTTTTTGGATTATTTAAGGTAAGTTAATTACAAGAAAAAGTTAATTAGATTAGGAGTTGATTTATGAAAAGAAGGAAAATAATTTTTTTATATGTTAACGAGAAAATAAGAAAATCTAATAATTAAGGTAACTAAAATAAAAAGATAATGAAACTAAAGAGAGCAATAACTAAAATAAAAAAATTATTTTTTTCATAAAATAATCATGCCTAGATTTCTGACAATGGTGCCAAAATCTGATCACTATTGTAGGAGATCAAAAATAAAACCAAACTTGCTACTATAGCTAAAATGAGTAGAGATCATATCCTCAGAAATCAAGGATATTATTTTAAAAATAAATAAATAAAAAATAAATATTTAGATTTTTAAAAGATAGATGATTGTTTAATTAAAACTAATTAAATATGAGATTGAGATATTTAAATGATAAAAAGATGTTTTCGAGTTTTTAGGTAATCACAAATATAAATTATATATTTGTTCTAATCTAAACAATCAAAATCTGTATTTATTTCGAGATTTTTTAAACTAATCCCTAGGATAGGCTATCTTGCCGAGTATAAACCATATCTTGTTAAGATCATCGCCCGTCCTACAAGTATAGGCTATTCAATGATTGGGTCAAAAGGATTCTAACAAGATATGTAAATAAAAATTCTAGAATTAATTATCTAGGTTGAGCATGAACATATCATGCTAGGGTCATGATCCATCCTACTTGGATAATTAATTTAGAAAATCAAACAAAGAAGAAAAAGATATTGAAAGAATTTATTCAATTATATGAAAAATAAAATAATTCATAAATTAATGAAGGGATACATATACTTTTTAATAAACTGCATCTCAGTCACATATGATTTTTGAATACATTTTTTTGAAAATTTGGGCTTTGTTATTGTACCTCCTTTCTTAAAGAACTCTTTTTCTTGATTCCTCTCCCTCTCTCTCTCAAAGCCTAGACTAATTACAAGAAAAAAAATAAAATAAAATTTTATTGATGGAATTAATGCTTGGACTATTACCTGGTGTCCTCCTTTTTAGAGCTTATCAAGAGCTTCTTTTTGATCAAATTTAGAGTCAATCTGGATCAAAATCGACCGCATATCGTGTGGAGTAGTCTCAACCATTCGATGTGTAATTTGATGGGTTGATCGCTGCTTACTTTCCTTTTCAAGTGGCCATGCATCCTCAGATTGAATCCTAGATGTATGGGACTCCTCCCATTCAAACTCAAATATTTTCTTCTCCCAATTCTAGCCAAACTACAATAGCAAATGGACGGTCGGCGAGCAGGGATAGTAGATGCCTTGGGGGATGTTGACGACATCTCAGGTGGTAAAAAAAATCGATCGGTGATTGTAGAGAAGTGCGATGACTGGCTTCTCCAGCATCTTCTCTGGTCGTGAAGGAGCTCCAGTGGTGAGGGGTGGTCTCCGATGGTGGGCTGTTCTTTGGGAATAGGGAAATAGAGAATCATGGAAAGGATGGCTTAGTGGTAGGGTAACCGAACAAAGCTTGTGCTTGCATCTTGGTGGCTTGGAGGATGCTTCTTCGGTGACTTCTCTGATGGTGGATGACGACCAGTGAGGTAATGGAGATGAGAAGAATGGCGAGTGATAGCCTATAGCGAGTGACCAAATGAAGAAGAAAAAAATGTTGGCCAGCTTCAAAGATGACTTTTCAATGCATTTTTTGGCGAGGGACGGCTCCCGATGGCAAGAGGGATGGCAGGGGATAACTCTGGTCATTGGTGGTGAACGGGTAGCTTGAAACAAAGTAGGTGGTCCACGAGCAAGGGTCATGGACCAGAGTTTATGGCTACCATGGACCGCGCCCAACTTCCATAAACCGAGGTGGACCAGCTACTTTAAACTCCATATTATTTCTTTAATAAATTTCAAACTTCGATTCCAAGCCTATTTAAATTATGATTTGAGTGCCGTCTGCATCGTTGGACTCCAATAATCAAACTCTTTCAATCCATGAACTCTTTTTATAAAACATTAATAAAAATATTAATTTATAATAAATATAAAGTAATTAATATTTATTTTAATGATTAAATTAGGATAATTAATAGACTTATCAATGAACAAGATATCAAACTAGTTGAATTGAATGCTAAAATTAAAATTTGCTATATTATACTTTAAATATAAATAAATTTAATAGAGTTTTTACTTGTTCTTTAGCTAAATAAAAATAGGATATACTTAAAGTTATCCATGAGGATATAAACCATGTGAAATAATCTAAAATAATATGCTTTCCATACTTAAGAATTATTTAAGATGGAATAATATAAGTCAATTTTTCATATGTTTATTAGATTTACAAATATTATAAATACCTTAAAAAGTCTTACCAAATCCTATACTAATAATGAGCTTGTTTGTAAGATTCTTAAATGCTTGCCAAAGGAGTGAGAAGCCAAAGTGATAGCCATTAAAGAAGCAAAAGATCTTAACAAGTTATCCATGGAGAAGTTGATAAGTTCACTCATGACATATGAGTTGAAACATGTGGCAAGTTAAGGAAAATGAAGAATCAAAGAAGGGAAGGTACATCACATTCAAATCAATTACAAAATTCAAAGAAAGCAATGAGTCAAGCTCCGAGAAAAAGGAGGAAGGAAGAGTCAACCTATGCTTCATAGTTCATGAAGAAGAGGTAATGTCTGAAACTAATGTTGATTATACTTTGAAGAACTTCAAGATGCATTTTTTGAATTTATGAATGATTTTGAAAAGCTCAAGCTAAAAAATAAGAAAATGAAGAAAGAAATTCTTGAGTTATTAAATGAAAAACAAAAACTTTCAAAAGAATAAAAAATATTGACTCAAGAAAATAAGACTTTGAAAGAATAAAAGCTTCTTTAACAAATAAAAAAAATTATTAAAAAAAATGAAACCTTAATTCAAGAAAACAAAGATATGAAGAAACAAAAATTTACTCTTGCAAATGAAAAGCTTTTAAAAGAAATAAGATCTTAACTTAAGAAAATAAGAGTTGAAAGAAGAAATAAACAAGATTAAATTATATATTGAAAAGTTTACTTATAATTTTGAAAAACTTGACATACTTTTGAATAGTCAATTTTTAACAAAGTCAAAGAATAAAAACAATAAAAATATTTGAAAAACTTTTTTGTTCCTGCATCCTCAAGTATTACATGTCATTATTATGGTAGATTAGGATATAAAGTTTATTTATATGATCTTAGAAAATTAAATAATATAAAAAAGATTTGAATTCTAAAAGGAACCATTTTGATTAATCATAAAAGATCTAAGAAAGCTTAGATACCAAAATCTAGAATATGATCACTTTACAAGTATGTTGAGTATCCAATACTTTAAAATTAGTGAAGCCTTGAAAAATTGATACCTAGAACTTAAAATGGATGGACGATGATTGTTAAAACTTAAACTTTTTGACATCATAGCATCATTAGTTAAATATTTTTGATGCTTTATATGAATGCATGATTCTAGAATATATATTGTGATAACCTTATTTTTGCTATAATTGTAAAGCACATTACTAACTTACATTTTATCATAAAATCAACATATTCCCTTAATTGTTTATATCATATTATTTTGATTGTTAATTATATATGAAAGTTGAATCAAAATAAGCATGGATGTATAAGAGATTATTTATGTGAAGTAAAATTAATTCTTCTAATTTTTTTTAATATATTTTCAAAAAAAAGGGAGAGAGACTTCTTATGAAAAAGAAAATAGATTATGTTTTAATAATTATTTGAGCTGAAAATGATATGATTCATTTATTTTGAAATAATTTAATTTTTTGATTTTGGTTATTCATGCTTGCATATCTTAATTCAAAAATTGATTTGAAATTTGATTGATGCATTCTCAATTTTGAAGATTTTAAAAATAAATATTTGATTAAACTAAGTGAATGTGCATATTTTGAAAGAAAGAGGGGAAAAGGTATTTTTGTACTTAATTATTGATAAATATTCATACCTTGCATACCTAGATTTAGTGATTTGGATTTATCTAGTTATCATTTATATATTTTATTTCAATTGATTAATTTCAATAAATGAATTTGAAAGATATTTTCCTTGAACCGTTTGAAAAGTGGTATCAAGTAAAATTTCTCAAAAAAAAAAAAGAAATTATCATATGAAGGAACTTCATTTTGTAATTTATAGAACTGGTATCAAATATCCCATGATTACCTAAACTCCATCATTTTCTCTCTTAGCAAAAAGAGAAGAATGCTTTGTCTCAAATCTAGTTTCACATAGTCATATTCTTGATATGATATCATTTGAGATAAATTCAAGAAATTAATATTTTATTTTGCTCATAAGTTATTTGGTATCTCTTAAGAAAAGGAAGAGATTCTCTTTATATTATAATGGATTGATTTTGATGAATCTCTTTGATACTTTATACTTTATACCTGAATGCATACTAAAATTTATTTGTATTGGGATCATATTTGGTTTTAATTTTTTGTTCATAAAAACCTCTTATTTTTTTAAAACAAATATATGCCCCTATATTTCAAAACTTGAAATTAATTTTCATGTTCTTATATACCATTTTGTCTTTCATGAAACTTAAAAATTGTTTTGAATGAAGTTATATTTGTTTTTGCTTGATAATGAGTGTGTTTTTTTCATGTTTCAATATTTTTCTCTTGCATAAATTTTATGTTGAATATGACAAAAAGGGGGAGAAAAAAGTTCTAGAAACAAAGATTTTGAGGCTATTTATAAAACAAATTGAGAAACTAAAAATTTTCCAACATTTTACTTTTTCTATATAAGAAAGGGGGGGGCTCTCATAAGATTTTCAAATGATCAAATTTGATTATTAATCCTATTAAAATATGTTATATTTATACTTTAAAAAAATGCTCTAATAAATTCTTTTAATGCAAATCAAAGGGGAGTAATTAATTCATTTTCTATTAAAATATGTTATAATTCATTTTCTAGAGTTTATAAGTGAAGAAAAAGAATCTTCCAAAAAGACGGAAGTAATGAAATATTTTTTATTAGCATTATGAGATTGATTATGTAAAGGATGAATCTTTTGAAGAAAAAATTACTTCAATTCAAAATATTTTATTACACTTAATTCTCTGAATTTGATCTCTTATGGTTGCATCAATTATTCAAAAATTTGATTAGAATAAAAATAATTTAATTAATACATTATTTTCTATGATTGAAATATTTTTGCTATAATTGATTTTGAATTATTCTATTCCTATGAAAAAATATGAGAAAGAGTAAGGTATGTCTAATTCTTTTAAAACTTAATTTTGAATTCAAAGTACTTTAATGTATTGAATGTTTCAAATTTTATCTCTCATGCTTGTATCCTTAAGCCCTTGACTTTTTTAAAATTTGATTGGAATAAAATTATTTATTCATGAAGGAAGAAATTGATAAATTACTTTATGATTTAACCTGATACTCTCTGAATTTATTCTTTAATGCCTTGTACTCTCATACATAAATTTATATTTTGGCAAGAAAATTAGAAATGAAAAGTATGTAATGGAATTTGATCTTGCACTTTTGAGCCTTTGAGATTAATTATGTTATAAAATCTTGAATCAAATAAATTTAATTTTTCTAAGGAAGAAAATTTACTTTTGAAAAAGAAGGGAAAGTATCTTTTGATATGCTTTAATGTTGACTCTTCATGCTTGCATTATAACTCTTATGTCATAATAAAATCATCATAACTTACTTTAAATATTATATTGAAATTTTTTGATACTGTCAAAAAGGGAAGAAAGTATAAGTTGAGTATATGGTTGAGCTAAATTGAATATCTTATGATGTGTTCATGAAGCTTGTTTTCAATGCATTTATTTATTTCATGTTTAATAATTATGCATAAATTATCTTAATACACTATACTCTATCTTGTATATACTCAAAGTTTTATCATCATCAAAAAGAAAAAGAATATTGATCCAAGGATTGATTTTGATGATAAAAAAACTTTAAGTACAAATAGTACTAATATTTTTTTGGAGTATTGAAAATGATGTTTTAGGTATCCTATAAATTTAATAGAAGAAAAGTCAAATTGATCAATCTTTAAATAAAAAAGTTTTAGCATTTTGGATGTCTTCAAAAAGTGAAAAGGCCAAATAAATTATGAATTTATGGATATTTTAGAGTTGGTACGGAAGAAATCAATCAAGATTTCAAAATTCAAGTTTAGGCATATATTTTTTAGTTGGTACAAGCTATGTATCGACTCGTGAAAGTGGTGAGCCAATATTCAAAAAAGACCCAGAAAATAAGAAAGGCTACCACACTAAATTTTGGCATAGAACTAGTGAGTCGACACTTAATTCTGGAGAGTCGATTCAAGATGTCGACTCAAGGATCAACTCATACTTCAAGTGTCAATATCACAGGATGATGTAGAGAGCAGAATTTTTTAAAATAGTTTAAGTATCGATACTTGCTTTTGAAGTATCAACTCAAGGATCAACTCATGAATAATGAGTCGACTCAAATATCGACTCACAAACTCAACTATCGATACCTCAGCTTCTACCAATACGGTAATGATTAGTTTTTTAGATATGCAAAAGCTTGAACAATACTCCAAATGGCTAGTTTTCACTTCCAAATGATCATAAACTGTCATTTGATGTTCTAAGAGTATTTATCCTCTACCAAACTTATTGAAGAATCAAAAAAAATCAAAGAGAATCCAAGAGAGAGAAAATACTTCCAAAGAGCAATCTTTTAAGAGAAAAAGGCAAGTTTTTAAAGAGTATGCCATAAATTCTAACCACCAGCAATCATCCAAGGGCTTTTCAACAAGAAGACAACTCAAAAATTTTTCAAGAGTTTCAATGATTTTTATTTTGCTCATTTAGAAAGTTTTTTATCTTGAAATATTCTATACTTTGTTTTCTGAGTTGTAACTTGTTTCAAAAAAATTGAAACTAGGGGATAGGCCCATCCAAGTCTTGGCATTAGTTTACATGCCTAGAGTTGATTTGTTGTAAGGTTGTGGTTGGTAAGCATGAAGGGAAAACTAATTGGATTTTGATTTATGAGCTTGGAAAATAAATCGACTGTAATTTTGAGAGATTATAGTAAAATTTTCAAGAAATTATTGGAGAGTGGATGTAGGTGCTTAGAGTATACCAAGTCATTATAAAATCTTATATTTGTGTGCTTTGCTCTTTTCCTCCTCTTTACATTTCAAGCTTTGCATTTATCATTATTACTTACATAAACACCACTGCTCTTACACTTCACTATTTTTTTAAATTCAATACATACTTGCTTTAAGTTTTTTTTAAAATCTAATTCACCTCCCTCTTGGATGACTTTGTTAGAAAACACCATGCACATAAAAATTAAAACTACTTTTTATCAAAAAACAAAATTGCTTGTATGCCATCTCCACCCATCGAAAATGAAAACTGTATGCCATGTGGACTCCCCTATGCATCCCAATCCCATCCATCCATAAGAGGCAAAAAAAATTGCACATGATGCAATGGACTCCTATCCAACTAGCACTCCATGAGATGAACCATCACAACAAAAGGTTTTCCATGGAACCTATTATAGGGTAGTTAATCTATTATAAGTAATTGCTGGTATGCACACTATAAGAAATTCAAGTTTAGTGATGGTGATTTTGCTATTGCTAATACCTATTTTTAATAACCACAAAAATGACGAAAAATTCTCCATTGCTAATAGTATTAGTGACAAAAATTCGAATATTAGCGACAGCAAAAGCTGTTGCTAATACTTTTGAAATTCAATTTTTTTTAAAAAAAATAGAATTTTTTATTAGAGATGGAGACTACTTATTGGTGATAGCGAAGTTCATCATAAAAAAAATTAATTATTTCCTATTAATTTAGGGACAGTAATATTCCATCGCTAATACTATTATAAAAAATATAATTAGCGACAATTATCAATGATGGCATGCATGGCCATTGCTAATTGTGTTCAGCACAAGAACCAAAGAGCTGGAAAAAATGTTTTAGCAATGGAAAGTTTAATATTAGCAAAGGCTAAAGCTGTCGCTAAAACTTTTAAAATTTAATAATTTTATAAATTTTCTAAAATTTATTATTAATGATGGATAAATCCATCGCTATAATATATTTTGATAGAATTAGTAATGGCATTTTGCCATCGCTAATAGTGGTACTAAAAAACTAAGCAACCACTATTAGCAATGGTAAGCATTGCTGTCGCTAATAATGATCTCAAAAAGCTCCTAAGAGCCCGATAACTTATTGCCCACCTAAAGCAACCCAAGAGAGGGGATGAATGAGATTTTGAAAACTTTTTGCAAAGATTAAAAAGAAGTGCTAGCGTGTTTGCAAGTATTTGTGTGCTTAACAAGTGTATGCAGCAGAAGTAATTAGATAAATGCAAGAGAAGAAGGGTAAGCAAACACAAACATAAGAATTTATAGTAGTTCGGTGCACTCCAAGAACCTATATCCACTCTCCAAGGTCCACTTGGTTATTTCACTATAATCCTTCCTTGATTATAGTAGATTAGTTTTCTCGGGCTCACTAATCAAAATCCTTTGGTTTTCACAAGGTTAACCAAAAACCTAATTGGTTTCACAAGGCTCACCAATAACTTAGTTGGTTTTCTCAATGCTCACTAATAATCTAATTGATTTTTAAAACAAGTCTCACCAAAAACCTAGTTGGTTTTTCAAACAAGGCTCGCCAATAATCCAAACACTAGTTTTAATTTACTTGAAGCTAGGAACAACAAGGCAAATCAAGTATAGTATAAGAATACAATAAGCTTTCAAAATAATAGCAAATATCTCTTTGAAGCTCTTTAAATGTTGTTGAGAAGCTTGACTCCAAGTTGTTGAAGCCTTGATCAATGCTTGAGAGATGAACTTGAATGCTTCTTGAATGCTCTTGAATGCTTGTAGGCTCCACTTCACTTGAAAGTAATAAATACTCAATGAATGTTTGAATGATTTACAATGAATACTAATGAATACTTCCTCTATGTGTTTGGTCTACTTTAAATACCTTTCTAAGCCTTAAATAACTGTTTATGATCGTTGGAGAGGAGAAGATAGCCATTAGACACAAAAAGGACCAATTTTGTACTTTAAAAACCTAGTCGTTACTGTTTATCCAAACCTACAAGTGTCGACAATTCAGGTCATGAGTCGATTGATGTGTCGACACTTGAGTCAATACTAGATCAAAAATATTTTCTGAAGCTCTCTTGAGTACTCTGGTGCATCGACACTTCTTCTGGTGAGTCGACACTTGAGTCGACACTTCATATTCATGAGTCGACACTTGGACAAAATCCAAAAATCAGCATGTTCTATCTTCATTTTGGTCTCAGGCCTTGAGTCGATACTTGCTTAACCATGAGTCGACACATGAGTTGATACTTGGATTCCATGAGTCGACACTTCATGCATGCTGGCTGAAACTCTTTCTGCATATCAACTCAAGGTTATGTGAGTCGATACCTTGAGTCGACATTTGATCTCCATGAGTCAACACTTGGCTGAAACTCTACTGAAACTTACTGAAACTTTGCCAAATTCAAAATTTGAGTCATTCAATGTCATTCATATGTACTAAGGTCCATATAACTTGAAATTTCATTATCATAGGTGACTTCTTCAACAAGTTGACTAGCACTTGGAACTTTCACTACACTACAACTTTGATGAGTATCTTGTTCTGTTAAGCACACTTTTAACATACAGTTAGTACTCAAATATATTTAAGTATTTTGTTATTTATCAATATCAAGACAAGAGTCAACAATCTTTTCCTTTTTGATGATGACAAAATCTTTAAGTATATACATATTGTGAGCTCAAAGGATTTGCAATAAGAATAGAGCAATTAACTATAAGTATCAGAGCTATTGATAATAAATATCAGAGCTAAGTTGCAATGATTATCAAGAGAAAAAAGTAATCTATAATGTATCAGAGCTATATATAAGAAAGAATTCAATTCAAATGGTTTCAATATTTCAGAACTGTAACAAAAATGTATCAGAGCTATAATTGAAATGTATCAGAGCTATATACTTATGAGATATTCAAAAGGTGTATCAGAGCTTTAAAATAGATTTGAAAGACAAGAATTAGAGCAAAAATAGGTAAAACATGAAAAGTAGCAAAGCAAAATCTTTAAGAGTATCAAGGTATAAAAAGTATTAGAGCATATCAAAGTAAATAATATAACATATAGATAGAGAGTATCAGAGCAAAAATATTAGAGCATGAAGAGTATCAGAGCATAAAATTAAAGAGTATCAAAGCATAAAAATAAAAATAAAAATAAAAGTATCATATCATAATCATAAAGAATATCAAAGCAAAAATATAAGGAGTATCAGAGCATAAAGTTGAAGCTCCCCCTGAATATATGATCTAAAAAATATATTTCAAAAACTTTTTTCTTTATTACTTTTCTCCCCCTTAACCATTTATTTTGATACTACAAAATATTAAACATTTCCATTTTCCATTTTCATTACCATTAATTTTTGATTTTATTAATTCGATATCATTATCATTAATTCTCTCCCTTTTTGTCATCATTATAAAAGAAAAGGTGAAAGATAGTAAAGAAATTGAATACATAAGAAATTGATACAATCCCAAACATTGATTCATAAAATTTAAAATTAGATACATAATATTTAAAACATTGATACAGAGTTTGATACAAATAACATATAACTGATACATGACTGATACAACTGATACATAGATATACTAATATACTAATATACTAATATACTAATATACCGATATACTGATATATCCTAAGGATGCTTTCCTCATCAGAGGAAGACATGATGATCTCAAGAATGATAGGTCCCGTAATCCTAAAGGGATGGGGTCGCGGCCACATTGGTCGGAGATCTGCAAGTCTGATGCAAACAACTCTAGGAATATTACCACATCCTCGGCTTTGGCTTCTAGCTCGTGCTCTCCCTCTGGCTCATGCCAAAGAAGAAGCTACGTCAGGAGTGGAGTCAAGAAATGGTACAAGGTCAGGATCAGTATCAATATTAGGAATAGATAAAGTGATATCAAACATGGGACCAGATGATAGAATGTGAAAACCAAAAGTATAAAATGCTAGCTCTCTGGTCATGGAAGAAGTGTGTAAAGAAGTGGAAGGAATCACCAGTATCCTATCAGGAAGGGTATGTGGCACTGTAGTCGAAGGAGTAGGAAGGTCATCTAAGGTATTAGAAGGGTCAGAGTGAAGTACAGGGATGGATACATCAAGATCAAAAGGATCTGGTAAAATAGGGGTACTGGGATGGATGGGAGTCTGATGAACTAGACTGGGTGGAGCGGGAACAGCCTCTGAGGTCGTCTCAGCATCCATCACGAGCACATCAACTTGATCAGCTACAGTATCCGACTCAGGATCTGCCATGAAATCATCAATATCGAAGTCTGCGGATGAATCCTCCTGTCCATCTCCTATACCAGTGTTTGCAGGCGGAGCTGGCAGTGCTGGTGGAAGTGAAGGTGGCCTGCTAGAAGATAATCCATGTATAGTAGCTAGAATAGTAGTGAAACTCTTCCTCATCTCCTGAAATCCTGCTCTCATCTCCACGTGCATCAGATCCACTCATTGTCTAATGATCTGCATCTCACCCTCCAGTCGAGTGATCTGGTCCTCAGTACTATTTACAGGAGGTGGCACTTTTACATGTGCCGATACTGATAGCTCGAGCTGTATCTCAGGTATATCTCTATGTGGATCAAATGGCCTGGCCTCATCTCTATGTACATCCTCCTTCCAGCATCTGCATCAACATCCTCTTCATCGTCCTGTCAGTATCAAGTGCTTGTCTTGAAATCATGCACCTCCATTGACCTCTGTGTCTTTGATAGCCTATCATATGTAGAGACCTATCATCGTACACATCTGTATGAAGTAGCTGTCGGTAGGGCTCTCCATCAGGATTCACTCCATATGCCCTAAATAGTATAGTAAGGCCCATCCCGTAGGGTAGACAAAGTCTCATGCTAGTCGCTACCTCCATCATTTGATGTACCATAAGCACCGATAGGCAGACAGGAGTCCTCTGTATCAGGAAAACCATCACTAGTAGCTCCTTCTTAGTGATGAAGTCGAAATGCCTAGTCTTCAGTAGAAAGATCTGGGCAACTATATGATGCAAGAGCCTCATCTTAGGTGATAGTCGTGAAGCTACAATGCGGCTCCCTCTCCAATATTATCTCTTTCAAATATATATCTGTATCCACTGATCCTGTCTACAAGTGAATCAGCAACTGTCCCTATCATTGGGATTTCCCAAACTCTGCTCAATATCTTTGCTAATAATGGTATAGAAATCCCTCTAACCACAGCCATCCATCCATCAACTCCTCGGGCTAGAGTACCATAAAACTCCCTCATCAATGCAAGATAGAATTTCTCCCTAAGGGAACAGAAATGTGCAAGTCCTGCATCTCTTAGCCAGTCGCCAACCCAAAATGCTGCTGGTCTACAAACTCAAAATCCACTCTCTATCCTTTGATAATGGCCTTGGAGGCCATCCGGTCCACTAGTCCTTCGGACTGGAATCTCCTGTTGAGTCGCTGCCTCTGTAAATTGATCGTCATAACGGGTTTTGGTGCGCTGCTTTGCACCCTGAGAGGAACATCGAGGCCTCATGACCAACTATTTCCTGGACCCTATTTTCCAGGAAAAAAGGGAATACAAAAATGGAAAGGGAAGAAACAAACGAAATCATGATGAAACCGTGAAGAACGGTGGAATGTGAGGGCAAGATCAAGTTCAAACTCAAAAAGAAATGGTTAGAATAGTGAATAGGATCAATTGGAAGTGAGGGAATAGTAGGGAGAAGTGTTGACTCAAGAAAATTGGGAGGAAATGGAAAGAAATCGGTCTGTTTTCCCTATTTCTTCACTAGTTCCCGCTGGTCAAATGTCGACACACTGGCTTAAGCCAAGTGTTGACACTTCAAAGTGTCGACACTTCGAGAAAAAATCAGGAAAAATAGGAAAAAATATAGAAAATCAAGATAATTAATTTTAATAGCCAATAAATGATTGAATATGATTTTCAAGGATATTTATTCAGAAAATTTCAAGGGAGATTTTAAAGGTCATAAGAAATGATTAAGATCTAATCAAAAGGATTGATGATCCCTAATTCTCTTCTAATTATACTGAACCTATCTTTATTAAGAGGCTTGGTCAGTATATCAGCTAATTGTATTTCAGTATAAACAAATTCAAGCATAACATCATTATTTTGAACATGGCCTCTAATAAAATGATGTCTAATTTGTATATGCTTATTTCTTGTGTTGGCTTTGGTTCCTTGATTTTGATCAATAACAAAATATTGAGTATGTGTTTGGACTAATGTTTCAATTAAAGTATGAATTTCAGGTCATAGGTACATAAAATTCTCTATCCAAGAGTATCAAGTTTTCTAATATCAAAGCAAGTTATTTCTCATTGTTTGAGTGATCCCCTAATCTTGAAACATTCACAAAATAATCTTTTTGGCCTTTATGAAGAAGTATCTAAAGGGATATTGGACAAAACTTTGAAAATTTCAGTATTTGGCATGCATTTTTGATTTGGCACAAAGCAAGTATCGACTCATGGAGTAAGTGTCGACACTTCAGAAGTCTGGCACGCAGAACTTTCAGCTAGCACGACAAGTGTCGACTCAAGGTGTCGACTTACGGATCAAGTGTCGATACTTCAAGATCGACTCATCGCTTGAGACAAAAATGAACAAAACTATGTATTTTCTGGAAGTTTCTCAAGTGTCGACTCAAGATGTCGACTCACGGTCCAAGTTTTGACTCAAGGTGTCGACTCATAGCCTGAGACCAAAAGTGGAGCAGAGCACTAGAAATTCAAATTTTTATCTTGAGCTGATCCAAGTATCGGCTCATGAAGAACTCAAGTATCGACACTTAGTGCACCGGCTAGTTTTTTCAAAATTTTATATTTGATTTTAAACAGCTCCAAATGGCTATATTCTTCAATGATCTTTTCAGTAGATTTGAGCTATTTAACACTCACCAAACTCATTAAAGTCAATAAGAAAGGTAAGAAACAACAAGAGACAAACTCCAATCATTTGAAAAGACAAGTAGAGAGCTTTTAAGAGATTCCCTTTAGAAAAAGGGCTTCCATTTTTTAGTTGTTGAGCTTTCAAGTGTTTGGCCATAAATGTGCATTCAAATATTCCAAGGAGGAGACAACTCAAGTATTCAAGAAGTGCTACATCGATATTTATTTTCGCTCATTTTAGGAGCTATTTCTTGTGCTTACTTCTTATAAACTTGCTTTCATTTATTGTTACTAGTTTCAAAGGTATTGAAACTAGTGTTAAAGGTTGTTGATGAGCCTAAGAGACAAAACTAACTTGGGTTTAACTTGTGAGCCCGAATTAAAACAAGTTGTAAAGGTTGTTGGTGAGCCTAGGTGATAAAATCAACATAGGTTTTAACTTGTGAGCCTTGGAAAATAAGTCGGTTATAATCTTGTATAGATTATAGTGAAATTTTTCAAAGGAAAGCTTGGAAAGTGGATGTAGGTGCTTGGAGTGCACCAAACCACTATACATCTATGTGTTTGTGTTCGTTTGCTTCTTTCTTCATTTGCTCTTTATTACTTGGCACTTAATTTACTATTTTTGCTACATATCTCATATAGCACAATCACTTTGCCACACTAACCCTCATAGTTTAGCACATAACTGTTTAAATTTTTTAAAATATCCAATTCACCCCCCTCTTAGGCTACCTTGCTGGGCAACATCTTGAATGTTGAACTGGATTTTTAGTTAAGTTAATTATACTTGTATTATCATATCTTATGGGTGTCTTAGTTAGTTTGATGCCAAAGTCCTCGAGTTATTGCTTAATCCACAAGATTTGAGTATAACAACTTCTAGCTGCAATATATTTAGCTTTAGCTAAAGATAGTGCAACTGAATTTTGTTTCTTGCTAAACCATGAGATTAAGTTAACTCCAAAGAATTGACAAGTTCCAAATATACTTTTTCTATCTAATTTATAGCTAGCAAAATCAGTATCAGAAATATATAATTAAATCTATAGCTGAATTCTTAGAGTACCATAATCCAATATCAAGAGTACTAGATAAATATCTAAGTATGCACTTAACAGACATTAAATGTGATTCCTTAGGCTCAAACTGATATCTAGCACATATGCATGCACTAAATATAATATTTGATCTACTTGCAGTTAAGTATAGTAAAGATCCAATGATGCCTTTATAAAATTTTTGATCAACTTTCTTACCAAATTTATCCTTGTCAAGTTTACATAAAGGGCTCATAGGTGTACTAATAGGTTTAGTCTTCTCCATCCCAAACTTTTTTAGAATATTTTTTATATATTTAGCTTGGTTGATGAAGATCATTTCACTTGTTTGTTTGATTTGGAGTCCGAGAAAGTAGCTCAATTCTTTCATCATGCTCATCTCAAACTTACCCTGCATAAGCTTTGTAAATTCTTGACAAAAAGATTTATTAGTGGCACCAAATATAATATCATCAACATAGATTTGTACTACTAAGATATCATCAGCCTTTTTCTTTAAAAACAAGGTTGTATCTACATGACCCCTAATAAATCTATTATCAATTAGAAATTTACTTAGTCTTTCATACCATGCATGGGGAGCTTATTTTAAATCATAAAGTACTTTGTGCAATTTAAAAATATGGTCAGGATATGCATGATTTTCAAAACTAGGTGGCTGTTCAACATAGATTTATTCAGTAATATAACCATTCAAATATGTACTTTTAACATCAATTTGAAATAATTTAAAATTCATAAAATATGCAAAAGCTAGAAGTAATCTAATAGCTTCAAGTCTAGCTACTAGAGTAAAGATTTCATCAAAATCAATTCTTTTTCTTGATTATAACCCTTAGCTACCAGTCTAGCCTTGTTTCTAGTTACTAAACCATTTTCATCTAATTTATTCTTAAATACCTATTTGGTACCAATTATGGAAGCATTAGATGGTCTTTTTATTAATATTCAAACTTTATTTTTTTCAGATTGATTTAATTCCTCTTGCATAGCAATCATCCAATTTGAATCTTTTTTAACTTCTTCAATACATTTAGGTTCTATTTATAAAATCAAAATAATATAATCACATTCATTTCTAAGCGAGGATCTAGTTCTTATCAATTTTGATGGATCATCTAGGATTAATTTCTTACAATATCTATGAGCATACTTCCATTTTTTGGGTAGACCTTTGTCCTTTGGTAAAGATCTTGTGACTTCTTCATTCTCCTTGTTTTGAACTTCTTTGTTGTCTTTGGAAGGATGATCTCTAATGTCAGCTTCTTAAGTCTTTCAATACCTGCACAATCATTAGAAATATCCTCTTTTCTAGAGGACTTGTTAGTAGACTCTTCAAATACAGTATGCATGGACTTTTCTACTACAAGTGTTCTTTTGTTAAAAAATCTGTATGCCTTGCTAAATGTAGAGTATCCTAAGAAGATACCTTCTTTTGACTTGGCATTAAATTTGTCTAAATTATCTTTTCAGTTGTTCAATATAAAATATCGACAACCAAATACATGAAAATACTTTAAAGTAGGTGTTCTTTCTTTTCAAAGTTCATATGGTGTTTTCTTTAAAATTGATCAGATCAAAATATGATTTAAAATATAGCAAGCAGTATTGATAGCTTTGATCCAAAAATATCTAGAAAGATCATTTTTGCAAAGTATTGTGCATGTCATTTTCTCTAAAGCACTATTTTTTTCTTTCTACCATTCCATTTTGTTGAGGTATCCTAGGTGCAGAAAAGTTGTCTTCAATACCTTTTTTATTGCAAAAATCTTCAAAATCTTAATTTTCAAATTCAGTTCTATGATCATTTTGAATACAAACTATAGAAGTACCTTTTTCATTTGAAACCTTTCTATAAAATTTTATGAAAGCCATGAAAGATTTATCTTTATGTGCCAAAAATAAAATCCAAGTAAATCGAGAGAAATCATCAACATCACTAATCCATATCTCTTGCCTCCTAGGCTAGCGGTCCTAATTGGTCCAAAGAGATCCATATAGAGTATTTCTAGTGGCCTAGAAGTTGAAATAATTTCTTTAGCTTTAAAAGAGGTTCTTGCTTGTTTTCCAAACTGACAAGCATCACAAATTTTGTCCTTTTCAAATCTAAGTTTGGTAAATCTTTAACTAATCTTTTTTATATAATTTGAAAAGTAAATGCATGCTTGCATAACCTAATCTGCGATGCCATAGCCAACTAGTCTCATTAATTATGACATTCATTGCAACTAGGCATTTACCATCTTGTATAGATAAATTATCAAGATCAACAAGATAGATGTTGCCATGCCTATTTTCAATGAATTTCACTCCATTATCATCAAGACTAGATACCATGCAAAGAGATGATTCAAAAACTACTTTAAAACCTTTGTCACAAAACTGACTGATACTAAGTAAATCATGCTCTAATCCTTCAACTAATAATATATTATCAATAAAAGTAGAAGGAGAGATGTAAACTTTACTGATACCAATAATTTTTTCTTTACCATTATCTTTAAAAGTTACATTCCCTCCATTCAAAGCTTTAAGAGAGGTGAATTGCTTTATATCTCCAGTCATGTGTCTTGAGCAACCACTATCAAGATACCACAATCTTCTTTTTTCTTTGGTTGCAAGACACACCTATAAAATAGATGAAGTTTTTGTTTTAGGTACCCAAGCCATCTTGGGTCCTTTAGGATTAGTAGTTATGGTTTCTTTTGGAACCTAAACTTTTCTATAATTATTTACTTTTTTAAGATTGCATTGATAAGCTTTATGTCTAAATTTTCTATAACTAAAGCAAGTAACCTTAGATGATACTGAAACAAAAAAATTCCTGAAAAATTTTTGTTTCTTTTGTTGCTTATAACCGAGTTCAGCTTTATCAAATATATCTCTTTGATTATTCAACAATAAATTCAACTTTTCAGAACTAAATGTAAACTTTTCAACAAAATATTTTACTTTATCAAGCTCATCTTTTAATTTCTTATTTTATATTTCAAGATCTTTTTTTTCTTTAAAAGATCATTATTTGGAACAAAGGCCTTGGGTCTTTTTAAAACTTCTATTTCTTTTGATAAAGCATTCTTTTGTTTTTCCAAAATATTAATCTTGGCGTTTAGATCATTGTTTTCATTGACAAGGTTATTGTTTTCAATAGAAGAGGAATCAACATGCTTTTTCAACTTTTTATGCTTAATTTTTAATAATTTGTACTCATGCATAAGTTCATCAAAAGTATTTCTATATTCTTCAAAAGTAAATTCAAATTCAAGTTCAGATTGTATCTCATCTTTATATGCCATGAGGTAGAGATTGGCAACTTTTTGTTGTTCTTCCTCTCAATTGGAGTCTTCACTGTCGCTCCAGGTTACCATCATTGCTTTCTTCTTATATTTCTTATTGAATTTTTTGAGGAGAGGACAATCAATCTTGTAGTGTCCAGGCTTTTTACACTCAAAGCATATTGGTTGGTATTTCTCCTTCTCTTTTTTCTTTTCTTTATCCTTCCCTTTATCTTTGCTAGGCTGTGGCTTCTTTTTGTTAGGGAACTTCTTCTTTCTCATGAATCTTCTAAATTTTCTTGTCACTAGAGTCTCTTCATTTTCATTTTCACTTTTTTCTGATTCTTCACTTAAAGACTCATTTAGTGTAGTGGATTTAAAAGCAATTGTTTTCTTCTTTCTATCTGCATCTACTGCCTTTTGCTTTAAGTTCAACTCATAAGTCATGAGTGAACCAACAAGTTGCTCCAAAGGAAGTGTCTCAACATCTTTTGCTTCTTGGATTGCTATGACTTTTGGATCCTATGAGATCGACAAAGACCTGAGAATTTTATTTACAAGGTCAGCATTAGACATAACTTTTTCAAGACTTCTCATACTATTTATAATGTTAGTGAATCTTGTATACATATCAGTTATAGATTCATTAGATCCATTCTAAATATTTCATATGTATGAATGAGCATATTTACTTTAATATTCTTCACTTGATGAGTACCCTTATGAGTAACCTCAAGTGTATTCCAGATTTTCTTTGCCGAAGCATATGTGAATATCCTTTTAAATTCGCTAGGATCTAATGCGTAATAAGCAAATTTATTGCCTTGGCATTAAGCTCTGATTGTTTAATATCATTTTCATCCCAATCCTCTTCTAGTTTTGGAATGGAAACATCATTAACCATTATTGAAGGAATATGGGGACCTTTAACAATAACTTTCCAAAGATTGTAATCTATTGAATGCATATAAATTCTCATGCGGATTTTTCAATATGTGTAATTAGTGCTATTAAAAAGTGAAGGTCTATTTGAAGCTTGACCCTTAACTACACAATTTCCTATAGGGGCTGCCATAGATCTTTAACTCAAGGTGGTTAGACCTATTAGCTGAGTACAAGGCTCTGATAAGCTAAAGCAACCCAAGAGGGGGATAAATTGGGTTTTGAAGACTTTTTACAAAAATTAAAAACAAGTGCTAGTGTTTTGTAAGTATTTGTGTGCTCAACAAAAGTATGCAGCAGAAGTAATAAGATAAATGCAAGAGAAGAAGGATAAGCAATCACAAATACAAAAATTTATAGTAGTTCGGTGCATACCAAGCACCTACATCCAATTTCCAAAGTCCACTTGGATATTTCACTATTCTTTCCTTGATTATGGTATATTAGTTTTTCCGGGCTCACTAATCAAAATTTCTTGGTTTGTATAAGGCTAACCAAAACCTAGTTAGTTTTCACAAGGCTCATCAATAACCTAGTTGGTTTTCTCAAGGCTCACCAACAATCTAGTTGGTATTTCAAACAAGGCTCACCAACAATCCAAACACTATTTTCAATTCACTTGAAACTAGAAACAACAAGAATCAAACAAGGCTCATCAACAATCCAAACACTATTTTTAATTCACTTGAAACTAGAAACAACAAGATAAATCAAGTATAGTATAAGAATACAATAAACTTTCAAAATAAAAGCAAATATCTCTTTGAAGCTCTTTGAATGTTGTTAAGAAGCTTGACTCCAAGTTGTTGAAGCCTTAATCAATGCTTGAGAGTTGGACTTGAATGCTTCTTGAATGCTTGAAGGCTCAACTTCACTTGAAAGTAATAAGTACTCAATGAATGTTTGAATGATTTACAATGAATACTAATGAATACTTCCTCCATATGTTTGGTCCACTTTAAATACTTTTCCAAGCCTTAAATGACCATTTATGACCATTGAAGAGGAGGAGATAGTCGTTAGACATAAAAAGGACCAATTATGTGCTTCAAAAAATTAGCTATTATTATTCATCCAGACATGCAAGTATCGATATTCAGGTCATGAGTCGACTCATGTGTCGATACTTGAGTCGATACTAGGTCAAAAATATTTTTTGAAGCTCTCTAGAGTGCTATGGTACGTTGACACTTCTTCTGGTAAGTCGACACTTGGACAAAATCCAGAAATCAGCATGTTTAGTCTTCATTTTGGTCTCAGGCCTTGAGTCGATACTTGCTTGACCATGAGTCGATACATGAGTCAAAACTTGAATTTCATTAGTTGACACTTCATGCATGCTAGCTGAAACTCTTTCTACATATTAGCTCAGGGTTCTGTGAGTCGACACCTTGAGTCGACACCTGGTCTTCATGAGTTGACACTTGATTGAAACTCTGTTGAAACTTGCTGAAACTTTGCCAGACTCAAAATTTGAGTCATTCAAGGTCATTCATATGTACCAAGGCCCATATAACTTGAAATTTCATTATCATAGATGACTTCTTCAATAAGTTGATAAGCACTTTGAACTTTCACTATACTACAACTTTGATGAGTACCTTGTTTTGTTAAGCACACTTTTAACACATACTTAGTACTCAAATATACTTAAGTATTTTATTATTCATCAAAATCAAGACAGGAGTCAACATAATCGAAATAAATTTGTTCCAAAATTTCTTCCTTGTGGTCGCCCCTTCCCTGGTTCCTATCTCCCCCATTGGCTCACCTTCCCCTGCCAGCACCCCCTCCCCTACCTATGCCACCTCCCCCTTTAGCTTTCAAGCACTACATCAGCCACATGCTACTGGCTCCCCCTCTATGGTCTCCACTTCCCAATTTCCATCCTCACTCATCAACTCTACCTCTCCTATCAGCCCCCCCTCCCCTTGCACTGCTCGTACATAACCGTCTCCCCCTTAGCGATCTCCCCTTCCCTAATTCCCCTTGTCCCCTGTCGGCTCCCCCTCCTTGCTAGTGCCCCCTCCTCGTGTGCCACCTGTATGTCATCATCTCCCCCTTGGCGGTCTCCCCTTCACTGGTTTCCCTCCTCCCCCACTGGCTTCCCCTCTCCTGTCGGTGCCCCTTGACCTTACTCCATCCATATGTCACTAGCTCCCCCTCCATGGCCTCCCTTTACCCGGTTCCCCTCAAGTTCCTCCTTACTAGTTCTCCACTCCCCTGCTTGCTAGATCCGAAACCTACCATCCCCCATCCATTGGGCTCACCTTCCATGGGTATGCCTTGCCTTGCATTATAAGTATGGTTTATTTGGATTTTATTATGAGTATTAGCGACAAAGGTGATGATAGTGATAAAACTTTTATTAAAAGTTAATTTTTTATATTAATTATAGTTACATGAATATTTAATTAGTTAATTAATTAATTAGTTATTTAGTTAACTAATTATTTAAGTATTTATTTAATTATTTATTTATTAATTAAATTAATTAAATTAATTAATTAGGTATGCATGGATGCATGTCCTTAATGCACGAGATTTGGATCTCGACATGCAGATTGGATTGGAACTAGGATCAAGCTGGCCCGAAGCCTGGCCATGCTTCGGGCCTGGCTCAAATAGATTATCTAGGCTTGGGCCTAATAATAAAACTTATTTAATTTTTGGACCATGCTCGGGCACCCCTTGGTTGAGCCTGACCCAAAATTTGTTAAGGGGTATGGGCCAGGCCTTGTAGGAGAAGTCAGATTCAGCATCGGGCACCCCTTGGTTGAGCCTGACCCAAAATTTGTTAAGGGGTATGGGCCGGGCCTTGTAGGAGAAGTCAGATTCAGCATCACAAAGGGCATGGAAGGTGATAATAAGGGACTTTAGAGTGACGACCCAGTTGCTAGTATGGGAGAGGTGGTGGGAGAGGGTCTAGATGATGCAGGCAGTGGTAGCAAGGGGGGAGGACTTAGTGAGGAGGATGATCTCGATACTAATCTTAACAGAACCTGTCCAAAAGATGGCTACCCTCTATCAAGAATTAATCAACTGGTAGATGCTATATTTGATCTTGAATTACTTAGCTTTATGGATGCTTTCTTGAAATATAACTAGATCCGGATGGTGAAAGAAAATGAAGAGAAAATGGCCTTTGTTATAAAAAGGGGTCTCTACTATTACAAGATGATGCCCTTTGGATTAAAGAACATTATGGCAACTTACCAGCATTTGGTCAACAGAGTTTTTAAAAATTAAATAGGGAGAAACATGAAGGTTTATATAAATGATATACTCATGAAGAGTACAAAGGTTGATTGCCACATAGTTGATCTGAAAGAAATCTTTAATAAATTAAGACGATATCAAATGAAGCTTAATTCAAATTAATGTGCATTTGGCATTATATCGGGGATGTTTTTGGACTTTATGGTAACTCAAAGAGAAATTAAGGCCAATCTCAAAATTATTTGAGCACTTTTAAAAATGAAGTACCTTGAAACAAGGAGGTTTAATGCCTAACTAGTCAGATTACATCACTTAACTAGTTTATCTCTCGATCAGTTGAAAAGTACCTACCATTCTTCAAAATTATAAGGCATATTGACAATTTTGAATAGTTAAATAGCTATCAATAAGCTTTTGAAGATTTAAAAAAGTACCTTGGATCTCCTCCATTATTATCGAGGCCAAAAGAAGGTGGGCAACTATATATTTATTTATCTATTTCTCCTAATGACATTAGCTCTATTTTGGCAAGAGAAGATATAGGTGTACAAAAGCCTATAAGATATACCAAAGCTGAAAAGATGATCTATGCTCTAATCACTATATCAAAAAGACTTTGATCATATTTTCAGTCCTATCTATTGTTGTCTTAATAGATTAGCCCCTAAGTTCTATACTTTGAAGGCCAGACACATTAGAATGTCTAGCCAAGTGGGCTATTGAATTGAAAGAATTTGATATTAAATATAAGCCTCATCTAAGTATGAAAGCTTAAGTTCTCGCAGACTTCATTATAGAATGCACAATACCCAAACAAGAAAGAGAGGAAAAGAGATCAGAGGAAGAACTAACCATACCTTCTTAGGTTCTGCAAATCGATGGTGCCTCAAACTTCCAAGAATGGAGCTGGATTGATTCTAACAAATCCTGATAGGGTTGTAATGGAGTATATCTTAAGATTTGGTTTTCACACTACCAATAATGGAGCTAAATATGAAGCTCTAATTGCTAGCTTAAAGATAGCCAAAGAGATTAGCATCGATTAAATTAAAGTCCTTTCTAACTCACATTAGTTATCGGATAGGTATAAGGAGAGTATGGAGCCAAAGAGCTAACCATAATCAGATATCTTCAAAAGATTAAAAAATTATCCTTAAGTTTTAAAGTTCTAAAAATCCAATAGATATCCAAACATGAAAATATCCAAGCAAATGTTCTATTACATCTTGCCATCTTAGATTGCTCAAATCTTCCAAAATAAGTTCTAATCAAATATTTGAAAACTTCCAACATTGAAAAAGCCCCTATTATTGTTCAGGTGGAACATGAGCCAAGTTAGATTAACCCAATTATTAGATTTATTTATAAAGGAGATCTTTCAATGGATGAAAAAGAAGCCCAAATAATCAAATGACAAGACCGTGGTATGTCCTCCTAAATAGGCAACTTTATAAAAACATATTTACAATGCTTCTACTCCAATGCCTGCATCCTTCAGAAGCTGACTATGCCATTCGAGTGATTTACAAAAGTATTTGTGGTAGTCATATCGAAGGAAGGATATTATCCTACAAAGTCATCAGGTAGGGATTCTCCTAGCCAACCATATAGTAAGATGATATGAACTTTGTTCAAACATATGATCAGTACTAGAAGTTTGCTAATATCAAAAGAAAGTCTTTGGTGTCTATTGAGATTCTAGTTCCATGGCCATTTAATATATGGGAATTGATATCCTTAGATCTTTTCCAATGTAATTGAACAAGGGAAGTTCTTATTAGTGCCAATCGATTACTTCAACAAATGGATGGAAGCCGAATCCTTGGCCTAGATAACTAAGAAGAAAGTTCAATGCTTCATCTAAAAGTCCATTTTTTTAACTTGAATTGCCCATGTGTATTATCTCTAATAATGGAAGGTAGTTTGATAATAGAAGATTTCAAGAATTCTAGTCAAATCTGCATATTGAGTAAATATTCACATCAATAGGGCACCTATAATTTAATAGAGAAGTAGAGTGACTAATCAGATCATTCGTCAAGGATTGAAGTCCAATCTTGATCAGACAAAAGGCCTCTAAATCAATGAGTTAGATAGTGTTCTTTGGTTTTATTGGACAACTGCTCATGCCCCAACTATGAAACACCTTTCAAATTGATTTTTGATGCAGAAATAGTCATTCCTTTAGAGATCGGCTTGGTTTTCGATCAAATAAAAGAGTATGATAGAAGCATCAATCAAGAAAGATTACAAACAAGCCTCAATCTTTTGGAAGAAGTCCAACAAAAAGCCTATATCAAGATGGTAGCTTATAAGCAAAATGATGCCCGATATTACAACTCCAAAATCAAAACCAAAGTCTTCCAACAAGACGATCTCGTCCTTCAGTGAGCTAAAGTTTTAAAGCTAACAGAATAAGAGACACTCATACCCAATTGGGAAAGGTTCTACAAAATATGAAAGATCATCAAACCTAGGGTATATAACTTAGAAACTTGTAAGGAACTCTAATCACAAGATCGTGGAACTCTGATAATTTATAAAAATAATATCAATAAATTCTTTTCTTTCAAGAAGATGTCTCTATTATTTATCAAAATGATCAGATAGAGGGTATAGGTTTATCCAAACTTTTGATCCTCCATATAATTGATGTGATGATAAGAGCATAGATCTTTTTTACTTTAATATATCTTACTTTCACATCTCTTAATATTTTACTGGTATAATAAATGAGCTTTTATATACCTATATCTTTCCATACCAAAATAGAACTAATGGTATTAGAAAAATAGATAAGTAAATGTAAAAGTTACCTTCATTTGGCCTTGAGTAATAGAGGAGAGCCAAGATACTTCTTATGACCTTCAAAAGCTGATCAGCAATTTTTCGACCACTCAAAGTTATCAATATATCTTATGACTTTGAAGAATAGCAAGCATTTTTTAGCTGATTAGGAGATAAATCAATTGAGTGAAGCGATCCAACCAATTAGGTATTGAACTTCCTTCTTGTTCCAGGGATACTTTATTTCCAAAAGTGCTTGGATCTTTTTAAAAAATAGTCTTAATTCCTCTCTAAGTCACCATGAATCTCAAGAACATCCCCGATCTAACACCAAATGTACATTTGTTTTGATTGAGCTTTATCTGATATTATCTTAATTCATTGAAGGCTTCTTTCAGATTGACTATGTAGTAATCAACCTTTATATTCTTGGCAAGCAAATTATCTATATAGACTTTTATGTTTCTCCCTATCTGGCTTTTGAAGACCATTGACCATACTAGTAAATGGCTCCAACATTTTTTAGCCCAAAGGAAATTATTTTATAATAGTAGAGCCCTCTTTCTATCAAAAAGGTCATTTTCTCTTCTTCTTCTTCCATCATTCGAATCTAATTATATCCTAAGAATGTATCCATGAAGCTGAGTAATTTATACCTAGAGTAATGTCTACCAATTGATCAATTCTTAGTAGAGGGTACTATCCTTTGGGCAGACTTTGTTGAGATTTGTGAAGTCAATATAGATTTTTTATTTTTCATTTGCCTTCTCGACCATAATCACATTGGCTATTCAGTTTGGATAAAAAGTTTCCTTGACAAAGCTACCTTTATAAGCTTATCCACTTTATCTTCAATGGCTCTTTATCTTTCTGGAACAAAATTTCTCTTTTTCTATTTAATAGGGGATAGTGAGGATCTATGTTAAGTTTGTGGACAATGACATTGGCAGGTATGCCTAGCATGTCAGCGGCTATCTAGGTAAAGATATTGGCATTGGCTCGAAAGAAGAGATTAACCATTCTTTGACTTTGGGAGCCAAAAAAAATCTGATCTATATGGTCTTGTCCGGGTTATCTCCTAGGAGAATGCTTATCAACTATTCGATAAGCTCTTCTCTGTTTGCGGTGATGTCTCCTCTTCCATTTAGCTTATTTATCGGTAGAGCATTGATCTATTTTTGGATCTTAACAAATGCAAGAAAATAATCTCTTGGCAATCAACATGTAATCTCCTCTGATTTTTTTCAACTCCATGCTTGGCCAGGAAGCAGACGGGCAGGTGATAGGTGGAGACTATTGCTCTTAATGCATTTAAGCTCAGTCGTCTGAGAATATCATTATAAACTGATGGTACTCAAACTACCAGAAAATTTAGTTAGATTGTTACTTGCTTTGACAGCTGACCCACAATCACCAACAAAAGAATCTCTCTTTCTATGATAATAAAGTTCTTAAAGAACCCAATGAGTGGAGTATGCACCTTTTTCAGTCATTCAAGTGGTAGTTTTATTTTTTGAAAAGCATCGTAGAATAAGATATCGACTGAGCTTCCATTATCAACCAGAATTTTTTTTATATCATATTTGGCCATCATCATCGAGACAACAATTGTATCATTATGTGGGGTTTGAGTTTTTCTTACATCATCATCAAAAAAGATAATAACGTTCTCATTTTGAGAACTAATTAATTCTACCCGATGCTCTTGTTTAGTGACTCCTCATCTTCTCTTTCACCCCCTAGCCCTTATAGAGGCCTGAAATCATGCCAACTGTCCCTTTCGTTGATAAGTATTTAGCTCAGCTTCATGCCCAGACTATGTCCGAGGGGTCTCTTCTTTCTTTTGGCTATTAATATACTTGTTGAGTTAGCCCCTATGGATCAGGTTCTTGATCTTTTACTTTAACTACCAATAATCTTTTATATCATAACCATGATCTCTATGGTAGTGGTAGTATTTATTCTTATATCTCTTCCTTTGCCGACCTCTCATAGGTAGTGGTTGGCACTATCGGGTTCCTCCCAGGATTGGTATATTGCATCAAAAATTAGGCCTCTTAATCGAAGTGGCGTAGCAAAAGCAGATATAAAAATAATTTTATATCCGGCATGCAATATAAATAAATCTAATTTATTCATGATAATATTCTTAAACATGCATTAGAGGATAAGAACAAGATCAAATCTGAAAATATTATAATTTTAAGTAACAGTTATATACCTGGATCGCTATCCTAGGTTGCTCTGAAGTCCATGCAGATCCTTCTTTGGATCAAGGTTAAATTGTAGCCGCGCAAGTGCCCGACCTCTGCAAGTATCCACACAGGGCTTGTCATAGTAGAGCTATAGAGGGCACTAGACTGCTAGATCCTTGCAGCCTCCTCCTCTTTCAGCAACTCGGGTTTACTTAAAAAGATGACCCGATCTGTAGCTGGACCGGCTTCTGGCTTATATCTTGCAAACTGGCCTTTACAAAATCTAGGACCTTCTTTTCTCTCCCTCCTCTTACCTTAATATCCTCTCAACTCTTGGAAGAAACACTAAGAGAAGGAGAAGGAATGAATGGGAGGGAGAGGGAACCTTTGGAAGCAAAGCACCAAAATGGATGTTTTTCCCTTCTCCTCTTCTCTTCACTCACCCAACCACTCCCTCATGCCCATGTCTTAGTCGGCCACTCCCCTCCCCTTCCTTATATAGGCCACATCTCATTAATGGTATGAAAGGATGAGTGTGTGAAAGCATTTAAAGAAGAGAAGAAGCTCTTCTCTCTTTTAATGCTTTCACACTATCATGAAAGCTTTCATCTTCTCCACTCCCTCTAATGAGGTCAATTCCTCATTCCAAGTCATCACCCTCATTAATTATGACAAATTAATGAGGGTTTATCAAGTCAAATTGGGAGGAGACTTAGTGTGAACACAACACTTAAGAAAGCTTGCTTATGTCATTCCTTACATCATCCATGATTACATCATGCAAATATCATCCATGCTTACACCATGCAACCATCATGCTTACATCATGCAACCATCATGCTTACATCATGCAACCATCATGCTTACATCATATGGCATGTGGAAGGAGAGAGGGAGAGTGCCATGTGGCGTGACGAGAGAGAGTCTCAGTCCAACTGGGCTCTAACTCATGGTCAAATATCAAATTGATTTGACACTCAAATCAAAAACCAGATTTAAATCCAAAGGCTATTGACCCAACATAATTTGGATTAATTAAATTAAAACTGATTTAATTAATAATTAATCCATAATTAATTAGGTCATCCTTTAATTGTAATAATTATAATTAGGTCCAAATCGTTTTGCTGATTAGTTACTTAAACCCCTAATGTATGTGACCCCTCAGGTCGTATTCTGTCTGATAATGAGACATGCTATAATCTCCATTTTACATCATCGAAACATCTTTCGATGGACAAAAATAATTTATGCTCAATCCTAATTAGGATCATCGAATCGAGAACGATTCTAATGGGCTCTCACAATCCACTAGTGACACCTAGCAGTATGTAGTGGCAATCCAATAGAATAAGATTGGAATCCCTAGGTGTAGTTATCGTGTGATTCGATTCCTCTATCAAAATCCCTGACTCGATGTTGGTTACGGAATCTCGCCAAATCCATTAGTCATATGCTTAAACTTAATCAACTCAAATCCAACTGTGATACTAATAAAAATGCCTTTTCATCATCACCATGCTATGGCCATGACTCTTTGAACTTAGTCTCAATAAGTTGCTTAGGATTATTCCTTACTACTAAGGCTGATAGATCCCTACAAGTGAACACCCTACTTCTACAATAAATTTACCGCAGCCAACAAACACCGCAAGGTTCCATATCGATAGGAATCATGAGATTGTGCTTTCAAACTATAGCAACCTTACTGTGAGTAGCCGAGACACTCTAGGTCAAAGAACTATTCACACAACTACAGCATCAGGAAGTTATCAACGAATGAGTAGTCATCCATATAACTTTCCGTAGTTGGTCACGCTCAGTACTGTTGATCTCCATCAACTACCTACACTCTCACTTCAGTGTCACCACACTGTAGGTTAGAGACTCACCTACCCAGAATGGAAGTGATCCGTGCATCGATTTTAACAGATCAATCACTATCCTTGTGATGTTCCAATAATTGGAAGCTTTTAGGAGTTAATCTATAAAGACACATACCTCAGATTCTCAACTCTTAAGAATATATCATTATCCATTAACTCCATGGATGATTCATAGACACATCAATATAAATAATATTGTCCTTTATTAGGAAAAAGAATTAAGTACAAAATCCATGCTCTAAAATTATAATGTGTCATGCCAACTTGGCTTTTAGGGCACACGTCTAACAATCTTCCACTTGCATTAAAGTCAATTGGCTACATATCTAAGTCCCATCTTTTCAAGATGGATCTCAGTCTTCTGCTGGCTTAAAGGCTTAGTCAGTGGGTCTGCCACATTATCCGTGGAGTCTACTCTGCACACCTCAACATACTTTTTATTGAGATAGTCACGTATGATATGAAACCGCCACTCGATATGCTTAGACTTCTGGTGAGACCTTGGTTCCTTCGCCAGAGTAATTGGACCATTATTGTCACAATATATGGGGATGGCATCAGATGACATCACTCCAAGCTCTGCAATGAACTTTTTATACCAGAAGGCTTCTTTTGCAGCTTCAAAGGCAGCGATGTACTCTGCTTTCATTGTTGAATCTGCTATGATGGGTTGCTTGGAACTCTTCCAACTTATTGCCCCACCATTGCACAAAAACACAGACCCTGATGTAGACTTTCTATCATCAGGATCAGACATAAAGTCTGAGTCTGTATATCCCTTTATCCCTAATTCTGAACTCCCTCCAAAGACTAAGAACAAATCTTTGGTTCTTTTTAAGTACTTAAGAATGTTCTACACAGCTATCCAGTATTTTTCACCTGGATTCGACTGATATCTGCTCGTGACACTCACAGCAAGATCTATATCAGGTCGAGTACATAACATGGCATACATAAGGCTTCCAATTACCGAAGTATATGGAATCTAGCTCATACGTTGAATCTCTTCAGGTGTGTTGGGATACATTTTCTTGAAGAGATTAATGCCATGCCAAAGAGGTAACAATCCTCTTTTAGAGTTCTCCATGCTAAATCTTTTCAACACTTCCTCTATATATAATTTCTGTGAAAGGCCAAGTATCCAATTAGATCTATCTCTATATACCTTAATCCCCAATATATAAGATGCTTCACCTAAGTCTTTCATAGAGAATTCCTTAGATAACCAACTTTTGATCAAAATCAACATGGAAATATTATTCTCTATAAGGAGGATGTTATCCACGTACAATACGAGGAGTGTCACCGCCCTCCCACTGGCTTTCCTATAAACACAAGGCTCATCCTCATTCTTAATAAAACCAAACGATTTGATTATCTCATCAAAATAAGTATTCCAACTCCGAGAAGCTCGCTTCAATCCGTAGATTGATCTATGCAGCTTACAGATCTTATGATCTTCATCATTGGAAGTGAAATCCAAAGGCTGTTCCATGTAGATATCTTTCTCAAGATATCCATTCAGGAATGCAGTTTTCACATCCATCTGTCATATCTCATAATCATGATATGCTGCAATTATAAGTAATGTATGGATGGGTTTTAGCATAGCTACTGGTGAAAAGGTATCATGATAGTCAATGCCTTCGCACTGACTATAACCTTTTGCCACTAGCCTAGCTTTAAAGGTCTCTGTCTTACCATCTGCACCTAATTTTTTTTTATAGATATATTTACAACCAATAGGTACAATACCTTCTGGTGGATCCACTAAGGACCATACTTGGTTAGAATGCATTGAATCAATTACTGACTTCATAGCATTCACCCATTTCTCAAAATCGATGTCTGACATCGCCTCATCATAAGTCTTAGGATCAACCGTTTGATCCTTATCCCGAATTAGAAATATTTTCTTTATATCCTCTGTAAGCATACCCAAGTACCTTTCAGGAGGTTTGGAGACTCTAGTAGACCTACGAGGTGGAAGAGCATTTGTGTGTATTGGTTGATTAGGTTCGATCTGATCTCTAGCTGGCTGCTCTTCAGAGACTTTCTCATCAAGCTTAATTAGCCTCCCACTGCCACCTTCCTGAATAAACTGTTTTTCAAAAAATGTGGCATGTCTGCTCGCAATCATATTATGATTTTCTAGAAGGTAAAAGTAATACCCTAAACTTTCTTTAGGATATCCTATGAAGCGAGCTTTCATAGATCTAGGTTCCAATTTATCCGTCACTAGTCTTTTGACATAGGCTGGACATCCCCAAATCTTGAAATAAGCAAGACTCGATTTCTTACCATGCCAAATTTCATATGGTGTGGTAGGAACAGATTTATATGGAACCCTATTTAGAATGTAAATTGAAGTTTGTAGGGCATACCCTCAAAAAAATAAAGGTAAGTCAGTGAAGCTCATCATGGATCAGACCATATCCAATAATGTCTTATTTCTCCTCTTAGACACTCCATTGAGTTGAGGCATACCAGGTGGATTCCATTGTGAGACTATGCCATTGTCCTTAAGATAATCCAAAAATTTCCTACTAAAGTATTTACCTCCCCGATCTGATCGAAGAACCTTAAAAGTTTTACCTGTTTATTTTTCTACTTCATGTCTGAATTCCTTGAACTTTTCAAAAGCTTCTAATTTATATCTCACAAGAAACACATAACCATACCGTGAACAATCATCAGTAAAGGTTATGAAGTAGCAAAAACCATCCCTGGTTTGCACATCAAATGGACCACACATATCAGTGTGTACTAGGGCAAGTAATTCTATGGCCCTTTCTCCATGTCCTACAAAGGATAACTTGGTTATTTTTCCTTGAAGACATGACTCATAAGATAGATATGATTCAGAATTAAGTGAATCTAGGATCCCATCCCTTTCTAGTTTGTTAATCCTGTCTTCACTTATATAACCGAGCTTTAGATGCCACATATATTTATCATTCTGATCATCTCTAGGATGTTTATGTCCTATGGCATTCACCTTGACTTTCTCGTTAATGTTCAAAGATGCATCAGCATGCAAAGAATAGAGACTATCAATTAAAATGGCTTTGCAACCAATTTATTTCTCAAATAAATATTATAAAAGTCTTTATTAAATAAACATTCAAATCCTTCCTATACTATCATAGAAATAGAAATCAAATTTCTACTAGTTCCAGGTACAAAGTAACAGTCCCTAAGAACTAATCTAAATTCTAAAGGTAACTCCAGAGAATATGATCCAACGACTTGTGCAGCAACTTTTGCTCCATTTTTGACATGTAGGACCATCTCACCTTCTCTGAGCACTCTACTTCCTTCCAGGCCCTTCATCAAAATGTATATATGAGCACTAGAGCTAGAGTCTAAAATCTAACTTGAAGTAGATGAAACCATTAGGTTAGATTCAATAACGTGAATGGACATATCTTCAAAAGGTGCATCCTGCCTTTGTTTCTTCAGGCTTTCTAGGTAGAGAGGACAATTCCTTTTCCAGTGGCTATCTGTATTGCAGTGGAAACATTTTCCTTTACTAGCCTTGGTTTTCTTAGGAGTGTCCCTCTTCTTCTGTTTGAGTTCTTTCTTCTATTTCTTTGTAGGTCTTTTCTTCTCCCAAGTAGACTTTCTTTTGGAAGAAGACAGCTCCATAAAGAAAACAGATCCCTTTGAACTCTTTAGGGTCCCCCCATTGCTTACCAATATGTTTAATAATTCAGGTAAAGTGTAATTCAACTTGTTCATATTATAGTTCATTACAAACTGACCATATGAACCAATTAAGGACTAGATGATCAAATCCACCTGAAGCTCCTTATGAATGGGAATGCCCAGCTTCTCAAGCTATTCTATGTCCTTAATCATTAACAGGCAATGATCGTGGACTGACTGCCCTTCACGTATCTTATGGTTGAAGAGCCTCTTCGATACCTTGAAGCGCGCAATCTGACTCTGTTCTCCATACAACTCTTGTAGGTGAACTAGAATTGATTTAGCAATTGGTATATTCTCATGTTGGCTCTGCAATTCATTAGACATTGAGGCCAACATATAATACTTAACCTTATTATCATCTTCCACCCATTTCTCATATGCAGTCGTCTGACGGACATTAGGATGCATGGTCAGGTAAAATAGGGGTTTCCTGGTCAAGCACATAGCCCAACTTCTCAAAACTCAAAATAATTTTAATGTTCCTCAACCAATCTTTAAAGTTAAGGCCTACAAGTCGGTTTGTCTCTAGAATACGGACTAAGGGATTTGAAGCAGATATGGTTAACTGCGAGAATAGAAGATTCAAATTAGATGCTTTATACTTAATTACAAAAATTAATCTATGATCTTTAAGAAATAATTTTAAAACTCTAACTAATCCCTATAATACTCCCTTGCTGGCATCTGCTGAATTTAAATCAACAATTCGAGTCGGCTTAAAGATACAGAATTCTGAATTCTGATCTTTTGAAGATTGGAAACCCTACGACTTTAGGTTTCTAGTGGGTGCTATGGTCCCATCAATGTGCGGCACCTCAACATGCCCATTTATTAGTAACACACTACATCAATGAGTGGGCAACTCTTGTATAATGTATCTTATATAAGTTGTAGCCTGGACTCTAAATCATGGAATCTCAACGTGCCCGTTTATTGGTCCAATCATTAGTTAAGTTTGACCCATCATTTCTGCTAAACAAAGCCATCATTGAGTCTCTCAACGTGCCCGTTTATTGGGCCCAACCCCATCAGTGCCTAGCAACATCTCATGCTTAATAGGGTGGTTATGTCTTCTCGATGCAACTAGACCACTATATCCAGCCGAGAATAGTCAATACCAGTAGGACACTCGCACACCTACAATGGTAGAAGACCTAAGACTTATTATTTATGGAGAGCTTAAGTTTAGGTCTCTTTTAAATTGATCAGCCAACTCATGTCTGACTAATTACATTAAGTCAGCACAATCTCATGTCTAACTTAAAACTTTGAGTCAGCACAATTTCATGTCTAACAAAAAGTGCTAGCATAGATAACCCTCTTGAAAACTTAATCAATCAATTTGGCCAGGTCGAGAATGATGCATGGGAGGGTTTTGCCATATACCCTCTTTCCGTCAAATGAGTTTGGTTGAGAAAGAGTTAGCCCCAATTATCAGACCATGATCGAAACCTTCCTTCATCAATTGATTGACAAGATTCCAAAAGATCAATCCAATGATTTAGGCTCTTCATTGAGCCAAATTAGGTCTTAACTCATTGACTCACCATCATATGAGTCAATCGGACCAGACATCATCTAAAACAATTTTAGGATGACTGGATCTAATTTGTTCAACCCAAAACTTCATGCACCCAACTTAATTTTCTTGATCTAATTAATTTTAAAATTGGTTCAAGTGCATGATATTTATGGTTTATGATCATAAATCAGATTTATGATCTAAACCTAATTTAATATATCAACATGCTAGATCATATAAACTACATCTGATGTAATAAATAAATGTAATGCATGCTTAAACAATATATCACATATATCATCATAAATTGATCAAGAACTTTTGAAAACTCTTTTTCAAAACAGGTATACATCAAAGTAGGACAACCTTTGCACTATAGGGGATAAACCCTATAGCAGGACAACCTTATTTCACTTTGTACAACATTTGATCAATTAATTTTCATATTTAAATATATAAATTTCAGATCTAAAAGTTATGATTATAATTTTGAAAATAATTTTTCAAAACATATCAACTCTTGACATAATCATCATATAACTTTCAGATCTGAATATGTTTCAGATCTGATTCTCATCCATGCATGTTTAAGAAAGGAGAACCATGGCTTTGATACCACTGTCGAGTTCCTCCTGGGATTGGTATATTGCATCAAAAATCAAGCCTCTCAATCGGAGTGATGCAGCGAAAGCAGATGTAAAAATAATTTTATATCCGGCATGCAATATAAATAAATCTAATTTATTCATGATAATATTCTTAAAAATGCATTAGAGGATGAGAACAAGATCAAATCTAAAATATTATAATTTTAAGTAACAATTACATACCTGGATCGCTATCCTGGGTTGCTCTGAAAGTCATGCAGATCTTCCTTTGGATCGGGGTTCAATTGTAGCCGTGCAAGCGCCCGACCTCTGCTGGAATCCATTCAGGGCTTGTCGTAGCAGAGTCATAGAGGACACTGGACTGCTAGATCCTTGCAGCCCCCTTCTCTTTCAATAACTCGAGTTTACTTCAAAAGATGACCCGATTTATAGCTGGACCGGCTTTTGGTTTCTATCTTGCAAACTAGCCTTTGCAAGATCTAGGACCTTCTTTTCTTTCCTTCCTCTTACTTTAATATCCTCTCAACTCTTTGAAGAAACACTAAGAGAAGGAGAATGAATGAATAGGAGGGAGAGCGAACCTTTGAAAGCAAAGCACCAAAATGGATGTTTTTTCCTTCTCCTCTTCTCTTCACTCACCCAAGCATTCCCTCGTGCCCATGTCTTGGCTGGCCACTCCCCTCCCCTTCCTTATATAGGCCACATCTCATTAATGGTATGAAAGGATGAGTGTGTGAAAGCATTTAAAGAAGAGAAGAAGCTCTTCTCTCTTTTAATGCTTTCACACTATTATGAAAGCTTTCTTCTTCTCCACTCCCTCTAATGAGATCAATTCCTCATTCCAAGTCATCACCCTCATTAATTATGACAAATTAATGAGGGTTTATCAAGTCAAATTGGGAGGAGACTTAGTGTAAACACAAGACTAAAGAAAGCTTGCTTATGTTATTCCTTATATCATCCATGTTTATATCATGCAAACATCATCCATGCTTACATCATGCAACCATCATGCTTACATCATGTTACATGTGAAAGGAGAGAGGGAGAGTGCCATGTGGCATGAGGAGAGAGAGTCCTGGTCCAACTGGGCTCTGACTCATGGTCCAATTTCAAATTGATTTGACACTCAAATCAAAAGCCAGATTTAAATCCAAAGGCTATTGACCCAAAAATTTTGGATTAATAAAATTAAATCTAATTTAATTAATAATTAATCCATAATTAATTAGGTCATCCCTTACTTGTAACAATTACAATTAGGTCCAAATCAATTTGCTGATTAGTTACTTAAGCCCCTAATGTGTGTGACCCCTTAGGTCCTATTTTGTCTGGTAATGAAATATGTTATAATCTCCATTATACATCATCGAAACACCTTTCGATGGATAGAAATAATTTCTGCTAAACCCTAATTAGGATCATCGAATTGAGAACGATCCTAATAGGCTCTCACAATCAACCAGTGACACCTAGCAGTATATAGTGGCAACCTAGCAGAATAAGATTGGAATCCCTAGATGTAGTTACCGTGTGATTCGGTTCCTCTATCAAAATTCCTGACTCGATGTTGGTTACGAAATCTTGCCAAACCTATCAGTCATATACTTAAACTTAATCGACTCAAGTCCAACTGTGATACCAATGTAAACGCCTTTTCATCATCACCCCGCTATGACCATAAACTCTTTGGACTTAGTCTCAATAAGTTGCATAGGATTATTCCTTACTACTAAGGCTAATGATCCCTACGAGTGAACACCCTACTCCTATAATAAACTTATTGTAGCCAACGAACATCGCAAGGTCCCATATGGATAGGAACCATGAGACTGTGCTGTCAAACTATAGCAACCTTATTGTGAGTAGCCGAGACACTCTAGGTCAAAGAACTATTTATACAACTACAGCATCAGGACGTTATCGATGAGTGAGTAGTCATCCGTATAACTTCCTGTAGTTGGTCACGCTCAATACTGTTGATCTCCATCAACTACCTGCACTCTCACTCCAGGGTCACTCACTGTAGGTCAGAGACTCACCTATCCAGAATGGAAGTGATCCGTGCACCGATTTTAACGGATCAATCATCGTCCTTGTGATGTTCCAACAATCAGGAGCTTTTAGGAGTTAATCTATAAAGACACATGCCTTAGATTCTTAACTCTTGAGAATATGTGTCATTGTCCATTAACTCCATGGATGATTCATAGATACATCAATATGAATAATATTATCTTTTATTAGAAAAAAGAATTAAGTACAAAATCCATGCCCTAAAATTATAATGTATCATGCCAACTTGGCTTTTAGGGCACACATCTAACAGGCACAAAACATCCTTGTTCTCGTCTATATCAGGATCTGAGATCTAGAGGTAATCAAGAGGGTATAGTTGGTGAATTGCTGGGCATGATGGTTTGGCTTTGAACTCTTCAAGGATTTGGCAACTTTTGGTTGAACATGAGTTTCTTCTTGGTGAGCCCACTTCTTTCCACTTTTTTTCTTTCCTTCCTACTTTCAACAAAGGGAATAACTTTTCTCGACTTGGACATACTTCCCTATAGCACGAGGAGCTCAGCATAACTCTAAGAAAAATTTTTATTAAAAGAGAAACTCAGATGACCATTTCGAAGTCCTCGCTTCAAGATTGGCATAGCAACAGACTCGTTGAGATCTCTGACCTCCAATGTGGCTACATTGAAGCATGCTAGGTAACACTAAAGCATTTTTCTTTTTTCTTGCTTGGGAGAAGATACTATCATTATTCTTTGGCTATAGTCAATGACTGTTGAAGTAGGTTACTAGCTGACTGTTTAGCTACTAAAAAGAGTAGATAGATCCAGGTAGCAAACTTGAAAACCATATCCGATGACTTTCTTCAGAGTTGCTTTAAAAACTAAGTATAATAAGGTGTCAGATGCACCTTGGAGCCTTATGAGGATTTTGTATCCCTCTAGATAGTCAATAAGATCAGTGGAATCATCATAGTGTTCAACTAATGGTATCTTGAATTGAAGAGGAATCGGCTCATTCATTATTTCTTAAAAAAAAGCATATTAGGTATTGAAGTCATGGGAGTTATTCCGGTGGTGGTCTTTCATATAGGTTTCTCTGAGTTTAGCTTCCAACTCCTAGACCTTCTTTTTGATATCATCCTCTCGCTGAGAGTGATGATTCAAAGGGTGCATCAAGGTCGAATCCTCTTAGAAATTCTCTAGGGGGTTATGACAATGGTTTCTTCCTTCCTAACGAGAATTGATCATCGGATTTTTTTCCTCCCTACAAGGAGGTACATGACTTCTGTCACCTCCATCATGCCGATGCCGGCGGTTCAGCTGAGATGATTCAGCCAACGGGACAAAAGGTCGGACAGTAGATTATTCAAGAAAATAGATGATACTTATTAGCAGCTGGACCTGCTTAATCAGAACGTCCAACCTTGGATCAGTAGCAGAAGTAGGTTGATGATTTCTTATCTCAACTTCTATTATATTGGAAGCATTTCAGGAATATCGCCATCGGGATGTAGAGTTGAGTGGAGATCTTCTTCTTACCATTTTCTTGAAAAACTTGGGCAAGAATATTCCTTTTGTGCCAAACCTCTTCAAGTTTGGTAAACTGGATGTACTGGAGTGGCTTTGGGCTCCGAGGGTCTTCAAGAAACTGGCCGATAATATTCATGGTTGACTTGATTAACTCTTAAACCTGTAAAAAGATGTCTTCAACGTTGGAGAAATTGGTGAGATTTTTTTAATGAAAAATTCTCTAATACTTAAATCAGTTCAAAGAGGAAGAATGGTAAGAAGAAAATAGAGAGAGTGTATCCTTAGAGTTCCTCTCGATTTCTTATTTATAGAGATTTAAATCTGAGTTGGTTAGGTTATTATAATATTTGTGAGGTTGTTGCATTGTTAAGAAAGATGTTAAGTCGGGTAGGCTATTAAGATGTTAATTTTTAAAATGATTTGCTAAATGATTTATTACACTTCTTGATAATCACTTTACCGACCTTGTTATAATGGCTCTAACAACTTTAAGATATATACTTCATGTTAAATGAAGTTATAAAACTTTGTACCTAGCTCAGATAAGTGGTCAGCATCTATTCGATAAGTAGTTAAGCAGCCTATGCTTCAAATAAGTGATTAGCTCCTAACAGTCGAATATCTTGTATCTCAAATAAGTGATTGATTTTTGACCATCTGGTATCCTGTATTTTAAAAAAGTAATCAGCTCCTGACTATCCGATATCATGTGTTTCAATAAATAATCGATTCTTAACCATCTAGCATCCTATATTTTAAATAAATGATAAATTCCTGACCGTCTGGTATCCTATACTTTAAATAAGTAATCAACTTCTTGTCAAATAATTTTTTATATTAATAATTATTTATAATAGATCATCTATCCTATAATATAATTGTTAATTTTTTATTTTAATTCAGATTCGGTCCAATAACCATCGTAGTCCAAACCTTTTGCCACATGTCACCTGAGGTACCATTTTCTTTCCAAGGGTGGGGTCCCTTCAATTGGACTACGTTCGTGGGTTTGCCTCCCTAGGGCTCCTTGCCAGCTGCTTTTTATCCGCATCTCTTCCTTCCCTCTCCACAAAAGCAACAAAAGCAATCAAACCCCACTCACCTCGCACATACATAAGCGTACAATGCCTCCAAAATCTATCATATGTGATTGGCCCACCAACTCTGACCCCACTTCTCCCAGCCACTCATGAGCCAACTTAGCCACAGGGCCCCACCAGGGACTGAAACATGTGGCTAGGGAAACACTCCTGCTTCCCAATCTTTTGTGACGCATCGATGTCACTTCTCGAGACAGTGGAAGCCTTCCATCTATGAGAAGGGACAAGGTCCATCGATGAGTCCAATCAATAGCTGATACTCGTACCAGCTAGATTCCCCCCTCAGATCCATCGCTGCCAATGCATGTGTTTGACCCCAGAGCTCTTAGTAGGTGGACTTTTGAGAACCTCAGCGAAAGTATTCTACGAGACCACAGATTTTTTGACGAGGAAGCAAGCAAACCCAATTGGAGTTAAAAGAGGCTTCGGCCCTTGACTTTTGGGCCATGACCTTTGTGGGGATCCTAGAAATGCCAGAGGACTTGGGGGACTATGTGCACCATGTAGATGGCCACAACACCGAGCCCGGGTGAGACAAGATGGGCTCCACCACGGCTACTTTGTCCGAAACCAGTGTCCATCTCCACCTTCTTAATATGGGCCCAGCAAAGGGTCACACAAAGTCTCCGGCACGGTCAAAAAGGAGTTTGGTTGCATGAATTCAGATCAGGGCATGATTACAAGATTTCACTCATGGAAGTCATTTCCATGAAATGTGAGGAAAATAGATGGATTTTACATACATTCCGGTCAACATATGGAAGTGAAACCATCTTTTTTTTTTTTTTTTTTTTTTTTTTTTTGATGAAAAGATGATAACTTTACCAAGTCATGGAATTCGTTGTCTTCCAACAAATGATTCAAATGAGCAATTTTAGCTAGAAGATGTGTATTCCAAGTCCCTCCTCAACTTGCATTAGAGCATGGCACAACTCTCCCAGACTTAGTGGAGCTAATTTTCTATCTTGGCAAAGAAATCGAAGACATAATACTCGGCTACGCTTCAAGCCACTAGAGTAGACTTTTTGGGTGTATGTTGATGACTTATTCACATTCCCCAGGTTAAAAAAAAAAGAAATTTGTTATAAATAGTAGAGACGTTCTTTGGAATAATGGAACCTCATGTATACAAAATAAAATTTATAGCCAAGTAAAGACGTTCTTTCGAATGTGTCAAGATATCAATTCACTCTGATATAAATAGTAACTATTTGTTCTTTTAGGCCGTGTTTGGTTGCGGAATACAGTGGAGAATAAGAGGAATAAGCTCCTTATTCTCCCAAACGGCTCCGAAATCGAGGGAGAATAAGAGTTATTCCTTATTCTGGTCAAACCTGGAAATTCCAGAATTCGTATTCCACCTTTTCCGTGGAATAGGGTAATTCCTATTTTCGGATTCTAGGGATGATTTGGTCTTTTATATAAATTTATTTTTAATTTAATATTTATATTAGAATTTAAATTTAATATTAATAAATTTATTTTTAATTTAATATTTACATAAACCATACTAATAATTTATTTGGTATAACATCTTTTTAATATATCATATTATTAAATTATTATTAATATAATAATATATTTATTTAAATATAAAATTAAAAAAAATTTTATAACTCATTTTATATTAATATTTGAGTAGGGGTATTTTTGGGATTTCAAAAAATTCCTTCCCTATTCTTGGTGGAATACCGGCTTATTCCCATCTCATCCAAATATCATTTAGAATAACACCGCATTGATTGCACTGGAATAAGGTGGAATACCAGATTTTCATCCAAACACAAATCGAGAATAACAACAAGAATAACCTATTCTTAAGGAATACCGATCCCTATTTCAAAAATCCTTATTCCGTTACCGAACACTATCTTAAGATACCAATTCGCCCTGTTATAAATAATTACTATTTGTTCTTTCACTGTTAGAAAGCTTGGTTGGAATTATTTAAGTAACTCACGTAACCATCGGCCTCTTGCTAATTGATTCTTAGTAGCTTTCTTGAGATAAGAAACGAATTTGCAATAATTTCTTGCTTCACAAATTACGCTCGTTCCAATTTCGATTTGCAAAATTGTGCAGGTCATGAAGCCACTACGTGGCAACCACATGATTCACGAAGTTCTTCCATGTTTATTTTCTCAAAATTAGATTATTTTTTTATGGATAATACTTCTGTGCAAGCGTTCCAAAGAAATAATGGCTTCGGACTGTAAACCTCTCGTAAGTTTGTACGCTATCTTGAAAGAATTTCCTGTCGACCTGAACTTGATGAATTGTCCGTTGAAACATTCTCCAAATTACAGGCTATATAAGAGAATCGTGCATCAATTGCTCATCCCATGCTTTCGATTCTTATCGAATAGGCAACTAATCTTTGCACCTGTAACATGAGTTGCTCGAATCGAGAACATTTTAAAGCAAACCACTTTAATGACTTCATGACGTAAACTCTTGGTCAATTGGTTACATGCAAAAATATATTATTCTCGTTTTTCTTCCGACCATCAAGAACCAGAAGTCATTTAGGCATTCCCAGTCATCAAATGATGCAGTTGGATGGATGTCATACAAGATTTAACTGATATTTTTTTGTTACGATAATATAAAATAATACACAATTACATTTACCCACATTGACACCCTCTCTTGTCCAACATTCTAATCTTCTATCAAAACCATACTTACCACTTCTCTATGGTACACGCAAAATTGGGTCTTTGATCACACAAAAGAGCCCATTTTTTAAGCTTTCATCATACTCAACCCCAGGTGGTGCAAGTTGCTTATGAAACAGAGTATCTTGTAATCCTCGAAGGAGTGGACTTCGGCTCATCCTGGTTTGCTGAGCCTGGGCTACCAGATGTATCAGAGCTACTGTTCTCCCCTCCCTGCCCCTTGCTTGACAGCAGCTTGCCAAGAATCTTCTTTGGCATCATGATGCCCCTCACCTTGCCATTGCCAGATTTGTCATCGCCATGGTTCTTGCTAGCAGCGTTGCCGCCGCTGCTCCTCTCGCTTTCCCCATGGCCTACAAGCTTCATGCACTCGAGCGACTTGAGGTCTTCGACCGTCGGGACTCCATCCCAGTCATCCTCTGTGTTGGTGGTGAGGACTGAACTCGAACTCCCATAGGAACCGCCCCGGTTCTCGGTCCGGCCTGCAGCAGAAGCTGCTGCCCTGGCCTGCTCGAAGAAGAGGACCTGGACTACCACCCGCAGTGGGAGGCGCTCGTTCTGCACGGCATGAGTGCAGGCATCTGCAGAGAGCTTCTTGCAGTCCATCAGACCACAGAACTTCTTTCTCTCACTTTTGCCCAGGCCTGGGTGCTCCTGCTCATAATAATAAGAATGAATCATTCAAGGCATGGTAGCTAAAATACTAGGAACTTCAACACATGATAATGCGTTGATTAAAATTCTTCTAGGAATTCAACACTGAAAAGAATTTCTAATTTCAGTCCCTTTGTGATAGTCCAGGCAACTAGTTTTTTTTTTTACAAGGATTAGGAAAGAATGTAATTTTTGATGGATTTCAAGATTCTTACCTTCAGATACATGTCAATAGCACGATAAAGCCCATCATGAACTGGCCTTGAGTCAGCTGATAACATTTCAGCAAGATCGACAAACTTTGAAAGAGGTAACTTCGGGTCTTTTGCTATCTCAGCAAGATACCCATCAACCAGCTTCGCCACACCTATCTTTGAACTACCCGAAACTATAGCCGGGCTCCTGGTCTCCCCAAGCATTTCTGATAGCTTTGAGCTAGTCCGGGCCGAACCATTATCCTGCATCACAAATTCCTCCACTATACTAAGAACCATGTTGATATCATACACAGTGCCCTCCCCAGACATGCTGGGAATCAAAAGATCAGGTACTGAAGCTTCTTCTAATTGGCGGCCTATTTGCTTGATGAGCTCTTTCTTACCCATCTCGCTAGAATCCAATAAACTTGCAGCTCTTAGTAGCTTGAGAAGGAAACTGCATGATACTGAACCTTTCTCTGCCGGCAATAACCAGATGATGGTCTCTAGCAGTGACCTACTTTTCATGATATCACCTTCATGGATCAGGGAACCTTTGCCAAAACCTCGGAGTCTTCTATATGTATAAGCTTTCAGAGCCTCCCCAATCACTTTCACAGACATTCTTCCCTTAGCTTTGATGGCCATTATAAGCCGCTTGTACAAATCAATATCAAGCTCACATAGGTCCTCAACCCACCAGTCCTTAGGTACCGACTGCTGTTTTTTGATCCCATTCCAATGTGTATTGAGACCATTTTCTGACGGAAGTTTCTTTCGGTTGTAAGTGTAAGACCATTCCACCATGGAAGCATCAATGGAGGCCTTGGAAGCTATAGAATCTATGCAGTGGCTAACCAATTTCAGGTCCTCGGACCAAGGTAGCAGAGACTTTGTAGTCTGGAGAAATATGACTGAATCTTTCCAGCTGCGGAATATGCTTGTGTCGAGGAAGACTTCAATTTTATAAACCAGATTCCCTTTCTCCACAGATTCATGCATTTCTAGAAATTCTGCTGCACAACGGGCTGCAACCACATTGTAAGCATTGAGGGTGACAGTCATACCATAACAAAATTTAGCACAAATCTCAAAGGCAGCGGGGCCACCAGGGATATTAAGAATGTGAATCTCATTGTTGCTTTCATCATCGGTAGCAGCCACCAGCTTTTGCAAGCGAGCACTCTTGGACAGAAGAGGAAACTGCATTTTTTTAATTGGTGCAGAAAAGGTAAGCGCAGTAAGGAAAAAGAGGTCTGGAGGAAATTGAACCAGAAGAGATTGAACACGGTGCACAATGATGGATAGCACTCTCCTATATGCATAAATGAGAGGTTTATTACCTTTTTTTTTTTAATAGTAAGTAAAAGGAAAAAGAGGTCCGGAGGAAATTGAACCAGCAGAGACTGAACTCGGTGCACAATGATGGATAGCGCTTTCCTATATGCATGAATGAGAGGTTTATTACCCCTTTTTTTTAAACTGTCCCCTTGCATCTTATTTATTTTAACAACATGAATTGTATTTGAAAGATGCATGAATGATAAAGGTACCATAGTTAGGAAGCATGGACATAAAAAAGACAATTGCCTAGCAAAAAGGTGTCGCATGTCGCAATAATTACTTTTAAAACCATTACCACCCAGCTTTACTTGTACAAGTTCTAACAAAATGGCCTAGCAGTAAAAGAATAAGGAAATTCATTGCAATTATCAATATCTATTCTTTGTTGTTATTAGCTAACACCTGTATTTAGTAGAAAGAATACAAAAATGTCAGCACTTTTAACTCTGCATGCCCATTTTAGTGAATATATTTAAGTTTGGCTAAATTACTGAAATATAATTTCCACAAGTAATGAGGAGGCGGCCCATCTACTTCATGAGAGTTAAGCGCATTTGCCACAAGATGAGTGGATTAAGGTATGGAAGTCGAACATTCAGAGTCCATGCGTAATCAATTAGAACATTCATTATGATCGGAAAATCAGAGTTCCTACCTTGTGTAGATAGAATTTAACTTCTCCTACATGAACAATGATATCAGTTGCCAGCTCAGTTGCTACAAACCTGAAAAGAAAAACAAACTACATAAACATATTTCAACAAATAAATAGAAAAACACAATATTGACAGAGCTAAATGAGCAAAAACAATGATATTTGAACAGCTATAGGTATAAGCTAGAAGAGATGAAAGTGGAATTCACTGGTAGAATGACTAAGCTAGGACTTGCTGACAATGAGCTCATTTAACCAAACCATTGATTCTCCATATAACTTGTATAAAATATGTTTGACTTTTCAGAAGAAAAGCTGCTTCTTTTTATGTCACTGGTGCAGAAAAGGTCTATATTACATGGTTACTATTGATGCCTCGGATCTATGATTGGGATGCTATCCGGAAGGCAGTCGACACTCATGTCGGGCCAATGTATTTCTACAGTTAGTTGTTTTCTACCTCAAGTTCAAATTGAGACAGTCTAGTCATGTGACCCATCTTTGAAACTTCGAATGGCTAGTCTCCAACACAAGCAGAAATTACCCATGCCATGCAGATAAAACAAAGGTAACAGCTACGCTCCACATGCAGAGTAGATGAGGGTTAAAATCCTGCACTTGTAACAGCACGACTAGTATCATATTGGCAAGGAAGAATGATAGGCTCGGAATAAAATAATAATATATTTTTGGAGGTACTCAAAGACTCAAAATAGTCATGGTTTCATTGCAAATTGATCCCATGGATATTTATAACCTCTAGGGAAGCTTAAAGGACATAATATATCACTAAACAAGAAATCAAAACACAATTACTCATGCATTTGTTTCTAGGTAATGGGAGTTTCTATATGACTCTTAGGCTCCCTCAACCTTTAGACTACCAACAAAGACTCTTAAACTCTAACAACAATGAAGTTACAATTAAGTTTATTTGCCAACACCATCCTTTAAACTTAATTGTGTTCCATCCTTCATTCCAAGCAAATTTTTGAGCTTTTAAAATGGATCTCCTACAAGTGGTTTGGTGAAGATATCCGCCATTTGATTTTGAGAATTGACATAAATTAGCTCATCCTTCTCCTTCACATGATTTCGAACAAAATGGTACCGGATGTCAATATGTTTGCTCCTTTCATGATATACTGGATTTTTAGCCAAATTAATTACAGATTTGCAATCAACACCAATTTGTGTAGCTTTAACTTGTGGAAAATATATCTCCTTAAGCAAACTTCTTAGCCAAATTGCATGACATATACAAGATGATACTGCCACATACTCAGTTTCACATGTGGAGAGGGTAACAATTGGCTGCTTTTTGAAAATCCAAGTGAATGTTGTATTACCCATATAAAAAATAAATCCAGTAGTGCTTTTTCTATCATCAAAGTCTCCTCCCCAATCACTATCAGAAAAATCATAAAGTTGAAAATTGTTAGAAGATGAATATAATAGACCATGAGAAATTAGACCATGAAAGATGGTACCTTGAATATAGTGAAGAATTCTCTTTGTAGCCTTTCAATTTGTAGACTTTGAATTTTCCATATATCTACTAACCAATCCAACTCCATAAACTATGTCTGGTCTTGTGCAAGTTAAGTATCTCAAACTTCCAACCATGCTTTTGTAGAGAGTAGGGTCTACCATTTTGCCTTCATCATATTTAGATAGCTTCATTCCACAATCAACAGGAGTATTTTTTGACTTACAGTCTTCCATGTTGAATTTCTTTAAAATCTCCTTTGCATAAGCTTCTTGTGATACAAAGATGCCTTCTTTTATTTGCTTTACTTCCAAGCCAAGGAAGTAGGTCATGAGTCCCATGTCCATCATCTCAAACTCCCGAATCATGATTTGTTTGAATTCCTCGAATACTTGTGGATTATTTCCTGTGAAAATAAGATCATCCACGTACAAAGCAACAAACAAAATATCTCCATTTTGTTTTTTCACATATAAGGCATGCTCATAAGGACATTGCACAAAATCATTAGTCTTAAAGTAGGCATCAATACAACTATTCCAAGCTCTCGGAGCTTGTTTCAAACCATACAATGCCTTCTTTAACTTCAAAACCTGTCCTTCATATCCCTTCACAAAACCCATAGGTTGCTCCACATAAACTTCCTCATCAAGAAATCCATTTAAAAATACTGATTTGACATCCATTTGTAAAATTTGCCATTGATTTTGAGCAACAAAAGAAAATAATAATCTAATAGTCTCAATACAAGCAACTGGTGCAAATACCTTATCATAGTCGATGCCGGCTTGTTGCTTGTATCCTTTTGCTACCAATCTTGCTTTGTATTTTTTAAGTTCTCCTTGAGCATTCTTCTTAATTTTGTAACCCACTTCACACCAATGGATTCATATCCTTCAGGAAGATTGACATACTCCCATGTGTCATTCCTTTTTATGGCTTCGATCTCCTCATCCATGGCTCTCCTCCATCTTTCATCTTCTTTTGCTTTTTCATAAGAAATAGCTTCTTGATTAGTAAGCAAACATATAAGATTAAGCTCATCCGTTATCTCATAGAGCTCTTTAATGGATCTTGTCATTGGTGTTCTTGGAGAGTCTTCCTTGGATGATGATATTGTTGATGTTGTGAAGATAATAGTGACGAGGTGATCTTCTCTTGCTCGTCTTTTTCTTCATGAATATACATTTCTTTATGTTCTTCCCAATTCCAAGCTCCTTCATGGAACTGCACATCTCGGCTTATAATTAGCTTTTTGGTTGTTGGATTTAGAAACTTGTAAGCTTTTGTTCTTGCATCATAGCCAATAAAAATATATTTGGCACTCTTATCATCTAGTTTTAGTTTTTTTTGATTTGGTACATATGCATAAGCAAGACAACCGAAGACTCTTAAGTGTGAAATATTTGGCCTACCATTCCATGCTTCCTGTGGAGTCATGTCTTCTAAACTCTTCGTTGGACATCTATTAAGTAAATAGATTGCACAATCTGCGGCTTCTACCCAAAACTCTTTAGGTAGATTTTCCCTTCAACATGCTACGGATCATATCAAGGATAGTTCGATTTTTTCTCTCCGCCACACTATTTTGTTGAGGTGAATATGGTGCCGGCAGTAACTGCCAAATGTCATGCTCTCCACGATAATCTTCAAAGGCTTTAGATGTGTATTCTCCACCACGGTCTGATCGAAGTGCCGGATCTGATCACTTGATGTGATAGCCACTTTGATTTTCACAATAATTTTGTTCTTCTTGAAGACTTCAAATGCATCAGACTTCTCCTTCAAGAAATAGATCCATGTCTTCCTGCTATGATCATCAATAAATATTAGAAAATATCGATTAGCTCCAAATGATGTTGAAGTGATTAGCCCACAAATGTCGATGTGGATGAGCTCAAGGGGCATCTTTGCATAATATGATGCCTTTTTTGGAAAACTCATTCTTGGTTGTTTGCTAAGCACACATCCTTCACAAAATTGGTTGGGAGAATCAATATGGGGCAACCCGTTCACCATCTTCTTTGTAGAGAGTTGTTTAAGACCATCTAAATGAAGATGTCCATATCTCAAATGCCATAGCCATGAAATATCTTTCATACAAGCATTTAAACATGTTGAAGAGACATGCTTGATATTCAATAAAAAACATTCTATTGTTGGTCATTTGAATATGAGCAAGCAACTTATCGTTTTGATTTCTCAAGAGAAGACTTCTATCATTCATATGTATGGTATAGCCTTTCTCCAGAAGTTGTCCCACACTTAAAATATTACTTATCATACTTGGCACATAATAAACTTTAGAAATGAATTGATGACTTCCATTTTTCAATTCAATAAGAATTTTACCTTTTCCTTTCACTGATACTTCAGAAGAATCTCCAAAAGAGACATGACCATCCACTGATTCATCTAGCTCCACAAACATATCTTTGTATCCACACATATGATTGCTTGCTCCAGTATCCAAATACCATAAGCTTTGATTGTTGATGTCATCCCCCTTGTGTGCCAATAGAAGAACTGAATCTCCTTCCTCCTCTTGTTTCTTTGCAACATAAGTCTTCTCTTGCACTTGATTAGAATCATTATATCAACATTCTGAAGCATAATGTCCAATCTTCTTACAAATATAGCAACGAACTTTAGATTTGCCATACCTTTAACTTCTTGATGAGTCTTCTTGTCCTTCTCCTTTTAGGCTTTGACTTCTCTCTTCATCTCTATTTGTTCTTCCTCGTCCACGACCGCGGCCTCCCCACGAGCCACGACCTCTCTAAGAGCCACGACCTCTCCAAGAGCCACGGCCTCGTCCTTTTTGGCTTTGTCTTGACTCGTTCCTTGAGTCTTCTTTGTTCTCCTTCAAAGAAAACTTTGATTGAAGAACTTGCTCCAAAGGCTCTCCGCTCTTATCTCCTCTTATTGAGTCTTTCTTCGTGAGCTTGTAAGGAACCCAAAGTTCATCTATTGTCATCTCCTCTAAAGTCTTTGACTCCTCGATGGCAACCACGATATAGTCGAATTTGACATCTAATGAGCGTAGGATTTTTTCTACTACTCTGGTGTCAATCATAGTTTCACCATTCCTACTCAATTGATTGACAACGGCTAAGACTCTTATAAAATAATCCGAAAACATTCGGATTCCTTCATTTGTAGAGCTTCAAATTCGTTTTGAAGAGTTTGGAGATGAACTTTCTTCACCTTCTCAATTCCTCTATAAGAATTTTTGAGAATCTCCCATGCTTCATTTGAGGTGGTTGCCACCGCGATCTTTTCAAAGACTGATTCATCTATAAATTGATAGATAAAATATAAAACTTTCTTATCCTTTCTCCGAGACTCTCTTTGCTGATTAGTGAGAGCCTCTCCTTCCCTTGGTTCTTGATAACCTTCTTCTACTAAATTCCAAAGATCTAGGGATCCAAGTAGAGCCTTCATTTGCAAGTACCAATTTTCATAGTTTGTTTTGGTGAGACGAGAAAAGGAGGGTTGTAGGAGACTATTGGTGGACATCATTGGCTCTGATACCACTTTGATATTGGCAAGGAAAAATGGTAGGCTCGGAATAAAATAATAATATATTTTTGGAGGTACTCAAAAACTCAAAATAGTCATGGTTTCATTACAAATTGATCCCATGGATATTTATAACCTCTAGGGAAGCTTAAAGGACACAATATATCACTAAACAAGAAATCAAAACACAATTACTCATGCATTTGTTTCTAGGTAATGGGAGTTTCTATGTGACTCTTAGGCTCCTTCAACCTTTAGACTACCAACAAATACTCTTAGACTTCTAACAACAATGAAGTTATAATTAAGTTTATTTGCCAACATAGTAGCCCAATATTCTCAGAATCACACGGTTCCTTTCTATTCCAGGTATCTAACTTAAGCATCGGAGTGTTCTCGCCAAAGCCAACCCCGGCTAAAGACTTTCTTGCAGGTATTTCTAGCAGCGGCTTCCATCAATTGGCTACTTCTCCGACCTTAAGCTGAAATCTGCAGCAATACATTGGCACTAGGAGGGCCTTGCCCAATTTTGGAAAGACAAGTAACCTTTCAAGATGGAGCATAGAGTTTCCTTACATCATTCCAATGCTGCCTCATCAAGAAACAGGGGAGCTCGTGCCAACAATGGGGCACCCGCCTTGCCATCATAACCAGCACCACCACCTTCACCTACTACGGGGGTAAGTGTGGACCAGTTTAATGCGTTGGTCCAACAGGTGCACATTCTGACTGCCATGATTCAGACTATGTAGCGAAACAACACACGGCAGGAGATGCATCCTTCTCGATAGCAACACCTCTAGCCGCAACTCAGCAACCTCAACCGTCTCGAGCAATGTCTCGTCTTCCACAAAATCCGGAGCAAGAGGCATACACAGTAGAGGATGCCCAGGAGTCCAGGGCAAGCTAGGAGATGATCACCCACTCTGCACTTCGAAAAAGACTCCACTCCCAGAAGGTCACCATCTCAGCACTCCGAGACTTGCAATCCCAAGGACGCCGATTTAGAGTGGCGTTTTCAAAAGATGAATTGAAGGATTGAAGTATTGCAAAACCAAGCCTCAATCCACGATAAAAGGCTTGGCCTCGACATCCATCCACCTTTTAGTGCCCGCATAATAGGACCCGATGCTTCCAAACTTCAAGGTCCCCCATCTAGAAACTTACAATGGGCCAGCAAATCTAGTGAATCACGTCAAGAGTTTCAAGACTCTCATGTTACTCCGCCAGGCATCTAACGTAATCATCCGTCGTGCCTTTCCCTCTACTCTCAAAGGGGCAACTAGGCATTAGTATTCCGGTCTCAGGCCTGGCTCCATCAATTCCTTTGGAGAGCTGAGCCAGTCTTTAGTCTCCCACTTTGTCGGTAGCCAATGACATCGTCAAGGGTCAGACTATCCAATTAGCATAAAGCAAAGGAAATGAGTCTCTCCACGTGTACCTCAACCGTTTCAATGCAGCGACCTTGAAGGTGCACAATTTGGACCAGTCCATGACCATGACAGCCTTGAAAAGTAGGTTGCAGATAAATGCTTTTCTTTTCTCCTTGGAGAAGATGTATTCGTAAAGTTTTGCAAAGATGCTCACTCAAAGAAGAAAGTACACCAATGATGAGGCATACAATGCCCATCTAGTCCCCATCAAGCCTAAGGTGGAGGAGAAAGCGGAGAGTTCAGAAAGGACACCTTTAGAGAGGAGCAATCAGAGAAATCAAAGATCCTGCACTCCACCTCATTGCTGATCCAGGAACCAACCAAGGAATCGGAGAAATAGATCCCCTCCTAGGGGACAGAATAACTCACCTCGGAGGTATTTCGCCAACTATACACCTCTGAATATACCTTGAGCATAGATATTAATTGAGGTGAGAACATAGCTGCCTTGGACGAAGAGGATGCGGACCCAACCTAAGCATCGTGATCTTACCAAGTATTGTCTCTACCATTGGGACCTTGGGCACGACATAGAGGATTGCCTCCAGCTGTAGGACGAGATTGAAAGATTCGTCCAGCAAGGGAGGCTAGACCGCTTTCTCCAAAGGGAGCCTTGTCAATCGCCTCAAAGAACTTTGTTGTTACCACCACCAAAACCTTATGGAGCTTCAAAGCAACCTTGTAGGGAGGCCATGGAAGGTAGACCCCCTGCAAGAGAGGTAAGCATGCTAGCTAGGGGGCGGTAAGGGTCGACAAAGCATTCCGGAACGGCAAGGGCCAGAAAATTGAAGAAATCACCTTCTCCAAACAAGAGGCAGAAGGTTCAGATCCCATATACTGATGCCGTGGTTATTACTTTAAATATTGCCAATTATAATATACACTAGATCCTGGTTGATAATAGAAGCTCTGTTGATGTTTTATATTATTTCACCTCCCGAACGAACCTTCCTTCGAATTGACTAGGAAGATTCAATTCCATATTGGGTTTCTCCAAGAAACCGGTGCCTGTGAAAAGAGTGATCATATTGCCTACTGTGATAAGCACTTCGTCCAAGCAAACCACTGTCCATTTAAACTTTCTGGTGGTTAAAGTCCCTTCAGCCTACAATGCAATTCTTAGATGGCCTGGTTTAAATGCCCTCAAAGATGTGGTCTCCACCTACCATTTGCTCATGAAGTTTCCTACGAAAAATAGAATTGGACAAATTAGAGGGAATCAAGTCATGGCATGGTAGTGTTACAATGCTAAGCTTCGAGCCAAAACTTAACCCGACCCGTTTTCCATGGGACTGGACACGTGAGACGAGCTGACCAAGCATGGAAAGCCACTAGGAGACCTTTTGGAGATACCTCTGACCAATGAGGATCCTAGTCAAATGGTTCAAATTGGGTTGGACCTGGACAAGGTAACCAAGAAATGGTTGATCACTTATTTGCAAGAAAATACAGATGTGCTCGCTTGGTCTACTGCTGACATCCTAGGAATAGATCCGGGGGTGATGTTGCATAAGTTGAACATTGATCCCACTTACTAGCCCATGAAGCAAAAAAGTGCAATTTTGCCCTGAAGCGTCAGAAGGTGATTACCAAAGAAGTTGATAAGCTAATGCAGGCTGGCTTTATTCGGGAGGTGATGTACCCTGATGGGCCGGCTAACGTGGTGCTTATGAAGAAAGCAAACAGGAAGTGACAAATGTGCAGACTTCAAACTTAAAGCCTACCCAAAAGATAGCTACCCTCTACCTTGGATTGATCAATTGGTTGAAGCAACTTCCAATCACAAACTCCTCACCTTCATGAATGCCTTCTTCGGCTACAATCAAAAACAGATGGCACCTGAAAATAAGACCACCTTTATAACTGATCACGGACTCTTCTATTACAGGATCATGCCTTTCAGGCTCATGAATACAAATGCCACCAATCAATGGTTGGCGAATAGGATCTTCAAAGATCAAATCATTCATAATATGATGTACGTGGATGACATGCTGTATGTGGATGACATACTAGTTAAGAGCCGATCCACTTTTGATTGCATTGCTGATTTTAAGGAAGCCTCAACATTATGCCAATATAAAATGAAGCTGAATCCGGTGAAGTATGCATTCAAAGTTACATCCAAAAAATTTCTTGACTTCATGGTCTCACGCAGAGGCATCGAGAACAACCTGGAAAAAAAATAAGCAATTCAAGAGATGATTCCTCCAAAGCCGATAAGAAGGTCCAATGCCTCACTGGCAAAGCAGCTGTTCTCAATCGATTCATGTCCAGATCGACTAAAAGGTGCCTTTATTTTTTAAAATCTTTAAGCAATTGAGAGACATTTAATGGACCATAGAGAGCCGAAAGACTTTCAATAGATCATAGAAAAAAGGCATTCAAGGAGTTGAAGAAATACCTTAGTTTTGCTCCACATTAAGCCCGAACTTGGCAAGGAGCTTTTTCTCTATCGGCTATCTCATCTATAGCAATAAGTTCGATACTCCTCAGGGAAGAAGGGAAGATCCAGATGCCCATCTATCATATAAGCAAAGTTCTTCATGATGTAGGAACTCGATATACCATGCTTGAAAAGTTGATCTTTGGCTTAATTGTTTCTGCCAGGAAGCTTCGACCTTACTTTCAGGCCCATACTGTTATTTTTCTCACCAATCAACCCTTGAAGACCATCCTCCATCCACCGGATACTTCAGAACAAATAGTCAAATGGATGCTAGAGTTTTCAGAATTTGATATAAGGTTCCACCCAAGACCTTCAATTAAAGCCAAAGTACTTGCTACTTCGTCCTTGAATGTACAATTCCATATGAAAAAAGTTCACAGAATGAGAGAACAAGCTCCAAGGCCAATCTAAAGCAGTGGGCTTTGTACATGGATTGTAATATATGGGCTTGGGCTAAAGTCGGCAGATCCAACCGACTTCAACCCAAACCAGCGAAAAAAAAAAGAAAAGAAAGAACGAAGGGCTGGGCAAGAGGCAAAACATCAATATTGTTTAGATAGTTAGTAAATTTTAGTTTTTCGGTTATTGATACTTGTTATGAATTAGTGAACTAGTTAGTGATTTTGACTTTATAAATTTATTGTTTAATTATTATTCAATTGTTTATATAATATTGGTTTAATTGATGTGATTGACTTTTGTGTACCTAGGCCTAGCATGATCTCTATGGTTAAACCTAAGATTTGTGCGGCCGGTCACGTAGCCGATTCTGGTGCTGGATTTGGGACGTGATAGAGTGGTATCAGAGCTTAGGTTATGATCATTTGGGACGATGATACAAGTGGTTAAAATAATAATAACATGATGGTTATTAGGATATGTCAAGAATATTGTCAGAGCAAACCAGGTTGTAGGATCTTAGGGTATAAGTTCATCGAGAGAGTGGGTTGATTCTTAAGTGGGGTGGAAAATGTAATATATTCTTGATTGATTAAATAATAGGTGTATATTGACGATGACTAGTATAGGTTTTCCATGGTGCGTGGTGGCGGGCATGGACGTGCTAGGAGGCCCACAAGATTTGCGGATGGAGCAAATGCTTGGGATCCTATGGAGCAGCACGAACATACCGGGATCTTCCCTGCTGATGATGAGCATCTACAGGAACCAATGCCCAATCCTATGGACAACACCCCGGAGACTGGGACTGTAGAAACGGAAACTCCGGGAGGACCTGGAGTTCAGTATGAAGACCAGGTTGGCCTCCCTCAACTAATGCAATTTTTGGCACAACAAGCCACTGCAAGAACTGATATGCTGAGATTAATGGAAGCGCAACAACAACAACTTATGCAGCAACAGCAACAGTTCATGCAGCAATTATTGCAACAGCAACAACAAGGAGTTTCACAGTGACAGTCGGAAATCGGGGTTCTACAAAAACAAATAACCTTGATAGATTTCAAAAAATATGCGCCACCGGTGTTCAAGGGAACATCTGACCCGATGGAAGCAGAAGGTTGGTTAAAAGCTGTGGTGAAAGTATTCCAAGTCTTGCGGTGCCCGGTAGAAAAGGCTACTTTTGCTATCTTTTTGTTGCAAGATGACGCAGTCGCTTGGTGGGAGTTGGAGCTTGGAAAGCAAGGACCGACTGATGCACCTTTTATCTGAACAGATTTCAGAAAGGTTTTCTAAGAAAAGTATTTTTTTCAAAGTATTCGGATGCAAAAATTTCGAGAATTTGACCGCTTGGAGCAAGGTAGCATGACAGTTGCTCAATATGCTGCAAAATTCGAAGAACTGTCAAGGTATGCTCCGACACTGATAGTCGATGAAGGGATTCGAGCCAGAAAATTTGAAAATGAAGTTAGAGATCGGATTCAACAACAGATAACTACTTTCGAGCTACCCACTTATAAGGTGGTCGTCAACAAGGCACTGATAATAGAAAGGAGGTTAGATGTTGCTCAAGCAGAGAGAGAAAAAGCTTTGAAGAAAAGATCCAGATCAGGAGGATTTCAGGATCAACTTAATAGAAACATCAATGCAAAGACAAGAAGCCTGACAGTGCTCTGCTTTAGATGACAAGACTTGACAAAGGGATGATATCCAGTGCTACAGGTGTGGTGGGCCGCACCTTAGGCAAGACTGCACCTGGCCAGAGGGAAATGCTACAATTATGGCAAAGAGGGTCACAAGGCGGCTATCATAGTGGCCAGGGGTACAGCACCAAGCACCTCAAGCAGATCATGACGAACTTCAGCAAGAAGGACAACAGAAGTCGGGTACCCAGGGATGGGTGTACGCACTCATGCAGCAGGATGTTAATGTATCTAACTCAGTAGTGACAGGTATGATTAGGTTATCTTTTAGAAATGTTTATGCTTTGATTGATGCGGGTGCCACGCATTTTTTCATATCAGCTAGACTGGTTAGGGAAAACAATGAGTTAATTTCGACATCTTTAAAAATCGAACTTTGTATTTCTACTCCAAGTGAGGATGTCATTATAGTTAATTGGATCTGCAAGGATTGTAAATTGAATATCGAAGGTAAGGAGATGGAAGCGGATTGGATAGTCTTGGATATGAAAGACTTCGATGTAATCTTTGGAAAGGATTGACTAGCGACATATCATGCTTCCATCAACTGCTTTGAGAAGATAGTGAGATTCGAAATCCTGGTCAGCCTGAGTTCTGCTTTGTGGATAACAAGCTAACCTCTCCGAGAAGAGTTATCTCAGCTTATAATGCCAGGCGACTCCTCAGTAAAGGTTGTGAAGGGTTTCTGATGACAGGGATAGACATGAATGATATCGGAATTCAGGTCATGATTGTTCAAGACTAAACATTGATGATTTGGAAATCACTTGATGGTTATTAGGACATGGCATGAGTTCAGCTTATGACCACTTGGAACTATGACATAAGTGATTAGGATTTGATTTGGATGTCAAAAAATTTGATATGGATCATAAATGGAAAAGATTAAGTTTTGAATGTTATATTAATTCCATTGAAACTTGGAAAGCAAGTACCTTAAAAGGTAGACTAATTGAGAGTTTGAGAGTGATATGATGGTTGGCTACTTCCAAGGGTTAAACGCAAGTTAATTTCGATGACGAAATTATTTTAACGGGGGGAGAATGTAATATATGGACTTGTGCTGAAGTCGACAAGTCCAACCGACTTCAACCCAAACCAGCGAAAAAAAAAAAATGAAGGGCTGGGCGAGAGGCAAAACATCAATATTGTTTAGATAGTAAATTTTAGTTTTTCGGTTACTGATACTTGTTATGAATCAGTGGACCAGTTAGTGATTTTGACTTTATAAATGGATTGTTTAATTATTACTTAATTGTTTATATAATATTGGTTTAATTGATGTGATTGACTTTTGTGTACCTAGGCCTTGCATGATCTCTAGGATTAAACCTAGGATTTGTGCGGCCGGTCATGTAGCCGATTCTAGTACTGGATTCGGAGCGTGACAGTGGTGCTAGATTCGGGGCGTGACATGGATGGCTCGTCCAACTCCACAGGGTTGGGGGTAGGTCTCATTCTGACTAACCCTAAAGAAGATGTCGCTGAATATACTTTGCATTTCAAATTCCCAGCTACCAACAATGAAACAAAGTATGAAGCTTTAATTGCTGGGATCAAAATGGCAAAGTCTAAGTCCGTCATCTCCCGGTCTTTAGTGACTCCCAATTGATGGTTGAACAAGTCAAAGGCAACTACGAGGCTTGAGAGGAAAACATGAAATACCTTTATAAGGTAAAGGGCTTGATCTCACATTTTTTGAGTTCCGATGTTCGGCAGGTCTCTAGAGCAACAAAAGCCACGGTTAATGCATTGTTAAAATTGGCAACATCTATACCGGCCAACCTTCAAAAGTATACCTTTTTCAAGGTGCTGAAAGAGTCAAATCTTGAAGAGCCTCAAATTGTTCAGCAAATTAATGAAGATCCCGATTGGATTGATCCCCTGCTTAAATATCTGAAGCAAGGTGAATTGTCACATGATCAAAAAGAAGCTCGAAAGATAAGGCATCAAGCATCCCACTATGTTCTATATGAAGACAAGTTATAAAAGAGGCCTTTCTCCCTGTCCCTATTGAAGTGCTTATACCCATCCAAAGCAGATTATGCACTAAAGGAGATTCATGAAAAAGTTTGTGGGAACCACCTAAGGGGTAGATTCTTAGCCTACAAGATATTTCGGTAAGATTACTATTGGCCCACTATGTAGCACGATGCGGCTAACTTTGCATGGAAGTACGACCGCTGTCAAAGAAATGCCATTATCTAACATCAACCAGCAGTGCTCCTGATCCCGATCGTTGCTCAGCCTTTTGTTCAGTGTGGGATGGACATCCTTAGCCCATTTTCTTGGATGTCAGGTCAGCAAAAGTTTCTCTTGATGACCATCGATTATTTCACTAAATGGTTAGAAACCGAGCCTCTTGCTCATATTATCGAAGCTAGAGTAAGGAATTTCGTCGAGAAATTCATTATCTGCCAGTATGGTCCCCTCAGAGTTCTGTTCACAGACAATGGCAGGCAATTGGATGGGATACCCTCAAGCCAATGGCAAAGCCAAGGTTACCAACAGAACTCTTCTGCAAGGTTTGAAGACCAAACTAGGCCAAGCGAAAGGGGTATTAAGTCCATAAGCTTCACCATGTATTATGGGACTACTGAGCCACTCAGAGAATCCCAACAAGTGAAACACCTTTTAACCTTGCATTCAAAACGAAAGTGGTCATCCCTGTAGAAATTGGGCTTCCTTCGCTCAAAGTTGAATAATATAATAAAAATACTAACTCTGAATGGTTCTAAGCGAACTTGAGTTTGGTCAAAGAAAGCAGAGAGCAAGCCGTAGTCAGGATGGCTGCTTATCAACAAAAAGTAGCCAAACACTACAATGCCCGAGTCGAAGCTAAAGAATTCAAAGTCGGCGACTTGGTGCTATGGCATGTCGAAGTATCCCAGCTTAATGAGTAAGGAAAGCTATCGTCCAATTGAGAAGGTCCATATCAAGTAGACAAGATAGTTCGTCCTGGCACCTATCAACTGAAACAACTTGACAGGACTCCATTACCAAGACCTTGGAATTCTTTCAATCTGCACATGTATTATCAATAATGTAATCTCTTTTTTAAGAATTTCAGGTCTATTTAAACGAGGGACTAATCTATGATGACCCTCGAATGTTTGAAGCCCTTAGTCCATCAAGATGCGGGGGATTAACCTTTGCTGACCCCTGAGAGCCTTTCATCTTTTCAAATAAACTAAGCCGACCCAAACTCTTGGCCTACTAAGAAGTAGGGGGTAACTCTAGATGACCCCTGAAGGGCTAACCTATCAAAAGGACCTTTTTATTCGCCTCTGAGGGTCAAGACCCTAAACATTTGAGAAGCAAGAGATTAACCTTCGATGACCCTCAAAAGCCTAGTCTTATTAGGCTAAGGCTGCAGCCTCAGTGTTTAGGAAGCGAGGGATTAACTCTAGATAACCCTCAATGCCCAACTAAGTTCCTAGCAGCTAACGAGAGATTAACCTGTGATGACTCTTGTGAAGAATAGTTTCTAACCGAAGCCAGACATGCTTGTATACAAGCTAAAGAAGCTCGACAATTACCTCGGATCGGAATTGCCAACACAAGCCACAAGCTCAAAGGCTAAGCAATTACCTTGGAATGGTGTTGCCAAAACAAACCTAAGTTAAAAAGGTTCAGCAATTGCCTTGGATCAGAATTGCCATAACAAGCCTATAAGATATAAGAATTTGGCAGTGGCCTCGGATCAAAATCACCAACTGGGAGGTTCACTTAAGCACAAGCCAAAGCAAAATCAACTATAAGTTTCATTCAGGATATTACTCATTCATTCCAAATGCAATACAAAAATGACCTCTGAAGGGTCGGATATAGTTTTAAAAAAAAGAAAAAAACCTATGATGCAATGGTTGAAGTTCTGGGTGCGGAAGTGTCCATTGGGAAAGTAGCTTCGGGTTCCAGGTAATCCTCGTCTAGGAAGCTTAGGTCAACTCTGGGTAACGGGCTTTGACTTGGTCTTGGATGAACTGCTTCTCGGCATCGTAGGTGTCGGAGGAAAAGAGCAGCTTCTCTTCATGAAACTCCTCCGAAGCTCGAAACACTTCTTCCATGGCCTTCGTTGCAATAGCCTTGATCCGAATTTCGGCACTACTTTTGGACTCCATCCTCTTTTTCTTCTCCGTTGTAGCCTCGGCTTCACTTCTCAACTTTTTTATTTCAGTGACTTTAGCCTCTCGATTAGCTTTTATTTTGGAGCTTTCTTCCTTGGCTTTTCTCTTGGCCATCTCTGCTATATCAGCAACCTTCGTGGCTACTTCGACCTTTTCCTTGGCTAAATAGGCAATTAGAATAAATAATAGCATACATCAAAAACAAACAAGAATTAGCTAATTTAGATCCGATCAAAATTATGGTATGATCTAGGAAGTTACCTGATTGGCACGCACAATCAAATATTTCAAGAGGTTGGGTCGTAAGTCGTTAAGAAACGACCGCTAGGCTAGGTTTATTCAATTCAATTAATTGAATCTGACTGAATTAAAGATAGAACTAATAAAAATAAAATTCTAGCATTGATTTTAAATCCTAATCTAAACCATAAAAAGTTCTCACCGAGCACAGGATGTCACGGCTTCCTGGAAGAGGGAGATTAATCCGAAGGTTACCAAGATATCCAGCCATGGTCCACGAGTGAATCAAGCGGGAATCTTCGGACTTGAAAAAAAAATGTGCTGATTCCACATTCAAGCATGTGTCTTCTCAATCATGTGAACAAAATACTCGAGGAGCAAAGATTGGCCGGCTAGGAGTTGACCGATAGGACGATGATGGTCACAGCAAAGGGTCCAGATAAATAATTAATTCTTAATTTTCCTAAGCTAACCCAAGTAGAAAACAACCAGACGGTCCAAAAGATGAAGTTGGCAGGGGGCTGGGGTTATGCACTGAAAAAACGTGCAAGTACTCTTCCTTCCATGTTCATGCAAAAGGGGTCTTCTCAGATTGCCGAACCAGAGGATAGGTGGAAAGGGGGGCTTCTCGCGACTCAAAGGTGGACGGGATGCCGGGGTGAGGTGTCAATGGCAAAGGGCAGCGGTGAAGATGACGGCTTCGAGAAGACGACGACTCGTCTTCGACTGTGGGCAGCGGCATGAGTAGCACGCAAGGTACGGATGGCACGGGCAAAAGGAGGCGTGGGAGATGGTGGCAGCATGGACGTCCTCGAAGATGCGGTGGTGGATGGCAAAGATGGAAGGATGGCCAGCTAGAGTGAAGGCGACAGGGATGGCTAACTACAGAGATGGAGTTGGTCGGACGATGGGGTTTGGCAGCTGTGGGGGTTCTCAGTCAGGTGGTCCTTTCACAGACGGAAGACGGGGATCAGTCGTGGAGCTCTCCGGATTGGAGACATGCAGAGGTGGCGGTGTTCTCCGATGAGATCGATGGACAAGAGGTGGAGTGGAGGGTGGATGGTAGCGGTCAAGTATGGGTAGTGTGGTGGTAGGTGGGTGGTTGTTCGGTGATGAGGGGCGGGCAATGTCAATAGCTTGAAGAAGGCTTGGATGGCGGCCGGCGACAGTGGAGGATGGGGCAAAGGCCTCGCACGATGGCACAATCAGCTCGAGCAGGGATGGTTTCAGGAGCTTTTAAGTAGAAAAGGGGGAAGAAGAAGAACAGGGGAAGAATAGAATGAGGAAGAAGAATTAGCTGAGGAAAGAAAAAGAAAGAAGAGAGAAGAAGAGGGAGAAGAAAAGAGAGAATAGGGGAAGGAGTTAGGAAAAACCCAAATATTTTTTAATTTCTTGATTGCTTTATTCCAATGATAGGACTTCTTCAAATAAACTATAGTCCTTAACAAATTGGAGACAATTTAGCCAAAACTTTAGGACTCCAAATTAATCTGAAACAATTAAACTAATCTAAAACAGACTCCAAACTAATCCAGTTTCATGCTCTGAGATCTGTACATAAGCTGGATACAAAATAATAAAAATAAAAATAATCTCAATTCCCATACACCTAGATAAAAATAAAAATAAATACATATATTTGCTCAAAGAAATACTAGATATGCATCAAAATCCATGCTGGATGATGTCCTCATCATTGATATTGGCCTTGGCTTCCCTAGTGTACTCAATGAAGCCATTTAGATAATGGTCGGCTTGTTAAAAGGGAGTCTATTAGCAACAAGAAAAAGTGAAAAGCTAGGAGTTCCAAGATTGTCGACTTACCCGAATGGAGGCCATGGCATCTTTTCACTAGGTGGCAAATCCTTCACTTGGCAATTTGTTGGCATCTGCAAGGAGCCCAGTGAGTACTTCATGGGCCAACCTACAATCTTCCAAGGTAGGATCGCTAAGCCATAAACAAGCAGGGGCGGTTCCGGATAGCCCAACTATCTCAACTAGTGCAACTTGGCTAGGGGAAGCTTCGATCCAGGGGGCAGGACTAGGACGAGCTCTTTGATCGACAAGAGGTTCGGGCAGGCTCTTCGATCTTCTATTAGGGCCACCTTAGCCAAATCCGCTATAACAGCCACGTGTCGACTGGCCAACTCCGACCCAGAAGTCTCCATGGAGGCAGGCGCCGAAGGCAAACCCACAGTCATGGGGTGTATGCTGCAACCAACCCTGCAATCTATGGCCTTCCTCCGCTTGGAGATTTGCTCCAACATCCTTTTCACCTCCATATCCATTTCTATAGCAAATCAATTGAATATCAAAACAACATGAAAAAGAAAAAAGAGAAGAAATATTGAAGCAAGGCAGCGATCCATGCACACCTTGAAGGCCGGCTTGGCTGATCCCGACATTATACAATGTCTGGTTAGAGAGGTCCCTCGGTGTCGAGACCCTAAAGTCATGCAAGATTTTAAACTCCTGCCCCTGGTGATTGTCAAGGCTCAGCACCTAGAGGATGGAATCCCAAGGTTCACCCCAGGAAGCGATCCCCCACTCCTCTCTAGATACTCTAGACACAAATAAAAAGCACTCCAAGCTATGCACGGAGCACCTTGAATCAGTGGACGGACACCTCATTTCTTTCGAGGCGATAAATACCACCACCTGTGAGATCGAGGATGGCTTTTAAAAGTGAAAAAATATCCAAAGAGAGTAATGCTTAGCTGTATCCCAACCAAAACGCACATGACAATGAAGCCACAGATATGCCACCACGAGTTTGGCACAACCGCACTCGATGACATATCAAGAAATCAAAAAAGACAGAAAAGGAGAGGAAGCCTTAATCTAGCTCGAAAGCACTCTACATAGAGGCTAATACAGCTTTCAGGAGACAAGTAAACCCAATCACTTAGCTTGGAACTTTTAACCGAAACTTCTAAGGGATCTGGAATTGCCCATGGAGCAGGACCAAATCCATTCCTATAACCCCTGATCGAAAATTCATGGGGGCGAACTCAAACTCCACCTCTCCTTCCAAGATAGGCACAACCAAGGCCATGGACTCCCCAGATGTGCTCATCTCAGATTTTGAAAGAAAAACCAAAAGAAAAAAAGTTTGAAGAAGAGTTTGAAAGAAAAACTAGAAGGTACTAAGGAACTTCTTTGCGATAGGAAGATGATTAGAAGACCTGGAAAGGATGAGAACAGCCCTACTTGAGTTATAAATAAAGTTGGGGGCCAAGCAGTGTTATCAAACCCGGCCTAGCCCGGCTGGTCGGACCAGAAACTTGTTGACCCAGGCATGAAACTGGGGGGTTTGGAATTAACCCGTATTTGCACAAAACCCGATCGTAAACCCACGAACCGCCGGTTCAACCGTGGACCGTCACACCCGGTCCAAACCCAGAGGAAACCCGGCTAAATCGATTAATGGGAGAAAACCGAAAACTGAAAATTGGAAAATCGATTCAAAACTCGAAAGGGCCTCTGCCGTCTTCTGGCTTCCCCAATCCCCAATTCCCCTAAATCCCTCTTCCGCTCTCGAGTCTCGACTTTTCAGCACTTCCTCTCGGATCGGCGATCAAGCGGCGGCGGCGGCGGCGGCAAGGGCAAGGACGAAGGACTTCGAAGGAGCTCCACTCTTCTTGGCTTCTTCCTCCAGTTTGTCGTTCAGGTGAGTCATTGATTTTTTTTGTTTCCGTCGACCTCTAGATCGCACACTCCCTCAGCTCAAGCTTTCGTCGAGGACAGGGTGGGTAAAAAGGGGAGACACCTCGGGCCCTCGACTGTGGGTGCTTCCCCATCCCTCCTGTTCGAAGTTCTGAACCATATGATTCCCCATCGCCAAACCCTAGCTAGTAGCCACCCTCCGATGATCCAATCTCCAGCGATTTCCCTGCCCTCGCCGCCGCCAGGTTTGTGCCTCGCCTTATCCATCTCCCTGTTTTTATTCTATCATAGTCTTCAAATGTTTCGTGGATGGATGGGGACTCACGCCAGCATGCCGGATCTCCAGTCTCCACCCCATCGACCCATCCCCTCCGGCCTCCCCCACTCCCTCCCTCTCATCCCCTGGTGACCTGATAGAAAATCAGAAAGGATCGACCAGTGAGCTGAGCAAATAAAGAGGAAAATAGATCAATCAAGGATCAAGGAATTTGTTTAAGCTTTAAAAATATATTTAATACTTTAATGAGAAACAGGGAAAGAAATAAAAAAATTAATTTATAATAAATAAATAGTAATTGAAGTATTGGTCTATGTTTGTAATTTTTATTATACTAAATTTTTATTTAATTGTTTGTACCTTCATCTTGTACTTTGTATTGTCCTTTTATGGATTATGAAAATGGCCTCTCAAGAAAATATACCATCCGTGGGTGATTCAAGTAATATTTCATCTACTCAAACAACCGAGATTAGAGAAAAAAGTGATCCTACATGGAATCATTGTAAAGAAGCTCCTGAACTTAGTAGTAATAGTAAAGGATGAAGTTAGCATGCTTGTATTGTGCAAAGGTATTTGCTGGTGGTGGGATCAATCGCTTCAAACAATATCTTGCGGGAATAAAAAGAGAAGCCATGCCATAAGGTACCGACCAATATTCGCCATCAAATGATACAAAATATTCAAACGATTGGTGAGAAGAAAAAAAGAGCAAAGAAAATGGATGAAGATTACAATCCCTTTAGTACAAGGCATAGAGAATATGAACAAGTATATAGGCAAGCAGGGAAAGATGATGACAATGACATACAAGAAATTCCATATCCACCTTATTTAAGGAGTGTACAAGTAATGCAAAAAATATAGTTGGTGGAGGTAGCCGAGGTCAAGTGACATACAGTAAGTGGAAAAAGAAAACCAATGATAATTAGAAATTATTTCATGTCGAGAACAATACCTGGTACTTAACCAACTATAAAAAGCTTATTGCAAAACAAAGCAGTTGAAAGATGTGATCTTGCAGTGGCAAAATAGATGATAGATGCATGAGCCATTTAATGCTGTGAACTTCAAGTATTATCAATCCATGATAGATGGGATAGCTAGTATGGGCCCTGGTTACAAAGCTCCAAATTTTCACTCTATTCGTAGTTATTTGTTAATCAAGAATGTTGATGAGATGAAAAAGTATGTTAAAAGTTTTCATGCCACATGGAAGAGAACTGGATGCACATTATAATTGATGGGTGGATAAATCAATGTAGGAGAACTTTGATTAATTTTTTAGTTTATTATCCTCGAGGGACCGTATTTTTGAAGAGTGGATGCTTCAGATACCTTGAAGACAGCTGATATGTTGTATAAGTTATTCAAAGAAATTGTTATATTTGTTGGCCATGAAAATATGGTTCATATAATGACTGATAATGCTGCAAACTATGTTGCTGCTGGTAAAAAATTAAAGCAAGTTTTTTCTACATTGTTTTGATCACCTTGTATTGCTCATTGCATTAATCTCATCATGCAAGATATTGGAAAATTAGCTTCAGTCAAGGATATAGTAGCCCATGCTGCAGGTATTACAAAATATATTTATAACCATTGTTATCTTTTGTATTTGATGAAAAAATTTACTGATGGAAAGGAGATAATTAGCCTAGCACCCACATATTTTGCTACAAATTTTATTACTTTACAAAGCATATTAGGCCATAAAGATGCATTAAGAGCAATTGTGATTTCTAGAGAGTGGGCAAGTTCAACTTATGCTAAAGATGGTAAAAGAAAAATGTTCGTTGATGATTGCTTAATTCCATTTTTTGGAATAAATGTGCCACCATTGTTAAACTAACATAGCCTTTAATTCGAGTTTTGAGGATTGTTGATAGTGATGATAGACCTTCAATGGATTACTTATATTATGCTATGCATCAAGCTAGAACTGAAATGATCAAGAAGTTTAGAAAGAGAAAGGCTACAATGAAACCTTATTTAAAGATAATTGATTCCCGGTGGGATTTGCAATTACACCAAAATCTTCATGCAGCTGGATTTTGGTTGAATCCATGTTTTCAATATGATTCAGAGCTTATGAAGAAACACCCTCGCAGTATTTCTGGACTTTTAGATGTTATAGAGAAGTATTCATTTGGTAATCCAACTTTGCAAGAAAAATTAACGGATGAGAAGAGGTTATTTAGAAATGCACAGGATGACTTTGGACACTGATCAGCTATAAATGATCAAAATCGCTTGGCTCTAGGTAAGCTTTTTCATTAGTTTTGTCTTTATGCTTTCATTTATATAAAGTTTATTAAATTGCATTCTATTTTAACAAATACAATATTTTGTATTCAGATGAATGGTGGGTCACCTATGGAAGTTGTGCATCTAATTTGCAAAAGTTAGCTATTCGTGTCTTAAGCCAAACTTATAGTGCATTTAGGTGTGAGAGAAATTGGAGCATCTTTGAACATATTCATTCTAAAAAGAGAAATAGGTTAGAGCACCAAAGGCTTAATGATCTAGTATTTGTGTACTATAATTTAAGACTACAACAAAGTTTTATTATAAATGATATACAATTTTTTTTATTTACTTGTTTTATAATTTTCAAACTAACAAACATTAAACACAGGTTTTATTTCAAGGGTCGGAACTATGATCCTATTGACTTTAAATTGTTTGGTGACAATGATGCATAGGTGTTAGTTGATGAGTCATCAGAGTTAACTAGTGAGGAATTGGAAACTTTTTATCGTGAATTGGCATCATGTTTTATTCAAGAAAATGATAATGATGGTGAGAAATTATTTTATTATATAGTTTATGAATAAAGTATTATTACAATTTCAAGAGATGTGATTTATCTTTTTAACTTTATAGATATATTGAACTTGGAAGATTTAGAGAGTGATGATGGTGAAAGTGATGAAAATGATTTCAATGCAAAGAAAGATGGAAGAGATGGGAATATTGTAACTCAAAGAGATTTTTTCAAATATCGACATAAATTTTAGTCCATAAGCTTGAATCTTTATGTTGTCAACTTATTTGTCACTTCAAGATTTTTTAATAGGCATTGATTTTGGTTGTTGGACTTGGACATAAAATAGTTATCTGTTTATTAAAACTTTTTATTTTACTAGCAGATATAGAATGTTTTATTTTAAAGTTTAAATTACTTATTATTAGTTTGTGACTTTATGCAATTAAATCTTTATATTCATGAATATTTTTTGTGGGATTATAGTTGTGTTTTATTGATATTTTGATGTTTATAATATTGAAATATATATTATCAGGATCATTTTTGCATTACTGAACATAAGTTAATGAATGTTAAATTTTTTGTTCTGAGCATTGACCCATCGATTCAACTATTGACCCATCGGTTCAACTATTGACCCATCGGTTCAACTGGTGATCCGGTGACCTAGTATCATGTCTAGGTTAATGTTCGGGCCGGGTTTAATAACATTGGGGCCAAGAGCCCCAGCAGCAAGCCTTTTCCCTTCAAATTAATTTCGAGGTGGTGAAAAAGAATAATCCGACGCAATCTCAACAAATGATCGCACATGGCAACCCTTCACTTAGTATGGTCCGTGCCACAAATATGGTAGTTAATGCCAGCGATAGGCGAATCATGCTCTGCACTACATTCGAAGCAGAGGTTCTAGAGCTTCTGACATGTGGAGGTGGTTCAAATTCTAGCCATCCCCTACCAGAAGGTATACAATTTTTTGGAAATATTTGCCGAAGTCATGGATCAGATTTTGGATCAGATCACTTCATCCTTACGCCTCGGGTTATAGCACGATTCAATTCCAAAATCACTCAGGACAACATGACAACTAGAGACGAATGAAAGTTCGAAAAGAGTTCTCTTTATTAAATGGAGAGCTTAGTTACACGTAAAAAAAAAAGAAGAAAAAATACATTATTCCAATCTCAGAATACTGGAGGAAAGACCGGCACCAACTACCTCAGGACCTACGGTGATGTGTAAGGATCGGTGCTAGCTTCAGAATGACCTTCAACGATGCACAAAGCTAATCCGATGCCATCGTCATCTACCTCACCAGCTTGAATTATTCTGATCTGGGGAGCCACATCGACTTCAATTTTATGGGTGAGCGTCTTGGTGATTTCTACGATAATCCCAATGCCATCGTTCATTACAGCAATTAGGCTTTCATCTGAAAGGTCAGCATGCAGAGACTCAATACTTACATCAAGGGAGTGAGCCTGGATCATCAATTTATACTTGTTGAAGCACATAATAACAGCCATTCTACTGGCTCTCGCCATGGCCTCGACCCCTTTTTTCTCCGGTCTGGATGCCTTTTTGTCAATAGCCCGGACTATTACCTCCTAAACCTCGAGTTTGCATCGAAGGTCTTATGTGTGGGTCCTTTCATCTTCTAATAGGTCCTATATGTACTTCACCCTTGATGTGGCTAGCTGAAGTTAGGCCTGTAAGTTAGAGGGCTTCACAGAGGCCCACTTTTGGATTTCGGACACCTGAGCCTTCTCTACAGCAAGTTGATCCCTGGTGTTCTAGAGCAACTCCTTTAAACAATTGACCTCGTCTAAACCTCTGAAGCTCCTAGCCAAAGTATCTACTCTTCCAACAATGGAGATTCTCGAAGGATGAATCTAGGTGAAGGCATCGCCTCAGTTCCTCTTCCTTTTTTCTTCATCCAAGGCCTTCCTCAGACATTTTATTTCATCATGAGCCTTTGAGTAATCTCTTTCGACCTTAGTGGCCTGCTACTCAATGTCCTTATTCTTTTTTTCAATTTTCCTTATTTTCTCGTCCAATGATAAATCTTTTCTTGAGCTTCCTGGAGAGCTTCCTTGCAGTAGTCAATCTCTTTGACCAGTTCAGTGTTGGCAGATTTTCCTACCCAAGGGCATACTCAAACCAATCCACTCTCCATCACAGTGAGTTCTTTCTTGAAGAAAGCAGTATCAGAAACCCTTTGCTCCTCTTCTGAGTGTGCGGGTTGCACTGGAACTTTTTCGAAAACCTTTTGATGGGTGATCAAAGGACAAGTTTCAGATACCATGGCGAAATCTGCAAAATGGGCCAAATAATGTCCTAACAACACAAAAAATTCAATTAAGGCTAAGGTTGGACAGAACATGGCAGAAAATGAAGAAAGGGATGTGGGAGTCCCTTACCCATATGTACAATCCCAGGACATCTGCCATCTGATACTCGACCTCCTATTCTGTTAGTCACCTGTCAGCCAAAAGAAGAAATCCCCTAACCAGCTCCATAGTGACATCAGGGTTTCCCAACACGAAACTAGTAGAGGGCATTAGCCAAGGACAGGCGAAAGTGGATGTTGGTGGAAATCTCCTCAAAGGACCCACCGTCTCTGTTGGAATCTGCTCCGGTGGGTTGGCATCACCACCCGTCGGGGCCAAAGGATGAGCGACTAGTGGGTTGGCATCATCACCTGCCGGAGCTAAGAAATGAGCGACCGAACCGAATGCCCTAGCCCACTTCTTTTTGGACAATCTCTCGAGTGCTTTTATCTTCTAGCCTCATCTTCTTAACGGGGGTCTTGGAAGTGTTGGAAGAAAGTCACCGGAGGTTTTATTGTGGAAGTTCTCTGGGCAAGTTTCAAAGATGAAAGGTTGAACTTAAAAAGGGAAAAAAAGAAAGCAAAGAGGCATCATCATTAATTTAAAATTTGTACGAGATCCAACAATCCAGATAGGCTAACTGGTCACTTTAAACTTTGCAGCAGCTAGAAGCTAATGATGTGTAGGTGATACCTGCATTAAATGAGGGACATAATGCCTTACTAAGATGCGAGTATGGGCGTTCCCAAGTCCGAGGCTTGGCTTCAAAGATACTCCCTTATCTAACCTATTTCTAGATCAGACTAAGGAGTGGAGGGGCAAGTGTTACAGGGTTACTATTGATGCCTCAGATCTATGATCGAGAACTATCTGGAAGGCAATAGACACTCATGCTGACCCATTTTCCAACCCTTATGCCAGGCCGATACATTGCTACAGTTAGTTGTTTTTTACCTCAAGTTCTATTTGAGACACTCTAGTCATGTGACCCACCCTTGAAACTTTTAACGGCGAGTCTCCAACACAAGCAAAAACCACCCATGCCATGCAAATAAAATCAAAAGTGACAACCACGCCCCAAGCAGGGAGCAGATGAGGACTAAAATTCCGTGCTCGTAACAGCATGACTAACAACCCGATATTCTCGAAATCACACGATCTTTTAACCATCTACTACAAATAGCCAAAGTCCCGAGGATCCAAATGAAATCTTCCTACTCACTACTTCCCTTCTGTTCTAGATATTTGACTTGAGCATCGAAAGGTTCTCACCGAAACCAACCCCAGCAAAGGACTTTTTTACAGGTCTCTCTAGTTCGGGTTCCATCAACCGACCACTTCTCCGACCTCGAGTTGGAATCTGCAACAACAGATTAATGCTAGAAGGGCCCTACCCATTTTCGAAAAGACAAGTGAGCAACCATTCGAGATGGTGCGTAGAATCTTCTCACGGCATTCCAACGCGCCTTGTCAAAAAACAAGGGTGCCCGTGCCAACAACGAGGCTCCCGCATCACCTCACAATCGGCATCACCACCTTTGCCTACCACAGGAATAAGTGCGAACCAATTTACCATATTGGTCTAGCAAGTGCATGCTTTGATCATTGCAATTCATACCATGCAGCAAAACAACAATTCACGGTAGGAGACATCCTGCTCCATAGCAACCACCTCCAACCATAGTTTAGCAACCTCAACCACCTCCCACGATGTCTCGACCTCCACAAAATCCAGAGCAGGAGAGGCAAACACGATAAAGTAGGCCCAGGAGTTCGGGGCAGGCTAGGAAGCGATCACCCACTCCCCACTCCAAAAAAGACCACCCCCAGGAGGTCACCATCTCAGCACTCTGAGGCTTGCAATCCCAAGGACGCCGATTTGGAGTGGCATTTTCAAGAGATGAACTAAAGGACCAAGACATTGCAAAATCAAGCCTTGGTCCATGATGAAAGGCTCGGCCTCAACATCTATCCGCCTTTTAGCACCCGCATAATGCAAGAGTCGATGCCTGCAAACTTCAAGGTCCCTAATCTGGAAACTTACGATGGGCCAGCAAACCCAGTGGATCACCTTGAGAGTTTCAAGACTCACATTACTCCACCAGGTGTCTAACAAAATCCTCTGCTATGCCTTCCTCTCTATTCTCAAAGGGGCGGCTAGGCATTGGTATTCCAATCTCAAGCTTGACTCGATCGATTCCTTTAAAGAGCAAAGCCAATCTTATGTCTCCCACTTTGTTAGTAGCCAACGATGTCATCGAGAGTCAGACTATCTAGTTAGCATAAAGCAAAGGAGAGTCCCTCTACACGTACCTTAGCCATTTCAATGTGGCGACCTTGGAGGTGTGCAATTTGGATTAGTCCATGGCCATAACAGCCTTAACAAATGGGCTTGCAGAGAAATGCTTTTCTTTTTTCCTTGGAGAAGATATATTCGCAGAGTTTTGCGAAGATGTTCACTCGAGCGGAAAAGTAACCAATGCTGAGGAGGCATACAATGCCCATCCAATCCTTGCTGAGCCTAAGGTAGAGGAGAAGGTGGAGAGTTCAAAAAGGACCCCTTCAAAGGGGAACAATTAGAGAAATCTGAGGACAACATCCCACTCAAGGAAAACGACCATTTTTAGCAATTAAATACATGAAACTCCAACTATCAGATGTTCGATCAACTAGCCAGCCATTATAGGGAAAGGAAAAAAAAAAGATCAGCCTATCACAAGAGATGTCGTACTCCAGGCTCTTGAAAAGCCTCAAACCTTGTGGAAGTCCTCTCTCGATCCCATATATCCATGTTTCAAATACCATCACTACTACCCATTCCTGCCCAACGCTCCTTTGTTACAAGTGAAAGCTGGAATGACGATTCCTATGTCAGATTACTCTGTTCATTATATAAGTCAAGATTCTGTTTGGTTGACTTAATATGGAATAGACTAGAATTGAAATGTAAGATGTGATATAGTCCCCTATCTCTCATCATGGACTAATTTATCCCAATTTTCACAAATAAAGCCCTCTAACTAGAATAAATAATACCAGAGCAACCCTAAATTTGCAATCTAGGGCCAAGGTTATCCCACACCTTATCCAACCTTAATTCTTGAGCAGACAAGACATAATCGGTTCAATGCCAATTATGATAGGATAAGTTATTTGATTCCATGACCCCTTATTCCCCTATATTCCTTGAAACTATTGGGCTTACTACTTGTGTTTTGGGCTAGCCTCATGTGGAGCAGCCCACACCATGCTAATAGGTGTTGGGCATGCGAAGACTGAAAGAATAATGCCCTACAAGCCAATTGCATAGTTGATATGATGGGACATTTTATATTTTCTTCCTACTCATGTAAATGATATTAATTGAGAGGCAGTATATTTTATCATATGCTGCATTCCAATGTTTGCGGTACCATCCCGTACCATCCGGTATGGGACGTACCGTACCGTACCGACCAAGAGCCAGTACGGTTCACATATAAAAAACGGTTCAGCACCCCGGACCGTTAAAAAAAAATTTATAAATAAATTCCGTACGGTATGGTATTGTAGCGTACCGTGCCGTACCACCCGGTTCAGCCTGGTTCGGGCTCGATTTAGCTCGATTCGGGTCTGGTTCGGTCTGGTTTAATAATCATTGCTGAAGAGGAAGAAAATTTTTTTATCATTTTTTTAGCCTCAGTAAATGTATCGGTACGTACGGTATGGTCCGGACCATACCATATCGGTAGTTGACCGGTACGGGTCCCAGTACCGGTTCAACGATCCTTGCTACATTCTATTTATATTTAATTATGATGAACCCCATAGATTGAAGCAATGATTTTAGGACCATGATGAGATCATGCCAGTGAACTTAAAACCTTGATAGCCCTAATCTAAAATCTTTGTAATTACAGGATCATCGAGTCAGGGATCGATGATACCGAATAGATTGGCACATCCTATGTATGCTCTCAACAAAGAGGATAATTGATCTAACAATCACTTAAATGATGACACTAACACAAGGATGTGGGTGATCATCAAAGAGTAAATTCACTGGACTGACCTAAAAAAAATATTTAATAGAGCCTTACAAGCATATCAATAAATGTTTCTTTGGTAAGAGTGGTGCCTGTGATCCTTAAACCTGAGATCACCATGATATCTTGTATACATAAATCTATGTTTTGGTTCATACCCTAGCATGGTGCAAGATATTATGTGAATGGTGAAATATACATGGAGATTGTGAGTGGTCAACAAGAGATCGATCACTCCTTGTAAAAGGAGAACATCTTATATGATCTCATAGGATGATAACTCAGGAGTCTTTGACCAAAGCAAGAAGAAAATCAGAAAAAATTTCTAATATTTCATCAACCGAGTCATCATTATGAATTGAGATATATATGATCAGATATTTGGACTTCACATGATTCCATGCTTATGACCTTTTTAGGATGTTGTAGATCGAAAGATTGAATTACACGATAACTAGCCGTGGAAGGGTGATTTGGTAATTTTACCAAAAATTTATATCTTCTGGGTAGTTATGATACGTTGCTAGACGTCAATCTTGGCTTGTGGACTTATGAATTAAAGAGTTTAATTTGATAATTAATTAGAAGTTCTAATTAATTAGTACTTTGGGTTTAACCTAATTGATTGAATTTGAATTAAGTCTACTGCTGGCTAGGTATGGAACCCCTAGCCCTAGCCCTAGCTAGCATCGAAAGGCTATGAAAACGGTTTAACAAGGGTGTTATGATGATGAGGAGCATCAACGACTACACTAGCCATGGAAGCTTTACCATGTCACGAAGTTCCTTGAGCATTAGCCACTACAAGAGAACTTAGTAAAATGAATGGTTTCTAAAGTAGAAACCATTTGACAGAAAATGGAGTATACACAAGCAATGTGCTTGTTTACCAAGGGAGATACATGATAATGTGATAGAATTAGAGCATATTGCATGAAGTGAAGTGATTTTTATGGTAGATGAATATTTATTCAGCAATGTAAAGGAAAGTGTTTATAGAATAGTAATAAGGCTTGCAATCTTGTATAGCTCATAATATTACATAATAAAAAGGGCACAAGAAAATAAGATGAATAGTAGAAATAAGAATGTTGAGATGGACACATGGTAAAACTAGAAAGGAGTACGCCAGAGTAGTAAGAGTTGCATTGATTAAAGGGGTGCCAACAAGTACAGTTGGTATTTTGGATTTGGCATCAAAGACCTAGATTCAAGTCCCACCCTTAGCTCAATTTAAGCCAGGACTTCTCCCATCCTAGTACTTAGAGAGAGAGAGAGGGGGGGGGGAGAAAGAGTTGCATTATTAAGAATAAAGTGATGTGTGAAAATGTATTTAAAAAAAAAAAAAAAATCCTCGAAGAATATAGAATGGAGGATAACTTTAGACTTTATTAAAGAATGTAAGGAGAGGAGGGGAAGACATGCAGCATGATGGATGGAAGTTTTGAAGAAGTATAGAAAAAATCTTAAAAATAATATCGTAGATAATCCTAAAAAGGAATGCTTGCTGAATGGAAATTTATAAAGCTGGTCTCAAGAAGCTTGAAAAGGCTTGATGGTTATAATGATTACCAAAAGGTGAAAAAGAAAAGAAACTGAAATTCATCAATAAAAGAGACAAGTGTTCCTGAATATTTACAATGACATGAAGACACCTATGGCATGAGAACACAACTTCCTGACCTACCACTAATACGTAAGAACAAGATTTTTCATGCTTAGCTAAACATACACTCAAGTCATAACCAATAAATGCAATACGACACAAAGTGTCATTCACTTTATCGTGAATTGCTCCACAAGCTCAGTTTAAGCCAAGAGTCTATTCAATGTATGAATGATGATCAATTGGTCTTGCTAAAGCTTAAACATTTTTTGCGAACAATGGGGTTGGTGACACTTTTCCAAGTTCAACTCAAACTCTCCTGTGCAAGTACAAAGGAGCAAGGTTTCAACCAGTGAACAGAAGTCCTGTTGGCCTTGGTCAAAGCAATTAACCACAAAATGTTATAAAATAGATGAAGAACAAAGGGAATATGCCAAAGATAAACAAGTGGTGAGGCTGAAATTTCATCTAGTGGATAGAACTAGCAAAGATGGAACATCATAGTATGCTCTCACACAAGCTGGCATGTGCAAAATGGTAAAAGCACAATCAGCAATGAATGCTAGTGATGTCAAATCCATGACACTGACATAGTAAAATCCATTCTTGCACTTCGGCCACTAAGAGCATGAGGAAAGTAGATCCACCTTTTTCTTTCCTCAAACTAATTACAGATGCCAATAGATGAAAGTCACTTTAGATCAAATGAAGCCTAACGCAGAGTAAATTATTATACAGTGCAACATATTAGAAATCACCAACCCCAAAGATGAACTAAATAAAAAGATTTACCAAAAACAGAATCTTATGCAGTCTAATCAAGATAAGCATATAAATACTGGATTGGAAAAAAATGCAAAAGAAGAAACATCATAGAAACAGCTCAAAGAAAAAAAGTCATTAGCTAGAGAAAGATGCAGAATAAGTTCTTAAAGTGTTTTTGTTTAACAGAAAAAGAAGTTTTAGGATGTGTCACCTGACATTGTTCCCATCCGTCTGAAAGGAATCAGGCTTTGACCCAAGCTTCATAAACTTCATCGTGGTACAAAACAAAAAAACACCCTTCACTTCTATGACACAAAGCAAACCGCCCACCCCACCTAAACTGATAAAGAACAGCTACACAGCCACCCTGCATCCCCACTAATGTAAAAAGACGCGCAACAAAGAACGCTGCCAAGTGTGCAATTACAAGATGATGGAGCGGACTTCCAGATAGAAAAGGATGCAAAGCTTCCAACCAGGTCTAGACCTAAATGGCAATTCCACTCGTATGAGGAGAATATCCAGAGATGCCGTCTAATGGAAGAAGGTATATTGTTTCCCTAATCTACAGCAGAGCCCACGAGGTCCAGGAGCTAATGGTCAGGCACAAGAAACAGGCACAGGCTCTCTAGAGTAGTAAACAATTAAAAGAGAGCTGAGACACACACAAACACTAAACTGGCACCTCCACCCTCCCTGCCATTTGTTAATGGATTTCTCTTGATTTAAACTGTGTATAGTGTTCTTCAATTCTTTCTTATTTCTTCCACATGTTGTTCCAAAGATCTGTAAGACCTAGTGTCCCATGCTTCGATGCTTATGTCATTGCATCCTTATTCCTCCTGTCAACTCCCAACTCGTGTGATCACAACTCCTGCAAGACCAAAACAACGCATCAAGTGACGAGAAGGAGACTACGGAAACCACTGACGCGGGGCATTGTTTAACAGGGAGAAGGGGCTACAGAGAGACCAAAACAACTGCTTTCTTTGAAGGAATCTTATGAGTTCGTAAAAACCAACATCTGAAGGCATATAGAATAACTACAAATATATGGATGTCAAGAAAACATGTGAGACTGCAATAGTATTCCAGTGGTTATTAGAAAAAAATCCATAAAAAAAAAAAAAAAATGCTGCCTTTTAACTCAAACAAATGAAAGAAATGGCATATGGAGTGGAGATCGGGGGAGAAGCATAAATACAATAAAGTATAGTAACAGTATAGGTGAAGCAATTGCAAACCATGTGATATTATGGATCAAATACGTTAAATAAATATTTGTATTTTGGAAGTTGGGAAATATACCAACTCATTTATCAATTCCCAGGCAAAAGAGGTTGATTTGTAAGAAAAAAATAGTGCAAATCCTTAGGAAGTCCAGACTAATAAAACCAAAACCCAGCATAAATAAGGAAAACCACAAAAAATCTGACATGTTAGAGAAGAAAATGATGAAAACAGAGAAAACTCACACACAAAGAGCAAGAGAAAGAAGAATGAACCAACCTCCAAAGTGTATGAAAAAGGCCACCAAAACCAAGCACTAAAACCCACCAGCAACACCAGAATACAAAGCCAAAAACCAACAAGACCAGGACCATTAGGAATAGCAGAGTAATGATAATTTTGAATAAGAAGAAAAGGGTAAAGGGAAACCACCTTAGAGTCGTGAACTGAGCTCCAGTCCTCTAAGGATTACTCTCCATAGGTGCACAGCAGGAAACCCATGATGACCCCTCCCATGACCACACCTCCTCTCTGCGTGCTGTCAGTCCCCTTACTCCCCCAAACCCACTGTTGAACAGCAAAAGCAAAAGAACAGGCGAGCTCAAATCCAATGACCACAAGGATCCAAAGAACAAGCTTTGAACTCCTCTTTTACCAAACCTCTCACTCCCACTCGCTCGCTCACTCTCTCTCTCTCTCTCCCGAGCAGGGGAGGTTTAAACAACATAAAAAGAAAAAAAGAAAAAGAAAAAGGCTCTACTTTTTTTTCTCTCCTTTCTCTCCTTTTTTTTTTTTTTTTTTTTTTTGGATAAAAAAGCCATCATTTATTTCTTTAGAACTACTGCCCACCCACAGACTCTTCCCCCCCCCCCCCCCCCCCCCCTTCTTTTCCTCTGCCGAGAGTTAAAAGATGAAGTGACATTGGTGCCCCTGGTTTTATTGAAAAATGTTGGAGTATGCTAATTGAGTATTCAGGATTCATATAAATCTTTTTTTTTTTTTATGATGCATTCAATTCAATCTGGGAGTGGTCAATAAAGAATGTCAACTACTCTTCTTTTTAACTCGTCCCAAGTCCCAAGACTTCACAACTATTTCTTATCATGAAGGCCACCACCTCAAACAAGCCTGCTTTTTTTTTTTTCGGGGGTAAAAAAAACAAGCCTGCTTTAATTGATGATGCCCATACCCTTTTTCTGCCTGCTGCCATATCTTTAACAGGGCTCTGTCATCATTGATATGCTCAACTAATGTGCTCTTGATGTTGTTAAAATATAATTGATCTTGAAAATGCTATTATTATTTTGTTTGATGTAAAAAATATGTTAGTAGATTATCAAGAAAAATAAGAATAATGTTAGCAAGATAATGATTAATCAAGTAAATCTTAAATGTAAATTTTCACTATTCTTGTCAATAAGGTTGACTGAGTTGTTTTAGGATTGCATAAGTTACTAATGAGATTGATGGCTTCAGTTATATCTGAAAAAATGTTTATCTTCTTGAGCAACAAAGCAAGATAGTAATAATATATCTTTTTTCTAAGAACAAGCCTCAAAGAGACTGAAACTAACTGAGATAAAGTAGACTAACAATAATATATTTACTTATCACTCTAGAATTTTGCTTCAAATTGACTAGAGCATAGGAGATATATCTTTGTAAACTTGTGACTTATATCGCCTGAATATGGAAAAGTTTTCCCCTACCACTGAGCTCTTTAGATTCTTTCTTTCAAAAAACAATGCAGTCCATTTTGTTCTTTAGGTACCTCGATTACCAGAAGTATCATGCACTTATTTAGAACATACTACTGTGCTTCGATTAATAACATAAAATGATAGCAACTCCCTGTTGTTGTTGTTGTTGAGGACCATAGCATTAATTAGTACTGAATTAGATGAGGCTCTACCTACTACTTGACCATTGATATTCCAAAAACAATTTCTGGACTCTGTATAGGCTGCAAGGCAATGGAGGTGGTCATGTTGCTTCCTAACATTTATGCTCTACTAAAACTTAACACCAAAAATATTATTTACTTTCATGGCCAACCATGATCTAACTATCTAATGTAGAATCTTGTGAATAATATGCAAAGTGACACACCAAATTGTCTAATTCTATGGAAAGAAATGCTTTCTCTAATATTAGTTAAACATGAACCCATCAAGTATTGCTTACAATATTTGACCTTACATGGGAAGCTCCTCATCCCAAATTCTAGTTCAAGTTTCTGTTTAGAAAGTATTGGTTAGCCGCCTCCTCTCAGTCCAACGGTCCAACCACCATGGCTAATCATTGTTTGTCTTCTTCAACTCCTGCGTAATCTTAGATTCCACCTCCTAATGATGAACTTCACCTCCTCAGGCCCTGTGGATCATTTTTGCCCACATTTCATGTATCAACTCCACATGCCATAATCTCCAAAACCCAAAATGGTACAAACCACATAAATACTTCTAAAACCAAAGACAAGTTTATCATAATCTCCACTCTTCTCCATGATGATGTTTACCTTTCTTAATTCACTAATCTTCTCTCTTAACTAAAATCACATGCCTCTTCCCAATAAAGGTGGCCAGTAACACATGGAGCTGACACCAAGCTCAAATGACTGGGAATCTGTTTAGAAAGCATTAGTACGATGCTTGCATGCACTCTGCATTTTTTTACTTAAAATCAAAGATTAGGCAATGTGTTTGGTGACATGTCGGTGATTTTTATTGTAAAATTATCTGTAAATAAGCATGAAATCTAAAATCACAAGAAATAATCACATATGAAAAGAATTAAATATAATAATTTATGTGGTTCGATTTTTGACCTATCTTCATGGATGTAAAGAGATTTTACCATATCAAAAAATGGAATACAAAAGAATCAGCAATAATCTTTACGGTATGTATCAACTTAAATAACAAAAGACGTGCTATCAATCCTAAAATAATAAAAAAAAAAATCAAAATATCCAAGTAGACCAACTAAAATTTAAAAATAGATCAGGTCAGTACTATGGAGACTACGTGTGAGAACTAGGCCATTGGGCTAAAGTTGGCAGGCCTAGCCAACTTCAACCAAAAAAAAAAAAAACACGTCTGTGAGAACCGGAATAGAGGAGTTCGATTTCCCCTTATCCGGCCGGAAAACCCGCCAGAACTCATGGAAGGGCAGCCGTAGAGGAAAGGGACTTCGTCGGTATCATGTTTGGGATGGATCGGGATTCCGATTGATGGAATTTTTCTTTCCCAAATAGCGAGGAAACCGTTGTATCTTTTTTAAATATCTTCCCTCGTCGGCTCAAATCAGATCCGGATCGAGCTTCCACCTGAGGTCTCTTGTTGTCACCGGTGAATCTTTTCTCTCCTTTAATCCAGTTTTAGGGAGGATTAAATTGGGATGTTTGTTGATCTATTGTCAGTTTGGTTTTTGCTTGGACCGTGCATCGATAGTGGCCACGCCGCCGTCTCCCTCCGATAAAGCAAGCCTCCTCCCGGTGACCGCCTTCCTTGGTCACCGGCAACCATGGAGGGTCTCGATTTGGTTGAGCCGAGAGAGGAAACAGGGGGGTTTCCCTGTTTTGGACTATGCGGGGAATAGAGAAGAAGAGGAAGTGGGAAGAAGAGAGGGAAGGAGAAGAAGAAGAAAGGAGAGGGAGAGGAGGAGAAGAGGAAAGGAAGAAGGGGAAAGGAAAAAATAATTAGAGAGAGAGGGGGGCTATTCGGTGGAGATGAAGGAGAGAAGGAAACGAGGGAGAAAAAAAAGGAAAAAGAAGAAAGAAGGAAAGAAAAGAAAAAGATAAAAAGGGCAAAAGGAAAAAGGAAAAAAATAAAAATAGAGAAGGAAAAAAAATAATAATAACAAATAAGGGGAGGAGAGAGAGAATGAGGAGAGAGAAAGAGAAGAGAGAAGATGAGGAGAAAGAGGAGAGAGAAAAAAAGAGAGAGAAAGAGGAGAGAGAAAAAAAGAGAGAGAAAGAGGAGAGAAGATGAGGAGAGAGAAAAGACGAGGAGAGAAGAAAAAATAGAGAAAATAAAATAAATATTAATTACATGAGAGTGAATCGGGAAGTCTTCTTTCTCGAAATTTATACGGTCAAGGTTTTATGGGTGAATCATAGAAGAATTTATGAATAAAAATTACTTATTATTGTAAAGGATCAGCTTTCTAAGTAAGAAAGTATTGAGCGAGCTCCAAATACAGACTAATATCTGATATACTAAGATCAGCTTCTAGAAGGTAAGGATCTCTGAACCTGTTCATTAGTTATATATATGTGTTTATTATGATATGGTTTGATCCGTACGCATATGCATTGGCATGTATGATTTGTTTTTTCATGGTATAGTTGACTTTCTATGATTGACAGTACGATTGTTGTTATTTATATTCCTGTATACCATGTTTTATCAAATAAAATAATATTTGTATGGGTTGGACCATGATACCATTTATTGGAAAGCTGTAAATGATATAATTTGACATGATAATTTAACATGATGATGTAGAAGGATAAAGTGTTAACGGTATTTGGACTAGCTATGCTACGTGGTACCGTAGTTACACAGCCTGAGCCACGGGCTTTGTATGTGAGCTAGCTTGACCATATATAAATGGTCGATTATAAGGTTGCCAGTCATAGGCTGAAGTATGATCGTGGCTGGTCCAGAATCCTAAAGAAGAATGATGATTAAATTGAAAACATAAAAAAGAAACATGATTTTACAAAAGGTTGTCATATGTGACATTTGAGTTATTTCGTTGCATGACATGATATACTCTTATCTAATTGCTATTTTCAAATTATTACTATTATTGATGACTATTTGGAGACCTTACTGGGCTGTAAAGCTCACAACCCCCTACTTTCTTCCTTCTCAGAGTTGTGCAGGATATTCGAGCTTGGTAGTGGATTGGATTTGTGATGAAATGATGCGTAGCAAAGATCAGGCTGGACGTAAGGCTGAACATAAATTTTTAGGTGATTTAGTTAGGTTGTTTAGTTAGATCTGTTGCTGATATTTATGTAATAAATTAGTGGACTATTTAATAATTGTAACTTGAATAAATGGATGTTTAATTACTATTCAATTTTTATATAATATTGATTTATTTGATGAGATTTTTGAAGTAAGTGACTCTTCTGTACCTAAGCCTTGCAGATCTCTAGGATAAAACCTAGGGTTTGTGTGGTCGATCATGTAGCTGATTCCGATACTGGATTTGGGGCGTGACACTATACCCCCGCATCCCCGCAAAGAGATCAATGGTGGGCTCCAGGCTTGGTAGTCTAAGCCCTCCTCTACCATCAAAAATCTCCTCAGGTCATCTCCTCAAAATAGTCAGATCGGGTGATAAACTAGACATCCTAATATTCGAGCCACACTCAACGTTATAGATGTAGGAGGTGGAGGATGCATGGTATAATTAGGTTCACAAGATCATGATTTTAATTATACATCCATGAACATGTGTATCAGTAGATCTAATATCCACCTCTCACATGTACTGGTGGATTTAGAAAAGGTGATTATGATAAGAATTAAATTAGAGAGGGTTGGCAGGATTTTCCATTGTAGGTGCCTTGTATATTTTTTTAAAAAAAGAGGTTACGGGAAGAATTGAATGGCAAAGATATTAGGATTTAAAGTGAATCAAATTATATCCATCTAGATCTATTTTCATATTGAAATCTATTTAGATATGGATAAAAATCTAAGCATTCAGCTAATATTTATATTCATATCTATATCCATTAAAAAAATGGATATGAATATGGATAGACAACTATCCGATCCATTTGTAATCATTTTTAATTTTATATAGAATTCATGATTTTTTTAAGAAAAGTAAATAACTATATTAACATGTTATTAACTTAATTTATTATCTATTTAGTAATATCTCTTTGATTTTATGGATATAAAACTTAATCATTCAACTTATATCCATATTTATATCCATACTTCCGATATCCGAATTATATAAGTTTTTGCATTCCACTAACATCCATATCCATATTTATTTTTATTAAATAAAATAACTATAAATATTGATATATTAGTATTCGATCCTTTTTCAGTCCTAAAAGATATATATAATACTAGGTTTTCCATATAGATACCCTTTATCAATTTAGAAAAAGTTATTGCAGTAAGAATTGAATGGAAAAGATATGGTACTCAATTTTTCCTATAATAGTGCCATGTGTCCATCTAGATAATGTGACAATGGTGTGAATTGAATATGGATCAAGATATCATTTTGGAATTTGGATTTTCTCGCTTTTGATGCCATGCATCCAATTGGAAATGCTGGCTATGCTAAGAACTGGATGGAAAGATATGATACTAAATTTTGCCATTGTTGATGCCATGTATGAAGAATATTTTCAGCTATAAATTGGATAGCCATTCTTCTGGATTTGAATGAGACGAAGAAGATAGTGGTTGTAGCAAGTTTGGGGTCATACCATATTTTCCATCTCCATTTGAGTGAGAGGTCAGGATCTCCCCTTTGTCCTTGTCTACTAGCCGGCGTCTTAGTGGTGTCAGGTTGACCTACTCACCATTAGGTAGGAAGAGACTATGAAAATCTAAGCGTCTTGAATCGAACATTACCTGACGAGGTGGGAACCTGCGGGGGTAGCTACACTGGGATTTATCCTCCCATCCCTTTTTTCTTACCAAAAAAAAAGTGGACCAAAAGGGGGAGCTTGATCTATCTGTTTTTCATTCTATCTATCCTTCTATCTCTTCCCAAATCTCCAGCTATCTTAATCGTTGAAGGGTCCTGCGCCAAGCCACCTTTAGTGAGAGCAATTTTTTCTTTTACAGGTCTCTGATGATGGCAAACCTTGTGAGTGTCCAGCTAATCTCCAGTTTGATTTCGTTCCAGCTACTGGAGGGTTGCAGCAATACTATCCATCATCTATTAAGCACCAAGTAATTTTGTATGATGATACTTTGACTAATCTAGGCTTCTTATTTATTTATATTTTTTAATTCTTATAGTTAAAATCTAACAACTGTGTTCTAGTGCATTAGACTCTTGTTATTTCAGAGCCTCTTCTCTTGCATGTGGAGAGGCTATTTTCGTATTTCGAATTTGTAGCATCCAGGTTATAATGAAGCAACTTTAATGATGTGTAAATCCCTTTTATTTTAGAATCTATACAAAGTATAATTCTTCTACCATAATTTCTAGAAAAAAAAAGTAGAGGAAGTCATAGCACTATATATAAATTTTGTTACTAAAAAGGCTAGTACCATTGTCCTCATATGGCTTATAAGGATATCCTAATATAATTAAATCCAGTCTTTGGTATCCATAAATTAGAATTAGTTATCAATATCTTTATACTCTTTTTTTTTTGCTTTTTCCATGATCTATTATTTCATTCACCTTCCTCGGTTGAACTAGGGACCTACCTATTGGCAAGAGCTATTCCATTTGGGAAATTCTGGTTGGTATAATTTATCAAAAAAAACTAAAAATCAATAAACCTAGTAAAATTCAATAAACTTAGTCAATAAGTTTATTGACATTTAGCTAGGATGCATTTGGTTTGCCATTGAAAAATGTACTTTTTTTTTGCTTTATGGTTTTTTGAAAGAAAAATTCAAAAACAATAACGTTTAGTAACACCACAAGAAGTAAAAAGTAAAAATCAAAAAATAGAAAATAATCACTTTTTATAGAAAGCAAGATTTTCTTGCTTCTTAAAATTTGCTTTCTTGCTTTTAAAATAACTAACAAAAAACCTTAGTAAGCACATGCATGCATGCATCTATGCATGCATATATACATATATACATGCATGCATGCATGTATGCATGAATATATATATGTACATGCATATATGCATGCATTCATACATATATATATATATGCATGCACGCATGCATACATACATCCATACATGCATATATATATATATATATATATATATATATATATATATATATATCCATCATGCATACATATATACATGCATGCATACATCCAAACATATACATACATACATACATCTATACATGCATTTATATACACATACCTCCATACATGCATACATTTATCCATACATGAATACATACATACATGCTTACATGCATGCATATGTGCATACATACATTCTTACATGCATATATACAAGCATGCATATATACATACGTACATACATGCATACATATATACATACATGTTATTGGATTTATTAAATCTTTTGTGATTTATGATTTTAAGTGAATGGTGATCTTGTGAATATTTTTATTTATTTTATAATTGTGTTGATTTGAATCATTCATATCTTGTTCTACTTGATTGGCCCATATAAGGCAAGACCTAATGAGCTTACCTAAAAAGCTTGAGAATGATATATTAATGATCTATTCATTGGAGCTTCCTCATTTGGCTCCTTTTGTTAGACTAGTCGTTATGAAGCTTCCTCTTGTATCCCATCTTTCTCTTTAGATTCTTCTCTTCCTGTTATAGCTAGTCTATATATTAGTTAGAATGGAAGAGAAAAAAATAAGAATATATATAGATAGACTTGGCTACATTCAAAAAATTTAGAGTCAAATTTGATCAGGTCCCCTACTTCCAATTTGCTCAGATCCCTACACAGAAAAAGTAAAAAGTTAATGATATATTAATCGTATAAAATAAATAAAAATAAAAATAAATAAAAACACTTCAGAATAAATACAAACACTTCAAAATTAACAGAAACAATTTTGCCTATTTGAATTTATGTTTATTTTGAAGTATTTTTGTTTATTCCAAAAAAAATTATATTTATTCTAGAGTATTTGCATTTATTCTGAAAAAGTAAACTATCCATCATTAATAGTTCCAACAACCACCAGCAATTATTAATATACCATTAATGGAAGTGAAAAAGTTTGTATTTATTCCAAACCATTTGCATTTATTTTGAGTATTTTTGTTTATTTCTTTTTGTATTTATTCTGCACCATTAATACACTATTAACTTTTTACTTTTGTTGCATAGGGATCGGTGTAAATCAGATGGTAAGGGACTTGATCGAATTTGACTCCAAATTTTTTCGAATGTAACCAAGTTCATCTCTCTATATATACACACATATTCCACTGCTTTCTACTACTCTCTTGCTTTCCTATTTTGCTAGGCCTTGAAAGCTTCTTTGGTATGTATATAGCCTCCTTGAAGCCGTGCCGATAAGGAAGAATGAGTGGTCATCCACAGGGTCATTATATCTCTAGGAGAGGCCACCAGTAGCCTTACATATAGGGGGATGATATTGCTTCTAAGATAGCACCTTTAGGCGTGCCTTGATTTTACACTATTTTCTAACTTTTTCAATTTAATATTTCATTACTTTAAAAGATAATTGTTTACAATTCTATTTCATATATCTTTTGCCTATTATTTCTTTTCTAACAATATAGAAGCAATAACCATTGGCATTTGATAGATCTTCATCATTTAGATTACAAAAGTGCTACATAGTTGCATCAATTAGAGTTATAATATATTGTATTGCCTTTATTTCTAGATTTTGCATTTCTTCCTTAGATCTTTTATCTAAAATTATAAATTAAAATGAGACCCTTCACCCAACTTATGGATGAACCCTATTCGGCCAAGCCAAACCCTTTTGATAGACATAATTTATTTAGGTTGCAAAACCAAATGAAGCTTTAGTTAACTACCCCTAGCCTAATCTCAGCCATTTTTGACCCCATTGATAATGATATTATTGGGTCCCATCCATTGGGTGTGATCAAGCCCATTGAAGGTGATTGTGGGCATTGTAGGGGTTGTGGGGGAGGTCGAGAAAGCAAGGTCCCCTCTAATAATACCTAGGAATCCAAACTTGCTTGTTCATCTACTTTATCACCATAACTTTTATACTACCATTGTCTAAACTACATCTTGAGTGCCCTCTTTGAGAAGCTCTATGATATTTATTGTGGTGCTAGCCCTACTCAAAAGAGGTACAAAGCCTTGAATTTTATAACATTCAAATTAGTGGACACTTAGCCTATGAATGATCAATTACATGAATTTGAGCATATGGTTGAACAATTTAAATCCAGTGGTGTGACACTTGATGAAACTTTCTTGTAGCTAGCTTGATTGATAAATTGCCCTCATCATGGGCTAGCTATGTGAATAAAATTAATCATATCCAGAGAGTACTCTCTTTTAACTATGTTCTAAACTCTATAAGAATTGAAGAGAAAAATAGAAACAAAGATGAATCTTTAAAGAAAAGCAACCTAAGATTAATATGTTAGAAGATCAGTCCTAACATTGTAGTAACCAAAACCATCATAATAAATTTTAAAATAAAAAAAAAAATCCACTATATCAAGAACAACAATAATAATAACAAAAAATAAAAGCTCGAGAGTGGAAATGGTCATTGTTGCTTCATGTGCGGGAGGACCAATCACTTGTGGCAAATAATTGTTTTTATAGGAAGTCTGCTCCCCCCGTGCCTAAGAAAAATGGTCCAATCACCCATCATCCTCAAGTTAACATGGTGATATCCGGGGTTGGCTCCTCTGAGATAGTCTTTAGGTGTATTCCTTTCACTCTTGAAGTTAGCATGACCATTGAAGTAAATGATTGGTGGATAGATATAGGAGCTAACATTCATGCATGTTTTATTCGCCCTTGATTTTTCACTTCTCAGGTCCCAAGTGGAGCAGTAATGATAGGGAATGATGCATCGATACATGTGCTTGGAGTTGGTCATATTACGCTAAAGCTCACATCTAGAAAGATCTTAACTCTACACAACATCCTTCACATCCCAGAGATTTGAAGAAACCTAATTAGTGGCTCTCTTTTAGTGCAACAAGGCTTTAAACTTATCTTTGAATGTAATAAAGTTGTAATCACTAGGGATATTGCTTTCGATGTAAAAGCATTTTATCTGATAGATTGTTCAAACTTAATGTATCTCCTATATTTGTTAATAATAATTCTCAAATTTTAAATGTTGAATCTTTTGATATCTAGCATGGTTAGCTTGGACATGTGAATCTAAGCTTCATTACAAGACTAATGCATTTGAACTTAATTCTAAAACACAAAATTTTAGATAATAAATTTGAAATTTGTGTTCAAGCGAAAATGCCTAGAAAACCTTTTAAATCTATTGATCGAGATAGTGATATCTTAGAATTGATTCATAGTGATGTGTGACATTGAGATAGTGATAGCTTAGAATTAATTCATATTGATGGTGTGTGACTCGAAAAGAGTATCCAGAGACGGCAATAAATATTTTATAACAAATGACTACTCTAAGTTTTGTTGTGTACTTTCTAAAAACAAAAGATGAAGTGTTTGAAAATTTAAAATATTTAAATCTAAAGCTAAAATCAACAAGAATAAAAATTAAAATCTTAAGATCTAATAAAGGAGAGCAGCATACCTCTAATGATATGACTCAATATTGTCAATATCATAGTATTATTCATGAGGTGACTACCCCTTATTCTTTCTAATCAAATGGTGTAGTTGAAAGAAAAAATAGAATTTTAATGGATATGGTGAATGTAATGATTCTTAGGTTGGATGTGCCCGAGAGCTTGTAGGGGGAAGCTCTTTGTTTCTACATGTTATATAAGTAACAACATCCCATTTAAAAATAATGACAATAGTTCTTATGAACTTTAGAAAATAGGAAACCTAACTTAGGATACCTTAAAGTGCGGGAGTGCTTAGCTAAAGTTAGAATTCCATGTAATAAAAGGAAGAAAATAGGCCCTAAAATTGTTGATTCTATATTCATTGGTTATACCTTAAATAGCAATGCAATTAGATTTCTTTTAATTAATTCAAACATTAGTGCAATTTTTAATAATATAATGATTGAATCTAGAGATATGATGTATTTTGCATATGTCTTCCCTTAGACAATAAGAATATAAAATGAAATCCAAAATGATAATATCAAACTAGTAGCTCTAATAAAATTAGGATTAGAGATAAAGAAACTAATTTGCAACCTAGAAAAAGTAAAAGATCTAGAGAGAGAACTTTGGAGATGATTTTTATACCCTACTTGTAGAAGATATTCCTAATACCTATGAAGATGCTATGAATTTAATTGATGCTCCTTTTTGGAAAGAAGCTATAAATAATGAAATTCAATTTTTCATGCAAAATCAAACATGAAAATTAACTGATTTACCATCCAGATGCAAACCTATAGGTTGTAGATGGTTATTTAGAAAGAAATATAGGCTTGATCGATGGAACCATATATAGAAAAATATAATACTAGATTGGTTGCTAAGAGCTTCACACAAAACATGGTATAGAGTATTTGATGTATATGCGGCTATAGCAACGACAACTACTATTAAGTTGTATCTGGTAGCAGACAATCTATCTAGATTATCACATTTTAGGTAATCTAGATTACCAAATTATCCCCCTTCTCCCTTTCTCTTCCCTTTCATATAACATAATATAATATAATATATTTAATAGTATAATATAATAAATATTATATTTTATAATATAATATGATAAATATATTATTATATTATATTATATTATTAATATATTATATATTATACTATAATATTATAAAATATAATAGAAAATATAATATTAATGTAATATAATATAAATATATTATATCATATAAATTTAATTTATTTAATATATTATATTAAATTAAATATATAATTAATTTAGTTTAATTTATTTAATTTTATATTATATTATCATATTATATTTATATTGCAGTAATATAATATGTAAATTTAATATATTATATTAAATATATATTTTATTTAATATATAAATTTTTATATTAAATTTATTTAATATAAATTTTTTTATTTTTACATAAAAATATAAAATAAAAAATAGTATATATATATATTACTATAAAAATAAAAAAGTTATATTTTATAAATAAAATATAGATTTATTTTAGGGATATTTTAAAATTTTGATTTTTTATTATGTAATATTATCTATATATACTAAACATAGTAATCCATATTTATTACAATCAATATTGTTGGTAATCCATATTACTATCAATTCACATTACCTTTCAAGATTGCCTGACAATGTACCAAAATGCAACCTTAGGGTTCTTCTTATATTTTCATCTATACGTAAACTCATAATTCATCAAATGAATATGAAAACGGCTTTTCTTAATGGTGACCTAGAAGAAGAGATTTACATAGATTAGCCAGAGGGCTTTGTTGTCCATGGTCAAAAATATAAAGTGTGCAAATCAACTAGATCTTTGTATGGACTTAAGCAAGCTCCTAAACTATGGCATGAAAAGTTTGATGCAACTATTTTATCCTATGATTTTCATGTTATTATGACCGATGGATGTGTGTACTATAAAATAGTCAATGATTACAAAGTTATTTTGTGTTTATATATAGATAATTTTCTAATTTTTGGCACCCGTTTGAATGTGATTAATGATGTGAAAAGCTATCTCTATCAAAATTTTGACATGAAAGACTTAAAGCGAGCTAATATGATCCTAAATATAAAAATTATTAAAGAATACAATAAAATTATCATGTCTCAATCTCATTATGTTGAAGAACTATTAAAAAAGTTGGGATACTTTGATTGTTAGCCCGTGTCTACTCGCTATAACTCTTGTGTATAGTTAAAGAAAAGCTTAGGTGAGCCATTGAAACAAAATACGTATGCTATATTAATTGGTTCATTGGGATACCTAGTAAACTTTACTAGATCTGACTTTGCCTATGCAGTCAATAGGCTAAGTTGATACTCTTGGAATCCAAATAGGGATCACTGGGATGCCTTAGAAAATAATCTCAAATACCTTAAGGGTACCATGTCATATGGTTTGCACTTTTGTGGCTACCAAGCTATCCTAGAGGGCTATAGTGATGTTAATTGAATTAGTGGCACTTTAGATATAAAATCTACTTTAGAATTTGTGTTCCATTTAAGATGAGCTGCAATCTCTTAGTTGCCTTCCAAACAAACTATAGTAGCTAGAAGCATTATGAAATTTGAATTGATTGCTCTAGATACCATAGTTAATGAAGCTAAGTGGCTTAAAGAGTTTTTGCATGACATTCCATTATGTGGTATATCTCTTCCTTCTATTTCTATTCATTGAGATTGCAGGGCTATAATTGACAAATGTCCGCAACAAAATGCAGTTGTAAAAATGAATTGTCATATGAAAGTTAGACACAAATCAATAAGAGAGAAGATTAAATATAATGTGATTGCTTTGAACTTTGTGAGATTTGAAAGAAATCTAACTGATCAGCTAATTAAAGGATTACGTAAGATAGTGGTTTTAGAATCATCAAGAGGGATGGGGTTAAGCTCATAAGAAGGTCTTCAGTGATGGCAACCCCACCTAATAAAGATTCAATGGATAGAAACAAATCGAATAGAATACCATGAGGAGCACCTTTTTTTTTTTTTTTTGAACTCCTCATCCCTATGGTTATAGTGCTCTTAAATGCAAGGGGATAGTAAGAGCCTAAGCTTTGAATGGTTTCGAGACCCATGAGGCTAGGTGTTACTTTGCAAATACCCTTTGAGGACCTATTATATGTGTGGAGCTGGGAGGCTACAACCATGGGTAAAGGGTTGTTTCCTAAAACAAGCATGAAGAGATACCTATGCAAGGCCTCTAATAGTGCAACCTGCTTTGAACTACAAAGTAGTTGTACTGTATATGTGACTTATAGAAGTCTAATTCACTGGCCTGGTTTAAGGCAAAGTCCACTATGTGCCTTCAGATGTATATTGTTGATCCTAAGTGGAGGTTCAAACCCAAAGGGTACGTTCACCCATTGCATAGTATAGGGTGCCCAGCATATGAAATTTGTATTTATTGATCTTTGCATATTTTATGATTTTAAACAAACTTAATGCTCTTAAAATCTTAAATCATGTCAGGGATTGTTGGATTTATTAATTCTTTTATGATTTAAGATTTTAAATGAATAGTGATCTTATGAATATTTTAATTTATTTTGTTATTGTGTTAATTTGAATCATTCATATCTTGCTCTATTTGATTGGCCCACATAAGGAAAGACCTATTAATCTTACCTAAAAGCTTGAGAATGATCTATTAATGACCTATTCATTGGAGCTACCTCATTTGGCTTCTTCTATTAAGCAGATGTTATGGAGCTTCCTTTTGTGAGACATCATTCTCTTTGGATTCTTCTCTCACCATTATAGCTAGTCTATATATTAGCTAGAATGGAAGAGAAAAAAATAAGAAAAAAAAATATACATTCCACTTGTCAGGCCATGCCTTTTTGGGCCGATCTATTTGACCCAACACACACAAAAAAAAAGCAATCAGAGAAAGAAGATGGCCAATGAGAGTCTTCTCCTTCTCGTAAACAAATTCCAAATCAAGCCGGATCCTAGAGTTTCTGGCTATAAGCAGGGATTCCCTCCCTTTCTCGAACCCCCACCACCAGAAAACCCCTTCCTCCTGCCATTTTTCCTCCATTTCCTTTTTTCTTGGTTTGGATTAGCTTCATCGTGCCTGTCAAATTCACAGCCAAAAACCTACTAGAAGAATCAAGTAAATCCTTCAAACAACTCTCCTCTTAACTTCTTTGATTCCTTAATCTTGGATTTTAACAAATTTTGCCAAAAAGCTTTGAAAAAAAATTTGACTCCTGAACCCCTATTTTTCCTATCAATTTTTTCTTGGATTCTAATGCCCTTGGTCATCGTCAAATGCTGGACCATGGTCACCCTTTTCCTGGCAAGATCCCTTGGGGTCTTGGGGAATGAACGGGGAGTACAAGATCCTATGTTTTGGTTGAACGAAAGAAGAAAGGAAGAAGAAAAAAAAAAGGAAAAAAGAAGAAAGAGAAAAAAGAAAAGAAATTATTTCCTCTTTCCTCTCTCTTTCCTCTTTCTAGTTTCTCTTTCTATTTTCTTTCTCTAAAAAGTTTCTTTCTCTTAAGAATTAGGGAGGTTGTAAAGGTGGAATCAAGAGATCGATAGGTGGACCCTTGATGAACCTTGGTAGAGGGTTCTATAGTGATAATTGTTATACCAAGAAATTTATTTATTAATATTTAGATTGATTCTGTAGGAGAGTAATTCTTAGGATATGAGGACGTTGAGCAAGTTTCTTAGTACCTAGATCAAGAATTCGAATATTAATTGATATTTAGTATATTAAATTCATCATTAGTAGACGTAAGGATTCATGAACATGATCACCAGTTTATATATATATATTTATACTATATAGTTTTGATATTTGAATATGAGTATTGGCATGTATGATTATTTATGCACTATATATTTTAATTTTTCATGATGGATATTTGTGATTACCGGTATGATTACTTATTTTTTCGTATAATATATTGTATCAAACAAGATTATGTATCTTGGATAATTTGGATCGTAATACCGACTACTGAAAATCTTGAAAAAAATATGATTTGATAACATGTTTGAAATTTGATAAATTGATAATCAAGAAAAGAGGTGCTTGGACTAGCTATGCCACAAGTTGGACCATGGTACCTTGTCGATCATGGACTGAAGCATGATACTGAGATTGCTAATCTATGGTTAAAGCATGATATTAAGATTGCTAGTCACAGATTGAAGCGTGGCACAAAGATAGCCATGAGTAGAAGCATGGTACCAAGAATAGCCCCACTATGGGCAAGAACTGATACTTGAGATTACCAGTCTAGGCTGAAGCATGATCATGATTAGTCTAAAATTCTCAAAGATAATGGTTGATTGATTCAAATCATGTAAATGAGACATGATAATAAGACATAAAATCATAATTAAGTAAAAAAAGGTTTTACTTAATGACAGTGATATATTATTTTTGAATAAGATAGATATTTAGCATTGATTGATGTATATTTTTACATATATTGATTTTAAGTTATCCTGATTACTTGATATAAGATTTTAAGATTTATATTCTATTTGATACTATTTACTATTATTTTTAAATTATATTATATTATATTAGTATGAGTATGTAGAGATTTTTACTTGATGTAAAGCTCACACCCTCTACTATCCTTCCTTCTCAAAGTTGTGCATTGGCTATGGATTGGGTTCGTGGTTGAAAAGATGAATAGATAGAAAGTTATTAATACCGATCGGATGACTGAAGGATGACTGAATTTATAATTATATAAGTTACATTATTTTTTATATTATGTATTAATTTATGAATTATGATCAATAATGAAAATTGAAGTTATAATAGATTTTTAAGGCCTTGCATGACCTCTAGGATGTATTCTAGGATTTTTGCAGCCGGTCGCATGACCGACTCAGGTGTTAGGTTCAGGGCATGACACCACTACTTTTTACAACTCTCTTGTTCTTTTCTTTTGCTAGACCCTAAAAGCTTCTTTGATTTGCATCTAGCCTCTATTGGGTGTGGAGATTAATCCATCCAAAACTAGCTCACAAAGAAGCCCAGAACATTCCAAAATCTAGCCCAAGAAGCCAGACCTGGAAAGAAAAAAAAGGAGGCCCACACAAAATGGGCCAAGCTCAGCCCACCCACATGGCCTAGGAGCGCGAGCACACATGGAGCATGGCCCAGGAAGCATGCACGGGCACACGACCTAGGCCCAATTGATGGACATGCATGCATTTTTTTCTCTCCTGATGTCATGGCATTTGATGGACCCCTTGGTCTATGCCATGGTCTATGGTGATCGGAGGGCATAGAACAGTCAGCAGGTGCGATTGGATGGCTCCCATCGATTCCAACCATGATGAGGCCTGTTCTAACATGTTTTGAGGCATTTTTTGATGCAATCTCCAACGTTAATCATAGATCAGATAGATGGAGTCTTCCATAAAGTCAAAGACAATTCCTACCAGGTTTCTAATTAGTTTTTCATGTAGATTTGGACTCCAATTGCATCTTGTTTTTGGCTTGTATTTGGAGGGAGTCTCAAGCTGAGAACTTTGAATGTGACCAGCATACAGAGAGCAGCAACAAAGCAATAATGAGTGTTTTCTAAGAGAGAAAATAAGAGAGGGAGAGAGAAAAAGAGGGAAGGCAAGAGTTCTTCAACCTAGGATGTTTCTAGGCTTGAGGAGTATCTGTAGAATTTTTTCTTTCTATTGGGGTTGGTTTTGCATCCAAAAAAAGAGGTTTTGTTATTCTTACCTTCTATAAGCTTCCTGTAATTTTTTTTCATAGTGAAAGAATTGTTCTGTACAGCCATGGGCTCCAATTGCAGCTTGTTTTTGGCTTGTATTTGAAGGGAGTCTCAAGCCGAGAACTTTAAATGTGACCAACATACAGAGAGCAGCAACAAAGCAACAATGAGTGTTTTCTAAGAGAGAAAATAAGAGAGGGAGAGAGAAAAAGAGGGAAGGCAAGAGTTCTTCAACCTAGGATGTTTCTAGGCTTGAGGAATATCTGTAGAATTTCTTCTTTCTATTGGGATTGGTTTTGTATCCAAAAAGAGAGGTTTTGTTATTCTTACCTTCTATAAGCTTCCTGTAATTTTTTTTCATAGTGAAAGAATTGTTCTGTACAGCCATGGATATAAGAATAAGAGACTTCGAACCATATAAAATCTCTATGTTGCTTGTTTGTGTTTTATTTTCAAGCTTTTCTTTTTCTTCTCCTATGATTTTTGTATTTTGCTGCGTACCATCTCCTAACAACTAGTATCAAAGCATCGAGTTTAAGTGGAAGTGATGGCATGAAACAAAGGAAAAGTCAAGATCAACAGGTTTGATAAGAAGGATTTTAGATTTTGAAAGATACAAATCGAGGACTATCCGTACCAAAAATCTTTATCTACCGTTGCTGGGAAAGAAACCTGTTATGATGTCACAAGCCGATTGGGATTTACTGGACCACCAGGCCTTGAGAGTTATTTATTTGATGTTGGCCAGGAATGTCATGTTCAACATCTTGGGAAGAAAATGATAGCTAATTTAATGAAGGCTTTGTTCAACATGTACGAGAAGCCTTCGACCTCCAATAAGATATATATTATACATCATCTGTTTAATCTAAAGATGAACAAAGGTGCATCCATTACTGATCACATCAATGAATTTAATCTAATTAATAGTCAATTGAGTTCTATTGATATTAGTTTTGAGGATGAAATTCGTGCTTTAATCTTACTATCTTCTTTACTCGAGAGTTGAGATGCTATTGTGATAGTAGTGAGTAGTTCATGTGATTTAGGCAAGTTGAGATTTAAAGAGATCCAAAACTTGATTCTCAGTAAAGATATTAGGAGAGAAAAATCCAAAAGAAATTCTGATTTTGCTTTAGTTATTCAGAAAGGTAGAGGAAGAACTACATCATGCAACAAAGGCTATGAGAGATCCAAATTCAAGCAAAAGAATTAATCAACTTCGAAGGGTGATGGCTGTTCGTACTGCAACAAGAAAGAGCACACCAGGAAGAACTACTAGGCAAGAAAGGATAAGAGATATAACAAGAATCCATCAACACTGTGATTGAAATAATTGCTGATGCACTAGTTCTCAACATGAACAATTTGATGAAGTCATGGATCCTAAACTCCGAAGCTTCATTTCACTCAACCTCATAAAAGGAGTGTATGCAGAATTACACTACCAGAGACTTTGAAAAGGTTTATCACATTCATGATGAACCTTTGGATATTATAAAAAAGGGTGATGTGCATATAAAGATGCATAATCAGTCAGTATGAAAGTTCAAGAATGTCAGATATGTCTCGAGATTAAAGAAGAACATGATTTTTGTTGGCCAGGTAAATTCAAAGGACTACATCATAACTTTTATTGTTGGCTCTTAGAAGATCACTAAAGGTAATATGGTGATAGCACGAGGAAACAAGTTGGATACCCTATATATAACTAGTAATACAAGAGATGTAGTAGCACTGGCATAGGCAGATTTTGAGTTATGGCATTACAGATTGGGTTATATGGACGAGAAAGGCATGTAGGTACCGTCGAAGAAGTGAAAGTTAGCAAGTTTGAAGTCTACTGATACTGGTTTCCATGAAAACTATATTCTTGGGAGCAGAAGAATGTCAGTTTCTTCAAGTTTAGCAAGACATTAAGATCAAGGAAGCTATAATTTGTATATACTGATGTGTGGGGTCCCTCTCTAGTCGCATCTCTTGAAGGCTTGCAATACTATGTGACATTCATCGATAACTCCACTATAAAGGTATAGGTTTATTTTCTGAATAATAAATATAATGTGTTTGATACTTTCAAGACATGGAAGAGTCTGGTAGAGAATGATTCTAGCAGGAAGATCAAGTTTTGAGATCAGATAATGGAGGTGAGTATGACACACCAAGTTCGAGGAGTTCTGTATAGCTAGTGGGATCAAGATGGGGAAGACCATCCCTAGTATGCCATAATAGAACTGAGTAGCTAAGCATATGAATCGAACCTTGAACAAGAGGGCCACGAGCATGAGAATTCATGCTAGTATACCTAAGATATTTTGGGCTAATGCAGCTAGCACTGCTATCTACTTGATCAACAAAAGTTCTTAGTCCCTCTTGATTGCAAGCTACCAGAAGAAGAGTGGACAGGGTTGTTGGAAAATTTATCTCACTTAAAGGACTTTAGCTGTATCTTCTACATATTCATCAATGCTAACAAGAGAGATAAGCTTGATGTAAAGTCAGAGAAGTATTTCTTTATTGGGTATGTCACTGATGAGTTTGGCTACAAGTTTTGGAGTGAGAAGGATAGAAAAATTATTAGGAGTAAGGACATGGTCTTCAATGAAAAAAATCTCTACAAGAACAAGAATATTCTAAATAGTGCAGAAAGTCAACTAAGGAGAAAGAGCAGGTCGAGTTGGAAGAGATCATAGAGAATAATGTTTCCAAGGGTGCAAAAGAAGATCCTGAACCAGTGCCTGAGATACCTCAGTTAAGGAGATTTACAATGATCCCAAAACTATGAGAAAGGTACTCACCCTCTCTTCATTATCTATTGTTGATAGATAGTGGTGAACCTAAATGCTATGAGAAAGCTATAAAGAGCAAAGATTTAGTCAAGTAGAAGCTGGCGATGAAGGATGAGATATAGTCCTTAAAGAGGAACCGGACTTAGGAGCTCAGCACACGACCGGAAGGAAAGAAGGCTCTACACAATAAGTGGGTCTACAAGATCAAGGAAAAGCATGATGGCAACAAGAGATACAAGGCCGGGTTGGTTATGAAAGGTTTCTAATAAAAAGAAGGTATCAACTATACTGAATTTTTTTCCCTATTGTTAGCTTTCTACCATAAGAGTTATTCTAAGTATAGTAGCTACGAAGAATTTATACTTAGAATAGTTAGATATTACTACTGCTTTCTGATGCGGGATGATTCTAAGATTGCTAAACATGCATGAAAAATAGTAAACTAATTTTTTTATGATTTTTATAATTTAGGTTTGTTGGCTAAATTTCAAAGTTAAGTAAAGAACTAGCAGATAGAGTAGCAATGCAAAGAACCATCATATCGCAAAATAACTCATGCAAAATAATAAATAACCAGGAACCGAGAGTTGAGAAACTCCCGGTTTAGGATAGCTTTCTTCAATCAAATCAGAGGTTAAGAGTAAGGAAGGTTTCTTACTAGTCAGAGATTGAAGACTTTGCATTAGAAGGGATCACTCATACTCTGATTGGAGTCTGGATGATGAAGCTTGGTTTCCTTGATTAAATGGCTGATTTGGGGTGGTCTTGGAGGCAAAGAAGGCATTCTCTAGGGAGGTGAAACACCTCGGGGATCCTGCAAGCGTCAGGGTCAATCAAAACAGTAAGTACTAGAAGCAAAGAAAACTAGGGTTTGAAAAAAAATCGGAGGCAAATGAAAACTATCCTAAACCTGCTCTAATACCAAACTGATGCAGGACGAGATGCACGGGATCGCTGGCGAGCGTAGAAGTCACCAGGGGATTAGGGCTTGCACTCAAGAACGGGGAACACGGGTGTCACACCCACTATAATCTGGAAAAAACTTAGATAAAATAACTTTTAATTTGTATTCATGAGAAAAAGATACTTCATAAAAGAGGGGAGGGGTGGTATTTATAGATTCATCCCAGGGTACATGACTTGAGGGATAAAAAACCTTGACTTATGGGCCAAGAAATCCTGATGGACCTGGTCAACAGTGGGCCTTTGTCTTGGACTGGAGCTCTCTCTTGCGGGCTTGGCAGCATGAAAGGACCCAGGTGCATGAAGGCCAGCTCTGGTTGGGGGGGCCTGGTGAATCTCCTGGCTACGAACTCTCCTCTTGTACATGACCTGAATAAAAACTACATTAACTCGATTGAACTTGACTGGACTAAAAGACTGGACCTGACTAAGTGGACTCAACTAAACTCAGTTGTCTCACTTTATTACAGGACTCAAATAAAATAAAATAGACTTTTGGTCCCCATCATTCCCTTACGATGGGGAAAACTCGACTCCGTCAAGTTTGGGTGAGAGGGGATTTGATGGAACCAAAACCAATCACATCAAAAGACAAACTCATAAAATAGACACAATCAAATAAATCCAAATATACCCAAATAAATTTGAAATAGAGAGGAACTCTAAGAACTGTGCCACTCTAAAATTTATACTGCCTGAAATCTGTGTGACTTTGAAAATCGTGCAGCTATGGGATCCATGCTTTGCCATCTTTGGGATCGCTTTGAGGAGCATGCGCTTTCACATTCGTGCAACAGTAGGTTCTTTCTCCACGTACCGAAGGGGAACGGAGCAGGGGGTCTTCCGGCTGGATCTCACCAGTGATGGCACCGGAGAGCAGGCAGCAGCGCGGGGAGGCTTCGCTGGTGGGCTTCATCGGCAATGGCACTGAGAATGCCGGTGGCAGCTTCTTCACGAACTAAGACCAGGTAACAGAGGGACTTGCGAGGCAAGATTCCGGTGGCACGGGGAACACGCGGCGGTACAGGCAGCGACGGTGTTCGGCGATGGAGGGGAGGCATCGGGCGTTGGATGTCGACTCGACTGTGGGCGACTCCAGGTGGGAGACGGGCCAAGGAAGGGAGGAAGAGGCTGTGGCGATCGGATCGGCTGTGGAGGCATCGATCAAGGACTGGAGCGGTGGTCGGCGATCCTGTCGATCGCAGTGGCGGGTGAAGGGGCTAGGTCGGATCGATGGGAGGAGGAGGTCGGGGCAGGAGCTAACGAAGATGGATCTTCCCGGGGGGTGCTTTGCGGCAGGGGTCCAGTAGTGTCTGGACGGAGGAGACGAGGGGATCTTGTGGGTGACATGGGCGGAGGTCCAGTGGAGACAGCCTGGGCAGCGATGGACGATGACGGTGGCGGTGTCCTCTGGTTGGTGAGGCATCGCGTGCGGTGATGGGGCGTGGATGGAAGGGGGCAGCGTCGATGGTGTAGATCCGATGGGTTGCGGGCAACGAGGTTTCAGGATGCCTGACGATGGTTTGATAGCAGGGTCGGAGAGGAAGCAGAAAACCCTAATCCTCTGGGCTCGCATCACTTTCCTGCATAATGAGATAGATGAAAACATATATATGCAGTAATTTATTGGCTTTGTAGTTCCTAATAAGGAAGATCTTGTGTGCAAGCTGAAGAAGAGCTTGTATGATTTGAAATAGGCTCTCAAGCTATGGTACAAGAAATTTGATGGATTCATGATTAATAATAATTTTGTGAGGTGCCAGGAGGATCATTGTTATTATTATAAGGTACTCGATGACAGTTTCATTATTTTACTCTTGTATATTGATGACATGCTGATAGTTGGACTAAACATGTAGGAGATTGAAAGATAGAAGAGGGAGCTGTCAAGAGAGTTTGAAATAAAGGACATGGATGAAGCAAAATAGATACTTGGGTTAAGAATTGAAAGAGATAGAACAGTGGATATACTGAAGTTGATTCAGAGTAGCTACATTGAAAAAGTACTGGACATGTTCAACATGATGAGGCAAAGCATTTGAAGATACCTTTGGCCACTCACTTTAAACTTTCAAAAAAACAATCACCAAAGGATGATGATGAGCTGAAGAGAATGGCAAGGATTTGTATGTTTTAGTAATCGGTAGCTTGATATACCTAATGGTTTGCATGAGACCAAATATTGCATATATAGTGAGAGCTGTAAGTAGATACATGGCTAATCCAGGTAGACAACACCGGGAAACTGTCAAGTGGATCTTGAGATACTTGAAGGTACCAAGGAGATAGGCTTATGTTACAAGAGGGGTAGTTAGATTCTATAGAAATTTGTGGATATAGACTTAGGTGGTGATGCCGACACCAGGAGGAGCATAATTGGATATGTCTATACCATTAACAGATAGCAGTGAGCTGGGTTTCATAGTTATAAAAGATCATACCTCTTTCTACCATCGAGGCAAAGTACGTTGCAATCATGGAAGCCAGCAAGGAGATGATTTGACTATAGAATTTATCGAAAGAGTTGAATAAAGAGCAGAATTATAGTGTACCATTCTGTCATAGTCGGAGTGCTATCCATTTGGCAAAGAATTCGATGTTTCATATGAAATAAAGTATATATTGCTGAGATATCATTTTATTAGAGTATTATTTGAAGAAAAAAGTCTGTCAATAGAAAAGATTCAAGACTCAAAGAATTTGGCAAAATACTGGCTAAAGTAATCACTAGAGAGTAATTGGGACTATGTATGACCTCAATTGATCTTCAAAGCTAGTTGAATAGAGGTGCCATGTAGAATACTTTCGAATTTTGGATGTTGCTCCAACTAACAAGAAGTCAAGGGGCTTTTTGCATAATGCCATAAAATATAAATCCCAAATGTCTCAAGCTTTATCCGATGAGAGTTTATTTGTTTGAGGTTGTTATGGATTTCTTCGATCCAAAGGAAATTAGGGACAAGAACTCCTTTTAGATATAGCCTGGGACACCTTTCGATTAGATTTCATCTCTGAAGTCTCCGATGAGCAGCATGGAGGAATCAAAGTCCCATAGCTTAGATGGCTCTCCTGATTTTCCTTTAAAAAAAAAATAGAAACTTTCTGGTTTGGGCTCTCGTTCTTGTCTTGATTCCTCTTTCGGCTAATCATCTTCCCAGTCTTGTTTGCCCCCTCTCAGCTTGTTTTACTATGACCACAAATGACTTTTGCCTCACCGGTGATCATGCCTTGCTTGGTCTAATCGACCGGCTTGGATTTTGTTTTGTTCTTCCCTTTGGAGTTTATATAGGCCACCTTCTTGTTTGGTTTTGAAGTGAGTTTAAATTTTTTTTAGAGACATGCTTAGAATTGGATCCAGGCCTAACACCCCAACACCATACCTAATCAACTTGCCCTTCATTGGGGTTGATATCAAGTTAATTAGGTATAGACCAAAGTATACCTAACTTACCAATGTGTGCCCATAGATGGACAATGTCCGAGTCTATCAAGCATCTTCTCCTTCAATTATCAAACAAGAATCAAGAAACATGATTACAGTCAAAAAAATACTGAATGCTGCCCTTTGCAGGACACTATTTCTCAATGCATTGGCCTACCACTTCAGCCAGCTAAACTTAGTCCACATTGCATCATTTTAAGCTGCCTTGCGCTTTAGCCTGTCCCCATCCATGCTCATTTTGCTTCACCTTTGTATATCATTGGGCCATCCCCCATCCCCAAATAGTTTGGGGGAATTTGTTCATACCCCAGGACACTATCTTTGGTTTCAATCTGTTTGTTGTCTACCATGTTAGTGCTCCCCAACTGTTAATTGGAGGACGTGGTTCACGCTTCTCATAGCTAGCGAACATGCCAAACTCACAAAATATCTAACATCATTGAAAACCGCTTGAATTATCTCATCCTAAACCATGCAAAATCCCCCGAAATGAGGGGCAACTTGTCATAGAAAGAGAACATGCGCCTTAACTCAGAATAAATGCAACAAACTTGCCATGAATAACAACCCCTTGAATCAAGTAAAATTTCTTAAAACAAGAAAAAATTTTAAATTATTATCTACACCGTATGCACCAATATGGTTATGGATGCAACCAACCATAGCTACCGACTTTTATAGCGGTGCACTAAAGTGCATGTTTGATGAATGGACCTCAGAATCAGCAACCACCATAAGATGCATATACGATCACAAAATTATATCCATGACAACGGTGGTAGCTGCTGCAACAAGTTAGATTGATAGTTATAAATTATTATTTTAAAAAAATTTAAGATCATTATCATAAAATTATTTATATTTACTATTTTCATTTATTACCTTGATTTATTGGTATAAATTTTATAATAATTTTTTTTATTTTTATTTTAGTAATAATGATGTGATGCATGTAGCGTAGGGGAAAAAAAAAAAAAAATCTCTGCTTGCGTTGTGACCATTCTAAATCAGCCTACAAGACATGGTCACGTCACCTTAATGGGCTACTGGGGGGCAAGACAACGTGGGGCCTACGGAACAATAACCAAACAAAAGAGGATCCAAATTCCCATTAAAAAAGGTGTTTAAACCGTCCAAGATCCGCCATATGGTTTTTGGGTGCCTAGCTCTGGGACCATGCATGCTCTCTCTCAAATAAGTATCATGGGGCTCCATAATTCTATGCAAAAAGATATGGGGCCTAATGGAACACGAGATCTTTTACAAAGAGGGAAACACAGGAGGGACAAGAGTGTTCCAAAGCACTAGAGTTGGTGCTTGGCGCAATCCAACGGTAAGGCCGCTTTGGATTTGCAACCTTGGCTGTCGTGTTTTACCAAACAAAAGAAAAAGGAAAAGGCCGTTGTGGGACCATCCATGCCAAAGAAAGGCACGGAAAGAGAGGAGACAGGGTGGATGCTTAACGTCCACAAGGAAAGATACTTTATCTGGGGAGATGAATGGATGCATGCATGGCGAGAGAGAGAGAGAGAGAGAGAGAGAGCGCACCGTTTTTTTTTAACCGAGAAAACCAGAAAGGAGGTTTTATTTTTTCATTAGCAGCGATATACTCCCTCACAGTAATTATCCTTTTGCGGAGGGGACTCTTTAAAGTGAATGTAAACTTTCTGTCGCCGACCTTATCATTATGACCTTTAATTGAGAAGTTGATAACGTACTAAAATTTTCTATACTACATAATCTCGATATATCCGGATCTACAAAAATGAGATTAGAAATTCAGGCCGGAATCCCGACGGGAACACTTTGACGATCAAGCTAGGAGCGGTAAAATGGAACAGATCCACTAAGATGAAAACCTGCTGGACTTCCGTACTTAAAGGAATCTCTTATGAGAAGAATGAGAACGAGAGGGATCAGTATTTTGGTTCCTGCGATCGGGCTCGTTGAACTTGGTCCTGCGAGTTCTTGCTGAGCCTAAGGCTTAGGATTGCCTCCTCTTCTTGTGCACGTGCTTGCCTTCTCGATTGCTTGCCCTCCTTCTTGCCCCTGGTCTTCCTTTTTAGGTCGCCGGCCATTGGATCCCTCCGTGCCTCGATTCCCCCTCGGGCTCTGGAGGTCAGCGACCGTTTCCCCATGTCGTCCCCCTTAAGGTCAGGAGTTAAGTGGTGAACCGGTCTCGTCGGCCATGCAATCACGAGAGGGGGAACTTGGCGGGATATCGGTCCTTGCGAAGGCACCCTCGGGCCTGAGGCATTGACCGTGGCCCTCCTTTTTGGAATACCAGGCTACCGAATGCCGGGTTCAGTGCCTCGGGCAGGGTTGCCTTTCCAAACTGGTGCCAACGAGGTTCCACACACCGTTACAGGCCTGGGGACACCGTACCGGATGCGCCGCCTGTGCGCGCCATCTTCAACAGCTTCCTCGGTGCTCGCACCCCCGGTCATTCCGTCTTCCGTAGAAAGGGCTGACTACGGTCGAGGTGGACCATGCCTGGGTCGACACCTAGCGGAGTGGCAGAGGCAAGGCCACTCCGGCCGAGGTGGATCCCGCGTGGATCGACACCTGGCGGAGTGGCTGAGAACAACTCGACCTCGGTCGAGGTGGACCCATCTGGGGGTGCCACCTAGCGAGGGAGCAAAGAGAGCCTAGCTCGACTTCGACGAGGTGGGCCCATCCGGGGGTGCCACCTGGCGAAGGAGCAGGGGCAAGGCCACTCCGACCGAGGTGGATCCTGCTTGGATCAACACCTGGCGGAGTGGCAGAGGCCAGCTCGACCTCGGCTGAGGTGGACCTATCTGGGGGTGCCACCTGGCGAGGGAGCAGGGAGAGCCTGGCTCGACTTCTGCGATGAGGGCCCATTCGGGGGTGCCACCTGGCGAAGGAGCAGGGACAGGGCCACTCCGCTAAGGTGGATCCCGCCTGGATCGACACCTGGCGGAGTGGCAGAGGCCAGCTTGACCTCGACCGAGGTGGACCTTCTAGGGGTGCCACCTGGCGAGGGAGCAGGGAGTGCCTGGCTCGACTTCGACGAGGTGGGCCCATATAGGGGCGCCACCTGGCGAAGGAGCAAGGGCAGGGCCACTCCGACCGAGGTAGATCCCGCCTGGATCGACACCTGGCGGAGTGGTAGAGGCCAGCTCGACCTCGGCCGAGGTGGACCCATCTAGGGGTGCCACCTGGCGAGGGAGCAGGGATAGCTTGGCTCGACTTCGACGAGGTGGGCCCATCTGAGGGTGCCACCTGGCGAAGGAGCAGGGATAGGGCCACTATGGCCGAGGTGGATCCCGCCTAGACTGATACCTGGTGGAGTGGCAGAGGCTAGCTCGACCTCGGTCGAGGTGGATCCATCTGGGGGTGCCACTTGGCAAGGGAGCACGGAGAGCCTGGCTCGACTTCGGCGAGGTGGGCCATCTAGGGGTGCCACCTGGTGAAGGAGCAGAGGCAGGGCCACTCCGGTCGAGGTGGATCCCGCCTGGATCAACACCTGGTGGAGTGGCAGAGGCCAGCTCGACCTCGGTCGAGGTGGACCCATTTGGGGGTGCCACCTAGCGAGGGAGCAGGGAGAGCCCGGCTCGACTTCGACGAGGTGGGCCATCTGGGGGTGCCACATGGTGAAGGAGCAGAGGCAGGGCCACTCCGGTCGAGGTGGATCCTGCTTGGATCGAAACCTGGTGTAGTGGCAGAGGCCAACTCGACCTCGACCGAGGTGGACCCATCTGGGGGTACCACCTAGCGAGGGAGCAGGGAGAGCCTAGCTCGACTTCGGCGAGGTGGGATCATCTGGGGGTGCCACTTGGCGAAGGAGCAGGGGCAGGGCCACTCCGGTCGAGGTGGATCCTGCCTGTATCGACACCTGGCGGAGTGGCAGAGGCCAGCTCGACCTTTGCCGAGGTGGACCCATCTAGGGGTGCCACTTGGCAAAGGAGTAGGGAGAGCCCGGCTTGATTTCAATGAAGTGGGTCATCTGGGGGCACCACCTGGCGAAGGAGCAGAGGCAGGACCACTCCGTTTGAGGTGGATCCCGCCTGGATCGACACCTGGCAGGGTGGTAGAGGTGCCGAGCTCGGCCTCGAGGTTGGCTTTAGTGTTAGACGAGCCACATGGCAGGAGATTTCGGAGATGACGTCGCGTGGTGCTGCCTGGTGGCCAGCTTGATCTGATGCATACTTCATGTCAGCGATGTTGCCATATCAGTTGCCCCCCACTCCCAAGTCCCATCGGAGCGCCACTGCAGGGACATGGGGAGTTAATTCTGAAATGACGTGGGAGGACAAAATCCTGTGCAATAAATGTCGAGATCGCTGCCGATCTGCTCGTTGTGCCCGAGGTCCAATACGTAGGCACCATGTCAGCATGTTCAGTGGGTCATAATTGTACCATGCCAGACTCGAGATGGTTTATAGCGAACCGAAGTGTTGTCGTTGGGCGTCTTCACATGTGGCGCCCATCCGATGGCGTTGGCAAAAAAGGAGCTGTACGGTCGCTATTGATTGGTTTGAAAAGAGAGGAGACTTTCCGGAAACGAGGTCATTTGGCTTTCTCACACCTCGTCGATGACTGTAGCGGCCCCTCTTCTTCTCTCGGATCGCCATTCTTCCACCACAATATCCCAGTGAGTGCCCTGCGACCCAATTTCCTTCATCTGCTCCTCTTTCGTTCTCACCTACTCTTTCGCCTGCTCCTTCCTTGTCTCGATGGCCCCCTTGGGTCGTCATCGCCACTTTTCTTCTAACCCGGACGAGGCCGGTCCATCCCGATCGAGGACTCCATCGCCCTTTTCTTCGGAGAATGACCTTCCCATCGACGCCCGACGGTGGTTACGATCGGGCGACATAACTATCGGAGTCCCTAGGGCTCCTATGGCTCCTCCTACCATTCCTGCTGTTCCCGTTTCTGCCCTTCCCCCTCCGGTGGTAAAGACTTCTTCTGGTCCCTCCGGCTTTGTTTCGACGATGACCAGAGATGACCTTTCCTTGATCCGAGATACGTACGGGGTCCCGGACTCCATTCAGCTTTCAATCCCAAGGCCGAGGGATTGGGTGACTTCCAGCGACCCTAGCAGAATCACCTTCTACGAAGACTTCCTTGCTGGGGGTCTTCACTTTCCCCTTCATCCATTCTTTCTATCCTTCTTTAGCCATTTTTGACTCATACCAGCCCAGTTGGCTCCCAATACCATCAGGATCATCTTTGCCTTCATAGTTTTTTGCCACTTCCATGGGTACGTTGCCCGTTTTTCGCTGTTCAGGGCCCTTTTCATCCTGAAGTGGTACTCCACCGACGATGGCTAGTGGTACCTTTTTTCCCGGCCCAGGTGCCTCCGGTTCAACCTTTCCATATCGATCAAGGGGTGGAAGAACCGGTTCTTCTTTGCTTCGGTCTGGGTTGTAGACTGGGTCTGGAGTGAGCAGGATCGGTCTACGAACCAGAATTCCCAGGTCGAGCTGATGGATCAGGAGGTCTACTCCCAGCTACTAGGTGACGTAGTCCCTTCTCTTGATGTTATGCTCTCAGAGCAGAACTTGTTCGAGGCAGGGGTCAGCCCAGTATGGATGATCGGTGGGCCTCCGCTCTTCTTTCTTTTTTTTTACTGGACCATCTAACGCTTTGGCCTCTCCTTTCTCCAAGGATGAAGTTCTCCATTGAAAGTCTAATGGAAGGGGCCTAGAAGAGGAACGCCCTCGAAAGGGCCCAGGAGGCTCCTTCGAAGAGGGCCCGAACAGAGGCGGGCTAGGGGCTCAGGCCCACTCTAGCTTCTATTGGGCCTAGGGCGATGGATTTGGCTCCCAGGCTATCTCAGCGGCAGACACCCGTCGCGGACATCGTCGAGATTGACGAGGGCGGGGAGGTGGGGCGATCGGCACCTCCCCCCATTGCTGCTGCACTAGTCACCTGCCAGTAGCGGCGATGGCTGTACCGAGGGTGGCGCCTTCAATCGCAGCTCCGCCCAGCAGGGGGAATCCAGCTCAGTCCCGTCCCGATCTCAACTGGTACCGCCCGTCCTCCACGGGGGCTCCTCCATCATCCGCGACCAGGGTCTCGCGAAGAAGATGATGGAGTTCATGGCGCGGCCCCGGGATCGCCGCCTGAGGGGCAGTCGGGACTACGCAGATGCCCTGCTCGGGATCCTTCCCCTACTCTTTATGGTAAGCATCTATCCCTTCCTTTTAATGTTCCAGCTGGGTCTTCCTGAACCCTCAATTCTTCCTCTGATGTATATCGGGACCGACATGCTGCTACTTCGAGATTTCCTCTCCACCTCGATAAAGAAAAAGGCCGAGAAGGAGCGAAAGCTGAGCAAGCTGGCGGTCGACGTGAAGGATCTCGTGGACAAGGGCCATGAGCTGCGGGGGAGGAATGAGACCCATCGGGAGGACCTGGCCCGTTCTGATGGTCGGGTCAGGGAACTTGAGTCCTCTTTCTCCGAGGAGAGGATCTCGACTCAGCACCGGGCCAAAGACGGCGCGACCGAGATCACCCGTCTCAAGGGGTAGTCCTAGTCACTAGAGCGCCGGGTCGAGGAGGTCCTTAAAGAGTTGGCGGTGGCCAATGAGAAGACCTCCTACGTCAACAGGCTGTTGGCGACCTCACGGAAGGAGACGTAGGAGGCCGTGCCAAAGTTCCGGGCCTTTGAAGAGTTCGAGAAGGAGATGCACGAGGCCGCCGTGGACTCCTTCTTAAAGGGCTTCGAGGTCTACTGGGAAAAAGTGGTTGCCCAGTTTCCCGAGCTCGACCTGACCGGGGTCGCTCTTGGCGGGCCTGGGGGACAGCCTCAGGGAGGAGCAGCATCTGGGGCCACTGGCGAGGAGGCTCCCGGGAAGCCTTCTGAGGATGCGGTCGGCGGCGCGGAGGCTTCCCAACCGGAGGGGGGACTGGTAGCGACATAATGATTTCAGATCCTCCACTTTGTACTTTAGCATAGGGTTTTTCTTTTTGCTTGTTGTTTTTTTTTCTCTGGGTCACCCGGTCTGTTGGGGCCCTTCTTCCTGTAAGAAAATATTTCATTAGAAATGAAAGTCTACTTTCCTTCACTATTTTATTGAACTTTCTTTTTGCTGCCTGCTAGTGTTGTGCTTGATTGTCATATTGTTGCTTGTCATTATCTTTTGTGAGAATCCAAAGCCTACAACTCTGGTTTGCAACTTGACTTGGGCCCTCAGTTTGGAACAAAGTTTAGAGGGCCTTCATGCTTCGGGGAGGAACTCCTGGTGCTTCTGGCTCGCACCTTGAAAATCTTTGGCGCCGGGACTTAAGTCACCGGGACATCCTCCGGATTGAACTCCAGGATCTTATGGCTCCGGGACTTAGGTCGTCGGAGCGTCCTCCAGACTGAACTCCGGGATCTCGTGGACTCCGTGCCACCTTTCGAATTGAACTCCGGTGCCTTGTATCGGAACTGGGTTCCGTTCAGCTTTTCGGACTGAGCTTCGGGGTTTCGTAGGGGAACTGGGTTCCGTGCCACCTTCCGGACTGAACTCTGGGGGCCTGGAACTGGGTTCCACTTGGCACTCCAGACTGAACTCCGGGATTTCATGGGGGAACTGGGTTCCGTGCCACCTTTTGGATTGAACTCCGATGCCTCATGTCAGAACTGGGTTCCATTTGGCTTTCTGGACCGAACTCCAGGATTTCGTAGGGGAACTGAGTTCCGTGCCACCTTCCGGACTGAACTCTGGGGCCTGGAACTGGGTTCCACTTGGCGCTCCAGACTGAACTCTGGGGCCTTGCACTTCTCGCTGACTGCTTTGCGGGATCTTTGCCTCGCCTTCGTTCGCCAGACTTAAGGCCGGGCGAAGCTGGTCCTACGAGATAGAAACAAACATTGTGCAAAGAAAGAATTTCATTGTTAATATTCAGGAAGTCTTACATTATTGGTAATACATCCTTAAATTTACAGCATTCCACGTCCGCGAAAATCGATCCCCGCCGAGCTCGGCAAGATAATAGGCACCGTGAGGGAGTGCTTCGACCACCTGATAGGGACCTTCCCAGTTTGAAGAGAGCTTTCCGCATTCTCGAGGTTGGGAGGCCTCGGCACGATGCAACACTAGATCCCCCGGGCGGAAGGCCTTCGGCCTTACCTTAGAGTTGTAGTACCTGGCCACCCGTTGCCTGTAGGCCGCCATCTGAACTCATGATGTCCCTTATTTCCTCAAGGAGATCCAAGTTGAGCAGCAGCCACGTTGGATTCTCAACTTCATCATACTGTTCCACGCGTAGTGTCGGCAGGCTAAGCTCCACTGGGATTACTGCTTCCGATCCAAAGATAAGGTTGAAGGGAGTTTCGTCTGTGGCCGTCCTTGGGATTGTATGGTATGCCCACAGGATGCTGGGAAGTTCTTCAGTCCATCTCCCTTTAGCTTGGTCCAACTTGGTCCGGAGCCCTTGCAAAATGGTCCAGTTGGTTACTTCGGCTTCCCCGTTGGTCTGTGGATGCGCCATCGAGGTGAAGCGATGATGAATTCTGAGGCCGTTATAGAACTCCTCGAATTCCTAATAGTCGAACTGGCATTTGTTGTCGATGATAATAGTGTGGGGAAGTCTGAAGTGACATATGATCGACTTCCAAAGGAACTTACTAACATTCATCTCCATAATCCGGGCTAACGGCTCAGCCTCGACCCACTTCGTGAAGTAGTCGATGGCAACAATCAAGAACTTACGTTGCCCAGACGTGGGAGGAAAGGGACCGAGGAGGTCCATGCCCCACTAGGCAAAAGGCCAGGGGGCAGAGAGTTGGGAGATCGGCGTAGCCGATTGGCGTTGCACGATGGCATGACGTTGGTAGCAGTCACACCTCTTAACGAAGTTGGCTGCATCCTCCCTCATCGTCTCCTAGTAGTATCCTTGATGGAGGGCCTTGTATGCCAGAGTCCTGCCCCCCACATGGTTCCCGTAGAGGCCCTCGTGAATTTTCTGAAGCACGAGTGCAGCCTCCGTGGGCCTTAAACATTTGAGGAGCGGGTAGGAATATGACCTTCGATAGAGCAGTCCATCCATCAGCACGAAGTGCACGGCCTTCCTCTTGACGAGATCGGTCTCTATCTAATCCTCAGGCAAGGTACCATCAGTGATGTACTTGATGTACTTGTCCATCCAGCTGGGCTCCGGAATGACCTGCTAGATCTTTCTGGGGACTTCATAGCTCGGGGCTTGGAGATGCTCGATACGGGCGTGACCCAATGATGAGTCCAGTAGGGTTGCTAGACGAGAGAGGGCATCAGCGCGAGCATTCTCACCGCGCGAGATGTGGGAGACACTGAAGAGCTTGAAGCTTGTCGAGCTCGCATGCACCAATTCCAGATACTTCAACATCTGGGGATCCCGCACCTCATACTCGCCCAAAACCTGTCCGGCGACTAGTTGGGAGTTAGTGAAGACCCTCAGGTTGGTCACACCGAGCTCGCGGGAAACTCTCAGCCCTGCAAGGAGCGCTTCGTATTCCGCCTGGTTGTTGGTGGCGGCAAACTGGAGGCGGAGTGCGCATTCAGCCACGATTCCCTCGTTGTTGGCGAGGATGAGCCTGGCTCCGCTTCCACCAGAGTTTGAGGCTCTGTCCACATGCAGGACCTATATGTCCTCCTCCGGTTCAGGCCCTGGTTATTGACTCTGGGGGCTCTCTTCCGCCCCCTCGCCCAGGCCTGCACACTCAACTAGAAAGTCAGCTAGTACCTGCTCCTTCATGGCTTGCCGCGGTCGATAGGCGATGTCGAACTCACTAAGCTTCAGTGCCTACTTCACCAGGCATCTAGATGTGTCAGGTCGGCTGAGCGCGGCTTTCAATGACTGATCCATCAAGACCGTGATGGGGTGCACTTAGAAATAAGGCCTGAGATGCTGGGTAGATACTATTAATGCAAAAATCAACTTCTTGGATCGAGAGTACCTGAGCTCTGCATTGCGGAGGAGCTTGCTTGTATAGTACACAGGTCTCTGGATTCTTTTATCGTCCGTCCAGACTAAGATCGAGCTAACGGCCTTCGAAGTGACTGCCAGATATAGGAGGAGCTCTTCTCTCTCCTCTGGCCAGGAGAGTAGTGGTGGTGATGCCAGGGTCTTCTTCAGCTTCTCAAACACCTCCTAGCACTCCTTCGTCCAGAAGAAGTCATGCATCTTCCTCAGCACCTTGAAAAAGGGCTGGCAACAATCAGCGGATCGTGAGATAAACCGACTCAGGGCTGCCACTCAAACCGGTGAGCCGTTAGACTTGCTTCTTGGAGATGGGTGGCTCCATGTCAAGGATCGCTTGAACCTTCTCCGGGTTGGCTTCAATCCCTCTCTGGGTCACTATGATGCTGAGGAACTTCCTCGTCGCCACACCGAAGGTGCACTTCACCGGGTTCAGCTTCATTTGTAGAGGCAGAGGTTGTGGAAGGTCTCCGCCAGGTCGTCAATGTGGTCTGAGATCGGCTTGCTCATCACCAGCATGTCATCCATGTATACCTGCATGTTGCAGCCAATTTGGTCCCTGAAGACCTTGTTGACCAACCACTGATACGTGGCACCAGCATTCTTTAGGCCAAAGGGCATCATCCTGTAGTAGTAGGTTCCGCGATCCATGATGAAGGCGGTGTGCTCCTCATCCTCCGGGTGCATCCTGATCTGATTGTACCTGGAGAAGGCATCCATGAAGGATAGAAGGCGGTGACCTGACGTGGTGTCCACAAGCTGATCAATCTTCAGGAGGGGGAAGCTATCTTTTGGGCATTTTCGGTTGAGGTCAGTGTAGTCCACGTAAATCCTCCATTTGCTGTTATTCTTTTTCACCATCACCACGTTCGCTAGCCAACTAGGATAGTGTACGTCCCGCACGAAGCCAGCATTGAGAAGCTTTTCCACCTCTTCATTGATCGCCTTCTGCCTTCTGTAGCAAAGCTCCTTTTCTTCTACCTAACTGGACAGTACATCGGATTGATCTTCAACTGGTGGGTGATGACATCTGGGAGAATACCTGGCATGTCTGCTGTAGACCAGGCGAACACATCCGCATCCGCCCAGAGAAAGTCTAGCAAGCGAACCCGCTCTCCTTTGGAAGTTGGGCTCATATTTGCACCATTTTCTATGGGTCTGAGCCAAGGGGGAATGTCAGCAAATGCTCCACTGGGCCGCCCCTGGGATCCTGCGCTCTCTGGTCGAGATCGTCAACATCAGATTCGAGCTCAGCACTTTGGGTGCCCGGGATGGCCTACAGGCAATGCTGAATGAGCTGAATTGCCCCCCTCATCTCTCCCACCCCGAAAATAGTGAAAAACTGCACCAACAATCTTTTGGTGGAGATGACTGCATCAAGCTGGTTGAGCCCTAGGCGGTCCAAAATGGGGTTGTATGGTGACGGGAGTCGGACAATGGTGAATGTTATCATGACCGTGCTCTGTCGGGGCAGAGTCCCGGCGGTAACAGGGAGAGTGATCTCCCCTTCAACTTCCATAGAATCTCCGGTTAAACCTACAAGAGGGGTGTGCACCAGCCTTAATCGATCACAAGATAGATTCATCTGGGAGAAAGCATCGTAGAAAAGTACGTCGGTAAAGCTCTCACTATCAACCATAATCCGATGTACAGGATGCTTAGCGATGGTCATTTCGACTACCACCGCATCATTATTTATATTTTCATTTTCATTTTCACCTCCCTTCCCCTTTTCAAAGGAGAGTACACCTTCCAGATCTCCTCCCTCCTGAGCTCTCTTTGACGGGTGCCCTATCCTCCAAGAAATCATGCCCACTGGCTTCTCCGTGGGGCGATTATCTACTGCAGGAACAGGGGGAAGGGCCACAAGCGGCTGGTCCTTCGCCGGGGCTCCTCTTCCCACGAACTTCTTGAGATAGCACCTTCTGATGAGGTCCTCGATCTCCCTTTTCAGGTTATGGCACTCCTCTGTGTCGTGGCCGTGGTCGTGATGGAACTAGCAGTACTTCGTCCTATTGCGATGAACCTTCGGGTTCTGAGGAGGAGGTTGTTGGCTCCACCCAGTGATTTTGATGAATAACAAAACACTGAGTGCATATTGTATACTAATGTGTATTTCAAGTTATGAGTTTTCAGGAAGAAAGCACCTCAAAATCTCAAAAACTTATGGTTCATGGGACATAATGGCACGGAGCATTTCTCACGAATCCGGACATTCTCTTCATTGAAAAAGGGCATCTAAATGATTAAATATTATGTGTTTATGATTCATTTAAGTTTCAAGGGTTATATTTATGTTTTTGAGATTTATTTATACTTGAATCTGAGCTTTTCAGTCTCAAGTGTCGACACCTGGAAAGTCAAGTGTCGATACTTCAGCATTTGGCATGGACAAAAATCCTTGGCACGCCAAGTGTCGACACCCATAACCAAGTGTTGACACCAAGTGTCGACATTTAGGTTTCCAAGTGTTGACTCAAGGCCTGAGAATTTTGAAAATACAGAACTTTGTCATTTGAAGATTTTTGTGTCAAGTGTCGACACCTGTGCATCAAGTGTCGACACCTAGAGATCAAGTGTCGACACCTGACAGCCAAGTGTCGACACTTGCAGCCTGACAGCTCTAACGGAACTATTTTTCTGGCTTGCAGAACTTGCTTTTCAAGCTCTAAACGGCTATTTCCGAGGTTCCAACGGTCACAAACCATTTTTTGGAAGGTTCTTGGTATATTTAACCTCCACCAACCTCATTTTAAAGACAAGGAAGTGCATCGAAGTGATTTAAAGTCTACTCAAAAGCCAAAAAGCCTATATTCTCTCAAATACTTCACATCAAAAGCCTCTTATAGTTTGATTCCTTGAAAAGCCTACAAGCTCATCCTTACTTCATTCTAAAAGAGGCACTTTGAAGGAGATTCCAAGGAAGAGTCAAGACAAAGCATCAACTTGAGCTTCAAAGATTCCATTCTACTATTGAAGAGAGTTTGTTTTAGTTTTAAAATTGTATATCTGTTTTTTCATTGTGATTTGACCTTGCTTTCAAGGGTGTCTTGAAAGAAGGTTATTATGGTTTGTTGGTAAGCCAAAGGGATAAAACCAACTAGGGTTAACTTGTGAGCCCAAAGACAAAACAAGTGTTAAGGTTTGTTGGTAAGCCTAAGTGATAAAACCAACTTAGGTTTTGACTTGTGAGCCTTGTGAAAAACAAGTCAGCTGTAATCTTGTTTGGATTATAGTAAAATTCCCAAGGATGGCTTGGAAGTGGATGTAGGTGCTAGGTTTGCACCGAACCACTATAAACCTTGTGTTTGTGTGTGATTGCTCTCTTCCTCTCTTGCTCTTTGATTATTGCTACTGCTTTACATTTCTTGCATTGAATTCATCATTTTTCACTAGCACCACTAGTCCCTCTCATTATTATTTTAAATTTTCTAAAAAACCCAATTCACCCCCCCTCTTGGGCTCCATTTCTAGGCAACAGAGGTCGACGGAGGTAACCCTCGCCCTCAATCTCCATGAGGATCTTGGTTCTTGGAGCAAGGAGGGGAGTAAATATCTGCTCCGGGGTGGGACCATTCTTGGGCTTCGACCCCGATCGAAAATCCGCTGGCGGCTCGGGCCTATGAGTCCCCTGAACATCCTTCGAGATTGGCTTCTTTAAAGGTTTCCTGTCTAGCTCTCTCCTTGTGCGGTTGGCCTCCTCAGCTCGGATGTACTTGTGGATGCGGAGGAGTTCAGAGTACGTCTTGGGCGGTTTTTTGTCCAACAAATACGTCAAACGGGAGGTCCCGAGCCCTCGCTTCAATGTCAGCATGGCGACGGGCTCGTCCAAGCTATAGATCTCCAAGGTGGTAGTTTTGAAACGGGTTACATAGTCCCGTAGGAGCTCCTGGTATTGCTGGTGGATGAAAAAGAGGCTGTCCACCTCTCTTGGCACCTTTCGGCAAGCATCGAAGTATGCCATAAACTTTCTTTCCAACTACTGGAAGGAACCGATAAATTCAGGCTCGAGGTGGGTGAACCAAACTCGAGCGGCCTTCCGGAGGGTGGCTGGGAAGGCGATGCAAAGAAGGGCGTCTATCGCCCCCTGGACTCTCATGAGAGCCTTATAGCTCTCCAGATGGTCCAGGGGGTTGGTGGTCCCATCGTAGGGATCCACCTGAGGCATGCGGAATCGACTCCTCTTGGATCTCCCGAGAAAAGGGGGGTCGGGCGTTATAGCCCACTGGCTTACTGGAGGAGCCCTGCATGTTGGCGAACCGGTGGATAGCTCCGCCAGTTTGCGCTCTTGCTCTTCTAGGCGCCTTTCAGCTAGACGCTTGATGGCCTCATCAGTGGAACCTTCCACTGAGGTCGCTGGGGAAGAGCGTGCCGATGGGTCGTGGCGAGGGTCCTTGCCACGGTGGCGCTTGCTGCACTTGGCAACATCATCGTTGCCTGCAGGGGATCGGCTCTCGTGGTCCGCCGACCCAGAATGATTTCTCTTCCCGGGAGTTTGGTGACTCCTGTGAGGATTGGTTGCTGCACGCGGGTGGGATGGCCTACCCTGGATGGCGCGCAGGCTTCCACGGGGGCCTACGGCTTGGGCCGCGGGGGTCCCTGGCTGAGGCTGAGTTACCAGGGAGCGCTGCTGATGCTACAGCTACCTCACGGCCGTGGTCAACGTCTGCAATTGTTGGACAATGGCAGCATACTGGCCGTCCATCGAGGACAACTGAGGAGGTAGAACAGGAGTGGGGAATTCCCTTTTTGGGCTACGGGGGCCCGGGAAGAGGGAACTTCCCCTGCCCGGCTGCTGGAGGCTTTACGTCCGCGAGTCACCACCATACTTGAAATCGAGCTACTCTCGAGCTCGAGGGGGGCATACTCGTCTAGGGGCCTCGTACTCCCTACCTGGCACGCCAATCTATTACCGACCTTACCACTATGGCTTGTAGTCGAGGAGTTGGCGTCGTACTGGGGTCCCCTGTGCTACAGAATCCCAACACTTTTGGACCTGCAAAAACGAGATTAGAGACCCAGGCTGGGGATCCCGGCGGGGGCACTCCGACGGTCAAGTTAGAGAGAGGTAAAGTGGAACAGATCCACTAACACGGAAACCTGGTGGGCTTCCGTACTTAGAGGAATCTCTTATAAGAAGAATGAGAACGAGAGGGATCAGCGTTTTGGTTCCTGCGATCGGGCTCGTTGAACTTGGTCCTACGAGTTCCTGCTGAGCCTCAAGCTTAGGATTGCCTCCTCTTCTTGTTCGCGTGCTTGCCCTCTCGATTGCTTGCCCTCCTTCTTGCCCCTGGTCTTCCTTTTTAGGTCACCGGCCGCTGGATCCCTTCGTGCCTCGATTCCCCCTCGGGCTCTGGAGGTCAGCAACCGTTCCCCCATGTCGTCCCCCTTACGATCGGGAGTTAAGTGGTGAACCGGTCTCGTCGGCCATGCAATCATGAGAGGGGGAACTTGGCGGGATATCGATCCTTGCGAAGGCACCCTCGGGCTGAGGCATTGATCGTGGCCCTCCTTTTTGGAATACCGGGCTACCGGATGCCGGGTTCGATGCCTCGGGCAGGGTTCCCTTTCCAAAATGGTGCCAACGAAGTTTCGCGCACCGTTACAGGCCTGGGGACACTGTACCGGATGCGCCGCATGTGCGTGCCATCTTCAGCAACTTCCTCGGGGCTCGCACCCCCGGTCCTTCCGTCGTCCACAGAAAGGTCCAACTACGACCGAGGTGGACCATGCTTGGGTTGACACCTGGCGGAGTGGCAGAGGCAGGGCCACTCCGGCCGAGGTGGATCCCGCTTGGATCGACACCTAGCGGAGTGGCAAAGGCCAACTCGACCTCGGCCGAGGTAGATCCATTTGGGGGTGCTACCTGGCGAGGGAGCAGGGAGAGCCTAGCTCGACTTCGACGAGGTGGGCCCATCCTGGGGCACCACTTGGCGAAGGAGCAGGGGCATGGCCACTCCGACCGAGGTGGATCCTGCCTGGATCGACACCTGGCGGAGTGGCAGAGGCCAGCTCGACCTTGGTCGAGGTGGATTCATCTGGAGGTGCCACCTGGCGAGGGAACAGGGAGAGCCTAGCTCGACTTCGATGAGGTGGGCCCATCCGGGGGCACCACCTGGTGAAGGAGCAAGGGTAGGGCCACTCCGGGCGAGGTGGATCCCGCCTGGATTGACACCTGGTGGAGTAGCAGAGGCCAGCTCGACCTCGACCGAGGTGGACCCATCTGGGGGTGCCATCTAGCAAGGGAGCAGGGAGAGCATGGCTCGACTTCAACGAGGTGGGCCCATCTGGAGGTGCCACATGGCGAAGGAGCAAGGGCAGGGCCACTCCGGTCAAGGTGGATCTCGCTTGGATCGACACCTGGCGGAGTGGCAGAAGCTAGCTTGACCTTGGCCGAGGTGGACCCATCTAGGGGTGCCACCTGGCGAGGGAGCACGGAGAGCCCAGCTCGACTTCGATGAGGTGGGCCCATCTGGAAGTGCCACCTGGCGACGGAGCAGGGCCAAGGCCACTCCGGTCGAGGTGGATCCCGCCTGGATCGACACCTGGCGGAGTGGCAGAGGCCAGCTCGACCTCGACGAGGTGGACCCATCTGGGGGTGCCACCTGGCGAGGGAGTAGGGAGAGCCGTTTCGACTTTGGTGAGGTGGGCCATCTGGGGGCGCCACCTGGCGAAGGAGTAGAGGCAGGGCCACTCCGGCCGAGGTGGATCCTGCCTGGATCGACACCTGGAGGAGTGGCAGAGGCCAGCTCGAGCTCAATCGAGGTGGACCCATCTAGGGGTGCCACCTGGCGAGGGAGCAGGGAGAGCCTGGCTTGACTTCGACGAGGTGGTTCCATCTGGGGGCGCCACCTGGCGAAGGAGCAGGGGCAGGGCCACTCCGGCCAAGGTGGATCCCGCCTGGATCGACACCTTGTGGAGTGGCAGAGGCCAGCTCGACCTCGGCCGAGCTGGACCCATCTAGGGGTGCCACCTGGTGAGGGAGTAGGGAGAGCCCGGCTCGACTTCGGTGAGGTGGGCAATCTGCGGGTGCCACCTGGCGAAGGAGCAGAGGCAGGGCCACTCCGGCCGAGGTGGATCCTGCCTGGATCGACACCTTGCGGGGGTGGCAGAGATGCCGACCTCGGCCCCGAGGTCGGCTTTACCGCTAGACGAGCCACCTGGCAGGAGAGTCCAGAGATGACATCGCATGGTGCTGCCTAGCGGCCAGCTGGATCTGACGCATACTCCACGTCAGCGATGTTGCCATATCACTTTCTAATGCCGTGTATGATGAGAAATATATGATCAAATTGAAATGTCCCAACGTCCTAATAAGTATGATAGAAGATCAAATATAACATCCTACTTCATTCCTTTTAGATAGGAAAGACCGGAGCCATCTTAATTACTATGATGGCACTATCTGTATTGATGCTACTTATTAAAAATCCCTCTTACAAAATAGGGATTCTTGTTTACAACATAATACTATAAGAGAGAAAGAAAACAAAAATAATAAAAAATATAATCGATATGCAAGACTTCCCTATCAGGAAAATATCATTTATAAGATAAGAACTCGCACTTTCAATCCCATACAATTTCTTTCAACAAAAATTTCAAATCCCTTATAAAACTCTCGACTCTCGAAGAAATCCTATGATCCTTATAGGCTTTCTCTATCGTTGCCACATCTCTTAAAAGTCCTCTAGATTCTCATACCAGTATCCTAACCCGTCTGCCACCCTTTTATAGTCTTTGGGACGTCTTCACGTCTTCCTATCAAAAAAAACTTTGATAGGAGTCCAGTGATTCAAACCGTATTGGAAAAGAATTTCAATTCCTTGTCCAACTTTTGTTTGACCGATAGAATATCTCGAGCTACTCGATTGCGCCACAAATCATGCTAATTAGGTCCAATCGGAGTCGGAGATGCTCCTTAGCCATTCAATCTTCGCCTAGATTGCATGGGAGATGCCGAGCCATGTGCCTGGCTATGTCGGACATGCGGGTTCGGGCCCAGACCGAGCCTGGGTCTGGTTCTCTTGCGGGTTTTGTTCTAATGAACTTCTTTCAGATCAAATCGAAATATTTTTTCTTCAACAATTATAACCCACATCTATACGTGCTTAAGCATTTTCATTCCTATGGCTCTCCAGACTATAATTTCTTATACTTCAAAAAATTAGCATAAGTGGCCGGATCAAAATCTTAGAGAACAATATTGATCGAACCCTCACCCTTGAGGTAAACTCAGGTTACATAATTTGTTGCGTACAACAATTTTTTTATTAAGAAAAATATAACAAATTATTTTAACAAAGACCATTTGGATCAAATTTCAATTAACCTGGATCAAACTTTTCTACGGTGATCTTGACCACCATTATATTCTCACCTCATTATAGAACCTTGCTATATATGCGAAACTTGATAGCGGCTCATCTTTCAAGCAGTACCAGAGAGATGCTCAAAAAAGAAAAGGATAACTTCTCACACACACATATAAACACTGTATCATAATGCCGCATTTTGTTATAGTTCTGTTATCCATTTATTATCTTCATCCTCTTTGTCTGTCATGTCATTAGGAAAGTCTAGTAAGTTGCATTTACCTCCATCCCATCATCGCAGTCATTCTCCATTAGATCTAATTTATAGTGATGTTTGGGATCCTTCCCCTACTCCATCTGTGTTAGGACACTGCTATTATGTTATTTTGTTGATGATCAAGGCAAATATATTTGGTTTTATCCATTAATGTGTAAATCTGATGTATTCTCTACTTTCTTAGATATTTAAAGTTTTGGTTGAACGGCATTTCTCTTGTAAAATAAAATCGATTCCAACTGACTGGGGAGGTGAGTTTCGCTCCCTTCCTCATTTTTTTAGTAAGAGTGGTATTACACATCGCATTGCTGCTCCTCACACATGACTAGCAAGGGGCTGTCGAACATCATCACCATCATATTATGGAAACCGGCCTGTCCCTTCTTGCTCATGGATCTCTGTCTATGTCATATTGGCACTATGCTTTTGAAATGGTTATTTTTCTCATTTATCGGATGCCGTCTAAAGTCTCTAATGGTGTGTCTCCCTTTGCATTGGTTTACAATAAACCACCATCCTATACCTTCCTGCAAACCTTTGGATGTCTTTGCTATCCCTTTCTTCGTCCTTATAATCATCACAAAATGGAGTACCGGTTTCAACTGTTTGTATTTCTCGGCTACAAAACATCTCATAGTGCCTATTGATGTCTTGATCTGAAAACAAATCGCACTTATATTGCTAGGCATATTCACTTTGACGAATCTACCTTTCCTTTCCAATCCCACTCTCAATTGAATCCTCCACCACCATCATCTACATCTTCTCCACCTACGGGCATTACATCAGTTCAAACTCCACAAAAAGTCCTCCCACCACCATCCATTTCGCCACCGACTACATCTGCCTCATCACCGGTTGCATCTCCTATTTCTCGGTCCATCTCAACACTTCTTCCTATCACTAATCCCACGTCTAGCCCCTCTAGCACTTTCGACTCTGCACCTGTTCGGACCAGATTACTTACTGACTTCTATTGCAATACCTTCTCTGACCCACCCACCCGCACACATTCCATGGTGCTTCGACACCGAACCAACTAGCTATCTGCCCTCACCACCAATCTCTTCACCACAGAACCTACTTGCTTTACTCAAGCATCTAAACACTTTGAGTGGCGTGCTGCAATGACTGAAGAATTTAATGCTTTAGTTCGTAACGGTATGTGGACTCTTGTTCCACGTTTATCTCATAAAAATTTGCTTAGTTGCAAATGGGTGTATAGAATTAAGAGAAAAGCTAATGGCTCTCTCAAATGCTACAAAGCACGTCTTGTGGCTAAAGGGTTTCATCAGCAACTTGGCTTGGACTACAATGAGACATTCAGCCCTGTTATCAAACACACAACCATTCGGTCTGTTCTAACTATTGCAATCTCTCAAGGTTGGTCCATCCGATAATTAGATGTTCATAATGTCTTTTTGCATGGCAACCTAACAGAGGAAGTCTATATGTCCCAACCACCAGGATTTCAGGACTGTGACCATCCAGATTATGTATGTCATCTTCATAAATCTCTATATGGGTTAAAATAAGCACCCCGTGCCTGGTTTCACCATCTCTCTCAGTTTCTGCTCAGACTGGGTTTTGCTACCAGCAAGACAGATCCTTCATTATTTATTTCAGGACGGTTTCTCATGTCCTCTATGTGCTAATCTATGTTGATGACATTTGGTAACCAGCAGTGACTCCAGTCCTGTCTCTTTACTCCTTCATCAGCTTGCTAAAGAATTCTCTATTAAAGATCTTGGTGATCTGTACTTCTTCTTAGAAATTGAGGCTGTTCGAAACTCCACTAGGCTACTTTTATCTCAAACCTGATACATTCGAGATCTTTCAAAAGCATGCATGGTTGATTGTAAACCTGTTCAGACCCTTATGGCCATGACACAGAGTTCTGATTCAGGGGGTGCTCTCCATCCAGACCCTACCCAGTATCGCTCCATTGTTGGAGCTCTTCAATGTATTACATTGACACGACCTGATCTTTCCTTTGTAGTGAACAAAGTATGTCAGTTTATGCAGTCTCCTGGCATTGATCACTAGATTATGGTCAAATGCATCTTACGGTACCTTCAAGCTATAACTGATCATGGACTACACATTCATCGATCCACCTCTTGCTCTCTTCAAGCATTCTCCGATGCAGATTGGACGGGTAATGACACTGATAGGTGCTTTACTGGAGGCTATGCCATTTTTCTTGGCTCCAACCTCATCTCTTGGGCATCTTGCAAGTAGAAGATAGTTGCGCGATCATCCATAGAGTTTGAATATAAAGCCTTGGCAGATGCATCAACTGAACTAATCTAGTTTGAGTCCTTATTTCAGGAACAAGGCCTCCGTTACATGGCCCCCCAATTTTATGGTGTGACAATATTGGGGCCACTTACCTCTCGGCCAATCCTTTTTTTCATGCTTGGACAAAGCATGTTGAAATTGATTTTCACTTCATTCGTGAACATGTTGCACGACATCAACTATCTGTCTAGCTCATCTCCACCCAAGATCAGCTTGTCGATATCTTCACCAAGCCTTTGAGTACTGTTAGACATTAGAATAATAAAAATTAATCCAACTTTATTTGATTAAAATTGATACTTTTTGTGATATTTTGCAGGAATTGACTCCATAAACGTGTAGATCTTGATTTTAGGAGTCCAACATCGTAAACAGAATGTAATTCGGACTTTGAACAGGCCTGAAATGGATTTTAGAAGATTTTAACACGGATTTCAGAGCTGCACGATTTTTGGAGCATTACCTTAAAACCTTTTAATGGCTCATGGTGGACCGGCTCAATGGTCCACCGCACGAACCGCCAGTCCACGGCAGCCATTGCTGCCGGTCCACGGGCAGAGCCGTGGACCACCGAGCTTCGTTTAGTCCGAAACTTGACGGAGAGCTTCCCCCAGTGCCGCCCAAGCTACCGCCGACCTCGTTGCCAGTCGAAGAAGCCCCCGTTCGGCCGGAAAAATGGACGGAATGCCGTGTTGCCTCCTCTTCCGTCCGCGCCCACGGCTACGCCGCTGTCCGTTCCATGGCCTGTTGCCTCCGAAGCCGTCTTCGTCGCAAGCCACCATGGAGCAATTGTCCGAAGCCGTCTCCGCCAACCTGCAGCCACCGTCCGAAGCCGTCACCGCCCACGGCCACGCCGCCCAGCTCTTCCGTCCGCCCTTCCACGGCCTGCTGCCGTTCCGGCTCCGCCCACGGCCACACCGCCGTCCGCTTCCACGGCCTGCTGCCTCCTCTTCCGCACCACCGTCCGAAGCTGTCTCCGCCCATGGCCATGCCGTGTCCGTCCGCTTCCACGGCCTGCTGCCTCCTCTTCCGCATCACCTCCCACGGCCACGCTGCCATTCGCTTCCACGGCCTGTTGCCTCCGAAGCCGTCTTCGCCCAGCCGTCACCTCCGTTTCCAAGCTCCTGAAGCTGCTTGTCACCGTCCCTGCTGTTCAGACCGGATGTCCAAGGAAGCATCGGAACGAGAAGAGATGTCGGACGACGCTGGATGGACGCGGGATTGTGCGATAGAATTTTGAGTTTGATTTTGAGATGGGGATGATCGTAAAAAAAATATCAGATAAGGAGATAGCACAGAGTTTGAAAATCAGATTGAGATGAGGAAATCACCGTGCTTCCCATACGGATCCGACACGGTATTTTTTCATCTATAATACCTCGGTGATTTTCTTCTGCGGGAGGAGAGGAGTAAAATAACCAAAGGGGGAGTTTTTGGGAGGTTTCACTTGCTGTCCGTAGTTCCAGTTCCTGTTGCTGTCACAGAGAGTCAGAGTCGGATAAAAAAAAAAGGGACCTTGTTCCCTACTTTTCTTTTATTTTCTCTGTACCCTAATTTTTTATGCAATAAATATTTATTTGCTTCATATTAATCCATGATTGTTTATTTTTATTTGAAGTAATGCTGGAGTCATGTTGGATTAGCATTTAAGGTAAGTCGAAGTGAATTAATTTTGATTGACCTATACCTAAGGGATGGACCGTGATCCACGGGTACGAGCCGTACTCTTGAGATAGGTCATATCTGAATTATTTTCACGAATTTATTTTGCATCTATTTCTTGCATTAGTTCTAGTTTATTTTAGTTTATTTAAAATCAAAAAATCGATCCAACTGATTGGGGAGGTGAGTTTTGCTCCCTTATTTTTTTAGTAAAAGTGGTATTACACATCGCATTGCTGCTCCTTCACACATGACTAGCAAGGGGCTTGTCGAACATCATCACCGTCATATATGGAAACCGGCCTGTCCCTCTTGCTCACGGATCTGTTTCTATGTCATATTGGCACTATGCTTGAAATGGTTATTTTTCTCATTAATCGGATGCCGTCTAAAGTCTCAAATGGTATGTCTCCCTTGCATTAGTTACAATAAACCACCATCCTATACTTCCTGCAAACCTTTGGATGTCTTTGCTATCCCTTCTTCGTCCTTATAAATCATTACAAAATGGAGTACCGGTTTCAATGTTTGTATTTCTCGGTTACAAAACATCTCATAGTGCCTATCGATGTCTTGATCTGAAAACAAATCGCACTTATATTGCTGGCATATTCACTTTGACGAATCTACCTTTCCTTTCCAATCCCACTCTCAATGAATCCTCCACCCCATCATCTACATCTTCTCCACTTCGGGCATTAATCAGTTCAAACTCACAAAAAGTCCTCCCACCACCATCCATTTCGCCACCGACTACATCTACCTCATCACCGGTTGCATCTCCTATTTCTCGGTCCGTCTCAATACTCTTCCTATCACTAATCCCACGTCTAGCCCCTCTAGCACTTTCGACTCTGCACCTGTCGGACCATATTACTTACTAACTTCTATTGCAATACCTCCTCTGACCACCCACCCGCACACATTCCATGGTGCTTCGACACCGAACCAACTAGCTATATGCCCTCACCACCAATCTCTTCACCACAGAACCTACTTGCTTTACTCAAGCATCTAAACACTGAGTGGCGTGCTGCAATGACTGAAGAATTTAATGCTTTAGTTCGTAACGGGATGTGGACTCTTGTTCCACGTTTATCTCATAAAATTTGCTTAGTTGCAAAGGGTTTATAGAATCAAGAGAAAAGCTAAGGCTCTCTCAAAATGCTACAAAGCAAGTCTTGTGGCTAAAGGGTTTCATCAGCACTTGGCTTGGACTACAATGAGACATTCAGCCCTATTATCAAACACACAACCATTCGGGCTGTTCTAACTATTGCAATCTCTTAAGGTTGGTCTATCCGATAATTAGATGTTCATAATGTCTTTTTCATGGGAAACCTAACAGAGGGAAGTCTATATGTCCCAACCACCAGGATTTCAGGACTGTGACCATCCAGATTATGTATTTCATCTTCATAAATCTCTATATGGGTTTAAAAATAAGCACCGTGCCTGGTTTCACCGTCTCTCTCAGTTTCTGCTCAGACTGGGTGGTTTTGCTACCAGCAAGATAGATCCTTCATTATTTATTTTCAGGACGGTCTCTCATGTCCTCTATGTGCTAATCTATGTTGATGACATTTTGGTAACCAGCAGTGACTCCAGTCATGTCTCTTTACTCCTTCATCAGCTTGCTAAAGAATTCTCTATATTAAAGATCTTGGTGATCTGTACTTCTTCTTAGAATTGAGGCTGTTCGAAACTCCACTAGGCTACTTTATCTCAAACCTGATACATTCGAGATCTTTCAAAAGCAGGCATGGTTGATTGTTAACCTGTTCAGACCCTTATGGCCATGACATAGAGTTCTGATTCAGGGGGTGCTCTCCATCCAGACCCTACCCAGTATCGCTCCATTGTTGGAGCTCTTCAATGTATTACATTGACACGACTGATCTTTCCTTTGTATATGAACAAAGTATGTCAGTTTATGCAGTCTCCTGCATTGATCACTGGATATGGTCAAATGCATCTTACGGTACCTTCAAGCTATAACTGATCATGGACTACACATTCATCGATCCACCTCTTGCTCTCTTCAAGCATTCTCCGATGCAGATGGACGAGTAATACACTGATAGGTGCTTTACTGGAGGCTATGCCATTTTCTTGGCCCCAACCTCATCTCTGGGCATCTTGCAAGTAGAAGATAGTTGCGCGATCATCCATAGAGTTTGGAATATAAAGCCTTGGCAGATGCATCAACTGAACTAATCTGGTTTGAGTCCTTATTTCAGGAACAAGGCCATCCGTACATGGCCCAATTTTATGGTGTGACAATATTGGGGCCACTTACCTCTCGGCCAATCCTATTTTTCATGCTTTGGACAAAGCATGTTGAAATTGATTTTCATTTCATTCGTGAACATGTTGCACGACATCAACTATCTATCTAGCTCATCTCACCCAAGATCAGCTTGTCGATATCTTCACCAAGCCCTTGAGTACTGTTAGACATTAAATAATGAAAATTAACCAAACTTTATTTGATTAAAATTGATACTTTTTGTAATACTTTGTAGGAATTGACTCCATAAACGTGTAGATCTTGATTTTAGGAGTCCAACGTCGCAAACGGAATGTATTCGAACTTTGAACGGGCCTGAAATGGATTTTAGAAGATTTTAACACGGAGTTCAGAGCGGCACGATTTTTGGAGCATTATCTTAAAACTTTTAATGGCTCACGGTGGACCGGCTCAATGGTCCACCAAACGAAACCGCCGGTCCACGGCAGCCATTGCTGCCGGTCCACGGGCAGAGCCGTGGACCACCGAGCTCCGTTTACTCCGAAACTTGACGGAGAGCTTCCCCCGGCGCCGCCCAAGCTACCGCCGACCTCGTTGCCAGTCGGAAGAAGCCCCCGTTCGGCCGGAAAAATGGCCGGAATGCCATGCCGCCTCCTCTTCCGTCCGCGCCCACGGCTATGCCGCCGTCCGCTTCCACGGCCTGTTGCCTCTGAAGCCGTCTTCGTCGCGAGCCACCATGGAACCACCGTCCGAAGCCGTCTCCGCCCAACCTGCAGCCACCGTCCGAAACCGTCACCGCCCACGGCCACGCCGCCCAGCTCTTCCGTCCGCCCTTCCACGGCCTGCTGCCGTTCCGGCTCCGCCCACGGCCACGCCGCCATCCGCTTCACGGCCTGCTGCTCCTCTTCCGCACCACCGTCCGAAGCCGTCTCCGCCAACGGCCATGCCGTGTCCATCCGCTTCCATGGCCTGCTCGCCTCCTCTGCATCACCGCCTACGGCCACGCTGCCGTTCGCTTCCACGGCCTGTTGCCTCCGAAGCCATCTTCGCCCAGTCACCTCCGTTTCCAAGATCCTGAAGCTGCTTGTCACCGTCCCTGCTGTTCAGACCGGGATGTCCAAGGAAGCTTCAGAACAAGAAGAGATGTCGGACGACGCTGGATGGACGCGGGATTATGCGATAGAATTTTTGAGTTGATTTTTGAGATGGGGATGATCGTAAAAAAAATATCAGATAAGGAGATAGCGCAGAGTTTGAAAATCAGATTGAGATGAGGAAATCACCGCGCTCCCACACGGATCCGACATGGTATTTTCATCTATAAATACCTCGGTGATTTTCTTCTGCCAGAGGAGAGGAGTAAAGAACCAAAGGGGGAATTTTTGGGGAGGTTCCACTTGCTGTCCGTAGTTCCAGTTCCTGTTGCTGTCACAGAGAGTCAGAGTCGGATAAAAAAGGGAGAAAGGGACCCTTGTTCCCTTACTTTTCTTTTATTTTCTGTACCCCAATTTTTTATGCAATAAATATTTATTTGCTTCATATTAATCCATGATTGTTTATTTTTATTTTGAAGTAATGCTGGAGTCATGTTGGATTAGCATTAAGGTAAGCGAAAGTGAATTAATTTTGACTGACCTATACTAAGGGACGGGTCGTGATCCACGGGTACGGGCCGTACTCTTGAGATATGTCATATCTGAATTATTTTTACGAATTTATTATTTACATCTATTCTTGCATTAGTTCTAGTTTATTTAGTATTTTAAATCAAAAAAAAATTCTTTTTCAAGATAACCCCAAAGTCTCTGTGGATCGACCCTTACTCCCGCTATTCTACCCTTTAGATAATGGAATTAAGGTTCTAAATCGGTGCATTGCGACACGCATCAAGTACCTTGCATTTTAGGTTCTGAGAGACAAGCTGAAGATTCGTGTTTCCGACTCTTCATCCTGAGGGGGTGTGTTTAGTGCACATTCATTCTATCTCTGACGTACACCTTATCTAGCAAGTCAATGCATATCATATTTGCTTGCACTTTTATTTAGTCTTGTTTCGTTTGAAACTCTATATTTGGTTTTTCCTTTTATCTAGTATATATTCAAAATGCTTCCCTCTCTTATAATTGCTATATTTGGTTCTCTTCTTTATTTAGCATGTACTCAAAATATTTTTCTTTCATATAATTACTGTAAAAGAGAAACATTGTAATCTACATATACTCCTATTAAAGGTCAATGAAAACAAGGAGAATAGAACTCTTCCTCTAAAAAGATATCTCTTCTACAATGCACTATCATTGTTGTGCCATTGACCACTGTCCATGGACCAAAACAGCTATCAGAAACATGGGCCAAATCAACTAGAAGAACGAAGCAAAAATAGCTAGCTAGCATTATGAACAATAATTCGCATTACTTCGACCACCACCATAACATGTCTTGTCTTGATTGAATCTAAATACAGATTTCTGATGCTTCATGTGGCTTGTTTCTTCAATAACAAAGTTTTACATCTTACTTATAAAAATCAAATATGTTACCTACTACTTGTAACAGTCACATATCTAGTTTACAGAAAGTAGTTCAACTTTAGCATGGGTTACAAACTATTTTTCTTCATCATTCCTTTGCATGAATGCCCAGCTGAATATCAACTGCAGGAACCTCGGTATGATACCATCTGTAAGCAAAATCTACAAGATTTAATTGATTTGGTTGATGAGACTAAGCAAAAGGCATACAAACATGCTGTATACATTCAAATGAAAATTTTAGATACTAGGATCAATAAATTACCTTCGGCCATTGAGATTTGTTTGTGGTTCTTATATACTCAATCAAGTTGTCATAATCTAGTTCTTCTCGATTGAGTGCTTCTTATCAATGAGCAATCGCACAATTGATGTTATATGCCTTTCTTGATTTGCTCTTGCTTAGGGACCCAATTCTTCTGTCAAGTTTTGTATGGGAAGTATCTCTACTTTCACAAACGTAAAAAAATTCTCCCCTTACAATATCCTATTCCCATCACATAGGCAATTATAAAACAGACATAGTTATCACTTCTTTAGTTAGTGAGTGGTTATTTGTGTTAACTGCAATATGGTTGGAGGTTAATGGAAAGGTAGTTACCAAATAAAATAAAATAAGACCATTTTGAATATATTACAACATTCTCCCACTGGTCCGTATATTTATTTTAATCCATGGTCCCAACACTTAAAAGAAACTAATACATGATCATGACAATAGGTCCTCTATAATCGAGTATTATTTTTCATGTATTACAATGTATTCAATTTCTTCACTATAATCATAGTGACATCATAACTTAATGAATAAACCCTCCATTTATTCAGGTCCAAAAGAGATTTATTTATTTATTTATTTTTAAAAGTCAAACAATATGTGTACACCCAAATGAAAAATAAACAAACAACTTAAATAAGAGTTATATAGCACAAATAGCTGTTCAACAACTAAATTACATCATGAGACCAATTTTATTCGTTCTACATGATCCTTAAAATTCTAATTGACATGCCTTTAGTTAAATGATCAGCTATCATCAATTTAGTGCTAATATATTCTATGACCAGTTTATTTCTTAACACGTTCTCTTATAGCAAAATACTTAATATCGATGTGTTTACTTCGACTACAACTCCTATGATTTTAGCCAAAAATACAGCAGCTGAATTATCACAGTACAATTTAAGTGGCCTAGCAATGGAATCAACAATTCTAAGCCCTGAGATGAAACTCTTCAACCATACACCATGCAATGTAGCCTTAAAAATAGCAACGAACTAAGCTTCCATAGTAGAAGTAGCAGTCAATTCGCTTTGCACTCCTCCACGATATGGCTCCACCCATCAACATAAATATAAATCTTGATGTTGATTTTCAAGAATTAGCACAATCAGCAAAATCTGAATCCGAGTAACCTTCTACCTCCAAGTGATCAGTTGGTCTATACATGAGCATGTAATCCTTGGTTCCTTGAAGATACCTCATGACCTTTTTAGCAGCTCTCCAGTGGTCCAAACATGGATTACTCTGATATCTTCCCAACATTTTCACTGCAAATGCAATGTCAAGTTTTGTGCAAACCGAACATGCATTAGGCTTCCATAGCTGAAGCATATGGGATGTTGTGCATTTGTTCCCATTCAAGCTTATTTTTGGGGCATTGGGTTCAAATCAAACTTGTCGCACTTCACTATAGGTATAGCATTCGGTAAACAATCTTTCATCCGAAATCTCTAATACTATTTATTGATATAAGTTTCTTGAGATAATCCAAAATGCCTCGAGATCTTTCCCTATGGATCTTAATGCCAATGACATAAGATGCCTCACTCATATCTTTTATATCAAAGTTCTTAGAAAAGAATTGCTTCACCGCATGTAATAACCCTTTATCATTGGTTGCAAGTAGAATGTTATCCATACATAAGACAAGGAAACAAGTTTTGCTCCCACTAACCTTCTGTATATATATTGATCCATGATGTTCTCTACAAAATCAAAGGAAGAGATCACATCATGAAATTTTAAATACCAATGATGAGAGGCTTGTTTCAATCCATATATGGATTTCTTAAGCTTGCAAACCAAATGTTCACCATCACTAGAGGAGAATCCTTCAGGTTGTTTCATATAAACCTCTTCCTCTAGATCTTCATTAAGGAACGCAGCTTTCACATCCATTTGATGCAAATTCAAGTCAAAATATACTACTATGCTATTATCACATGGAAGGAATCTTTCTTGGATATAGAGAGAAAAAGTCTCCGTGTAGTCAATTCTTCTTTGAGTAAATCTTTAGCGACAAGCCTTGCCTTATATCTCTCAATGTTGCCTAGTGAGTCCTTCTGGTTTTAAAGATCCATTTATAGCCAATGGCCCTTGCACCATTTGGAACTTGACAATATCCCATACTTCATTAGTTGCCATAGAATTCATCTCTCCTTTCATGGCATCATACCATAATTTGGATTCCTTATAACTCATGGCTTGTGAAAACATTTTAAGATCATTTGCAACTCTAATGTTATAGTCAGATTCCTGTAGATGCATAATATAATCACTAGGAATAGCTGATTTCTTTACTCTAGTTGATCTTCTTAATGTTGTGTCAATAACCTCCGAGGAGTATCTTGCATAACTGGTTGTTCAATTATTTCTGGTAATTCTTGAACAATAGGATATTCTATATTATTAGTAGTAGCTTGTGGAACCTCAATGGCTAGTTGTCGAGCACCTATTTGAACTTGAGGGGTGCTATGAATGACGATCAATCTCTCAATTGAAGTGGAAGCTGGAGTATCTAAATATTCTTTCTTAAAAGAAGTCAAATGCTGAGATTAATCACTCCCACTGTCAAGTCATTCTCAAGAAATGTGCATTTCTTGATTTCACAATCCTAGTGCTGTGGGATGGACAATAAAATTTATAATCCTTGGACCTTTCAGCATATCCAATAAAATATCCACTTATAATCCTTGGGTCCAGATTTCTTTCTTGTGGATTATAGACTCTCACTTCAGACTGGCATCCCCAAATACATATATGTCACAAACTCGATTTCCAACCTTTAAATAACTTAAATGGCATTTTGGAAATAGCCTTGGTTGGAACCCGGTTTAATATATATGTGGTCATTTTAAAAGCTTTAGTCCACAAGGATTTAGGAAGCTTAGAGCTACTAAGCATACTTTGCACCATGTCCAATAGTGTTCGATTTTTTTTTCAGCTACACTATTTGGTCTGGTGACCCTGGCATAGTGTATGTTCAACAATTTCATTTTTCTCAAGAAATCAAGCAAACGGACCAAGTGCCTGTCCATCCTCAGTGTATCTACCATAGTATTCTCTATCTCTATCTGACCTCGTGATCTTAATTTGCTTACTGCATTGTTTCTCTACTTCTACCTTGAAAACCTTAAAGGCATCTAATACTTCATTCTTATTATGAAGCAAGTAGAGATACATATATTGTGAATAGTCATCAATAAATGAGATGAAGTATCTTTGACCATACGAGTCCATATTTAGACTACATATATCCATATGTATGATCTCCAATATTTTCGAACTTCTCTTGGCACCTTTCTTAGACTTGTTGGTCTGCTTTTCCTTTATGCAGTCAATGCAAGTGCTAAAATCAATAAAATCAAGAGTATTAAGTACTCCATCATTTACTAATCTTTTGATTCTCTTAATGGAAGTATGACCTAATCTTCGATGCCACAAAATAAAAGAATTCTCATTCACAACACATCTTTTAATACCTACATTAGTTTAGGCATGCATTATATTATAAGGGGCATTGTTTTGCAAATTGATTTGAAAAAGATTATCAAAAATCAGACAATGTACCATCCCCAATAAGTTTAGATTTATAAAATAAATCAATAGAGTTTTCATAAAAATTAAAAGAATATCCTAAGAGTATAAGTCTTGATATAGAAATTAAATTTCTCGAAAAACTGGTATATAAAAAGTCTTCTCCACATTTAGAACAAAGCCAGAATCTAAAATAAATTTGCACGTCTCAATTGCTTCCACATGTGAACTTATCTTATTTCCTGAATAGATGCTTCGTTCACTTTCCACCAATTTTTTTTGACTTAGAAAACCCTGCAAGGTATTTGAAACATGGATTGTAGAACCAGAATCAATCTACCATGTATTACGACAAATAACCATATTGAATTCATAACATACGATGAGGTTAGAATACCTTTCTTGTCAAGCCAAGCCTTGAGTTTGAGGCAATCCTTCTTGAAATATCCTTTCTTTTTGCAAAAGAAGCACTTAGGTTCCTTCTTGACTTCCATATGGATAGGTACTTTATCTTTTCCCTTGCGTCTGGCTTGAGCAGCTTTATATTTTTCCTGAGTAGCTAAATATGCATTTTCTCCCATCTCAATAAGTTAGCCTCCCTTCCTCTTGAACACACATGGTCAGAAGTTCATTAATAGACCATTTATCCTTATATATTATAGGATATATTGAAAAGACTATACTGTTGTGGGAGTGAATTCAGAATAAAATACACCAAGAAAAACTCTGACATCTCAACCTCTAGGGATTTTACTGAGTTACAATGTTCCTCATCTTTATGATGTGTTCACGCACACCTCTAACAGTAGTGAGCTTTATTGATGACAATTTCGCCATTAAGGTGCTGGCTAGTGCCTCATCTGAAGACTCGAACTATGCATCAATAGCCTTCAGAAGTTTATTGACAGTTTTGCTCTCTGAAATTGAACCACATATACTAGCAGAAATCTTAGTCTGTATGAATATCATACCGAGACGATTAGATCTCTCTACTATTCATATGCAGTAACTCAGCCTTAGTGTTAGTAGGAGTTACTGTAGGTGGTTCATCCTTCCTGATGGCATAGTCAATATCTATGCACCCTAACTGAAGAAGAATTCTCTTTCCACACCTTATAATTGTCACCACTTAAATTGAAAATTTTATATTTGACATTAGAAATATTCACAGGTAAAATAGTTGCATAAAATAAAATAAAATTAATAATCATGCTTATGTAACTGAAATTGAGGCATACAACTTAATGTCATGTTTTACCAATGTAAGCATGCAACAACATGAATCAATAACATATAATAACTACATGTGGGCTAAGTTATTGTACTTAAATAGATTCATTAACTCAATGATGTGACTAACAAATTATATTCCTTTTTTTAATTCTTATGGATAAATTAAGAAAATAATTTTCTAACCCATCCTAATTAATTATATAAATACAGTAAAAATTCTTGTAGGATAAGATTTATTGTATTAAATATAATTAATTACAATTAATATCATTTAACCTTATGTGATCTTTGCAATCCAATGTATAATTTTAATTAATTAAAGATATTGTGGCTAGTCTTCAATTAATCAAAATTAAATTGACCACAAGATATTTAATCTATATTATATATTTGATAATTTTTAGCCGTTCATGCATGCAAGAACTACAGGTTGCCAATTTACATCCTAATTAAAATTGCCTTAGAGCAGTTTGAATTAATAATTGTAAAAGCAATATCCTGTTTATATCCAAATTTAATAATTAAATTTATACAAAAGGAATTTACCAATCAGTCATCTAAGAGTTTGGCTATAGATTACCTATTTATTCACCATCACCACTTAATTCACCAGTCCAATATGGCAGTCTTGGATGGCATGGTCCATAGGTAGCAGGTGGGTGATAGTCGGGCCCTGGTTACTGTTCACTAGTCACTAAGTGACTATAGGATGCATGACCTTTAGCATCTCCCTTATCTAAATTCTATACATATCCATTTGTTTACCAAATGACAGTTTGGTGGAGTGGTCTAAGGTGCTAGATTTAGGCTCCGGTTCAAAAGGGCATGGGTTCAAATCCCACAACTGTCATTTATAGTTAGAGAATCCAAATACGTCTCTGTCCCTCACCCATTTATTTACCAAAATGACAGTTTGGTGGAGTTGTCTAAGGTGCTAGATTTAGGCTCCGGTTCAAAAGGACATGGGTTCAAATCCCACAACTGTCATTTATTATTAGAGAGTCCAAATACGTCTCTGCCCCTCACCCAAGATCATCATGCTCTGGGAACTTTTCAGGATCGTACGCTCAATCAAGTTCTTTAGAGGTAATTTATAAAATAGACGTAATTATCGCTTCTTTAATTAGTGAGCGATTATTTATATTAATTACAATATAGTTGGAGATTAGCTGAAAAATAATTATTAAATAAAATAAAATAGAATCACATTTGAATAGGTTACAACATTAACAATCCCCAAATAACAAATACCGCCAATAATAACACAACTGTCATTTATTGTTAGAGAATCCAAACACGTCTCTGCCCCTCACCCAGGATCATCAGGCTCCAAAAACTTTTCAGGATCGTACGCTCAATCAGGTTCTTTAGTTACCAAATATCTTACACATAAATAATTTATAAAATAGATGTAATTATCACTTCTTTAATTAATAAATGATTATTTATGTTAATTGTAATATGATTGGAGATTAACCAAAAGATGGTTACCAAATAAAATAAAATAAAACCACATTTGAATAGGTTACGACATTAACAATCCCCAAAGCAACAAACTACCACCAATAATAACAAACAGCACCCAAGAACTAAGCAATGCATACTGATAGACCTTCTCCCTCTCGTGAGCTATTGTTTACTTTTCCTTAATTACCATCTTCTCCTTGGTACGAGCAAAGCTTTATAAATTTCTCCTTAGTTTTTGTGGCTAACTCACTCCCATATATGCATATAGGAGAATCGACCCACTTAAAGTACTTGAGTTACTCATTAACCTATAAAGCAATGTTCCAAATACTCAAATTAGCTCTCACATTTAACTAGAAAAATAATGAAAATCCAAAAATTCAGGAACTTACTCCATATTTGAAACAACCATGGATTTATCTTTTAAAAATTTCCTACCATACATGATGTCTTTATTTTTGATCTATCACCATAATCGCACGAAATCAGCTTATTATTGGTGCTGCTTACAAATGATAATTTTGAAGACATAATTCATAGCACCTATATTACCTCAGGTCAATGATTATTTCCAAAATTCATGATAATCATCTATCTACAAGTTTCGAGTGAGAACAACAATTGCATTGTGGCTAACCAAATCGATTTCTTCTTACTCTTCTGCTTTGGATTGGTGAAAGGAGGCTTCGATTTGGCGAAAGAAGTTACGATTTGGAGATTTGGGGAGGGAAGTGATTCTAATCAATTGAAAATGAATCATAGACCTGTATTTTCAAATGAATTCGTGCTCTGTCATGGATGGGTAATGAGTAAGCACGGTGTCTAATGGAGGCTAGCTTAGGTGGGCTAAGTGCTGCCTTCTAAACCATATGTGGATTTTGTAAAGTCAGACATTACCATGGTTGGATAATTTGTAATTAATCCTATTTAAAATTATATGTTATATATTTTATATAGAATAAATTACCAAATAAAAAAATTAATTAGTATATTCATTTATCCTTTGGATAAATTAAATTATAATTTCGACCTAAATCATATGTTGAACGAAAACTTGAAATCGAGCATTCATTTGGGTTTGAACCGGGTTGATTTAATGTCAAGTTGATTTTAGACCAATTTAGGATCACCAAGAGGATCAAATAGGCTTGAGTTTGGCACACCTTGAAATTAAGCTTTGATTTAACTCAAAATAATGATTAAAAAAATCAAACTTGATTTGGAATTCTAGCTTGAAGTTAATTTCAAAGCAAGCTTGATCAAACCCAGGCTTCTATTACACCTTACCCAATGAACCGTTCTCCGTTGCTTCAACAAACTCTGACCAAATACTGAGGTAGAACTACTCCTGAGAAAGCATTGGAAGGTCTTGCGGGTGGCATATGTTGAGCAATTTTTTGAGAGCAGTAGATTTTATAAGAAATCTAGATGCATATCTTCATATAGAGCTTGCTTGTACTTACAGATTATTGTTGATTCTTTTCTTAAAAAGGAAAAGTTTGTGCATAATTTTGAGCCAAAGCTCAATGACAAGCTTTGTATGATGATTATAGTTGGTGCATGCAAAGGTGATATGGATTTGTCAATGGGCCTAGCCTAAGTCTGCACTAGAAATTTAGTACTTCTAATCTAAGGTCCCATAAAAATTATAAGGACTTGTACAAGCATATATTTAGTTCCATATCAGTTTTTTACTGGAAAGATCTTAAATATTTATATAGTATCAAGGAATCTAAAAAATATATTTCAGCTAGCCATTTTAAGTGAGGTCCTGGATCATTATAAATAGCATCTGTTGGTATCGAAATCAGTCAAGTATCAAGAATGCTAGAGCTGGTGGTGCAGGAAGGTGGGATTTACAAAAGGTCTTGGTGGAGTTTTTTTTATATACCTTGGGAGCTCCTTGGATATCCCTTTTTATAAGCAGAAGATAAGGATATTTTTGAAATGAAAAAGTGATTAGACACGCTATTAGTCCCAAATGGAACCCACACACAATGTCATATTGTTTTTTTTTAATGACCAAAATAATCGTTCTAGAAGATGGCCCTCCACTACAAGTAGGGCTAGAATTAGGCTCGGGCTAGCCAAGGCCCATCAGGCTAGGTCAACCTGGGGCCAGACTTTGGCCAGGCCAAAAAATTTTAAATCTAGTTGGGTTAAGATTTAAAATCCATTTAAATCAGTATACCTTTGGCCCTTATCAAGCCCATATCCATTTAAGGCCTGATAAGCTCGATTGAAATCAAGTGATCCCTGGATCTCAGCCAGTGAGAAATTCTTTGTGCACCGTGTGCAGTGCAGGAAATCCAAGTTTGCCCACAACAACTCTTTTTATCGGTCCACGTGGATCCAAGCTAGCATGATAGGACAGGATGGGACATGCATTGAATATTGAGAGAGTGGTGTTTGTTATCAATGTGATAGGGAGTCAACCTTTTTCTAAAGTTTTAAATAGACCAAAATGCCCTTTCCCTCCCTCAAAGATATTTTTTCCTCTTAGATACTATAGAGAGCCAAAGAAGGCACAGTGGGGAATTCCTTTTTGCCTCCTAGAGTTGGAAAAAGAAGATGACGATGAAGAAGAAGAAGAAGGCACTAGGAGTCCGATGCCATGCCTTGCCACCTTGTGCGATCTCTCCCTACGATTGGGTAACTACTTGGTATCCTCTGCCACCCTCCCACTCTCTCACCTCGTCATCGTTCTCCCCACCTCCCTTTAGCACGAAGCTCGTGTCCCCATTCCTCTTTATCCCTACCAAATGTATAGAGGAAAGATAGAATAAAGTGAGAATAACTAGGAGATGGATGCATAAATCTTGATGAGTGATGGAAACTGGGGGGGGGTGACCTTGCAACCGAGGGAGTAGAAGCAAAACGGGTCGAGGAGGGAGCGAGCACAAATCTCACTTGTGAGGGGGGGACGGCAGCCTTGGCGTTAGCATGTGGTTGGGGAAGCTTGTTGAGGAAAAGCATGTGCGTGCTGTTGATTACGTAGGTCTGCACCCTAGTGATGTCCATAACCTTCTAGATCTTTGCCACCTGCACCATGTCGTGGTACGATGACCACCTTATCTGCATCCCCACCACCGCCCACCATCCCTTCAATTTACGATTTTGTATCTGGGTGTTATAATTTTTGATCTAGGGTGTTACACAATTTGTGAAGAGGTGTCATAAGTTGAAATCTTATATTTTCATAAAGTTTTTGACTCATGGCTATATTGTCACACTCTAGGTATTATGTTTTATATTTTAGGAAGCCATGTTAGGAGTTAATGCCTTTAGTTTTATATTTTCTGTAGGGATGGATAATCTTTGAGTTAAGGCATTATAACTTTTGAAACTAGGATATCATAATCCTGTTTCGATATATATTTATCATCTTTTATCATCTATGACATGTTATGACATTCTGAGAGCATTACTCAGGCCACAAGTGCTAGATAATCCTATTAAGAGGGATTAATGCCTTTAGTTTTATATTTTCTATAGAGGTGTCATAATTTTTTAGTAGGATATCATAATTTTTAAATTAGGATGTTATAATCTTGTTTCACATATATTTATTATATTTTACCATCCGTGGTATGTTATGACATTCTGGGAGTCAATTCAAGTCACAAGTAATAGGTAGCCTGGTAGGAGGGGTTAATGCCTTTGATTTCATATTTTATGTAAGTATCATAATTTTTGAGCTAGAATATTATAATTGTTGAACTAGGATGTCATAATCATGTTTTGATATATATTTATTATCTTTTATTATCCATGACATATTATAACATTCTGAGAGTTATAATTCAGGCCACAAGTAATAGATAGTCATGTTAGGAGGGGTTAATTTTTTTGGTTTCAGTTTTTGTAGGGATGTAATAATTTTTGAGCCAGGGTGTCATAGTTTTTGAACTAAGGTACCATAATCCTATTTTGGCATATATATCATCTTTTACTATCCGTGACATGTTATAATATTCTGGTAGTTATAATTCAGGTTACAAGTAATAGGTAGTTCTGGTTGGAGGGATTAATGCCTTTGGTTTCATATTTTCTATAGGGATATTATAATTTTTGAGCTAAGATGTCATAATTTTTGAAATAGGATGTCATAATCCTGTTTTGTCAATCTATCTTATTGATTCTAAGTTTTTAGCCACCATATCTTATTTTGTGATGTTGGATGCTGATCTTTAAACACATGCTCAAAACCCGGTTTGCAACTTCTCAAAATAATACTAAAGAGTATATATTATTGGTTGTATAAAACTTATTGTTACCTATATATTCTATTCATAAATTCTAGGATCTTTGACAATTCTATTTTGCATTTTTTTTAGGCTAAAAATTAAAAGGGTATCTTCTATTTTTACACATGATTCCATGAAAATATCTTTTACTGAAAGGCTTATTTGTTTCTATCTATTTAATGTACAAGGTTTATATAACCAGGACCTTTTGGAACTGCTATGATATAGCACAAAGGCAGCATGTCTATGCAACATTTGCATCGTATGATGCACTTATAAATGAGTTCTTGTCATATCATTATATCATTATACATCCTTGCAATGCTGGTTGATGGCAAACAAATAAAAAGTTATAGCTTTCCTCAATTTTTTTGGAGTACCATCATGTCTTGAATTACCTGATGTTCTTTTCAATGTATCAGCGTGGTTGCAGGCACATGCAATATTGCAATTGATGAATGGGTCATTCACCCTCAGGAGCATATAGCTTAGGATGATACCCTTTCCTATATGGATCGTGCCACTACCAATGAATCTTTGTATCAAAGCAAGGAAGTTACTTACCAAGTGGTGAATGTTCTTAATTAGGTCAACATGAACATCTCCAATGTCAACTACCCTCTAGGTGCCGGACCTGTATATTATAACCAATCTGGACCCTTGATGCCCATACTCTACAATCCATACAAACCGGACATTAGTAACTACTCATGCATCTCTCGAGAAGTCAAACCTGAAGATGCATTGCAGGTATCGGCACAGATTATTTTTATGAATCCATGAAACTATGAGCTGCCATTTCAAAATCTTGGAAGAACCTATGTGTTGATGACATCAAAAATGATCAATTTCAAAATCAAAACTCTTTTCCTCATCACTTCCGAGGCTTACATTCTAACTTAGCATTGTAAATCTTTTTTTTCCTGTTTTTAACTGGCTATAGGATACTTATTCAGCTCAAAATCTGAGATGAAATCGATGATTCATCCTTTCTAAAAATTTCATTATGATCATCCCTATATCGGTGTAATCACCTGTCCCCCTTTGATCTCTTTCATATGTTTTGTAACACCCATTGTAGCTTTTCATTGTAAATATTTCATCTAATAAATCAAGGTAATGTCTCTTGCTTCCCTTTGCCTCGAAACAAGAAAATATGGGATGTTGATAGCCTTTTCACTATAATCCATTCTGAGACCGCCTGACATTTTATACTTGTTTGTCTAACCATGTATACTATGTATACTCCCAATTATATCTACCATGTATACTCCTAGAAATAATTACATATATCATACAACTTGTATGTATACTCTTAATTACAATTTAAATAGAAAGCTTGGAAAATATCTTGGTGAATGACTGTAACCAAGTCAATCATAGAATCTGTGTATCATATTTTCATCAACTGCCCATTTTGCAAGGCTCACCCTCCAAAGTCCCATCTTATGAAAATATGAAACTAAAGGCATTAACATCTCCTATCAGGACTATTTATCATTTATGGCTTGAATTATGACTTTTATAATATTATAACATGTCACGGATGATAAAAGATGATAAATATATGGCAAAAAAAAAATATGACATCCTAGTTCAAAAATTATGATATCCTAGTTAAAAAATTATGATATTCCTATACAAAATATGAAACTAAAGGCATTAACCCCTCTTATCGGAACTATGTATCACTTGTTGCTTGAATTATGACTCCCAAAATGTCATAATATGCCATGGATAATAAAAATGATAAATATATACTGAAATAAGATTATGACATTCTATCTCAAAAATTATGATATCCTATCTCAAAAATTATGATACCCTTATAGAAAATATAAAACCAAAGATATTAACCGCTCCTACCAGGACTACCTATCACTTGTGGCCTGAATTATTATTTCCAGAATGTCATAATATGCCATGGATGATAAAAGATGATAAATATATGTCGAAATAGGATTATAATATCATAGTTCAAAGATTATAACATCGTAGCTCAAAAATTATGATACCTCTATACAAAACATGAAATCAAAGGCATTAATCCCTCATACCAGGACTACCTATCACTTGTGACATGAATTATGACTTCTAAAATATCATAACGTATCATGAATAATAAAAAATAATAAATATATACTGAAATAGAATTATGATATCTTAGATAAAAAATTATGATATTCCTATAGAAAACAAGAAATCAAAGGAATTAACCCCTCCTGCAAGATTACCTATCACTTATGGCTAAATTATGATTCCCAAAATGTTATAACATATCATGAATAATAAAGATGATAAATATATGCCGAAACAGGATTATGATATCCTAGTTCAAGAATTATGACACCTTTATAGAAAATATGAAACCAAAAGTATTAACCTCTCCTAGAATATCTATCACTTATAGCCAGAATTATGACTTCTAAAATATCATAACATGCCACGGATGATAAAAGATGATAAATATATGTTGAAACAGGATTGTGACATCTTAGTTCGAAAATTATGATATCCTAGCTCAAAAATTATGATATTTCTATAAAAAATATGAAACTTGTTGCCGCCTAGATCGCCGTGGCCGGTAGCTCTTACGTGGCCTAGGTGAGTGGGCTCCGTGCCAGCGTCACCGGGCTCGTTGGACGGAGACGATCAAGGAGAACATAGTCGTAGTTGGGATGAAAGGGGCTTGGTACTGTGGTGGTTCTCCTGTGGGCCTCTCCGGTGAGGAGTAATCTTCCTCCTTATTGTCCCTCCATTGGGCGATACCTGCAAAACAGGGGAGACCTGCGCCGAAGATTCTGGCAAAGACACTCCGATGATCAAGTCAGCGGGACGATCGAAGGAAATAAGGGACCTCTGAGATGGAGAGCTTGGGGGACTCTCTGCTGCCAGAGAGTGATAGACAATGTAAAAATGAAGAGAGTGTGTTGTCTCTTACCTCCCCCTTCTTACCTCTTCCCGCTGCTCTTATGTAGACGAGTGGCTCTTGGTGCTCAGAGAGGCACGTTCTTCTTGGTATAGGCTTGTGAGGCTTCTGCAGGCCTGGGAGGCTTAGATAGGTTGGTCAACCTTCTCTTTCCAAGAAGATGGGACATGCCTTCCTAATTAGTATAAGTTGTATACAGGGGCTTTAATATAGCCCTTCTTTGTAGGCGGCGTTGCAGAGCCTGCGATGGAGCTAATCAGACCGTGACACACGGGTCGGAACCAGGCAGACGTAGGCTCCCCGTGCATATGGTTTGGAGTGCGCGGCGCGAGGCTTCCCCGCACACGGTCCGAGGAGTATGGCAGCAATCGCGTGGATCGAGGCGCGGCATGCAGGGTCTCTCCCATGCACGCGGTTCTGGGTGCCGGAGCAGGCGAACATGAGACGCATCATGTGGGCGGAGTCAGACCGGGCGAGGGTGGAGCAGAGGCATGTCGTACCGGCGTGGGGGCGCACCGGGTGGAGCCGAAGTCGACTGGGTGTTCTAGACTGCGTGCGGAGGTGAGCCTAGCGTCGGAGCGGGTGGAGCCGGAGTGGACCGGCGCGGGCGTGCCGTGGACGTGTGCTGGCACGAGCTTGGCATGGGCGGAGCCGAGGTGCTGCATGGAGCGGGGGTGTTCCCAGGCATAAAGAAAAGGTGGTGCGGTCCCCTGCAGGCGACTAGGCGCCGAAGCGGGCGGAGCCGGAGTGTGCCGGCATGGGCATGCCGTGGATGTGTGCTGGCATAAGCTTGGCACGGGCGGAGCCGAGGTGTCGACCTTGGTGGCGGATTCGGGAGTCGGAGCGGACTGGCGCGGGTGTCCCGCAGGACTGGGCCGGACCGGACGGAGGATTGCCGGGCCGAGCCGGGCCGGACGGAGGACCGCCGAACTAGCGGGGGCCGAAGCCGAGGTGCACCGGGCGCCACCGCTGCTGTGCGGGCGAGGGAGCGTCGGACTGGGAGACGCTGGAGCCGAGGTGGACCGGTGCAGGGGCAGGTGGCACCGAGGTGCACCGATGCTGGGGCATCCCCTGGTGCGGTCGCGGAGCTGCGGGCGCGCGTGGGTGTGGCCAGGCCGAGCTGGGAGCCGAACCGGGAGGACTGGATCGGGGCACCGATCGTCGAACTCGAGCGGGGCAGGACCGGAGCTGCGAGCGGAGGCGATGCCGAGGTGGGTTTCCCACGGGCAGAAGCGGAGCTGGGTGCACCGAACTGGAACGGTCACAAGCGTGGGCAGAGCTGGGATGGCACGGGGCAGCCATGGGCTTGCACAGCCGAGCCGGTGCTGAAGCTGGCGGGGGTGAGCTGGGGCCGGTCGTCGTGCCGTGGGCGAGGTCGGGAGGAGTCGGAGGTGCCAGAGCTCGAAGGCGAGCCTCCCGCGGGCGAACTGGGTGCCAGCTCGGGCGGAAGACGGGGGGGGCACCGGAGCGGGCGGAGGTGAGCCAGGGCCGGTCGCGGGTGAGGTCAGGAGGAGCCGGAGGCGCCGGAGCTCGGAGGCGAGCCTCCCGTGGGCGAAATTGGCGCCGGCTCGGGCGGAAGCCTGCGGCAAGCTTCCCACGGGCGGACCGGGCGCCAGCCTGGGCGAACGCTGGAGGTGTCGGAGCGGGCGGAGGCGAGTCGGGGCCGGCCGCGGGCGAGGTTGGGAGGAGCCGGAGGCGTCGGAGCTTGGAGGCGAGCCTCCCGCGGGCGAACTGGGCACCGACTAGGGCGGAAGCCTGCGGCGAGCTTCCCACGGGCGAACCGAGCGCCAGCCTGGGCGGAAGCCGGAGGTGCCAGACCGGGCAGAGGCGAGTCGGGGTCGGCCGCGGGCGAGGTCGGGAGGGGCCGGAGCTCGGAGGCGAGCCTCCTGCGGGCGAACTGGGCGCCGGCTCGGGCGGAAGCCTGTGGCGAGCTTCCCACGGGCGGATCGGGCGCCAGCCTGGGCGGAAGCCAGAGGCGCCGGAGCAGGCGGAGGCGTGGCGGGTGCGGGGGTTCGCCGACGGTGGGCGAGGCACTGCCGGGGTGCCACCGGTCGTCACCCTGGCGCGGGCCTGCCATGGTGCAAGTGTGTGCATGGGCGGTGCAGGCGCTAGTTTCCCCTGGCATAAGTGATGGACGCGCGTACCTCCCGTGCGCATGGATCAAGGCACAAAGAAGGTGCCGAGCTAGGATGATTGGAGCCGACCTGGGTCTGACCGAAGTGGGCTGATCGAGCTGGAACTGACCTGGGCATGCTAGAGCATGCCGAGCCGGACTGGGAGCGCACCGTGGGCGTGCCGAGCTGGAGCTGACCTGGGCATGCCACGAGTATGCCGAGCTGAACTGAACGGCCGAAGCTGGACTTCTCATGGCCGAAGTGAGGCCAAGGTACTGGTTCACTGCCGAGGTGGGGCCGAGCCGAGCTGAGCTGAACCGCCACATGGCCGAAGTGGGGTCGAGGTACTGGTTCACTGTCGAGGTGGGGCCAAGCCGAGCTGGGCTGAACCGCCACATGGCCGAAGTGGAAAAGTACGTGGCCGCGCCAGCCTCCAAGGAGGACGCGTGTCAGGGCCGAATGGATCTTGTTTACTACTGTAACAGATGCCCCCACTCCCTGAGTCCAAAACATCTTCATTTTGGATAAGGGGAGTATCATCACCCATTCGGCTCTGCACCTTAGCGGGCTCTATACCGACTGCAAGAAGTTAGTCGCTAAATGAAACTGAACTTACCAGAGGTTAGCTGTTGGTCTTTGAAGGCCTAGGTGAAGGCATCAAGTCTGGCTGTCCTTTTCACAAACAGGGAACGTCCTGTAACACAACTTAAAAGGTGTTGTTTTTTGAAACTTACTTGCCCGTAGGTGTTTTTACCTTAAGTTAGGTGTTTCATGACGATGCCAGTTCTTCTTTGACCAGGTAGAAGGTGGTACCATAGAGGCATAGGTTGGTGAGGTGTATAACTTGGGTGCTCACATATATGACCGGGCATATAGTTGATGTGGCCGAGTCTAGAATATCTGTCAGAATCTTTGATGAAGGTATTGAAGTTGCTAGAAGATAGGAGCCATCTCGGATGAAGAAGCCCAAGGAGTTGGAGAGAGAAAATGACTCCGGTTAGATGCTCGACCTCAGGAGAGCAATGCTTGACCACGGGGGAGCCATCCTGGTGGAGGAACTCACGTGGACTGGAGTCCGGACCTTCATGCTGGAACTGGGTTCCGAGGCATCTTCCAGACTGAAGTCCGGGACCACGTGGGGGAAATGGGTTCCGCGCCACCTTCCAGACCGAAGTCCAGGATCACATGGGGAACTGGGTTCCGTGCCACCTTCCAGACCGAAGTCCAGGATCATGTGGGGGAACTGGGTTCTGTGCCACCTTCCAGACCGAAGTCCAGGATCACGTGGGGGAACTGGGTTCCGTGCCACCTTCCAGACCGAAGTCTGGGACTTCGCTTTGGAACCAGGTTCCATGCGAACTTCTGGACTGAACCCCGGGGCCGCAGGCTGGAGTTGAGCCTTGCGCGACCTACCGAGATGTTCTCCGGGATTTTATACCAGAACTGGGTTCCGTTATGCCGGAATTGGGATCCGGGCTTCCTTCGTCAGACTCGGAGTCGGACAGATGAGCTCCTGCAATGATGAAGAGCAAAGTTGCACCAAAGATGAACTTTAATTTTTAAGGAGGGATTCTTACATCCTTCGTGAGGTGGCAGAGCTGTTTGGCATGCTAGGAGGCGAGCCGCAAATGGTCGGACCTTCAGAGCTACCTATGGACATCTCTGGACTATGGTCAGGAGGTAAATGCGGGGTTCAATGAAGAGCTTGGCTTCAGCTCGGCTGAATCAAGAGGCATGACTTCAGCTCGGCTCTATTTGATTTCAGTTTGGCTGAGCTGAGGAACTTGACTTCAGCTCTTAACTTCGCCGGACTTGGAGTCGGACGGGTGAGCTCCTGTGTTGGTGAAGAACAAAGTTGCACTAGAGAGGAACTTTAATTATTGAGGAGGGATTCTTACATCCTTCGTGAGGTGGCAGAGCTGCTGGTTTGCCATGCTAGGAGGGCCATGAATGGCTGGGCCTCCGAAGCTTTCCATGGTGGTTGGCCTTGCACATCCCAACGGCCGAGAATGTTTAATGATGTTGGTGACGATCATGCTTTTATTAGTTTTGTACCGCCCATGTTGCATGGAGGAACATGATCACCCTTTGCATCATATTCGGATGGTGTGGAGGGCAAAATCTTACTCCAAAGTTTCTCATGATCTGGGTAAAGTGACTGAGCCTTCACTGCTTCTTCCTTTCGGGAATCGTGCTTCGTTCATTTCCTTCCCCAGCCATAGTGGGGATTAGTCTTCCTCATCTCTAACAGGAGTGTGATCTTAGCAGGGAGCTTGGTCTCATCAAAGGGCTTGAATTTGGTGAGAAGCTCGGCTTCATTAGGAAGTTTGGCCTCAGCTTTGTTTTATGAAGAAGATTGACTGTCCTCTGGCTTGAATACAGAGCCTCGAAAGCTTCATATTGGTGGAGGGAGGCAAAGTGCGGGCCCGGTCCAGAGGGTGCGCGCTCGGAAAGGCTCCACATTGGTGGGTGAGCGTTGAGCTCGACGCCGACCACAGGGCACTAACCTCCGAGGGTCTTGCTCTGGAGGGCAAAAGACGTACCTGGTCCAGAGGGCACGCGCTCGGAGAGGCTCCACATTGGCGGGTGAGCGCTGAGCTCAACCTCGACCACAGGGCACTAACCTCCGAGGGTCTCGCTCTGGAGGGCAGAAGACGAACCCGGTCCAGAGGGCGCGTGCTCGGAAAGGCTCCATATTGGTGGGTGAGCGCTGAGCTCGACCGCGACCACAAGGCACTAACCTCCTAGGGTCTCGCTCTGGAGGGAAGAAGACGGACTCGGTCCAGAGGGCGCGCGCTCGGAGAGGCTCCAAATTGGTGGGTGAGCATTGAGCTCGACCTCGACCACAGGGCACTAACCTCCGAGGGTCTCACTCTGGAGGGCAGGAGAACAGGGCTTCGGCCTAGGTGTTCTGAGCTTGCGGGAGCTTTTCCTGTAGAACTGTGACACAGTTTTTCATTATGTAAATGTAGCGAGGAAGGAGTTACCTGTTGAGCCCCGGCCATATGAATAGATAAAGATATGTTCCTTCCTTGAATGGGTCGGGATCAAATTCGTCGGCCGCCCTCTCAGGAGAGAATGAGACTCCCTTGCACGGAAGAATAGAACTCGGTTGCATGGGGGAGCAAGGCTCCATTGCATGGGAGGACGGACCTCCGTCGCATAGGAGGAGGGGAGACCTTAGTTGCCTGGGAGCTTGAGGCTCCGTTGCATGAAGGAGATGACTCCGTTGAGTGGGAGAAATGAGATCCTGTTGCATGGTGTGGGGGAGACTCCGTTGCATGGGAGGAGGCTCCATCACATGAGAGGTGGCTCCGTCGCATGGAAGGGATCTCCGTTGCATAGGAGAACAAGGTTCTGTTACCTGGGAGAGAGCCCGTTGCATGGGAGGAAGCTTCCATTGCATGGGAGCACAAGGTTCTGTTACCTGGGAGAGAGCCCGTTGCATGGAAGGAAGCTTCCGTTGCATGGGAGCACAAGGTTCTGTTACCTGGGAGAGAGCCCGTTGCATGGGAGGAAGCTTTCGTTGCATGAGAGCACAAGGTTCTGTTATCTGGGAGAGAGCCCGTTGCATGGGAGGAAGCTTCCGTTGCATGGGAGCATACTTCATTGTATGAGAAAAATGGCTGCATTGCTTGGGAGGAGAAGAGACTCCTGTTGCATGGGAGCATACTCCGTTGGATGGGGGCAAGCTTCGTCAGATAGGAACAAGCCCTGTTGCATAGGAGTAAGCTCCGTTGCATGGGAGAATGAGGCTCTGCTACATGGGAGAGAGCCCGTTGCATAGATCTCTTCCTTCTTCATGATGGTTAGACCCATTCTCCCTTTCTTCTTTTTCTCTTCTTCTCTTTCTTTTTTTTTTAGTGGGGCTCTTGGATGGTGGCACCGCCGGGAGGTGGCTCCATCCTTGGCTTGATGCCCGTTGCCCCGGCAAGGGTGGCGATGCACCTTCACAGTCCAAGGTTTTTTGGTCGAGACCGCTCCTTGGAGCCTCGAGAGAGAGGGAGAAGTTCTCGTGCCCCAATCCCCGTGCCCCCGGTATGCCCCCCAGGGACTAAGGACGAAGGTGGAAACCATCATCCCACCTTATTGAGGAGCATGGATCTGCCCCCTACCTGGCGCGCCAATCTGTTGCCGCCTAGATCGCCGTGGCCGGTAGCTTTTACGTGGCCTAGGTGAGTGGGCTTCGTGCCATCATCACCGGGCTCGTTGGTCAGAGACGATCAAGGAGAACATAGTCGTAGTTGGGATGAAAGGGGCTTGGTACTGTGATGGTCCTCCTATGGGCCTCTCCGGTGAGGAGTAATCTTCCTCCTTATTGTCCCTCCGTTGGACGATACCTGCAAAACAGGGGAGACCTGCACCGGGGATTCCGGCAAAGACACTCCGACGATCAAGTCAGCGAGACGATCGAAGGAAATAAGGGACCTCTGAGGCGGAGAGCTTGGGGGACTCTCTATTGTCATAGGGTGATAGACAATGTAAAAATGAAGAGAGTGTGTTGTCTCTTACCTCCCCCTTCTTACCTCTTCCCGCTGCTCTTATGTAGACGAGTGGCTCTTGGTGCTCAGAGAGGCACGTTCTTCTTGGTATAGCCCTGTGAGGCTTCTGCAGGCCTGGGAGGCTTAGATAGGTTGGTCAACCTTCTCCTTCCAGGATGATGGGACATGCTTTCCTAATTAGTGTAAATTGTATCCAGGGGCTTTAATATAGCCCTTCTTTGTAGGCAACGTTGCAGAGCCTGCGATGGAGCCAATCAGACCGTGACACGCGGGTCGGAACCAGGCAGACATAGGCTCCCCATGTGTACGGTTTGGAGTGCGCGACGCGAGGCTTCCCCGCACACGGTCCGAGGTGTATGGCAGCAATCGTGTGGACCGAGGCACGGCATGCAGGGTCTCTCCCATGCACACGGTTCTAGGTGCCGGAGCAGGCGGACATGAGACGCGTCGTGTGGGCGGAGTCGGATCGGGCGAGGGTGGAGCAGAGGCATGTCGTATCGGTGCGGGGGCGCACCGGGCGGAGCCGGAGTCGACCGGGTGTTCTGGACTGGGCACGGAGGTGAGCCTGGCGCCGGAGCGGGCGAAGCCAGAGTGGACCGGCGTGGGCGTGCCGTGGATGTGTGCTGGCACGAGCTTGGCACGGGCGGAGCCGAGGTGCTGCATGGAGCGGGGGCGTTCCCAGGCGTAGAGGCGAGGTGGTGCGGTCCCCTGCAGGCGACCGGGCGCCGAAGCGGGCGGAGCCAGAGTGGACCGGCGTGGGCATGTCGTGGACGTGTGTTTGCATGAGCTTGGCACGGGTGAAGCCGAGGTGCCGGCCTTGGCGACGGATCCGGGAGTCAGAGCGAACCGGCGTGGGCGTCCCACCGGATTGGGCCGGACCGGACGGAGGACCACCAGGCCGAGCCGGGCCGGACGGAGGATCGCCGAACTGGCGGGGGCCAAAGCCGAGGTGGACTGGGCGCCATCGCTGCTGTGCGGGCGAGGAAGCGTCGGACTGGGAGACGGAGCCGAGGTGGATCGGTGCAGGGGCAGGTGGCACCGAGGTGCACCGGCGCAGGGGCAGGTGGCACCGAGATGCACCAGTGCTGGGGCGTCCCCTGGTGCGGTCGCGGAGCTACGGGCATGCGGGGGTGTGGCCAGGCGGGAGTCGAACCGGGAGGACTGGACCGTGGCACCGATTGCCGGACTCGAGCGGGGCAGGATCGGAGCTGCGAGCGAAGGCGGTGCCGAGGTGGGTTTCCCATGGGCGAAAGCGGAGCTGGGTGCACCGAACTGGAACGGTCGCAAGCGTGGGCGGAGTCGGGCTGGCATGGGGCAGCTGTGAGCTTGCACAGCCGAGCCGGTGCCGAAGCTGGCGGGGGTGAGCTAGGGCCGACCGTCGCGTCGTGAGCGAGGTCGGGAGGAGCCGGAGGTGCCAGAGCTCGGAGGCGATCCTCCCACGGGCGAACTGGGCACCGGAGCGGGTGGAGGCGAGCCGGGGCCGGCCGCAGGCGAGGTCGGGAGGAGCCGGAAGCGCCGGAGCTCGGAGGCGAGCCTCCCGCGGGCGAACTTGGCGCCGGCTCGGGCGGAAGCCTGCGGCGAGCTTCCCACGGGCGGACCGGGCGCCAGCCTGGGCGGAAGCCAGAGGTGTCGGAGCGGGCGGAGGCGAGCCGGGGCCGGCCGCGGGCGAGGTCAGGAGGAGCCGGAGGCACCGGAGCTCGGAGGCGAGCCTCCCGCGGGTGAATTGGGTGCTGGCTCGGGCGGAAGCCTGCGGCGAGCCTCCCGCGGGCGTACCGGGCGCCAGCTCAGGCGAAAGACTAAGGCGCCGGAGCAAGCGGAGGCGAGCCGGGGCCAGCCGCGGGCGAGGTTGGGAGGAGCCAGAGGTGCCGGAGCTCGGAGGCGAGCCTCCCGTGGGCGAACTGGGCGCTGGCTCGGGCGAAAGCCTGCGGCGAGCTTCCCACGGGCGGACCGGGCGCTAGCCTGGGCGGAAGCCGGAGGCGCCGGAGCGAGTGGAGGCATGGCGGGTGCGGGGGCTCGCCGGCGGTGGGGGAGGCACTGCCGGGGTGCCGCTGGTCGTCACCCTGGCGCGGGCCTGCCCTGGTGCAAGTGTGTGCATGGGCGGTGCAGGCGCCAGTTTCCCTTGGCACAAGTGATGGATGCGCGTACCTCCCGTGCGCACGGACCGAGGCACAGAGAAGGTGCCGAGCTAGGATGATTGGAGCCAACCTGGGTCTGACCGAAGTGGGCTGATCGAGCTGGAACTGACCTGGGCATGCTAGAGCGTGCCGAGCCGGACTGGGAGCGCACCGTGGGCGTGCCGAGCTGGAGCTGACTTGGGCATGCCACAAGCATGCCGAGCTAAACTGAACGGCCGAAGCTGGACTTCTCATGGCCGAAGTGAGGCCGAGGTACTAGTTCACTGTCAAGGTGGGGCCGAGCCGAGCTGGGCTGAACCGCCACATGGCCAAAGTGGAAAAGTACGTGGCCACGCCAGCCTCCAAGGAGGATGCGTGTCAGGGCCGAATGGATCTTGTTTATTACTGTAACAAAACCAAAGGTTATAACCCCTCCCACCAAGACTATCTATTATTTACGACTTGAATTATAACTCCCAGAATATCATAATATGTTATGGATGGTAAAAAATAATAAATATTTATCAAAACAAGATTATGACATTCTAGTTTAAAAATTTTGATATCTTAGCTCAAAAATTATGATACTCCTATAAAAAATATGAAGCTAAAGGTATTAACCCCTCCTAATTGAGTTTTTTATCATCCATGGCCTGAATTATGATTGGCATAATGCCCTAACATGTTATGGATGATAAAAGATGATAAATATATGCCAAAATAGGATTATGATATCTTAGTTAAAAAATTATGACATCCTAGCTCAAAAATTATGACATTCCTTAAAAAATATGAAACTAAAAGTATTAACCCTTTCTACCATGACTACCTATTATCTATGGCCTGAATTATGACTCTTTGAATGTCATGATATGCCACTAAGAAAAAATTGATAAATATATGCTAAAATAAAATTATAACATCCTAATTCAAAAATTATGACATCCTAGTTAAAAAACTGTGACACCTTAGCATGAAACATGACATCCCTGCAAAAATATATCCTAAAAAACTTATAGATGGTAATATGATATCCTTGTATAATATTATAATATCCCTTTAAAAACTTGACATTCTGGTACAGAACATAATATCTTATATCTAAAAAAAATACATGTAATGAGCAAAATATATTTATAACATTCTAGTTTAAAATAATTATACATAATTTTTTTATTAATGTTTAAGGGATAACATTAGTTGAATTACAAATTTCTAATATCATCTTACAAAAGTCAATGAACCGAAGAGAAAAGGCCATGACAAATATTTAGCTTTCTGATCCTAAATTTTTAAAACTCTATTTTCTTATTGAGATCCTCTTTCAATATTCTTGCTCCTAACTATCGCTGATATAAATTGATATCATCTTGTATGAAGTTCCAATGATCTAACTCATCTCCATGAGCAAGAAATTTCATGTATTTTAAACAATAGAGACCATAATGTAGTAAATCGGCTGGTTGAGAAGGGCATTCAATGTTTTCTTCATAGCCCACTTTATCACGTCTTCATTATCATAGTAGATATAAAACATTAGACCAATAATATTTTGCCACTTCTTTGTATTAGATTTGTACCTGGCATTGCCACTTTAATATAAATTACTGGCTTGCAATAGTTCTTAAATAATTATGAGGGCTTCACACTGGGCTCTAGAATAATTACGAAATTACTTGAAACATAGAAAAGAAGGAATGCCAGATTACGAAAAAGTAAATTATATCTAACTATTATAAGAATTGTAAGGTTTTTCAGCTTAAATCTATGCAAGGTGTCATAATTTTTGAATTAGGATGTCACAATTCTAGTTCATCCTGAATTATATTATTTTTTTACCTTGGCATGCTATGATATTCTAAAATTCATAACTCAAGCTATAGATAGAAAAACGTCCTGGTATGAGGGGTTAATGCATTCTATTTCTTGTTTCATATAGGGATGTTATAATTTTTCTACTAGGATATCATAATTTTTGAACTCGGATGTCATAATTCTGTTTTGTCCTGAATTATATTATTTTTTCATCTTGGCATATTATAACATTCTACAATTCATAACTCAAGCCATGCTTGGAAGAAAGTCCTGGTAAGAGAGGTCAATGTATTTGATTTCTTGTTTCATGCCAAAGTGTCACAGTTCTTTGTTTGACTCCTAGAATGTCATGACATACCACAAATAATAAAAGATAATAATATATGCCAAAACAGGATATGATATCCTAATTCAAAAATTATGATATCCTAACTCAAAAATTATGATGTCTCTACAGAAAACATGAAACCAAATGCATTAACCCCTCCTACCAGGATTATCTATCATTTGTGGCATGAATTCTAATTTTCAGAATATCATAACATGCTATGGATCATAAAAAAGAATAAATATATGTTGAAACAGAATTATAATACTTTAGTTCAAAAATTATGATATACTAGCTTAAAAATTATGACACCCCTGCAGAAAACATGAAAGCAAAGGCATTAACCCCTCCTACAAGGACTATCTATCACTTATGACCTAAATTATGCTCCAAGAATGTTATGACATGCCATGGATGATAAAAGATGATAAATATATGTCAAAATAGGATTATAACATCATAGTTCAACAATTATGATATTCTAGTTCAAAAATTATGATATTCCTATAGAAAATATGAAATCAAAGGCATTAACCCCTCCTACCAGGACTATCTATTATTTATGGCATAAATTATGACTTTTATAATATTATAATATGCCACGAATTTTAAAAGATGATAAATATATGCTAAAACAAGATTATGACGTCCTAGCTCAAAAATTATGATATCTAGTTCAAAGATTATAACATCCATGTAGAAAACATGAAACTAAATATATTAACCCCTCATAACATAACTATCTAGCACTTGTATCCTGAATTATGACTCTCAAAATATCATAATATATCACGGATGATAAAAGATGATAAATATATACTAAAATAAGATTATGACATCTTAGTTCAAAAATAATGATACCCTAGCTCAAAAATTATGACACCCCTATAAAAAATATGAAATTAAAAGCATTAACCCCTCCTAATAGGATTTTCTAAAATATGAAACATAATACCTAGAGTGTGATAGTAGAGCCAGGAGTCAAAAACTTTATGAAAATATAAAATTTCAACTTATGATATCCCTTCACAAATTTTATGACCTCCTAGATCAGAAATTATGACATCTAGATACAAAACCGTAAATTGAAGGGATGGTGGGTGGTGGTGGGGATGAAAATAAGGCGGTCATTGTACCATGATGTGGTGCGGGTGGCAGAGATCCAGAAGGTTCTAGACATCACCGGGGTGTAGACCTACGTGATCAACAGCACGCGCATGCGCCAGTGCCAAGACTGCTGCCTCCCTCCACACATGCGAGATCTGTGCTCGCTCCCTCATCTACCCCTTCCCCTTTTACTCCCTCAGCTCCAAGGTCACCCCCTAATTTCCATCTCCACTCCTCCTCAAGATTCATGCATCCATCTCCTAGTTATTCTCATTTTATTCTATCTTCCCTTCATGTAGTTGATGGAGATAAAGAGGAATGGGGATGCAAGCTTTTTACTGAAAGGAGATAGGGAAAACGATGATGAGACAAGAGAAAACAAGAGGGCGATGGAGGATACCAACCGATTACCCAACCATGGAGGGATCGCATGAGGTGGTGAGGCATGGCATTGGACTCCCGATCCTTCTTCTTCATCTTCATCATCGTCTTCTTTTTCTAGCTCAAGGAGGTGAAAAGGAATTCCTCACCATGTGAAGGGAAAAGGCATTTTGGTCCATTCAAGTTCTTAAAAAAAAAAAAAGGCTCACTCTCTATCATGTTGATAATGGACACTACACGCGTTGCACAAAGAACTCCTTCTCGGCCATTTAATTGGATTCAACCATTAAATCGCTGCACTATCATTGATGATCGATCCGAGATCCACGAGCAAGGCCAAACTGAGCCGGGGCCATGATCTTATTATACCAAGCAACAGCCACGATTTAGTCCAAGCCATGCTATCAATTAAATATTCCATCATACCTTGCTTTGACTATAAATTGGGGAGAGAGGAAGTGAGAATATTTTGATATGGGACTAAAAAACGAGTGGTGTGGAGCAAGCGGGAAACTAGGGCTTAAAAGCAAAGTGCCCTCTCCCTCTCCTCTATTATTTAACGGGTTAAATTATCAAATTAGTCCCTGAAATTTATTTAAAAAATCTATTTTAATCTCTATCTTTCAAAAAATATCAATCGAGTCCGTAAAATTTTGGATTTAATCCAAGTTAATCCTCATCGTTAATATTTTCATTAATTAGCAAACGGAGAGCTGTACAACATGTCATTTTTAGATTACGTGGCCACTGGGTTTTTGGCAGAAAGGATAAATAACAAGGAATGCACCATGTCAGCATGCAGTCGAACAAAAATTTCCCGCTAAAATAAGAGAGAGAGCAGTCTCTGTACAAAGCCTTTTCCTTTCTCTGAAAATGCCTTATTTCACCATGCAAAACATTACAGGGGAGCTCCTTGATTGTGGAGAGCCTCAAGGGTCCTCAATTGCAACCTTTGTGGACTCATCTCTGGTGTTGTGAGTCCAGACGCCAGCTTTCACCAGAATACAATTCAGGTCTGTGAGCACAGCACATTTTAAAAAGTAGGCCAGGCCTATCAGTGCCCGTTAGCTCGATTGATGTTTGTTCTTCGGAGGGCATTACGGCGACCGAATTCCTGAGCGTGGGAAAGGAAGCAATCATCTGATTCCAAGGACTGCAGAACAATTCAAACCAAAACTAGATGATCAGGCGATTGCCACTTGATGCTATACTTAAATCTATGAGGAAGTGAAATATAAGGAGCGAACTGGATCTGGGCATCAAAAGTCTTTAAGACATATTTATATCAAGTGTTTGAAGAATTAGAAGTCCCTAAATTCCTTAATCTCAGATATAGCTCAAGCTTACTGTTTGTATGTAGGAGATGATCCCTCTGTCCCAAACTCTATTCTCATCACGATCGGTCACATTAAACACTAAAACCATAGAAAATTGAGTAAATTTCAGCACATAGACAAGTAAAAAAGGACTTCAAATTTTTGTTTCTTTTGTCATCTAGGTTGGATCTGGTACCAAGCCTTACCATCCATGAACCAACCCCAGCTGAGGATATGGAAACTTTGGTAATTATAAGGTTCAGACTAGTGAGGACTTGGACTACTTCTAGAAGAATTCCATGCTTGTTAAAACTGTGCACCTATGATACAGAAGATAAAGACAATAAGGAAAAAATACAAGAAACAAGACCTCCACAAGTATGGATAGAGTGGACTTAGTGGAGAATGATGGCTTAAACACTAGAGAAAAAACTGAACCTTAACCCAAACAAGTATTACAACTCTGCAGCAAAAGCACCAAGCATACTGAACAAGTCCCCATAGAGTCCAATAAAAAAAAGAAAAGAAAGAAAGGGGAAAGGGGGATAAAAGCACAAGGGAAGAGAACTAGAGAGCCTGAAATGAGAGGAACCCATGCCAAAAAGGAAGCTGCACCATTTAGGGGACTACAAAGTCACTAGAAGACCCGGAAAAGACGATGAGAGAAAACTATGGAAGCCAAAAAATAATCCTTGGAAACAACCCCCAAATTAAAAAAAAAAACGCACTACAAATAAGAACTAAACCAAAATATTGAGGCAAAAAGAACGGGGAAGAGCTTAAACTGTTCATGATCACCACAAACTCCAAACAACCTAATCTCAGCACCAAAGGCACAAAAAATCCATGAAAAAAGACCCAACAAAGCATACCAACTCAAATAATAACATAATTAAAAGAAAAAATAGAGAAGAGAACCGGTAAGAGCCACAACTTCGCATCCTTACTAACCATAAAAAGCTCAATCCCTCCCCCTAAAAAAAAAACTCATAAATCCAGAATAAAACACACCAAAACCAAACGAGAACAAAATTAGAGAAAGGAAAAAAGCTGCACAAAACTGATCCATAGTAAACACAAACAGAACAAGCCACAACCCAACCTTCAAAGTCCCAAAAACCAAGATTACAACCCTTAAAAACAAGCATCAAAATTCAACAAAAACATACCAAAATCAAACAAGAACAAAACTTGAAAAATAAAATAAATAGGGGAGAGCTGAAGCTATTCCCAAGTAAACACCAGCACAAACTAGCCCGTACCCAGAACTCCGCGCCCCCCAACAAAATAAAAAAAAAATCAAGAGCCTCAAGAAAAACTTTTAACCCCAGGCGAAAACACAAACTAAGCCTATTAAGAACCAATTTCTAATCAGTAGATGGTCAAAAAAAGACAAACAGAGGAATCTCTTGGGGGATTCATCCTTCTAATGAGCTTAGCATACTAATCGTCATCTATCTCCATATCTACAGAACTCCCCATGAAACCCTCAAACAAGAGATCTCCTTTATGTCCATATATACACATAAATACTGGACTGGAGAAAGAAACAAGGATGGAGTCGGAGAAAAAGGGTGCAGGGAGATTAAAAAAAAAAAAGAAGAAATGCTTTATGTGGTCTTAATACAGAGACCGTTCTCTCTTAGCAGAAAATTTTCTTCTACTGCATGCTGACATCCAGTTGTCAGGTAATCCAAAAATGACCAATTATGCAGCTCCATCCGCTGATGTACGAAAATATTGACGGTAAGGTAAGGACTAACTTGGATAAAATCCATTATTTCAGAAACTCAGATTGATATTTTTTTAAAAATAGAAACTAAAATAAATTTCTTAATAAATCTCAGGAATCAATTTGCTAATTTAGTCATTATTTAGCGTTACTTCTTCTCCATTCTCTCTCCCTTCCTCTCTCTCCCTGCTGTTTGGAAAAATAAGATTGAATCCCTTCCATGGAGGGAAACTGTTTTTTTTTTTTTTTTCCCCTCTGGGTGAAGCAAGGCCGTCGCCATTCCAAGTTTTTTTTTCTCCTTGATCTTCCTTCTTTACTTGGATATCTCTTAATTTTTTTCTTTACTTGAATCTCATGGATTCTTAATTTTTTAACAATCTTTTTGAAAATAGTACATAAAGGTGGAGCGTTCGGTGGATAGGGGATTGGTGGCGAGCAAGCCGTTGGAGCAAACAGCGAAGTCACCGTAGGGAAGAGGAGCGCCGACAGTGAAAGAGAAGGTCGTATCTTTTTTGTCCGGGCCCGTCCGAAGCCCGAAAATAAATTTTTAAGCCAGGCTTGAATAGGGATGTAGCCCAGCCTCACCCATTTTTAATCGATGAATCATCAGAAAATTCTGAATGATAATCTAAATTATTTATAAAATAAATTATCACTAGATAGATTATCAGTAATACTGATTACTGTATTTGGTATACACAAGTAATCTATCAGTAAGATTGCTTACTGTATTTGGTATGATGAATAGATTATCAATAATCTAAGCTCAAATTTCAAAATATCCCTAAGTTAAATTTATTAAAAATATATAATAATATAATATAGTAATAAAATATAATATTGCATTAATATAATATATTATTTGATATTTTGTAATGTAATATAGTATTATATTATTTGATATTTTATAATGTAACTATTTATAAAATTATATAGTTAATAATGTATTATATAATATTATTATATATTATATAATATTAAATATATTATACTATATTTAATATAATATAATATATGTTATGTTATAAAATGTAATATATAATTTAAATTATCTTATATTACACTTTATTGTTATATAATATATATTTTAAAATATTCTAATTTCTAATATTACAAATAAAATAAAAGAAAAATTATATATTATTTTAAATTTAATAATATATATATATATTTAATATATTACTTAGTATATTTAAAAGATTATATATAATTTTTTTACATTTATTTAGTATAAAAAATAATTTTCAATTTTTCAATTTTAATATAAACATATTATAAAATATTTAAAAATTCTATTTTTAATAAATAGCTAAAATATAAAAATTATGTTTTTATAAATAAAATATATATTTAAGAGATTCCAACCAATATCTAGAGGACTTAGATGAGAGAGAAGGAAAATGTTTCGTTCTCACCGAAGCGAAAAAGACAGGACAATTTTGTAAAAAAATAAAATACCAAATTACCATATCTCCAGTAATCTCGATAGCCATCTCTCCCCGAGATAATCTGGATTGCCACATGAGAGGTAATCCAGATTATCACTACAACATAGATTACCGATTTAAAAAAATACCAAACAAGATTATCTAGTGGGCCCAGTTTAAAATTACCGGTAATCTGGATTGATTACCGCCTACCAAATGCAACCTTAGTGGATCGTTTGAAAATTCTGAATAATAATCTGGATTACCTGCAAGATAGATTATCACTGGATAGATTACCAGTATTACTGATTACTATATTTGGTATATACATGTAATCTATCAGTAAGATTGATTACTGTGTTTAGTATGATAAATAGATTACCAGTAATCTAAGCTCAAATTTCCAAAATATCCCTAAGTCAAATTTATTAAAATTTATATATTATTACATGTTTGACTTGAAACAACCTGTATTATATATGACAACACTTCAACATTGACAATCCTCAAATTAAGAAAGTGGATCTTTTCTATATAACAGTTGGATCTTTTCCATATCATGTGATCATAAATTAAAATATATTTCAATTCTACCAATCATGATATAATAGTAACATACATCATAAAATTTTATGACATACAATCCAATAAAAATTAAACAGTAACATAATATAAACAATTCAATAATAATCTAAACAATACTTTAATATAAATATCATCTTTTAAACAACCAAACAACCACAGCATCCAAAATAATCACAACTGGTAACATAAAATATCCTAATTATAATTCAAACCAAGGACATCCAATACATGATATTTTCTCAACCTCTGAGGTAGTGAAAAAAAGTAAATCAGACTTGTACTATCACGAGCAGTTATCAATCCAGCTTTAACCATCAATGACTCATTTAACCCCAAATCTTCAATCTCCGCTATTGCTTCATAAACTTTCTTCTTCATCTCTTTATCATTTGCAATAAACTGGAAACAATCTGCCAACTTATCAATACCTTTACTTGAACTTTCACACATTACTTCAAGATTATTTATAGTTTTAAACAAAGTGCTTGTAAGAGCAACATCTTTCTCATTAGAAGCTTTCCTTTTTCTTGACCTTGATGAAGAAACATTTTGTTGAACATGAAGGGGAGAAAAAGAAATTAGAACGTCTTGAAAAAGAAAGCAATATGGAGGCAAGTCTCTTAGCAAATCAATTAAGCGGTTGCTGAGTGATTAAATCAGGGAGCCAAAAATCAGGAAGAAGAGGAGGGTATCGAACCCTAGAGAAGGATTCCCGGTCAAGGAAGGCGTCGTCGAGGTCAGCATCGACTTGGGATCTCTAGAGAGTGAAGCGCGACGCCGCCAGAAGGTGCGCAGGAGCTGCCACGAGAGGACGACGACAACGATCGCCGTCGCCCACCCCCGCCAAAAGTCGTTCGAATCTAGGGATGTTAACCCTAGATTCAGAGAGAAGAGAAGGATTTTAGCCATCCATTCTTTCTTTCTTTTTTTCCTACCTAGTGTTGAGGCAATGTCCACTTTGCTCTCTGATTTGAATTAGTATGAAGGCATATAGGGAGGACCTAATAAATGATAATAGGATGCCGCTAGGTGGAAAAGGGAGGAGAGAGGAAGTTGAAGGGAGAAATATAGAATAAGAAAGAGAGCAGCCATACCTTGGATGGAGGAACTAGAGCACAGGCGATATGGGTGTGCCTGGAGGACGACGACGACAACGAGAAGGGGACTGTTTCATTCTCATCGAAGCGAAAAGGATGGGACAATTTTATAAAAAAAAATAATAGATTACCACATCTCCGGTAATCTGGATAGCCACCCCTCCCTGAGATAATCTGGATTGCCACATGAGAAGTAATCCGGATTACCAAGACGAGATAAATTACCACTTTTTCAAAATACCAAACATAGTTATTTGGTGGGCTCAACTTAAAATTACTGGTAATCTGGATAGATTACCGTCTACCAAACGCAACCTAACTTCAAATAAAAATAAATTTTAAAAGAAATCTTTTTCACTGAAATCTTTTAAATGAACAATCAAATTTGTTTCCTTCTATCCTATACATGTCTTAATATATTACGTTATTTATATGTACATATCAAGACATTGAATGATTCTCATACATGCTCATCTATGAACAAGTATAGCAGTATGATGGCCATACAATTTTGGATACATGATAATATAATTAGTTGGTTAAGAAAAAAAGGGTGATCTATCACCTGTTGAGCTAAGAAGAAAATTATTACAGTTCCATCATTTTGAGCTTCCATATCATAGAGTTTGGCTAGGAAAAGAGTTTGTCATGTCCTTGATTCATGGTAATTTAGTAGATTCTTTTGAGAAAATAGAGGATTTCAAGGAAGAGATTTTGAGAGAAACCCGGATAGTAGCATAGCATGGTAAAGCTAAAGTTAGATATGGTTGGTTACAAATATTATTTCCACCACTTCTTTATTTATCTACGAGATTATAGTATGGACTTTTTAGCTAGTTGTAGGCCTTTCATGGACCTAGATAACTACTACTTAAAACGAAAAGTTTAGGAGTGTACTTGAGATATAGTTGCTAGATTCTAGTGATATGAATTAAAGTAAATAAATAAGAAATTTAGATGCATCAAAGTATCATCGTGCAAACTTACCTGGCACTTAATGGATGAGGGGAAAGTTGGGATCAAACTTTGAGCCTTAGGAAGAAAAAATGTTGATGTACTAGCTCTTGCTGTATTATCATTGCAACCACTAAGATCAAGAACACTTTGCAGTAATTTTCCCTTCCTAACTAGAGACATATGGAGATAAAAAACTTGGTATGACTGCATACTTGCTACGACCACTATCTTTCTGGTCTTGTTCAAATCCTAGAAGAATGGCTACACAATATTTATAGGACAAAATGATTCCTCATACATGGCATCTACAATGGCAAAATCCAGTACCATATCTTTCCATTCAATTCTTAGTATAGTTACCATTTCCAACTAGATACATGGCATCTATGGTCAGAGAATCCAAATTCCAAAACGGAATCTCGATCCCTATCCAATTCACACCATTGTCGCATTATCTAGATGGACACATGGAACCTATCATGGGAAAAATATAATACCATATTTTTTCCATTCATACCGTAATAACCATTTCTAAATTGATAAATGGTATCTACATGAAAAAAACGAAGTGCCATATCTTTGCCATTCAAAACTTATCGTATCCTCCTTTTTCAAAAAAAATAAAGAAGGCATTTACAATGGGAAAATCTGCCATATCTCTCTAATTTAATTCTTATCATAATCACCTTTTCTAAATCCACATATGACATTTATGATAGATAAAAATCCAATACCATATCCTTCCCATTAATTACTTACCATAATCACTTTTTATAAATAGATACATGAATTTAATAATATGGGGAGATCTAGTACAATAATTCATGATTTTTGGTTTTTGTGTAATTTAACATCAACCTGTCACAAGCCTTAGAGATAATAATTCCTGGATTTAATCCAGTCACGGGCTCCAGAGAATAAATCCTGGATTTAATCGAGTCACTGCATGTGGATCATGCCTCGAACCTACGATTGGTTGGATGTGAGATAAAGCCTCTACCAACCGAGCTACCGCCTTAGCGGTGCTCCTCATTAAGTTTGACTAAGAAGCATTAGGAGCTAAATGCTCTCAGAAGCATTACACCTTTATTGTACAAGCACACGTTCAAATGCACAAATACCCAATAATTGTGATTGAATGCATTAATTTGTGAGTGCATTTTAGCCTAACTGCATCATGCATCCTCTACCACCTAAATCCTTTGCATATTCCTCATCAAAATGTATCAAATCAATCCACATTGAAATTCTATTTTAGTGAGGAAACCATGGATGATTTATGGGCATTTTTCTTTTCTTTGTCAATTGTAAAATTTCGATAGTATATCAATTAAAATGTTGATGGATTTTACCAAAAACTACAATGCTAGTGGTTTTAAGTTTTTCATTAAAAATTTGTAGGAGAAAATCTAAATAAATCTAACAAATCTCCATCCCAGATCATAATTTGTCATGACAAAAATCTAGATCCAATGCTGGTACACTATGGGGTTTTTGGTTATCTCTGCAAGTTTTTCTAAAAGAGATAACTATAAAACAACATTTTGTATAAAAAGTGATTCATAAAAAAACGTGGAGCATTTGTTTTTCATAAAATACATGTTACACAAATCATGTTTCATGACCAATTTTGAAAAAATAGGTTTTATAGCAAATAAACAGCCTTTAAAAAGAATAACGAAAAATGGATATAATGATCTACACGGTTCATCGTATGATTTACAATCCTAGGTAAAAGGGACTGGAAAAGTTTTACTGATGAAGTATGAGGATGAAGAGAACCTTAGTAGAAATCCCTCAATTCTATCACTTCTTAGAATCCCCTAAACAACAACATGAGCCTAATGCCCTAAAATAGTTAATTGATATGCATATAGGTACCTAAAAAAAAAAGAAGAAAAGATTAGGGGCTCCAACCGCGAATCCCCTAGATAGGCTCGAACCATTTACTTAATATTTAAGCATATTGCATACAGGGACCACTACGATGGTCTTTGGTTCCAAGTTTAAGGCTCAAGGAGGAGCCCTCTACCAATACATCCTCTAGATAACATAGCTCAACAATGAAATTTCTTTTTGAGAATATAACTACTGAAACTTCTATATATAAGGTAGACCTTTGATCTAGGTAGATAACCTTTTACCTTGAGCAAAACTACCCTACAATTCTAGTATTAGGAAAACTAGCTCCAAACATGCATTTTATAACAATAAATTTTTATACATAAAATTAGTCATTTCATTATTTTTACAAAAAAAAAATCCATTGCAAGTAGCTGCCGATCTTGGGATTTTTTATTGTTTTTTTTGGAGAAACTTTCCACCATTAGTCTGATTAATTAGAGTCCAACTTCTATCCATTTTTTTCCAAGCTAATCTTTCTTTTGTTATATATAAATCACACATCGATGCAGAAAAAAAAAAAGAGTTTCTTCTCCAAAATGTTTCCACCGCTAAAGTGTAGCAGCTCCTCTCCTCTCCCTACTTTATATTGTTTTTCCATCTCTTGCGTGTGAGTCCTATGCACACTAACCAGTGTAAAGCATCATAAAAGTGTTGATCATGGGATATCGCTGTACGAGGGCTTCTGTTAGCCTCTCCTTGGTTATCAAATTGCTGAAGAATGCCAGATGCTTGAAATGATAAAAAGCTACTCTGATCTTCCAAACAATAGGTATTTCGACGTAGGATTCAAGTAATAGAAAAAGAAAGGAAAAAAGAAAAGAAAAAAAAAAAAGAAAGAAAGAAAAAAAAGAGATACCCACCTGAGAGTTGAGTCGCCGGTGTGGTTTCCCAGTTGCTGGAGCTGCCGCCGGTGGCTCACCTAAGGCTCTCCCCGTCATCATGGGAGAGAAAGAGGAGAGAGAAAGAAGAGTCTTCTTCATAAGGACACCGGGCAGTGAGTGCCCATTTGGAAGAAGAAGATGGTTCTAAAATATTGCATGGCAGTGAACCGATTGAAAGGTTTTTTTTTGGCTCAGCTGGTGTCAGAGATGAATGGTGGTACAATGGTGAAGCATTGTTCATTTGGTTGGCTGTGCCTGGTCTTAGGTCTCTTTTCCCTTTTTTTTATGGTCTTATCCCTTCTCATGACTACATGGTAGCACTGCATGTTGTCCTAAGATTCTCTAGATAATTTCAATACCTTACTCCTCCTAAGGTTTCAAACTTTTCCCACAACCAATGCCCACGAGACTTTGCTAAAAAGAAGAACAAACAAACCAAGGCCCTCATATGATCCTTCCCTTAAATTAAATACAACATAAAGTTTATCTTAACTAATGATTCTTTTAATCATGATTAAAGGAGTATTAAAAATCATTTTCCTGAGCTAAAGTACATCACTCAAATGCTTAATTTTTTAAAAAATAAAGCAGCCCAAACGTTTCATCATTGAAATCTAACACCTAAACTTGGACACATTTAAAAAATTAGTAAACCTCTCAAGAAAGCAAGCACATGCAAATTTCATTTAGCTAGTTATTCCTTTTCTCTTCACACACGATTGATAAATCATCCTAAATGCATTCATACAGTTTAAATTTTCGATATTCCAAGTAAATGATAGACCTCTTAAAAATAAGAGTAACAACCGAGAATCTTATCAAAAAAACTAGTCGCAAAGTATTATTTGAATTTTTAGATCCTATATAAATATTCAGGATCTATCTATCATAGCTAATGCAGAACTAAATATATGCCTGCATGGTTCTCACAATAACAGGATAAAAGAAAGGGTTGAGTGTGTGTGAGCTGAAGGAATTCGCTGGCCTTAATCCTTAGCCTTGGAAACTTAATTAACTTGGCTCTCACTGGAATTAAGTGATTGTGGAGGATATGTACAATAACGCAAGTAAAATCCCGAACAGATGGCTAGATGAAGTATAGTTTCTACAATTATTTCAGATTACTTGGAAACCAGATATCTTAATACCAGAGCTAAAAGAATATGTAAACATAGGGCAATAGATGGGAGTTGAAGTCTACACTGACCACATCAAATATTGAAGGAACAACAAAGCTTCTTCAGCTTTTGTCCAGAATGCCGGCTTAGAGGTTTGGGGTGTATAAATCTTTCTACCGCTTCCTAAATCATGGAGGAGTTGTGTCCCGTGACCAAGCACTAATGAAAAAGAGTAATGCCAATGAAAGTGAAAACGGTTATGGGATTGATAATTTGGAATAAGCTTTGTGAAACCCGGGCTTTTTGGCCGAAGCCGGCAGGCCCAGCCGACTTCAACCCAAATTGCTGAAAAAAAAATAGAGAACAGAGAGGCGGATCGCGGAAGGGTTGCTCAACTGAATCGATCGCCGGAGGAGTCAGGGGGGAGAGGGGAATCCGTGGAGAGAAGGGAGTCGGCGGAGAACTGTCCGAGGTAGGCAGGACTTTTGGAAGGTTGGTTTAATCCATCGAGAGAGAAGGTTCTTTCCAAGCCCTTTCTTTAAATCTCTACCCTCGCCAGCTCAAAACGGATCCGGATCGAGCTTCCACTGGTGGTCGGCCGCCATCTTGTCATTGCTGGTGAGTCTTTTCTCTCCTTTAAACCAGTTTTAGGGAGGATTAATCAGGATGTTTGTTGATATATTTCCGGTTTGGTTTTTGTTTGGACCGTGCGTCGACGGTGGCGACATCACCGTCTTCCCTCTGGTCAACCGAGCCTTCTTCTCGATGACCACCTCCCATGGTCACCGGCAATCATGGGGAGGCTGGTTTGGTTGGGCCGTGGAAGAACAGGGGAGTTTGGGAGAAGAGAAGAAAGGAAGAAAGAAAAAGGAAAAGGAAAAAGGAAAAAGAAAATAAAAAGGGAAAAAAAAAAGAGAAGGAAAAAAAAGAAGAAAAAAAAGGGAGGAGAGAGAGAAGAGAAGGAAGAGGAGAGAGAGAAGTGAAGAAAGAGGAGAGAGAAAGAGAGAAAGAGAGAAGAAAGAGAGAAAGAGAAAGGAGAGAGAAAGAGAAGAAAATAAAATAAAATAAATGAATATTAAAAGAGAATCGAAAAGCTCTCTTTCTTGGAATTTGTGAAGTTAGGATTTTGTAGATAAAAGGTTTTGGTTTACAAATTATCCTAGGATTATTTATATTAAAAATTATTATTGTAGGGGGCAGCCTTCTGAGCAGAAAAGCATTATACGGGTTCCGGGTACGGATTATTGTCAAGCGAGTTAGTTGTCTCTAATGAGGTAAGGATTTCTGGACTTGATCACCAATGTATATATATAGTTTATATGACATGATTGATCCGAGTACATGACATTGGTATGCATTATTGTTTTCGCATGATATATCTTGACTTCTTGTGATATATAATATGATGGATGTTATTATTATTTATATTCCTGTATACCATATTTTAACGAGTAAAGTTATCTTTGGATGGGTTAGAACATGATATCGATTATTGGAAAACTATAAATGACATGATTTGACTACATGAAGTAAGTTGATAAAATGTTAATTAAGAGAATACGATATTTGGACTAGCCATGCCATGGGATCCTGGTTACTGATATTGCCAGTTATAAGCTGGACAACGATATTGTCAGTTACAAGTATGGACAATGATATTGTCGGTCACAGGCATGGACAATAAGATTGTCATTTCACAGGCTAAAGTGTGACATCGAGGTTGCTAGTCATGAGCTAGAGCATGACCATAGTCCAGAATCCTAAAGAAGAAGGATGACTAATGGAAACATAAAAAAAAAAACATGATTTTACAAAAGGTTTTGTCATATAAGATACTTGAGTTGTTTGGTTGCATGACATGATACATTCTTATTTCCTTACTATTTTCAAATTATTACTATTATTGGTATGACTGTTTGAAGACCTTATTGGGCTGTAAAGCTCACAACCCCCTATTTGTTTTCCTTCTCAGAGTTGTGCAGGATATTCAAGCTTGGTGATGAAGGAGATTCGTGAAGAAGTGATGAGTAGCAAGAGAGTTATTAATACCAATCAAATGACTGAAGGATGGCTGAAATTGTAACCATATGAGTTGTATTATTTTCTTATGATTGTGATCAATAGTATTATGGAAAATTGAAGTTATAGTGAAATTTTTTTAAGCCTTGCATGATCTTTAGGATAAAACCTAGGATTGTGCGGCCGATCACGTAGCTGAATTCCGGTGCTGGATTCGGGACATGACAGAATGGTATCAGAGCTTAGGTTATAATCATTTGGGACAGTGATACAAGTAGTCAAGAAATAACATGTTGGTTATTAGGACAAGACAGTATGGTATCAAGACTTAAGCTATGATTACTTAGGATTATAACGTAAGTGATTAAGACATAACATGGACGATATTGAAGCTCAACTTATGATTACTTGGGCCTGTGATTTAAGTAGTTTGGACATGACATGAATAGTATCGAAGTTTATAGTATAATCACTTGGAACGGTGACATAAATGATTAGGATATAATTTGAATGATTTCAAAATTTGGGTTATGATCATTATGGACTGACTTGAGAGGTATTTGAACTTAGTATTATGATCAGTCGAGATACGATAAAAGTTACAAGAATAAACTTAAATTTTGGATTTTTAATCTTTAGGTTGTGCATAAGATCTAATATATAGTCGTGCAAAAGAGGAACATGATTTTTATCTTTAATCTAAATAATAAGATTGACCTGTTGAGAATTCGACTCCAAATCTAACCAGATTTTACGAACCAAATCTTCAAAAATAGCTTTATTCCTTATCAAGAACGAACACCCTGATCAACAAAGCAATCACGAAGCGTATCACCAGGTTGTGGATGACCATCTACCAGCAATCTCGAGTGAAGATCACGGTAGGATTCAGGCATGTGAAAATCAAGAACACCAAAAATGGAAGAGGAGAAAATAGAGAAATTTTCATGGAAGAAAGGGATTTCCACTTCCAAGAAGTTCGTTACACTATCATCATCCTCTTACGAGAATACAATATATATATACCTCGGTCACACGTGCCCGAGATCCCAAAACTCCCCCAGCTGGCACCGTTAAAAAACAGTTCACCCGACATCCGAGCCGACTCAAATTCATTCGAGCTGACTCGTCCAGACTACAGGTTTCCTGATTGTCCATCCGAGCCGACTCAAATCCATTCGAGCCGACTCATTCAGACCACAGGTTTCCTGACTGTGCATCCGAGCCGACTCAAATCTATTCGAGCCGACTCGTCCAGACCACAATCACCTGTTCTGAGATCTGCCAACCAACAGAGTCGACTCTTACCACAGAAGAGCCGACCCTAAGACCTAGACTGACCAAAACCGAGCCTAAACACCTAGGACTCATACCGGACTCAACCCTAGCCCTAGACACATCATGGAAAACCATGATAGACCAGATCAACACATGTACATTGACCCAACTAGCCATGAATGCACCACCTGAACTCAACAATCTCCATCTTGGTGCTTCAAGGCTACATATGCCAGACTCCTCAAACCCATTAACCACATGCAAGAGTAGAAGCTATCCCTTGGTAGAGCCTTCGTAAGTGCATCCACCTGGTTCTCCATTATATCAACCTTCACCAGAGCCACTTCTCCTTCCTCCACCAGCTCCCTGACTCTGTGGTACCTCACATCTATATGCTTGGTCCTAGCATGATAGACTGGGTACTGTGTCAAGTGTATGACACTCTGGCTATCACTGTGCAGGACCACCATACACTGTTTCACCCCCATTTCAGACACTAGCCTTCTTAGTCATAGTGCTTCCTTTGCAGCTTCAGTAATCCCTATATACTCCGCTTCAATTGTAGACAAAGCAGTAATAGGTTGAAGGATTGATCTCCAAGAAACCGGTCCACCATACATGCAGAAGAGAACCTGTTGTAGACCTTCTTGTATCAAGATCATCTGCATAGCTTGCATCAACAAACCCTTCCAAAGAACCTGAATCCTCACATGATTCTATGGAATTCCATCCATGTCCTTCAGGCTGCCACCAAATACCAGTCCATGTCTTTGAGTCCCTTGCAGATATCTCAAAATCCACTTCAATGCCTTCTAGCGTTCCTTCCCAGGATTAGCCATGTACCTGCTCACCTTGCTTACAGCATATGCTATGTCCGGCCTGCAACAAATCATAGCATACATCAAACTGCCCACTGCATTGGCATATGGAACTCTTTCCATGTACTCTTTCTCCTCCTCTGACTAGGGGCACTATTTTTTTGAGAAAGAAATATGCCCTGGTAATGGTGTTTCCACAGGTTTGGCCTTATCCATCCCAAACCTCTCAAGTACCCTTTTAATGTACCCACATTATGACAAATGGAGTATTTCTTTGCATCTATCCTTGCAAATCTCCATTCCAAGGATTTTCTGAGCTGATCCCAAGTCTTTCATCTCAAATTCCTGAGATAATGCTCTCTTCAGCCCTTTCACAGCTATCATACTTTTGCTAGCTATCAACATATCATCCACATATAAGAAGTAAACACAGAGCATCCATAGTATCCACATCCTTCACATAGACACAATGATCATATTCATATCTGAGAAATCCAAGGCTCAAGATAAATGTGTCAAATCTGTGATACCACTGACGAGATGATTGTTTCAATCCATACAATGACCTCTGAAGTAGACATACCTTGTTCTCCTGTCCAATCTCAATGAAGCCATCAGGTTGCTTCATATAGATTTTCTCTTCCAGTCTTCCATGTAGAAAGATTGTCTTCACATCCATCTGCTCCAATTCCAAATTATGTTTTGCCACCAAAGACAACAACACCCAAATTGACATACCACAGGAGAAAATACCTCTATATAGTCAACTCCTTCCCTCTGTGAGTATCCCTTTGCTACTAATCTTGTCTTGTATCTCACTCCACCTTGCTCTGAAGGTAATGATTTCTTAGTGAACACCCATTTGGAGCCAATAGCATGAGCATATCTAGGTGGATCCACCAACTGCCATGTCTGATTCCTCCTGAGAGATTCCATCTCTTCCATCATACCTTGCATCCATGACTCTTTATCAGGACTTTCCATGGCTTCTACAAAACTTTCTGGATCTCCATTCACAGATATAAGAGCATATGAAATTGCTTCATCCATGCCATATCTAACCGATTTCCGGATTGTGCATTGAGGCTTATGCAATGCTACTCCCCTTGCATTGTCCTGCAAGTCTACTGTTTGTGGCTCCTCCTGCACTTCCCTTTGAAAGGCTAATTCTTCTCGCCTCTCCTTCACTCTTGGAGAATCTTTCCTATCCAACTCCACCTCAACTGAAACTTCATTTCTAGCTAATGTTGAAGGCTTATCTTCCACCAGTGACGTGCTCTCACTGCTATTCATCTTATTAACTGCATTTCCTATTGCAATCCCCGGTTTCTCCAAGATGCTCCTCTCATCAAAATGACATCCCTACTGATCACCGCCTTTTGAGACTGTGGATCCCACAGTAGGTAACCTTTGACTCCTTGTGGATACCGTATAAAGATCTTCTTTGACTTAGGATCCAGCTTGCTTCTTTCAGTTGCATCCACATGAATATAAGTCAGGCAACCAAAAACTTTCAGGTAGCCAAGCTCTACCTTCTTCCCACTCCAAGATTCTTCTGGAAGTCCACCATCCAACTTGAAGCGAGGGGACTTGTTTATGAGAAAACATGCCAGAGTAATAGCATCACCCCAAAAAGTTTTCGGCAGTGATGACTACAGCCTCATACTCCTTGCCCTCTCCAATAGTATCCGGTTCATCCTTTCAGCGGCACCATTCTACTGTGGAGTCATCTTACTGTATAATGGCATTTGATACCATTTTCCTCACAGTAACTCCTAAACTCTATATTAGAGTACTCCCCACCATTATCAGTCCGAAGGCATTTTACATGTCTTCCTGTCTCCTTTACCTCAGCTTTCCAAGCTTTAAATCGGGCAAATACATCTGATTTTTTTCTCATCAGATACACCCACAGTTTCCTAGAGAAGTCATCAATAAAGGTAACAAAATACCTTGCTCCACCTCTGGATAAAACAGGTGCTGGTCCCCATACATCCGAGTGTACCAAATCCAACACTCCACTTGGCTTGATACAAATAACAAATTTCACTCTATACTATTTACCAAAGATACATGGCTCACACAGGTCATTTCCATCCTTTTTCAAAGCTGGGATGTTCCTTTTTTGCTTAACTCTGTGAGCCCTCAGTCACTCATATGACCCATTCAATAGTGCCATATACTACAAGAAAAATCGGGTTTAGCAACTGATTTTTTAGTTGCTAATAATACAAAATTGGTTGCAAATTTAATTTGCAACCGATTTTGCAACCAAAATTAGTCGGTTGCAAAAGTATAGGTTGCAAAAATTTGTGACCGATTTTTTTTCGGTTGCAAAATTTAGCAACCGATTTAGCAACCGATATTTATTTATTTTTTAATTTTTTTTATTTTAAAAAAATCGATTGCAAAAAATTTTGAAAAATAAAAAAAAAATCGGTTACAAAATCAGTTGCAAAAAAAATTTCTGAAAAATAAAAAAAATGGTTGCAAAATCGGTTACAAAAAAAAAATCATGAAAAATAAAAAAATTGGTTGCAAAATCGGTTGCAAAATCAGTTGCTGAAAAAAAAATTCTGAAAAAAAAAAAAAAATGGTTGCAAAAAAAAATTTCTGAAAAATAAAAAAATCAGTTGCAAAAAAATAATTTCCAAAAATTAAAATTAAAATCGATTGCAAAATCGGTTGCTAAATAAAAAAAATTTAAAATCGGTTGCTAAATTAAAAAAATTTAAAAAAATTAAAATCGGTTGCTAAAATTGAATAATTAAAAATATATATATATAAAATAAATTTTTATCCTGAATTTTACAAATTTATCACAGACAGTTGAGAAGTATAAAGCATCCATTAGGCACAATGGCAACATATAAAACATCCATTAGGTCGCTTAGGCACAAAGCAGATATTCATTTCAAGGGTTCAATCACACCCAATTACCCAAAAATAACAGCTACATGCATCAAATTATATCATAAGCAAATAACATTCAGAGGCTCAGGATTGCCTGTTTTTATACATTGAGAAGGGTCTAAGTCAGTAAATGGTTGTTTGCAATAATAGCAAGCCATCCAAATTTGCAACACCATTTAGACCCATGCAAAATGGTCCGATGCAGCATACACTTTCAGCACTTCAAGCATCACGAAGATACCAAGGCAACTCATCACATCCTCTAGCCACAGGTAACAAGAGACAATCCATGAAAATGCACGATAAAACAGCAAAAACAGAACAAAACTGTCAAACAATAAGTAGAGTATGCTGAGCAAGCATGTATCATAACCTTGTTTTGTTTTGTGGCATCCTTGTTTGTGTTGGCACATAGAGTAGAGTGGTTCCCACTTGATGTGGCACTCTCTTAGTTGGCTAGATCCTTTGTCTTTGTGTTTTAAATAATGATTTGACATCCATATTTATTAGAGTAAAGCCATGTTGTTTCCATTGGAACTGTGCTTCATCATTCAAGCATGTTATATACTTTATCAGCTGATATGTTGTAGATTACTATGCTTTCTTAAAAGTGGAAGAAAATGTCATGTTTATGGATTGAAACCTCTTGTTAGTGACTGAACCCTTCACCAGTGGGTATGATAGTTGGTTGTACTGAACCCCTAACTGGGAGGTATAACAGTTGGCTCTTGAGTAGATGGTATTGATTTGAATGAACAAAATCCAAGAGAAAAAGACTAAAGTCAAATTGTATTCACATGTATGAGAGTTTGAGGTCCAGAGCTAATAAGGAAAAACTTAAGACATGAAAGCTCCCTGATATTTAAGTTTGACATATGCCTCCAGAACAAAGCCATATAGACATTTAAAGTTAAAAACTATTGCAGCCAAAAGGAGAGGCAAAAATATACCAAACATTAAGAACCTGCAATTGATAATACAACAACCATGAACTAGAAGAAAATGTATAACAACTGGAAATCTAACGTGAAGAAATAACTCAGAATAGGCAAAAAAAAAAAAAAGCCAAAAAAAACCTATTTCACACATTGGATTAAGACATGCCACCAGATCAAAACAATAAAGATAAATTTAGATTTAAAACCTCTTGCAATCAGAAGGATAGACAAGAATTAACTAAGACTCCACTAATCTAATTGATCATACGAGTATACATAAACTGGACAAAGGGCAAAGCATGAAAATATTTTAAACAAGCAAATACCAGAACAGTTTTTCTATAGCAAGTCCTTCAAGTTAATGCAACCACTTAGCACGCAAACAAAATAGATTTTCCTTCTGAAAAAGAAATAACCAGTTTATAATATCACCGATCAGTAATAGTAATACCTAAAGGCAATTGCAACATATTTGAATAACCACAATCACAACAAAAGCCAGTTAAGATCAAAATTTTCACAAAACAACAATAAAGTGGTTATGTACATTATTGTACTACAGGAACAAAGGGATATAACTTCCAGAGAGACCTTAGCAGTTAAATCTCCAACAAAATGCTGAAAAGATTGCAGTACACGTGTATACATCAATTTCCAATTTCTTCTTTTAAAGAGCACATACGAAGGGTGAGTGGAGTACCTCGCTCACCATGGATTGAGAAATTAGCCCAGAAAAGAAATAAAGAAAGAAACTCACCAAGATATACCCCCCCCCACAAAACAAAACAAAACAAAAAAAAGCAGCTTTCTAACAAACGCCCATCACAGATCAGCGAATTAAAATCGGAAAGCGAGATCCAGCTAGCTACCAGTTCAAAGTAAAAATTTTAAGACGAATAGTCTACCAGACACTCTAGATCGAAGACGTCAAACAAGGCATGGAGCATCTAAATTGACCGCTTCAAGAAATTTTGTTCAAAACATAATCACATCAACCACATAAGAACTCAGATCAGAACATTAATTACATCAAAGGCAGAAACAAAGCCTTTTTCTTCCCAAAGTCTCCACCAACGCAAAATTAAAAACAGAGACGAATCTGAGGAACGTTAGACCTAACACACAAAACAATTACTTCTAGTACTAGATGCATGACATATATCAACAGGTAAGCAATTTTTTAGCAGAACTTTTCGAGCAGACAATAGACCTCACCTTGGTCGGCGGTGGCAGAGAGACAGATCCCACCCTCCAAGGGCTTTGTCGTCCTGAGAGCCGAGAGAGAAGCGAAGAGGGTTTTGGACCGAAGCCACCACGCTCGTGAGGAGGGAGGGAGATCAGATGTGGAGGCAGTGAGCACCGATCCTCGAGAAGGATCTCTTTTCTCTGGCCACCGGACTGAGATCGACCGGACGAAGGGGCAGATCTGGCGATGGGAGGACCGGAGAAGGGAGGGAGATCAGATGTGGAGGCAGTGAGCACCGATCCTCGAGAAGGATCTCTTTTCACTGGCCACCGCACTGAGATCGATCGGACGAAGGTGCAGATCTGGCGATGGGAGGACCGGAGGAGGGAGGGAGATCAAAGGTGGAGGCGGAGTGGAAAATGCGATTTTGGGGGTGATGGATCGAGAGCAGAAAGCTCCAAACCCTAAAGCGGAGTCAGCTGGGCCGTGGAGAGCGGGAGGCGGGGATGGGAGAGGAGACGAGAGCTTGGGCCACTAAATTAGGGCAGCAAAATGCCGGCCGGAAGGGGAGAGGGGTGATGCCGAAGTCGCGGAGAGACGTCGACCGTCGAGGGGATTTAATCGAAGAAACGAAGGGGAAAAAATTGGGGCAGCGAAAGGTGGGTATTTAAGCATTTTTTTGTAACCGACTTTTCGGTTACAAATTTTTTAAAAAATTAAAATTTATTTTTAAAAAATTAAATTTAATTTAAATTATATTTTGTAACTAAAACATCGGTGGTAAAATTAAATAAAAATTTTTAAAAATTTTAAAAAATAAAAAATTAGTTACTAAATCGATTGCAAAAAAATAATTTTAAAATTTTAAAAAAAATCGGTTAAAAAAAATAAATTTTGAAATTTTAAAAAATAAAAAATCAATTGCAAAATCTGTTGCAAAAAAAAAATTCTGAAAAAAAAAAATCGGTTGCAAAATTGGTTGCAAAAAATAAATTTCTGAAATTTTAAAAAATAAAAAATCAGTTGCAAAATCGGTTGCAAAAAAATTAATTTCTAAAAAAATTAAAAAAATTGGTTGCAAATGTTGAGATCTTCTTCCATGAACCTTGCTCTGATACCAAATGTTGAAAATTCGACTTCAAATCCAACCACATTTTACGAACCAAATCTTCAAGAATAGCTTTGTTCCTGATCAAGAATGAACACCCTGATCAACAAAACAATCGTGGAAGCGTATCATCAGGTTATGGATGACCATCTGCCAGCAATCTCCATTGAAGATCATGGTAAGATTCAGGTCTATGAAGATCAAGAACACCAAAAATGGAAGAAGAGAAAACAGAAAAATTTTCATGGAAGAAAGGGATTTCTACTTCCAAAAGTTCGTTATACCATCATCATCCTCTTACGAGAATACAATATATATATACCTCGGTCACACATGCCCGAGATCCCAAAACTCCCCCCAGCTGGCACCGTTAAAAAATAGTTCACCCGACATCCGAGTTGACTCAAATTCATTTGAGCCGACTCATCCACACTATAGGTTTCCTGACTGTCCATCCGAGCCGACTCAAATCCATTCGAGCCGACTCATCAAGACCACAGGTTTCCTGACTGTGCATCCGAGCCGACTCAAATCCATTCGAGCTGACTCGTCCAGACCATAATCACCTGTTCTGAGATATGCTAACCAACAGAGTCGACTTTTATCACAGAAGAGCCGACCCTAAGATCCAGACTGACCAAAACTAAGCCTAAACACCTAGGACTCATACCGGACTCAACCCTAGCCCTACACACATCATGAAAAACCATGATAGACTATATCAACACATGTAGAATTGATCCAACTAGCCATGAATGCACCACCTGAGACTCAACATGACCTGGGATAAGTGTAAAGGGCTGAAGAAATTATATTATTCAATCATGATCAGTAAGTATATGATGAATATTGGAGAGCTAGATAAGATGTATCTTTATCTTTGATAAGTGATTTGACCCAAGCATCAAGAGTACTAGCCCGAAATTATAGTATGTTATATTAATGGATCATGATGAATATATATGTTCAATTATTAATTGGATGATTTTGGAATCCTAAACCTGTTATGGATGCAGATCATAATAACATGCTAGTTTTATTGCTAATTGATGTTAAAAATTATGGTAAGATAGTTCTACGAGCGATAATATGATTGATTATATTCATAAGAGCATTGATTCAAGTCTTTTACCTTGTTAGAGTTAATGATAACTTTCTCAGAGAAAAGTTGATCTAGATTATCTAATTGAATTATCAAGGAAAGTATGATTAATTTAGACTTGGACTAGAGTTGTCGAAGTCTTAAAATGATGGTGGAATTTATCCAAGGACTTTCAATATAGAAACTGGGTTAGGATAAACCTTGATACGATATGCCTGAGATATGGACAAGATAAAAAGACTCAATAGCTTTATTTTTATAACTTTAGACCTTTCGGGTACCAATATAAGATAAGTTTTTGGAGGGATTTATTTAATGAACCTAGAAAGTTTAGTAAAGTATATCAGAGTGTACAGTGAAAGTGTAGTAGTCTGAATTATCCTGAAATCAATTAAGAATGATAACTTTAACTTTATAAGTATTATGATGGGAGTATTGATTTGAATTTCAGTAACAACATTTTAGTAATAAATAGAAAAAAATGTTATTGATCCTTGGACTAGTGTATCGGTGTTGCTATGCAATTTTTTATCAATAGGTTCCTTAATGTAGAGAACTCTAGTAAAAATTTTGGACATTTTTAAATCTAGAATAATGAAGTGATGATCCTTACCTTGCTAGGATTGGGAATATTTATGATACCAAGCTCTTTTAGTTATGACGTCATGATTTCTTTATTTAAGGAGAGCTCGAGGTTTCCATAAGATAAAAATCGTAGAAAAACTTAAAAGAAGAAAGAATGCTAAAGACCATGACAAGTGTCTAATGCTCAAGCCTTTTTCTAATTTTTGGACCGATTATGATTTTTCATGTAGGGGTTAATCAAGAGAAATAAATTTCAGGGACAAAAAATTATATATTTTAATTCGAGGTTGAGGCGCTAATGTTCATTTGAAGGAAATTGAAGAAATCCACTATATAGATAGATGGTGATGATCAAAATAAAAATGTTATGTCTTGTTATTATGTAAAGGCCATATGAAGAAAGTATTTTGAGAGGGAGATTATCTGAAAGTTCGAGGATGATGTTAAGGTTTGGTATTTCTAAAATTAGACCATCATGATTGATATGGCGACATCCGTTGACGTGGACCGGTGCAGTGACATCTGCTGATGTGGACCGATATGGCGACATCCGCTGACATGGAGCCTGTGGATGGCCACGGCGGTGAGAAGCCTACCACCTGAGCAAGGCCACATGATGAAGAACCAAAGGGACCGCCCTTCCGAGGTCAGCTCCCAATCAAGGCGGGGCTCATTGGGCGGGACCCCATCCAAGGATAGCTCCCAGTTGAGGTTGAGTCCACCTCTTCAGAAGGAACCGCCCTTCCGAGGTAAGCACCCAGTCGAGGCAGGGCTCATTGGGTGGGCCCCCCATCTGAGGTTAGCTCCCGGTTAAGGTCGAGTCCATCTCTCCAGAAGGAATTGCCCTTTTGAGGTAAGCACCCAGTTGAGGCAGGGCTCATTGGGCAGGCCACCCATCTGAGGATAGCTCTCAGTTGAGGTCGAGTCTGCCTCTCCAAAAGGAACCGCCCTTCTGAGGTAAGCGCCTAGTCAAGGCAGGGCTCATTGGGTGGGCCCCCCATCTGAGGACAGCTCCCGGTTGAGATTGAGTCCGCCTCTCCAGAAGGAACCACCCTTCCAAGGTAAGCGCCCAGTCGAGGCAGGGCTTAATGGGTGGGCCCCCCGTCTGAGGATAGCTCCCGGTTGAGGTCGAGTCCGCCTCTCCAAAGCAGTCCCTCCTACCAGGAGTATGGTTTCCTGCCAAAGGTGCAAAGAGGGGGGAAGCCAGTATTCAAAACAAAGGTAGCAGAGTACCTGGCCACTCTGAGCCTCTAAGAGGGGGCACATACCCTACCACGGAGTACCTGGCCATCCTGAGCCTCTGAGAGGGGGTGCATACCCTGCCACAGGGTACCTGACCACCCTGAGCCTCCCAGAGGTGGCGCATACCCTGCCATGGGTGCAGGCCCCCTCCTTGTCGCGCGTCGTGCGCACGATCTGCACGATCCTAGCAACGCCAGGCTCCCAGCCTTGCGATATGTCGAGATATCTTCGACCGCATGACTGGGAGATTGCAGCTTCCATGACAGGATGCCTGGACCTCCCAGAGAAGGGCATCCCCCTACGGTCCTATGCCCTGTAGCACCCGAATGGCCTCCTTCAAAGTGGCAACATCCCATTATGGCTGGAGGCTCAGGCACAGAACCAGCCCGACAAAGAGGTGACAGTAGGCAACAGAAAGCCTCCTTCGAAGGAGAGAACCTGGAATCTCTTAAAAGGCCTCTTGTCTATATAAGACCCACAGAAAAAGGTAGGTAAAGGTAAGCAAAGTGAAACAAAGCAAAGACTCTTTGATTTTTGCACTATTATCTTCTCTTTTATCACCCTCTAGAAGTGGAGAGTCCCTCAAGCTCTCCGTCTCAAAGGTATATATTTCTCTCGATCGTCCCACTAACTTGATCATCGGAGTACCTTGTCGGAATCCCTAGCCCAAGGTTTTCCTCTGTCTTGCAGGACCCCCGAGCAAGCCATCGAGCTGGCCACGAGACGAGAACCAAGGATCAGGCGGAAACCCGACGCGTTAGAGCTATAAGCCACGGCAATCCGGGTGACAATAATGATGTTCTTGTAAGTTAATTATGGATAATTAATCGCATCAAAAGGTTAGTATTCTTTTAGAAGAGCTCAAAAAAATTTGATATGTATTGTAAACGGAACATATCAAGTTAGAATTTTATATAATTTTGTTACGTTGAAACTTGAGAAACAAGTACCCTGAGAGGCAAGATAACTGAGAGTTTGGGAGTGATATGAGGGTTGGTTTTTTCAAGATTTAAATCTCAATCAAGCTAATTTCGAGGATGAAATTATTTTAATAAGGGAAGAATGTGAAATCCAAGCTTTTGGATTGAAGTCGGCAGGCCCAGCCGATTTCAACCCAATTTGTTGAAAAAAAATAGAGGACAGAGAGGCAGATCATGAGAGGGTTGCTCGACTGAATCAATTACCGGAGGAGTCGAAGGGGGAAGCTATGGAGGGAAGGGAGTCGATCGGAGAACCATCCGAGGTGGGCGGGACTCTTGGAAAGTTGGTTTAATCCGTCAAGAGAGAAGGTTCTTCTCGAGCCCTTTTTTTAAATCTCTCCCTTCGCCAGCTCAAAATGGATCCAGATTGAGCTTCCACCGGTGGTGCCGCATATTATCATTGCCGATGAGTTTTTTCTCTCCTTTAATCCAGTTTTAGGGAGGATTAATTGAGATGTTTGTTGATTTATTTTTGGTTTGGTTTTTGCTTGGATCGTGCATCAACGGTGGCCACACTGTCGTCTTCCCTCCGATCAACCGAGCCTTCTTCCCGGTGACCACCTTCCATGGCCATAGGCAAACATGGGGATGCTGGTTCAGTCGGGCTGTGGAAGAATAGGGGAGTTCGAGAGAAGAAAAGAAAGAAAGAAAAAAAAGGAAAAAGGAAAAAAAAGAAAGGAAAAAGAAAGGAAAAAAAAGAAAAGGAAAAAAAAAAAGAAAAAAAGAAAAAAAGAGAAGAAGAAAAAGGGAGGAGAGAGAGAAAAAAAGGAGAGGAGAGAGAAAGAGGAGAGAGAAGAAAGAGGAGAGAGAAAGATGAGAGAGAAAGAGGAGAGAGAAGGAGAAGAAAATAAAATAAAATAAATGAATATTAAAAGGGAGGATCGAAAAGCTCTCTTTCTTGGAATTCGTGAAATTAGGATTTTATAGATAAAAAATTTGGTTTACAAATTATCCTAGGATTATTTATATTAAAAATTATTATTGTAGGGGGCAGCCTTCTGAGCAGAAGGGCATTATACGGGTTCCATGTACGGATCATTTTCAGGCGAGTTAGTTGTCTCTAGTGAGGTAAGGATTTCTGGACTTGATCACCAGTGTATATATGTATTTTATATGACATGATTTGATCTGAGTACATGAGCATTAGCATGCATGGTTATTTTTTTATGGTATATCTTGACTTCTTATGATATATAGTATAGATGTTATTATTAGTTATGTTCCTGTATACCATGTTTTAACAAATAAAGTTATCTTTGGATGGGTCAAACCATGATATTGATTATTGAAAAACTGTAAATGACATGATTTGACTACATGAAGTGAGTTGATAAAGTGTTAATTAAGAGAATACGGTATTTGGATTAGCCATGTCATGGGATCGTGGTTACCAATATTGCCAGTTACAAGCTGGACAATGATATTGCCAGTCACAGGCATGGACAATGATATTGCCGGCCACAGGCATGGATAATGAGATTGCCACGTCATAGGCTAAAGCGTGATACCGAGATTGCCAATCATGGACTGGAGCATGACCATAGTTAGTCCAGAATCTTAAAAAAGAATGATAACTAATGGAAACATGAAAAGAAAACATGATTTTATGAAAGGTTTTGTCATATATGATACTTGAATTGTTTGGTTGCATGACATGATATACTCTTTTCTCCTTACTATTTTGAATTATTACTATTATTGGTGTGGCTGCTTGAAGATCTTACTGGGCTGTAAAGCTCACAATCCCCTATTCGTTTTCCTTTCTCAGAGTTGTGCAGGATACTCGAGCTTGGTGATGAATGAGATTCATGAAGAAATGATGAGTAGCTAGAGAGTTATTAATATCAATCAGATGACTGAAGGATGACTGAAATTGTAACAATATGAGTTGTACTATTTTCTTATGATTATAATCAATAGTATTATGGGGAATTGAAGTTATAGTAAAATTTTTGTAGACCTTGCATGATCTCTAAGATAAAACCTAGAGTTGTATAGCCAGTCACGTAGCCGAATTCTAGTGCTAGATTTGTGGAGTGATAAGCTTCAAATAGTGATTATCTTTGGAATAGAAGATGAGGGCGTGGGTAAGCCGTATATATTATTTAAATGATGGGATGAGATGGTTGAGCATTTGTTCCTCCATCGCATTCCTATTAAGGCTTTATGGAGAAGCGTCAAACATAAGGATCCATGCAAGTTCTTTGGACAAAGTAGCAAGAGAAAAGGGTGCCTAGTGTTGGCGCTGGTCTCTGATTCTCAAGTAGCGAGCTTGGTCTCCTGTTAGGGTGGAGATTGGTCATCTTCGACATGGAGATGGGTTGCGTTGATGAGCTCCTCCCTCCGAGATACCAGCAAACAAATCTACTTATTGAAGATTTTTCAGTGGGAGACCTTTTAATGTCTAAGTTAGTTGGAGCTTTTGGCAATGATATGAAGGCAAACAAGAGAAAGATTGCTTACTTCGAAGTTCCCTTTGCTCCTCCTTATGTAGGGGGGGAGTGAATGGATTAATCATAATTACTTGATCTATTACAATCCAGAGAATCCATGCCCAATAGAGACAGTGGGGCATTAACTAGTAGAAAAAGTGGATCTCCATCCATTATAGATGGTAGAGATAGTGGAGTATCATAGTTTGTTCGGAAAGTGGAGATACTAGTTGTAGGTATCAAATGTAGAAGTGGCTTAGCATCTTGCAAGATGAGCCTCATATGTGTTGTCAAGGAAACACTAGTAAGGTTGCGTTAAAGGTACAAATAGTCAAAATTATTGGCTGTGCTCTGTCGATGTCCAATGTTGAGGTTGGTCTATGACCTGGCTCTAAGTTGGGGGTGATCGAGCTATGAGTCAGTTGACAACTCACTAGTTGCTTGAAGTCAAAATCAGTTCTTGGGATGGTAGTGAGTTGCTTGCTAGGTGGTGGTTTGATCCTCTTCTAGTCAAAAAAATGACTAATTCCCCCTATACTTGCCTCCCACTCCCATGTCGAAAGTGGCGGATCAATTTTGGATGACAAGATTAGTTGGTAGGGTCATTTTTCCTTTGCTCCCAAGGTGAGATTTGTTGGACTAATGCTAAACTCTAATGCACTTACCACCTTGCAAGAAGCTTCTAGACACAAGATTCAAGGCATCCCCTTGAGTTTGGCACCAAAATTATGAGGGTGCTAGAACACAAGCAATATGCCAAATGCATTCAAATCAAAGGATCCTCTAGATATCACAGCAATTTATGGTGGGCTAGCACGTGGTGGATATGCATTCACAATGGTTTGTACTACTTACTGTGCTTGACCAGAGGATGACACGTGTTGAGATCTAGTAGAGTGTGTCAAATCATCATATTGATTAGGGCCATAGGTTGTAGTATAAATAGAGGCAAACTAGTTGTCTTCTTCCTCCATCCTTGCTTGGATTCTTTTTATCCCCGTGCTCCTACTATTCTATTGCTACCCCATTATTTGTGAGGAAACATTGCCAACATCCTCTCTCCTGTGTCTTGTTCTTGGTTCTTTCTCTACCTTCTAGTGGGTGCCCTTTCTTTCCTTCTCTTACCCTTTGGCCTTCTTTTTATAGGTTTCTAGGCTTTTGCTTTTAGTCTCGTTTCTTTTGGCTTCATCTGGTTTGCAATTCCTTGACTTTTTATTTTTCTCTTCTTTCCTCTAATTTTCATGTCTTCCATTGACTCTAAAGGCAGTAGCACTCAAGGCAAAAGCCATCAAGCTGATCGAGATTCCTTGTCAACTCCTCCTCAAGTTAGGCCTAGGGACATATTTCAAGTCGTTGCTACACTTGGATCCTTAATCTAGGCCCAATCCTCTGACTTTGACCATTCGAGGGATGTTGAGTATGGGCCGGGTTCTGATTGGTCCACCTTTACTAAGTTTGACTTAGAAAGGATCAGAACTCAATATTATATCCTTAACTAGTTCTAGCTAAAGCTGCTTGATTTGAGTGATAGCATAGTTAATATTCTCAAGGGGCACCTCATTATTTATGAGAAAGCTTCTAGTCTAGACTTCAGTTTTCCTTCCATCCTTTCATCTCCAACCTTCTTGATTTTTACCATCTCATCCATGCTCAGGTCACTCCGAATAGTGTTCAGATGATCATCATTTGTGTCTTGATGTATGACAAACTCCGGATTTGACCAAGAAATTTTCATTTTCATCCTTGCTTTTCATTGAAGAGGCATCCTTGATTTGCAGGCTAGTGGTACTTCTTGCCTAGAGGGGGCTACAAGTTCGATAAGGGTTTGCCTTCTTCTATCCATAGCTCGAAAACTATTTTTTTCATTATTTCTTCTTATCATTTGTGGGGCTTCAATTAGGTCTAGAGGCATCCTCGGACTCCTCTGAGAAAGGGTTCTTGGCCGCCCTTCAAGGATATGGAGCACTTCCAATTGCTACAAGATGTTAAAGTGCCATTAGCTAACAATCTAATCATAGAATTAATGACTTTGGAGTCTCTTTACTCTACTCTGAAGAAGAGGTCAGGTGGAGAGGCCTCTTCCTCTCAGAGAAAGAAGTAGAGGGTGAAGGTCCCTTCTACTGCACTAGCACTAACTTTGGGGTCCTCCAATGTTGAGCCCTCGATGTCAATAGTAAGGAGAAGGTAATTGGTGCCACTACTACTATTCCACTGAGATTGGTCCTGCCGACCTCTCCTAATATTGACTAGGCTTCAAGTCTGATGGTTCTCTAAGGCTGGTCATCCATGCCAATCATAGCCCCTTCCAAGAGAACCGTGCCATCCTCTTCTTTGGCCCCACATGCTGATGTCGGCCCCTCCTCATCCAAGATTGAGTGGTTGACTACTTTGTAGAAGATAGTTTAGAGATCTAACTCTGTGTTATAGGATGAGTGGCTCACTCAGGAACTACTCCAAATGGTGATGCTAACGGCTGACTAGTCAGGTAGCAAAGCTAACCATGTCAAGGAGGTGGTGGGCTCATGTTATAGTGGGCTCCTCTCAATGAGTCTTTCTGTGTTCTTCTTTGGTACTTTCCCAATGTCATGAACTTACTTTTTTCTTTTTGCTTATGTAGCTCATTCATGACTTCTCTATCTTGAGTGAGGGGATACTTGGCTCCACACCTGAGGTGGTTGTTGGATGATGCAGTTCATGCTACTAAGGAATGGACTTGGATTTTTGAAAAGAAGATCATGAAGGTGGTTGAGGAGGCCTCTTGAACCCAGTCCAACCTCTAGAGTGATCTTAATGAGAGGGTGCTCCTTAAAAGGGAGGTTGCCTTTTAGCATAGCAGGGTGGCTGAGTTGGAGAGCAGGTTGGAGGCAACTCGATGTGAGGTCGAGGAGATGGTAGAGGTGGCCAAGAGAAGGATCGTAGTTGAGAGATCAATAGTTGTTCATGAGGCCAAGTGCTAGGCTGTGGAGGCATACAGAGCCTTAAAGGAGTTCAAGGTAGAGATCATAGATAGCACCGCCTCCACATTCATCATTGGTTTTGACCACTACAAGGCCCAAGTTGCTCATGCCTTTCTTGTGGTTGGCGTAAATTAGCTAAACCTCAAGGAGAGTGAGGAGACCAAGGTTAAGGAAGACACGGTACATTCTAGAGCCACATTGGGGATGGGCCCAAAGGTTGAGGAAGGAAGCTATCTTAACTGCTAGGGTTGCACTAATGGTGAACATAGAAGAGGCGGCAAAAATCTTACCACTCCCCTAGTCCTTGCTTCAGGTCTCCTTGAAGTTCCTGATGATAAGGATACGGAGGGGTCGATAATACCTCAAATGTGCCTCCCATTTCTCTAGTGGTCCAAGTTGATTATGAGCCCAAGGCCAGGGGCACAACCAAGGCGTAGCCCTTCGCTGAGGATATTATCTGATTTTGTAGCTTTTCACTTTTTTGTATCTCATACTTTTTGAATTGAAAAACAATTGTAATCTAAAGTTATTTACTTTAATGAAAAATCAAATGTTTTCCTCTAGTGTGCATTATTTTGCTCTTCTAAGGTTGTAGTTGTTATGGCAATTGGCCCTTAGGATTGGTTCCATGTTGAAGTCATCTTCATCCCACACTAGTACCAAGGCTTTTATCTTTTGGTTTGTAGTAGTTGTGATCGAGTTTTCTCGAGCATGTCTAGAACCATATTAGTTGGTTGGGACTTTCCTAAGTATGGGTTGAAGTTGCATTGCTCGACTTATTCAAAGGAGCTTGCTCTAGGATTTTTCCATGCTGATATTAGCATTGGATTTTAACTGAGCATCAATGGATCAAAATTTTCTTGAGCATGGGCTGAAGCCGCATTGCTCAACTTATAAACAACTCATTTCGAGATTTGTCTAAACTAATGTTGGCATCTGGGGATGTCTGAGCACTAGTCAAAGCTCTCGAGCTTTAGTTGCTTTTTAGTTGAAGTCATCATCATAGCCAATTACTTGGAGTCAGTTCTTTGGGCCAGAAACAAGATCCCTCAAAACCAAGTGTTGCCGCCGAGACCGTCGTGGCTCGTAGATGCCATGTCGGATTACGCTCCTCCCGCCACCTGCCGCACTTAGCTCCCGGGTCCCCGCCTCCCGCCGTCCGGTGGTCCTCTGCTCCAGGGCCTGCGAGACAACCCGGACCGAGATTTCCGGCGGGGCACTCTGACGATCAAGTCAGTGACGGTCCAGGAAAACAGATCCTCCTGGCCGGGCCCCTCTTGATGGACTCCGCACTAGGAGTGAAAGATGTGTGTGGAGGTGTGAACGTCGCAGGGGGAGATTGGTAGCGGGGACAGAGAGATGCTCTGTCCCTCCGTCTCTCCTTGATCCCCTCGGTTCCCTTCATTCATGGTGGTGATGGCCTTTTGCTCTTTTGGTTGAGCTTGCCCTGTCTTGATGGTGAGTGGTCATTCTGTTTTTTTTTTTTTTTTTTTGTTACCTCTCCCCCCTTGGGGGTGCCGATCGTTCTTTGTAGTCAAAGACTGGCCGTTGGGAGCTTGTCTCGGGGTTCCCGCTGGGCTGTCAGACGCATGCGGTGGTGTCCCAGGAAGCCCTTTCCTAATCCATGATAAGGTGCTGTCAGGCGCTCCGACACTCCTTCATGATTGCCTTGTTCTGGGAAATCAGGGATGTCTCGAATGGCGGGCCACCGCCCGTGGGGTTTGAGTCTCCTAGATGGTCTTCTTTCCTGGGTGATCTGAGTGGTTGGTGAGGAATGTGGCACCTCGATCGGCGCATTGCTTGCCTTTTTGGTGTAACTGGTGGCGTTAGGTAGTCAGTACGGCCTGATAGGTATTCTGGTACGGTCCTCGGGAGGCTACCGGTGCCCTCGGCTGGTGAGGACTTCTTCCGGGTTAGGGCCGAGCTGGGACGGCAGGGCTCACTCCATCCTAGGTGCTCCGGGCTTGCGGGGACGGCCAGGTGGAGAAGGGCGAAGTACGGGCCCGGTCCAGAGGGCGCGCACTCGGACAGGCTCGACCTCGATGGGTGAGCTCTTGGCTCGACGTCGACCGTGGGGCACTAACCTCCGAGGGTCTCCTTGGAGGGTTGATGTCGACGGCGCACTCGGAGAGGCTCGACCTCGGCGGTGAGCTCTTGGCTCGACCTCAACTGTGGGGCACTAACCTCCGAGGGTCTCCTTTGGAGGGTGGATGTCGGTGGACCCAGTCCAGAGGGTGCGCACTCAGAGAGGATCGACCTCAGTGGGTGAGCTCTTGGCTCGACCTCGACCGCGGGGCACTAACCTCCGAGGGTCTCCTCTGGAGGACGGATGTCGGCGGACCCGGTCCAAAGGGTGCGCACTGGGAGAGGCTCGACCTCGGCGGGTGAGCTCTTGGCTCGACCTCGACCGCAGGGCATTAACCTCCGAGGGTCTCCTCTGGAGAGCGGATGTCGGCGGACCCGATCCAGAGGGCACGCACTCGGAGAGGCTCGACCTCGACGGGTGAGCTCTTGGCTCGACCTCGACCGGGGGGCACTAACCTCCGAGGTCTCCTTTGGAGGGCAGATGTCAGCTCCGGCCTAGGCGCTGAGCTCATGAGCTCGACCTAGCGGAGGACTGGGCTCCATCTGCTGCCATGGGGGAGTTCGGCTCATCTCGATAATAGGGTCCTAGCCAGAGGGTCGACGTGGCATCCCTCTCCACATGGCACCCACAGATTTCTCCACTTCAGCGGTCTTGCCATATTATTTGCCCCCCACTCCCGTGGCTTGTTAGTGCACGGTGTTCGAGCCGAAGGGAGTAATTGTGGTGCTGACGTGGAAAGGTAAAGATCGATTGCAATGATGGCCGTGACTGCTGGCACTTCGGGGACCGCTCCTCTGGGCCAATGCGGGGGCACCACCTGGCCACGTCCGAGGAGCAGTTAATGCTGGCACAGAATTCAAAGCGACCGGGACCCCATTCTCTTCGATGGGTGACACATGGTGCAGATTGTTGGTGAGCGGTTGACGCGATACGGACCCCTTGGATCATCTGGAGTGAAAGGAGGGCCTTACTCGAACAATCTATTCTTTTTGAATTCTCGTGCCTGCTGCTGCCGCACCCAGGCTTCTTCTTTTTTCCCATCGTCCCAAGTTTCTTCTCAAGACAACAGGTTAGCTTCTTCCTCTTTCTTCCTCCCAATAGAGTAAGGTTTCCTATCGGGGTCTGTGGTTTCTTCTTCGGTCTTCGACCTTGTGTTTCCCTTTTTCTTCTTCTTCTTCTTTGTTTTTGAGGATGTCCCGTTTTGGTCCGGGCTTCCGTCCCTCCACTGATCAGGATGAGGCTGGTCCTTCCGAACGGAGGCCGGCGTCTTCTTCCTCTTCTTTTGTTGGGGAGGGAGGCGTAGCTCGCTACGAACTTGGTGGGAGGCGTCCTCTTGGCTCGGTTCTTATTAGGGAACCGGGGTCGGGTTCTTCTTTCTCCCCTCCTTCTTCTGCTCCTGTCCCTGAGTCTGCTCGGTCTGCAGGTCCCGGTGGGGTCGCCTCCATGATCACCACCGGAGAACTCAGGACTGTCCGGAATGTCTATGGCATCTCTCATTCTGTTCGGCTTATGATCCCTCGTCCGGGGGAGTGGATTACTTCGAGTGGCCCGGGCCATCTTGCCTTCTATGAGGTGACCTTCTCTGGAGGTCTCCGCTTTCCTTTCCATCCCTTCTTTTTGTCAGTCTTGGACAACTATCGTTTGGTCCCGGCGTAGCTGGTACCAAATGCTATTATGGTTATCTTCTCCTTCATTATGCTCTGTCACCTTCATGGGTTCGTAGCCCGATTTTCTTTGTTAAGGACCTTCTTCGCCCTGAAACATCACCCAACTGAAGATGGCTGGTGGTCTTTATCTTCCCGCCCGAGGGGCATTAAGTTTGAGCTCCCCTCTTCCGTCAAGGGATGGAAGAGTAAGTTCTTCTTTGTCGAGGTCGAGGGAGTGACTGGGTCTGGAGTGATCCGGATCAGTCCCCCAACCGAAACTCTACCATCGATGCAGCTGACCGAGATGACTACGAGCAGCTCCGTAGTGTGCAGATTCCTTCTCTCGAGGTCCTGTTGTCTGAGCAAAACCTCGCCAACTCTGGGGTCGACCCTGCGAATGGGTCGGGTGAGTCTGGACTAAACATTGCTCTTTTCTTTCCTTTGCGTGATCTTTGTGCAGTTTTCCACAGGTTCTGACCACTGTGTATATTATGTGTAGGTATGATATTCTCTGAGAGCGATCTCCTGACCAGCAGGATTGGCCACGGAGCCCGCTTCCAGGTGGCCCCGAGGTGAGTGCACACCTACGGCTGCCCCGGTGGTGGTGGTTGGGCTGAGCTCGACCGCGACTGCCGGCTCGAGCTCAAAGGTGACCTGCGCCGCTCCTGCGCCGGTGGAGAGGGCAGCTCCCACGGTCCCGGGCCATCCCAGCAGATCCCTGCTGTAGAGCCCGAGGTAGTGGTCCGTGCGAGAGCCACTGCCGCTGCTGTTGCGCCTTGCCCCCCTCCGGGTCTGTCTGCTACCGACGCCAGGGGTGGGGAGACCCGGGCCGCTTTCGAGGCTGCGACAGTTGTGCTGCCTGTGTTTGCCCCGATCTCCCAGCCTGCCCCCGGGGGGCCTTCGGTCAGCGATGCACGGCCGCCCCGCCATAGAGAGAGTCGGAGGGAGGAGGGACGACGTTACCTCCACTACGGAATGGGGCCGGGGAACTCGGTCCTTCGGAGCCCTGAGCTCGCTGAACGCTTGATGGACTTCTCCATCCAGGCATGCGACTGACAAGACATGGCCGGAATGCACGTGGCCAATGTCTTCAAGATCCTCTTTTCTCAGCTGTACTCGGTGAGTTCCTTCGCCTCTTTTTCTTGCTCTTCATTTTCCTCTAGTCACTTTCATTCATCATTTTCATTCATTTTTTTTTCATCATCATCATCATTTTTTTTTGTGCAGATCGGTGCTGAGGCCCTCTTCCTCAGGGAACACTTTCAGAGCTGGGATCGCCTCGAGCGACAATGAGTCCGAGATCGAATCTTTGAAGACCGACCCGAAGGAGAAGGCCGGCGCCAGCGAGGCCCTTGAGTTGAAGATCAAGGACCTCGAAAATGAGCTCGCCGATGCTGAGGGGTAGCGAAAGGACTCTCGATGGCCTGCGATCTGGAGTGGAACCGTTCAAAGAAGGCAATCACGACCTCTCCGTCGTCGAGAAGAAATTGAACTGGTACAGTGCCAGGCCGACAGGCACAAGGAGACTGCTCAGGCTGCCCAGGCAAAGCTGGAGGGCATGAGAGAGAAGCTTGCTGCTGCTGAGAAAGCGGTAGAGGTGGCGGTAAGCTCGGTGGAGGCAGCCAAGTTGAGGGCTGTCGAGCTGGAAAAGGTGGCTGCTGTGGCCGAGAAAGATGCCAAAAGCGCTGTCGCCAACTTTAAGGCTTCGGAGGAGTTCATCGCCGACATCCAGCAATGGCGTCAGACTTTTTTTACAAGGGGTTCATGTACCTGCACGGCCGGGTCGAGTCATTTGTCCCTGACAAGAACCGTGACTACCTCAGATACCCCTCAGCTTCGGAGGAGGTCGACGAGGAGGTCGTCGGGTCAGAGCCTTCGACACCAGCTGAGGGTGGTTCTCCTGAGACCGGGGCGACTGATCCGGAAGCCCCTGAGGGCGGGGGCAGCTAGCCTCTGGACCGAGTAGAAAAGCCAGCCGGCGCGGAATGACTTCTTCTCTTTTCCTTGCTTTAGTTTGTACTTCTTTGTTTCTTGTACTTGTTCAGGGTCTTCCGGCATGTCAGGCCCAGAAAATACTTGTAATTTGTATTTGATCAATAAAGCTTGGATTGCTTTGTCAGAGACTCTTTCTATATTCTTCCCTCTTCCCCTCTCTCTTTTTTTTTTTTTTGCTCGGGGACTTCAGAGGAAGGGCTTCTCCTTGTCTGAGGTTGAGGCACTCGCGGGCCGCTAGGCTCGAAGATGTCATTGGCCGACGGTCGTGAGATCTGAGCTCTGGTCATGAGAAGATGTCCTGGAGCTGGGCTCAGGAACGGAGATTGCTGAGAGCGGCTCAGCTCGAAGTTCCCTTGGTCGGAGATCCGAGCTCCGGTCTTGAGAAGATGTCCTGGAGCTGGGCTCGGGATGGAGGTTGCTGAGAGTGGCTTGGCTCGAAGTTCCTTTGGCCGGAGATCTGAGCTTCGATCTTGAGAAGATGTCCTGGAGCCGGGCTCGGGGATGGAGGTTGCCGAGAGCGGCTTGGCTCGAAGTTTCCTTGGCTGGAGATCTGAGCTCCGGTCTTGAGAATATGTCCTAGAGCTGGGCTCGGGGACGGAGGTTGCTGAGAGTGGCTTGGCTCGAAGTTCCCTTGGCCAGAGATCTGAGCTCCGGTCTTGAGAAGAGGTCCTAGAACTAGGCTCGGGGATGGAGGTTGCTGAGAGGGCTTGGCTTGAAGTTCCCTTGACCGGAGATTGAGCTCCGGTCTTGAGAAGATGTCCTAGAGCTGGGCTCGGGATGGAGGTTGCTGAGAGCGGCTTGGCTCGAAGTTCCCTTGGCCGGAGATCTGAGCTCTAGTCTTGAGAAGATGTCCTGGAGCTGGGCTCGGGGACGGAGGTTGCTGAGAGCGGCTTGGCTTGAAGTTCCCTTGGCCGGAGATCTGAGCTCGGTCTTGAGAGATGTCCTAGAGCTGGGCTTGGGGACGGAGGTTGCTGAGAGCGGCTTGGCTCGAAGTTTCCTTAGCCGGAGATCTGAGCTCCGGTCTTGAGAAGATGTCCTGGAGCTGGGCTCGGGACGGAGGTTGCTGAGAGCGGCTTGGCTCGAAGTTTCCTTGGCCGGAGATCTGAGCTCCGGTCTTGAGAAGATGTCCTGGAGCTGGGCTCGGGGACGGAGGTTGCTGAGAGCTGCAGTTTTGATGGTGCTGTATTTTCTTCTCACCCCCTCTTACTTTCCTTCCCCACTCTTCTTTCATTCATCTTTCTTTTCATTTTCATTTTCTTTTTCTTTCTTTTTTTAGAGTAGGGAGATCAGAAGAGAGAATGCCGGCTGGACCCCCATTTTTTGCTCTCTTTCTTTCCTTCTCCTCTCGCCTTCTTTTCGAGAGGGGAGATCAGAGAGGAGGGCTGCCGGGCTTCCCCCCTTTGTTTCCTTTCTTTCCTTCCCCTCCCGTTTTCTTTTTGAGTGGGGAGATCAGGGTATACCAATCTTGATTGCCTTGGAGCTAGGCTCGAGGCCTTCCTGGATGTGGAGCTAGGCTCGGGCCCAGGGATTGCCTGAGATCTTGGCTCAAGTCTTTGGTACCTTGGAGCTAGGCTCGAGGCATTGATGGGAGCTACGTGGCCCCGTGATCCCTTGGCATCTCGGAGCTAGGCTCGGAGGCGTTTGAGATGGAGAGCTGCTTGGCTCGAGATTTCTTCAACATCCTGGAGCTGGGCTCGGGGATGCTTGGAGTTGGAGAGCTACGTGGCTCAAATCCCTCTGGCATCCTGGTGCTAGGCTCGGGGGTGCCCCGAAGTGGGAGCTACGTGGCTCGAGATTTCTTTGACATCTTGGAGCTAGGCTCGGGGATGCTTGGAGTTGGAGAGCTACGTGGCTCAAAGTCCCTCTAGCATTCTGGAGCTAGGCTCGGGGGCACCGGGAAGCGGGAGCTACATGGCTCGAGATTTCTTTGATGTCCTGGAGCTGGGCTCGGGGATGCTTGGAGTTAGAGAGCTACGTGGCTCGAGATTTCTTTGACGTCTTGGAGCTGGGCTCGGGGATGTTTGGAGTTGGAGAGCTACGTGGCTCAAAGTCCCTCTGGCATCCTGGAGCTAGGCACGGGGGTGCTGGGAAGTGGGAGCTATGTGGCTCGAGATTTCTTTGACATCCTGGAGCTGGGCTCGGGGATGCTTGGAGTTGGAGAGCTACATGGCTAAAAGTCCCTCTGGTGTCCTGGAGCTAGGCTCGAGGGCGCCGGGAAGTGGGAGCTACGTGGCTCGAGATTTCTTTGACATACTGGAGCTGGGCTCGGGGATGCTTGGAGTTGGAGAGCTACATGGCTCAAAGTCCCTCTGGCATCCTGGAGCTAGGCTCGGGGGTGCCGGAAGTGGGAGCTACGTGGCTCGAGATTTCTTTGATGTCTTGGAGCTGGGCTCGGGGATGCTTGAAGTTGGAGAGCTACGTGGCTCAAAGTCCCTTTGGCATCCTGGAGCTAGGCTCGGGGGTGCTGGAAAGTGAGAGCTACATGGCTCGAGATTTCTTTGATGTCCTGGAGCTGGGCTCGGGGATGTTGTTGACCCTTTCCTGCAAAACATGCAGACACCCATGCAAGGAGAAAAATCATCATCATAATTGTTGGTGAGGGGACTTACCTTATCGGGAGTGTCTCTGCGGGCCGTGGGCTCTCCACTCTCGGGGAACCTCACGCCGCCAAGTCCTTCGAGGTGATGAACTTCTCATGGTGGGACTTGGGCCATCTCACAGGGGTCTTCGCATGGTGGTTCGCCACCGTCGTGTCATCGACCACGGCCTCCTGATTTAGCTTTCTTCTTTTACTTTCTCCTTGTCACATGGCGAGGAGGTTATCCACGGGGCTTTTCGCCCCCTGAGTCTCCTTGGGTGCATGTGCAATTCTCCAGGTGATAACGTCCGTCACTTGCGCAGTGGTGCGGCCGTTGGCAGTCGGAGGCGATGGAGGACTGGCAAGCATTCAGGGCCCCCGCCTGGAGTCTACCCCCCACCATGAATCTTGAAAGATGGGTCTCCTGTTCGCCGTTGCGACACCTTGTGATATCACTATAGCTGGTGAAGGGCTTCTCCAGCAGTGGGCACTGCAGCCCTAGGGCCCGACAGCTGAGCCCCATGCATTGATGGTCTAGCGGGGGGGAAGAACCCCACCAGCTGGTGCTTATGCTGTCTCAGGCATACTTTCGTCATGTGCCTAGTGGTTTTGTTAACAGCTTCCCCGTCGAAGGGGACAGGGGAAGCGATATACTGCGGGGGGCTGGAAAAAGTTCACCTGTCTATCGACCTTTCCAACATGTGTCGCACCGCTCTTTTGGGGCGTGTCACCCTGGGGGGTGGTGAAGGGATTAGTCATACCCTCCTCATCCCCCTTCCTGGCATGCCAAACTATTGCTGCCGAGACCGTCATGGCCCGTAGCTGCCACGTCGGATTGCGCTCCTCCCGTCGCCTGCCATACTCGGCTTCCGGGTCCCCGCCTCCCGTCGTCCGGTGGTCCTCTGCTCCAGGGCCTGCGAGATAATGGTTAGAGACCCGGGCCGGGGTTTTCGGTGGGGGCACTCCGATGATCAAGTCAGTGACGATCCACGGGAACAGATCCTCCTGACCATGCCCCTCTTGATGGACTCCGTACTAGGAGGAGTGAAAGATGTGTGTGGAGGTATGAACGTCGCAGGGAGAGATTGGTATCGGGGACAGAGGGATGCTTTATCCCTTTGCCTCTTCTTGAGCCCCTCGGTTCCCTCCATTCGTGGTGGTGATGGCCTTTTGCTCTTTTGGTTGAGCTTACCCTGTCTTGGTGGTGAGTGGTAGTTCTGTTTTATTTTTTGTTTTGTTGTTGTTACCTCTCCCCCCTTGGGTGGTGCCGATCGTTCTTTGTAGTTGAAGACTGGCCGTTGGGAGCTTGTCTCAGGGTTCCCACCGGGCTGTCAGACGCGTGCGGCGGTGTCCCAGGAAGCCCTTCCCTAATCCATGATAAGGTGCTGTCAGTGCTCCAACACTCCTTCATGATTGCCTTGGTGCTTCCAACACTCCTTCATGATTGCCTTGTTCCGAGAAATCGAGGACATCTCGAATGGCGGGCCCGCCGCTCGGGGTTCGAGTCTCCCGGATGGTCTTCTTTCTTGGGTGATCTGAGTGGTTGGTGAGGAATGTGGTGCCTCGATCGGCGCGTTGCTTGCCTTTTTGGTGTAACTGGTGGCGTCAGGTAGTCAGTATGGCCTGAGAGGTATTTTGGTACAGTCCTCGGGAGGCTCGCCGGTACCCTCGGCTGGTGAGGACTTCTTCCGGGTTGGGGGCCGAGCTGGGATGGCAGGGCTCGCTCCATCCTAGGTGCTCCGAGCTTGCGGGGATGGCCAGGTGGAGAATGGCGAAGTACGGGCCCGGTCCAGAGGGCACGCACTCGGAGAGGCTCGACCTCGACTGCGGGCGCACTAACCTCCGAGGGTCTCCTCTGGAGGACGGATGTCGGCAGACCCAGTCCAGAGGGCGCGCACATCGGAGAGGCTCGACCTCAGCGGGTGAGCTCTTGGCTCGCCCTCGACCATGGGGCACTAACCTCCGAGGGTCTCCTCTGGAGGGCGGATGTCGGCGGACCCGGTCCAGAGGGCGTGCACTCGGAGAGGCTCGACCTCGGCAGGTGAGCTCTTTGCTCGACTTCGACCGCGGGGCACTAACCTCTAAGGGTCTCCTCTAGAGGACGGATTCGGCGGACTCGGTCTAGAGGGCGCGCACTCGGAGAGGCTCAACCTCGGCAGGTGAGCTCTTGGCTCGACCTCGACCGGGGGGCACTAACCTCCGAGGGTCTCCTCTGGAGGTGGATGTCGGCTCCGGCCTAGTCGCCGAGCTCATAAGCTCGACCTGGAGGAGGACTGGGCTCCATCTGCTGTCATGGTGGAGTTCGACTCATCTCGATAATGGGGTCTGAGCCAGAGGGTTGAGTGGCATCCCTCTCCACATGGCACCCGCAGATTTCTCCACGTCAGCGTCTTGCCATATCACCAAGCATCCCTGATCATGAGGCCGAAGGTCCCAACTTAGATTAGGGTGTCTCTATGTGGTCATCCTTCTCCAAGCATATATTTGGAGATCCTAACCATTGTTGACTCCGTTATTGATTTTGATAATAAACAAAATGCTTAAGTATAAGTTGAGTACTAACTATTTTTTGAAATGTGTTTTTATAGAAAATGGTGCTCATCAATTCAACAAAATTTAATTGATTGTCAAACAATGAAAAGTCCCAACTATGGATGAAGATCATTGTTTAAAGTGGACTTTGGTAGTTGAAGAATGCTTAAAAGGATACAAGAGCTCAACATAATTTGGTTCAGCAGAAGTTTAGTTGTTTTTGAAGAAATCTCAGTCAAGTGTCGACTCACAACCCAAGTATCGATTCATGACAGTGGAAGTGTCAACTCAAGCCGGTATGCAGAAAGAGTTTTAGATGGCATGGCTGAAGTGTCGACTCATGCCAGTCAAGTATCGACTCAAGATGTCGACTCAAGGATCGGCTCATCGCCTGAGACTTTTTTGTTACAGAATGGCTAAAGTTGAAGACTTGCCTGAAGTGTCGATACATGGATGCCAAGTATCGACTCAAAGTGTCGACTCACCAGTGAAAGTGTCGACTCATCTGAGAATTCCAGAGAGCTTCATTGAAGATATTTGAACTAGGTGTCGACTCATGAAATGCAAGTGTCGATCCTAAGTATCGACTCACAGCTTGAAATGTCGATACTTGGAGTTTTGAGAACAGTAACGGCTAGTTTTTCAAAAACAGAACTCGTCTCTCTTGGCTCCAACGGCTAGTTATTCATGCCTAACGATTATAAACTAACTTTGAGGCCTTGGAAAGGTATTTAAATGATTCAAATCAAATCTAAATAGAAGTAGAATCAAGAATATTAAGAGAGGAACACCAAGAGAAAGAAAAAGCAAGTGCATTCACTCCTATTCATTGAGAGCAACTACCTTCAAGAAAAAAAAGTATCCAAGTATGAGCCTTCAAGAGCATTCATGTTCAACCTTCTTGAGCATTTATTCGAAGCTTCATCAAGTTGAAGGCAGCACTACAATAAAGCTTCAAAGAAATATCCACTTTTATTAGAAAGCTTTCATTATTTCTTTACTTTAAACTTATTCTTGTTGTAAGGTTTTTGTTAGCGTATTGGAAAATCAAGGAGGTTATTGGTTAGCCTTGAAAATCAAATAGGTTCTTGGTTAGCCCGTAAAACAAAGGGAGGTTATTGGTGAGCCTTAAAACCAATTAGGTTCTTGGTAAGCCCGAAAAATCAAATGAGATTTTGACTTGTGAGCCTTGTGAAAATAATTCGGGTTTGATTAATGAGCCCGGAAAACTAATCGGCTGTAATCAATTGAGATTATAGTGAATTCCTAAGTGGGTCTTGGGGAATAGATGTAGGTGTGCATTGGAAAGCATCGAACCACTATACTTTGTGTTTGTGATTGCTTGTCTCTTTTATTTGCTCTTATTCTTATTGCTTTTATATTTTCACTGCATACTCACCAAGAGCACTTTACACTTGCATTCATTGTACTTTGGTTAATTATTGGATTGGTTCACATACTTGCATTTCATTTAAATTTTTAGAGATCCAATTCATCCCCTCTCTTGGATTGTTTACTGGGCAACAAGTGTGTCAGAGCCCTATTATCAATATATAGGTCTAACCGCCTTGAGTAAAGATCTATGGCAGCCCCCCTTAGTACTAGTGTAGTTGAGGGACAAGCCTCAAATAGACCTCCATATTTTAATGAAACAAATTATGCTTATTAGAAAACTAGAATGAGGATTTATATGAATTCTATTGATTATAATTTGTAGAAGGTTGTTGATAAGGGTCCTCATATTCCTTTGATTGTTATGAATGGTGTTTCCATCCCAAAGCTCGAAGAGGATTGGGATGAAAATGACATTAAACAATCCGAGATCAATGTGAAAACAATGAATCTCCTATATTGTGTATTAGATCCTAGTGAGTTTAATAGAATTTCTACATGCACATCTGCCAAGAAAATATGGGACACACTTGAAGTTACCCATGAGGGTACTGATCAAGTAAAAATATAAAAGTAAATATATTAGTGCACACTTATGAGATGTTCCGAATGGAACCAAATGAATCTATCACTAATATGTACACACAATTCACCAACATTATAAATGACATGAAAAGTTTAGGAAAAATCATGTCTAATGCTGATCTTGTCAACAAAATTCTCAGGTCACTTCCAACTTCATGGGATCCAAAGGTGACCGCTATACAAGAAGCTAAAGATGTTGACAAATTATCCTTGGAGCAATTGGTGGGATCGCTCATGACCTATGAGCTGAATTTAAAGCAAAAATCTAGGGAAATGGACAAAAAAAAAGGGGATAGCCTTCAAGTCTGCTACTCAAGAAGAATCCTCAAATGATGAATCGAAAGAAGAAGAAGAAGATGAAGTGAGGAAGCACTTCTAGCAAGGAAGTTTAGAAGTTCATTAAAAGAAGGAAATTTCCTTATAAAAAAAGTTCCAAACAACCAAAGAGAAGGGAAAAGAAAAGGAGAAAAAAAAAAGAAAGGAGAAGGAGATACTTACATGCTTCGAGTGCAAGAAGCCTGGACACTACAATTTGATTGCCCTCTCCTAAAGAAATTAAGAAAGAAGCTTAGGAAGAAAGCTATGATGGCAACCTGAAATGATAGTGAGGACTCCAGCTCAGAGGAAGAACAAGCTAAAATTGCAAATCTATGTCTCATGGCACATCAAGAACAAGAAGAGGTAATTTCTGATACTGAAGTAGATTTTACCTTTGATGAATTGAAAAATGCTTTCGATGAATTGGTGCATGATTACAAACTAATTTTATCTGAAAATAGAAAATTAAAAAAGCATGCAAATAGTTTTTTCACATGAAAACAATTCTTTTTTAAATGAAGTTAGTGAATTGAAAAATGAACTTGATGTTTTAGGAAAGAAAATAAGGCTTTAACAATGGAAAATGATGTTTTAAAAAGACCTAAAACTATCATTTCAAATGGTGATCTTTTAAGAAAAACAAAGATTTAGAAATAAAAAATAAAATTATAAAAATGAACTTGATAAAATGAAACCCTTTGTTGAAAAGTTCACTTATAGTTCTAAAAAACTAAATCTTCTTTTAAACAACCAAAGAGCTATTTTTAACAAAGTAGGATTAGGATACAAACCTTAAAAATAGTAAAAGTATCTGTAAAACTTTTTTGTACCTGTATTATCTAGTATTACTTACCTTTTTTTCATGCAAAAACAAGGTCATAAAGCTTTTCAATATAACATGAAAAAATCAATACTTTTGGAAAGGTTTGGGTTCCAAAAGGAACCAATTTATGTACTAACCCTAAAGGACCCAAGTTGGCTTGGGTACCTTAAAATAAAACTTGATTTGTTTTATAGGTGTATCTTGCAACCAGGAAAATAAAAGACTATGATATCTTGATAGTGGTTGTTCAAGGAATATGACAGGAGATGTGAAGCAATTCACTTCTCTTGAAGTAATAAATGGAGAGAATGTGACCTTCGGTGATAATGGTAAAGAAAAAATTATTGGTATTGGTAAGGTTCACATTTCACCTTCTACTTGTATAGTAATGTACTCTTAGTTGAAGGTTTAAAGTATAATCTTTTAAGTATTAATCATTTTATGATAAAGATTTTCAAGTTATTTTTTAATCATCTGATTGCATGATTGCTAGTCTTGATAAATGGAGTAAAATTCATTGGAAAGAGGCATGGTAATGTTTATTTGGTAGATTTAGATAATCTATCATTGTCTAATGGAGAATACCTAATTGCAATGAATTCTATAAAAGATGAGACTATTGTTGGCTTTGGCATGGAAGACTAGGACATGCTAGTATGTACTTACTTTCAAACTTTGCAAAAGGATTTAGTAAGAGATTTGCCAAAACTTAGTTTTGAAAAAGATAGAGTTTGTCAAGCTTGCTAATTTGGAAAACAAGTTAAAATATCTTTCAAACTTAAAGGTTTTGTTACTACCAGTAGGCCATTTGAACTGCTCCATATGGATCTCTTTGGACCAACTAGAATATCCAGTCTAGGAGGCAAGAGATATGGATTGGTTATAGTGGATGATTTTTCAAGGTTTACATGGGTATTCTTTCTTGCTCATAAAGATGAATCTTTTTTAGTATTTGTAAAGTTTTACCGAAAAGTTTTTAATGAAAAAGGTACTTCAGTATTTGCATATGTAGTAATCATGGTTCTGAATTTGAAAATCAAGATTTCAAAAATTTTTGTAATGAAAAGGTATTGAACACAATTTTTCTTGCACCTAGGATAACTCAGTAGAATATGATGGTAGAAAGAAAAAATCGTACTTTAGAAGAATGGCACGCACTACGCTTTACAAAAATGATTTGCCAAGATATTTTTAGGCTGAAGCAATTAACACTGCTTGTTATTTTTAAATCATGTTTTAATCCACCCTATTTTAAAGAAAACTCCTTATGAATTTTGGAATTAAAGAATACCAACTTTAAAATATTTTTGAGTTTTTGGTTGTCAATGTTTCATTTTGAATAATGTTATAGATAATCTTGGAAACTTTGATGCCAAGTCTGATGAAGGTATCTTTCTATGATATTCTACATCAAGCAGGGCATACATAGAATTTTTAACAAAACAACCCTAGTTGTAGAGGAGTCTGTACATGTAATTTTTGAAGAGTTTGCTAACAATCATCCAAAAAGAGGATACTTCTGATGCATGTGCAGGTACTGATAAGTTACAAAGCTAATATTGGATGATCAACCCTCTCAACAAAGTGAAGAAGATCAAGACAAAAATGAAAAGTAAGAAGTCATACAATCCACACCAAAGCATCAAGATCTACCTAAGGAGTGGAGGTATGCTCATGGATATCCTAAGGAATTAATCATGATCCATCAAAAGGGATAAGAACTCAATCCTCATTAGAAATGAAATGATTATATTGCTTTTATTTCTTAAGTAGAGCCTAAATGTTTTGAAGATACTGAAAAAGACCTAACTGGATAAATGCTATGCAAGATGAACTAGTTTAGTTTGATAGAATAATGTTTGGACATTAATAGAAAGACCATCAAATGTTTATATTATTGGCACAAAATGGTGTTTAGGAATAAATTAGATGAAAATGGAATTATGACTAGAAATAAAGCTAGGCTGGTTGCCAAAGGCTACAATCAAGAGGAAGGAATTGATTTTGATGAAACCTTTGCTCCTATTGTTAGACTTGAGGTAATTAGACTACTATTAGCATTTGCCTGTTTTATAAATTTCAAACTTTTTCAAATGGATGTTAAAAGTGCTTTTCTGAATAGTTATATAACAAAAGAAATCTTTGTAGAACACCACCTGGTTTTGAAAATCATGCACATCCTGATTATCTTTACAAATTGCACAAAGCACTTTATGGTTCAAAGCAAGCACCCAGAGCATGGTATGAAAGACTTAGTAAGTTTTTGATTGAAAGAAAATGAATTCTCTAGAGGCCATGTTGATACTACCTTATTTCTAAAGAAGAAAAATGATGACTTATTAGTGACAAATCTATGTTGATAATATTATTTTCGGTGCTACTAATAAAATCCTTTGTCAGAGTTTGCTAGTTTATGCAGGGTGAGTTCAAAATAAGCATGACGGGAGAACTTAATTTCTTTCTTGGACTCCAAATCAAGCAAACCAAAGATGGAATCTTCATCAACCAAGCTAAGTATATAAGATAAATCTAAAGAAGTTTGGGATGGAGACTACTAGGTCAATAGATACACCTATGAGCCCTTCTTGTAAACTTGATAAAGATGCAGGTAATCTGTTGATTAAAAAATTATATAGAGGTATGATTGGCTCTTTATTATACTTGACTATCAGTAGACCGGATATAATGTTCAGTGTATGCATGTGTACTAGATATCATTCTGATCCCAAAGAATCTCATTTGTTAGCTGTTAAGTGCATTATTAGATACTTATCTGGTACAATTGATATTGGTTTGAGGTATTCTAGAGTCTCATCTGCTAATTTAATTGGATTTTCTGATGCTGATTTTGTTGGGTGTAAACTTGATGGAAAAAGTACTAGTGAAACTTGTCAATTTCTTGAGATAACTTAATCTCTTGGTTTAGCAATAAACAAACTTCAGATGCACTATCCATAGCTGAGGCTGAGTATAATGCAGCAGGAAGTTGTTGTGCTCAAATCTTGTGGATTAAGCAACAACTTGAAAATTTTGGAATTAAACTAACTAAGACACTCATAAAATATGATATACTAGTGCAATTGCTTAACTAAAAATCATGTTCAGCATTCTAGAAGCAAGCATATTAAAATATATAAGGCATCATTTTTTAGAATCATGTTGAAAATAATGATGTTGTGCTTGAATTTATTCTATTGAATTACAATTAGATGATATATTGACCAAGCCTCTCCAGAAGATCGGTTCAGTATGATTAGAAGAGAGCTTAGGGTCATCAATCCTTTCGATTGAAAAATTCTAATCTTTGACCCATGAAAGATCAATTTTGATATCAAGCATATTTAATTTCCTTGAATTTCACTGCAAATCTATTGATTCTGATCATTGCTTCATTTTTCTGTTTTCTTCGATTTTAAGTCGAAGTGTTGACACCTTGAAGTGTCGACACACTTGGCCCTGTGTCACACACTTGGCGTCTGTGTCGACACACTTGGCCCTGTGTCGTGAGTCTACAGTTGAACGGTGACAGACCGAGATAAAAACCTGAAATGAGGTATTTTTGTGATCTTTTCTCTCCTAAGTCAAGTCGACACCTGCCATAACACCGTTTTATCTGCTTCTTCCCTCCAATTTTCAACTCCAACTCTCTCAAATTCCCAATTAAGACAATTTTTGTTCAGTTTTTGCCACACTCCCTCTTCCATCTCGGTTTTGGATAGTTAAAACCCTAAATTTCCTCTCCTCCTTTGCATCAATCCTTGATTTTATGGAATGGGGCCTAGGAAGCAAGTTGTCCGTCATCCTCGGCTGTCTAATCAAGAAGACGAAAGAAGAACAAAGGCTAGACATGAAGCCAGTGCATCAGATGCCCCTGCTCGTCTTCTTTTCCTGCTGCTAGTCGATGGGTACGAAGACCGTCGAAGGAGGACACCATGTGGACTTCGTGTTAATCGACCAGTAGCATTTCGGATAGGCCAGTGGCTCAGGGATACTGGTTTGGTTCCATTATGCTCTTTGATAGAGAGATTTTACCCGGGCTTGATACGAGAGTTCTATGAATTTTTTTTTAATAATAATAAAAAATAATTACGAAATTAGGTGATCAAATATTTTATGGATCTAGGTGATACATGGCTAAAACCTCACAATGGCAAAAAAAATTATCCACGCGGCACGCAGGGATGAGCTGGTCTGATTTCATCTTTTCAAAAGGCGATTTCAGCTGAATTCATCTTTTGGATAGACGAATTCGGACACGTGGCAGCTTCCTGAGCATGTGGCGAGCAGACGAGATCTCCTGAATTCATCTTTCCGAAATGTGATGTCAGAAAGACAAATTCATTTCGAAAAGGCGATTTCTCGCCTGATAACATTTCCCCCCGAGCCTTTTTTTTTTGGGTGCTTCGTGTTCGTTCTCTCCGTTTACTCCGACCCATCCCGTTTCCTGGCTAATCTATTTTTTTTGTTTTTTTTGTTTGTCTCTAGCCCCATCTATCTCTGGTCCGGCTCTTCGTGTCTCCAGTTTGGTTTTCTGGCCTTTTCCGGTTTATTTTTATTTATTTTTGGTTCTTCGTTTGTTTGTCCGGTTCTGTTTCTTTGTCCCGCATAATTGAGGTAAGATTTGTTTTTTTCCTTCCTGCTGGCCGGGGTGTTATTTTTTAATCTTTTTGTTTTCTTGTCAGATCCGGTCTAGATCCAACTTGGTCCAAGAACAGGGAAAGAAAGGTCCAAGAAAATTCATAATATATTTTCTTACTACAGGTAATTATCTTATTTATTTTGTTAATATTATTTTTTAAATTTATTGTTACAATTTATGTTTGGTATAAAATTTTTGATATTATTAAGTTAATTTAAAAAAAATTTTAATGTTAGATGTTACGCTGTTTTTGTTATTATGCAATTGTAATTGAATATTTTTTATTTATGTTTATATAATATATGTTGGATGCAATAATGTAATTATAACTTATATTAAATTATATTGTAGTTAGAAATTATATTTTTGATGTCTATGTTAGATGTTATGCTGTTTTTATTTTGTTAATAATTATAGATGTTATGCTATTTTTGATTTATTTATAATTTAATAAATGAAAAAAATAGAAAATATTAACAACTTTTAATTATCTGATTTTATTGAATTAATATTTATAATATCAAAAAATTAAAAAATAGTATATATTGATAATGATTAATGAAATAATTATTAAATGTATAATATAAGATCCAAATATGAAGATAAGAAAATTTTGTATTATATTTGAATAATCAATTAATGTATTAATTAATATAAAAAAGAAAATGATATTCTAAAATATATTTTATAAAAAAATGTTAGAAAATGAAATTAATTATGATAGATAATATAAGTTAGTAAATAAAATATGTATTGAAATATTGAAATTATTTATTATGGATCAATCATTAAAATTATTTCATCATTAATAAATTGAAAAATAGTTATTAATTATGAACATATAAATATATAAGAATATATATTATATGGCTGGGCATAATTAATATAGTTATATTAATATGAATTAAAAAAATATGTGTACATGATTACTATAAATGAATAAAATATATAATCATTTAGAGATGTAATTAATTATTTAAGCATAAATGAATTTATCATTTGTTATGAGTAGTGTATGTATTTTTATAAAAAGATTAATGGTAAAATAATAATATATAAAAAAAGTTTGAAAGAATTAAAAATTACTATATAATTAATTAGAATAATTATGTAATTTTAAATATTTAATTAAAGTATTATATAGTTAATTAAAATAATCTATAAATGATTACTATAAATGAATAAATATATAATTATTTATAGGATGTAATTAATTATTTAAGCATATAAATGATTATCATTTGTTATGAGTAGTGTATGTTTTTTATAAAGAAGATTAATGATAAATAATAATAGTATAAGAAAAGTTTGAATGAATTAAAAGAATTACTATAAATGAAGATGAAATTGTAATTTGGTTACGTTAAAGTAATTTTAATATTCATGTATTACTGACAAATATTAATTGGTAGTTAATTTGATATAATTTATATTTCATTGAACAGTATAAGAAAAGTTTGAATGAATTAAAAGATTACTACAATGAAAGATGAAATTGTAAATTTGGTTACGTTAAAGTAATTTTAATATTCATGTATTACTGACAAATATAATTGGTAGTTAATTTGATAAAATTTATATTTCATTGAACAGTAGATCCATCGGTTGATTAATATAAATAAATTATAGTATCTGCTACTCGTAACGATGACGTGGCATGCCTCAGATTTCGCTGGGCGTGATTCGAGCCACGTGGAGTTTTTTTCGGCGAAATCAGGTGTGGCTCCGCCTCGACCGAAGTCCGGTCGGTCCAGGCCATCCCGCCGCTCCGCCAGGTGTCCACCCAGGAGGGGTCCACCTCGCCGAAGCCGGCGGCCTTCCTACTCCCTCTCCTCGCTAGGTGTGCCTGAGACGGTCCCACCTCGGCCGAGTCGAGCCGGGCCCCTCGCTCCTTCGCCAGGTGGCGCCCGGAGACGGGACACCTCGCAGGTGTCCACCTAGGAGGGTTCCAACTTGGCCGAAGACGGCGCCTCCATGCTCCCTCGCAAGGTGGCGCCCTGAGACGGTCTCCACCTCGCCGAGGTCGAGCCGGGCCCCCTCGCTCCTTCGCCAGGTGGCGCCCGGAGATGGGACCACCTCGGCCGAAGATGAGCGCCCCTCTGCCGCTCCGCCAGGTGTCCACCCAGGAGGGGTCCACCTCGGCCGAAGCCGGCGGCCTCCCTGCTCCCTCGCCAGGTGGCACCCTGAGACGGTCCCACCTTGGTCGAGGCAGGCCAACCTGTGCGGAGAAGTTTCCAAGGAGCAAGAGCACGAGCCCCAAGATTGCCCCTCGAGCCGTGCATGCCGTACCCCGAGGACAGCGCCCGTACGGTCGGCGGTGACACGTGAAACATCGCTTACATCGGCCCAACAGGTCCCGTAATCGAGAGGCGAAGTCCTGACAAACAAGACCCAATAACGGGCTTCGTCGGTGCCTGGGAAGAAGAGCACTCGCGCTCAGCCCAAGGTCTGGTCAGCGATCTGACCGGCGCCCCCCTTTTTGTTCTTTCCTCGCTAGGCTCGGCGAGCAAGGCGGGGGAGCCGCTTGGTTCTGTGATCCAGAAGGGGAAGGAGATTGGAAGCAACGAAAGAGCCTCCAAGGGCGGCAAACAAAGGAACAGCACGAGGGGTTAAAAGGAAGGAAGGATAGATGACAAGGTAAGCAAGAAACAAAGGCTGGAGGAGGAGACTCCGTCCCAAGAGCAGGATCCAAGATCCCGAAAGGGGACCTTTGGCGTAAGCTCGGTGAAGGAACCAGGCCGGGTTTCTATTCTTTCTAGGACCTTTCTTGCTAGCACGATCTCTAAGTCTGGGACTCCTTCGGGGGCCCGTCTCAGAGACTCTGTTCCCTCTCGCCGTCTACTAACTTGACCGTCGGAGCTCCCTCGCCGGGACCCCCGGCCAGGGTTTCTGACCTTGCCTTGCAGGTTCGAACAAGCCAGGAGACCTCGGAGCGAGATGGTCTAGCCGGATCGGCAGCTCCGAAGCCACAGGCGCGGCAGCGAGATCGGCAACAGATTGGCGCTCCAAGTAGGGGGCAGGACAACACCTCCTGGGGGAGCTAGCTTTCTGTGAACGAAGCGCGCTCCGACCATGGTGGTCACTCGTGGATGCGAAGCGTCCACCAGCCGAGTAGGGGAGGTCCCCTCCCCTCAGGGGCCCCACAGCCCGGAGAGGGAGCTCCCAGCTCCCCCTCCTCTTCCACCACAGCCGACCTCGGCGGACAGACCTTTTGCGACTGTCATCCAGCAGCTGCAGACCTTGACCACGGCAGTTTGGCAGCTACAGCATCAGCAGCGCTCCCTGGCTACGCAGCCTCAGCCAGGGACCCCCGCGACTCAGGCCGCGCAGGAGCCTGCGCTCCATCCATGGCAGGCCATCCCAACCGCGAGCAGCCTCCAATCCTCGCGGGAGCCACCAAACTCCCACAAAAAGAGATTACTTCGATTCGGCGGATCATGAGAGTCGATCCTCGACCGATGAAGCCAAGACGGCACGTCGCAGCAAGCGACACCGAGGCAAGATCCCGCGCCAAGATCGATTGGCGCCCCCCTCGCCAGCAACCTCAGTGGAAGACTCCACCGACGAGGCCATCAGGCGCCAAGCCGAGAGGCGCCTGGAGGAGCACGAATGCAAATTGGCGGAGTTCGCCCGCCGATTTGCCAACCTATAGAAATCCTCGACGGACCCGACGGGCTACGACTCCCGTCCTCCCCTTTTTCGAAGAAATCCAGGCGGAGCCGATTCCGAGCCAGTTCCACATGCCGTAGGTGGACCCCTACGATAGGACCACTGACCCTTTGGACCATCTGGAGAGCTACAAGGCCTCATGAGGGTCCAGGGGGCCACGGATGCTCTATTGTGCATCGCCTTCCTTGCTACCCTCGGAAGGCTGCTCGAGTTTGGTTCACCCGCCTCGAGCCTGGATCTATTTGCTCCTTCTCCAAGTTGGAAGGAAAGTTCATGGCGCACTTCGATGCTTGTCGGAAGGTGCCAAGAGAGGTGGACAGCCTCTTCTTATCCGTCAGCAGGACCAGGAGCTGCTTCGGGACTACATCACCCGTTTCAAGACCGCCGCCCTGGAGATCTACAGCCTGGACGAGCCCGTTGCAATGCTGGCTTTGAAGCGCGGGCTCAGGATGTCCCGCCTGACCTATTCCCTGGATAAAAAAACCCCAGGACGTACTCCGAGCTCCTCCTCCACGTCCGCAAGTACATCCGAGCGGAGGAGGCCGATCGCACCCGCCGAGACCTGGACGGGAGGACCTTGAAGAAGCCGGCCCCGAGAGATGTTCCAGGGCCCCGTCGGCCTGGGCCATCTGCCGACCCTCGTCCAAATCCGAGGCTAAAGGGCGAGGCCACCCCAGAGCAAAGGTTCACTCCTCTCCTCTCTCCCCGGATGAAGATCCTCATGGAGATTGAGGGCGAGCATTACCTCCGCCGACCTCCTCCTCAGAACCCAAGAGGCACCCGTGACAAGTCGAAGTACTGCCAGTTCCACCGCGAGCATGGCCATGACACGGAGGAGTGTCACAACCTGAAGTGGGAAATCGAGGAGCTGATCAAAAGAGGCTACCTCAGGAAGTTCATCAGGAACAAGGTCCCGGTGGAGGGACAGCCGCTCGTGGCCTTACCCCCGTTCCCGCGATCGACAACCGTCCGACGGAGAAGCCAGTGGGCTTGATCTCTTGTGGAATCGGGCGGGCGACGAAGAGAGCCCGGGAGGTCGGGAACCCGGAGGATGTGCCCCCTTCTGAGAAGGGGAGTGAAAACAAAAATGTAAACAATAACGCTGTGGTGGTCGAGATGACCATCGCGAAGCATCCTGTACATCGAATTATGGTAGACAGTGGAAGCTCCGCTGACGTGCTTTTTTATGATGCTTTCTTCCGAATGAATCTGTCCCATGATCAGCTCAGGCCAGTGCACACCCCCCTGGTAGGCTTTACCGGGGACTCGATGGAGGTCGAAGGGGAGATCACTCTCTCGGTCACCGTTGGATCCCCACCTCGGCATACCACAGTCATGATGACGTTTACCATCGTCAAGCTTCCTTCGCCTTACAACGCGATCCTCGGGCGTCCGGGGCTCAACCAACTGGACGCCATGATTTCTACGAAGCGGTTGCTAGTGCAATTCCCCACAGCCTCCGGACTTAGGGTGATGAGGGGGACGACCCAGCCAGTCCCGCATTGCCTTCAGATGATCCCAGGTGCCCGGGGCGCCGATCTCGGCCCCGACGTCGACGACCTCGACCTAAGGGAAAAGGAACCCAGAGGAGGACCCGTGGAGTGTCTGTTAACCTATCCCCTCGGTTCGGACCCTCTGAAGATGGTGCAGGTGGGGGCCCAACTCCCGGAGGAGGAACGGACCCGCTTGCTGGAATTCCTCCGCATGAACGTGGATGTGTTCACCTGGACCGCGGCCGACATGCCGGGCATCCCACCTGAGGTCATTACGCATAGGCTGAACGTGGACCCGAGGTGCCGCCCGGTCCGCCAGAAGAAGAGGAGTTTCACCGCGGAGAGGCAAAGGGCCATCAACGAAGAAGTGGAGAAACTCCTCGTCGCTGGCTTCATGCGGGGGGTTCAGTATCCCAGCTGGCTAGCGAATGTGGTCATGGTAAAGAAGAGTAGTGGCAAGTGGAGGATCTGTGTGGACTACACCGACCTCAACCGAGCTTGCCCGAAGGACAACTTTCCTCTTCCGAAGATTGACCAGCTGGTCGACACCTCCTCGGGGCATCGCCTCCTCTCTTTCATGGATGCTTTCTCCGGGTACAACCAGATCCGAATAAGCCCGGAGGATGAAGAGCACACCGCCTTCATCATCGACTGCGAAACTTTCTGTTACAGGATGATGCCATTTGGCCTCAAGAATGCCGGGGCCACGTACCAGCGACTGGTCAACAAAGTCTTTAAGGACCAGATCGGCCGCAACATGCAGATGTACGTGGACGACATGCTAGTGATGAGCAAGCACCTATCGGATCATGTTGCTGACCTGGCGGAGACCTTCGGCAACCTCTGACTTCATCAAATGAAGTTAAACCCAGCGAAGTGCGCCTTCGACATCTCCGCCGGGAAATTCCTGGGGTTCATGGTAACCCAAAGAGGGATCGAAGCCAACCCGGAAAAGGTCCAGGCCATCCTGGATATGGAGCAGCCCGCCTCCAAGAAGCAAGTGCAGCGACTCATCGGCCGGATAGCCGCCCTAAGTTGGTTCATCTCAAGGTCGGCCGATCGCTGCCAGCCCTTCTTCACAGTGCTGAGAAAGATGAACGACTTCGCCTGGACTAAGGAGTGCCAGGAGGCATTTGAAGAACTGAAGAAGACACTCGCATCGCCCTCACTACTTTCCAGGCCCGAAGAAGGAGAGGAGCTCATCCTCTACCTAGCGGTCACCCTGGAGGCCATCAGCTCGGTCCTGGTTCAGACAGACGACCAGGGAGTCTAGAGGCCGATATACTACACCAGCAAGCTTCTCCGCGATGCGGAGCTCAGGTATTCTCGGCCCGAAAAGCTCATTTTTGCATTAATAGTGTCTGCTCAGCATCTCAGGCCCTATTTCCAAGCGCATCCCATTGCCGTCCTGACTGATCAGCCGCAGAAAGTGATACTCAGCTGACCCGATACATCGGGGCGATTGGCGAAGTGGGCACTCAAGCTCAGCGAGTTCGACATCGCTTACAGGCCGAGGTCGGCCATGAAAATGCAAGTGCTAGCCGACTTCTTGGTCGAGTGCGCAGGCCTGGGCAAGGAGCCAGAGCGGGACTCTCCGCACCCGCAATTCAAACCGGGCCCCGAGGAGCCCGAAGAGGACGCGTGGATCCTTCATGTAGATGGAGCCTCGAACTCCGGCGGGAGCGGAGCTAGTCTCATTCTTGCAAACGGTGATGGGGTCGTCGCCGAGTGTGCACTCCATTTCCAGTTTGCCGCAATCAACAACCAGGCAGAATACGAGGCACTCCACGCCAGGCTGAGAGTCTCCCACGAGCTGGGCGTGGCCAACCTCAAGGCCTTCACTGATTCCCAGTTGGTGGCCGGACAGATCTTCGGAGAATATGCTGCGCATGACCCTCAAATGGCGAAATATCTGGAGCTCGTCAAAACGAGCACGGCCGGATTTCGGCGCTTCAGCATCTCCCATATACCCCGCGGGGAAAATGCCCGTGCGGACACACTCTCCCGGCTGGTGACCCTGCCGGACTCGTTGCTAGGTCGCGCACATGTAGAGCGCCTCAAGGCCCCGAGCTACGAGACCCCTATAGAGGTCCAGCAGGTCAGCCATGAGCCTAGCTGGATGGACAAGTACGCCGAGTACATAACCGGCGGTACCTTGCCGGAGGACCGTGCAGCGGCCCGCCTTATCAAAATGAAGGCCGCGCGGTTCGTTCTGATGGATGGGCAGCTGTACCGGAGGTCTTATTCATATCCCCTCCTCAAGTGTCTGAGACCTGCGGAGGCCTCATTCGTGCTCCAGGAAATCCATGAGGGCATCTGCGGGAACCACGTGGGGGGCAGAGCGCTAGCTTACAAAGCCCTCCGTCAAGGTTATTTCTTGGAGACAATGAAGGAGGACGTCGTCGATTTTGTGAAGAAGTGTGATCGGTGCCAGCGGCATGCCGTGGTGTAGCGGCAGCCCTCCACTCCACTCTCCCAGCTCTCGGCTCCGTGGCCATTTGCCCAATGGGGAATGGACCTCCTGGGACCATTTCCCCCGGCCATCGACTACTTCACGAAGTGGGTTGAGGCCGAACCCCTGGCACGGATCACCGAGGCAAACGTCGCCAAGTTTTTCTGGAAGTCAATCATTTACCGTTTCGGCCTCCCCCACACCGTGATCACCGATAACGAGCATCAGTTCGACTGCCGGGAGTTTGAAGAATTCTGCAGCGACCTCGGCATCCACCATCACTTCACCTCGATGGCGCACCCACAGACAAATGGAGAAGCTGAGGTCACGAATAGAACCATTTTGCAAGGCCTCCGAACGAGGATGGATCAAGCCAAGGGCAGGTGGGCAGAAGAGCTCCCAAGCATCCTGTGGGCATACCACACCACCCCGACGATGGCCACCGACGAGACCCCATTCAATCTCAGTCGAGGCGGTTATCCCGATTGAGCTCAGTCTACCCACCCTGCGCGTGGAGCAATACGACGAAGCGGAGAACCCCGCCAGGATGATGCTCAACCTGGACCTCCTTGAGGAGACAAGGGACAAGGCTCGACTCTGAATGGCGGCGTACAGGCAGCGAGTGGCCAGGTACTACAACTCCTGGGTGCGGCCAAAGTCCTTTCGCCCCAGAGATCTGGTGCTCCGGCGTGCTGAAACTTCTCAGCCACGGGAGTGCGGGAAGCTCTCCCCGAACTGGGAAGGCCCATACAGGGTGGCGGAAGTCCTCCCTCAAGAGGCCTATTACTTGGAGGAGTTAGGAAGCTCCAGATTCCCCAGGACTTGGAACACCTCGAACTTAAGGATGTATTATCAGTAATGTAAGGTTCCTCCAACCCCTGCAATAAAATTCCTTTACTTCAAATGCTTTTTTTCACCTCGTAGGAAAATTGGCGCCTGGCTTTGAGTTCAGCATACAAGGCTATGACTGGAGACCCGAGAAAGCGATAAGTCCCGGACTTTGGTCTGGAAGGCGGGGCAGAGCCCAGCTCGCCCACGCGATCACGGAGAACAGCTCGGCAAGCCGCGCAAGGCTTGAACAAAGCCTGTGGCCTCGGGGTTTAGTCCAGAAGTCCCGGACTTCGGTCTGGAAGGTGGGGCAGAGCCCAGCTCGCCCATGCGATCACGGAGAACAGCTCGGCAAGCCGTGCAAGGCTTGAACAAAGCCTGCGGCCCCGGGGTTCAGTCCGGAAGTCCCGGACTTCGGTTTGGAAGGCGGCGCAGAGCCCAGCTCGTCCACGCGATCACGGAGAATAGCTCAGCAAGCCGCGCAAGGCTTGAACAAAGCCTGCAGCCCCGGGGTTCAGTCCGGAAATCTCGGACTTCGGTCTGGAAGGTGGGGCAGAGCCCAGCTCGCCCACGCGATCACGGAGAATAGCTCGGCAAGCCGCGCAAGGCTTGAACAAAGCCTGCGGCCTCGGGGTTCAGTCCAAAAGTCCCGGACTTCGGTCTAGAAGGCGGGGCAGAGCCCAGCTCGCCCACGCAATCATGGAGAACAGCTCGGCAAGCCTCGCAAGGCTTGAACAAAGCCTGCGGCCCCGGGGTTCAGTCCGGAAGTCCCGGACTTCGGTCTGGAAGGCGGGGCAGAGCCCAACTCGTCCATGCGATCACGAAGAATAGCTCGGCAAGCCATGCAAGGCTTGAACAAAGCCTGTGGCCCCGGGGTTCAGTCTGGAAGTCCCGGACTTCGGTCTGGAAGGTGAGGCAGAGCCCAGCTCGCCCACGCAATCATGGAGAACAGCTCGGCAAGCCGTGCAAGGCTTGGATAAAGCCTGCAGCCCCGGGGTTCAGTCCGGAAATCCCGGACTTTGGTTTGGAAGGTGGGGCAGAGCCCAGCTCGCCCACGCGATCTTGGAGAGCGGCCCGGCAAAATCGAAGGACTCATGCAAGGCCTGCTCTACTGTCACCCCACTCGGAAGCTCCGAACTTGGATCTGAATGCTGGATGGGACCCAGTCTACCCGCGAACTCAGCCCGGAGCAAGCTGCAGGACCTCGTCTCCTCACTCGACACAAGCATCTCGACAAGACACAGAAAAGAGAAAAAGGAAGACGAGGTCGAGACTTAGCAAAATCTAAGTTTTCATTGATTCGAAAAAGAAGAGTTACAATGAAGGAGTCCTGACAGGCTGGGAGTCCTCAAAAAAAAAAAAAAGAGAAAAAAGAAAGAAGAAAAAAGAGAAGAAGAGAATACAACTGAAGGCCTAGTTCGGCGCGGTGGCAGGATCTTCAGGCTGGCGGGCGTGCTCTCCGTCCTCGCCGTCGATGGCTGGCTGCTCGAGGGCCGCTCTGGATCTGCAGCCATGTCACCCGCTGCAATCGGAGCCTCGCCGGTGGGCCCTTGCCTTCTACCACCAAGCACCACCCCACTAAGGTCGAGCTCGGGATAGAAGGACCTCACCTTTTCTCGGCACACTTGGAACCCCTTCAGAAAGGAGTCCACGATGGCCTCCCGGACCTCCGAGATCTACTCGTCGGAGGCCCAGAATCTCGGGACGGCCTCCTGTGCCTCCTGCTTCGAGGCCTCCAGGAGCCCGTTGATGTAGGCGCTCCGTTCCTTGGCCGCGCTCGCCTCCTGCCGGGCCTCCTCCAGCTGGTGCTCCAATGATTGGGAATGAGCTCGGAGGCGAGTCCTCTCCGCCGCGTCCTCCTCTGTGCGCCGCTGGTTGGAGATCCTCTCCTCGGGCAGAGAGGACTCCAGTTCCTTGATGCGCCCCTCGGTGCGTGCCAGGTCCGATTGAAGGGCCTGGTTGCTCCCCCGTAGCTCGACCCCCTTTTCCATGAGATCCTTCACGTCAGCCGCGAGCTTGCCGAGCTTCTCCTCCTACTCGGCGTCCTTCTTGGCGTACCCTGCGAGGAAGTTCCTTAACAGGAGCACGTCGGTCCCGATCTGCACGAAAAGGAGAGCGGGTTAGTAAAGAGTTAATTAGAATCGTAAAGGAGAGGGATCCGAGCTCGGACTTACCGTGAAGAGCTGCGGGAGGATCCCGAGCAGAGCATCGGCATAGTCCCAGCCGCCCCGAAGTCGGCGATCCCGGGAGGTGCAGGCGAACTCCATCACCTTCTCCGCGAGCCCCTGGTCATGGATCACGGAGCACCGGTTGGTGATTGCCGGTGGCGGTGCGGTCAGATCGGCGGCAGGGGCGACCGGCCCCCCAGGTGGGACTGCCACCGGCAGGGCAGCTGGAGTCGCAGGCGGTGCCGTCGGGGCTGTAGTGATGATGGGGCCAGCCCTGGGGGGAACCGCTGCCGACGGGCCTCCCTCCTCGGCAGCCCCGTCAGGGCAGACGACTGGAGCGTCGGTGGCCCGGGCCCGAGGTGGCCTGGGCAAGGGAGCTGCAACTGCTGGACCTGGCGCGGGCACCGGCACGACCCCCTGGCTCGCCTCGGTGCGAGCCCTCTTCACCGCAGGTCCATCTCCCTCGGCGATGTCTCGTCGGGCTACGCCCTCCAGGAGATTCTCCACCGAGAACTTCATGCCTGCAAAGGAAAGGAGGTCGGTCAGTCAAAGAAAGAAGGGGAGAAAGGAGGGAAATGCCGAGTAAGACAAAAGCTGAGCCTCACCCGGCTCTCGGATGGGACTGATCCCCACCTCGAACAAGTTCTGCTATGAGAGCAGAACATCGAGCGATGGGACCACGTCGCTCAAAAGCTGGGAGTAGGCCTCCTGGTCTGTCAGTTCGACTTGGGAGTTTCGGTTCGGAGACCGATCCGGTTCGCTCCAGGCCCAGTCGACATCATCGACCGAGGCAAAAAAGAACCGGTTCTTCCAACCCTTGATGGAGGAAGGGAGGTCGAACCGGAGGCACCTAGGCCGGGGCGAGATGTACCACCAGCCGTTATCGGTGGAGTACCGCTTCAAGATAAAAAGAGCCCTGAAGAGGGAGAAACGGGCAACGAACCCATGGAAATGGCAGAAAATGATGAAGGAGAAGATGACCCAGATGGCGTTGGGAGCCAACTGGGCCGGGACCAGACGGAAATGGCTAAGGAAAGAAAGGATAAAGGGGTGCAGAGGAAACCGAAGACCCCCAAGGAGGAAGTCTTCGTAGAAGGCAATGCGGCTGGGGCCACTTAGGGTGGCACGATCCCCGGGCCGTGGGAGAGAAAGATGGATCGACCCTGGGATGCCATAGACTTCCCGGAGCATGGAAAGGTCACCTTCGGTCATCGTTGAAACGTGACCAGAGGGACCGACGGAAGGAAGGGCCAGAGGCGAAAGAGAGGAGATAGGATGGGCAGACAAGACGGGGGGAGACCTAAGACCCCTAGGGATGTCTATGGTGATACCCCTAGGCTGGAGTCACCTGCGGGTCTCCTCCGGGATTATCTCCGCTTCCGAGAAGGAAGACGATGGAGTCCTCGGCCAGGACGGACCGGCCTCGTCCGGGTTAGACGAGACATGGCGGTGGCGCGCCATGGAGAAGAGGGTGGAGAGGAAAGGATGCTGAAGGAAAGGGACGGAGCGAAGAAGAAAACAGAAACACTCACCGAAATGCGCTGTGCAAAAGAGGCGGCAACTCGGCGGGGAAAGGGATAGCCTGCTGCAAACCGCCGATGGAGCAAGAGAAAGGGCCTCATTCTGGAAAGTCCCCTCCTTTTCAAACTCAATCGACAGTAGCCGTGCCCGTCATTCCGCTCCGGGCCATCGGATGGATGCCGCGTGGATGCACGCCCGACACCGACGCTTTGGTTGTAGGGAAACGACCTCTGTTTCAAAGCGACACATTAATTGCGACCGGAAAGGCGACACATGGTGACCTCTTATAGGGCTTTGGGCGCAACGAGGAATGGCGACGAGGATCGTGGCAATGATGGCACGAGATCTTCGCCTCCCCCATGTCATCTCCGCATTAAATCCCCACATTCCGAGCCTCGATGCCTCAACAGAACGGGGGGATGGGGGGCAACTGTTACGGCCGTAACGATGATGTGGCATGCCTCAGACTTCGCTGGGCGTGATTCGAGCCACGTGGAGTTTTTTCGGCGAAATCAGGTGTGGCTCCGTCTCGGCCGAAGTCGAGGTCGGTCCAGGCCTTCCTGCCTCTCCGCCAGGTGTCCACCCAGGAGGGGTCCACCTCGGTCGAAGCCTGCGCCCTCCCTGCTCCCTCGCAAGGTGGCGCCCTGAGACGGTCCCACCTCGGCCGAGGTCGAGTCGGGCCCCTCGCTCCTTTGCCAGGTGGTGCCTGGAGACGGGACCACATCGGCCGAAGTCAAGCGCCCCTCTGCTGCTCCGCCAGGTGTCTACCCAGGAGGGGTCCACCTCGATCGAAGCCGGCGGCCTCCTCGCTCCCTCGCCAGGTGGCACCCTGAGACGGTCCCACCTCGGTCGAGGTCGAGCCAGGCCCCTCGCTCCTTCACCAGGTGGCACCCGGAGACGGGACCACCTCGATCAAAGTCGGGCACCCCTCTACCGCTCCGCCAGGTGTCCACCCAGGAGGGGTCCACTCGGCCGAAGTCGGTAGCCTCCCTGCTCCCTCGCCAGGTGGCACCCTGAGACGGTCCCACCTCGGCTGAGGTCGAGCCAGGCCCCTCGCTCCTTCGCCAGGTGGTGCCCGGAGACGGGACCACCTCGACTGAAGTTGGGCGCCCCTCTGCCGCTCCGCCAGGTGTCCACCCAGGAGGGGTCCACCTCGGCCGAAGCCGGCGGCCTCCCTGCTCCCTCTCTAGGTGGCGCCCTGAGATGGTCCCACCTCGGCCGAGGTCGAGCCGGGCCCCTCGCCTCTTCGCCAGGTGGCGCCCGGAGACGGGACCACCTCGGCCGAAGACGAGCGCCCCTCTACCGCTCCGCCAGGTGTCCACCCAGGAGGGGTCCACCTCGGTTGAAGCCGACGGCCTCCCTGCTCCCTCGCCAGACGGTCCCACCTCGGCCGAGGCAGGCCAACCTGTGCAGAGAAGTTTCTAAGGAGCAAGAGAACGAGCCCCAAGATTGCCCCTCGAGCCGTGTGCGCCACACCTCGAGGACAGCGCCCGTACGGTCGGCGGCGACACATGAAACATCGCTTACATCGGCCCGACAGGTTCCGTAGTCAAGAGGCGAAGTCCTGACAAAACAGGACCCAATAACGGGCTTCGTCGGTGCCTAGGAAGAAGAGCGCTCGCGCTCAGCCCAAGGTCTGGTCGGCGGTCTGACCGGCGCCCCCCTTTTTGCTCTTTCCTCGCTAGGCTCGGTGAGCAAGGCGGGGGAGCCGCCTGGTTCTGTGATCCAGAAGGGGAAGGAGATTGGAAGCAACGAAAGAGCCTCCCAAGGGCGGCAAACGAAGGAACAGCATGAGGGGTTAAAGGGAAGGGAAGGATAGACGACAAGGTAAGCAAGAAACAAAGGCTGGAGGAGGAGACTCCGTCCCAAGAGCAGGATCCAAGATCCCGAAAGGGGACCTTTGGCGTAAGCTCGGTGAAGGAACTAGGCCGGGTTTCTATTCTTTCTGGGACCTTTCTTGCTAGCACGATCTCTAAGTCTGGGACTCCTTCGAGGGCCCATCTCAGAGACTCTGTTCCCTTTCGCCGTCTACTAACTTGACCGTCGAAGATCCCTCGCCGGGACCCCCAGCCAGGGTTTCTGACCTTGCCTTGCAGGTTCGAACAAGCCAGGAGACCCCGGAGGCGAGACGGTCTAGCCGGATCGTCTGCTCCGAAGCCACAGGCACGGCGACGAGATCGGCAACAGTATCCATACATTATTTTTAATTTTGTATGGATCTTAGAACTATTCACATTAACCAATTGATTGTCCGAAGCAGACAGTTTGAAATTGTAAATAATTTTATGTATCACTTTACAACAATGAAATGATGTAGAATGGAGTTCGAAAGGAATTTTGTGCAGCATTTTCCTTTTGTTCTCTGCATACACAAATATTTGTCTGTGAAAAACTAAGGTGAAATGCTGCCAAAATTTTATTCGATCTTCATTGCACATCATTTTAATGCTTTAAGTGATCTGTAATATTAATGCAATTCCTGAATGAGATATGACCTATCTTTATCTATTAGTTGGTGATAGGATGCATTGGATATTTCTAAATATATTTTTTTGGTTAAATATATAGTGCATAATAAGAGAAACAATCACAGCATTATGTTATATTAATGGTTGTATTATCAATGGACCAAATGGGATTGAGTACAACTAGGATCCGAAAAAGATAATTAGAATAAATTCTTGTATGACATTTCAAGAGTTGGAGAACAAAATATGTAAAGTCCTGTATATTGATAGACCTGAGAAGAAAATATTGATCATCTATAGATATCCACAAGTTATCCAGCCGACATCTATAAAATATGAATCCATTCCACTAACCGATGATGTAGACATGGAGATAATATTTTCAATTATCAATTCACATCAATGTATATCGGGTGCGGAGTTATACATATATATCCAAATTGTGGAAGCTCTTGACCTGCCTGTTCTTAGGATGACTACGAAGAAGATGTTCGAAATATAGTAACAACCCATGTAACTGAACAAGTTATTTCATTCAGTACTCCGAATATTGTAGACAATGATGTGGAAAATATTGGTATAGTTTTTACTGTAGATCCGTTACGTACGGTGGAGAGTACTGTACCAGAAAATAATATTAGAGAAACATCAATATATACAGTTGCTGATGATATGGTGCATGTCGATAATCAACTTTTTAATGATAATGATGACGAAACTGAACATGATTTGGTTGATGAAGGTAACAAAGCCGGTACTTCATACCCAGTACGAAGTCCAGAGGATACCACTATTCCAAACTATTCTTTATTTGAAGCTCCATCTAGAACATTCACTCAAGTTGATTGGAATGTTGCAAACATGTCAATGTATTCCTCATTGCAAGAACAACATGTTATATGGCAAAGGGATAAAGAACTACGTAAAGGACTCCGCTTTTCAGATAAGGCAGAATTACAGACTGCAGTAAAGCAGTATTCTATTGAAAGACATGATGAATTTAAGGTTTTTGAGTCCAATCCAAATCTATGCCATGTGAAATGTAAGAGCAGAGATTCTGGCTATCAGTGGATGGTGAGAGCTATTAAATGTCATGATTTTTTTGAGATCTCATGATATATCGGTCCTCATACATGTCTACATGAAATGATATCTCAGGATCATTCTGGTCTGGACTCCATATTCATTGCTAATGAAACTCGGGACCTGGTCAAAGAAATTCCTACCATTGCTATTGCTGGACTTGGTGCAGTCATAAAGAACAAATACAACTATACACCAAGTTATAAAAAATTATGGGATGCTAAACAGAAGGCGATAGCAATGTTGTTCAGAGATTGGGATATGTCATATCAATTGCTTCCAAATTGGTTGCATGCTGTACAAGCATTTAATCCTGGTTCATGGGTGAAATTTATCAGCACTCCAACTGGTATACCAAATTGTACCCAGTTTGATCATGTATTCTGGGCCTTTGCACCCTTGATTGTAGGGTTTAAGTATTGTCGTCCGGTCATAAGTGTCGATGCTACTTTTATGTATGGAAAGTATAAGGAGAAGTTGTTGATTACAACTACTGTAGATAGAAATAATCAGATCTTTTCACTTGCATTTGGTATTGTTGATGAAGAGTCAGCGGACACCTGAGGTTGGTTCTTAGCTTGCATCAGAAGCTTTGTTACATCACGTCAGAAAATTTATCTAATTTTTGATTGACATACTGGTATACTTGCTACAGTGCAGAATGAGTATTTGGATTGGCAGCCGCCAAGTGCTTATCATGTATATTGCCTGCGTTACATGGCAAGTAAATTCAACTCTAGATTTCGTGATCCCAAACTAAGAGATGTGGTGAAAAGAGTTGGAATGCAAACGCAGCCCAGAAAACTCTAGAAATATTTGAGGAATATTGAGAAATTTAATCCAGAAGCCGTTCTATGGTTGAATGAAATTTCTTTAGCAAAATGGACACGTTCACATGATAACGGACAACGGTATAGGATGATGACAACTAATATATCGGAGTGTTTCAATAGAGTTTTGAAAAATGCTCGATTTCTTCCCATAACAGTATTGATACAGTTGACTTTCTTTCGGCTTGTATCATACTTTGAAGGTCGACGTGCCCAAGCAACAGAGGCAATGGACAGAAATGAAAGGTTTACTCCTTTTGTCACGGGACATGTCATCTCCAAGCAAGCCAAAGCGACATCACATACCATTACATGGTTTGATAGAGCAAGTGGCTTGTTCCAAGTCCAAACTGCTAGACATTGACCGAACATGAATAGGGATTACAATACACAGGTACCTACTATCTTAATGTATCATTGAAAATATATTATTATGTTGTGTATATGCCAAATTATGGTTTTTGATGTTATAGGTTGTTCATCTTTCCCAGCACACATGTATGTGTCAGAAATGACAGTGTTTTCATTTACCTTGTTCTCACGTCATGGCTGCTTGTGCACATATTGCCATTGATTTTTATAGATCCATTGATCAGTGCTATACATTACCCAATTATCATCAAACTTATGTAACACAATTTCAACCAATTCCTCATGAAGAATATTGGCCCCAGCAAAGTGAACATGGTATCATTATACCTGATAGAAATAGGCTACAACAAAAAGGTAGGCCAAGATCCACGAGGATTAGAAATGATATGGATATCCGAGAAGCCGGCAACAGACGCAAGTGTACAATCTATAAAGAAGAAGGGCATAATAGACGGTCATGTCCATGACTTCTACAAGCATATTAGTTAAATTATATTAGTCATATTTTACAGATGTTTTAAGGTATATCAGTTATTTCTGTTATTTATGTGATGTTTATTTATTGATTATTGTCAAACTTATATCCATATTGTTTCCACAGTTTAAATTTTATTAATGTCTCATTACAGGAATTTCTTGTTGCTTCGGGAGTCCTAGACCATGTTTACAATTCGTGTCATTGCTTTGTATTTTATTTGATGGATTGTAATATATGGATATGGTTTGTTATGTTTTATTATCTGATGTTTATATCTTGTATATGGATTATGTCATTACTGTTTACATATAATTTCGTATTAAATGGTCTTCGTGATTGCTAATTTTATTTTCTTTGAGTTATTGAATGTCACAGTTATGGATCCCGATCCTTCAGACAGTAGTGTACTACATGACCAACCTTCACATAGATCATCTTTAGTATGGGAGGGACAAGATACTACTGTTTTGCACTGTCGACGTCGAAAGATGGTTATGCGTAGATCGATACTGCTCGATCGTCGTATCATGCCTTTGTTGATGCAATCCGGATTTTATAATCTAACACATGTCGAATTTATTAGATTAGACCGGCATTTGATCACTACTCTCATCGAACGGTAATGCCTAGAGATGCATACTTTTTATTTTTCCCATGGAGAGGTCACCATCACCCTACAAGATATTGCCATTGAGTTAGGTTTGCCAGTCGATGGTCTACCTATGATGGGTACTACACGGGTAGATTGGGGACAGCTTTGTTATGAGTTATTAGGGGTCATCCCACCACACGATAGACTGCATGGATCACAACTGAGTTTGGTCTGGCTGACCGAGCATTTTCAGGATTTAGCATTCGATGCCGACGAGATAGCCATATAGAACTATGCTCCAGCATATATTTTACAGTTGATGGGTGGGTGCCTTTTTATGGATAAATCTGGGAACAACATGCATCTCTTATTTCTACCTCTACTAGCGGATTTCGAGATGGCTGGACAGTATAGTTGGGATAGTGCGCATGGTTGTATAGAAAGAAATGTAAAGTGAGCCACAGAGATGCTAATGATATTGTTGGTCCTCTGTTGCTACTACAGCTATGGGCATGGGATAGAGTTTTGTTTCTTGCAACCTATAGATTACTTCGACAGGCTCCAGATCTGATGATCGATTTTGATGATGGTGGAGCCGGTTTACCACAGGGACCATTAGGGATGAGGTGAGTTTAGAATTTACATAATATTTTATGTAGTGTACGATATATACTATTTTATTTAATACATTTAATAAATTTATTTTGCAGATGGAGAGATCATTTTACTGTGATACAGGTACCTACACATGTGGTCTCTTCGTATCGTTATTTACTTGATCTCCTGCGACCTGACAAGGTAATGAATATTGATTTTTTTCGTAATGATTGATTAGTTTTATATATTCTTGTTTAACGAATTATGATTTAAATTATTTATAAACAGGTAATATGGCAGCCATATACTACTGCTATACTTGTAGAGTTACCAGATTACTGTCTATAAGATCAGGAGATCTGGTGTACCCGAGTGCTACTAGTTTATTTTTATATAGTAGAGTGGCATTTACCTGATAAATGATGCGCCAGTTCGGGATGCGACAGGTCGGCCAGATCGGTTTGATACGATGTTCGCACTGCATCATATTGATCTGAGGGGATGATTCGATCAGAATTGGTCCGCCACTCAATAGGAGTATATTCAGTTATGGATGAGTCGACATGATTATATTATACATGTTGATCCATTCAATGGTACCATGGATTATCACGATCCTTATATGCAGTGGTACCGCAAGATCACTTGTCGATTTATCAGTCAGAATGGTACGGTGTATGATTACATGATAAGTAATTTAAATTTTACTATTTAATAAAATCTAATTTTAAATTTTGTCAAACTAATTATTTTTTTTTACTTACAGGGCACTAGTATCGCGACGATACTTCAACTTGCCCAGCCAGATTCCATCGCGACGTCCTCCCAGACTATACAGGACATATGTCATTCTGCCCTCCATACTATCGACGAGCATGCACGGGTTCCGCTACATGAGTTTTATCAGCGAGATGAGACTCCTTTACCTTATCCATACGTATGCATCTTCATCAAGAGCACCTCTGCCAGCTCAGTACAGACGAGGTACCTGACGACGTAGTACCTCTCCATATCCGATGCCCGAGTTCACGTCTATTAAGGATGTGGCAGCACACTTTGATTATACCGCTGCACAGGATTCCATGGGTTGGCAGCATGATTATTCCGGACTTGGAGGACATATCTTTGGCGAGGGATCGTCACATCACGTATCTGCACAGTAGGCATCACACGACGTAGAGCATGCTGCACAGTAGGCATCACACGACGTAGAGCATGCTGCATAGTAGGCATCACACGACGTAGAGCATGAGACAGAGCAGCAGGAGCCACCTCCGATCCCTCATCGTACGCACCTGCACGCAGGAAGAGATGGCCGCCATGTGGGACCTAGTGTATTTTTTTATATTTATGCATTGTATGAAACAAAATCATATTATGAATTTTTATTTATACATGTGTTTATGAAAGGTAATAAACTATTCTGTTCCTGTTAGTGGTTTAGAGAATCATTTATTTGCTTAAGTAAATTCAAAAAAAATATATAAATAATAAAATAAAAATTATGAAAAATAATAAAAAAGTTGTATTTTAGGATATATAGGGTTTAGTTTTTAGGATTTATTGGATTTTTAGGGTTTACGATACCGGTCGCAAGTTTGTCGAACTTGGAAGAATTATTATAACAATAAATTATTTTTATTTAATATAATTATTTAATAATGTAATTGTCAGTCTTGCACTTGTCCGGTCGTCGATCTGGTCGCCAGGGTCCGGTCATCGATCCGACCGTCGATCCTGCCACCTATCCGGCTTCTAGTTCGATCACTGTTCCGATCGTCGGTCTGGCTACCAGGGTCCAGCTCCTGATCCGACTACGGTCCAGCCATCAGTCCACCTACCAGTCCTCCCACCTTAAATTCTTTTATTAATTTTTTATATTTTTTATTAAATTTTGATACAGAAAATAATTTATGTAAAAAAATTATGGGTCGATTTCAATGTGAAATGCAGTTACAATCCATGATTTCCCATTAATTTTTTTAAAAAATTATTAATTTTAAAACTTTTTAATTAAATTTTAATGAAAGAATAATATTATTTGGTGAAATCACTGGTACAACCCATGATTTCTCATTATATTTTTTTAATAAAAATTTATTAATTTTAAATTTTTTACTAATTTTTAATATTTTTAATAATTTTTTTAAATTTTTAATGTAATTGCGTAAGGTAATTACATTCTTTGTGATTTTTAATGTAATTTTAATATTCTTTTTAATTTTTAATATTATTTTTAATAATTTTAAATTTATTAACATAATAATTTTTACTAATTTTTTAATAATTTATTAATTTATGTTAAATTCTTTTAATATTCTTTTTAATTTTTTACTAATTTTTAGTATTCTAATTATATTTTTAATTTTTATTTTTAATAAAAATTAAATTTTTAAATAATTTTAATATAATTTTAATGTAATTTTTAATATTAATTGCCTTCCCAGAAACCGTTTTTGCGGAAGCCGTGTTTAGCCTCCCAAAAATCGTTTTTTCAAAATACGTTTTAATATTTCAGAAATCATCTTTTCAAAAGGCGTATTCAACTTATCCAGAAATCGTTTTTTCAATAGCTGTTTTTAACTCCCACGCTACCCAGAATTCATCTTTTGAAAAGCCATTTTCAACCTGACCAGAATTCATCTTTTTAAAAGACGTTTTTCATCCGGCCAGAATTCGTTTTTTAAAAAGACATTTTTTTCACCCTGCCAGAATTCATCTTTTCAAAAGACGTTTTCCACCTTGTCAGACTTCGTCTTTCCAAAAGATGCTTTCCACCGTGGATGCCACTTCGGCCGAAATACCTACTGCGGTAAATATTTAACGTAACACCTAATTTCATAATTATTTTTTTAAAAAATATTATTTTAAAAAAAAATCCCTCAAACTAAGCAAATTAAGAACCAATTTCTAATCAGTAGATGGTCAAAAAAAGACAAACAGAGGAATCTCTTGGGGGATTCATCCTTCTAATGAGCTTAGCGTATTCATCGTCATCTATCTCCATAGCTACAGAACTCCCCATGAAACCCTCAAACAAGAGATCTCCTTTATGTCCATATATACACATAAATACTGGACTGGAGAAAGAAACAAGGAAGGAGCGGAGAAAAAGGGTGCAGGGAGATTAAAAAAAAAAAAAGGAAAGGCTTTATACAGTCTTAATACAGAGACTGTTCTCTCTTAGCAGAAAATTTTCCTCTACTGCATGCTGACATCCAGTTGTCAGGTAATCCAAAAATGACCAATTATGCAGCTCCATCCGCTGATGTACGAAAATATTGACGGTAAGGTAAGGACTAACTTGGGTAAAATCCATTATTTCAGAAACTCAGATTGATATTTTTTAAAAAATAGAAACTAAAATAAATTTCTTAATAAATCTCAGGAATCAATTTGATAATTTAGTCATATTTAGCGTTACTTCTTCTCCATTCTCTCTCCCTGCTGTTTGGAAAAATAAGATTGAATCCCTTCCATGGAGGGAAACTGTTTTTTTTTTTTTTTCCTCTGGGTGAAGCAAGGCAGTCGCCATTCCAAGTTTTTTTTCCTCCTTGATCTTCCTTCTTTACTTGGATATCTCTTAATTTTTTTCTTTACTTGAATCTCATGGATTCTTAATTTTTTAACAATCTTTTTGAAAATAGTACATAAAGGTTGAGCGTTCGGTGGATAGGGGATTGTGGAGAGCAAGCCGTTGGAGCAAACAGCGAAGTCACCGTAGGGAAGAGGAGCGCCGACAGTCCGGGCCCGTCCAAAGCCCGAAATAAATTTTTAAGCCTGGCTTGAATAGGGATGTGGCCCAGTCTCATCCATTTTTAACCCTAACTTTAAATAAAAATAAATTTTAAAAGGAATCTTTTTCACTGAAATCTTTTAAATGAACAATCACATTTGTTTCCTTCTATCCTATACATGTCTTAATATATTACATTATTTATATGTACATATCAAGACATTGAATGATTCTCATGCATGTTCATCTATGAACAAGTATAGCAGTATGATGGCCATACAATTTTGGATACATGATAATATAATTGGTTGGTTAAGAAAAAAAAAAAAAGGGAGATCTATCACCTGTTGAGCTAAGAAGAAAATTATTACAGTTCCATCATTTTGAGCTTCCATATCATAGAGTTTGGCTAGGAAAAGAGTTTGTCATGTCCTTCATTCATGATAATTGAGTAATTCTTTTGAGAGAATAGAGGATTTCAAGGAAGAGATTTTGAGAAGAAACCCAGATAGTAGCATAGTATGGTAAAGCTAAAGTTAGATATGGTTGGTTACAAATATTATTTCTACCACTTCTTTATTTATCTATGAGATTATAGTATGGACTTTTTAGCTAGTTGTAAGCCTTTCATGGACCTAGATAACTGCTACTTAAAATGAAAAGTTTAGGAATGTACTTGAGACAGTTGCTAGATTCTAGCGATATGAATTAAAATAATAAATAAGAAATTTAGATGCATCAAAGTATCATCGTGCAAACTTACCTGGCACTTAATGGATGAGGGGAAAGTTGGGATCAAACTTTGAGCCTTAGGAAGAAAAAATGTTGATGTACTAGCTCTTGCTGTATTATCATTGCAACCACTAAGATCAAGAACACTTTGCATAATTTTCCCTTCCTAACTAGAGACATATGGAGATAAAAAACTTGGTATGACTGCATACTTGCTACGACCACTATCTTTGCGGTCTTGTTCAAATCCTAGAAGAATAGCTACATAATATTTATAGCACAAAATGATTCCTCATACATGGCATCTACAATGGCAAAATCTAGTACTATATCTTTCCATTCAATTCTTAGTATAGTTACCATTTCCAACTAGATACATGGCATCTATGGTAAGAGAATCCAAATTCCAAAACGGCATCTCGATCCCTATCTAATTCACACCATTGTCGCATTTTCTAGATGGATACATTGAACCTATCATGGGAAAAATATAATACCATATTTTTTCCATTCATACCATAATAATCATTTCTAAATTGATAAATGGTATCAACATGGAAAAAACGAAGCGCCATATCTTTGCCATTCAATACTTATCATATCCTCCTTTTTCAAAAAAAATATAGAAGGCATTTACAATGGAAAATCTATCATATCTCTCTAATTTAATTCTTATCATAATCACCTTTTCTAAATCCACATAAGACATTGATGATAGATAAAAATCCAATACCATATCCTTCCCATTAATTACTTACCATAATCACTTTTTATAAATAGATACATGAATTTAATATGGGGAGATCTAGTAACATAATTCATGATTTTTGGTTTTTGTGTAATTTAACATCAACCTGTCACAAGCCCCAGAGAGAATAATTCCTGGATTTAATCCAATCACAGGCTCCAGAGAATGATTCCTGAATTTAATCGAGTCACCGCACGTGGATCATGCCTCAAACCCACGACTGGTTGGATGTGAGATAAAGCCTTTACCAACGGGCTACCGCCTTAGCGATGCTCCTCATTAAGTTTGACTAAGAAGCATTCGGAGCTAAATGCTCTCAGAAGTATTACACCTTTATTGTACAAGCACACGTTCAAATGCACAAATACCCATAATTGTGATTGAATGCATTAATTTGTGAGTGCATTTTAGCCTAACTGCATCATGCATCCTCTACCACCTAAATCCTTTGCATATTCCTCATCAAAATGTATCAAATCAATCCACATTGAAATTCTATTTTAGTGAGGAAACCATGGATGATTTATGGGCATTTTTCTTTTCTTTGTCAATTGTAAAATTTCGATAGTATATCAATTAAAATGTTGATGGATTTTACCAAAAACTACAATGCTAGTGGTTTTAACGTTTTTCATTAAAAATTTGTAAGAGAAAATCTAAATAAATCTAACAAATCTCCATCCCAAATCATAATTTGTCATGACAAAAATCTAGATCCAATGCTGGTACACTATGGGGTATTTGGTTATCTCTGCAAGTTTTTCTAAAAGAGATAACTATAAAACAATATTTTGTATAAAAAGTGATTCATGAAAAAATGTAGTGCATTTGTTTTTCATAAAATACATGTTACACAAATCATGTTTCATGACCAATTTTGAAAAAATAGGTTTTATAGCAAATAAACAGCCTTTAAAAAGAATAACCAAAAATGGATATGATGATCTACACGGTTCATCGTATGATTTACAATCCTAGGTAGAAGGGACCGAAAAGTTTTACTGATGAATATGAGGATGAAGAGAACCTTAGTAGAAATCCCTCAATTCTATCACTTCTTAGAATCCCTAAACAACAACATGAGCCTAATGCCCTAAAATAGTTAATTGATATGCATATAGGTACCTAAAAAAAAAAAAGAAAAGATTAGGGGCTCCAACCTCGAATCCCCTAGATAGCCTCGAACCATTTAGTTAATATTTAGTTAATATTTAAGCATATTGCATGCAGGGACCACTACGATGGTCTTTGGTTCCAAGTTTAAGGCTCAAGGAGGAGCCCTCTACCAATACATCCTCTAGATAACATAGCTCAACAATGAAATTTCTTTTTGAGAATATAACTACTGAAACTTCTATATATAAAGTCGACCTTTGATCTAGGTTGATAACCTTTTACCCTGAGCAAAACTACCCTACAATTCTAGTATTAGGAAAACTAGCTCCAAACATGCATTTTATAACAATAAATTTTTATACATAAAATTAGTCATTTCATTATTTTTACAAAAGAAAAATCCATTGCAAGTAGCTGCCTATCTTGGGATTTTTTATTGTTTTTTTTGGAGAAATTTTCCACCGTTAGTCTGATTAATTAGAGTCCAACTTCTATCCATTTTTTTCCAAGCTAATCTTTCTTTTGTTATATATAAATCACACATCGATGCAACAAAAAAAAAAAAAAGAGTTTCTTCTCCAAAATGTTTCCACCACTAAAGTGTGGCAGCTCCTCTCCTCTCCCTACTTTATATTGTTTTTCCATCTCTTGCGTGTGAGTCCTATGCACACTAACCAGTGTAAAGCATTATGAAAGTGTTGATCATGGGATATCGCTGTACAAGGGCTTCTGTTAGCCTCTCCTTGGTTATCAGATTGCTGAAGAATACCAGATACTCGAAATGATAAAAAGCTACTCTAATCTTCCAAACAATAAGTATTTCGTCATAGGATTCAAGTAATAGAAAAAGAAAGGAAAAAAGAAAAGAAAGGAAAAAAGATACCCACCTGAGAGTTGAGTCGCCGGTATGGTTGCTGGAGCTGCCGCCGGTGGCTCACCTAAGACTCTTCCCATCATCACGGGAGAGAAAGAGGAGAGAGAAAGAAAAGTCTTCTTCATAAGGTCACCGACAGTGAGTGCCCATTTGGAAGGAGAAGACGGTTCTAAAATATTGCACGGCAGTGAACCGATTGAAAGGTTTTTTTTTTTTTTTTTGGCTCAGCTGGTGTCAGAGATGAATGGTGGTACAATGGTGAAGCATTGTTCATTTGGTTGGCTGTGCCTGGTCTTAGGTCTCTTTTCCCTTTTTTTTTATGGTCTTATCCCTTCTCATGACTACATGGTAGCACTGCATGTTGTCCTAAGATTCTCTAGATAATTTCACTACCTTACTCCTCCTAAGGTTTCAAACTTCCCGCAACCAATGCCCACGAGACTTTGCTAAAAAGAAGAACAAACAAACCAAGGCCCTCATATGATCCTTCCCTTAAATTAAATATAACATAAAGTTTATCTTAACTAATGATTCTTTTAATCATGATTAAAGGAGTATTAAAAATCATTTTCCTGAGCTAAAGTACATCACTCAAATGCTTCATTTTTTGAAAAATAAAGCAGCCCAAACGTTTCATCATTGAAATCTAACACCTAAACTTGGACACATTTAAAAAATTAGTAAACCTCTCAAGAAAGCAAGCACATGCAAATTTCATTTAGCTAGTTATTCCTTTTCTCTTCACACACGATTGAAAAATCATCCTAAATGCATTCATGCAGTTTAAATTTTCGATATTCCAAGTAAATGATAGAACTCTTAAAAATAAAAGAAACAACCGAGAATCTTATAAAAAAAACTAGTCGTAAAGTATTATTTGAATTTTTAGATCCTATATAAATATTCAGGATCTATCTATCATAGCTAATGCAGAACTAAATATATGCCTGCATGGTTCTCACAATAACAGGATAAAAGAAAGGGTTGAGTGTGTGTGAGCTGAAGGAATTCGCTGGCCTTAATCCTTAGCCTTGGAAACTTAATTAACTTGGCTCTCACTGGAAAGTGATTGTGGAGGTATGTACCCTAACGCACGTAAAATCAGGCGAACAGATGGCTAGATGAAGTATAGTATCTACAATTATTTCAGGTTACTTGGAAACCAGATATCTTAATATACTATAGCTAAAAGAATATGTAAACATAGGGCAATAGATGGGAGTTGAAGTCTACACTGACCACATCAAATATTGAAGGAACAACAAAGCTTCTTCAGCTTTTGTCCAGAATGCCGGCTTACAGGTTTGGGGAGTATAAATCTTTCTACCGCTTCCTAAATCATGGAGGAGTTGTGTCCTGTGACCAAGCACTTATGAAAGAGAGTAATGCCAATGAAAGTGAAAACGGTTATGGGATTAATAATTTGGAATAAGCTTTGTGAAACCCGGGCTTTTGGGCTGAAGCCGGTAAGCCCAGCCCACTTCAACTAACAAATTGCTGAAAAAAAAAAGAGAACAAGAGGCAGATCGGGGAAGGGTTGCTCAACCGAATCGATCGCCGGAGGAGTCGGGGGGGAGAGGGGAATCTGTGGAGGGAAGGGAGTCGGCCAGAGAACCGTCCGAGGTGGGCAGGACTTTTGGAAGGTTGGTTTAATCTGTCGAGAGAGAAGGTTCTTCCCAAGCCATTTCTTTAAATCTCTCCCCTCGCTGGCTCAAAACAGATCTGGATCGAGCTTCCACCGGTGGTCAGCCGCCATCTTGTTATCGCTAGTGAGTCTTTTCTCTCCTTTAATCTAGTTTTAGGGAGGATTAATCGGGATGTTTGTTGATCTATTTCCGGTTTGGTTTTTGTTTGGACCGTGCATCGACGATGGCGACGTCGCTGTCTTCCCTCTGGTCAATGGAGCCTTCTTCCCGATGACCACCTCCCATGGCCGCCGACAATCATGGGAGGTTGGTTCGGTCGGGCCGTGGAAGAACATGGGAGTTCGGGAGAAGAGAAGAAAGGAAGAAAGAAAAAGGAAAAGGAAAAAGGAAAAAGGAAAATGAAAAGAAAAAGAAAGGGAAAAAAAAAGAGAAGAAAAAAGAAAAGAAAAAAAGGGAGGAGAGATAGAAGAGAAGGAAGAGGAGAGAGAAAGAAGAGAGAGAGATTAGAAGAGAAAGGAGAGAGAGGAAGAGGAGAAAGAAAGATGTGAGATGAAAGAGGAGAGAGGAAGAGGAGAGAGAGAGAAGAAAATAAAATAAACTAAATGAATATTAAAAGAGAGAATCGAAAAGCTCTCTTTCTTGGAATTCATGAAGTTAGGATTTTATAGATAAAAGGTTTTGGTTTATAAATTATCCTAGGATTATTTATATTAAAAATTGTTATTGTATGGGGCAACCTTCTGAGCAGAAGGGCATTGTACAGGTTCCAGGTATGGATCATTGTCAGGTGAGTTAGTTGTCTCTAGTGAGGTAAGGATTTCTAGACTTGATCACTAGTATATATATATATTTTATATAATATGATTTGATCCGAGTACATGAGCATTGGCATGCATGATTATTTTTGCATTATATATATCTTGACTTCTTGTGATATATAGTATGATGGATGTTATTATTATTTATATTCCTGTATACCATATTTTAACGAGTAAAGTTATCTTTGGATGGTTAGACCATGATATCGATTATTGAAAAACTATAAATGACATGATTTGACTACATGAAGTGAGTTGATAAAATGTTAATTAAGAGAATACGATATTTGGACTAGCTATGCCATGGGATCCTGGTTACTGATATAGCCAGTCACAAGCTGGACAATGATATTGCCAATCACAAGTATGGACAATGATATTGCTGGTTACATGCATGGACAATGAGATTGTTATGTCATAGGTTAAAGTGTGACACCGAGGTTGCCAGTCATGAGTTGGAGCATGACCATAATTAGTCCAGAATCTAAAGAAGAAGGACAACTAATGAAACATAAAAAGAAAACATGATTTTATAAAAAGTTTTGTCATATATGATACTTGAGTTGCTTGGTTGCATGATATGATATACTCTTATCTCCTGGCTATTTTCGAATTATTACTATTATTGGTATGACTGTTTGAAGACCTTACTGGCTGTAAAGCTCACAACCCCCTATTTGTTTTTCCTTCTCAAAGTTGTACAGGATATTCAAGCTTGGTGATGAATGAGATTCATGAAGAAATGATGAGTAGCAAGAGAGTTATTAATACCAATCAAATGACTGAAGGATGACTGAAATTATAACTATATGAGTTGTATTATTTTCTTATGCTTGTGATCAATAGTATTATGGAGAATTGAAGTTATAGTGAGATTTTTTTAAGCCTTGCATGATCTCTAGGATAAAACCTAGGGTTGTGCAGGCGATCACGTAGCTGAATTCCGGTGCTAGATTCGGGGCATGACAGAATGGTATCAGAGCTTAGGTTATTATCATTTGGGACAGTGATACAAGTAGTTAGGAAATAACATGTTGGTATTAGGACATGATAGCATGGTATCAAGATTTAAGCTATGATTACTTAGGATTATGACGTAAGTGATTAAGACATAACATGGATGATATTAAAGCTCAACTTATGATTACTTGGGCCTGTGATTTAAGTAGTTTGGACATGACATGAATAGTATCAAAGTTTAAAGTATAATCACTTGGAACGGTGACATAAGTGATTAGGATATGATTTGAATGATATCAAAATTTGGGTTATGATCATTATGGACTATGACTTGAGAGGTATTTGAACTTAATATTATGATCAGTCGAGATACGATAAAAGATACAAGAATAGACTTAAAGTTTAGATTTCTAATCATTAGGTTGTGCATAAGATCTAATATATAGTTGTGCAAAAGAAGAACATGATTTTTATCTTTAATCTAAACAATAAGATTGACCTGGGATAAGTGTAAAGGGCTGAAGGAATTATATTATTCAATCATGATCAGTAAGTATATGATGAATATTGGAGAGCTAGATAAGATGTATCTTTATCTTTGATAAGTGGTTTGACCCAAGCATCAAGAGTACTAGCCTGAAATTAAAGTATGTTATATTAATGGATCATAATGAATATATATGTTAATTATTAATTGGATGATTTTGGAATCCTAAACCTGTTATGGATGCAGATCATGATAACATGCTAGTTTTATTGCTAATTGATGTTAAGAATTATGGTAAGATAGTTCTACGAGCAATAATATGATTGATTATATTCATAAGAGCATTGATTCAAGTCTTTTACCTTGTTAGAGTTAATAATAACTTTCTTAGAGAAAAGTTGATCTAGATTATCTAATTGAATTATCAAGGAAAGTATGATTAATTTAGACTTGGACTAGAGTTATCGAAGTCTTAAAAGGATGGTGAAATTTATCCAAGGACTTTCAATATAGAAACTGGGTTAGGGTAAACCTTGATATGATATGCCCGAGATATGGACAAGATAAAGAGACTTAATAGCTTTACTTTAATAACTTTAGACCTTTCGGGTATCAATATAAGATAAGTTTTTGGAGGGATTTATTTAGTGAACCTAGATAGTTTAGTAAAGTATATCAGAGTGTACAGTGAAGTGTAGTAGTCTGAGTTATCCTGAAATCAATTAAGAATGATAACTTTAACTTTAGAAGTGTTATGATGGGAGTACTGATTTGAATTTCAGTAACAAGATTTTAATAATAAATAGAAAAAAGTGTTATTGATCCTTGGGCTAGTCTATCGGTGTTGCCATGCAATTTTTTATCAATAGGTTTCCTTAATGTAAAGAACTCTAGTAAAAATTTTGGACATTTCTAAATCTAGAATAATGAAGTGATGATCCTTACCTTGCTAGGATCGGAAATATTTATGACACCAAGCTCCTTTAGTTATGATATTATGATTTCTTTATTTAAGGAACGCTCGAGGTTTCCATAAGATAAAAATCATAGAAAAACTTAAAAGAAGAAAGAATGCTAAAGATTATGGCAAATTTCTAATAACTTAAGCCTTTTCTAATTACTTAAGCCTTTTTCTAATTTTTGGATCGATTATAATTTTCATGTGGGGGTTAATCAAGAGAAATAAATTTCAGGGGCAAAGAATTATATATTTTAATTCGAGGTTGAGGCGCTAATGTTCATTTGAAGGAAATTGAAGAAATCCACTATGTAGATAGATGGTGATGATCAAAATAAAAATGTTATGTCTTGTTACTATGTAAAGGCCATAAGAAGAAAGTATTTTGAAAGGGAGATTATCTGAAAGTTCGAGGATGATGTTAAGATTTGGTATTTCTAAAATTGGATCATCATGATTGATATGGCGATATCTGCTGATGTGGACCAGTGCGGTGACATCCGCTGATGTGGACCGGTAAGGCGATATCCACTAATGTGGAGCCTGCGGACCCCGAGCAAGCCATCGAGCCGGACCTCCTCGATCATCCCACTGACTTGATCATTGGAGTGCCTTCATCGGAATCCCTGGCCCAAGATTTTTCTCTGTCTTGTAGAACCCCTGAGCAAGCCATCGAACTGGCCACGAGACGGGAACCAAGGATCCAGTAGAAACCCGACGCGTCAGAGCTACAGGCCACGGTGATCCGAGCGACAATAATGATGTTCTTGTAAGTTAATTAAGGATAATTAATCGTATCAAAATGTTAGTATTCTTTTGGAAGAGCTCAAAAAAATTCGATATATATTGTAAATGGAACAAATCAAGTTAGAATTTTATATAATTTCGTTGCGTTGAAACTTGAGAAACAAGTACCCTAAGAGGCAGGATAATTGAGAGTTTGGGAGTGATATGAGGATTAGTTATTTTCAAGATTTAAATCTCAATCAAGCTAATTTCGAGGATGAAATTATTTTAATGAGGGAAGAATGTGAAACCCGAGCTTTTGGATTGAAGTCGGCAGGCCCAGCCGACTTCAACCCAATTTATTGAAAAAAAAATAGAGGACAGAGAGGCGGATCATGAGAGGGTTGCTCGATCGAATCAATCACCAGAGGAGTCAGAGGGGGGAAGCCATGGAGAGAAGGGAGTCGATCGGAGAACCGTCCGAGGTGGGCGGGACTCTTGGAAAGTTGGTTTAATCCATCGAGAGAGAAGGTTCTTCCCGAGCCCTTTCTTTAAATCTTTCACTTTGCTGGCTCAAAATGGATCCGGATCGAGCTTCCACCGGTGGTCGGCCACATCTTATCATTACCGATGAGTCTTTTCTCTCCTTTAATCAGTTTTAGGGAGGATTAATCGAGATGTTTGTTGATCTATTTCTAGTTTGGTTTTTGCTTGGATCGTGCATTAACGGTGGCCATGCCGCCGTCGTCCCTCCGATCAACCGAGCCTTCTTCCTGATGACCACTTCTATGGCTGTAGGCAACCATGGGGATTTTGGTTCAGTCAGGCCGTGGAAGGACAGGGGAGTTCGAGAGAAGAGAAGAAAGAAAGAAAAAAAAAGGAAAAAGGAAAAAGAAAGGAAAAAAAAGAAAAGGAAAAAAGAAAAAAAGAAAAAAAAGAGAAGAAGAAAAAAAGGGAGGAGAGAGAGAAGAGAAGGAGAGGAGAGAGAAAGAGGAGAGAGAGAAAGAGAGAGAGAAGAAGAAAATAAAATAAATGAACATTAAAAGGGAGGATTGAAAAGCTCTCTTTCTTGGAATTCATGAAGTTAGAATTTTATAGATAAAAAAATTGGTTTACAAATTATCCTATGATTATTTATATTAAAAATTGTTATTGTAGGGGGCAGCCTTCTGAGCAGAAGGGCATTATGCGGGTTCCGTGTACGAATCATTGTCAAGCGAGTTAGTTATCTCTAATGAGGTAAGGATTTCTGGACTTGATTACTAGCGTATATATGTATTTTATATGACATGATTTGATTCGAGTACATGAGCATTGGCATGCATGTTTTGTCATATATGACACTTGAGTTGTTTAGTTGCATGACATGATATACTCTTATCTCCTTACTATTTTTGAATTATTACTATTATTGGTATGACTGTTTGAAGACCTTACTGGGCTGTAAAGCTTACAATCCCCTATTTTTTTTCCCTTCTTAGAGTTGTGCAGATACTCAAGCTTGGTGATTAATGAGATTCATGAAGAAATTATGAGTAGCTAGAGAGTTATTAATACTAATAAGATGGCTGAAGGATGATTGAAATTGTAACAATATGAGTTGTACTATTTTCTTATGATCATGATCAATAGTATTATGGGGAATTGAAGTTATAGTGAAAATTTTTTATACCTTGCATGATCTCTAGGATAAAACCTAGGGTTGTGCAGCCAGTCACGTAGCCTAATTCTAGTGCTAGATTCAGGGTGCGATAAGCTTCAAATAGTGATTATCTTTGGAATAGAAGATGAGGGCGTGGGTAAGCCTTATATATTATTTAAACGATGGGATGAGATGGTTGAGCATGTGTTCCTCCATCGCATTCCTATTAAGGCTTTATGGAGAAGCATCGAACACAAGGATCCATACAAGTTCTTTGGATAAAGTAGCAAGAGAAAAGGGTGCCTAGTGTTGCCGCTGGTCTCCGATTCTCAAGTAGCGAGCTTGGTCTCCTGTTAGGGTGGAGATCGGTCATCTTCGACATGGAGATGGGTTGTGTTGATGAGCTCCTCCCTCCGAGATACCTGCAAAAAAATCTACTTATTGAAGATTTTTCAGTGGGAGACCTTTTAATGTCTAAGTTAGTAGGAGCTTTTGGCAATGATATGAAGGCAAACGAGAGAGAGATTGCTTACTTCGGAGTTCCCTTTGCTCCTCCTTATGTAGGACGGTGTGAATGGATTAATCATAATTACTTGATGTATTACAATCCAGAGAATCCATGCCCATTAGAGATAGTGGGGCATTAACTAGTAGAAAAAGTGGATCTCCATCCATTATAGATGGTAGAGAGAGTGAAGTATCATAGTTTGTTCAGAAAGTAGAGATACTAGTTGTAGGTATCAAATGTGGAAGTGGCTTAGCATCTTGCAAGATGAGCCTCATATGTGTTGTTAGGGCAACACTAGTAAGGTTGCGTTAAAGGTACAAATAGTCAAAATTATTGGCTTTGCTCTACTGATGTCCAATGTTGAGGTTGGTCTATGACCTGGATCTAAGTTAGGGGTGATCGAGCTATGAGTCAGTTGACACCGGAATCACTAGTTGCTTGAAGTCAAAATCATTCTTGGGATGGTAGTGAGTTGCTTGCTAGGTGGTGGTTTGATCATCTTCTAGTTGAAAAAATGACTAATTCCCCCAATACTTGCCCCCCACTCCTATGTCGAAAGTGGCGGATCAATTTTGGATGACAAGATTGGTTGGTAGGGTCATTTTTCCTTTGCTCCCAAGGTGAGATTTGTTGGACTAATGCTAAACTCTAATGCACTTATCACCTTGCAAGAAGCTTCTAGACACAAGATTCAAGGCAACCCCTCGAGTTTGGAACCAAAATTATGAGGGTGCTAGAACCCAAGCAATATGCCAAATGCATTCAAATCAAAGGATCCTCTAGATATCATAGCAATTTATGGTGGGCTAGCACGTGGTGGCTGTGCATTCACAATGGTTTGTACTACTTACTGTGCTTGACCAGAGGATGACACGTGTTGAGATCTAGTAGAGTGTGCCAAATCATCAAATTGATTAGGGCCATAGGTTGCAGTATAAAGAAAGGCAAACTAGTTGTCTTCTTCCTCCATCCCTGCTTGGATTCTTTTTATCCTCGTGCTCCTACTATTCTATTGCTATCCCGTTATTTGTGAGGAAGCATTGCCAGCATCCTCTCTCCTGTGTTTTGTTCTTGGTTCTTCCTCTACCTTCTAGTGGGTGCCCTTTCTTTCCTTCTCTTACCCTTTAGCCTTCTTTTTATAGGTTTCTAGGCTTTTGCTTTTGGTCTCATTTCTTTTGGCTTCATCTGGTTTGCAATTCCTTGACTTTTTATTTTTCTTTTCTTTCCTCTAATTTTCATGTCTTCCATTGACTCTAAAGGCAGTAGCACTCAAGGCAAAAGCCATCATGAAAAAATCATACTTTAAAGAAATGGCACGCACTATACTTTGCGGAAATGATTTGCCAAGATATTTTTAGGCTAAAGCAATTAACACTGCTTGTTATATTTTAAATCATATTTTAATCTATCCTATTTTAAAGAAAACTCCTTATGAATTTTGGAATTAAAGAAAACCAACTTTAAAATATTTTCGAGTTTTTGGTTGTCAATGTTTCATTTTGAATAATGGTAAAGATAATCTTGAAAATTTTGATGCCAAGTCTGATGAATGTATCTTTCTAGGATATTATACATCAAGCAAGGCATACATAATTTTTAACAAAAGAACCCTAGTTGTAGAGGAGTATATATATATAATTTTTAAAAGGTCTATTAACAAATCCTCCAAAAAAGAGGATACTTCTGATGCATTGCAGATGCTGATAAGTTACAAAAGCTAATATTGGATGATCAACCCTCTCAACAAAGTGAAGAAGATCAAGACAAAAATGAAAAGTAAGAAGCCATACAATCCGTACCAAAGCATCAAGATCTACCTAAGGAGTGGAGGTATGCTCATGGACATCCTAAGGAATTAATCCTAGGTGATCTATCAAAAGGGGTAAGAACTTGATCCTCAATTAGAAATGAATGCGATTATATTGCTTTTATTTCTCAAGTAGAGCCTAAATATTTTGAAGATACTGAAAAGACTTTAACTGGATAAATGCTATGCAAGATGAACTAATTTAGTTTGATAGAAATAATGTTTGGACATTAATAGAAAGACCATCAAATGTTTCTATTATTGGTACAAAATGGGTGTTTAGGAATAAATTAGATGAAAATAGAATTGTAACTAGAAATAAAGCTAGGCTAGTTATCAAAGGCTACAATCAGGAGGAAGGAATTGATTTTGATGAAACCTTTGCTCCTGTTGCTAGACTTGGGCAATTAGACTACTATTAGTATTTGCCTATTTTATGAATTTTAAACTTTTTCAAATGGAAGTTTAAAGTGCTTTTCTGAATGGTTATATAGCAAAAGAAGTCTTTGTAGAATAACCACCTGGTTTTGAAAATCATGCACATCCTAATTATGTTTACAAATTGCATAAAGCACTTTATGGTTCAAAGCAAGCACCTAAAGCATGGTATGAAAGACTCAGTAAGTTTTTGATTGAAAATGAATTCTCTAGAGGCCATGTTGATATTACCTTATTTCTAAAGAAGAAAAATGATGACTTATTAGTAGTACAAATCTATGTTGATGATATTATTTTCGGTGCTACTAATGAAATCCTTTGTCAAGAGTTTGCTAAGCTTATGCAGGGTGAGTTCGAAATGAGCATGATAGAAGAACTCAATTTCTTTCTTGGACTCTAAATCAAGCAAACCAAAGATGGAATCTTCATCAACCAAGCTAAGTATATAAGAGAAATATTAAAAAAGTTTGGGATTGAGACTACTAGGTCAATAAGTACACCTATGAGCCCCTCTTCTAAACTTGATAAAGATGAGCATGGTAAATCTGTTGATCAAAAATTATATAGAAATATAATTGGCTCTTTATTATACTTGACTGCCAGTATACTAGATATAATATTCAGTGTATGCATGTGTGCTAGATATCAGTCTGATCCTAAAAAATCTCATTTGTTGGCTGTTAAGTGCATTATTAGATACTTATCTGGTACAATTGATATTGGTTTGTGGTATTCTAGAGACTCATCTATTAATTTAATTGGATTTTCTGATGCTGATTTTGCTGGGTGTAAACTTAATAGAAAAAGTACTAGTGGAACTTACCAATTTCTTGGAGATAACTTAATCTCTTGGTTTAGCAAGAAACAAACTTTAGATGCACTATCCATTGCTGAGGCTGAGTATAATGCAGCAGGAAGTTGTTGTGCTCAAATCTTGTGGATTAAGCAACAACTTGAAAATTTTGAAATTAAACTAACTAAGAAACCCATAAAATATGATAATGCTAGTACAATTTGCTTAACTAAAAATCCTGTTCAGCATTCTAGAAGTAAGTATATTGAAATTAGGCATCATTTTATTAGAATCATGTTGAAAATAATGATGTTGTGCTTGAATTTATTTCTATTGAATTGCAATTAGCTAATATATTGACCAAGCCTCTCCAAGAAGATCGGTTCAGTATGATTAGAAGAGAGCTTGGCATCATCAATCCTTTCGATTGAAAAAATCTAATCTTTGACCCATAAAAGATCAATTTTGATATCAAGCATATTTAATTTCATTGAATTTCACTACAAGTATATTGATTATGATCATTGCTTCTGTTGCCCAGGTGGCTTCCCAAGAGGGGGGTGAACTGGGATTATAAAAACTTTTCATAATTATTTGCACTTTGAAATTCTTTTAGTATTGTGGTGCAATATGCAATGCGGAAGTACTTAAGTAAATGTAATAAGCTAAAGTAGGCACAAACACAAACACAAGGAATTTTAGAGTGGTTCGGAGCAACCGGCTCCTACATCCACTACCCAAGGATCACTTGAGATTTCCATTATATATCCCAACCGGAATATAGTCAGATTGTTTTACCGGACTCATAATCCAAACCTATAAACTTTGGTTTTACCGGGATCACCAAAGAAACCCAAACTCCCTTTGGTTTTGAACAGGATCACCAAAGAAACCTAACACTTGGTTTTTATACCGGGATCACCAAGAACCCAATTAGGTTTTCACAAGGCTCACCTAAAAGCCTTTAACCCTATCTTAAGATACAGTCCCTTGCTTTTCTTAGAGAGAAAACAAAGATAGAGAGAGATAAACAAGCAACTACAACAAATCGAGTTTGTTTAAATGTTGCCGATGTAGATCAAGATGAAGCCTAGCTTTGAATGCTCTTTAATGCTCTTCAAGCTGCTTCTTTGCTTCTTCAATGAGTGGATTCAATGATGAAGAGAAGTTGGTGAAGCTTTGAATCCTAACTTGAAAGCTCTTGAAGTGGGTTGGTGAAAGTCTTGAAGGCTTTTCAAATTTCCAAGATAAATCAATAATATTCTTCCAAAAATTATTTAATCCATCAAAAGTAATTCCTTTTATAGTTTTTCATGAGATATGACTGTTGTAAGGCCTAGGGATTCATAAAAGAGCTGTTGGAGATGAATTAGAATTCAAAAATCACTTTTAGCAACTAGCCGTTGGAGTGCAGAAAATGACTACTCGAGTCGGCTCGAGGTCCACGAGTCGGCTCGAAGTCTCAGACAGCCCAAAATAAATTTCTGTGCGAGTCAGTTCTTCAAGCTGGAGTCAGCTCGTGCCTTCAATCAATTCAAAACAGAAAATTACTGGAGTCAGCTCTTCAGAGCAGAGTCGGCTCGAAGTCTCAGTTCATCAAAAAACATAACTCTGGATGAGTTGGCTCGAGATCTCAGATTTCAGAAACATATATTCTTCCATGAGTCAGCTCTTGGGATACGAGTCGGCTCGTGATACTGAAACTCTGAAATTTTTTCGTGTCGTGCCACAAGGAGTTGGCTCTTGATCTATGCGTTAGCTCTTGCCAAAATTTCAATTAGTGCTTCAAACTTCTCCAAAACTCTTTAACACTTGAATCAAACAAGAACTAATCTACATACTCTTAATTTTACAATTTTTACAGCCCATTTACAAGATTATAGAATTGACAAAATTAGGGCTTTTACAAGTTAAAGTTCATAAGAGTCTACATATAATTGAATTACCTCTCAATCAATTTGAAAACCAATTTAAACTAGAGGTAACCAATTTCCTGCAAAAATTTCTCAAGTAATTGAAAGAATTAGTAACATATACATGCTCCAATATTTTATGATCATCAAAATCATTTCAGGGGTCAACAATCTCCTCCTTTTTGATGATGACAAAACACTGGACATGAATAGGATTTAAAAATACTTTACAATTACAGTATATCATATTCACATATATCAAATGATATTAGATATAGTGTGTATCAATCAATTGAGTATCAAGGTATCAAATTGTTGAACTGATAAGTATCAATGCAACATATCATATGTATCAAATGTATCAACTGTATAGTAAGACTGAAAACTATCAACACCAAGTATCATATGTATCGATACAATGTATCATCTATATCATATGTGTATTAAGTATCGAAACATAATGTATTAACACATAATGTATCAAATGTATTGCGTATCAAGACTTACAAAATTAACTAGTATTTGAAGTAAATTTCATAAAAAATTAACAAAAACTTGACATAAGCTTCCCCTTACTAATGTAATATCATTTCTTCATATTTTCTTCAAATTTTCATACATATTCATTTTCAACTTCACATTCATACACATTTTATTTATATTCACATTCATATCTTCACATTTTCATGCACATTCATAATTTTTCACTTCTCCCCCTTTTTGTCATCAACAAAAGGTATAAAGAATAGGATAACATTCATTCACAATGAGTCATTCACAATGTGTATAAAGAGACATGTATAAAAAAAAGGCCATATATATATATAAAAAGTCAGTACATTAGTGATACAGTACAAATGTGTCTCAGCAAGACAAAACAGTATCACAACATCAAGACATGAAAAATATAAAGTCCTAAAACATCAAAAGGAAAGACTAAAAACATCAAATGGAAGGACTAGGGTCATCATCAAGCTCTTCCTCACTAGAGGAGGAACCGAGCTCTAGAATGCCAGGAGCAGGCCTGAACTTAGGGCACCTAGGTCTAAGGTCCCTGAGTCTAGTCCTAACAGGTGTAGTAGTCCTAGAAGTTTTAGGTTTAGCTTTAACTTTAGACTCTGAGGAAATCAAAATAGGAGTGGGTCTGGCAGTAGGAGGATCAAAAGACAAGGCTAAAGTGCTGGTGGTAGACAATATCTCAGTGGCTGGAGTGTCTCCAACATCAGATCCTGGAATCTCGGTACCAGCCTCAGCCTCAGCAGGAGTGGCCTCTGAAGGAATGTCACTGAAGTGTGATACCTATCCCTGCCCGCAATCAGTGCTAGTGTCAGGTGCTGCTATGGAAGTAGTTGGTTCAGACTGACTGGCTACGGTAAGTTATCGAAGAATAGTCATGATATCCTAAAAGCCCTAGTGCATCTCTGACTGAAGTGCAGAAATCCTGGCATCAGTCTCAAATCTTCCTCTGTGAAGCTTGAGATCTCATCTAGTACATGCTGCAATCGGTCATCAGTATCCGGTCCAACAGCTATCGATCCTCTGACTGGTGAACGAGGAGTAGATGGAGCTAGCTCTAAGGGTCTAGCCTCGTCAACATATATCTCTGCCTCTGCACCATGTCCCTGTGCTGCCTGAATATCCTCATCTGAATCATCCTCTGAATGAGCCACTGGAAGACCTGAACTCTTCCTAATCTAGTGACCCTCTACTTTAATAAATCCCATCCGGGTCAAAGATTTCAAGTTGTATCTGTCTGTGTATAAAAGTAGTCTGCTGTCCTCTCCAAACAAATCAACTAGGGCATCCTGAAATAGTAGGATAAATACCATCCCGCATGGAAGACATGCTCGTGCCCTACGAGTAGCCTCTCTCATTTGTGACAACATAATAAATGGTAAATTGAGGGCCTCCCCCTCAACTAGGCATCTCATGAAGACTAGGTCGCGCTCACTAACCTAGTCAAACCTCCCCGTCTGGGGCAAGAAGATACGGCTAATGATGTTATGCAATAATTTCATCTCTAAGGACAATTGATTTGCACTAACATGAACAACACCTTTTACATTTGTCCTCTCAAGTACTAATCTCAAAGTTTTTTGCTTCTCCTTCAAAACTAGGTAGCTTTCACCCTCTTTTGGTATATGAAGAATACTATACAACTTTTGTTCACTAATTTCAATATGTTTACCCTTCACAGTACCTTCAATGTGAAATGCACCTAAAGACATGCTCTCAAAAAATTGCTTAACAATGTTTGGATAGGTAGGAAGATTGAGCATACAAAAATCTCTCCAACCTTGTTTAACCAACCAATCTCCAATGTGCAAGTGCTCTTGTTCTAGGAAATTGAAATCTATGCATCTACCCGATATAACTTGTCTATTTCCCATTAAAATAACTTGCCTTGGTGCCTCTTGCTCTTCTTCATGCTCTATTTGATGTTCTTCTTCTAGATTTGAGGTATCCAATCATCGCTTTGTCCTTCTTTCCTCCACCACTAACCAAACGACTCTTCTAGGTTTCTTTGCCATGGCCTTTCGAGGAGCCATCTAGCTTTGATTAGGACTTTGGAGGATTTAGGAAGTGTTCTAGGAGCTTTTCCTAGGATAAGGTTAGGAGTCAGATAAGGGAAAGTGAGAAATAGGGAAAGAAATAGTGAATACAAACCTATGGAGCCCTATTTAAAAAACCATCGGCTCGACTTTCGAGTGGGCTCGTCGAACTACCTGATGACTCTAGTCGGCTCGAGCCAAAATTCAGCCTAAAACTCGAAAACAGGTAAAATTAAATTATAAGGGATTCTTATCACTAAAATAGGTTGTCATTAGCTCTAAAGTGAAATTTGAAAAGTCTAGATAATCTTTCCTTATTTTTGAAAAATTAGGTCAAAACATTCAGAATAGGTCACACAGGCCTAATTCTCCTCTAATCTTTTCGAATCTATCTTGACTAAGGGGTTTAGTAAAAATGTCAGCAAGTTGATCTTCAGTAGGTACAAATTCTAACTCAACACTTTATTTAAAACATGATCTCGAATAAAATGATGTCTAATTTCTATGTGCTTAGTTCGAGAATGCTGAATTGGATTTTTGGATAAATTAATAGCACTAGTGTTATCATATTTAATAGGCATTTTAGATTGGATAATACCATAATCTTCTAGTTATTGCTTGATCCATAATACTTGAGCACAACAACTCCCCACAGCCACATATTCTGTCTCAGCAGTAGATAGTGCTACAGAGTTCTTTTTATGACAGTGCCATGAAATTAAGTTAACACCTAGAAATTGACAGGTGTCACTTGTACTTTTTCTATCAATTTTATAGCTTCCATAATCAGCATTAGAATAGCTAATTATTTCAAAGATGTGTGCTTAGAGTACATAAACCTAGATTGCATGTGCCTTTAAGATACTTAATGATTCTTTTAACAGCTATGATGTATGATTCTTTTGAATTAGTTTGAAAACGTGCACACATACAAACACTAAATAAAATATCAGGTCTACTAGCTATCAAATAAAGTAAGGAGCCGATCATACCTTTATACAGCTTTTGATCCACATTTGTGCCATTCTCATCTTTATCAAGTCTACATGCAGGATTCATGGGTGTTCCAATTTCTTTGCTTGATTCCATGCCAAATTTCTTGATAATCTCTTTGATATATTTGGCTTGGTTTATCAGAATACCTTCCTTAGATTGTTTGATTTGAAGCCCGAAGAAGAACTTAGCTTACCCATCAAGCTCATCTCGAATTCATCCTGCATTAACTTAGCAATGTCTTGACACAAAGATTCATTAGTAGATCCAAAAATAATATCTTAAACATAGATTTGAACAACTAAAATATCATTTTCTTTTCTTTGAATAAATAGTGTGGTGTCAACACTACCTCTTACAAAATCATTTATAATTAAAAATTTACTTAGTCTATCATATCAGGCTCTAGATGCCTGTTTCAGACCATACAAAACTTTATTCAATTTGAAAATATGATTTGGAAATGAGTGATTAATAAAACCCAGTGGTTGTTCGACAAAAACTTCTTCATATAGAAAATCATTCAAAAATGCACTCTTTACATCCATTTGAAATAATTTAAAATTCATAAAGCATGCATATGCTAATAGTAATCAAATGGCTTCTATCTAGCTACTGGTGCATAAGTTTCATCAAAATCTATTTTCTCTTCTTGATTGTATCCTTGTGCTACCAGTCTAGCCTTATTTCTAATTACATTTCCTTCCTCATCTAATTTATTTCTATAAACCTACCTAGTACCTATAACAGAATAGTCATTAGGTCTTTTTACTAGGATCCAAACATTATTCCTCCTAAATTAGTTTAATTCATCATACATTGCTAACATCCAATTAGGATCAGTTTTAGCTTCTTCTATAGTGTGTGGTTCTAAATGAGAAACAAAAGCAATTAAATCATGTGTATTCCTATGTGTAGCTTTAGTTCTAACACCTTGAGATGGGTCTCTTACAATTAATTCTTTGGGATGTGAGTATACATACCTCCATTCTTTGGATATATCATCATGATTTTTGCTTACCTCTTCTTCATGTGGTTCACTTGATTGTTTGTCTTTGAGAGTCAAATCTTTCAGTCCATGTTCTAGTGTACCATCATCATCAGCAAGATCTTCTTTTCTAGAAGATGTAATGTCAGATTCATTGAAAACAACATATATTGATTATTCTACAATCAAAGTTCTTTTGTTGAAAACTCGATAGGCTTTACTATTTAAAGAATATCCAAAAAAAAAACCTCATTAGATTTTGCATTGAATTTACCAAGATTATCTTTTCTATTGTTAAGAACAAAATATTTACAACCGAAAACATGAAAATATTTGATATTTGGCTTTCTATTATTCCACAGTTCATAGGGGGTTTTTCTAATGATAGGTCTAATCAAAACTTTGTTCAAAATATAGCATGCGGTATTTACAGCTTCAGTCCAAAGGTATTTTGGAAGATTTCCTTCACAAAGCATTATTCTGGACATCTCTTCCAAAGTACGATTCTTTCTTTCTACAACACTATTTTGCTGTGGTGTTCTAGGAGCTGAGAAATTATGATCAATACCGTGCTTTGTGCAAAAGTGATCAAAATATTGATTTTCAAACTCAGTGCTATGATCACTACGAATTGAAATAACAAATAGAATTTTCAAAATTGAAACTCTTTTATAAAAATTTTTGAATACTTTGAAAGTTTCATCTTTATGTGCAATAAACAAAATTCATGTGTATCTTGAAAAATCATCTATAATCACAATACCATATTTCATACCACCTAGGCTTGTAGTCTTAGTAGGTCCAAATAGGTCCATGTGAAGTAGCTCTAAGGGTCTAGTAATAGAAACAATATTTTTTAGATTTAAAACTCTCCCTTACTTATTTTCCTAGTTGACAAGCATCGTAAACATAATCAAAATTGACTTTAAATTTTGGCAAATATTTGATTAAATCTTTTGAAATAAGTTTAGCTATAGTGTCCATACTAGCATGTCCAAGTCGCCTATACCATAGTAAACTTGATTCCTTGCTCTTGTTATTCATTGCTACAAGACTTATGTTGCTTGACATAGCCAGATCATTAAGATCTACTACATAAATGTTACCAAGTCTATGTCCAATGAATTTAGTACTAGAGTCAAGTGGATCAACTACTATACACATTGATTACTTGAAGAAAATATTAAAACCAATGTCACAAAGCTGACTAATACTCAAAAGATTGTGCTTTAACTTTTCTACAAGTAACATATTTTCAATAAATATAGAAGGAGTAATTTTTATTTTATCGATACCGATTATCCTTCCTTTACGATTATCACCAAATGTTACCATTCCGCCATCTTTTTATTCTAGGGTGAAGAATTGATCAATGTCACCCGTCATGTGTCTTGAACAGCTACTATCAAGGTACCATCTTTTTTTATATTTATGGCTGCAAGACATCCCTGCAAAACAATCATGTAATGGATTTAGGTACCCAAGCTTTCTTGGGTCCATGCAAGTTAGTAGAAATGGTTTCTTTTGGAATCCAAACTTTCTTGATTTTCTTCTTGTCATTATATTTCAAATGATACTCAAATGCCTTATGACCAATATTATTGCAAGCATAACATACAATTCTTGACTTTGAATAAAAATTATGTGATGATGCAAATTTAGGTCTAAGTTGTTTTGAAGTAATAAACTTAGGAGTATATGATGTAGATGCAGAAAATTTGTTTGAAGTAAAATCTTTGTAACCAATTCTAAATTTGTTATTTATCTCTCTTTGATCTTTCAAAATGAATTCAAGCTTGTTGAAACTTAGGATTAGTTTTTCAACCAAAGGCTTGAGCTTTTGAACTTCTTTCTTTAAATCATCATTTTTATTTTGCAAACCTTTATTTTTCTCAATAAGCTCTTCTTTTTCAAATTGGGTGGTCTTATGTCTTTTACAAACTAGACTTAATTCCCTTTGCAAAATATTATTTCTTTCACCAAATTCATTTTTATCTTTTTCAATTGTATCACAATGATTTTTCAAAGTTTTCATTTTCAAACCAGTTTTCTTGTATTCCATTAACAATTCACAAAATGCATTATGTAGCTCATCATATATAAATTCTAAGTTAGGTTCAGAAGTAGTTACCTCGTCCTCAAAACCCATAAGATAGATCTGTGCAGTCTTTGTTATTTCTTCATCTTTTTCAGTGGATGTAGATTCATCGCTGTCACTCCATGCTACAAGCATTGCCTTCTTCTTCTTTCTATTGAACATCTTTTTCTTTGCTTTAGGACAGTCAGGACGAATATGTTCCGGTTTCTTGCATCCATAGTAAATTGAAATTTGATCTTTATCTTTATCCTTCTCCTTTTCTTTGTCATTTTCTCTCTCTCCCAAAATCTCGTTTTCTAAATTGCTTCCTCCATCTTTTTGTTTTTCTTCTGCCCATAAACCTTTTAAACCTTCTCATAACAAGGGCTATCTCATCATTTTCCAGATCATCATCATCTGATGAGTCTGAATCTTCATTCTTGTCCTCTTCAATAGCTTTAAATGCTATAACTTTCTTTCTTTTGGAATCTTGATCAATTCTTTGTTGCATGGCTAATTCATGTGTAATTAGTGATCCAAGCAACTCATCCGGTGGTAGGGTGTTCAGGTCCTTCGCCGCTTGAATAGCTGTCACCTTAGCTTCCCATTTATCTAGCAAGGATTTCAAAACTTTTTGAACAAGATCAGTATTACTATAAGTTCTACCAAGACTTTTGAGACCATTGATAATATCAGTAAAACGAGTATACATAGCAGATATAGTCTCACTAGTATCCATCTAAAATAACTCATAGTTATGCACAAGAAGATTAATTTTTGATGTTTTAACTTGTGATGTGGCTTCATGTAGAATTTCTAGCTTGTCCCAAATTTTTTTAGCAGAATTACAAGTTGAGATTCTGTTAAACTCATTTAGATCCAAAGCACAATACAACAAATTCATCGCTTTGGCATTCAGCTCAGCTAATTTCATATCATTTTCATCCCAATTCTCTTCTGGTTTGGGAACCTCTATATCATTAACTCTAACAGTGGGTGTATGAGGTCCTTTCAAGATAATTTTTCATAAATAAAAATCTACGGCTTGAATGTATATTTTCATTCTTGCCTTCCAATATGTATAATTGGTTTCGGTGAAAAGTGGAGGTCGATTTGTGGATTGACCTTCGGCCAAAGAAGTGCTCATGTGATGTACCATCTATCTTTACTCTAAGTAACTTTCAGAGACTCCACTCTGATACCACTTGTTGCCTAGGTGGCTTCCCAAGAGGGGGTGAATTGGGATTATAAAAACTTTTCACAATTATGTGTACTTTAAATTCTTTTAGTGTTATGGTACAATATGCAATGCGGAAGTATTTAAGTAAATGCAATAAGCTAAAGTAGGCACAAACACAAACACAAGGAATTTTAGAGTGGTTCGGAGCAACTGGCTCCTACGTCCACTACCCAAGGATCACTTGGGATTTCCACTATATTCTCCAACCGGAATACAGTTGGATTATTTTACCAGGCTCACAATCCAAACCTATATACTTTGGTTTTACTGGGATCACCAAAGAAACCCAAACTCCCTTTGGTTTTGAACGGGATCACCAAAGAAGCCTAACACTTGGTTTTTATACCGGGATCACCAAGAACCCAATTAGGTTTTTACAAGGCTCACCTAAAAACTTTTAACCCTCTCTTAAGACACAGTCCCTTGCTGTTCTTAGAGAGAAAACAAAGATAGAGAGAGATAAACAAGCAACTACAATAAATCGAGTTTGTTTAAATGTTACTGATATAGATCAAGATGAAGCCTAGCTTTGAATGCTCTTTAATGCTCTTCAAGCTGCTTCTTTGCTTCTTCAATGAGTGGATTCAATGATGAAGAGAAGTTGGTGAAGCTTTGAATCCTAACTTGAAAGCTCTTGAAGTGGGTTGGTGAAAGTCTTGAAGGCTTTTCAAATTCCCAAGATAAATCAATAATATTCTTCCAAAAATTGTTTAATCCATCAAAAGTAATCTTTTTTATAGTTTTTCATGAGATATGACCGTTGTAAGGCCTAGGAATTCATAAAAGAGCTGTTGGAGATGAATTAGAATTCAAAAATCACTTTCAGCAACTAGCCGTTGGAGTGCAGAAAATGACTACTCGAGTTGGCTCGAGGTCCACGAGTCGGCTCGAAGTCTCAGACAGCCCAAAATGAATTTCTGTGCGAGTCAGCTCTTCAAGCTAGAGTCGGCTCGTACCTTCAATCAATTCCAAACAGAAAATTACTGGAGTCGGCTCTTCAGGGTAAGTCGGCTCGAAGTCTCAGTTCACCAAAAAACATAACTTTGGACGAGTCAGCTCTTGGAGCTCGAGTCGGCTCGAGATCTTAGACTTCAGAAGCATGTATTCTTCCATGAGTCGGCTCTTGGGACACGAGTCAGCTCGTGATACTGAAACTCTAAAATTTCTTCGTGCCGTGCCACAAGGAGTCGGCTCTTAATCCATGAGTCAGCTCTTGCCAAAACTTCAGTTAGTGCCTCAAACTTTTCCAAAACTCTTCAACACTTAAATCAAACAAGAACTAATCTACATACTCTCAATTTTATAATTTTTACAGCCCATTTACAAGATTACATAATTGACAAAATTAGGGCTTTTACAAGTTAAAGTTCATAAGAGTCTATACATAATTGAATTATCTCTCAATCAATTTGAAAACCAATTTAAACTAAAGGTAACCAATTTCCTGCAAAAACTTCTTAAGTAATTGAAAGAATTAGTAACATATACATGCTCCAATATTTTGTGATAATCAAAATCATTCCAGGAGTCAATAGCTTCATTTTTTGTTTTCTTCAATTTTAAGTCGAAGTGTCGACACTTGTAAGCGTTGACATCTTGAAGTTTCGACACACTTAGTCCTGTGTCATGAGTCGACACTTGAACGGTGACAAACCGAGATAAAAACCTGGAATGATGTATTTTTGTGATCTTTTCTCTCCCAAGTCGAGGCGACACCTGCCCTAACACCGTTCTATCTGCTTCTTCCCTCCAATTTTCAACTCCAACTCTCTCAAATTCTTGATTAGGACAATTTGTGTTCGGTTTTTGCCACACTCCCTCTTCCATTTCAGTTTTGGACAGTTAAAACCCTAAATTTCCTCTCCTTCTTTGCATCAATCCTTGATTTTGTGGAATGGGACCTAGGAAGCAAGTTGTCTATCATCCTTGGCTGTCCAATCAAGAAGAAGAAAGAAGAACAAAGGCCAGACATGAAGCTAGTGCATCGGATGCCCCTGCTCGACCTCTTTTTCCTGTGGCTAGTCGGATGTGTACGAAGATCGTCGGAGGAGGATGCCGTGTGGACTTCACGTTCATCGACCAGCAGCATTTTTGGATAGGCCAGTGGCTCAGGGATGCTGGTTTGGTTCCATTCTGCTCTTTGATTGAGAGATTTTACCCGGGCTTGATACGAGAGTTCTATGAAATTTCTTTTAATAATATAAAAAAATAATTATGAAATTAGGTGATCCATAATATATTTACGAATCTAGGTGATACATGGCTAAAACCTCATAGATGGCAAAAAAATTGTCCACGTGGCATGCAGGGATGAGCTGGTCTGATTTCGTCTTTTTGAAAGGCGATTTCAGCTGAGCTGGTCTGATTTCATCTTTTCGAAAGGCGATTTCAGTTGAATTCATCTTTTGGACAGATGAATTCAGACACGTGGCAGCATTCCGAGCACGTGGAGAGCAGATGGGATATCCTGAATTCGTCTTTCCAAAATATGATGTCAGAAAGATGAATTCATCTTTCGAAAAGGTGATTTCTCGGCTGATAACATTTCTCCCCGAGCCTTTTTTTTTACGGTGCTTCGTGTTTGTTCTCTCCGTTCACTCCGGCCCCATCCTGTTTCCTGGCCAATCTATTTTTTGTTTTTTTTGTTTGTCTCTGGCCCCATCTATATCCGATCTGGGCTCCATCGTGTCTCCGGTCCGATTTCCTGGCCTTTTTGATTTATTTATTGGTTCTCTGTTTGTTTGTCCGGTTCTATTTCTTTGTCTTGGCATAATTTGAGATAAGATTTATTTTTTTCCTTCCTGCCGGCCGGGTGTTATTTTTTTAATCTTTTTGTTGTCTTGTCAGATCCGGTTTAGATCCAACTTGGTCCAAGAATAGGGAAAGAAAGGTCCAAGAAAATTCATAAATATATTTTTTTACTATAGGTAATTATCTTATTTATTTTGTTAATATTATTTTTTTAATATTATTGTTACAATTTATGTTTGATATAAACTTTTTGATATTTAGTAAGTTAATTTTAGAAAGTTTTTAATGTCAGACGTTATGTTGTTTTTGTTATCATGCAATTGTAATTGAATATTTTTTATTTATGTTTATATAATATATATTGGATGCAATAATGTAATTATAAATTATATTAAATTATATTGTAGTTAGAAATTATATTAATTGATGTTTATGTCAGATGTTATGCTATTTTTATTTTGTTAATAATTATAGATGTTATGCTCTTTTTGATTTATTAATAAATTTTATAATTAAAAAAATAGAAAATATTAAAAATTTTAATTATTTAATTTTACTAAATTAATATTTATAATATCAAAAAATTAAAAAATAATATATATTGATAATGATTAATGAAATAATTATTAAATGTATAATATATATCCAATTATGAAGATAAGAAAATTTTGTATTATATTTGAATAATCAATTAATGTATTAATTAATATAAAAAAGAATAATGATATGCTAAAATATATTTTATAAAAAATGTTAGAAAATGAAATTAATTATGATAGAGAATATAAGTTAGTAAAATAAAATATGTATTGAAATATTGAAATTAATTTATTATGGATCAATCATTAAAATTATTTCATCATTAATAAATTGAAAATTAGTAAATTATGAATATAGAAATATATAAGAATAATAAATTAATATGGATGTGTGTAATTAATATAGTTATATTAATATGAATTAAAAAAATAATTTGTACTTGATTACTATAAATGAATAAAATATATAATTATTTATAGGATGTAATTAATTATTTAAGCATAAATGAATTTATCATTTGTTATGAGTAGTGTATGTATTTTTATAAAGAAGATTAATGGTAAAATAATAATAGTATAAAAAAAGTTTGAAAGAATTAAAAGAATTACTATAAATTAATTAGAATAATTATGTAATTTTAAATATTTGATTAAAAAGTATTATATAGTTAATTAAAATAATTTATACATGATTACTATAAATGAATAAAATATATAATTATTTATAGGATGTAATTAATTATTTAAGCATAAATGAATTTAACATTTGTTATGAGTAGTGTATGTATTTTTATAAAGAAGATTAATGATAAAATAATAATAGTATAAAAAAAGTTTGAATGAATTAAAAGAATTACTATAAATGAAAGATGAAATTGTAAATTTGGTTATGTTAAAGTAATTTTAGTATTCATGTATTACTGACAAATATTAATTGATAGTTAATTTGATATAATTTGATAAAATTTATATTGCATTGAACCATAGACCCGTCAATTGATTAATATGCATAAATTATAGTATTCATATATTATTTTTAATTTTGTATAGATCTTAAAACTATGCACACTAACAATTGATTGTCCAAAGTGGATAATTTGAAAATTGCAAATAATTTTATGGATCACTTTACAGCAATGAAGTAATGTGGAATGGAGTTCGAAAGAAATTTCATGCAGCATTTTTCTTTTATTTTCCGTACACACAAATATTTATATGTGGAGAACTAAGGAAAAATGCTGCTGAAATTTCATTCGATCTTTATTGCATATCATTTCAATACTGTAAGTGATCTGTAATATTAATGCAATTCCTGAATGGGATAGGACCTATCTTTACCTATTAGTTGATGATAGGATGCATTGGATATTTCTAAATATATTTTCTTGGTTAAATATATAGGGCATAATGGGAGAAACAATCACAATATTATGTTATATTAATGGTTGTATTATCAATGGACCAAATGGGATTGAGAATAAGTAGGATTCGAAAAAGGTAATTAGAATATATTCTGGTATGATATTTGGAGAACAAAATATGTAGAGTCCTGCATATTGATAGAACTGGAAGAAAATATTGATCATCTATAGATATCCACAAGTTGTCCAGCTGACATCTATAAAATATAAACCCGTTCACTAATCGATGATGAAGACATGGAGATAATGTTTTCAACTATCAATTCACATCAATGTATATCGGGTGCAGAGTTATACATAGATATCCAAACTGTAGAAGCTCTTGAACCATTTGTTCTCAGGATGACTACGAAGAAGCTATTTGAAATATAGCAACAACCCGTGTACTGAACAAGTTTTTCGTTTAGTACTCCGAATATCGTAGACAATGATGTGAAAAATATTTGTACAGTTTTTACTGTAGATCCATTATGTATGATGGACAATACTGTACCAAAAAGTAATATTAGAGAAGCATCAATATATATAGCTGCTGATGATACGATGCATGTCGATAATCAACTTTTTAATGAGAATGATGATGAAACTGAACATGATTTGGTTAATGAAGGTAACGAAGCTGGTACTTCACACCCAGTATGAGTCTAAAGGATACCACTGTTCCAAACTATTCTTTATTTGAAGCTCCATCTAGAACATTCACTTAGGTTGATTGGAATGCTGCAAACATGTCATTGTATTCCTCTTTGCAAGAATAACATGTTATATGGCAAAGGGATGAAAAAACTACATAAAGGACTCCGCTTTTCAGATAAGGCAGAATTACAGACTGTAGTAAAGCAGTATTCTGTTGAAAGACATCATGAATTCAAGGTTATTGAGTCAAATCCAAATCTATGGCATGTGAAATGTAAGAGCAGAGATTCTGGCTATCAGTGGATGGTAAGAGCTATTAAATGTCATCATTTTTTCGAGATCTCACGATATATCGGTCCTCATATATGCCTACATGCAATGATGTGTCAAGATCATTCTGGTCTAGACTCCACATTAATTGCTAATGAAATTCAATACCTGGTCAAAGAAATTCCTACCATTGCTGTTGCTGGACTTGGTGCAGTCATAAAGAACAAATACAACTATACACTAAGTTATAGAAAATTATGGAATGTTAAACAGAAGGTGATAGCAATGCTGTTCGGAGATTGGGATATGTTATATCAATTGCTTTCAAAATGGTTGCATGCTGTACAAGCATTTAATCCGGGTTCATGGGTGAAATTTTTCAGTACTCCAACTGGTAAACCAAATTGTGCCCAGTTTGATCATGTATTCTAGGCCTTTGCATCCTTGATTGTAAGGTTTAAGCACTGTCGTCCGGTCATAAGTGTCAATGCTACTTTTATGTATGGAAAGTATAAGGAGAAGTTATTGATTGCAACTGTTGTAGATGGAAATAATCAGATCTTTCCACTTGCATTTGGTATTGTTGATGAAGAGTCAGCGGACACCTGAGGTTGGTTCTTAGCTTGCATCATAAGTTTGTTACATCACGTCAGGAATTTGTTTAATTTCTGATCGACATGCTGGTATACTTGTTGCTGTGCAGAATGAGTATCTGAGTTGGCAGCCACTGAATGCTTATCATGTATATTGCTTGCATCACGTGGCAAGTAATTTCAACTCTAGATTTCGTGATCCCAAATTAAGAGATGTGGTGAAAAGAGTTGGAATGCAAACGCAGCCCAGAAAATTCCAGAAATATATGAGGAATATTGAGAAACTTAATTCAGAAGCTGTTCAGTGGTTGAATGAAATTTCTTTAGCAAAATGGACACGTTCACATGATGACGGATGATGGTATAAGATGTTGAAAACTAATATATCAAAGTGTTTCAATGGAGTTTTGAAAAATGCTCGATTTCTTTCCATAACAGTATTGGTACAGTTGACTTTTTTTCGGCTTGTGTCATACTTTGAAGATCGATGTGCCCAAGCAACAGAGGCAATGGACAGAAATAAAAGGTTTACTCCTATTGTCATGGGACCTGTCATCTCCAAGCAAGCCAAAGCGACATCGCATACCATTACACGGTTTGATAGAGCAAGTGGCATGTTCCAAGTCCAAATTGCTAGACGTGGACCGAACATGAATAGGGGTAACAATACACAGGTATCTACTATCTTAATGTATCATTGAAAATATATTATTATGTTGTGTATATGCCGAATTATGGTTTTTGATGTTGTAGATTGTTCGTCTTTCCAGCAGACATGTAAGTGTCAGAAATGGCAGTGTTTTCATTTACCTTGTTCTCACATCATGGCTGCTTGTGCATATATTGCCATTGATTTTTATAGATACATTGATCGGTGCTATACATTACCCGATTATCATCAAACTTATGTAATACAAAATCAACCAATTCCTCATGAAGAATATTGGCCCCAGCAAAGTGAACATGGTATCATTATACCTGATAGAAATAGTCTGCGACAGAAAGGTAGGCCAAGATCCACGAGGATTAGAAATGATATGGATATCCAAGAAGCCGACAGCAGATGGAAGTGAGAGGAAGTTGAAAGGAGAAATATAGAGAGTAAGTGAGAGAGCGGCCAAACCTTGGATGGAGGAACTGGAGCATAGGCGATGTGGGTGTGCCTGGAAGACGACGACGACGAGAAGGGGACGGTTTCGTTCTCACCGAAGCGAAAGGGACGGGACAATTTTGTAAAAAAAATAATAGATTACCACATCTCCGGTAATCTGGATAGCCACCCATCCCTGAGATAATATGGATTGCCACATGAGAGGTAATCCGAATTACCATGACGAGATATATTACCACTTTTTCAAAATACCAAACATAGTTATCTGATAGGCCAAACTTAAAATTACTGGTAATCTGGATAGATTACCGTCTACCAAACACAACCAAACTTCAAATAAAAATAAATTTTAAAAGAAATCTTTTTCACTGAAATCTTTTAAATGAACAATCACGTTTGTTTCCTTCTATCCTATACATGTCTTAATATATTATGTTATTTATATGTACATATCAAGACATTGAATGATTCTCATACATGCTCATCTATGAACAAGTATAGCAGTATGATGGCCATACAATTTTGGATACATGATAATATAATTGGTTGGTTAAGAAAAAAAGGGGGATCTATCACCTATTGAGCTAAGAAGAAAATTATTACAGTTCCATCATTTTGAGCTTCCATATCATAGAGTTTGGCTAGGAAAAGAGTTTGTCATGTCCTTGATTCATGGTAATTGAGTAATTCTTTTGAGAGAATGGAGGATTTCAAGGAAGAGATTTTGAGAAGAAACCCATATAGTAGCATAGTATGGTAAAGCTAAAGTTAGATATGGTTGGTTACAAATATTATTTCCACCACTTCTTTATTTATCTATGAGATTATAGTATGGACTTTTTAGCTAGTTGTAGGCCTTTCATGGACCTAGATAACTGCTACTTAAAATGAAAAGTTTAGGAGTGTACTTGAGACACAGTTACTAGATTCTAGCAATATGAATTAAAATAAATAAATAAGAAATTTAGATGCATCAAAGTATCATCGTGCAAACTTACCTGGCACTTAATGGATGAGGGGAAAGTTGGGATCAAACTTTGAGCCTTAGGAAGAAAAAATGTTGATGTACTCTTGCTGTATTATCATTGCAACTACTAAGATCAAGAACACTTTGCAGTAATTTTCCCTTCCTAACTAGAGACATATGGAGATAAAAAACTTGGTATGACTGCATACTTGCTACAACCACTATCTTTGTGGTCTTGTTCAAATCCTAGAAGAATGGCTACACAATTTATAGCACAAAATGATTCCTCATACATGGCATCTACAATGGCAAAATCTAGTACCATATCTTTCCATTCAATTCTTAGTATAGTTACCATTTCCAACTAGATACATGGCATCTATGGTCAGAGAATCCAAATTCCAAAACGGCATCTCGATCCCTATCCAATTCACACCATTGTCGCATTATCTAGATGGACACATGGAACCTATCATGGGAAAAATATAATACCATATTTTTTTCATTCATACCGTAATAACCATTTCTAAATTTATAAATGGTATCTACATGAAAAAAACGAAGTGCCATATCTTTGCCATTCAATACTTATCTTATCCTCCTTTTTCAAAAAAAATATAGAAGGCATTTACAATAGGAAAATCTGCCATATCTCTCTAATTTAATTCTTATCATAATCACCTTTTCTAAATCCACATATGACATTTATGATAGATAAAAATCCAATACCATATCCTTCCCATTAATTACTTACCATAATCACTTTTTATAAATAGATACATGAATTTAATATGGGGAGATCTAGTACCATAATTCATGATTTTTGGTTTTTGTGTAATTTAACTTCAACCTATCACAAGCCTCAGAGAGAATAATTCCTAGATTTAATTCAATCACAGGCTCCAAAAAATAATTCCTGGATTTAATCGAGTCATCGTATGTGGATCATGCCTCGAACCTGTGACTAGTTGGATGTGAGATAAAGCCTCTATCAACCAGGCTACTGTCTTAGCGGTGCTCCTCATTAAGTTTGACTAAGGAGCATTCAGAGCTAAATGATCTCAGGAGCATTACACCTTTATTGTACAAGCACACGTTCAAATGCACAAATACCCAATAATTGTGATTGCATGCATTAATTTGTGAGTGCATTTTAGCGTAACTGCATCATGCATTCTCTACCACCTAAATCCTTTGCATATTTCTCATCAAAATGTATCAAATCAATCCACATTGAAATTCTATTTTAGTGAGGAAACCTCGGATGATTTATGGGCATTTTTCTTTTCTTTGTCAATTGTAAAATTTCGATAGTATATCAATTAAAATGTTGATGGATTTTACCAAAAACTACAATGCTAGTGGTTTTAAGTTTTTATTTGTAAGAGAAAATCTAAATAAATCTAACAAATTACAATTCCAAATCATAATTTGTCATGACAAAAATCTAGATCCAATGCTGGTACACTATGGGGTATTTGGTTATCTCTGCAAGTTTTTCTAAAAGAGATAACTATAAAACAACATTTTGTATAAAAAGTGATTCATGAAAAAATGTGGAACATTTGTTTTTCATAAAATACATGTTACACAAATCATGTTTCATGACCAATTTTGAAAAAATAGGTTTTATAGCAAATAAACAGCCTTTAAAAAGAATAACCAAAAATGGATATAATGATCTACATGGTTCATCGTATGATTTACTATCACGCCCCGAATCCAACACCGGAATCGCCTATGCAACCGGCCGCACAACCCTTGGTTTTACCCTAAAGATCATGCAAGGCCTTATTTTTTTCATTTTAACCTTAATCATTCCTAATATTATTGATCATAATTTATAAGAAATTATCTAACACCAAGGAAATAGTACAACACATATGGTTCTATTATAATCATCCTTCAGTCATCTGATTGGTAATAATAACTCTCTAGCTATTCCTTATTTCTTCACGAATTCAATCCATGACCAAGCCTGAAGATCCTACACAACTCTGAGAAGGAAAAACAAATAGGTGTTGTGAGCTTTATAGCCCAGTAAGGTTCCCTCACAATTACACCAGTATTAATATAAAAACTGAAAGCAGCGAGATCATAATAATATAACAAAAAATGATAAATTTTTCAGTCATGCAACCAAAACCAATCACATATCAAGTATATCAAAAACCTTTCTTAACATTATATTTTCTTTATATGTTTTCATTAGTTTTCCTTCTTCTTTAGCGTTCTGGACTAGTCATTGTCATGCTACCGCCCATGACTGGCAACCTCACAATCAACCATGTATTCTAAGCCTGTGGCCAGGCTAGCTCATGTAAAAAGCCCATGACTTTGGCTGTCCCATGATTTAAATGCCTATAGTCGGCTATTCTACGTACGAAGCCCATGGCTCCGGCAACTTCAGAAATCCACGATCCCGTAGCATGGCTAGTCCAGACACCATTATCACTTTATCCATCCACATCATCATATCATTTCCAGCTTTTCAAAAATCTGCATCATGGTCCAACCCATACAAATATCACATTATTTGATAAAACATGTTATTCCGGAAAATATCTAGTAATAACAACTCATAGTGTCAAACATAGATAGTCAAACTGTTCCATACAAAACTAGTCATACATGCCAATGCTCATATGCACAGATCAAATCATGTCATAATAAACACATACATAAAACTGGTGATCAGGTCCATAATCCTTACCTTATTAGAGACAACCCAAAATATTCGGTGTCAACCTATACCCGAAGCCTGCACAACACCTTCCTACACAGAAGGCTACCCCCTACAAGAACATGATCCTCAAAGTGCTTCGTATTAAAGAAAAAGCCAGATTTCTTGTTCAAACTTATGAACCGTCTCCCTGAACTTCTCCTCATCCAAGAACTGTAGTATAAGGAAAACAAGTTCCCTACTCAAGGAAATGCTCCAGCGCAAAAATTTGATTTTTAAATAGAAAAAATGATAATAGGACAAGCAAAAGCCTAAAGTTTCCTATATCTACCAAAAAAAAAAACTCTCCGTGACTATTCCCTTCCTCCCAAAACCCTTTCATACCAGCCTCAAGGCAACATTGTCCTCCCACCTCTCCCCAACTCCTCCTTCAAAATCTAACCTTTTAAACAAACAGCTAAGGTTAAACCTCCAAGATAGATTAAAAAAAATCGTAACTTATCCTTCTTAAAGCCCACTCAGCCCACAGAAACTCACAAATTTCTAAGATCTGAGCTGCAACCAAGAAAAACTATAACTCAACAAACAAATGATAACCACCGGCTCCACTTCTGTCTTCTCCTCACAAAAATTTCATCTTCCACCAATCCCAGAAAAGCAAACCCACTGCATCAAAAACCCCCGAACACCCTTCTTTCCACCCACCGAACCCGGACTTGCCAAACATCCACCCAAGAAGCTACAGGAAAAATATTAAGAAAACCTAACAACCAGCTTCAAATCCAAAGAAAGACCTCGTTTCTTCGTCCATCCCAGATCTACAGTGAGAAGAAGATCCTTTTCATAGAACTCAAGAGGATGCCATGATCTGGGCCATGCCTGCCCAAGAAACAATGAGAAAATAGAGATATCTTAGGAAGAAACTGGGTTCGATGCTGAGAGGAGAAGACCCTTCTCGCGATTTCTAGGGTTTCAAAAAGCCCTCCGCCTCTCACTCTCTCTCTCCTTTCCTTTTTCTTTTCCATGGAACAGAGGCTTCTCCCCCCTTTCTCCCTTCTCTTTCCATCCTCATCCGCGATCCACAAATCACGGGTGGCCAGGGACTACAACGATAATCCCTCCTCCCAAAATCTTAAGAAGCTCGCCAGCAACAGTTGGCCGAGCTGCGATATTTTGTGGCATGGCCTCGGATCCCAATCCATCATCTATAAGTGATGGCGATGGCGGTGGCGGAGAATCCAGGTAAGAGTTCTTCATCTTCCTCTTTCACTTGGCTCGGCCGAACAAGCCTCCAACATCCATTGATGATGATTGAAGGAGGAGATGGTTCGCCGGTATGCAGCTGAACGGAGAAGAAGGTTGAGGCGGCGCGGCCACCAGAGAGGGAGGAGGATTTGGTGCAAGCCCTCAACGGGATGGGGTTTTTAAGGAGAAAAGCAAGGCTTTTCCTCACCGTATAGGGCAAAACCTTGGTCGGTCGAGGCCCCCCCCTCACGACTCTCCCACTGACAACCCCAAGCCCTCCACAGCTCCGCATTCGGTGTTCTGATGGTTCTAGTGACCGGATAACAGGGCACCGTCCCCTATTTATTTATTCTGGATCGAAGTCGGCTGGTCTACTAACTTTGGTCCAAAAGTCCAAAACCCGGGATTCATATTTTTCTCCTATTAAAATAATTTCGTCCTCGAAATTAGCTTGATTAAGAGTTTAAATCTTTAAAAAAATTATACAACCCTCACATCATTCTCAAACTTCTAATTAGTTTATCTTTCAAGGTACTTACTTCCCCAAGTACCAGCAAAATTAATATAACATTTAAAACTTGATCCTTTCCATTTACAATCCATACCAAATTTTCTCGAGCTCCTATAAAAGAATACTAACCCTTTAATATATTTAATTATCCTTAATTAATTTTATAAGAATATCATGATAGTCCAATTTTTGAAATATCAATCTTAACATCATTCTTGAGCTTTCAGATAATCCTACTCTTAAAATATTCTTCTCATACGACCCTTACATAACAACATGATACAGCATTTTCAACATCATCTATTTATATTATAAATCCCTTCAATTTCTTTCAAATAAATATTAGCGCCTCAACCTCGAATTAACATTCTTAATTGATTCTATGATAACTTAAACCACTACGCTACCACTGCGCACTCTGATAAAATTTACTAACCCATCTAAGTTTACTAAATAAATCCCTCCAAAAATTTATCTTGGTATTAGAAAGATCCAAAATTAATAAAGTAAAGCTGCTATATCTCTTTATCTCATTCACATCTCTAGCATTTCATATCATGGTTTATCCCGACCCAATTCCCATATTAGAGGCCTGCATACATTTTACCATCCTTTTAAGACACCAATAATCCTAGTTCAAGTCCGAATTAATCATACTTTCCTTGACAATTCCATTAGATAATTCTAAATCAACTCTTGTTTTGGAAGGTTATCATTAACTTTAGCTCTAATGCATCAGTAGTAGGGTAACTAAAATCTTTTCATAGATCTTAAATTTGACTTAAGTTGGACACACCAAATAATTTTCAACAATTATAAGGATGATGAAGTAGTTCAATCCAAGACTACTAACTTAACCCATCGAAGATACTATCAAAATGTGCATGGCATGTGCACATAACATAATTTAATCCACTAATAGTATATTAGCGATTTATGCATCATTTCAAATATACCTTTCATTATATATTTTTCAACAATAATATCCAACACTTATAGGATAGATCCAGTAATCCAATCCAAAATTGCTAACATAAGCTATCAAGATTTTATCAAAATATGTATGCCATGTGAACATAATAGAATCTAATCCATAGAGAGCTACTAAGCTATACATCATCCCAAACATATATATATATATATATATATATATATATATATATATATATATATATATATATATATATATATATATATATATTTTCAATGATAATCACATACAAATTCATCAAAAAATATCTCCTTTCTTATATCCTTAACTCTTGCATAACCAATACTTTAAACATCTTCATACAATAGTTCCAAAATTTATAATCCGATAATTAACAATAGAACTAGTATATTATCATAATCCACATTTACATCAGGTTCAGGTTCAATATTCTAAAATCATTCAATTGATAATTGAACATATATATTCGACATAACTCATTAATATACTATATTTTTAGGCCAGTACTCTTGATGCTTGGGTCCACTAACATATCAAAGGCAAAGATGCATCTTATCCAACTCTACGATATCCATCAAATGATTTCTTATCATGATTCTCCATTTATATCAACTTTAGGACCCTCCACATCATTCAATTAGTAATTGATTATCCATATTCAGCACACCATATTTTTCAGGCCAACACTTCTGAAGCAAGATCAAATCCATTTATCGCATTTTATCTAGCTCTGAATATTCATAATATGCTTACTTATCATAATCGAAGAATACAAATCATTCAGCCTTTTACATTCATCCTAGATCAATCCCATTACTTATATTACAGATCAAAAAAATCATATTTTTCTTTGGTACTAATCATATGCCAGATCTTAAGCATAAGACCAAAAGATTAGAATCCAACCTTCGAATCCATTTTCTTCCCAACTTCATATCCTGACTGATGATGACACTAAAATTAAATATCTCTTAAATCATAGTTCATATTGATCATAACTCAAATTTTGATATCATTCACATCATGTCCCAATCACTTATGTCACAATCTATGGAATCATATTCTGGCTTCAATATTATTCATGTCATATACAAACCACTTATATCACAGTTCAAGTAATCACTTATATCACAATCTATGGAATCATATTTTGGTTTTGATATTATTCATGTCATGTCCAAACCACTTATATCACAGCCCAAGTAATCATAATTTAAGCTTCAGCATCATTCATATCATGTCTTAATCACTTACGATACAATCCTTAATAAACATGAGCTAAGCTTCAATATTTCTCATGTTATGTCCCGATCACTTATGTCATAGTTCCAAGTAATCATAACCAAAGTTTTGATATTATTCTGCCATGTCCTAATAATCACCATTTTATTTTCTAACTACTTGTACCACTATTCCAAATGATCATAAATCAAACTCTGATACCATTCTGTCATGTCTTACTAATCATCATGTAAATTTCTTAATCTTTTATGTCACAGTCTCAAACAATCATGACCTAAATTTTGATGTCACTCATATCTATTATAATCACTTATGCCACAGTCCTAAGTCATCATAACCTAAACTCTAACACTATTCTTGTCATATCCTATTAACCATCAAATTATTATCATTTTAACCACTCGTATCACCGTCCCAAATGATCATAACATATGCTCTGATACCAGTCTGTCACGCTCCAAATCCAACACCGGAATCAGCTACGAGACCGGCCGCACAACCCTAGGTTTTATCCTAGAGATCATGCAATGCCTAAATTCTTTTTTTTTTCATTTTAACCTTAATCCTTCCTAATATTATTGATTATAATTTAAAAAAAATATCTAACACCAAGGAAATAGTACAACACATATGGTTCTATTATAATCATCCTTCAGTCATATGATTGGTAATAATAACTCTCTAGCTACTCCTTATTTCTTCATGAATTCAATCCATCACCAAGCCCGAAGATCCTACACAACTCTGAGAGAGAAAAACAAATAGGGGTTGTGAGCTTTATAGCCCAGTAAGGTTCCCTCACAATCATACTAAGGTTCCCTCATAATCACACCAGTATTAATATAAAAACTGAAAGCAGCAAGATCATAATAATATAACGGAAAACGATAAATTTTTTGGTCACGCAACCAAAACCAATCACATATCAAGTATATCAAAAACCTTTCATAACATTATATTTTCTTTATATATTTTCATTAGTTTTCCATCTTCTTTATGGTTTTGGACTAGCCATTGTCATGCTACCGCCCATGACTAGCAACCTCACAATCAACCATGTATTCTAAGCCCGTGGCCAGGCTAGCTCACATACAAAGCCCGTGACTTTGGCTGTCCCATGTTTTAAACACCCATGGCCGGCTATTCTACGTACGAAGCCCGTGGCTCCGGCAACTTCAGAAATCCACGATCTCATGGCATGGCTAGTCTAGACACCGTTATCACTTTATCCATCCACATCATCATATCAAGTCAAATCATTTTCACCTTTTCAGAAATCCGCATCATGGTCCAACCTATACAAATATCACATTATTTGATAAAACATGTTATACCGGAAAATAGCTAGTAATAACAACTCATACTGTCAAACATAGAGAGTCAAACTGTTCCATACAATACTAGTCATACATGCCAATGCTCATACGCACGGATCAAATCATGCCATAATAAACACATATATAAAATTGGTGATCAGGTCCCGAGTCCTTATCTCATTAAAGACAACCCAAAATACCCGATGTCAACCTATACCCGGAGCCTGCACAATACCTTCCTGCTCAGAAGGCTACCCCTACAAGGACTTGATCCTCAAAGTGCTTCATATTGAAGAAAAAGCCAGATTCTTGTTCAAACTTATGAACCGTCTCCCTGAACTTCTCCTCATCCAAGAACTGTAGTATAAGGAAAACAAATTCCCTACACAAAAAAATGCTCCAGCGCAAATATTTGATTTTTAAACAGGAAAAATGACAACATGACAAGCAAAAGCCTAAAGTTTCCTATATCTACCAAAAACAACTCTCCATGAATGTTCCCTTCCTCTCAAAACCCTTCCATACCAGCCTCAAGGCAACATTGTCCTCCCACCTCTCCCCAACTCCTTCAAAATCTAACCTTTTAAACAAACAGCTAAGGCAAAACCTCCAAGATAGATAAAAAAATCATAACTTATCCTTCTTAAAGCCCATTCAGCCCACAAAAACTCACAAATTTCTAAGATCTAAGCTGCAACCAAGAAAAACTATAACTCAGCAAACAAACGATAACCACCGGCTCCACTTACGTCTTCTCCTCAAGAAAATTTCATCTTCCACCAATCCCAAACAAGCAAACCCACCGCATCAAAAACCCCCGAAAACCCTTCTTTCCACCCACCGAACCCGGACTTACCAAACATCCACCCAAGAAGCTATAGGAAAAATATTAAGAAAACCTAACAACCAGCTTCAAACCCAAAGAAAGACCTCAATTTTTCGTCCAACCCAGATCTATAGCGAGAAGAAGATCCTTTTCGTAGAACTCAAGAGGATGCCATGATCTGGGCCATGCCTGCCCAAGAAACAATGAGAAAGTAGAGAGATCTTAGGAAGAAACTGGATTCGAAGCTAAGAGGAGAAGACCCTTCTCTCGATTTCTAGGGTTTTGAAAAGCCCTTTGCCTCTCGCTCTCTCTCTCTCACTCCTTTCCTTTTTATTTTCCATGGAGCAGAGGCTTCTTCCCCCCATTCTCCCTTCTCTTTCCATCCTCATCTGCGATCCACAAATCATTGGCGGCCAGGGACTGTAATGATAATCCCTCCTCCCAAAATCCTAAGAAGCTCGCCGGTGAAAGTTGGCTGAGCTGCGATATTTTGTGGCATGGCCTCGGATCCCGGTCCATCATCTATAAGCAGTGGCGACAGCGGTGGTGGAGAACCCAGGTAAGAGTTCTTCATCTTCCTCTTTCACTTGGCTCGGCCGAACAGGCCTCCAACATCCATGGATGAAGATTGAAGGAGTAGATGGTTCGCCGGTATATGGTTGAACGGAGAAGAAGGTTGAGGCGGCGTGGCCACCGGAGAGGGAGGAAGATTTGGTGCAAGCCCTCGACAATGGGGTGGGGTTTTTAAAGAGAAAAGCAAGGCTTTCCTCACCGTATGGGGCAGAACCTTGGTCGGTCAAGGCCCCCCCTCACAACTCTCCCACTGACGACCCCAAGTCCTCCACGGCTCTGTATCCAATGTTCTAGTGGTTCTGGTGACCGGATAACAGGGCTTCGTCCCCTGTTTATTCTGGGTCGAAGTCGGCCGGGCCTGCTGACTTTGGCCCAAAAGCCCAAAACCCAGGGTTCATGTTTACAATCCTAGGTAAAAGGGACTGGAAAAGTTTTACTGATGAAGTATGAGGTTGAAGAGAACCTTAGTAGAAATCCCTCAATTCTAGCACTTCTTAGAATCCCCTAAACAACAACATGAGTCTAATGCCCTAAAATAGTTAATTGATATGCATATAGGTACTTAAAAAAAGAAGAAGAAAAGATTAGGGGCTCCAACCTCGAATCCCCTCGATAGGCTCGAACCATTTAGTTAATATTTAAGCATATTGCATGCAGGGACCACTACAATGGTCTTTGGTTCCAAGTTTAAGGCTCAAGGAGGAGCCCTCTACCAATATTGGTGCAGTGTCTGGAGCAGCTCATTCGTCACTGGTTTGGCGATCACACGGATCACGGTTGGACACGATTCATCGCATCCCATCGGCTTCTCCATTGGATTGGGAAGTCGCATCATCTGACAGTGGATCGCGGCTCTCGAGGGACATTGGGAAGCGGCCCCTCAGTGGCTATAAAAGGAGGGGGTGAAGGCCTGGAGGGGGTCTTCCGCTGTATCTACACCTAGGGAGAAAGAGCTTCCTTCTTCTGCCGCTCTCGCCTCCCTTTAGGAATCCCATTACCATGTTAGTTCCTCCGTCTTACCCCTCCAACCTCCATTAAAATGGCCTCCAGCAGCCGTAGTTCTGACCATAGGGAACCAGGTCCCGGTAACATCCCATTAGAAATGACCCGGGAGAGGGCAGAGAATCTTAGGGTCACATACAATATTCCCTCCACCCTGTACCTGACCATTCCGAACCGGGAGGGTAGAGTGAATGATCCTTTGAATCTGGGAGCCCTCCCGGTGTATGAGGACCATCTTAAGTCCGGCCTCCATTTTTTTCTTCATGATCTCTTCGTTCAGATCTTCAATGCCTATAGGGTGTCCCCAATGCAGCTGACCCCAAACAGTATTCGAGCGATCTGCAATTTCATGGCCTCTACCAAAGGGCCGAGATCGAGCTGAGGTTGTCCCTCTTTGCAAATTTCTTCCTTCTAAAAAAGGACTTCCGAAGCTAGGAGTGGTGGATGTTTAGTCCCCGCCCTAGTCGGAGGATATAGGGGGGTTTTGGTGCGGACACCAAAGGCACCAGAATAAGGCAGAGGCTTCTCAACCCTCTGTGAATTGATCAATAATTTTTCAGTCCATCTGTAATAAGGGCTTAGCCCATCTGAGTCCTTTTTTTAGTTGTTGTTTGAGTCTTTTGAGTTGTTATTTCAGTTCTGTACTAGTCAGCTTATGTTGAGCTAGTTCAGTTCAATGCTAGTCAGCTCATGTTGAGCTTATTTTATTTTTTTGAGTCCTGTCCAAGCATACTGAAGACTCAAGACTATATCATACAAGTGAAAACCAAGTCCAACTAGATTGAAGACATGGAAGTATAGCACAAGTCCAACCCAGCTTGAAGATTTGAAGACCCCAGGAGGAAAATTCAGAAAACCCTGATTTCTTGCAGATGCCTTCCAGATGCCCAGATTCCCTTCCAGATGCCAAAGTATATTTATAGATAAGGTCATCCATGATTCCAGAGGTCTATCTGCATCCTAGCCCAAAGAAATCAAGCCCAGGTGCCAAGCCCAAGCCCCTAAGAAGCAAGATACCAGGGAATATTCCTGCTACCTGGCTACCAGGCCACCCCAGCTTCTAGAGGCCCAAACCCATGCACCCAAGCCCCTTTGGGCCGGCCTTTTGCTGCTCCTAGAAGCCCAACACGCCCCCCTAGGCGTCATTGGAGTCTTGACAAAGTCAAGAAAATTTTTAGGGATTTTTCTACCTAATATTTCCTTATTTTCTAGCTAGGGTTTGAGAGAGAAAAGGATTCTTATGTAAAGACTTATGTACCCTTACTTGGAGCCCAAGGTTAAGGGTCTATTTAAGGGACCCTAGCCTCTTGTATGAGAAGAATTTTTGATGAATGAAAACCTTGAGTTCTTCTATTGAGTGGTGTGATACCCTGCTGTGTGCATAAAGGGGTTTGTGAGAGTTCTTCTTCCCGGTGTTTGCAATCATCTTCCTGCTGCCAACAAACCCTCCAGATCCCTGGACGCCCACTCCAAAAGAAGCCTTCCCTTGCTGTTTTTACTTTGTTTTCTTGTTCCTTTGTGAGCTTTCTAACCCCTGACAGGTCGTTTGCAGGTCCCTGAGTTCCTACGAATCCAACGACTCCAGCCAAGCCTCAATCGGATCACCGAGCAGAAAGCCGGGTATCCGCGGGTCTTTGGCTCGGTTTTCCAGGCCGCATCCATCGAGGAACGAGAGACCCCTTCGCTGCGATCTTCACAGACATTGTCAGGTACACCCCTCTATCTCCAGTAGTTTTATTGTAGGAGAACTTGCCCTAACCGAGGCTTCTCAGCCCCGGCGGTCCTTCTTTGCTACTTTTCTAGGTCCTAATCTGCATGCTGATCTTCAAAAATTCATACAAAATTCCCTACAAATAATTTTGATCTGAAATTTGGGAATTAATCACCTAACTCAACATGTAAAACATACAAAAAAAATTGCATGCATATTAGTTCCCCATCATTTGGTATCAGAGCTTAGATTAGGGCTTGTTTTCTGCAATTTTTCAGTCCATATATACTCTGTTATTTTAATTATTTCTCCCTGATAAAAACTTAAAAAATTCTGAAATTTACTTTCCTGGATTCATAATAATTAACAATAATTTTAAAAATTTTTGTAGATTTTATTATGGCCTGTGAATTTTCTTCAAGCCGAAATACATCTTGCAAATTTTCGGCTCTGTTTTTTCAGCAAGACAAGTTTGGAAGTTTTAGGTTTTTGTTTAGCAATTTTTGCATATTTTTTAATTTTAGTATATTTCCAGCATATTAGGCCATGTTTTGCAAGTTTTCTTCTATTAAAAAAATACAAAAAAAAAAAATTACATATTCTCCAAAATACCAAAAAAAAATATCTAAACCCTAATTTGCATCCTCATCTGGCTGCCATCATTGCATAATTTACTTTTAAGGGCACTCTTGCTATATCAGATGGGGGGAGGATTTGATCACCTCTCCTTAGCCCAAAACCACATCCCTTGCATTCAGTCCCAAGCCTTAACCTAAAATTAATTAGACTTAATTTGCCCTAGTGGGCTAGGGACACCAACTGGTCGGGTCCGGGCTAGTGTTAGATCACTGTGTCAAGTTAACCTGTGTGTGCCTTGTGCTCAGTGTCTAGAACGGTGGTTTAGGGATTCAATCCCGAAGGGCTTGTGTGCTGGTCCGCCTACCTGGCCAATCTCTGATTGGTGTCTAGGATTGGCAATCAGGGACCTAACACTCCCCTTACACCTGCCTGGCTGAGTACAGGGTTACTATAGGCTAGTTTACCACCCTGATTGAGCATCTAGTTTGGACTTTAGGTCTAGTTAGCTATAGTCGGTTTGATCGAGTCTTGCATGAGCACTAGATCAGGAGTTTCATATCACCCACCTCCTTCACAAATGTCTGAACCCATGAAAAATTTACAAGCTCAAATAAAAGCCCTAGCTGATCAAATGGCCCAGATGGCTACCCAGATGACCCAGTTAACTCAGTCTCGTATTCAAACTAATGATAGAATTGACCATCTTTCCAATAGGTTTGATCAGTTAAAAGTCCGGGTAGGAACCCCAGAAAAAAACCATGGGTCACGGTCTGAGCCAAATCCTAATTCCCCTCAACTTAGGAGGACCCCAAACCCTGATCCATACCTTGAGGCTGAACCTAGGAGAGCCCATCGTCATGACCCAATCCCTAAGGTTAGTCCTAGAAGACCCAATCAGGATTTTATAGACCAGGAAGATAGATACTATTTACCCTCTCCCTACAAGCCTAGTATACCTACAACCTATAGATCTTATGACTCCAAATCCTATGAACCTAGAACCTATGAATCCATAACCTATGAAACTAGATCCTATGACTCTAGATCCCATGATCATAGATCCTATGCACCCACACCCTATGAGCCTAGTAGACCCAACACCCAATATTCTGACCCATATAGGGAGTCCAACCCTAGGAGGACCCAATATTTTGACCCATATAGGGAGTCTAACCCTAGGAGAACCCAGTATTCTGACCCATATAGGGAGTCCAACCCTAGGAGGACCCAATATCCTGACCCATATAGGGAGCCCAACCTTAGGAGGACCCCATACCATGATCCATCCTTAGAACCTGATCATAGAGCTGACCCAAAATGCTATGACCCCAGATCCTATAATCCCATGACCCATAGATCTGCACCCTTGTCCTATGAGCCTAGAGAACCCATAACCCCTAAGTATCAACCTAGTACTAGTCATGCTTCCCCTAGTCAACTTGAACCCCATAGGATTAGTATCCCTAAATACGAACCCAGTAGTGAGCCACTACCCCTTATACAACCTGAACCTACTAGGAGTAGTACCCATAATCAGAGACCAGAACCTAACCAATTTCCTGCTAGCCGACCTTCTCCAACCATTCCTGAGATTCACAAGGCTTACATTAACGCGGAAGTGTATGAAGCTGATGTGAGCCTAGTGGATGAGTATGAGGGAGAAGAGGAGACACCTTTAGTAGACCTAGAATTAGCTGACCCAGTAGATGCCCAGGTAGAAACCAACCCAGAGCTAGTTGACCTTGACCATATCCAACCTAAAGCTATAATGGAAGAACAAATAGAGGAAGAGAACCTAGGTACTGCTACTAGAGCCCTACTTGAGGAAACCATAGAGGAGAGCCAAATTATAGAGTCTAGTCCTAAAATACAAGAACCAGAAGAATTTATTAAGGACCTGATCTCTTTGAATCAGTACCCTCAGGATGAGTCTCCTCCTATAGTTCCCATTAAGGACCTCTTTCCTGAGATTAATAACCCATCCTTCCATTATACAAACCCCGTAGATATATCGCAACCCCATAAGGTTAACCTCATTAGTCTAGGATTAGTCCCTGACATGCCTTCTTTGATTCTACTTTATCCAACTAACCCAGAACCTTTTTCTCTACCTTACCAAACTAATTCTGAACCCACTTCTTATTTTCTGCCCTTTCCTGACACCTCCAGCATTTCTAGGATCATTAGATTGCATTTAGCTGAGATTAGCATACTGCATGCATTCATCACGCATGTTAGGTTTGCATCTTACTTCTGGCATACTCTTTGGAATTTGCTAGGAGTTCACTGTAATCAAATCTAGAGAACCTATAATATATTAGGTTTAGATCCAAAGAGTTCAATAAAATTTCCTTCGATAGGAATGCATAGTCGAGTCTGTTAGATGTCAGTATGAGTCCTTTGCATCATTTGTTAGGAGTCTGCATGTGCCTAGCATGTTCACCACCTGCACTAATCTTAAAATAACTGGCTAATTCCCGTAGAAGGGTCAAAGAATTTGATGTAGTGGATTCTATCTTGGTTAGGCTTAGGCCTAAAAGAAGCTTCATGCTCGCAGAGCCGGACCTTTTAAAGTGATAGAGAAGGATTGGATCAAATGCCTAGGTGTTAGACTTGCCTTCGGATTTGGGCATTAGTTCTACCTTCAATATTACAGACCTGGTTGAGTATAGGGAACCGGCAGCGATACCTAGTAAGGCCTTTGGATATATTCCTTTTCATTGTGAGTGACCCTAACCCAGAGTGTCCACTAACAAATTGGCCTGAGAGAGGAGAACGGATCGAGCGTATCCTGGACGATCAAGCCATCACGACCCGGGGCCGTGACTATCAATGCTTCCTGATCCGATGGCAAGGCCAGCCAGAGTTGGACGATTCATAGATTTCTCGAGAGGACTTGCAACGCCTCAACCCAGACCTTCTCGAGAGATATGTGAGCCAGTCTGATCTTCACTCGACAGGGTCGAGTTCCTCCCACCCCGGGAGAATTGGTGCGGACACCAAAGGCACCAGAATAAGGCAGAGGCTTCTCAACCCTCTGTGAATTGATCAATAATTTTTGAGTCCATCTGTAATAAGGGCTTAGCCCATCTGAGTCCTTTTTTTTAGTTGTTGTTTGAGTCTTTTGAGTTGTTATTTCAGTTCTGTACTAGTCAGCTTATGTTGAGCTAGTTCAGTTCAATGCTAGTCAGCTCATGTTGAGCTTATTTTATTTTTTGAGTCCTGTCCAAGCATACTGAAGACTCAAGACTATATCATACAAGTGAAGACCAAGTCCAACTAGATTGAAGACATGGAAGTATAGCACAAGTCCAACCCAGCTTGAAGATTTGAAGATCCCAGGAGGAAAATTCAGAAAACCCTGATTTCTTGCAGATGCCTTCCAGATGCCCAGATTCCCTTCCAGATGCCAAAGTATATTTATAGATAAGGTCATCCATGATTCCAGAGGTCTATCTGCATCCTAGCCCAAAGAAATCAAGCCCAGGTGCCAAGCCCAAGCCCCTAAGAAGCAAGATACCAGGGAATATTCCTGCTACCTGGCTACCAGGCCACCCCAGCTTCCAGAGGCCCAAACCCATGCACCCAAGCCCCTTTGGGCCAGCCTTTTGCTGCTCCTAGAAGCCCAACACGCCCCCCTAGGCATCCTTGGAGTCTTGACCAAGTCAAGAAAATTTTTAGGGATTTTTCTACCTAATATTTCCTTATTTTCTAGCTAGGGTTTGAGAGGGAAAAGGATTCTTATGTAAAGACTTATGTACCCTTACTTGGAGCCCAAGGTTAAGGGTCTATTTAAGGGACCCTAGCCTCTTGTATGAGAAGAATTTTTGATGAATGAAAACCTTGAGTTCTTCTATTGAGTGGTGTGATACCCTGCTGTGTGCATAAAGGGGTTTGTGAGAGTTCTTCTTCCCGGTGTTTGCAATCATCTTCCTGCTGCCAACAAACCCTCCAGATCCCTGGACGCCCACTCCAAAAGAAGCCTTCCCTTGCTGTTTTTACTTTGTTTTCTTGTTCCTTTGTGAGCTTTCTAACCCCTGACAGGTCGTTTGCAGGTCCCTGAGTTCCTACGAATCCAACGACTCCAGCCAAGCCTCAATCGGATCACCGAGCAGAAAGCCGGGTATCCGCGGGTCTTTGGCTCGGTTTTCCAGGCCGCATCCATCGAGGAACGAGAGACCCCTTCGCTGTGATCTTCACAGACATTGTCAGGTACGCCCCTCTATCTCCAGTAGTTTTATTGTAGGAGAACTTGCCCTAACCGAGGCTTCTCAGCCCCGGCGGTCCTTCTTTGCTACTTTTCTAGGTCCTAATCTGCATGCTGATCTTCAAAAATTCATACAAAATTCCCTACAAATAATTTTGATCTGAAATTTGGAAATTAATCACCTAACTCAACATGTAAAACATACAAAAAAAATTGCATGCATATTAGTTCCCCATCAGGTTTCCATCGGCTATCCATGGATGGAAGTCTCGATACTTCTTCATAGACAACTTAGAATCCTGGGACTTTGAACCAATGTGGAGGGAGCCAAGGCCGATGGCTGTGGATGGGAGGAGAGTGTTGAGGGCCGACGAGGCCGATTTCAATAAGATGGATGAGGACGACCCAACATTTGTGCATGACTTGCTCGTAGAGGAAAACCTCTACCTGGCTGGGATCAGCCAGCAGCGAGGTTTAGGTAGGGTAGCAGCCACTGTCATAGGTCTTCATGTCTTTCATCGGCTTTATTTCCTTGTTGCTGACTCTGACTTTGCTTTGTGACAGGTTACAAGATGAAGCCCGACCGAGTAACAATCATAGCATGGGCGGCCAAGAAAAGGGACGGTCGGATCACTGAGCCGATGTCCGAGAGGCCGAAGAAGCAACAGACAGAGGACCCGACTACCACCATCGTCTCCGTGGAATCCAACGATCATGTGCCTTTGTTAGAGCGCCAGGTGGTGAGGGTGCCGGAGCGCTCATCTTCAGTCGGGGGTCGGCCACCCGGACAGGAGAGGACCCATCGGGGCTGACCGACACAGAGACAGCCCTGACCTTGCTGCTCATTGACCTAATTAAGGAGATTCCCTCGATGGCCAGAGGGAAAAAGGTAGCCGAAAGAGGGACAGCTTACAGGGGGGAAGCCGGCCAAAGCAGCAGCGAGGTACCCCAGTGCTGGCGCGCTCTCAACAACCCTGAGCGGGCCAAAGACCTGCTCAAGAGGATCATCACGGATGTTGACTTGAAGCAATTAGATTATTATTAGCATTTGCTTGTTTTATGAATTTTAAATTATTTCAAATGGATGTTAAGAGTATTTTTCTAAATGGTTTTATAACAGAAAAAGTTTTTATTGAACAACCACCTGGATTTGAAAATCATGCACATCCTGATCATGTTTTTAAATTGCATAAAGTACTTTATGGATTAAAGCAAGCACCTCGAGCCTGGTATGAAAGACTCAGCAAATTTTTAATTAAAAATAAATTTTCTAGAGCTCATGTTGATAAAACATTATTTTTGAAAAAAAAAGATAATGATTTATTAGTAGTACAAATATATGTTGATGATATCATTTTTGGTGCTACTAATAAAATTCTTTGTCAAGAGTTTGCTAAGCTAATGCAGGGTGAGTTTGAGATGAGCATGATAGGAGAACTCAATTTCTTTCTCGGACTCCAGATTAAGCAAACTAAAGATGGAATCTTCATCAACCATGCTAAGTACACAAGAGAAATCATAAAGAAGTTTAGGATGGAGACTACTAAAGCAATAGGTATGCCTATGAGCCCCTCTTGTAGACTTGATAATGATGAGCATGGTAAATCAGTAAATCAAAAGTTATATAGAGGTATGATTGGCTCTTTACTATACTTAATTGCTAGTATACCAGATATAATGTTCAGTGTATGCATGTGTGCTAGATATCAATCTGAATATAAAAAATCACATCTATTGGTTGTTAAGCGCATTATTAGATATCTATCTGGTATAATTGATATTAGTCCATGGAATTCTAGAAATTCATCTGCGAATTAATTGGATATTCTGATGCTGATTTTGTTGGTTGTAAATTGGATAGAAAGAGTACTAGTGGTACTTGCCAATTTCTTGAAGTTAACTTAATCTCCTGGTTTAGCAAGAAACAAACTTTAGTTCACTATCCAAAACTAAGGCTGAGTATATTGCAGTAGAAAGTTATTGTACTCAAATCTTGTGAATTAAGTAATAACTTGTAGATTTTGGAATCAAGTTAACTAGTACACCTATAAAGTGTGATAATACCAGTGCTATTTGCTTGACTAAAAATTCTGTTCAACATTCTAGGAGTAAATATATTGAAATTAGACATCATTTTATTAGAGATCATGTTGAAATTAATGATGTTGTGCTTGAATTTATTAGTATTGAATTTCAATTAGCTGATATTTTAACTAAACCTCTTCTGGAAGATCGATTTTGTATGATTAGAAGAGTGCTCGGGATAATCAATCCTTTTGATTAAAATTTTCCTATTTTTGACTCAAAAAGGATCAATTTGACATCAGTTATACTCAATCATTGTTAATTTTACTGAATTTTATTGAATTATCTGTGATTTTGATCAAACCTTCAATCTCTTATTTTTTGATTTTTAAGTTGATGTGTCGACATATGGATATATCGACACTTGAATGTATCGACACATTCGTGAGTCGACACATAAACAACGGCAGACCATGAATAAGGGCATATCGAAAGGTTTTTTCCTCATTTTGTCTTCCCTCTCGAGCCGACACATAACCTAAGGTACTCCTCACTCCTTTCCTCCAATTCGATCTTTAAACTTCATTGATTCTTCGTTTGGAGCACTTTCTTGTTTGGGTTTTGTGACATTTCGGCTTCCATTTGCATTTTTAGCCCTAGAAACCCTAGGTTTTCACCCAAAACTTGTCCAAATTCTTATTCTAAGCAATGGAACCCCGAAAGTAAGTAGTCCGTCACCCTCGTCAGTCCAATCAGGAGGAAGAATGAAGAACAAAGGCCAGACATGAGGCTAGAGCTCCTGATATGCCTGTACGACCTCTTTTTGTAGCTTCTAGCCGGATGAGCTCGAAGACCATCGTCGGGGGACGACGAGTAGACTTCAGTTTCGTCGACCAGCAGCACTTCAGGATCAGATAGTGGATTTGAGAGGCTGGTTTGACATCATTTTGTTCACTGAGCGAGAGATATTATCCTGGGCTTATTCAAGAGTTTTATGGATCACTCGCTCGTGGGTCTGATGGTTGGATGACTCAGGTGAGAGGCCGGGATATTCCAGTTACCTTAGAGACCTTGAGCAGAGTTTGCCATATTCTGATGACTGGATTAGTGGTGGACAGCCTGATGGATCGAGTGAGTGGTCTCCAGTATATTTTCAAGTTTGATATATTGCCTGAGGGAGCCACCGTACCCGCATCCTACCTGTCAGCAGAGATGAGATTATTGCACCATATTGTCGCCAAGATCCTTCTATCGAAGACTGGATGCTTCGATTATATCACTGAGTGGGAGTTGCTGGTGATGGTCTCATTAGTTCAGCGCACACCCGTCTGCCTTCCAGTGCTCATGGTTCACCAGATGACAGAGGCGTCGACGAGTCAGCGACTCTGCCTACCCTATAAGATGAAGTTGACTTTACTTTTTAGGGAGTATGGTGTCAGCTTTAAGGATGATCCCTTCTGCATGCTACTTCATACTGATGTGTATGACATCAGGTCATTACATAGGATGGGTTATTATATGTTCTGAGGCCAGTGGAGATGGAGAGTATTTGGTCAAGCCGACGACAGAGTTGATGATGATGATGCTGTAGAGGAGGAGCGCATCCTCTCCAGCAAGGCAGGACCTATCGAGAGTCAGCTTGAGATAGCAGCACAGCCAGAGGTTGCATCTCAGTCTGATCCTACTACTTCAGCATAGCCTCAGTCAGTTCAAATGGAGACTCCGGGAGTTTCAGACAGTTTATTGGATAGAGTCAAATGCATTGAGATAGATATTTTGATCATTAGACAGCATCTTGACTGCTCCATAGCTGAGACCAGAGAGAGCCACAGTGGATTGAATGATGGCATCTCAGCTATTTTGACAATTCTGTCTAGACCTTCAGTGAGTACTCCAGCTTCTGATACTGCTCTGCATGCTCCAACACCAGTTGTTGATGGTGACAGTGATGTTGATGGAGATGATGAGAAGACTGACTCTGATGGATTCGACTTCCCATATCTGATTTCACAGCCAGTGGCAGAGGTTTAGGCAGACTTACCCAGGAGTCCTACTCATGACCCTTCTAGTTCACCTACCCAGACTCCAGTCCCATCTTCTCCTCCTTCCATATCAGATGATCATGTTCCGATTCCTATTCTTCCACCAGTTATTGATTCTCCTGTTGTTCATTCACCTATTATTGATTCACCAGTTATTGATTCACCCATGATTGACACTCCTGTCATTGATTCGCCAATTACAGACTTACCCATTCATCCTTTAGCTGATACATCAATCCTTGATACACCATCGTATCATCAGTTGATACGTTTATTTTTAATATACTATCTATTGATACTCCTACTATTCACACATCCTCACTTATCCAAGAGCTTGGATTTTACGTACCTAGCTTTTAGTATCTTGACTTTGGTCCCTCTGATCGTATGCCACTTCCGACAGTCATAGAGATTGTTGAAACGATCTGTTCTATTCCTGCGAAGGACATTGCTTCCACTTCTACTCTAGCCAGAGGTCGGATGTATGCTCAACATAGAGGATGTGGTCATCGTACCCCTCCACGATCGACCAGGACCCGACTCTGAGATCTCAGATTGATGTGGCCTCGAGCTCGATCTTCTATTGATACATGACTGATTGAGATCGGATTGTCTTCTGATGATAATGATGAGGACGAGGATTAGGATATCTATGTATTTTTAGATAGTTTACTTTTGTGCATCTTTTGTATGTTTCACTATTATACAAATTCTAATCTTAAATGAAATACTATGTTGTTCTTCATGTTTATGCCCTCGATGAAAATGAATGAAATATCTTAAATTGTTCTTAGTACTTCATTGTCTTCATTTGTGAATGAATGAATGAATTGCCTATTTGTCTTCCTACCTTTTTAATGATAACAAAAAGGGGGAGTAATAAGACTAAAGTATAAATGTGATATATATTTATGATGTGCAAGGGGTAAATAAGAGTATTTGCAAATTTGCAAATTATTTTGAAAACTTGAATTGAAAATTGTTTACAAATTCTTTAAGAAAGGGGGAGCTATACTTTGTTTTCATTGAAAATCCTTTTTAAAGTGAATTTGATCTTAAAACCCCTCTTTAAGTGTTTGAAAAGATATTTACAAACTCTTTTATGGATCATCAATTCATGGGGAGCCTTGTTTATTGTTGAATTTTCTTGTAGAGTATCACAATACATGTGTGTATGTCTCTTATATATTCCAAATCTCTGATACTCTCAATCATTATAACTTGCTCTGATGTTCTTAATCAGTATATCACTCTTGTTTTGGTATATCATATCAATATTGAAAATTACCTTGATACACCTGTTACATTTAGTTTTATGCACCTTAATGAATTCTTTTAAAAGCTTTTTATGCAATTTATACTTAAGGATTTTGTCATCATCAAAAAGGGGAAGATTGTTGACTCCGTTATTGATTTTGATGATAAGCAAAATGGTTAAGTATAAGTTGAGTACTAATGATTTCCTTGAGATGTGTTCTTATAAAAAAAGGTGCTCGCAAATTTGAAGAAGTTGATTTGATTGAAGAAGCCAAGTTTAGATGAAAAGATCTGCTCAAAGAGGACTTGGACAGTCAAAGTTTGCTTGAATGATTAAAAAAGTGAAGTATAAATTTGATTCAGCACAAGTTCAGACATTTTTATGAAGATTTCAGTGAGGTGTCGACTCAAAGTGTCGATACATGATACCAAGTATCGACACATGGAAGTGAAGTGTCGACTCAAGCCGGTACACAAAAAATATTTCAGATAGCATGGCTGAAGTGTCAACACATAGACCTGAAGTGTCGACTCAAAGTGTCAACACATGGATCAGCTCATCTCTTGAGATTTTCAAGCCACAGAACTTACTGAAATTAAAGAACTGCAGAAGTGTCGACACATGGAAGCAATGTGTCGACTCACTTGAGGAAGTGTCGACACATTTGAGATTTTCAGAAGACCATATTGAAGATATTTGAACTGGGTGTTGACTCAAGAAGTTCAAGTGTCGACACATAGCCTGAAGTGTCGACGCACAACCTGAAGTGTTGACACATGGAGTTCTGGGAACAGTAACAGCTAGTTTTTCAAATGCAGAACTCGACCCTTTTGCCCTCCAACAGCTAGTTTTTCAAGTTTAACAGCTATAAACCAGATTTGAAGCCTTGGTAAGGTATATATATGCTCCAAATCAAATAAAATATATACAATTGATAACAATAAAATAGAAGCATCCAAGAGAGAAGAAAAGAGAGCATTCACTCATATTCTTTAAAGAGTCAACCACTCTCAAGCAAAAGCAAGCCTCTAAGCATTCAAGAGCCTTCAAGAGCATTGAAGATCATCCATTCTTGAGCAATCAAAGATGCTTCAACAAGTTCAAAGCACCACAATATCGAGCTTCAAAGAGATACCCACTTTTTATTAGAAAGCTTTTATTGTCTCTCTACTTCAAACTTTCATTTGTTGTAAGGGTTCTTGGTTAGCCTATTACAAAACCAAGGAAGGTTACTGGTGGGCCTTTGAAAACCAATTAGGTTTTTGGTTAGCCTGGAAAACCAAGGGAGGTTGATGGTTAGCCCGTAACCATTCAGGTTCTTGGTTAGCCCATAAAACCAAAGAAGATTTTGACTTGTGAGCCTTATGAAAATAAGTTGGGTTTTGATTAGTGAGCCCGAAAAACTAATCGGCTATAATCGGTTGAGATTATAGTGAATTTCTAAGGGAATCTTGAGGAGTGGATGTGGGTGCATTGGATAGCACCGAACCAGTATACTTCTTTATCTTTGTGGTTGATTGTTCTCTCTACTTGTTCTTTCATTTATTGCTCTTTAATACTGTTGCACTTTTACTTAAGAGCATTATATTTAAATTCATAGTACCTTGATTAATTATTGGATTGGATTGCATAGTATTGCATTGCATCAAGTAATAATTTTTTAGAGACCCAATTCACCCCCCTCTTGGGTTGCTTACTGGGCAACAAGTGGTATCAGAGCCCTATTCTCAGTGTATAGGCTTTATCATGTTGAGTAAAGATCTATGGCAGCCCCTATTGGTACTAGCATAATTGAGGGTCAAGCATCAAATAGACCTCCATTTTTCAATGGATTAAATTATACATATTGGAAAACTAGGATGATAATTTATATGCATTATATTGATTATAATTTATGGAGAATTGTAGATAAAGGTCCTCATATTCCTTCAATTGTGGTTAATGGTGTTTCCATCCCAAAGCTCGAAGAGGATTAGGAAGAAAATGACATTAAGCAATCCGAGATCAATACCAAGGCAATGAATCTCCTTTATTGTTAGATCCTAGTGAATTCAATAGGATATCTACATGTACTTCAGCTAAAGAAATATATGACACACTTAAAATTATCCATGAGGGTACCGATCAAGTGAAGAATACTAAAGTGAACATGTTAGTGCATACTTATGAAATGTTCCGAATGGAACCTAATGAGTCAATCATAGACATGTACACTAAATTTACAAATATTATAAATGGAATGAGAAGTCTAGGAAAGGTAATGTCTAACACTGATCTTGTGAATAAAATCCTCAGGTCACTTCCAACATCGTGGGATCCGAAGGTGACCGCAATCCAAGAAGCAAAGGATGTTGATAAGCTATCTCTAGAGCAGTTGGTTGGATTGCTCATGATTTATGAGCTGAATTTGAAGCAAAAGTCAATGGACATGGATAAAAAGAAAAAGGAGATTGCTTTCAAATCAAACATACAAGAAGAATCCTCAATCGATGAGTCCGAAGAAGAAGATGAAGATGAAGGTGAAGAAGCCCTCCTTGTTAGGAAATTCAGAAGATTCATGAAGAGGAGGAAGTTCCCTTATAAGAAGAAATTTCAATAAAATGAAAAGGAAAAGAGAAAGAGAAAGAAAAAGAAAAGGAGAAGAAAATACCTACATGCTTCGAGTGCAAGAAGCCGGGTCACTACAAGTTCGATTGTCCTCTTCTGAAGAAATTAAGAAAGAAGTTAAGGAAGAAAGCAATGATGGCCACTTGGAGTGATAGTGAAGACTCCAGTTCTGAAGAAGAGTAATCTGAAGTTGCAAATCTTTATCTTATGGCACATCAAGAGCAAGATGAGGTAATATCCGATACTGAATTAGATTTTACTTTTGATGAGTTAAGGAATGCTTTTGATGAATTTGTTGGGAATTGTGTCTCAAAGCCAATCGCCTGGGTTGTAGGCGGTTGAGCTCAGTATTGTACTCTTTCTTTGAATTAATAAAATATATTTTTTGGCAGCTCATCACATTTTATATTTCCCTGAAATGAACTCTTTCCATGTGATGAAGTCCTTAGGACTACACTGACTTCGATATAGAGAGGATGTCAAGTGGTCCTTAAACCCTGTTCATAACCAAAGGATATATTATACTGGACTGCAATATATCAAGTATAGGTTGTTGTAGTTCACATCGTTTGGTTGTCCTCTTGACCAAATGAGTGTGGTGACACTGATGTGATCTGCAAGTGGGATATGTGATATCTTATTGAACGTGACTCCGTGCAGCCCCTTTTCTGCCAAAGGGATACTCACAATTGGATATGGGTATATGTGTCCCTCTGACCTGAGGTCATCACGGTAGCTTGCAAGCAACTCCCTGTGCTTTGGTGCTGGACTACCCGGATTTTTAATCCAGTGATGGAAGGTTTCTGGGTACATGCAAGTACTTGTGGAGCAGTGATGGACCAAGATGGAATTAACCTGTCCAAACAGTTTGGATATTCGTCTTGCAGTATCTCAATTTAGCAAATCCTCGGCCGGGGTAGTCCTAGTGAAGAGTCATTGGGCTTGCGAGGTTGAGACACGTAGTGGGCTGACTCTGTCTGGGTTGGCAGCCCAATCTTAGTCGTCCTGAGCATTAGAGGTCAAAGGGATGAATTATATGGTAACCATATGCCAGAGGTTCGATAGTTTGCTCCCGCATCTTCGACCTATCCGGATGCCAGGATCCATTACTAGATGGTTTCCTGTGCTGGTACTAGAATTGTTCTAGTGCTACTGTTTAGGTTCGAACCTATGAGGTCACTCGCCACAGAGGATTACTTGGTGTGGACACCAGAAGCTGAAAGAAACTTCACTCCAACAAGGTTAGCCTTATCCCAATTTGGATCGAAGATAATTAGGTTACCTTGTATCCTTTAGTTCAAAAATATTTTATTTTCAAGAGTCATTTCCTTTTCAAGAGTCCTGTAATTAATTTTGAGTTTCAAATCAAGAGTGTTTATTGAGTCCTGTAATTACTTTTAAAATTTCATTTCTTGTAAGTCCATTTCAAGTTTTAAAGTCTAGGTCAGTCAAGTCAGTTCAGTTGAGTTAAGTCTAATTCAATTGAGTTAAGTCTAATCAAGTCTTAAAGCCATGAAAGCCAGCAACAAGACTCAAATTCTAGACCCCAGAATTTGACCACATGAAGAAGAGAAGACACATCAACCAAGCAAGAGAAAAGGACCATCAACTAGGACCACTGGGCAACACATGTCATTCTTATCCAAGTAGAAGACCACCTCACCATGCCACGTCATCAGGTGCCACTTCACCAGCCACCTCATCACCCTTTGGGCGCCAACAAGGGAGATTCAAATTCAAGGAGGTTGGCCACATCCCTCCAAGTCCTCCACCAAATCCTCCAACCCCCCCCACATCCCTCCAAACTCTCCACCAAATCCTCCAACCCCCCTTGTAATCCTCCTCGATTTGGGGAGTTTTTAAATTTCAAAAGCTAGCTTTGTGAGGCTATTAAAAGCCTTGGACGCCCATTGTAAAAGGGATTGATTTTGATGAGATGAATGAAAAATGAAGTTGAAGTTGAAGTTGTAGTCTTATATTATTTCTTTGAGTGATTGTTCCTAAGCCCCCTTCCCCCCCACTCGAATCTACTTTCTTCTCCAAGCCATCCAACGCCAAGTTCAAGAAGGATACATTGGAGCCGGCCAAACCATCTCAGACTTCCTTCCTTGCTCATAAATTATTCCATCCCTTCCATATGCCTGCTTTCTTCTTCCTTAACTTTTGATCTTCATTGCAGGGTCCTTCGAAGTCTTTGAGTTGTGAACAAGGTTCCCCTTGACAATGAACCAACAAGCTGAAGCCCAAGCCCAGCGTTCTGATCTCTGTTATCCGAGTTCTCCAGTCCAGAGCATCGGTAGTTTCAAGGTTTGAAATCATTAGAAGGTTGGAAAGCTCAACAAGGCAAGTCCTCAATCATTAGCCCCTATTGTCTAGATCTTCTTCCTTCTTAGTTTTAGGATTGTGTCTAATCATGTAATAGTCCCTTTTCATGTAATCCTTAAGACTTATTATGATGAGTACAATGCTAGTGTAATTAGGTTTCATTGCTCTACAAACATGAATCAAATCACTAATCATATGCTTGCCGCATCAAATTGGTATCAGAGCATGGTAGAATAAGTTCCTGATTGCATAGCATTAAGTCCTTGAAGTACTTGGATCGGGGGCGTTACCAGGCCGTCCGGTCTTAGGAGAAAGTAGGGTTTAAACACCCTCTCTTCCCATTCCACGGGGATCTCCTAAGGCGTGTCGGGGTGCCATTGTGATTGACCCGTGAAAAAGAAAGCCAAAGGACTTCTTAGATTTCATTTGTGAATTTTGCATTGGGCACGTTCTGTTTTTCTGCTTGCTGTATTTTCTGTAGGCTGACTGTAATCCGCCTGCAACTCCAAAGGCAAGTCATTGATTTTTTATTGAAATATTTTTTTCTTGTTCCTTTTTAAGTCAGTTATCACCATATTAAATTTCATCATCAGAAAAAAATTATAAAAAAAATAAAAATTTCTGCAGTTCGACACTGTCATTAGGGTTATGTTCTGTCCTTTTTATTTATCTTCATTTGTAGGATCTGCTTAGATTATTATAGATTTTAGTTTTAAAATTACTTTCATCTACATTGAAACATATAAGTTAGAAATCCTTTGTGAATTTTTCAGAATTTTTGGACATTTTTTTCATCACGTTTTCCACACCACTTTCAAATTGCAACACACTTATGCAGCACCTTTGCATTTCATTCATCTCATGAGAAATCAAATTAAGGGCATCAATTTGACATAGGGTCAGGATTTCATCACCTGTCCCTAGCCCAAAAATCACCAACCAGCATATCGATCCCAGCCCATTAATTAAAATTGAGTAGAACGTTAATTGCCCTAGTGGGTTAGGGACACCAACAAATTGGGTTCAGGTTAGGGTCAAGTTAACTGTGTCAGCTAATTGGTGTGTGCTTACTGGCTTGGTGTCTAGGATTGGTACATCAGGGCTTGTGATTTGGTCCGCCTACCTGGCCAATCTCAGATTGGTGTCTAAGGTTGGCAATCAGGGACCTACACTCCCCTCCACCTACCTGGCTAAGTCCCATAAGTACTACTAGCTAGTTGGTTCACTTAATTAGACTTCTAATTTGTGCTCTAGGTCTAGGAAACCTTAGCTCGAACTTGAGTCCACTTGCATGCATGGAAACTAGATCAGGAGCCTCATATTCACCAGTCCAGACCCAGTCCAGTGTAGCCATGGACCCGAATCTTGAAACCACGCTGAGAGGCCTAAATGATCTAATGGCCCAATTGAACCAAATGCTGGCTAAACAATTTTCCTTAGACCAACCAACTCCTACTATCCCATTAGCTCATATGAATGATAGGAGTAAGAACCCTGAAGTACAAGTTGAGTTCATGAATACTCAAGACTTAGGGTATCCTCAAACTGAAGGGCTAGGGAAGGAAGAAGGCAAGTCTGAACCTAGTAAATATGTGTATGAGACTAACATAAGTTTAATAGATGAATATGAAGGGGAAGACTGTGAAGAGAACAACTTTAATACCTTACCTGAGGAAACCTTTGGTAAAGAAAAGATTATTGAGCCTAGTCCTGAAACATCAGAACAACCAAAATTTAGTGAGGACTTGGTTCCCGTAAGACAATGCCCTCAGGAAGAACCCAATACTTTAGCTTCGACACAAGAACTCCTTCAGGTACCTGAGAAGAACCCAATCATTATTTTAGAAGACTGTCCTGATGACCTTCAACTACCTAGAAGCATCCCGCCTGTAGATCAATATTCAAATCTTAAGGTCATCATGAGTAACCAAGGTCTGTTTCAAGATTCTCCTAAATTATCCCAAGTCTCGGATTCCTATTTCCTGCCTTTTCCTGAGTCTTATCATAATTTTAGAGCCATTAAGTTTCATTTTGATGAGATTACTAGGTTGCATGAGCCTTTAAAGCCTATTCCTTTTGCTACCTACTTTTGGAAAACCTTATGGCATTTGCTAGGAACCCATGATAAATTCTCATGTACATACCAGACCAGGGTCAAACCTAGAGAGTCATTAATCTGTTAGGTTTAGGCCCTAGAGAGTCCAATAAAATTCCTCTTAATAAAGATGCCTAGTTCAGTCTGCATTTCGTAAGTGCTTGTGTAAGTTTCTGAGTCTGCTGAGTCTTTTGCACAGCATGTCACAAATCTGCATAAAGAAATCAGTAATAAGATCAACCTGAGCAATGAAACTTATAAACACTTAGCTGACTCACATAAGAGGGCTAAAGAATTATGTGAAGGGGATTATGCGATGATTAGGCTCAATCCTGAATGGTTTCCCCATGGAACCATAAAGAAGCTGAATGCCCGCAGAGCGGGACCTTTTAAGATCTTAAAGAAAATAGGGCCTAATGCATATGTTTTGGAACTTCCACCTGATATGGGTATTAGTACAACCTTCAATGTTTCAGACCTAGTAGAATACAAGAACCACTACTAATACCTAGTGAGCCTTTTGAGACAGAAACTTTCATTGAGAGTGAACATATTTCCGAGTGTCCACCACCAACCTTACCTGAGCAGAGAGAGAGAATTGAGAGAATCCTGGATGACAAGATCATTACTACCAGGAATAAGGACTATCAGCGATACCTGGTTCAATGGCAAGGTCGACCTGAGTCCGACAACTCTTGGATTACTCGAGAGGACCTGCAAAGACTTAACCCAGACTTGTTCGAGCATTACCAGGGCAAAACTGAACCATACTCGACTGGGTCGAGTTTTGCCCACCCCAGGAGAATTGGTGTGGACACCAGAAGCTGAAAGAAACTTCACTCCAACAAGGTTAGCCTTATCCCAATTTGGATCGAAGATAATTAGGTTACCTTGTATCCTTTAGTTCAAAAATATTTTATTTTCAAGAGTCATTTCCTTTTCAAGAGTCCTGTAATTAATTTTGAGTTTCAAATCAAGAGTGTTTATTGAGTCCTGTAATTACTTTTAAAATTTCATTTCTTGTAAGTCCATTTCAAGTTTTAAAGTCTAGGTCAGTCAAGTCAGTTCAGTTGAGTTAAGTCTAATTCAATTGAGTTAAGTCTAATCAAGTCTTAAAGCCATGAAAGCCAGCAACAAGACTCAAATTCTAGACCCCAGAATTTGACCACATGAAGAAGAGAAGACACATCAACCAAGCAAGAGAAAAGGACCATCAACTAGGACCACTGGGCAACACATGTCATTCTTATCCAAGTAGAAGACCACCTCACCATGCCACGTCATCAGGTGCCACTTCACCAGCCACCTCATCACCCTTTGGGCGCCAACAAGGGAGATTCAAATTCAAGGAGGTTGGCCACATCCCTCCAAGTCCTCCACCAAATCCTCCAACCCCCCCACATCCCTCCAAACTCTCCACCAAATCCTCCAACCCCCCTTGTAATCCTCCTCGATTTGGGGAGTTTTTAAATTTCAAAAGCTAGCTTTGTGAGGCTATTAAAAGCCTTGGACGCCCATTGTAAAAGGGATTGATTTTGATGAGATGAATGAAAAATGAAGTTGAAGTTGAAGTTGTAGTCTTATATTATTTCTTTGAGTGATTGTTCCTAAGCCCCCTTCCCCCCCACTCGAATCTACTTTCTTCTCCAAGCCATCCAACGCCAAGTTCAAGAAGGATACATTGGAGCCGGCCAAACCATCTCAGACTTCCTTCCTTGCTCATAAATTATTCCATCCCTTCCATATGCCTGCTTTCTTCTTCCTTAACTTTTGATCTTCATTGCAGGGTCCTTCGAAGTCTTTGAGTTGTGAACAAGGTTCCCCTTGACAATGAACCAACAAGCTGAAGCCCAAGCCCAGCGTTCTGATCTCTGTTATCCGAGTTCTCCAGTCCAGAGCATCGGTAGTTTCAAGGTTTGAAATCATTAGAAGGTTGGAAAGCTCAACAAGGCAAGTCCTCAATCATTAGCCCCTATTGTCTAGATCTTCTTCCTTCTTAGTTTTAGGATTGTGTCTAATCATGTAATAGTCCCTTTTCATGTAATCCTTAAGACTTATTATGATGAGTACAATGCTAGTGTAATTAGGTTTCATTGCTCTACAAACATGAATCAAATCACTAATCATATGCTTGCCGCATCATTACTCTCTGATCCGGATACCGATTACGATTAGGAATCATCTCGATTTTATGGTCACGGTATTTATTTTTTAGCACTCTTTTCCCCATCTTGCCCTTGTCTGTGTCAACCAAAAATTGTTCCGGGCTGACCAGGACTGCGCCAGTTTTTTTTGAATCAATTTTTGAACTGATTCAGAGTTCGTTTCGGCCTCCAATTGGTTGTGAACCAATTGAACCAATTTTTTGGGCTCGGACCGGTTCAAATAGATTGAACCACCGTTGGTTTTTAATAGGATTGAACCTTTTTTTTGCTTGAACCGGTTTTGAACCAGCGTTTTATTTCACCGCGTAAATGGTTTCGTTTACACGTTGCTTGAAGAAACGAAGAGACCAATTGAAGACCAAGCGTCCCACCGGTTGAAGGCCAATGGGCGCCTTTTCTCCTCCCTCTACCCGTTTTCTTTACTCTCCTTTTACTGCCTGGTTTAATGGGTGTAATGCAGCCGAGACCTCTTCATTTCCCAGCCATTTCCTCTTCCTCATTGTTGCCTTATTTAAACCCCAGCTAGACCCCTGTTTCAAGGGCGGGTTCTTTCACCGTGAGAAGAGAAAGAACACCCCAAGTGTTCTTCCGTTTGAGAGGCTTTGAGGCTTGATCTATTCTCCCATTTAGAGTTCACTTGAAGCTGGGTTTTGGGGTGTGTGAGAGAGAGGAACAAGGGCTAATTCCTTCTTCTATATTGTGCTCAAACCTGCACTACAGCAAAGGAGTATTGCTGCAGTCCACTGTGACCATGTATCATCTTCCAGCGGCTAGCACCGCATGTGGAGAGGGATCGGAGAGCCCCCGGTGAGTCTCCCCTCTAGAGGGAGTATACTTCTACTCCTGGGAGCAAACCATGTGAGCCGGGATCGCTCCAGCTGCTCCAAAACAAAGGCCAAAGCCTGTTGCCCAATTCTGCTGCAGAAAATCTGGCAACAGACTTTGGTAGATTTTTATAATTTTTGGCTAAAATTTTCTTGCAGCTTTCAATTAGAGATCGAAGACCTCTTGTCCAAGTTGCTGCTACTGAAATTTGGGAGCAAACGGAGGTCCGGAAGGTGGTGTTCCGATGCCGTTTTTCAAGCCAAAAACAGAGTTTGTTTTCAGCCCAAGGAAGAAGAAGGCTAGAATAGTTTTATTCCAGCTATTCCAGCCTATTCCAGCTTTATCCCAGAGTTATTCCAGCCGGAATAAGATATGGCAAAATTGTTTTTTAATCATGCATGAATAGAATTTTTAATTCAAATATTTTGTAAATATTTTATATCATCATACATGCCTATTTGCAACTAGAATTAGATTAGTTTTTGGGCAGAGCAGATTTTCGCTGCGCGGATTTTTAAAAAAGTTTTTAAAATTTATTCTGCTCCCGCAGCTGTTTGCATGCCTAGTGTAGGATCATGTCAAACCACCTGCATCGTTCTCTTTCAGAATTAGTTCATGATTATAAATTAATTCTATCTGAAAATAAGAAATTGAAAAAGTATGCAAATAGTTTTTCTAATGAAAATAATTCTTTGTTAAATGAAGTTAGTGAGTTAAAAACTAAACTAGATGTTTTACAAAAGAAAAACAATGCTTTAACAATAGAAAATGAAGTTTTGAAAAGACCCAAAACTGTTATTTCAAATGGTGATCTTTTAAAGAAAAATAAAGATTTAGTATTGGAAAATGAAAAGTACAAAAATGAACTTGAAAAAATCAAACATTTTGTTGAAAAGTTTACCTATAGTTCAGAAAAATTAAACCTACTTTTGAATAGTCAAAGAGCCATTTTCAATAAAGCAGGATTAGGCTATAGACCTCAAAAATAATAAAAGTATTTTAAAAACTTTTTTATTCCTGCATCTTCTAGCATAACATATTTTTCTTGTAAGAAGCAAGGTCATAAATCTTTTCAATGCAATTTAAGAAAAATTAATTCTTTTGGTAAAGTGTGGGTTCCAAAAGGAACCATTTTAAGTGCTAACCCTAAAGGATCCAAGTTGGCTTGGATACCTAAAAAACAAAGCTTGATTTTATTGCAGGTAGGTCTTGCAACCAAGGAGAACAAAAGACTTTGGTATCTTGATAGTAGTTGCTCAAGGCACATGATGGGAGATGTGAAGCAATTCACTTCTCTTGAAGTAATGAATGGAGGGAGTGTGACCTTCGGGGATAATGGTAAAAGAAAAATTATTGGTATAGGTAAAGTTCACATAACTCCTTCTAGTTGTATTAGTAATATACTGTTAGTTGATAATTTAAAACATAATCTTTTAAGCATTAGTCAGTTTTGTGATAAAGGTTTTCAAGTCATTTTTAAATCGTCTTATTGCATGATTGCTAGTCCGGATATAAATGGAGTGCAATTCATTAGAAAAGGCATGGTAATGTTTATTTGATAGATTTAGATGATCTATCTTTGCCTAATGGAGAATGCCTTGTTGCAATGAATTCTACTAAAGATGAGACTAGTTGGCTTTGGCATAGAAGATTAGGGCATGCTAGCATGTATCTATTTTCAAAACTTTGCAAAAAGAATTTAGTTAGAGATTTACCTGAACTTTATTTTGAAAAAGATAGAGTTTGCCAAGCATGTCAATGTGGAAAACAAGTTAAAACATCTTTCAAACCAAAAGGCTTTGTAACTACTAATAGGCCACTATAACTACTTCATATGGTCTCTTTGGACCAACTAGAACATCAAGTCTAGGACGCAAGATATATAGATTAGTCATAGCAGATGATTTTTCGAGATTTACATGGATTTTCTTTCTAGTAAATAAAGATGAATCATTTTCTGCATTTATAAAGTTTTATCGAAAAGTTTTAAATGAAAAAGGTGTTTCAGTTGTTTGCATTCGCAGTGATCATGGAACTGAATTTGAAAATCAGGATTTCAAAAACTTTTGTAATGAAAAAGGAATTGAACACAACTTTTCTACACCTAGGACACCTCAGCAGAATGGGGTAGTAGAAAGAAAAAATCATACTTTAGAAGAAATGGCATGCACTATGCTTTGTGAAAATGATTTACCGAGATATATTTAGGCTGAAGCTATTAATACTGCATGTTACATTTTGAATCGAGTTGTAATCCACCCTATTTTGAAGAAAACTCCTTACGAACTTTGGAATCAAAGAAAACCAACTTTAAAGTATTTTCGAGTTTTTGGTTGCAAATGTTTTATTTTAAATAATGTAAAAAATAATCTTGAAAAATTTGATACCAAGTCTGATGAAGGTATCTTTTTAGGATACTCCACATCAAGCAGGGCATACAGAGTGTTTAACAAAAGAACTTTGGTTATAGAAGAGTCAGTACATGTTGTTATTGAAGAATCTACTAACAAATCCTCCAGAAAAGATGATACTTTTGATGAATGTACAGGTGCTGACAAGCTTCAAAAGTTGACAGTGAATGATTAACCTCCTCAGCCAAGTGAAGAAGATCAAGATAAAAGTGAGAAAGGTGAAGACACTCCAAAGCACTAAGATCTATCTAAGGAGTGGAGTTATGCTCATGGACATCCTAAGGAATTAATCCTAGGTGATCCATCTAAAGGGATAAGAACTTGAGCCTCAATTAGAAATGAATGTGATTATATAGCTTTTGTATCACAAGTAGAGCCTAAATGTTTTGAAGAAGCTGAAAAAGATCCTAACTGGATTAATGCCATGCAAGATGAACTAATTCAGTTTGATAGAAATAATATTTGGACATTAATAGAAAGACCATCTAATGTCTCTATTATTGGCACTAAATGGGTATTTAGGAATAAATTAGATGAAAATAAAATTGTTGTTAGAAATATAGCTAGGCTAGTTGCTAAAGGCTGTAATCAGGAGGAAGGGATTGATTTTTATGAAACTTTTGCTCCTGTTGCTAGACTTGAAGCAATTAGATTATTATTAGCATTTGCTTGTTTTATGAATTTTAAATTATTTCAAATTGATGTTAAGAGTGATTTTTTAAATGATTTTATAATAGAAAAAGTTTTTGTTGAACAATTACCTGGATTTGAAAATCACGCACATCCTGATCATGTTTTTAAATTGCACAAAGCACTTTATGGATTAAAGCAAGCACCTCGAGCCTGGTATGAAAGACTCAGTAAATTTTTAATTGAAAATAAATTTTTTAGAGGCCATGTTGATAAAACATTATTTTTGAAAAAGAAAGATGATGATTTATTAGTAGTACAAATATATGTTGATGATATCATTTTCGATGCTACTAATAAATTTTTTTGTCAAGAGTTTGCTAAGCTAATGCAGGGTGAGTTCGTGATGAGCATGATGAGAGAACTCAATTTCTTTCTCGGACTCCAGATTAAGCAAACTAAAGATGGAATCTTCATCAACCAAGCTAAGTACACAAGAGAAATCATAAAAAAGTTTGGGATGGAGACTACTAAAGCAATAGATACGCCTATGAGCCCCTCTTGCAGACTTGATAAGGATGAGCATGGTAAATTAGTAGATCAAAAGTTATACAGATATATGATTGGCTCTTTACTGTACTTAACTGCTAGTAGACCATATATAATGTTCAGTGTATGCATGTGTGCTAGATATCAGTCTGAACCTAAAAAATCACATCTATTGGTTGTTAAGCTCATTATTAGATATCTATCTGGTATAATTGATATTGGTTTATGGTATTCTAGAAATTCATTTGCTGAATTAATTGAATATTATGATGCTGATTATGCTGGTTGTAAATTGGATAGAAAGAGTACTAGTGGTACTTGCCAATTTCTTGGAGTTAATTTAATCTCCTGGTTTAGCAAAAAACAAACTTCAGTTGCACTATCCACAGCTGAGGCTAAGTATATTGCAACAAGAAGTTGTTGTGCTCAAATATTGTGGATTAAACAACAACTTGAAGATTTTGGAATCAAGTTAACTAGTACACTTATAAAGTGTGATAATACTAGTGCTATTTGCTTGACTAAAAATCCTGTTTAACATTCTAGGAGTAAAAATATTGAAATTAGATATCATTTTATTAGAGATCATGTTGAAAATAATGATGTTGTGCTTGAATTTATTAGTACTGAATTTTAATTAGCTGATATTTTGACTAAACCTCTTCTGAAAAATTGGTTTTATATGATTAGAAGAGAGCTCAGGATCATCAATCCTTTTGATTAAAATTTTCTTATTTTTGACTCAAAAAGGATCAATTTGACATCAGTTATACTTAATCATTATTAATTTTACTAAATTTCATTAAATTATCTATGATTTTGATCAAACCTTCAACCTCTTATTTTTTGATTTTTAAGTCGATGTGTCAACACATGGATGTGTCGACATTTGAATGTGTCGATACATTCGTGAGTCGACACATGAACGGCAGCAGACCGTGAATAAGGGCATTCCGAAAGGTTTTTTCCTCATTTTGTCTTCCCTCTCGAGTTGACACATATCCTAAGGTACTCCTCGCTCCTCCTTCCCTCCAATTTGAGCTTTAAACTCCATTGATTCTTCGTTTGGAGCACTTTCTTGTTTGGATTTTGCGACATTTCGGCTTCCATTTGCATTTTGAGCCCTAGAAACCCTAGGTTTTCATCCAAAACTTGTCCAAATTCTTATTCTAAGCAATGGAACCCCGAAAGCAAGTAGTCCATCGCCCTCGTCAGTCCAATCAAGAGGAAGAACAAAGAACAAAGGCCAGACACGAGGCTAGAGCTCCTGATCCGCTTGCACGACCTCTTTTTATAGCTTCTAGCTGGATGAGCTCGATGACCATCGTCTGGGGATGACGAGTAGACTTCAGTTTCGTCGACTAGTAGCACTTCAGGATCAGGTAGTAGATTCGAGAGACTGGTTTGATATCTTTTTGTTCACTGAGCGAGAGATATTACCCCGGGCTTATTCAAGAGTTTTATGGATCACTCGCCCGTGGGTCTGATGGTTGGATGACTCAGGTGAGAGGCCGGGATATTCCAGTTATCTCAGAGACCTTGAGCAGAGTTTGGGACATTCCGATGACTAGATCAGTGGTGGACAGCCTGATGGATCGAGTGAGTGGTCTCCAGTGCATTTTCGAGTCTAATATATTGCCTAAGGGAGCCACCGTACCCGCATCCCGCTTGTCAGCAAAGATGAAATTATTGCACCATATTGTCGCCCAGATCCTTCTATCACAGATCGGATGCTTCGATTACATCACTGAGCGGGAGTTGCTAGTGATGGTCTCATTAGTTCAGCGCATAACCGTCTGCCTTCCAGTGCTCATGGTTCACCAGATGACGGAGGTGTCGACAAGTCAACGACTCTGCCTGCCCTATGGGATGGGGTTGACTTTACTGTTAAGGGAGTATGGTGTTAGCTTTGAGGATGAGCCCTTTCGCATGCTACTTCATACTAATGTGTATGACATCAGGTCATTACACAGGATGGGTTATCATCTGTTCCGAGGCCAGTGGAGACGGAGAGTATCTGGTCAGGCCGACGATAGAGTTGACAATGATGATGCTGCAGAGGAGGAGCGCATCCTCTCCGGCGAGGCAGGACCTATCGAGAGTCAGCCTGAGACAACAGCACAGCCAGAGGTTGCATCTCAGTCTGATCCTACTACTTCAGCATAGCCTCAGCCAGTTCAGATGGAGACTCCGAGAGTTTTAGACAGTTTATTGGATAGAGTCAGACACATTGAGATAGATATTTTGATTATTAGATAGCATCTTGACTACTTCATAGCTGAGACCAGAGAGAGCCACAGTGGACTAAGTGATAGCATCTCAGCTATTTTGATCGTTCTGTCCAGACCTTCAGTAAGTACTCCAGCTTCTGATACTACTCCGCCTGCTCCAGCACTAGTTATTGATGGTGCCAGAGATGTTGATGGAGATGATGAGGAGACTGACTCTGATGGATTCAACTTCCCAGATTTGATTTCAGAGATAGTGGTAGAGGTGACGGCAGACTTGCCCAGGAGTCCTACTCATGACCCTTCTAGTTCACCACCCATACTCCAATCCCATCTTCTCTTCCTTTCAGATTAGATAATCATGTTCCGATTCCTATTTTTTCACTAGTTATTGATTCTCCTATTGTTCATTCACCTGTTATTGATTCACCCATGATTGACACTCCTATCATTGATTCGCCGATTACAGACTTACCCCTTCATCCTTCAGCTAATACATCTATTCTTGAAACACCTATCGTATCATCAGCTGATATGCCTATTTTTGATACATCATCTATTGATACTCCTACTATTCAGACATCCTCACTTATCCGAGAGCTTGGATTTTACACACCTGGCTTTCAGTATCTTGACTATGGTCCCTCCTTTGATCGTACGCCACTTCTGACAGTCGTAGAGACTGTTGACCCGATCTGTTCTATTCATGCGGAGGACATTGCTTCCACTTCTGCTCCAGCCAGAGGTCGGACGTATGCTCGACGTAGAGGACGTGGTCGTCGTACCCCTCCACGACCAACCAGGACCCGACTCTGAGATCTCAGATTGATGTGGCCTTGAGCTCGATCTTCTACTGATACAGGACCGATTGAGATCGGATCGTCTTCTGATGATAATGATGAGGATGAGGATTAGAATATCTTTGTATTTGTAGATAGTTTACTTTTATGCATCTTTTGTATGTTTCACTGTTGTACAAATTCTAACTTTAAATGAAATACTATGTTGTTCTTCATGTTTATGCCCTTGATGAAAATAAATGAAATGTCTTAAATTGTTCATAGTACTTCATTATCTTCATTTGTGAATGAATGAATGAATTGCCTATTTGTCTTCCTACCTTTTTAATGATAACAAAAAGGGGGAGTAATAAGACTAAAGTATAAATGTGATATATATTTGTGATGTGCAAGGGGTAAATAAGAGCATTTGCAAATTTGCAAATTATTTTGAAAACTTGAATTGAAAATTGTTTACAAATTCCTTAAGAAAGGGGGAGCTATACTTTGTTTTCATTAAAAATCCTTTTTAAAGTAAATTTGATCTTAAAACCCCTCTTTAAGTGTTTGAAAAGATATTTACAAACTCTTTTATGGATCATCAATTCAGGAAGAGCCTTGTTTATTGCTGAATTTTCTTGTAGAGTATCATGATACATATGTTTATGTCTCTTATATATCCTAAATCTATGATACTCTCAATCATTATAACTTGCTATGATATTCTTAATCAATATATCACTCTTGTTTTGATATATCATATCAATATTGAAAATTACCTTGATACACATGTTACATTTAGTTTTATGCACCTTAATGAATTCTTTTAAAAGCTTTTTATGTAATTTATACTTAAGGATTTTGTCATCATCAAAAAGGGAGAGATTGTTGACTATGTTATTGATTTTGATGATAAGCAAAATGGTTAAGTATAAGTTGAGTACTATGATTTCCTTGATATGTGTTTTTATAGAAAAGGTGCTCGTAAATTTGAAGAAGTTGATTTGATTGAAGAAGCCGAGTTTAGATGAAAAAATCTGCTCAAAGAGGACTTGGACAGTCAAAGTTTGCTTGAATGATTAAAAGAGTGAAGTATAAATTTGATTCAGTACAAGTTCAGATATTTTTGTGAAGATTTCAGTGAGGTGTCGACTCAAAGTGTCGACACATGACACCAAGTGTCGACACATGGAAGTAAAGTGTCGACTCAAGCCGGTACACAAACAATGTTTCATATAGCATGGCTGAAGTGTCAACACATAGACCTGAAGTGTCGACTCAAAGTGTCAACACATGGATCAGCTCATCGTCTGAGATTTTCAAGCCACAGAACTTGCTAAAATTGAAGAACTGCAGAAGTGTCGACACATGGAAGCAATGTGTCGACTCAAAGTGTCGACTCACCTGAGAAAGTGTCGACACATCTGAGATTTCTAGAAGACCATATTGAAGATATTTGAGCTAGGTGTCGACTCAAGAAGTTCAAGTGTCGACCTAAAGTGTCGACACACAGCCTGAATTGTCGACATATGGAGTTTTGGGAACAATAATGGCTAGTTTTTCAAACATAGAACTCGATCCTTTTGCCCTCCAATGACTAGTTTTTCAAGTCTAATGGCTATAAACCAGATTTGAGGCCTTGGTAAGGTATATATATGCTCCAAATCAAATCAAAACATATACAATTGATAAGAATGAAATAGAAGCATCCAAGAGAGAAGAAAAGAGAGCATTCACTCCTATTCTTTAAAGATTCAACCACTCTCAAGCAAAAGCAAGCTTCCAAGCATTCAAGAGCCTTCAAGAGCATTGAAGATCATCCATTCTTGAGCAATCAAAGAGGCTTCAACAAGTTCAAAGCACCACAACATTGAGCTTCAAAGAGATACCCGCTTTTTATTAGAAAGCTTTTATTGTCTCTCTACTTCAAACTTTCATTTATTGTAAGGGTTCTTGGTTAGCCTATTGCAAAACCAAGGGGGGTTATTGGTGAGCCTTTGAAAACCAATTAGGTTTTGGTTAGCCCAGAAAATCATGGGAGGTTGGTGGTTAGCCTGTAAAACCATTTAGGTTCTTGGTTAGCCCGTAAAACCAAGTGAGGTTTTAACTTGTGAGCCTTGTGAAAATAAGTCTGGTTTTGATTAGTGAGCCCGAAAAACTAATCGATTATAATCGGTTGAGATTATTGTGAATTCCCAAGGGATCTTGGGGAGTGGATGTAGGTGCATTGGATAGCATCGAACCTCTATACTTCTTTGTCTTTGTGGTTGATTGTTCTCTCTACTTGCTCTTTCATTTATTGTTCTTTAATTCCACTGCACTTTTACTTAAGAGCATTACATTTAAATTCATAGTAACTTGATTAATTGTTGGATTGGATTGCATAGTATTGCATTGCATCAAGTAATAATTTTTTAGAGACCCAATTCACCCCCCTCTTGGGTTGCTTACTGAGCAACAAAGAGCACTCGACCAAGAGGGCCGAAGGAGTTGAGAAGGCATGAGAGATAGCAGAGGCAGCACTAAAGACCACCAAAGAGGGCTGTCTACTAGTCAGGCAGAGTCTGAGGGTCATAAGAAGTGGGTGGATGACCTGCTGGCCCAACAGGCTAACCAGGAGGCCAGTCTGAAAAGGAAGAAGAAGTTGAAGTCCCTGGCCCGCTGGTTGGCCGAAGAAGAGGGATGACTGGTCGAGTTTGAAAGGCACTCGCGGGGCCACCATGCTATGGCAGAGAAATACATGGGCTTGCTAAAGAAAGCCCAGGAGCAGATGGCGAAGGTGGCCGACGATGCAGTAGGGAAGTACATGGCCTCCGCCGACTTTAAGGAGGAGATGGACGAAGCCAAAGCCGTTGGCTACGACATCAGCTATGAAGACTGCTTGGTGAAGTTCGGTGATGCCTTTCCCGAACTAGATATTCCTTCCTACAGCTGCAAAGGCAGACTGAAGGGGAGGCACAGAGGAAGAAGCGAACCCGACCGATGGCGGGGCTGGACCTCAAGTCGCAGCTGATGCAGAGGGGACCCCAAGGCCCTTCAAATTCTGGAGCTGAAGCTCATACCATAGTTGATGTAGGGATGGCAAACATCCCGGTTGGAGCTTCGGGCACGACCGAGGGGGCCGGAGCCGAAGTCCCATCTGTACCTTCTATGGGTCAGACCTAGGTAGCTTGTAAAGGTCTGACCTACCTTTTGTAAGAAACCCTTTTTGTAATGAAATAGAAGTGTTTCTTTTTAACTCAACTTCAATGCATGTTTCTGTGTATGTTGAGTCGGTCGGATTGGCCAAACTCTTTCTTTTAAAAATGTTTCTAATTAACTATTGACGGTCGGCTTGATTGGGCCGTAGGTTCTCTGAAGTAGCTACTAGACAGTGGCTCAGTCCGAACCCAGACACTTAGAAATTTTTTTAAGAGACCACCACAGGCTCTCGGCTTGAACCACTGTAGCCTCAAATTTTTTATCACTGACTTGAGTATCGAAGTATCCCTATCGATAATCCTAGTCCAAGGACATTTTACAAGTCATCGAAGTAGATCAACCCTAGAAGACCTTCACTCCACCACAAGAGCTTGATGGCAAGCAAATGGATGTCAACAAATTGGCATGCCAGGTAAGGAGAAAACTTAGACAACAATCCATGGTCACAAATAGGTAATAGCTATATGGCAGATATCCATTCATCAAAGCTTAGAGATGTGGGGGTAATGCATGCTCAAGATGCCTCCACCAGTCATGTAGGAAACCCCTCGTGCTGTGATGATCAGCATAGTCAGGAGGTGGAGCCATCCGCTCCACCTCCAACACTGCCATTGACTCAGCAGGACCAGCTCCCTATCCTCACCCGATAGGTTGAGATGCTAGTATGGCGATCCAGGGGCTACAGTGCTAGTAGCAGTCTATGGTCATATAGTAGTAGCCAAGGACCCAAGCCATCCCTATCATCATTGCTCGTGCCAACTGCTGATGGTCTCCTTCACCCCATCGGTAGAGCCCTCCTTATCTATGGTCCCCTTCATCTCGTTGAGCTAATCATCGGATCTCCCATGAGAGATCCCAGTACCATCGAACCGTCCGTTGGATGCAGTCTCCTATGCTGCATCGAGATGGCCCCTCTCACCAAGAGCTATGACCAGGGAAGGAGCCCAAGCATGGTTATCCCCATTCTTCATCTACCTTGACCCGAGAATTCTTGGAGGAGGGGTCCACTAATGAGGTGACTTGGCATCTAGCCAATCAGCTAATCAATGAATATGATCACAAACTAGCTGATCTCAATCACCAGTTTGCCAACTTCCAAGGAAGGAATCACAAGCTGATGGATTATGAAGCCCACCCTCCTCTTTCCCATTGAGTTATGGATGAACTGATCCTAAGTCAGTTCATAATCCCCCGATTAGATCCATACGATGGAACCGTAGATCCACTTAATCACCTTGAAAAGAAATTTATGGGCACCTTCAATGCCCTCCTCTATGTTGCCTTCCCAGAGATGCTCTGTAAGGTGGCCCAAGCTTGGTACTCCTAACTCGAGCGAAGGAGCATCGACTCCTTCAAGCAACTAGAGAAGAAATTTATGGTACACTTTGACACTTGTGGGAAGATGCCATAGGAAGCTAATAGCCTCTTCTCCATCCATCAATAGGACAAGAGATGCTTGGAGATTATGTGGCCTAATTCAAGTCGGCCATATTAGAAGTTTATGATCTAGATGACTTAATGGCTATGCTGGCCATAGAATGCAGGCTTCGTACCTCCTGCTTCACCTACTCCCTGAACAAGAAGCATCCCAAGTCCTACTCGAAGTTACTGGCCTGCATGCAAAAGTATATCCACGTGGAGGAGGGGGATCGAACTCAGAGGGAGTTGGATGGAAAGCCCTGGAAGAGGCAGTCTCACAAAGAACCAAGTGGAACCCTGGTGGGGAAGTCATATCCACCCAATCAACAAGATACTAAGTCAAAAGTCTTCACTAACAAAAATGACAAGTACACTCCTCGCCTCTAAAGCAAAAATCTTGATGGAAATAGAGGATGAGCATACCTCCACAGGCCTCTGCTCTGAAGTCATCGTCAGCCAATCAAGACAAGAGGAAGTATTATCAATTCTATCATGATTAAGGTCATGACACCGAGCAATTCCGCCACCTAAAGAAGGAGATCAAGGATCTTATCCGATGCATCTATCTCAAGAAATATGCACGAAGGAGCCCAAGCCAACCCCCAAAATTTTGGCCATCAACAAGTCCCAGTCGAAGCAGACAAATCCCGAACTGAAAGGCCGGTTGGCATGATTTCCTAGGGGACTGGGCTAGCATCAAAGAGGCTAAGAGGGGAAGAAGGAATTGAAACTATAATCTCTTTTTAAGATAAGGATGTTGTCAGGTTTATAATCTCAATAATGATATTATCATCATAGATATGATGATAGCGAACATCCTGTAAAAAGAATTATGGTTGATAGTGAAAGCTCTACGGATATCTTTTTTATGATGGTTTTGTTCATATGAATCTGCTTGTGAGTCACCTCAAACTAGTCTTTATGCTTCTAGTAGGCTATACAAGGTATTTAGTTGGAGTCGAGGGGGAGAATACATTACTGGTCACTATAGGTACTCTGCCTAAGCAAAGCACTGTTTCCATAACTTTTACTGTTGCTCATTTGCCTTCAGCATTTAATGCTGTCCTTAGATAGCCAGATTTCAATCACTTAGACACTATCATCTCTACTAAGCATCTTCCCATTTGTTTCCCAACTAAGAAAGGAGTTAGCGAGATGCATGATGATCAGCACCTAGCTAGATAGCATTACCAAATGGCACCAATGATGCAAAAGGTAAACGAGGTGCCATCCACGGAACAACTAGACCAGAGAGAACCATAAAAGAGGGGAGAACTAGCAAAGCAACTACTTTCCTTTCCATTGGGGGAGGACCCAACAAAGTTAATTCAAGTTGGTGCCCTACTACCCGAAAGGGAAAGAAATCGGCTACTTGATTTCCAATGAGTTAATTCGGATAATTTTGCCTAATCATGTCGAACATGGAGGGGATCCCTCTAAAAGCAATCACTCATAAATTGAACATCGATCCAAGGTTTGGACCGATCTAGTAGAAGAAAAGAAAATTTACTCTGGAAAGGCAAAAAGTAATCAATGAAGAGTCGACAAGCTACTTGCCACCGGATTTATTTGAGAAGCTCAATATCCTAATTGGCTTGCCAATATCATTATGGTGAAGAAAGCCAATAGGAAGTGGAGGATTTGCATCGACTACATAGATCTCAATAAAACTTCTCCAAAGGATAGTTTTTCATTGCCAAGGATAGACCAACTAGTCGACACAATGGCTGAACATAAATTGTTAAGCTTCATGGACATCTGTTTAGGCTACAATTAGATTAAGATGGCTCAAAAGACGAGGAGAATACTACCTTCATGATCGATAGAGATATTTATTACTACAAATAATGCCTTTTAGTTTGAAAAATACAGGGACCACATACCAGCAGTTAGTTAATAAGGTTTTTAAGGATCAAATCGGCCATAATATAGAGGTCTACATCAATAACATGCTTATCAAGAGTGCCGAGAAGGTCGATTACATTATCGACTTAGAAAAAGCTTTCAAAAATCTTCACTACCATCGAATAAAGCTGAACCTAAACACATACATGTTTGGTGTCACAACTGGCAAGTTTCTTAGTTTCATGGTCATCGAGCATGGCATCGAGACAAATACAAAAAAGATCCAAGTGATCTTGAACATGTGGCATTCAGTCTCTAAGAAGGAAGTTCAGTAGCTAACTGACCGAGTAGAAGCTCTTAGTCAGTTCATATCCAAATCAGCCGAGCGTTGCCTACCCTTTTTTAAAGTCCTAAGAAAAAAGCATGATTTAACATGGACAAAGGAATGCCAACTAGCCTTTGAGGAACTAAAGAAGTTTCTCACCTTACCATCTCTACTTTCCAAGCCAGATGTTGGAGAACTTTTCTTGTACCTTGCTACTACAACGGAAGTGGTCAACTCCATGCTCATCCGAATAGATAACAAAAAGCTTCAGGAACTAATCTACTACACTAGCAAGGTACTCCATCACATGGAGATCAGGTACTCTAATCCTGAAAGGATTGTTTTCACATTTATCATCTCTGCTCAGCATCTTAGGACCTACTTTCAAGCCCATCCTATTGTCGTTCTCACTGACCAGCCACTCAAAGCTATCTTGCATTGACCATACACATTTGAGCAGCTAGCAAAATGAACAATCAAACTTAAAGAGTTTGATATTTCCTATCACCCAAATTCGTCCATGAAGTTCCAGGTCCTAGCCGACTTCCTGGTTGAATACATGTGGTCGAATGATGAGCTTGAAGAGACACTGATTGAGCAGCCTCCCAAGTCATCCGATTTGGGTTCAAACTTGCAAGGGAGTAGAACAGGTCTCATATTAACAAACTCAGAAGGAGTAGTCATCAAGTATGCATTATACTTTCTATTTAAGGCAACTAACAATTAATCTGAGTATGAGGCCTTGCTAACCAAACTAAAGCTGGTGAAAGAACTCAGAGTGCAATGTCTAAGGATTTTCACTAACTTGTAACTTGTGACTGGTCAAGTCCTCGACAAGTACAAGGCCCGAGACCCAACAATAGCCAAGTACCTTGATAAAGTACAGACCCTCACGTTGACAATCCAACACTTCAGCATATTCCACATCTCAAGAGGAGAGAATGCCGGGGCAGACGCCCTCTCCTAATTAGCCACCTTGGAGGACAACATTCTTAGGCATGCATATGTCGAGTACCTAGAAAATCCCAATATAAATAGAGTTGAAGAGGTCTAAGTCATCCATGAACCAAGTTGGATGGACTCATTTATCAAGTATATCACTAAGAAAGTTCTATCCCTTGATAACCAAGCAGTGAAGCTCCTAAAATAGAGGGTCTCATATTTTATGCTATTGGATGGGTAGCTCTACAGGAAGTCCTTCAAATACCCACTACTAAAATGTTTGAGACACGCCGAGGCTGACTATGTCCTCATGGAGGTCCATGAAGGCATCTGCATAAATTACTTGGAGGGCAAGGGTATTATTGGCTCACCATGCGAGAGAATGCCATGGAGCTGGTTCAGAGGTGCAATTAGTGCTAAAGACATGCCAATATCTAATGGCAACCAGCAACCCAACCCTCCTAGCTCTCATCATCTTGGCCTTTTGCTTAATGGGGGATGGACATTTTATGCCCGTTTCCCTAGCATCTGACCAATGGAAGTATCTACTCATAACCATCGACTACTTCACCAAATGAATGGAGGCAGAGCCCCTAGTGCATATCCCAGAAAGCAAGTGAAGGCTTTCTTCTGGAAGTCAATTATCTACTGATTTGGACTTCCCCATACCATCTTGTCCGACAATGGCAAGCAATTCAACAACCGAATCTTCAAAGAGTTCTATGCCAACTTTCACATCTAACATCAATTCACATCCATTGGCAATCCTTAAGATGAACAGAGAAGCAAAGGTGACGAATCAAACCATTCTCCAAGATCTCAGGATCAGATTGGACGAAGCCAAAGGTAGATAGGCTGGAGAGCTTCCCAGTACGTTGTGGGCATACCATACTACTCCACATACTTCAATCAATAAGATCCTTTTCAATCTAGTCCTTGGTATCGAAGCGATGATACTGGTCAAGATCGACCTTCCAACCATGAGGATTTTATTCTATGACAAGCTGAGTAACTAGATCTAGTTGATAGCCAATCTCAATCTAATTAGGGAGACTAGGGATAAAGCTTGCCTCTGTATGGTTGCATATCGGTAGCAGGTCATCCGATACTACAACTCTCGTGTGTGGTTGAAAGCTTTCTATCCTAGAGATCTTGTTATGGAATGTTGAGAACCTTCGAATATATTATCAACAATGTATTTGCTTCATCCAGGAGTGAAAAGAATTCTCTTCAACAAGATTCCTCACTTTTCTCCAACTTACAATACCTTATGGTAGACTAGCCATAGAACTTCAAAGATGGGTCGCTTACCAGCACCACATCCTATAGTCGACTAGTCATAAGTTAACTTAAAAATGGATCATTTTTCAACACTACACCATATAATCGACTAGCCATAGATTAACTTCAAAGATGGATCACTTACCAGCACCGCACCCTATGACCAACTAGCCATAGGTTAACTTCAAAGATGGGTTGCTTATCAATACCGCACCCTATGATTGACTAGCCATAAGTTAACTTCAAAGATGGATCGCTTACTAGCATCGCACTCTATCGCCAACTAGCCCTAGGTTAACTTCAAAGATGGGTCACTTACCAATATCACACCCTATAACCTATTAGCCATTGGTTAACTCCAAAGATGGGTCACTTACTAGCGTCATCCCTATGGTCGACTAACCATAGGTTAACTTCAAGGATGGGTTGCTTACCAGCATTGCACCCTATGGATGACTAGCCATATGTTAACTTCAAAGATGGGTCGCTTATCCACACCGCACGCTATGGCCGACTAGCCATATATTAACTTCAAAAATAGGTCTTTTACTAGCACTGCACTTTATGACCGACTAGCATAGGTTAAATGCAAAGATAGGTCACTTACCAGCATCACGTCCTAAGCCCGACCAGCTAGAGATTAAAACTCAAAAAAGTCCCTAACTCACTACCAATTCTAGTAGGCAATCACTTGTTATGGAGATCCAGTCTGCCATCAATTCCTAATAAGCCTGATCCCCCAAGCCAGCACCCGACCCCCTGGAATCAACACTTAACTAGTTAGGGAACTTAAGCAATATTTCAGGAAACTGCCTGTGGGATCATAGCCATAATAATCAAGTTATTTGTCAACACTAGAAATGGCAATGCATATCCACTCTATAGAAGATTCAAGATATATATATACCATGCTAAACTAAATACAAGATTTACTAAAGAAAATAGAACTTCTATTGCTTGATAAAGTTTTTACAATAAAGGAGACTTCATTGGTATGTAAGCCTCTGTACAGAAGAAGAGACAAAAAGACAAAAAAGAGATATGCCCAGAAGCAAAATGGGTGAAGAGTAAAACAAAATATCAACTACTAGAGACAAGAGTTGCAAAGGAGCCAGATTCGATGGCCTCCACTACAGCATTGATGATGGCCTCCATCTCGGCCACCACCTGGGCAACAGCTTCTTGCATAGAGACAAAGCCTACTATTTCTTCCTCGGTCCCTGCATTCTTGATGATCTTGAACATGATGCTGAGGTTGTCATTTTTAGTGGTGGCCTTAATCGTGGTCTCCTCTGGCTCCTCCCCACCCTCGATGGCTCCACGAGGTTGCAACTTTAACCTCCTCGGCTTTAGCGATCAAGGTCCTGTCAAAAGCTTCAACCCCAACCTCAGTGTCGACCTCTTCCTCTTCCTCCTGCTCCTCGGTCTTGACTATGATGCCTCGCAAGTTGAGATCGGAGAAAGCTTTAAAGACTTTCACCTTGCATTCAATGAAGCCTTTCAAGTAGGCATCGTACATGACCTCACCTTCTTCAGTCTTGAAGTCCTCTGAGCTCTTGAAGTCTTTGATGGCACGAGAAATCATCGACGCCATCTTCTCTTCTATGGAACGGGCCTTGGCCTCGACCTCCTTGGCCTTCCAATCAGTCTCTTTTGCTAAGTCGAGCACTGCGTCGAGCTTCTAGTTAGCCAAGATGACCTTGGACTCCCAGTACATCCCTTTGGTGATCGCATCGATGAGACGGATCCCTACATCAGATATTTCTTGCTTTTTATTTCTAAGCTCTTCTTCCTTCTTCAATTGGGCCTCAAGCCCCTAAACATTGCTCTAAGAGGCCTCCAGCTTCTCTTTAAGCCTAGCCTCCTGAGCCTCGCTTAGAACAAGTAATTTTTTCAAGAGCTTCATTTGTCTCTCGGCCATCTCAACCCTATCCTTTCATCATTCTAGTGACTTGGTGGACTTACTGGATAACTCCATGGTGAGGATGTTGTGAATGAGCTATGACAAAGAAAGAGGTTTAGAATTAGCTTCTCACCACATGAAGGACCCAATCAAAAGGTAGAGTAGAGAAATACTTATCCCATGTAGGAGACATATGGCATCGAGTAGATCTCGTCTGAAGACCATGATTGTTGCTTTGCTTGGTCCTGGGGGAGAAGTTGTGGTCAAGCAGGTCCTTGACCAACTTCTCATTCTTGAAGATGGAGGTAGATGGATACACATTTGCTCTTTGCTCGAGAACCTTAGTCTCATTCAAAGTGGCCTCTCCAAGGAAGGATGGCCTCACTTGGACCAGAGAGCCTGACAGACTAATCCTTGCTACCAAAGAGGATGCCGATAGAGTGGGCAAGCTCCATGGCCGGATGAAAGACATCGACAAAGTGGATGGTGATGGCGATGACATCTCCATGACCTCCATACTAGTGGCAGTGGAGGCCTCCACTAGAGGGAGCATAGGAGTACCGCTCAATGGTGGCACGATAATAGATGGGGTGGCAGGCGAGCTGTACATGGCCTCTTATCAGCCACCTTCCTGGGCTTCCGACTAGCACTCCTCTTCTAGTCGATGTTCTTGATATCTTCCATTGAGAACTTGATGTATGTATAATAATAAAATATAAAACTTGGTTTGTTGTAAGCGATCTAATCGAGAAGGGACATAATAACTCTCACCTAAGGCTTGCACCAGATTGATTTTGGCATCATACAAGTTTTGTTCCAACAATAATTCTTCCTCTTTTGGGATCTTTAAGTTAAAGAGCTGCTCATAAATCTCCTCATCGGCAAGCTCCACCTCATAATCTTGATTGAGGGACTTGTTTGGGTAACTCCAAACCCAATCGACCCCTTCATGAAAAACAAAGAAGAACGTGCTCTTCCATCCCTTGATGGAAGAAGGCAAGTTGAAGCGAATAGTCCCTTGGCGAGAGGTTATGAACCACTACCCCCTCTCTGTCGAGTGACGTTTAAGGATAAAGATTGCCCTAAATAAAGAAAATCTAGGGATGATTTTGTGAAAGTGATAGAGGACCAAGAAAGAGTAGATGGTCCAGAAAGAATTCGGAGTCAATTGGGCTAGGACAAGATGAAATCGATTGAGCAGTGTAAGAATAAAAAAAGAAAAGGGAAGATGAAGACCTGCCTAAAGGAATGTCTCATATAAAGCAATTCCTCCTTCCAGGCTGGAAGTTACTTTTCGAACTAGGTCAAGGACAGTAATACTAATATGATCTAGAATCTCATACATTCTCTGAAGATGGATAACAGTTGCCCTAGACATAATTGTTGCTATCCCCACCAGACTAGTAAAAACCCGAACCAGTGTAGGGGCCAAAATCGACACAGGAATCAGAATCAGGATGAATCTGTTAGTCTGTCAAACCACCCTAAAAGGGGATTCCTTTTCTTCTTGGTCTCAGGGGTTAGGCTTATACAAGTAAGGTTCTTCCAGACCCAGAAGACCAAAAATATGGCTCACTGAGTAATCATCATTCTCGGATGAACTCATGGTCCCAGAAAAGAGAGAAGATGAAATCCTAATAAAAGGGGGGAAACCTAAATAAAAGCGAGGACCATTCCATGCAGTCCCAGCTAGAGAACTCTAAGGAAATCCTAAAGAGGATGAAAGCAAGAAGTGAATAGCAGGAGGAGAAGTGGTGTGGGCACCAGACCTCTGATTAGGGTTTCAATTTTTGGATCCTGTAATAAGGCTTCAAGCCTAAGCATTGTAAATTTTAGTCATGAATATAGTCTCAATTATTTTTGTTTAGTCCTATATATTTACCAATTTGGTCAAGTTGTGTCCTGAATTGAGTCCAGTCCTGTATTGAGTCCAATCCGAGTCTGGATCCAAGCAGAGTGGTCTTTGAGTCTAGCTCAACTACTATTGGGCTGAGCCTTGAAGGTCAACATGTCAACCCTAAACTTCATCATCCCATGTGGCACCACCTCATCCAGCCATGTGGGCGGTACAAGTGAGATTTTCTTGGGTGCCAAATGGTGACACATCAAATATCCTTTCCTCCTTTCTCTCCCTCCATCAAGCCACTTACCAAAGAACGGAGGGCAACCAAGGAAAGGTTGAAGACAAAGACCTTGTTCCAAGCCTCATTTCAAGCTTCTTTCCAAAGAAGAGAGAGCAACCAAGGAAAGGTTGAAGACAAAAGCCTTGCTCCAAGCCTCATTTCAAGCTTCTCTCCAAAGAAGGGTGAGTAACCAAGGAAAGAAGGAAGACACAAGCCATGAATCTTGCCTTCTTCCCAAATTGAAGGTCAACTTTCCAAGTCCAAGGGAGCCAAATTCCTTCTTCCAAGCCCAATATCTTGCCATGCCCAAATCAAATTCAAGCCTTGGTCGGCCAAGATGGAGGATTTCAGATTTTTTTTGAATTTCAGTGTTTTTTTGGCACCTCATCAAGAGAAGGAATGTCATTCAAGTTTTGAAAGGGTCTTAAGGTGCCTATATAAAGGACCTTACCCCCTCCTTTGTAATGTTAATGTTGATGAATGAAAAAAGAGATATTTGAGTGTTATTCTTCTTAGTTGCCTTCGTTCCTTAAGAACGTCGATCTCCGTGAGGGAGTGCCTTCACCTTCGGGCTTCGAGAGGTGTGAGGCCTCAAATTACTGTCTCTTCCGCCAATCCATCTTCCATCTTCAAGTTCAGAGGCCAACTGGATGATCCATCTAGGTGCCCAGCAAGAAGACCCTCAATCATCATCATCTACAACCTTTCCTTCGTTATTTCTTCCTGCTACGTGTGATTCCTAACTCCTCCCTTGATTTCTCGCAGGTCCTCTAGGTACCACAAATACGGATTCGGTTTTCCTTGCCTTCGGAACCTTCGGACAGAAAGCCGGTGCATTCGCGGGGGTTGAAGGCTCGATCATCCAAGCCGCATCTGCAAGAGCGAGTGAACTCGACATCGGGCGCTTCAGAGCTTTTGAGATTTGCAACCCTAGAACTCCTAAGTAGATATTGATCCGAGAGCTAAGTCCTACGGGGTTTCTCAATCCTGGGATCCTCTTCCTATCTTGCTTAGGGACTAACTTGCTTGCTTGAATTTCTTATTATTGTAGAACCCTAGATTTACTTTTTGTCTGTCTTCAGAAATCCTAAATCCTAAAAAATAAAATAAAAAATTACGAAGAACAAAAATCACCTGCATCATTTCATCCTGGCATCTAGTTAGTCCTGCATCATATTTGGTATCAGAGCATGGTTAGGACTTAGCACTTCTTAAGTACTTGGATTAGGTGCTTCACCAGGCCATCCGGTCTTAGGAGAAAAGTAAGGTTTCAAGACTGATGCGGAACTAATATGCATGCAATTTTTTTTATATGTTTTACATGTTGAGTTAGGTGATTAATTCCCAAATTTCAGGTCAAAATTATTTGTAGGGAATTTTGTATGAATTTTTGAAGATCAGCATGCAGATTAGGACCAAGAAAAGTAGCAAAGAATGACCGCCGGGGCTGAGAAGCCTCGGTTAGGGCAAGTTCTCCTACAATAAAACTACTGGAGGTAGAGGGGTGTACCTGACAACATCTGTGAAGATCGCAGCGAAGGGGTCTCTCGTTCCTCGACGGATGCGGCCTGGAAAACCGAGCCAAAGACCCGCGGATACCCGGCTTTCTGCTCGGTGATCCGATTGAGGCTTGGCTGGAGTCGTTGGATTCGTAGGAACTCAGGGACCTGCAAACGACCTGTCAGGGGTTAGAAAGCTCACAAAGGAACAAGAAAACAAAGTAAAAACAGCAAGGGAAGGCTTCTTTTGGAGTGGGCGTCCAGGGATCTGGAGGGTTTGTTGGCAGCAGAAAGATGATTGCAATCACCGGGAAGAAGAACTCTCACAAACCCCTTTATGCACACAGCAGGGTATCACACCACTCAATAGAAGAACTCAAGGTTTTCATTCATCAAAAATTCTCCTCATACAAGAGGCTAGGGTCCCTTAAATAGACCCTTAACCTTGGGCTCCAAGTAAGGGTACATAAGTCTTTACATAAGAATCCTTTTCCCTCTCAAACCCTAGCTAGAAAATAAGGAAATATTAGGTAGAAAAATCCCTAAAATTTTCTTGACTTGGTCAAGACTCCAAGGACGCCTAGGGGGGCGTGTTGGGCTTCTAGGAGCAGCAAAAGGCCGGCCCAAAGGGGCCCGGGTGCATGGGTTTGGGCCTCTGGAAGCTGGGGTGGCCTGGTAGCTAGGTAGCAGGAATATTCCCTGGTATCTTGCTTCTTAGGGGCTTGGGCTTGGCACCTGGGCTTGATTTCATTGGGCTAGGATGCAGATGGACCTCTGGAATCATGGATGCCCTTATTTATGAATATACTTTGGCATCTGGAAGGGAATCTGGGCATCTGGAGGGCATCTGCAAGGAATCAGGGTTTCTGATTTTTCTCCTGGGGTCTTCAAATCTTCAAGCTGGGTTGGACTTGGGCTAAACTTCCATGTCTTCAATCTGGTTGGACTTGGTCTTCACTTGTATAATATAGTCTTGAGTCTTCAGTATGCTTGGACAGGACTCAAAAAAAATAAAATTAGCTCAACATGAGCTAACTAGCATTGGACTGAACTAGCTCAACATGAGCTGACTAGTACAGAACTGAAATAACAACTAAAATGGACTCAGATGATCTAAGCCCTTATTACAGATAGATTCATAAATTATTGATCAATTTACAGAGGGTTGAAAAAGCCTCTGTCTTATTCTGGTGCCTTAGGTGTCCCCACCAATTCTCCCGGGGTGGGAGGAACTCGACCCTGTCGAGTGAAGGTTAGACTGGCTCACATATCTCTCGAGAAGGTCTGGGTTGAGGAGTTGCAAGTCCTCTCGAGAAATCCACGAATCGTCCGACTCTGGCCAGCCTTGCCATCGGACCAGGAAGCATTGATAGTCATGGCCCTGGGTCGTGATGGCTTGATTGTCCAGGATACGCTCGATCCGTTCTCCTCTCTCAGGCCAAATTTGTTTGTGGACACTCTAGGTTAGGGTCACTCACAATGAAAAGGAATAGGTCCAAAGGCCTCACTAGGTAGCGCTGCCGGTTCCCTATACTCAACCAGGTCTGTAATATTGAAGGTAGAACTAATGCCCAAATCCGAAGGCAAGTCTAACACCTAGGCATTTGATCCAACCTTCTCTATCACTTTAAAAGGTCCGGCTCTGCGAGCATGAAGCTTCTTTTAGGCCTAAGCCTAACCAAGATAAAATCCACTACATCAAATTCTTTGACCCTTCTTCGGGAATTAGCCAGTTGTTTTAAGATTAGTGCAGGTGGTGAACATGCTAGGCACATGCAGACAAATGATGCAAAGGACTCATACTGATACCTAACAGACTCGACTATGCATTCCTATCGAAGGAAATTTTATTGAACTCTTTGGATCTAAACCTAATAGATTATAGGTTCTCTAGGTTTGATCCTAGCTTGACATGCACATGAAAATTTACAGTGAACTCCTAGCAAATTCCAAAGAGTATGCCAGAAGTAAGATGCAAACCTAACATACGTGATGAATGCATGCAGTATGCTAATCTCAGCTAAATGCAATCTAATGATCCTAGAAATGCTGGAGGTGTCAGGAAAGGGCAGAAAATAGGAAGTGGGTTCAGAATTAGTTTGGTAAGGTAGAGAAAAAGGTTCATGGTTATTTGGATAAAGTAGGATAAAAGACGGGGTGTCAGGAACTAATCCTATACTAATGAGGTTAACCTTATGAGGTTGAGCTATATCTATAGGATTTGCATAATGGAAGGATGGGTCACTAATTTCGGGGAAGAGGTCCTTAATGGGAACTATAGGAGGGGACTCATCTTGAAGGTATTGATTCAAAGAGATCATGTCCTTAATAAATTCTTCTGGTTCTTGTATTTTAGGACTAGACTCTATAATTTGGCTCTCCTCTATGGTTTTCTCAGGTAAGGCTCTAGTAGCAGTACCTAGGTTCTCTTCCTCTATTTGTTCTTCCATTATAGCTTTAGGTTGGATATGGTCAAGGTCAACTAGCTCTGGGTTGGTTTCTACCTGGGCATCTACTGGGTCAGCTAATTCTAGGTCTACTAAAGGTGTCTCCTCTTCTCCCTCATACTCATCCACTAGGCTCACATCAGCTTCATACACTTTCGCGTTAATGTAAGCCTTGTGAATCTCAGGAATGGTTGGAGAAGGTTGGCTAGCAAGAAATTGGTTAGGTTCTGGTCTCTGATTATGGGTACTACTCCTAGTAGGTTCAGGTTGTATAAGGGGTAGTGGCTCACTACTGGGTTCATATTTAGGGATACTAATCCTATGGGGTTCAAGTTGACTAGGGGAAGCATGACTAGTACTAGGTTGATACTTAGGGGTTATGGGTTCTCTAGGCTCATAGGACAAGGGTGTAGATCTATGGGTCATGGGATTATAGGATCTGGGGTCATATGATTTTGGGTCAGCTTTATGATCAGGTTCTAAGGATGGATCAAGGTATGGGGTCCTCCTAAGGTTGGGCTCTCTATATGGGTCAGGATATTGGGTCCTCCTAGGATTGGACTCCCTATATGGGTCAGAATACTGGGTTCTCCTAGGGTTGGACTCCCTATATAGGTCAGAATATTGGGTCCTCCTAGGGTTGGACTCCCTATATGGGTCAGAATATTGGGTGTTGGGTCTACTAGGCTCATAGGGTGTGGGTGCATAGGATCTATGATCATGGGATCTAGAGTCATAGGATCTGGAGTCATAAGATCTATAGGTTGTAGGTATACTAGGCTTGTAGGGAGAGGGTAAATAGGATCTATCTTCCTGGTCTATAAAATCCTGATTGAGTCTTCTAGGACTAACCTTAGGGATTGGGTCATGACGATAGGTTCTCCTAGGTTCAGCCTCAAGGTATGGATCAGGGTTTGGGGTCCTCCTAGGTTGAGGATTGTAGTACGGGTCAGGATAAGGGGCTCTCCTAGGTTCGACCTCATGGTATAGATCAGGGTTTGGGGTCCTCCTAGGTTGAGGGGAGTCAGGATCTGGCTCAGACTGTGACCCATGGGTTTTTCTTGGGGTCCCTACCCGGACTTTTAACTGATCAAACCTATTGGCACGATGGTCAATTCTATCATTGGTTTGAATACGAGACTGAGTTAACTGGGTCATCTGGATAGTTATCTGGGCAATTTGATCAGCTAGGGCTTTTATTTGGGCTTGTAAATTTTCCATGGGTTCAGACATTTATGAAGGAGGTGGGTGATATGAAACTCCTGATCTAGTGCTCATGCAAGACTCGATCAGACCGACTATAGCTGACTAGACCTAAAGTCCAAACTAGATGCTCAATCAGGGTGGCAAACTAGCCTATAGTAACCCTGTACTCAGCCAGGCAGGTGTAAGGGGAGTGTTAGGTCCCTGATTGCCAATCCTAGACACCAATCAGAGATTGGCCAGGTAGGCGGACCAGCACACAAGCCCTTCGGGATTGAATCCCTAAACCACTGTTCTAGACACTAAGCACAAGGCACACACAGGTTAACTTGACACAGTGATCTAACACTAGCCCGGACCCGACCAGTTGGTGTCCCTAGCCCACTAGGGCAAATTAAGTCTAATTAATTTTAGGTTAAGGCTTGGGACTGAATGCAAGGGATGTGGTTTTGGGCTAAGGAGAGGTGATCAAATCCTCCCCCCATCTGATATAGCAAGAGTGCCCTTAAAAGTAAATTATGCAATGATGGCAGGCAGATGAGGATGCAAATTAGGGTTTAGGTATTTTTTTTTTTGGTATTTTTGGAAAATATGTATATTTTTTTTTTTTGGTATTTTTTAAATAGAAGAAAACTTGCAAATCATGGCCTAATATACTGGAAATATACTAAAATTAAGAAATATGCAAAAACTCCTAAACAAAACCCTAAAACTTCCAAACTTGTCTTGCTAAAAAAAACAGAGCCGAAAATTTGCAGGCCCTATTTCGGCTTGCAGAAAATTCACAGGCCATAATAAAATATGAAAAAAATTTTAAAATTACTGTGAATTATGATAAATCCAGGAAAATAAATTTCAGAATTTTTGGAGTTTTTAACAGGGAGAAATAATTAAAATGATAGAGTATATACGGACTGAGAAATTGCAGAAAACAAGCCCTAATCTAAGCTCTGATACCAAATGATGCGGAACTAATATGCATGCAATTTTTTTTATATGTTTTACATGTTGAGTTAGGTGATTAATTCCCAAATTTCAGGTCAAAATTATTTGTAGGGAATTTTGTATGAATTTTTGAAGATCAGCATGCAGATTAGGACCAAGAAAAGTAGCAAAGAAGGACCGCCGGGGCTGAGAAGCCTCGGTTAGGGCAAGTTCTCCTACAATAAAACTACTGGAGGTAGAGGGGTGTACCTGACAACGTCTGTGAAGATCGCAGCAAAGGGGTCTCTCGTTCCTCGACGGATGCGGCCTGGAAAACCGAGCCAAAGACCCGCGGATACCCGGCTTTCTGCTCGGTGATCCGATTGAGGCTTGGCTGGAGTCGTTGGATTCGTAGGAACTCAGGGACCTGCAAACGACCTGTCAGGGGTTAGAAAGCTCACAAAGGAACAAGAAAACAAAGTAAAAACAGCAAGGGAAGGCTTCTTTTGGAGTGGGCGTCCAGGGATCTGGAGGGTTTGTTGGCAGCAGGAAGATGATTGCAATCACCGGGAAGAAGAACTCTCACAAACCCCTTTATGCACACAGCAGGGTATCACACCACTCAATAGAAGAACTCAAGGTTTTCATTCATCAAAAATTCTCCTCATACAAGAGGCTAGGGTCCCTTAAATAGACCCTTAACCTTGGGCTCCAAGTAAGGGTACATAAGTCTTTACATAAGAATCCTTTTCCCTCTCAAACCCTAGCTAGAAAATAAGGAAATATTAGGTAGAAAAATCCCTAAAATTTTTCTTGACTTGGTCAAGACTCCAAGGACGCCTAGGGGGGCGTGTTGGGCTTCTAGGAGCAGCAAAAGGCCGGCCCAAAGGGGCCCGGGTGCATGGGTTTGGGCCTCTGGAAGCTGGGGTGGCCTGGTAGCCAGGTAGCAGGAATATTCCCTGGTATCTTGCTTCTTAGGGGCTTGGGCTTGGCACCTGGGCTTGATTTCATTGGGCTAGGATGCAGATGGACCTCTGGAATCATGGATGCCCTTATTTATGAATATACTTTGGCATCTGGAAGGGAATCTGGGCATCTGGAGGGCATCTGCAAGGAATCAGGGTTTCTGATTTTTCTCCTGGGGTCTTCAAATCTTCAAGCTGGGTTGGACTTGGGCTAAACTTCCATATCTTCAATCTGGTTGGACTTGGTCTTCACTTGTATAATATAGTCTTGAGTCTTCAGTATGCTTGGACAGGACTCAAAAAAAATAAAATTAGCTCAACATGAGCTAACTAGCATTGGACTGAACTAGCTCAACATGAGCTGACTAGTACAGAACTGAAATAACAACTAAAATGGACTCAGATGATCTAAGCCCTTATTACAGATAGATTCATAAATTATTGATCAATTTACAGAGGGTTGAAAAAGCCTCTGTCTTATTCTGGTGCCTTAGGTGTCCCCACCAATTCTCCCGGGGTGGGAGGAACTCGACCCTGTCGAGTGAAGGTTAGACTGGCTCACATATCTCTCGAGAAGGTCTGGGTTGAGGAGTTGCAAGTCCTCTCGAGAAATCCACGAATCGTCCGACTCTGGCCAGCCTTGCCATCGGACCAGGAAGCATTGATAGTCATGGCCCTGGGTCGTGATGGCTTGATTGTCCAGGATACGCTCGATCCGTTCTCCTCTCTCAGGCCAAATTTGTTTGTGGACACTCTAGGTTAGGGTCACTCACAATGAAAAGGAATAGGTCCAAAGGCCTCACTAGGTAGCGCTGCCGGTTCCCTATACTCAACCAGGTCTGTAATATTGAAGGTAGAACTAATGCCCAAATCCGAAGGCAAGTCTAACACCTAGGCATTTGATCCAACCTTCTCTATCACTTTAAAAGGTCCGGCTCTGCGAGCATGAAGCTTCTTTTAGGCCTAAGCCTAACCAAGATAAAATCCACTACATCAAATTCTTTGACCCTTCTTCGGGAATTAGCCAGTTGTTTTAAGATTAGTGCAGGTGGTGAACATGCTAGGCACATGCAGACAAATGATGCAAAGGACTCATACTGATACCTAACAGACTCGACTATGCATTCCTATCGAAGGAAATTTTATTGAACTCTTTGGATCTAAACCTAATAGATTATAGGTTCTCTAGGTTTGATCCTAGCTTGACATGCACATGAAAATTTACAGTGAACTCCTAGCAAATTCCAAAGAGTATGCCAGAAGTAAGATGCAAACCTAACATACGTGATGAATGCATGCAGTATGCTAATCTCAGCTAAATGCAATCTAATGATCCTAGAAATGCTGGAGGTGTCAGGAAAGGGCAGAAAATAGGAAGTGGGTTCAGAATTAGTTTGGTAAGGTAGAGAAAAAGGTTCATGGTTATTTGGATAAAGTAGGATAAAAGACGGGGTGTCAGGAACTAATCCTATACTAATGAGGTTAACCTTATGAGGTTGAGCTATATCTATAGGATTTGCATAATGGAAGGATGGGTCACTAATTTCGGGGAAGAGGTCCTTAATGGGAACTATAGGAGGGGACTCATCTTGAAGGTATTGATTCAAAGAGATCATGTCCTTAATAAATTCTTCTGGTTCTTGTATTTTAGGACTAGACTCTATAATTTGGCTCTCCTCTATGGTTTTCTCAGGTAAGGCTCTAGTAGCAGTACCTAGGTTCTCTTCCTCTATTTGTTCTTCCATTATAGCTTTAGGTTGGATATGGTCAAGGTCAACTAGCTCTGGGTTGGTTTCTACCTGGGCATCTACTGGGTCAGCTAATTCTAGGTCTACTAAAGGTGTCTCCTCTTCTCCCTCATACTCATCCACTAGGCTCACATCAGCTTCATACACTTTCGCGTTAATGTAAGCCTTGTGAATCTCAGGAATGGTTGGAGAAGGTCGGCTAGCAAGAAATTGGTTAGGTTCTGGTCTCTGATTATGGGTACTACTCCTAGTAGGTTCAGGTTGTATAAGGGGTAGTGGCTCACTACTGGGTTCATATTTAGGGATACTAATCCTATGGGGTTCAAGTTGACTAGGGGAAGCATGACTAGTACTAGGTTGATACTTAGGGGTTATGGGTTCTCTAGGCTCATAGGACAAGGGTGCAGATCTATGGGTCATGGGATTATAGGATCTGGGGTCATATGATTTTGGGTCAGCTTTATGATCAGGTTCTAAGGATGGATCAAGGTATGGGGTCCTCCTAAGGTTGGGCTCTCTATATGGGTCAGGATATTGGGTCCTCCTAGGATTGGACTCCCTATATGGGTCAGAATACTGGGTTCTCCTAGGGTTGGACTCCCTATATAGGTCAGAATATTGGGTCCTCCTAGGGTTGGACTCCCTATATGGGTCAGAATATTGGGTGTTGGGTCTACTAGGCTCATAGGGTGTGGGTGCATAGGATCTATGATCATGGGATCTAGAGTCATAGGATCTGGAGTCATAAGATCTATAGGTTGTAGGTATACTAGGCTTGTAGGGAGAGGGTAAATAGGATCTATCTTCCTGGTCTATAAAATCCTGATTGAGTCTTCTAGGACTAACCTTAGGGATTGGGTCATGACGATAGGTTCTCCTAGGTTCAGCCTCAAGGTATGGATCAGGGTTTGGGGTCCTCCTAGGTTGAGGATTGTAGTACGGGTCAGGATAAGGGGCTCTCCTAGGTTCGACCTCATGGTATAGATCAGGGTTTGGGGTCCTCCTAGGTTGAGGGGAGTCAGGATCTGGCTCAGACTGTGACCCATGGGTTTTTCTTGGGGTCCCTACCCGGACTTTTAACTGATCAAACCTATTGGCACGATGGTCAATTCTATCATTGGTTTGAATACGAGACTGAGTTAACTGGGTCATCTGGATAGTTATCTGGGCAATTTGATCAGCTAGGGCTTTTATTTGGGCTTGTAAATTTTCCATGGGTTCAGACATTTATGAAGGAGGTGGGTGATATGAAACTCCTGATCTAGTGCTCATGCAAGATTCGATCAGACCGACTATAGCTGACTAGACCTAAAGTCCAAACTAGATGCTCAATCAGGGTGGCAAACTAGCCTATAGTAACCCTGTACTCAGCCAGGCAGGTGTAAGGGGAGTGTTAGGTCCCTGATTGCCAATCCTAGACACCAATCAGAGATTGGCCAGGTAGGCGGACCAGCACACAAGCCCTTCGGGATTGAATCCCTAAACCACCGTTCTAGACACTAAGCACAAGGCACACACAGGTTAACTTGACATAGTGATCTAACACTAGCCCAGACCCGACCAGTTGGTGTCCCTAGCCCACTAGGGCAAATTAAGTCTAATTAATTTTAGGTTAAGGCTTGGGACTGAATGAAAGGGATGTGGTTTTGGGCTAAGGAGAGGTGATCAAATCCTCCCCCATCTGATATAGCAAGAGTGCCCTTAAAAGTAAATTATGCAATGATGGCAGGCAGATGAGGATGCAAATTAGGGTTTAGGTATTTTTTTTTTTTGGTATTTTTGGAAAATATGTATATTTTTTTTTTTGGTATTTTTTAAATAGAAGAAAACTTGCAAATCATGGCCTAATATACTGGAAATATACTAAAATTAAGAAATATGCAAAAACTCCTAAACAAAACCCTAAAACTTCCAAACTTGTCTTGCTAAAAAAAACAGAGCCGAAAATTTGCAGGCCCTATTTCGGCTTGCAGAAAATTCACAGGCCATAATAAAATATGAAAAAATTTTAAAATTACTGTGAATTATGATAAATCCAGGAAAATAAATTTCAGAATTTTTGGAGTTTTTAACAGGGAGAAATAATTAAAATGATAGAGTATATACGGACTGAGAAATTGCAGAAAACAAGCCCTAATCTAAGCTCTGATACCAAATGATGCGGAACTAATATGCATGCAATTTTTTTTATATGTTTTACATGTTGAGTTAGGTGATTAATTCCCAAATTTCAGGTCAAAATTATTTGTAGGGAATTTTGTATGAATTTTTGAAGATCAGCATGCAGATTAGGACCAAGAAAAGTAGCAAAGAAGGACCGCCGGGGCTGAGAAGCCTCGGTTAGGGCAAGTTCTCCTACAATAAAACTACTGGAGGTAGAGGGGTGTACCTGACAATGTCTGTGAAGATCGCAGCGAAGGGGTCTCTCGTTCCTCGACGGATGCGGCCTGGAAAACCGAGCCAAAGACCCGCGGATACCCGGCTTTCTGCTCGGTGATCCGATTGAGGCTTGGCTGGAGTCGTTGGATTCGTAGGAACTCAGGGACCTGCAAACGACCTGTCAGGGGTTAGAAAGCTCACAAAGGAATAAGAAAACAAAGTAAAAACAGCAAGGGAAGGCTTCTTTTGGAGTGGGCGTCCAGGGATCTGGAGGGTTTGTTGGCAGCAGGAAGATGATTGCAATCACCGGGAAGAAGAACTCTCACAAACCCCTTTATGCACACAGCAGGGTATCACACCACTCAATAGAAGAACTCAAGGTTTTCATTCATCAAAAATTCTCCTCATACAAGAGGCTAGGGTCCCTTAAATAGACCCTTAACCTTGGGCTCCAAGTAAGGGTACATAAGTCTTTACATAAGAATCCTTTTCCCTCTCAAACCCTAGCTAGAAAATAAGGAAATATTAGGTAGAAAAATCCCTAAAATTTTTCTTGACTTGGTCAAGACTCCAAGGATGCCTAGGGGGGCGTGTTGGGCTTCTAGGAGCAGCAAAAGGCCGGCCCAAAGGGGCCCGGGTGCATGGGTTTGGGCCTCTGGAAGCTGGGGTGGCCTGGTAGCCAGGTAGCAGGAATATTCCCTGGTATCTTGCTTCTTAGGGGCTTGGGCTTGGCACCTGGGCTTGATTTCATTGGGCTAGGATGCAGATGGACCTCTGGAATCATGGATGCCCTTATTTATGAATATACTTTGGCATCTGGAAGGGAATCTGGGCATCTGGAGGGCATCTGCAAGGAATCAGGGTTTCTGATTTTCTCCTGGGGTCTTCAAATCTTCAAGCTGGGTTGGACTTGGGCTAAACTTCCATGTCTTCAATCTGGTTGGACTTGGTCTTCACTTGTATAATATAGTCTTGAGTCTTCAGTATGCTTGGACAGGACTCAAAAAAAATAAAATTAGCTCAACATGAGCTAACTAGCATTGGACTGAACTAGCTCAACATGAGCTGACTAGTACAGAACTGAAATAACAACTAAAATGGACTCAGATGATCTAAGCCCTTATTACAGATAGATTCATAAATTATTGATCAATTTACAGAGGGTTGAAAAAGCCTCTGTCTTATTCTGGTGCCTTAGGTGTCCCCACCAATTCTCCCGGGGTGGGAGGAACTCGACCCTGTCGAGTGAAGGTTAGACTGGCTCACATATCTCTCGAGAAGGTCTGGGTTGAGGAGTTGCAAGTCCTCTCGAGAAATCCACGAATCGTCCGACTCTGGCCAGCCTTGCCATCGGACCAGGAAGCATTGATAGTCATGGCCCTGGGTCGTGATGGCTTGATTGTCCAGGATACGCTCGATCCGTTCTCCTCTCTCAGGCCAAATTTGTTTGTGGACACTCTAGGTTAGGGTCACTCACAATGAAAAGGAATAGGTCCAAAGGCCTCACTAGGTAGCGCTGCCGGTTCCCTATACTCAACCAGGTCTGTAATATTGAAGGTAGAACTAATGCCCAAATCCGAAGGCAAGTCTAACACCTAGGCATTTGATCCAACCTTCTCTATCACTTTAAAAGGTCCGGCTCTGCGAGCATGAAGCTTCTTTTAGGCCTAAGCCTAACCAAGATAAAATCCACTACATCAAATTCTTTGACCCTTCTTCGGGAATTAGCCAGTTATTTTAAGATTAGTGCAGGTGGTGAACATGCTAGGCACATGCAGACAAATGATGCAAAGGACTCATACTGATACCTAACAGACTCGACTATGCATTCCTATCGAAGGAAATTTTATTGAACTCTTTGGATCTAAACCTAATAGATTATAGGTTCTCTAGGTTTGATCCTAGCTTGACATGCACATGAAAATTTACAGTGAACTCCTAGCAAATTCCAAAGAGTATGCCAGAAGTAAGATGCAAACCTAACATGCGTGATGAATGCATGCAGTATGCTAATCTCAGCTAAATGCAATCTAATGATCCTAGAAATGCTGGAGGTGTCAGGAAAGGGCAGAAAATAGGAAGTGGGTTCAGAATTAGTTTGGTAAGGTAGAGAAAAAGGTTCATGGTTATTTGGATAAAGTAGGATAAAAGACGGGGTGTCAGGAACTAATCCTATACTAATGAGGTTAACCTTATGAGGTTGAGCTATATCTATAGGATTTGCATAATGGAAGGATGGGTCACTAATTTCGGGGAAGAGGTCCTTAATGGGAACTATAGGAGGGGACTCATCTTGAAGGTATTGATTCAAAGAGATCAGGTCCTTAATAAATTCTTCTGGTTCTTGTATTTTAGGACTAGACTCTATAATTTGGCTCTCCTCTATGGTTTTCTCAGGTAAGGCTCTAGTAGCAGTACCTAGGTTCTCTTCCTCTATTTGTTCTTCCATTATAGCTTTAGGTTGGATATGGTCAAGGTCAACTAGCTCTGGGTTGGTTTCTACCTGGGCATCTACTGGGTCAGCTAATTCTAGGTCTACTAAAGGTGTCTCCTCTTCTCCCTCATACTCATCCACTAGGCTCACATCAGCTTCATACACTTTCGCGTTAATGTAAGCCTTGTGAATCTCAGGAATGGTTGGAGAAGGTCGGCTAGCAAGAAATTGGTTAGGTTCTGGTCTCTGATTATGGGTACTACTCCTAGTAGGTTCAGGTTGTATAAGGGGTAGTGGCTCACTACTGGGTTCATATTTAGGGATACTAATCCTATGGGGTTCAAGTTGACTAGGGGAAGCATGACTAGTACTAGGTTGATACTTAGGGGTTATGGGTTCTCTAGGCTCATAGGACAAGGGTGCAGATCTATGGGTCATGGGATTATAGGATCTGGGGTCATATGATTTTGGGTCAGCTTTATGATCAGGTTCTAAGGATGGATCAAGGTATGGGATCCTCCTAAGGTTGGGCTCTCTATATGGGTCAGGATATTGGGTCCTCCTAGGATTGGACTCCCTATATGGGTCAGAATACTGGGTTCTCCTAGGGTTGGACTCCCTATATAGGTCAGAATATTGGGTCCTCCTAGGGTTGGACTCCCTATATAGGTCAGAATATTGGGTGTTGGGTCTACTAGGCTCATAGGGTGTGGGTGCATAGGATCTATGATCATGGGATCTAGAGTCATAGGATCTGGAGTCATAAGATCTATAAGTTGTAGGTATACTAGGCTTGTAGGGAGAGGGTAAATAGGATCTATCTTCCTGGTCTATAAAATCCTGATTGAGTCTTCTAGGACTAACCTTAGGGATTGGGTCATGACGATAGGTTCTCCTAGGTTCAGCCTCAAGGTATGGATCAGGGTTTGGGGTCCTCCTAGGTTGAGGATTGTAGTACGGGTCAGGATAAGGGGCTCTCCTAGGTTCGACCTCATGGTATAGATCAGGGTTTGGGGTCCTCCTAGGTTGAGGGGAGTCAGGATCTGGCTCAGACTGTGACCCATGGGTTTTTCTTGGGGTCCCTACCCGGACTTTTAACTGATCAAACCTATTGGCACGATGGTCAATTCTATCATTGGTTTGAATACGAGACTGAGTTAACTGGGTCATCTGGATAGTTATCTGGGCAATTTGATCAGCTAGGGCTTTTATTTGGGCTTGTAAATTTTCCATGGGTTCAGACATTTATGAAGGAGGTGGGTGATATGAAACTCCTGATCTAGTGCTCATGCAAGACTCGATCAGACCGACTATAGCTGACTAGACCTAAAGTCCAAACTAGATGCTCAATCAGGGTGGCAAACTAGCCTATAGTAACCCTGTACTCAGCCAGGCAGGTGTAAGGGGAGTGTTAGGTCCCTGATTGCCAATCCTAGACACCAATCAGAGATTGGCCAGGTAGGCGGACCAGCACACAAGCCCTTCGGGATTGAATCCCTAAACCACCGTTCTAGACACTAAGCACAAGGCACACACAGGTTAACTTGACACAGTGATCTAACACTAGCCCAGACCCGACCAGTTGGTGTCCCTAGCCCACTAGGGCAAATTAAGTCTAATTAATTTTAGGTTAAGGCTTGGGACTGAATGCAAGGGATGTGGTTTTGGGCTAAGGAGAGGTGATCAAATCCTCCCCCCATCTGATATAGCAAGAGTGCCCTTAAAAGTAAATTATGCAATGATGGCAGGCAGATGAGGATGCAAATTAGGGTTTAGGTATTTTTTTTTTGGTATTTTTGGAAAATATGTATATTTTTTTTTTTGGTATTTTTTAAATAGAAGAAAACTTGCAAATCATGACCTAATATACTGGAAATATACTAAAATTAAGAAATATGCAAAAACTCCTAAACAAAACCCTAAAACTTCCAAACTTGTCTTGCTAAAAAAAACAGAGCCGAAAATTTGCAGGCCCTATTTCGGCTTGCAGAAAATTCACAGGCCATAATAAAATATGAAAAAAATTTTAAAATTACTGTGAATTATGATAAATCCATGAAAATAAATTTCAGAATTTTTGGAGTTTTTCACAGGGAGAAATAATAAAATGATAGAGTATATACGGACTGAAAAATTGCAGAAAACAAGCCCTAATCTAAGCTCTGATACCAAATGATGCGGAACTAATATGCATGCAATTTTTTTTATATGTTTTACATGTTGAGTTAGGTGATTAATTCCCAAATTTCAGGTCAAAATTATTTGTAGGGAATTTTGTATGAATTTTTGAAGATCAGCATGCAGATTAGGACCAAGAAAAGTAGCAAAGAAGGACCGCCGGGGCTGAGAAGCCTCGGTTAGGGCAAGTTCTCCTACAATAAAACTACTGGAGGTAGAGGGGTGTACCTGACAACGTCTGTGAAGATCGCAGCGAAGGGGTCTCTCGTTCCTCGACGGATGCGGCCTGGAAAACCGAGCCAAAGACCCGCGGATACCCGGCTTTCTGCTCGGTGATCCGATTGAGGCTTGGCTGGAGTCGTTGGATTCGTAGGAACTCAGGGACCTGCAAACGACCTGTCAGGGGTTAGAAAGCTCACAAAGGAACAAGAAAACAAAGTAAAAACAGCAAGGGAAGGCTTCTTTTGGAGTGGGCGTCCAGGGATCTGGAGGGTTTGTTGGCAGCAGGAAGATGATTGCAATCACGGGAAGAAGAACTCTCACAAACCCTTTATGCACACAGCAGGGTATCACACCACTCAATAGAAGAACTCAAGGTTTTCATTCATCAAGAATTCTCCTCATACAAGAGGCTAGGGTCCCTTAAATAGACCCTTAACCTTGGGCTCCAAGTAAGGGTACATAAGTCTTTACATAAGAATCCTTTTCCCTCTCAAACCCTAGCTAGAAAATAAGGAAATATTAGGTAGAAAAATCCCTAAAATTTTTCTTGACTTGGTCAAGACTCCAAGGATGCCTAGGGGGGCGTGTTGGACTTCTAGGAGCAGCAAAAGGCCGGCCCAAAGGGGCCCGGGTGCATGGGTTTGGGCCTCTGGAAGCTGGGGTGGCCTGGTAGCCAGGTAGCAGGAATATTCCCTGGTATCTTGCTTCTTAGGGGCTTGGGCTTGGCACCTGGGCTTGATTTCATTGGGCTAGGATGCAGATGGACCTCTGGAATCATGGATGCCCTTATTTATGAATATACTTTGGCATCTGGAAGGGAATCTGGGCATCTGGAGGGCATCTGCAAGGAATCAGGGTTTCTGATTTTCTCCTGGGGTCTTCAAATCTTCAAGCTGGGTTGGACTTGGGCTAAACTTCCATGTCTTCAATCTGGTTGGACTTGGTCTTCACTTGTGTAATATAGTCTTGAGTCTTCAGTATGCTTGGACAGGACTCAAAAAAAATAAAATTAGCTCAACATGAGCTAACTAGCATTGGACTGAACTAGCTCAATATGAGCTGACTAGTACAGAACTGAAATAACAACTAAAATGGACTCAGATGATCTAAGCCCTTATTACAGATAGATTCATAAATTATTGATCAATTTACAGAGGGTTGAAAAAGCCTCTGTCTTATTCTGGTGCCTTAGGTGTCCCCACCAAAGACCCTCTCCTCCCATTCCACGGGGATCTCCTAAGGCATGTAGGGGTGCCACTGTGATAGACCTTTGAAGGGGAACACAAGAAGAAAAGTTATAAAAGCCTAAAGAAAATTTTTGCATCATTAGATCTCCTCTTCTTCTTTTAATTTCTGCATTTTTTTCCTTGCCGTACATGGTCTTTTGTTTTAGGTGTTGCTGTTTGTAGGAACCTTCAAACTTTTTTTTTTATTTTGTTAGATCACACATAATTAAAAGTATTTTGATAATTTTCTTAGACTTTATTGTAGCCTGTAGAATTTCTACAAGCCGGAATACTACCTGAGAGCAAAATCTGTTCTGTGATTTTCAGCAAGTGCATCTTTTCATGTTTTCATTTTCAAATAGTTTAATTTTGCATTTAGTGTCATCTCTTGTCATTTCCATCATTTTATTTCTGCTATCATACATCAAAAATCCAAAAACATAAATTAGATCCATCTCATTAGAGCATTTGTATGCCATCATTTTTCATAAATCATCTTAAGGGCATCAATTTGACATAGGGTCAGGATTTCATTACCTGTCCCTAGCCCAAAAATCATCAACCTGCATAACGAACCCAACCCCTAAGTAAAATAGAGTAGACACTTAACTTGCTCTAGTGAACTAGAGACATCCACGAAGTCGGGTCGAACCAAGTGTCAAGCCAATTTAGACAACTTGTTTGTGTGTGCTTGAGTATCTGGTGTCTAGGCAAGTGGTTCAGGGACAAGAGCCCGAAGGAAAGTGGGTTGGTTCGCTTACCTGGCCAATTTCAAATTGGTGTCTAAGGCAAGCAAAGAGGAACCTCCACCAACCTTACACTTACCTGGCCAGGTGCCAAGTTACTACCACCAAGATTATCTTCTTGACCTAACATTTGGTTTGATCTCTTAGGTCTAGCAAACCCATAACGTCTTTCGTTGTATGTTGCATGTCAACTAGATCAGGAGTCCCCTATCACCCCCATCATTCCCAATCAAGTAGACCCATGGAAAACACCCACAAGGATCAATTAAAGGTCATCACTAATCAGTTAGCTAGGATAAACAAAATACTTGATGAGTTTGAAGATAGATTTGGAGCCTTAGAAAAGGACATTAGACCATCTATCAAGCCTGAGTCTGAGTCACCTCCCCACCCTAGGGGAATACCCTTAGCGTGATCCTTAGAGACTGAGATAGAAGATCAATTGCTAGAAGAGTATGAGGGAGAGGAAGAACAGTTTGAATCTGAAAACCTTTTAGGAGTAGTTAGGTGCATCCTTACCCAAAACTTAGTGCAAGAAGATTGGCATAGGACCAATATCCTACAAACCTTTGTCAGACTAGGGGATAAGGTGTGCAAGATCATAGTTGATAGTGGGAGCTGTGTCAATGCTATTTTTTTAAGTACTGTCAAATCCCTAGGATTGACCCCAGTTCCTCATCCCAACACCTATAAGGTCACATGGATAGATTCGACCTCAATACCTATCAAATCTAGATGCCAAGTCTTGATCAAGCTGCAATCATATGAAGAAAATATTTGGTGTGATGTCCTTTCCATGGGTGTCAGTAGTATTATCTTAGGTCAACCTTGGCTTTACAATCACGACGCCACCCTTTATGGTCAAACCAATAGCTGTACCTCTAACCACCATGGAAAGAAATTTACAATCAATCCAATTCAGCCTAAGGACCAGGTTAAGAGAGAATCGACTAGCCTAAAGGAAAAGAAGCCAGAAGTTAACCTGATCAAGGCCAAAGAGTTAGAGAATGTGATGACTGAGGGAACCCCTACCATAAAAGAGACTCATGAACCAACCAAGAGAGAAGAACCTTCTGATGAAGTCAAGGAAAAAAAGATTGAGCCCATTAAGAATGCAAGTGAAGAAACCACGGAGCCTATTGAGGAATCCCAAGAAGACATCCATGAATCAAGTTTAGTGGAAAGGTGTGATGAAGATGGGCCCAAGATGGAAATCATTAAGGAATCAAAGGATAATGATCCTGAACCCACTACATAATTTGAAGAAGAAATGACCAAGTCAGGATCAAAGAAAGTAGATGAAAGTGAAGGTTCTCAAGTATTGCCCATAGAGAAGGTCCAAGAACAAGAAGTAGACATTAGTTTAGAGGACTTTCAAGATAGACCTTCCTGATGACCTTCCACCTTCTAGGGTCACCCAGCCTACCCTTGAACTTGCACCTATAGATCCTCCTAGTACTAATCATGAGGTTAGGACAAGCACACCCATACACCAACATTCACACATTAAGGTCAATCTCTTTAACTTTGAACCAGTCCTTGAGTCTCCTTCCTATTTCCTGCCCTTCTCGGAGTCTTTTTACATTTCTAGAGCCATGGGATTACTTTTTGTTGAGATTACCAGAATGCAGGACTCCTTAGAGCCCATCCCTTTTGCCATCTACTTCTGGTAACCTTATGGCATTTGCTAGGGATCCATGATAATTTTTCTTGTACATACCAGACCAGGGTCAAACCTAGAGAGTCAATAATCTGTTAGGTTTAGGCCCTAGAGAGTCCAATAAAATTCGCTCTACAGGAATGCTTAGTTGAGTCTGCATTTTGCATCATGTTAGGATTCTACATTAAGTACTAATTTTAAAATAATTTGGCTGATTCTCGAAAGAGAACTAAAGAGTATGATCAAAGGGATTCTATAATGATTAGGCTTAGGCCTGAATGGTTTCCATCGAGAACCGTTAAGAAACTTCATGCTCGTGGAGTTGGCCCCTTTAGAGTGATAAGGAGAGTTGGCCCTAATGCCTATGTGCTTGAGCTAATCCCGAATTATGGCATTAGCTCGATTTTCAATATCCCAAACTTAGTCGAGTATAGGGAACTAGCAAACATAACTAGTGAGCCATTTGGGCCTAACCTTTCATTTGAGAGCGAACCCAACCCAGAGTGTCCACCTCCAATTTTACCTGAGAGAGGAGAGGGATTGCGAGGCTGATGTCCGTAGGATGATCACCTCGAGCTATCAAAGATCAATATCCCTTACTCCATCCCGAGAGAATTGGTGTGGGCACCAGACCTCTGATTAGGGTTTCAGTTTTTGGATCTTGTAATAAGGCTTCAAGCCTAAGCATTGTAAATTTTAGTCATGAATATAGTCTCAATTATTTTTGTTTGGTCCTGTACATTGACCAATTTGGTCAAGTTGTGTCCTGAATTGAGTCCAATCCTATTGAGTCCAGTCTGAGTCTGGGTCCTAGCAGAAGTGGTCTTTGAGTCTAGCTCAACTACTATTGGGCTGAGCCTTGAAGGTCAACATATCAACCCTAGGGTGCCACTTCACCGCCCCATGTGGCACCACTTCATCATCCCATCTGGTGCCACCTCATCCAGCCATGTGGGCGGTACAAGTGAGATTTTCTTGGGTGCCAAATGGAGACACATCAAATATCCTTTCCTCCTTTCCCTCCCTCCATCAAGCCACTTACCAAGGAAGGGAGGGCAACCAAGGAAAGGTTGAAGACAAAGGCCTTTCTCCAAGCCTCATTTCAAGCTTCTCTCCAAAGAAGAGAGAGCAACCAAGGAAAGGTTGAAGACAAAAGCCTTGCTCCAAGCCTCATTTCAAGCTTCTCTCCAAGGAAGGGTGAGTAACCAAGGAAAGAAGGAAGACACAAGCCATGAATCTTGCCTTCTTCCCAAATTGAAGGTCAACTTTCCAAGTCCAAGGGAGCCAAATTCCTTCTTCCAAGCCCAATATCTTGCCATGCCCAAATCAAATTCAAGCCTTGGTCGGCCAAGGAGGAGGATTTCAGATTTTTTTTGAATTTCAGAATTTTCTTGGCACCTCATCAAGAGAAGGAATGTATTTTTTCATTCAAATTTTGAAAGGATCTTAAGGTGCCTATATAAAGGACCTTACCCTCTCCTTTGTAATGTTAATATTGATGAATGAAAAAAGAGATATTTGAGTGTTATTCTTCTTAGTTGCCTTCGTTCCTTAAGAACGTCGATCTCCGTGAGGGAGCGCCTTCGCCTTCGGGCATCGAGAGGTGTAAGGCCTCAAGTTACCGTCTCTTCCGCTAATCCATCTTCCATCTTCGAGTTCGGAGGCCAACTGGATGATCCATCTAGGCGCCCAGCAAGAAGACCCTCAATCATCATCATCTACAACCTTTCCTTCGTTATTTCTTCCTGCTACGTGTGATTCCTAACTCCTCCCTTGATTGCTCGCAGGTCCTCCAGGTACCACGAATACGGGTTCGATTTTCCTTGCCTTCGGGACCTTCGGACAAAAAGCTGGTGCATCTGCAAGGATTGAAGGCTCGATCATCCAGGCCGCATCCGCAAGAGCGAGTGAACTCGGCATCGGGCGCTTTAGAGCTTTTGAGATTTGCAACCTTAGAACTCCTAAGTAGATATTAATCCGAGAGCTAAGTCCTACGGGATTTCTCAATCCCAGGATCCTCTTTTTATCCTTGCTTAGGGGCTAATTTACGTGCTAGTAGTTTTATCATTATCAAATCCCTAGATCTGCTATTGTCTTTTCTTCGGGAAACCTAAATCCATAAGAAAACTTAAAAATCATAAAAAAAAAACCACTTGCATCATTCCTCATCTTCGCATCTAGTTAGTCCAGCATCAAGAAGAGCAACCTGCAAAAAAGGAGGACTTTCGGAGGCAAGCTAGTGTTTAAGACTTTCCTTCCTAATCGCCTCTCTATGAGTCGATGGAGAAAAAAACCTTAAAGTAGTGCTAAAGCCCCATTTTAAACAAGAGGCTTCAATGGTCCAGATTTTACTCGCCCCAACATATCCTCTTAGATTTTGACACATGGCATGTCCAATTGCTAGCATCACAGTGCCTTGGGTCTTTTCTACTTTTTTTAATGTTGATCCCAAGGGACATGAATGAATCATTTCTATCCATCGCTCCTGGGATACATGGCAACCTCCCACCGATCAATAGAAGACATGCAAGCTGCTCTTTGTGCCAGAAATTAAATGTAACCCTTGGGGTAGGCCGCATCAAGGGCTTTCCCTCTCCCATGATAGGGGCCCCAGGATAGTTGGGGTATGTCTCCCGAAGGTCGATAGGATGGCTACTCCCATCACCTTGAAGATGAAAAAAGTGTAGAGCCCTTTGAGCTCAGGAGTGAGGGGAATCTAATGTGACAGTTGCTAACATGGCATCGAAGACTTCCCATATCTTCGAATGTGCCATTGGCCATGATGGGTCATGACATCCAACCGGGAGCGACTAGGTCTCCAATCAATGGCCCAAATGACAAGGCCAACTAGTTGCATGTCAATGAGCGACTAGCGATGGGTCCCACTGATTGACTAGTTTTACCTGAGCCAACTAGCCGCTTCTCGGTAAGGTAGTGGGAACCGACTACTGTAGACCAGCATGACACACCCACTCTTGAAAACGTGCCAATTTCCTTTCCAACTTCAACTTGCTAGTCAGGCTTGTCAACCTGGTGAACCTGAGCACGTGGCCAAGTCTGCCCCACTACTCGATGACTACAACATCTGAATAATTGATGGTTTAGCCAATTATAGCTGTTATAGCATAAATTATAGCATACATAATCCTAACAAACCATTGTATCGCCACAAAAAAAATTCTTAAATTGATGCACCAGGGGATAAGATCTCGCCACCTCAGCCAAGTTTGTTATACCTGTCAGAGATTGTGTTAGCTCTACCCCATGATTTTGATGAATAACAAAATGTTGAGTACATATTTTGTACTAATGATTATTTATAGTTATAAGTTTTCAGGAATCAAGCACCTCAAATTCTCAAAGTTAGAGTATCATGGCATGCTTTGGAAACAAAGCATTTTTCGTACTTTGAGAAGTCTTCTCCATTAAAAAAGGACATAAATGGGTTCAATTATTATTTATATACGTTGCATTTAAGTTTCATTGAATATCTATATATTTTTGGCATGTTTGGCACTTGATTTTGAAAATTGCAGAACCAAGTGTCGATACCTGGGAGCTCAAGTATCGATACTTCAGCATTTGGCATGCAAAGATTTTTATGGCACGCCAAGTGTTAACACTCAGAACTCAAGTGTCGACACTTAGAACTCAAGTGTCGACACCTAAAACTCAAGTATCGACACTTAAGATCCCAAGTATCGACTTAAGGCCTGAGACTTTTTAAAAATATAAAACTTGCCTCTGGAAAATTTTTGTGTCAAGTGTCGACACCTGAGAATCAAGTGTCGATACTTGAAAGTTCAAGTGTCGATACCTGAAAGCCAAGTGTCGACACCTGACAACCAAATGTCGACACTCGGATTCTGACAACCTCAATGGATCTATTTTCTGACAGCCTGAATTTGTATTTTTTAGCTCCTAACGGCTAGTTCTTATCCCTAATAGTCTAAAACAGTTTTTTGGATGTTTTTCATGTATTTAGGCTTCACCAAACTCATTCATGAAGCAACAGAAGAGAGAAAAGCAAAGAAATATCCAAGAGTTAAAGGCATTCTTCAAGAACTCCACTTCCAAAAGCTAAAAAGGAGAGATTCCACTGAAAAAGCATACATTCCTTTCATTTCATCTTTCCAAAAAGTGTTCTTGAGAAGATTCCAAGTTAAGTCACATCAAGCAATCATTCAAAAGCTTCAAAGATTCCTCATCCACTCTAAGAAGAGAGTTTGCTTATTTAAATTCTTGTATTCTAAATTTATTATTGTCTTTGACCTAGCTTTCAAGGGTTTCTTGAAAGTAGGTTGTTATGGTTGTTGGTGAGCCAAAGGGACAAAATCAACTAGGATTGACTTGTGAGCCCGAAGACAAAACAAGTTGTAAGGTTTGTTGGTGAGCTTAGGCGACAATACCAACTTAGGTTTTAACTTGTGAGCCTTGGAAAACAAGTTGGCTGTAATCTTTGAAGAGATTATAGTAAAAATTTTCAATGGGAGCTTGGAGAGTGGACGTAGGTGCTTGGAGAGCACCGAACCACTATAAAGCTTGGTATTTGTATGTGATTGTCTCTCTTTAATTACTTGCACTTTATTTCCTGCACTCTATTAATTGTTTTTCGTTGCATATACTTTAGTGCATTTCCACAAACACTACACGGCCTGCACATAATTATTTTAATTTTGAAAGACCCAATTCACATTCCCTCTTGGGCTCCATTTCTAGGCAACAAATTGGCCTCCCATAACAACTTTATGTTATGCTACGTAACCATACAAATAAGTAAAAGGACCTATAGCACAAGCAAGTTTCAAACATCCCCACATAATTGCTCACATAGTCACTAGACCACCACATGCTCTGAGCTCCAATGTCTGATCGTTATTGCCTCACGTTTTCCAATATTGATTTGAGTGTAGTAACCCCAGCCCAAGGACCTTTTACAGATCATCGAAGCGAAGCAATCCTAGAAGACCCTCACTCTACCACCGAAGCTCGGTAATAAGCGAATAGATGGCAACATTAACTAAAAATTTTTGTGACCATTTCTTAGTTGCATCACTAAATATGAGGTATTTAGTAACTAGATTTGTATTTCACCATTAAAAGTTCACCAGCAAAATTCTAAATTCTTGGAGTATAACTTAGGCCATTCATTTAAGCAATAATCCAATATCAACCAAATATCATGCAATCCAAATATTGTAGAAAGAGGGGGAAAAAAGACCTTCAAAGAATTTTTTAATTTTTTTATATTCTAAAGGCTAGGATTTGGGTTAGATTTAGATAGGTTCTTGAAAAATGCATGGATAGACCAACAAACTCAATACTTATAGGGGCATTTGGTAAGCGGTGATAATCTTAACATCGAGGGTGATCCATATAAAGATGATAGAATCAAGTTATTTGATTATATCCTAGTAATCTTACATAGCAGTGATCTTGGATCACTCTATTTTTTAAATCACTATCTAACATGATGATTAGAAACTCATTCCTGAGGATGAGTATCTAATATCACCTTATTACGGTGATTCTAGATTTAAATATATTAACCAAAATATCCCTTGTATGATGATATTTGGTTGGGGCATCTCTACGGATCATTGCACTATGATCAATTAAACATAGTAATCTTAGATCACCAGAGATCAGACCATCTCAAGATTTGGATTACCAGTGATTCCCAATCACCATGATGATCTCCAATCACCATGATGATCCCATCTATGTCTCATGTTGTATCCAGATTATAATGATGCTTGAGCTTGGATTTGAGTGGTTGAGGTAGAATTAGGCTAGTTGATCTTGCTTTCCTTCATCTTCTTATAGCTCTTGGTGAAAAGATTTTCCAATGCCCAGGTTCGTCACAGGAATCTAGAATGAACAGATTCGGTCTGAGGGAAAAATCGAGTGAAGAGTGGACAAGAATTTCTCTCCCCCTCCGAAATCCATCCCCATCCCCTCATACACCTAGGTATTTATAGGCCACGATCCTAACTAAATCCAGCTGAATCCAGCTGTAAACTATTAGTTTGTTATTAAATCAACACATGCAGTAATCGTTACCATTATAGTGCAATGGTCGGCCTTACGCCCCTTGAGCATTGATCGGCTTCCTATCCCTTGGGCATTGATCGACTTTATGCCATCTAAGCATAAATCAGCTTCACACCTCTTGGACATTAATCGACTTTATGCTTCCTGGATATTGATCAGCTTTTATGCCTCTTGGACATTAATCGACTTGGCGTCACTTGGGCATTGATCGGCCTGGCACCTCTTGGGCATTGATCGGCCAGGCACCTCTTGGGCGTTGATCGACCTTATGGCTTGATATAGCAACATCGCTGACGTGGAGTGCATGTCAGATCCAGCTGGATATCATCAGTGCTGCATGGATTTTTCTTTCAAAATTTTTCGCGGCGTGAGGTGCTCCTACTCCTTTGCAAGGTGGCACCCCAAGATGGGTCCACCTCGATCGAAGTCGAGCCCTCCTCTACCACTTTGCCAGGCGTCCGCCTAGGAGGGGTCCACCTCGGTCGAAGCTGGCAGCCCCTGCTCCTTCACCAGGTGACAACCCAAGATGGGTCGACCTGGTCGAAGTCGAGCCCTCCTCTGCCACTTCACCAGGTGTCCACCCAGGAGGGGTCCACCTCGGCTGAAGCTGGCGAACTCTGCTCCCTCGCCAGGTGGCATTCCAAGATGGGTCCACCTCAGCCGAGGTCGAGCCATGCACTCCTGCTCCTTCACTAGGTGGCACCCCAAGATGGGTCCACCTCGATCGAAGTCGAGCCCTCCTCTGCCACTTCGCTAGGTGTCTGCCCAGGAGGGGTCCACCTCGGCCGAAGCTGGCGGCCTCTGCTCCCTAGCCAGGTGGCACCCCAAGACGGCTCCACCTAGCCGAGGTCGAGCCAAGCGCTCCTGCTCCTTCGCCAGGTGGCATCCCAAGATGGTCCACCTTGGCCAAAGTCGAGCCCTCCTCTGCCACTTCGCCAGGTGTCCGCCCAAGAGATCCACCTCGACCGAAGCTGGCGGCCTCTGCTCCCTCGCCAGGTGGCACCCCAAAATGGGTCCACCTTAACCGAGGTCGAGCAAGGCACTCCTGCTCTTTCGCCAGGTGGCACCCCAAGATGGGTCCACCTCGACCAAAGTCGAGCCCTCCTCTGCCACTTCGTCAGGTGTCCATCCAAAAGGGGTCCACCTCGGTCGAAGCTGGCGGCCTCTACTCCCTCGCTAGGTGGCACCCCAAGACAGGTCCACCTTAGCTGAGGTCGAGCCAAGCGCTCCTGCTCCTTCGCCAGATGACACCCCAAGATGGGTCCACCTCGGTCGAAGTCGAGCCCTCCTCTGCCACTTCGCCAGGTGTCCACCCAGGAGGGTCCACCTCGGTTGAAGCCAGCAGCCTCTTCTCCCTCACAAGGTGGTGCCCCAAGATGGGTCCACCTTAGCCAAGGTCAAGCCAGGCGCTCCTGCTCCTTCGCCAGGTGGCACCCCAAGATGGGTCCACCTCGATCGAAGGCGAGCCCTCCTCTACAACTTCGCTAGGTGTCCGCCTAGGAGGGGTCTACCTCAGCTGAAGTTGGCGGCCTTTGCTCCCTCACCAGGTGGCGCCCCAAGGTGGGTCCACCGTAGCCAAGGTCAAGCAAAGCGCTCCTGCTCCTTTGCCAGGTGGCACCCCAAGATGGGTCCACCTCGATCGAAGGCGAGCCCTCCTCTGCCACTTCGCCAGGTGTCCGCCCAGGAGGGGTCCATCTCGTCGAAGTTGGCGGCCCCTACTCCCTCACCAGGTGGTGCCCTAAGATGGGTCCACCTCAGCCGAGGTTGAGCCAGGCACTCCTGCTCCTTCTCCCAGTGGCACCCCAAGATGGGTCCACCTCAGTCAAAGTCGAGCCCTCCTCTGCCACTTCGCCAGGTGTCCGACCAGGAGGGGTCCACCTCGACTGAAGCTGGCAGCCTTTGCTCCCTCGCCAGGTGGTGCCCCAAGGCAGGTCCACCTTAGCCGAGGTCAAGTCAGGCGCTCCTGCTCCTTCGCCAGGTGGCACCCCAAGATGGGTCCACCTTGGTCGAAGTCGAGCCCTCCTCTGCCACTTGTCAGGTGTCCGCCCAGGAGGGGTCCACCTCGGCCGAAGCTGAAGGCCCCTGCTCCTTCGCCAGGTGGCACCCCAAGACGGGTCCACCTCAGCCGAGGTCAAGCCAGGTGCTCCTGCTCCTTCGCAGGAAGCACCCTAAGATGGGTCCATCTCAGTCGAAGTCGAGCCCTCCTCTACCACTTTGCCAAGTGTCCGCCCAGGAGGGTTCCACCCCGGTTGAAGCTGGCGGCCTCTGCTCCCTCGCCAGGTGGCACCCCAAGATGGGCCCACCTTAACCGAGGTCGAGCTAGGCGCTCCTACTCCTTCGCCAGGTGGTATCCCAAGATGGGTCCACCTCGGTCGAAGTGAGCCCTCCTCTAACATTCGCCAGGAGTCCACCCAGGAGGGTTCCACCCCGGCAGAAGCTGGCAGCCTCTGCTCCCTCACTAGGTAGCACTCCAAGATGGGTAGGGGCCAGAGACCATCGGGAGCCTCCGGGGGGAGGGAGAAAAAGCTGAGAGTGGTCCGGTGGTATAAAAATGGACGGAAAGGTAAGCCACGAAGAGGGAAGGACACTGAGGGATAATGACTCTGGGGCTCTCGGAAGTTCCCAGATGCACGTCCGGCGGGTCCAGCGCAGGAAGCTGGGCATCAACCCCTCTCTTTCCCACACTTCTTTCATCAAAACCTCCTCTAAGCACGGGAATCTATTAGAGACCCATCTTAGTGGACCTGTTTCATCTTGCTGTTTACTAACTTGACCGTCGGAGTACCCTCGCCGGAACCCCCGGCCCGGATCTCTGACCTTGTTTCATAGGACCGGAGACTTGGAGATCCCGAGGTGAAAGAGTCCAAGGTTCGGCGCTAGCTCATAAGCTACAGGCCACAGCGGTAAGATTGGCAATAGATTAGCATGCCAGGTAAGGGGGTAGAAAAGTAACCCCTCGTAAGCAAGAGAATAGCTCAACCATGGTGGTGACACGTGGACATGAAGCCTCCACCAGCCGAGCGGGAGAGGTCCCCTCTCCTCCGAGCCCGCGCAGCCCAGAGAGGGAACCTCCAGCTCCTCCTCCTCCTCAGCTATCCTTGGTGGATGGTCCTTTTGCAGCCATCGTCCAACAGCTACAAACACCGACTACAGTCGTGCAGCAACTGCAGCATCAGCAGTGCTCCTTGGCCACTCAGCCCCAGCCAGGGACCCCCGTGGCCCGAGCCGTGGGCCCCCGCTGAAGTCTGTGCTCCATTCAAGGCAGGCCATCCCATCCGTGGGCAGTAACAAACCCCCGTGGGAGCCATCAGACTCCCGCGAAAAGAAACCACATCGATTTGGTGGATCATGAGAGTCGATCCCCGGTTGACAATCCTGAAGCCGTCCAGCACAGCATGCACCACCGGGGCAAGGCCCCTCACCGCGATCGATCGGCACCTCCTTCTCCAGCGGCCTCGGTGGAAGGTTCCATTGATGAGGCCATCAAGCGCCTGGATGAGTGGCGTTTGGAGGAGCATGAGTGCAAATTGGCGGAGTTCTTCCATCGCTTTACCAACATGCAGGGCTCCCCAAGCGAGCCAGTGGGCTACAACACCCAATCAACCTTCTCCCGGGAAATCCAAGAGGAATCGATCCTGAATCAGTTCTGCATGCCTCAGGTGGATCCCTACGATGGGACCATCGACCCCTTGGACCACCTAGAGAGCTACAAGGCTCTCATGAGAGTCCAGGGGGCGACGGATGCTCTCCTATGCATTGCCTTCCCGGCCACCCTCTGGAAGGCTGCTCGAGTCTGGTTCACCCGCCTTGAGCCAAAGTCTATCAGCTCCTTCCATCAGTTGGAAGGAAAGTTTATGGCACACTTCGACGCTTGTCGCAAGGTGCCACGGGAGGTTGATAGCCTCTTCTCTATCCGCCAGCAGGACCAGGAGCCACTGCGGGACTACGTCACCCGCTTCAAGACTACGGCCCTGGAGATTTATAGCCTGGACGAGCCTGTCGCCATGCTGGCATTGAAGCGAGGACTCAAGACCTCCCGCCTGACATATTTCCTGGACAAGAAGCCCCCCAAGATGTATTTTGAGCTCCTTCTCTGCATCGACAAGTACATCCATGCTAAGGAGGCCGACCATACCAGGTGAGAGCTGGACGGGAAGCCTTCGAAGAAGCCTGCCCCCGAAGGATGTCCCTGGAACCCGGAGGCCTGGACCACCGGCAGACTTCCGTCCGGGTTTGAAGCTGAAGAATGGTTCTGCTCCGGAGTGAACCTTCACCCCTCTCCTTGCTCCAAGAATGAAGATCCTCATGGAAATCGAGGGCAAATGTTACCTCCACTGACCTCCTCCTCAGAACCCAAAAACAGTCACGACAATACTAAGTATTGCCTATTTCATTACAACCACGGCCACGACATGGAGGAGTGCCGTAATCTGAAGCAAGAGATCGAGGAGCTGATCAAGAGGGGCTACCTCAGGAAGTTCATAAGGAGCGAGGCCCCAGTGGAGGACCAGCCACTCGCGGCCCTTCCCCCCGTCCCTGCAATTGACAACCGCCCTACGAAGAAACCTGTGGGCATGATCTCTTGGGGGGTAGGGTGCGCGTTGAAGAGAGCCCGGGACGTGGGAGACCTGGAGAATGTACTCCCCTTTGAAAAGGAGAATGAAAATGAAAATATAAACAATGATGCAGTGGTGGTCGAGATGATCATCGCTAAGCATCCTGTACATCGCATTATGGTGGATAGTGGAAGCTCTACTGATGTACTTTTTTATAATGCTTTCTCCCGGATGAATTTGTCTCATGATCGGCTAAAGTCAGTGCACACCCCTCTCGTGTGCTTCATTGAAGATTCTGTAGGGGTCGAAGGGGAGATTACTCTCCCCGTTATTGCTGGATCCCCACCCCGGCGAGCATGGTCATGATGACCTTCACCGTCGTTCGACTCCCATCACCTTACAATGCTATCATGGGCCATCTAGGTCTCAACCAATTGGACACGGTCATCTCCACCAAAAGGTTGCTGGTGCAGTTCCCTATCGCCTTTGGGATGGGAGTGATGAGGGGGATGGCCCAGCCTGTCCCGCATTGCTTACAAGCTATCCCGGGGGCCCGGAGTGCCGCACGGAATTAAACTCCAGCATGCGGCCCCGGAGTTCAGTCCGGAAGAAGTTCTGGAGACTTAAGTCCCGGTCCCACTAATCCTAGAGTCCAGCTCGGAAGGTCGCACAAGGCTCAACTCCCGCCTGTGGCCCCGGGGTTCAGTCCGAAAGTTCGCATGGAACCTAATTCCAAAGCAAAGTTCCGGACCTTAGTCTGGAAGGTGGAGCGGAACCCGGTTTCCCCACGCGATCCCGGAGTTCAGCCCAGAATGCCCCATGGGAATCAGTTCCGGTGGTTGGCCCAGAGGTTCAGTCCGGAGGAAGCTCAAAAAAAAAAAAGAAGAAGAAGAAAAGAGAAGAAAACCTAAGTCTCCTGCTCGTTTGGTGTGTAAACTGCAAGACTTAGAGGGCCCCTACCAGAAACCAGGAGGTCTCCGGGGCTGGTCTCGAATCAGCAATTCAGATTGCAAACACGAAAAGAAAAAGAGAAAGGAAAAAGTGGGAGACAAAGCAGAATGATTAAAAAAGATCTTCATTTCCATTAAAGGGTTTCTTATAAAAAGAGGGCCCCGACAGGCTGGGAGATCCAAAGAAGTAGAAAAGAAACCCATACATCAAACAAAATGAAAAAGAAGCCCTAATGCTACTTCGTTGCATTCACGTCCTCCTTCGGCTGGGGGGCACCTTCGCCACCGCCGACATCGTCAGAAGGCCGCACGGAGGCTACCGCATCGGCACCCTCTACAGCTAAAGCTCCCTTATCGGGCTCCTCCCTTTGGCCACCCAGGATGACCCCGCTGAGATCGAGCTCGGGGAAGAAGGAGCCTACCTCCTCCCGGCACATCTATAAGCCCTTCAGGAAGGTGTCGACCGCCATCTCGTGCAGCTCCCCCTTGAACTCCTCAGACGCTCTGATGCAGAACGAAATCTCTGATACCAAAAATGATGCAGAATGAATATGTGGAATGCGGAAGCAAATTAAAATTAATGTATTTTTTTTTATATATTTTCAGAAGTCGGCTTTGACTCAAAGGAAAGATAAACTAATATTGAAAGAAACTAAGAAATAACAGAAAGCACAATTAAAAGGAGTGGATTATCAGAGTAACTCGGAAGTAGGATCGCTGGGGATTGAGAAACCCCTAGATCTAGGGTTTGCTCTGAGTTTCAATGAAATAAACAAAGTGAGAAGGGAAGGTTCTTGTTACCTAGCAGTGATATCTCTCCATTTGGTGGAAAAAGACTCTCTCGAGCAGATTATTGGATCCCGGGAGTCAAGGTATCTTCGCAATGGATCCTCCGATAATGGTCTTGGCAAAGTTGGCCTCTTCTTGAACCCTGGATCCTGGAGAGAAGAAGAACAAGGTTAGGAACAAGAGACTCAGGGAAGAGAGTTACCAGAGTAGAAGAAAGGATGGGATCTGAAGGTCTTCAGCTGATCTGGAACTCCTAGGCTACGGATTTGGGACTTCTTCTCCTAGATCTGCTGGATGGACTTGAAGCAGTGGTAGCTGACTTGAAGATGGCTGGACTGGGGTCCTGGTGGTCGGCCACCCTTTGGAAGAAGAACCTTGGAGATGGTGTAGAGGCTAGGGTTTGGTGGTGGTGGAGTAGAGATGGGTGGACTAAGCTAGGGTTTTGGGGTTGGAGATCTCACACCTCCTCAAGGTTCCTAGGGAACCCGGATTTACTCCCTCACGGAGCTCAACACTTAGAATAAGTGCAGAAGAACAAGACTTTGCTCAAAAACAAGGATTTCATTCATAAGATTTCATAAGATAAGTTCAAGTTACAAAAGGGTCTAATATATAGACCTATAAGAAAAATCAAAACCATACAAGTTCCCATTTGGGACTAATAGGACTAATCTACACTTTAGGCATCAAATTCTCTTCCCTTGGCCAACCAAAATTCCTTCCATGAGTGAGCGGCCCAAAAACTCCAAGAAAACTTAAAAATCAGCTCCAAATGGCAGGTTATGGGGGTGTCTCCTAGTTTCTCTCCATGAATCAAGGATTTTCCTTCATGGTTTGGCTCTTTTGGACACCTCCTAGTCTTGCTCCACAAGTTTAGGCTTCTTCTTTTCATGGCTTTGGCACTTTAGGAAACTTTTGGGTGCCTCCTTGATTTTTTTCCCAAGACATGCTCTCTTCCCTTTTATAACTTGGATTTTTTATGGAACATTGTGGGGCACCTCCTTGATCATCTCTTCAAGAAAAATTCTTGCCATCCTGGCTTGGGTTTATCTGGAAAAAAGTTGGCTCCTCCTTGGATTGAGGTATCTTGATTGATTTCTCCCCCAAGTGGTGCAAGGAAAAGGGGAACTTACTTCTTATGGTGTGGGGACCAAAGACACTGGATGGAGATGTGGCAGGGAGTGTGGCACCCACTTGTAGCTGGACCATGGAAGAAAAAATGTGGCACCCTATGGCAAAGGGAATGGCACCGACCTGGACCTAGACTTGGACTGAGTCAACATGACTCAACAAAAATTGAAATGACAAAATTACAGACTCAAAATTGGGTTGATCAGGTCAATCCTTATTACAAACCCTAATTTTCTCGGGCAAGGTCAATCAGAGATCCAGATGGAACCCTGAAGTCTTCTTCTGATTCTGGTGCCCGCACCAATTCTCCTGGGGTGGGAGGAACTCGACCCTGTCGAGTATGGATCAAGTTGGCTTTGGTATCTCTCCAAGAGGTCTGGGTCCAATTCTTGTAATTCTTCTCGGGAGATCCAAGAGTCATCAGAATCTGGCCTTCCTTGCCAGCGGACCAGGCATCTTAGGTATCCTCGATTACGAGTAGAGATAACCTGATCATCCAGGATCTTTTCAATCTGCTCTTTCCTCACAGACCAGTTTGTTGGTGGACACAGGGTCGGGATCACTCTCAATAACAGGATTAGGTTCAAAAGGCTCACTGGGAATCACAGCTAGCTCCATGTACTCTACTGGGTCTGTAATGTTGAAAGTGGAGCTAATGCCTAGCTCCTTCTCAGTGTTATCCTTCTGGTCAAGAGGTGACACAAGTGAGAATTGACAAACAAAAGTCTGGTTCACTATGGGTGTCGGATCAATCGGAACTTGACTCAAGTTGGTAGAGGTTGGCTTTAAGTCCAAAGTACTTGATTGGTTATATCTTAAAGACCACTCATAGTCTTGGGCTTCTTGGTAGGCTCGGTCTAACTTATTGGTCTTTTCAAGGCATAGCTTCCTATAAATGTCTGGGTGTAACCCAACCCTAAACCTCGATGTGATCTGAGCTTCGGTCTCAATGGTATTGCATTTCATGTCATACCACTGGAAGTCCTCGATATATTTAGACACAGGCCTATTACCTTGTCGTAATTGGTACCATTGGTCTAAAAGTCTTTTCTCATAGGATCTACCTAGGTACCTATCTCTCAACTTACTTATCATATCTCTCCAAGTATATATTTCCTCTTTTCTTTGATAACACTCATGCTCAATAGCATACCAATGCGACCTAGCATGTTTGGTGAACTTGGTTTTGGCCAACCTAACTTGTCATAATTCCGATATGTTAGTGCACTCAAAATGCCGATCCATTTATTCTTCCCACTTAATATATGTCTCTTGTCTTCCATCAAAAGTGGGTGCATAATGTTCGATGTTCCTAACGGGTCCCTTCTCTGAGTCAACCAAGTATGGGTATAGGCTCCTAGGGTTATGCTCGGGATCACGGTATAAGGTCCTCCTAGGCTCCTGGCATGGGTGAGGTTGGGGCCTATTAAATTTTGGATTAGGGGTCCAATTTTGATGTCTACGTTTCTCAAGTCCCTGGGCTCGGTCTCTAAACTGGGCAAAACCCTCATTCATATCCTGACTCAATTTGGTCATACTTTCGGTAAGAGATCTAATCATGGCCTCTAAATCAGGTTGGGTTTGACCAGGTTGGTAGGGTACTCCGTTCCGGGTGGACATGATGATGCAAGCAAGCACACCAAATGAGACTCGACTGAAACGACTACGGGCTAACTAGACCTAGAGCCCAAACTAGATGCCCAATCAGAGTGGCAAGCTAGCCTATAGTAACTCGGGACTCAGCCAGGCAGGTGTAAGGGGAGTGTTAGGTCCCTAATTGCCAATCCTAGACACCAATCAGTGATTGGCCAGGTAGGCGGACCAGCACATAAGCCCTTCGGGATAGAATCCCTAAACCACCGTTCTAGACACTGAGTACAAAGCACACACAGAGTAACTAGACAAATTGACTCAACACTAGCCTAGACCCGACCAGTTGGTGTCCCTAGCCCACTAGGGCAAATTAGGTCTAATTAATTTTAAGATTAAAGGCTTAGGTTCGAATGCACGGGAGGTGATTTTAGGCTAAGGAGAGGGTCTCAATCCTCCACTTATATTGCAACTTCGGTGCCCTTAAGATAGATTCAATTTATGCACACTCAAATAAAAAAAATAGCTTGCAGAAAAATAAAAAAAGGAACAACAGTAAAATTGATCTCAGAAAATCTACATAAATTAATAAATCATGAAAATTTTATGTAAATTACTTTCAATTATACTGGTTCTAGAAAAATAAGAATTACTTAATTTAGAATTTTTTGCAGGAGAAACAATTCGAATAACAGGTAGTTACTGGCAGAAAATAGAACGTGTGTCCCGTTTACAATCCCTACATAGAAGTTATAACCCAGCGGCACCCCTACATGCCCTGGGAACCCCCGTGGAATGGGAGGAGGAGGCTTGCGTCTCGCTTGTTCCTAGGACCGGATGGCCAGGGGAGTCTACTCCAGGCAGCAAAAGTAAAAAGGAACGAAAAAAAATAATCAAACAAGCAAGAACCCTAGACAGGGCTCTGATACCAAAATGATGCAGAACGAAATCTCTGATACCAAAAATGATGCAGAAAAAATAATCCACCCAGGAGGGTTCCACTTCGGTCGAAGCTGGCAGCCTCTTCTCCCTCGCCAGGTGGCACCCCAACAGGTCGACCTCAGCCGAGGTCGAGCCAGGCTCTCCTGCTTCTTCACTAGGCGGCACCCCAAGATGGGTCTACCTTGGCCGAAGTCGAGCCCTCCTCTGCCACTTGCTAGGTGTCCACCAGGAGGGGTCCACCTCAGCCGAAGCTGGCAGCCTCTGCTCCCTCACCAGGTGGCGCCCAAGACGGGTCCACCTCAACCGAGGTCAGGCCAGGCGCTCCTGCTCCATCGCCAGGTGGCACCCCCTGATGGTCCACCTCGGTCGAAGTCAGCCCTACCCTGCAAAGCCTCCGGGGGTTAGAGGCACGGGCCACGAGGTCGCTGCTAGAGTCAGCATGCGGCGCATCCTGTACAGGGTACCCAGTATGGCCCGCAATGGTGCGCGGAACCTCGTTTACATCTATTAAGGAGGGCCCCGCGATCGGGGTATGGAATCCTTGCGGTCAGGGGCCTAGAACCCAGGAAATCCACAGTCAATGCCCCGAGATGAGGGCTCCCGCGCTTGGCTCAAGATCCGCCAGGTTCCCCCTTTCATGACAGCACGGCAGATGAGGCGAGCTCGCCGCTTAACTCCCCGACTCGAAGAAGAGGGGAGGAGGGGGGGAGGGGCCCGAGACCATCGGGAGCCTCCGGGGGGAGGGAGAAAAAGCTGAGGGCAGTTCGGTGGTATAAAAACGGATGGCAAGGTAAGCCACGGAGAGGGAAGGACACCGAGGGATAATGACTCTGGGGCTCTCTAAAGTTCCCAGATGCTAGCCCGACGGGTACAGCGTAGGAAGCTGGGCGTCAACCCCTCTCTTTCGCACACTTCTTTCATCAAAACCTCCTCTAAGCACGGGAATCCATCAGAGACCCATCTTAGTGGACCTATTCCATCTTGCCATTCGCTAACTTGACCATCGGAGTGCCCCCGCCGAAACCCCGACCCGGGCTTTGACCTTGTTTTGCAATACCAGAGACTTGGAGATCCCAAGGTGAAGGAGTCCAAGGTCTGGTGCCAGCTCATAAGCTACAGGCCACAGCGGTAAGATTGGCAACATGGCTCATTGATCATTGATACATCATTTGATCAACCAAGTTCACTTTTCATCATATCAACACAAGTAGACCCAATCTGTTATATCCTAACACTAGTTCCCCCAGCTTCTGAATTCATTAAATGAATGTCAGAAGCTGTCAGAAGTTTCTTTCCTTTTCTTTTTTTTTCTCTCTTTTTTTACAAACTGACACTTCCATTCTCGAGCAGCACGTCTTAATGACATGTCAATTCCTGATAGGGAAAACGGTTATAAAAAACTGACAGCCATATCGTGCAGCCATCGTTGCGATTCTTGAAATTTACAAAAGCCAAAAAACCATCATCACCAAATAAATTCAAGCATCTCATCAGCAATACACTTGCCGTTGGATCACGAATAGTCACTTCGACTCCTCAAAGAGTCATATCTTTTCATTAAATATTATGGACAGGTAGCACAATCTGAATGAATCTCGCCATACGAGAAAAAAAAACTTTAACCATCGAATGGAACTATATAAACACCATCTCCCCTAGGAAAATAAGTTTTCCACCATTTCAGTTTCTTCACCTTAGGAGCAAAAGAGCCCTTTCAGGTCAGCCTCTTTTCTTCTTCATCTTTTTCTTTTTCTTAAGTTAATCTTCCTTCTCTTTTCCCTTCATGTCTAGGATCTTAGAAGTCAGTCGTACAGACGAACCCGAAGGTTCTACTTCTCAGAAGAAGAACCAAATGGAATCAGTAAGGATAGATGCCATTAGGTCCTCTTTAATAGAACACCAGATCTTAGTACTGAAGAAATATTATAATATTTCTGATGATTATACCGTAGTTCTTCCAAACTCTGAAGAACAGATAGATCGGCCACCTCCTGATAGTTTGACGATTTACGAAGACACCTAAGAGCCAGACTTAGGTTTTCGCTTCATCCCTTTTTTCTCTCGATCTTTAGGTTATACCGTGTTTTACCGGCCTAATAAATACCAAACAGCATTCGAATAATCTATACCTTCTTGATCCTTTGCAAGGACGCAGATATAACTCCTAAAATTTTTCTCTTCACAGCTTTGTTCGTATTGAAGAGAGATTTTCATGGCCATGGATGGTGGGTGATCACCCATGCCATGGTCGTAAATTCATTCTGGGGCTTCCTTCGGCCATTCATGACCGGAAGCCCTGTTTCTTCTATATTGTTTCCAAGATCCCTTGGAACATTTGTATCAGCCATAGGGAACCCCGATTAACTCCAAATGATGGCAAAAATATCCTGAAGGTTGATAAAGAAGATTATGAGAAGCTTACGGGGATGGAGATTTCCTCGATAAAAGAGCTTCTTAATGTAAGAGGGTTGTTTTCGATTGAGATCTGCCACAGCCCTTCTTTAGGTATCTCACCACCAATATCATCCTTTTATTCAGTTTCTGACGATCAATTCTAACATATGGTTTTTTATGGCTAATACAGATACATCGATCATGATGGACGTCCAAAGACTTCGGCAAATATCAAAGAAAAGAAAAGCTGCAGCCACTCCATTTGATCAAAAAGAAAGAGAAGCCAAGAGATCCAAGAAAATAAAGCCGGCCGCTTCGTCGGCTCCAGAATCCCCGATATTAATAGCTAGCATATCGGAGGATGATGAAGTACCTTTATCAACATCTCTTTAGCCTCCAGTGCAAGAGAGGTAATTTATTATATTTCTATTGCTGGCCATCATCATCCTCAACTGGGCAAGCTGATAAAGGAAAAGCTCCAATGGTGGAGAAGAAGAAAGACTGTCGGCTGAAGACATCATGGCCGACTTTCACATTTATGCAGATGAATCAGGTCTGAATGACCCAACACTGGCTCGTCGTATCTTAAGATCAACTATCATTCTGAAAGATTGGGAGATTACCAAATCCCAGCAAATTGACGATACAATATTGTCACTTCATCCGACAATGCTTAAGGTATGAAATCAAATTTTGTTTCAAATGATTAAATAATCAATCAACTCTATTTTTCTTTCAAATCTGACCAATTTTGACTTGAAAACATGCAGCTTATCTATGGTATCACTATCATGGAGAAAGCTTAAAAAGCTTCGATCAACTCTGCCAAGTCATGCGTAACGAAGTAAATGTTGCGAAGGCAGAAAAATAGGTTGTTGAGGAATTAAAAACTGCCATGGAAAAGAAATTTGAAGAAAAAGTAACCGAAACATTAGCTCTGGAGCAGAGCTCAAAGAGGCCCGATCGAAGATAGCCAATATGGAATCAAAATTAAAGAAAAAGAAAAAGAAACTTCGATCAGCGATCGTTAAATTAGAAAAAGCCGAAGAAAAGATTATGACAGCAAGAAAAGAAGCAGAACAAGCTATCAAAGAGGCTGTTGATGAAGCCATGAAGAAATATGTGCAATCATCGGCTTTCAAAGATAAGCTTCACGAGGCCAGTGTGGAAGTTATGATTACGGCTATGCTGATTGCCTGAACAAGGTGAAAAAGTATTACCCTGACCTAGATACCTTCAAAATCAAAGAGGAATCGACAAAGAAGATCAGGGGGAAAGACAAGTTGATCAGCAGAATGAAGAATCGATAATTGACAGCCAAACTCAAGAAGAAGAAACAACAACAGTCTCTGTTGTGAACCAGATTGAAGAAGAAGAACATGTAATTGAAAAGAATGTAAACAATCAATCTGTTTAAATGATATAGGGACTTGTCCCATTTTCAGTATGAAATGAAAAATCTCCTTTTTACTTTTCTCTAACAAGGTTCATTGAACTTTAAGTAAGATAAACATTTTCTAAAAGAGGACATGCAATAAATTGCTTGATAAGTAGAAAGGTTGTGAGTAAATGTTTTACAAACAAAAGATTTTCCAAGTATGGAACCATCGGATTATACAAAGAAGTTTTTTAGAAAGATTGATCTAAATAAGAAATTATCCAAACAATATAAACAGCCATTCGATACCATCAAACATTGACAAAACATTCCGAAATATTCGATCGAATCGATTTTGAACAAATCCGATAAACCAGAATAACCGATGAAGAAGGTCTATCAGAAAGTATAATTGCTTATTCTTCTGAAAGAAGAAATTACCACTTATTGAATATCTAAGGGAGCTAATCCTTAAATCAGTCAACCCTTGAATTAATCAAAAATGATCTGATATTTTAATCGGATTCATCAAATATTTTTCTTTCCTCTTTCTATATATATATATATTTCTTTATTTTAGAAAAAGAATCTTCATGAGAGATTTTTCAAGATTAATTTTGATATATCATAAGAAAATAGACATATCATCCCCACCAAATATCATCTTCCAATTGGAAGGGCAGTTATTCTGCATGCTATAAAACCACGCTGGTCAGTATTCCAAAAACCGTACAAGATTCAAATTTGAATCACATACCATATTCCTTCTTTCCATAACCAACTTTCTGAGAATTAGTAACGGCATACGAATTCCCACCAAATTAGGGTCGTAAACGTGTCGTAATCTCAGGATATTTCAGAATTTGGATCATGAATCATGATCATCCATGTTCTTTATATAAGGAGATTTCAAGCTCAAATCTTAAGCCAATTTTATCTCGAGTATTCTAGGTATCTTCTTCTTTGAAACTCTTTGTTTCAAAAGAAACTTCAAAAGAGCCTTCATCATATCTTGGAGATGAAGCCAGATAGTGAAAGACTTCGTTGGACACTTAAGAAGAGAGCCAGACCCATACGATTTAGAGAACAAAGGTCATGTGTGAAAAGAAGTCATTTGTCAAAAAGCACTTCTGCCTAGCAAGAATCACCTGAATATATCGAATCCTCATCTGATGAAGAGAAACAACAGCCATCTGCTCCTTCTTTAAGAGAACCAGAATGTAGTCCGTCCGTGACACACACTTCAACAGAGAAAGGTAAAGCCCCTATTAATGAAGAGTCACTTGATCCCAATGATAATAAGGGTGTTCAGATGGTCGTTGCAGATACAAGTTTTGACAATCCAAAGTTAGCAAAAATTGTATTGCAATCTACTATTCTTCGAAATGATTGGGAGACAACAAACAGGTGCAGAGTAGAAGATATATTTTTTTCTATTTACCCCAGAATACTAAAGGTAAGAATCAACTCTATCTTTGGAGAACCTTCTATTCTTGTTTTAACAGTAATCTGATTCTTTCTTTTAGTTTATCAATGATATTTCTGTGATCTAAGAAAACTGGCTTCGATCATCCAAATCTCAAGCAGATCATCAAAACCGACTAATATTGATCAAAGAAGAAAAGGACAATGCAGATACTTGTCGAACAACTTTAGAATCATAATTAGTCCGAGCAATCGGAGTAAACTTATCGTTGAAAAGATAATTGAGAATAGTTGAAGATCAAGCCATGAAGCTTTTAGCTGATGCAGAAAAAAAGAAGGAAAATATTTCGAGAAGCAGATGTAGCTATAGAGGAGAAAACTCAGGCTTATGAAGAAGTGATGAATCAAAAATCTGAAATAGAAGAAAGGATAACTTCTCTTGATCTGCAACTGGAACAAACCAAACAAGAAATTGCTTCTACAATCCAACGGAGTCTTAACGCAGTTGAAGAATTCAAGAACTTCAAAGCTTTCAACGATGAAATAAATGAAACAGTGGCAGAAGGTTATAAGATCGGCTTTGAAGATTGCATTGAAAAGATCAAAAAGCTGTATCCTAACCTTGACATTTTCCCCATTTTTATAGATGAGATCATGGAAGAAGAAGAAGCGAAAGACCCAGTCAAGGATCCAATAGCTCCCGTAGCCAAAGAAACATCTATTCAAGAGAAAATCATCTATGCCCAAATCAATCAGGAAAAAACTGAATAATATTTGTAATTATAAATTCCTTAGAATCACTATTCCTTTTTAGTAGAACATCAATGAACTCCTTTCTTTCTTTCTGATGCTTTGTAGTTAGCATATTAATTCAACATTAATAATCAATTTAATATATTAGGTAATCCTTCCAATGTCTTTGATATTTTTAAGGTAATAATACTGACAGAGTAGGAAATCAGATCAACTCTTATTACCTAAATTATGATCGACTTATCAGGTCAATCCTCTATTTGATTGATTTTTCTGATATCCATATACTGATAAGTTGGTGGTTCAGACCAACTCAGTTTGTCGGATTATGGTAAGCTTATCAGGCTAACCTTTTAATTGATCAGTTATTCTAATCATAAAATACCGATGAGATGGTGGATCAGACCAACTCGATTTATCAGAATATAGTCAGCGTATTAGACCAACCCTTCTTTCTCTTTTTCCATCAGAATTTTTTCTTTGGAAGAGTTAGCGGGGTGTAAGCATCAAATCTATTGATGTAGTTCCTGCCGACCAAGTTCTTCGACCTCTGAATTTCCATTGAATTGGTCGAACTCCAGGAGATCGAAACTCATCTTCTTTTGAATTCTTCTTGCTCGACACCGATTTTCTCTTCACTTGGCATCGGCTCAAGGCTTGTTCTTCAGCCTGAGTGTATTTTTGGGGACGAGCCAAAAGTTCAGAATAGTTGGTCAAAAATTTTTATCAAAAGAGAATGTGAACCTAGAGGCTCGCAATCCCTTTTTCATAGCTGACATTGCCACATGTTCATTGAGATCTGGAATCTCCAACATGGCAGAATTGAATCTTGTTATGTAGTCTCTTAAATTGTCTCCATCTTGTTACTGAATAAAAAACATACTATCAGAGTTCCTTGGCATTCTTCTGCTTGTTCTGAAGTGAGAGATGAATAACCTTTCCAGCTGCCCAAAAGAATGAAAGGTGCCTGGCTAAAGGCTTGAATACCACATTCTTGCAACCTTTTTCAGAGTCATAGGGAAAGCTAGATGGTGAAGCGCATTCGACGCTCCCTGTATCAGCATGTGGGCTTTAAAGCTGTCCAAATGGTCGAGAGGATCAGCTGATCCATCATACAGTTCTACTTGTAGAATTTTGAAATGATGAGGAATCCTTTCCTCCATTATTTTCTTGGAAAAAAAAGGCAAGATGTCATAAGTTAGAATTGCATCTTCCATCTTCCTCTGTTCACCAAGCCTGGCAATCTGTAGTTCCAACTTTCTCAATTTTCTCTCAAAGTTATCAGTTCTTTTCAGATCTAGAGTCTGAGCACTGCTAGGTGTTGATTCACCAGTAGAGGTTGAATAGGATCGACAGCACTTCCCTTTGTCCCGCTTCTTCACATGATGGCGAGGCTTTAAAGGAGAGTGCTGTCCTGAAGAGTGTTGACAAGGGGAATGTCGACTCGGACCTTGGTGTTTACTTACATGAAAAAAAGATCGTCAGCTACTTCTTGAAGCAGCAGGTCATGATGGTCCACTTGCAACTATTTCTTAGAGATTCTGGGCTACTGCAATAAGCACCTCCATTTTATTCAAAAGAATTCCAGCTATTCTTGATCTAGATTTCTAGCAGGAGCAACACCCATTCCATCCAAAACAAGGTCATTATCTCTTGGAGAATGATGGACTTCATCAACAGAGAGATTCTGAATCCTACCCTTCACCATGTTTCCCTTCAGATTCTTGAAAACTCTTTCGTTGAGCTGCCCCTACCTGGCGCGCCAATCTGTTGTGTCCAGATTACAATGGTGCTTGAGCTTGGATTTGACTGGTTGAGGTAGAATTAGGCTAGTTGATCTTGCTTTCCTTCATCTTCTTGTAGCTCTTGGTGAAAAGATTTTCCAATGCCCAGGTTTGTCACAGGAATCTAGAATGAACAAATTAGGTCTGAGGGAAAAGTCGAGTGAAGAGTGGACAAGAATTTCTCTCCCCCTCCGAAATCCATCCCCATTTCCTCGTACTCCCAGGTATTTATAGGCCACGATCCTAACAGAATCTGGCTGAATCCAACCGTAAATGGTTAGTTTATTAATAAATCAGCACGTGCAGCAATCGTTATCCATTATAGTGCATTGGTCGGCCTTATGCCCCTTGAGCATTGATCGGCTTCCTATCCCTTGGGCATTGATCGACTTTATGCCTTCTGAGCATTAATCAGCTTCACACCTCTTGGACATTAATCGGCTTTATGCTTCCTGGATATTGATCAGCTTTTATGCCTCTTAGACATTGATCGGCTTGGCATCTCTTGGGCGTTGATTGGCGTGGCGCCTCTTGGACGTTGATCGGCCTTATAGCTCAATGATCATTGATATATCATTTGATCAACCAAGTTCACTTTTCATCAGATCAACACAAGTAGACCCAATCTGTCATATCCTAACACTAGTCCTCACAGCTTCTGAATCCATTAAATGAATGTCAGAAGCTGTGAGAAGCATCTTTCCTTTTCTCTTTTGTTTCTCTCTTTTTTTACAAACCAATGCTTCCATTCTCGAGCAGCACGTCTTAATGACGTGTCAATTCTTGATAAGGGAAATGGTTATAAAAATTGACAGCCATATCGTATAGCTATCATTGTGATTCTTGAAATTTACAAAAGCCAAAAAACCATCATCATTGAATAAATGCAAGCATCTCATCAGCAATACACTTGCCATCAGATCATGCATAGTCACTTCGACTCCTCAAAGAGTCGTGTCTTTTCATTAGATATTATGGACAAGTGGCACCATCTGAATGAATCTCGTCATACGAGAAAAAAAATTTTAATCATTGAATGGTACTATATAAACACCATCTTCTCAGGAAAATAGGTTTTCCACTATTTCAGTTTCTTCACCTTAGGAGCAAAAGAGCCCTTTTAGGTTGGCCTCCTTTTTTCTTCATCTTCTTCTTCTTTTTTAAGTTAATCTTCCTCCTCTTTTTCCCTTCTTCATGGCTAGGATTTTAGAAGTCAGTCGTACAGACGAACCCGAAGGTTCTACTTCTCAGAAGAAGAAGAACCAAACAGAATCAGTAAGGATAGATGCATTAGGTCCTCTTTAACAGAACACCGGATCTTAGTACTGAAGAAATATTATAATATTTCTGATGATTATACCGTAGTTCTCCCAAACTCTGAAGAACAGATAGAACAGCCTCCTCCTGGTAGTTTGACGATTTACGAAGAACACCTAAGAGCCGGACTTAGGTTTTCACTTCATCCCTTTTTTCTCTCAATCTTTAGGTTATACCGTGTTTTACCAGCTCAATTAATACCAAACAGCATCCAAATAATCTGCGCCTTCTTGATCCTTTACAAGGACGCAGATATAACTCCTAAAATCTCTCTCTTCATAGCTTTGTTCGTATTGAAGAGAGATTTTCACGGCCATGGATGGTGGGTGATCAACCCATGCCATGGTCGAAAATTCATTCTGGGGCTTCCTTCGACTATTCATGGCTGGAAGCCCTGTTTCTTCTATATTATTTCCAAGATCCCTTAAGACTTTTGTATCAGTCATAGGGAACCCTGATTAACTCTAAATGATGGCAAAAAGATCCTGATGGCTAATAAAGAAGATTACGAGAAGCTTACGGGGATAGAGATTCCCCCGATAAAAGAGCTTCTTAATGAAAGAGGGCTATTTTCGATTGAGATCTGCCCCAGCCCTTCTTTAGGTATCTCACCGTCAATATCATCCTTTTGTTCAGTTTTTGATGATCAATTCTAACATCTGGTTTTCTATGGCTAATACGGATACATCGATCATGGTGGACGTCCAAAGACTTTGGAAAATGTCGAAGAAAAGAAAAGCTGTGGCCACTCCATCTGATCGAAAAGAAAGAGAAGCCAAGAGACCAAAGAAAATAAAGCCGACCGCTTCGTCGGCTCTAGAATCCCCGATATTAATAGTTAGCATATCGGAGGATGATGAAGTACCTTTATCAACATCTCTTCAGCCTCCAGTGCAAGAGAGGCAATTTATCAGAATTTCTATTGCTAGCCCATCATCATCCCTAACTAGACAAGCTGAAAAAGGAAAAGCTCCAATGATGGAAGAAGAAGAAAGACTGTCGGTTGAAGACGTCACAGTCGACTTTCACATTTATGCAGACGAATCAGGTCTGAATGTCCCAACACTGGCTCGTCGTATCTTAAGATCAACTATCATTCTGAAAGATTGGGAGATTACCAAATCCCAGCAAATTGATGACACAATACTGTCACTTCATCCGACAATGCTTAAGGTATGAAATCAAATTTTATTTCAAATGATTAAATAATCAATCAACTCTATTTTTCTTTCAAATCTGACCAATTTTGACTTGAAAATATGCAGCTTATCCATGGTATCACTATCATGGAAGAAAGCTTAAAAGCTTCGATTAAATCTGCCAAGTCATGCGTAACGAAGTAAATGTTGCGAAGGCAGAAAAATAGGTTGCTGAGGAATTAAAAATTGCCATGGAAAAGAAATTGGAAGAAAAAGCAACCGAAACATTAGCTCTGGAAGCAGAGCTCAAAGAGGCCCGATCAAAGATAGCCAATATGGAATCAAAATTAAAGAAATAGAAAAAGAAACTTCGATCTGCGGTTGTTAAATTAGAAAAAGCTGAAGAAAAGGTTATGACAACAAGAAAAGAAGTAGAACAAGCTGTCAAAGAGGCTGTTGATGAAGCCATGAAGAAATATGTGCAATCATCGGCTTTCCAAGATAAGCTTCACGAGGCCAGTGTGGAAGTTATGATTACGGCTATGCTGATTGCCTAAACAAGGTGAAAAAGTATTACCCTGACCTAGATACCTCCAAGATCGAAGAGGAATCTGACGAAGAAGATCAGGGGGAAAGACAAGTTGATCAACAGAATGAAGAATTGATAATCGACAGCCAAACTCAAGAAGAAGAAACAACAACAGTCCCTGTTGTGAACCAGATTGAAGAAGAACATGTAATTGAAAAGAATGTAAACAATCAATCTATTTAAAAGATGTAGGGACTTGTCCCATTTTCAGTATGAAATGAAAAATCTCCTTTTTATTTTTCTCTAACAAAGTTCATTGAACTTTAAGTAAGATAAACATCCTTTCTAAAAGAGGACATGCAATAAATTGCTTGATAAGTAAAAAGGTTGTGAGTAAATGTTTTATAAACAAAAAATTTTCCAAGTATGGAACTATCAGATTATATAAACAAATTTTTGAGAAAGATTGATCTAAGTAAGAAATTATCCGAACAATATAAACAGCCATTCGATACCGTCAAACATTGACAAAACATTCCAAAATATCCGATCGAATCGATTTTGAACAAATCCGATAAACCAGAATAACCGATGAAGAAGGTCTATCAGAAAGTATAATTGCCTATTCTTCTGAAAGAAGAAATTACCACTTATTGAATATCTAAGGGAGCTGATCCTTAAATCAGTCAACCCTTGAATTAATCAGAAATGATCCGATATTTCAATCGGATTCATCAAATATTTTTCTTTCTTCTTTCCATATATATTTTTTTTCTTTCTTTTAGAAGAAGATCTTCATGAGAGATTTTTCAAGATTAATCTTGATATGTCATAAGAAAATAGACATATCATCCCCACCAAATATCATCTTCCAATTGGAAGGGCAGTTATTCTGCATGCTGTAAAACCACGCTAGTCAGTATTCCAAAAACCATACAAGATTCAAATTTGAATCACATACCATATTCCTTCTTTCCATAACCAACTTTCTGAGAATTAGTAATGGCATACGAATTCCCACCAAATTAGGGTCATAAACGTGTCGTAATCTCAGGATATTTTGGAATTTGGATCATGAATCATGATCATCCATGTTCTTTATATAAGGAGATTTCAAGCTCAAATCTTAAGCCAATTTTATCTCAAGTATTCTGGGTATCTTCTTCTTTGAAACTCTTTGTTTCAAAAGAAACTTTAAAAGAGCCTTCATCATATCTTGAAATGAAGCCAGATAGTGAAAGACTTCGTTGGGCACTCAAGAAGAGAGCCAGATCCATACGATTTAGAGAACAAAGGTCATGTGTGAAAAGAAGTCATTTATCAAAAAGCACTTCTACCAAGCAAGAATCACCTGAATATATCGCATCCTCGTCTGATGAAGAGAAACAAGAGCCATCTGCTCATTCTTTAAGAGAACCAAAATGTAGTCCATCCGTGAAACATACTTTAACAGAGAAAGTTAAAGCCCCTATTAACGAAGAGTCACTTGATCCTAATGACAATAAGGGTGTTCAGATGGTCATTGCAGATACAAGTTTTGACAATCCAAAGTTAGCAAAAACTGTATTGCAATCTACTATTCTTCGAAAAGATTGGGAGACAACAAACAGGCGCGGAGTAGAAGATATCTTTTCTTCTATTTACCCAGGAATACTAAAGGTAAGCATCAACTCTCTCTTTGGAGAACCTTCTATTCTTGTTTTAACATTAATCTGATTCTTTCTTTTAGTTTATCAATGATATTTCTGTGATTGAAGAAAACTGGCTTCGATCATCCAAATCTCAAGCAGATCTTCAAAACCAACTAATATTGATCAAAGAAGAAAATGACTAGGTCGATGCTTGTCGAACAACTTTAGAATCACAATTAGTCCGAGCAACCTGAGTAAACTTGTCGTTGAAAAGATAATTGAGAATAGTTGAAGATCAAGCCATGAAGCTTTTAGCTGATGCAGAAAAAAAGGAGGAAAATACTCCGAGAAGCAGATGTATCTAAATTTGAAATGGAAGAAAGGATAACTTCTCTTGAACTACAACTGGAACAAACCAAACAAGAAACTGCTTCTACAATCCAACGGAGTCTTAACGCAGTTGAAGAATTCTAAAACTCTGAAGCTTTCAACGATTAAATAGACGAAGCAGGGGCAGAAGGTTCTAAGATCATCTTTGAAGATTGTATCGAAAAGATTAAAAAGCTGTATCCTGACCTTGACATTTCCTCCATTTCCATATATGAGATCATGGAAGAAGAAGAAGCGAAAGAACCAGTCAAGGATCCAATAGCTCCCATAGCTGAAGAAACATTTGTTTAAGAGAAAATCATCTGTGCCCAAATCAATCAGGAAAAAACTGAATAATATTTGTAATTATAAATTCCTAACGAATCACTGTTCCTTTTTAGTAGAACATCAATGAACTCCTTTCTTTCTTTCTGATGCATTGCAGTTAGCATATTAAGCCAACATTAATAATCAATTTAATATATTAGGTAATCCTTCCAATGTCTTTGATATTTTTAAGGTAATAATACTGACAGAGTGGAAAATCAGACCAACTCTTATTACCTAAATTATGATCGACTTATCAGGTCAATCCTTAAATTGATTGATTTTTTCGATATCCATATATCGATAAGTTGGTGGTTCAGACCAACTCAGTTTGTCGGATTGTGGTAAGCTTATCAGGCTAACCTTTCAATTGATCAGTTATTCTGATCATAAAATGCCGACGAGATGGTGGATCAGACCAACTCGGTTTGTCGGAATACGGTCAGCGTATCAGACCAACCCTTCTTTCTCTTTTTCCATCAGAATTTTTTCTCTTGGAAGAGTTAGGAAGTATAAGCATCAAATCTATTGACGTAGTTCCTGCTAACCAAGTTCTTCGGCCTCTGAATTTGCCATTGAATTGGTCGAACTCCAGGAGATCAAAACTCATCTTCTTTTGAATTCTTCTTGCTCGGCGTCGATTTTCTCTCCACTTGGCATCGGCTCAGGGCTTGTTCTTCAGTCGAGCGTATTTTTGGGCATGAGCCAAAAGTTCAGAATAGTTGGTCGGAGATTTTTTGTCTAAAGAGAATGTGAACCTAGAGGCTCGCAATCCCTTTTTCATAGCTGACATTGCCACATGTTCGTTGAGATCTAGAATCTTGAACGTGGCAGATTTGAATCTTATTATATAGTCTCTTAAACTTTCTCCGTCTTGTTGCTGAATAAAAAACAAACTATCAGAGTTCCTTCGCATTCTTCTACTTGTTCTGAAGTGAGAGATGAATAACCTTTCCAGCTGCCCAAAAGAATGAACAGTGCCTAGCTGAAGGCTTGAATACCACATTCTTACAGCCATTTTCAGTGTCGCAGGGAAAGCTGAACAATGAAGCGCATCCGACGCTCCCTGTATCAGCATGTGGGCTTTAAAGCTGCCCAAATGATCGAGAGGATCAGCTGATCCATCATACAGTTCTACTTGTGGAATTTTGAAATGATGAGGAATCCTTTCCTCTATTATTTTCTTAGAAAAAGGAGGCAAGATGTCATAAGATGGAATTGCATCTTTCGTCTTCATCTGTTCACCAAGCCTGGCAATCTGTAGTTCCAGCTTTCTGAATTTTCTCTCAAAGTTATCAGTTCTTTTCAGATCTGGAGTCTGAGCACTGCTAGGAGTTGATTCACCAAAAGAGGTTGAATAGGATCGAGGGCGCTTCCCTTTGCCCCGCTTCTTCACATGATGGCGAGGCTTTAAAGGAGAGTGATGTCCTGAAGAGTGTTGATAAGGGGAATGTCGACTCGGATATTGGTGTTTACTTACATGGAGAAAAGATCGCCGGCTACTTCTTGAAGCAGCAGGTCGTGATGGTCCACTTGCAGCTATTTCTTGGAGATTCTGGACTGCTGCAGTAAGCATTCCATTTTATTCAAAAGAATTCCCAGCTGTTCTTGATCCATATTTCCATCACGAGCAACACACATTCCATCCAAAACAGGGTCATTCTCTCTTGGAGAATGATGGACTTCATCAATAGGGAGATTCCGAATCCTACCCTTCACCATGTTTCCCCTTCAGATCCTTGAAAACTCTTTCGTTGAGCTGCCCCTACCTAGCGCGCCAGTCTGTTATGTTCATATTACAATGATGCTTGAGCTTGGATTTGACTGGTTGAGGTAGAATTAGGCTAGTTGATCTTGCTTTCCTTCATTTTCTTGTAGCTCTTGGTGAAAAGATTTTCCAAAGCTCAGGTTCGTCACAGGAATCTAGAATGAACAGATTAGTTCTGAGAGAAAAGTCGAGTGAAGAGTGGACAAGAATTTCTCTCCCCCTCCGAAATCCATCCCCATTCCCTCGTACTCCCAGGTATTTATAAGCCACGATCCTAACAGAATCCAGCTGAATCCAGCCGTAAACAGTTAGTTTATTAATAAATCAGCACGTGCAGCAATCATTATCCATTATAGTACATTGGTCGGCCTTACACTCCTTGAGCATTGAACGGCTTCCTATTTCTTGGGCGTTGTTCGGCTTTATGCCTTCTGAGCATTAATCAGCTTCACACCTCTTGGACATTAATCGGCTTTGTGCTTCCTGGATATTGATCGGCTTTTACGTCTCTTGGATATTAGTCGGTCTGGCATCTCTTGGGCGTTGATCGGCCTGGCACCTCTTGGACGTTGATCGGCTTTATGGCTTATTGATCATTGATACATCATTTGATCAACCAAGTTCACTTTTCATCAGATCAACATAAGTAAACCCAATCTGTTATATCCTAACATCACCAAATGCTCCCTATACTATTTTCAATCCAGATCTATTAGAATAACCAAACAAGTACTTTATTTTCCTAACAAGGCCCACATCTTGTTCCAGGTTTTTTCTATAGGCTCCGATAAGACCGGCATGACTACGGTCCATTTTGAATCGAAGACCATGAAAGCTGCCTGCCAAGAATCACGCACTTTCCAAACCGCGTTAGGCTGAAACTCAAGTGCCTTCCAAGTAACCGCGGTAGCACGAACAGTAGAAAAAAAATCGTCAACGTGGGAACGGAGAAAACGTACTGTTCTCCTTTCTCTAAGCCATGGAAGGCTTAATTCAAAACTCCTATTCGACTCCTTGACTACCCTTGACAGCGGGCAAGCATCGAAGACTAGTGCAGGACATTGAGGCAATACCTTCTCTAAAGAAACATTCTACTTACTAATCACACGGATCAACGTACGTTTTGGACGACCTTATTAGATGTATTTTAAAATTTTTAATATTTTATTTACAGATTTCCATGATCATTTTTATTCTAGATTAGTTTAATAAATTCGATTTACCAAAATGGAGAAAAACCATTCCACTCGTTTTTCTAGCCAACCTCATGGCCCAAAATTAAGAGAAGCAATCAGAATAACATGCCAAGTGTTTTCAGCTCTAGTCAGGCCAGAAGGAGACCATGAATTGCCCTGTTGACGTAGAAGTGGTGGACCCATGCATGGGTGGAGAAGGTGCAACTAAGTTTCTTTTTGTGACTCACGTTGTTTGACTCGCATCATTTTCTTAGTATTGGGTCAACGGCCTTGTGATGGCTAACTGGCCCATAAAATTGGACTTGATCAAGTAATGGAACCTTAATTGGTATTCGGTGTTTATTCGTACATATTAACGAGTCATCTCAATTTTATATCTATATATCTATTCAGCGTTCACGCGTAAGGAGCCATGTCATTGATATTAGTTGCTGTTCCCTGAGTAAAATGCAAATTTTAACTATCCTAAGTATTTTGGACTTGTATATGATACTTGACGTAGGACTCGTCGAGTCTGGATCAGGACCCACCAGCCTCTACAAATTAATGTGAGACTATGTCAGCCTTTCGACAAAATTCAGGTCAAATAATTGATCAAGTTTGGGTTGGGCATCTTGAACTACCATCTTGATATGACTGGTTCAAGTAAAAAGTGAAATTGAGAATGGTATCTATCTAGCCAGGCAAACAAAATTTAGCTGACTTTTACTTGGTTCGGATAAATTATTTGCCAACTTCATCTGCTCGACCAAAACAATAACCTGCTCTTGATTAGAATGTGTGTAAGATGAATATATATATTATGGTAATTAACTCGCTATATATTTGCTCTTTTAATATTAAATATTTTACTTTTCTATTTATAAAATCTTGAACTTGAGCTAGGTAATTTGCATTTCTTGATAAAGTCTTAAATCATATTTGGATCGAGTTTTCTTTCTTCTATTAACCAGATTTCATCCTGCCTCCCAAATTGACCCACCTTATTCCAATATTTTCTTTTTTTTTCAGGTTAACGCATGCATTTTATTTCACCTACAGGACATACTTGTAAGTGAGTATTGGATACAAAGGGATGAAAGTTAATTAAATCCTCATCAAATTAATCTTGAACTCATTTTACGTGGTAACCTGCAGCTTCTCCATTTATTTCCTTCTTGGCCGCCCTTTCATACCACTAGTAATTGGAATGGGACCCGAAATCCGTATCAACATGACTTTGTGACGATTGACTTGCAACTAATAGCGTTTCCAAGCACACCTACTTCCCACACCACAACCTCCATGAAGCAATCCATGGCGGATCCACTGGCCACCAAGAGAACTATTTTAGTTGCCGAATACCTGCCACGTCCAATCCACCCTCGTACGTGCATGGACCCACCTCAAGCGGGTGAAGGCTAAACAAGAAGCCACCGTGGAGCCTAGTTGAAGATGTGCTAAAAAAAAAATAAGTCTCTCTTTGATCCTTTGTTCTACGTTTGTTCGAGGAAAGCCAGTATTTTCTCTAGAAATATTATATCTTTCTTTCTACAACTAAGTTAGGAAATAACGTTAAAAATATTAATATCTAGTTGAAAAATATTATATACGCCAATCTTCCGGCCACGAAGCTTCTAGGCCATAAACCTAGACGCCAGCCGACTTAGTGAAACCGTGTCTGCTACCGGCTACCACGTCATCACAAAACCTTTTACTAGATCATGATGAGCTAAAAATGAGCTCATAGCGCTTGCGAGACGGCCACCTGCACCTTCCGGAAATTTCAAAGTTCCCATTCCGATCCGCCGGTATCTCGTAACTCGTTGATTAGCATTCCGAAAATTATTTTCTAAAACTTTACCCAAAAAAGTATTTATGTTCTAAAACGAATATCAACCTGAGGAAGCAATAATTCTAATCTATAACGAAGGGGAAAGCACTTAGCCACCGAAAAATTCACATGGAATCCTTAGTTTTACGACTTTTTCTGTATTTTTGGTAGAAATTTCAACTTTTCTTTAAAGCTCACTTTCTTAGAATTATTTTCTCTCTCTTTCTTTCTTAAAAGTTAATGTTAATTCTTATATTTTACCAAAGAAAAAGAAAGAATTTTAGTTTCTTGATGATTTCCTGTAAAAATAAATATTTCCTTTTTTTTTTTTTCTTTTTTTTTTTTTTTTTTTAGATAAGAAGAGGAGCAAAGCTCTGAACTGAAAACAACCTGTTTACAAAAACCTGAGTCTCAAACAAACTCCCCAAAACCAGCAACACAAGTACAATCTCCCAACCTGAGCAGAAGGTAAGATTACAAGAAAAGGTTCAAACCAGCTCGGGAGCAAAAAGAAAAAAAGATGTAATAGAAGTAAGCATAACAGATAATGTAGCCTGGATGAAATCTGGCAGCCAAAAATATAGGAGTGGCCGAATTGGGAAGCTCTCCCAGTTTCCTTCCTGGAATAAGCAGAGGATAATAGAGAGGATAACATTGTCCCGCAACCTCGTTGGATGACACAATATAATTGATGTTGAACTGATGACAGTGATAGCAATAAGGAGTAGCAGTGAACATACTGAAAACATCCCCCTATTTGTCCATAAGAGAGTCCATACCCAGAAGGCAGTCCGGTTTGGGTTCTCATCATATGATCCAACAATTTTAGCAAGGGGATAGAAGCAGACTTCCGGTTCCAATTCATAGATAGATGAAGAATGAAACCCGTACAACAGTGGCGATGATGAAACCTGGATATAGTGAGTACGTCAGTTATGCAGCCTACACCATGTGAGTGTTTGTAGCCAAGAAAAATGACAATGTCCCTCCACTTGGGTAGCAGCCTTTGTTTGTCCCAGACATAAAAGCAATTGAACAGATATGAATCACAGCAATAAATTAGTGTATTGCCTTGAGACACTTCCGGAAATATAGAGCAAGAATTCCAACTATCCCTGCTGTCAGAGTGTAAATGAAAGGAGAAATCCAACAAAGTAGTATAGTAGAGAGCAGCAGGAGAAGACCACAGTGTAACCCAGAATTTACAGCAGTGTAATAGAAATGCATCCTGTATATAATGGAAAGAGGTAGTTGGGGCCAGAACAGCCATTTGAAGAGATTGTATGAATTCCAAAAATGAGTATCGGGTAGCTTGATACTGTGCCGGCACTTGAACTGAAACCACCATCCTCATCTGCCAATTAAGAGTTCTATAAGAAATAACAGACAGCTTGAAATCAGTGTAATATGGCCTCAATATAGGTGAACCGGAGATCCAATAGAAAATAGAGAATATAAACCAGAACATATGCATCCAATTCGCAGCCTTAAAGTTTGTAATTTTATGGACCAGAAAAAAGCAGCACCTCAGGCATTGAATTACAAACCGTTGTGAGACATAAATTATATGGTAAGGAATATTTATGCAGCAACTTTCCCAACAGTGAGCATAGTAATCCAGGTATTCATGTCGAAGCAAGCTGAAGAGTTGCAATAGATGTAAAATTATAAGGATAGTAAATCTTGCCAACCATCAGATGGATAATCAGGAAATTTAATGATTTTTGAGCTAAATTTGTAATGGGACAGTGACGACCACCCTTCAAAAAGAAAAGGTTGTTAGATAAATATTTATTCACTTTTTTCCTTTTTCCTCTGATATTTACTTCTTTCCTTTTTTTTTTCTTTTTCCATCTGGGTTGATCTTCTTCCTTTTCTGTAAATACTCCAGTCAGTCAGTGTTCCGTGCAATCCTTTTGAAATAATAAAACCAGCATGTTCTGTGTTAATGAGATCATTTCCCTCCTTATCATCCTTGTAATGATAATTGGACCATGTAAATGTTTGCAAAGAAGAAACAATGGTCTGATACTGATAATATAAGAAGGTTGAGAGCAGCAGGACAAAATGATTTGGTATAATATCATTCCTGCAGTTCAGCATCCAAAATGAATGAGGAACCATAATCATAACAGTGTTATGATTGTAAGACATGATAACCCGAGCAGCATAGGCGTTAAGCAGCAGATTAGAAGAGACTTTAGTCTGAAGACAGCCCTTATTGTTTTACCTCATTTGGATAATATAGGCCTTCAAACTTATCCCTACTAATCTCCGATAAGAAGGCCTCAGGGATGTGATCACCTTTGTAGAATGTAAAATTTCCCTGAGTAACATTCTTGGCAAGATAATGGGCCATCTGATTTGCTTGGCGCGGAATGTACCTCACGAAGAAATTGGGATTTGAGTTCTTCCGGTCAAGAATATCCAGCAAAATGGAATTGAGTTTATAATGGTTATGATATAACTTATTGATAAGCTTAATAACCAATTCGCTATCGCCTTCCAGGATAAGATGAATAGATGAATCTTCAAAAAAGTTCTGAAGCCCGTACTAAGCCGCACACAGTTCGGCATTAAGAATGGAAGTATTAGGAATTTTCTTTCTGGCTGCCTTTAACATATTGCCAGCGGAATCTCTTATAATGTAGGCTACCGTGGAAGCATCCGGCCTTACTGAAGCGTCAAAGTTAATTTTGATAACTCCAGAGGGGGGGAACCAACTAACCTATTTGGGACCCCTACCAACAGAGCGGAGGGGATTTGGAGCTTCCCAGTACCTCGAGAGCATGTCAAATTGCTTGTCCTCTGAATAATTTGTGGATGTTGCAAATATGACCACCATCCTCGATAGTTGAGTATGGGTCATGAATTTGTTCTGGAATAAATATTCCTCTTTAAAGAGTCTTTTTTTTCTCTTTTCCATAAATTTACCGTTAATGGCGGTTGCTTCCATAATTGTCTCATTTCAAAAGCAGCGAGCATAGAATTAAGGAAACTCTCCCCTCCTCTCCCACTTTCCCTTCTTATCCCCTCACCAAAAGCCCACCTGATCATGATCCATATAGTCAGAACTAGTAGTAATCTATAACATAAGCTAACAACATGAAGAACCTTAGTCAGAATCCATACTTTAAAAAATAATAATAACTTTATAATTATCTCTAACCAACGCCAAAAGAAATAGATATAAATCTTGTGAACAGTATACAAAGAATAATTGCTAATTCCCTGTACACGAACGAATAATTGTGATATAATTCCAAGCCCAAAACTTAAAAACAATAATAATAATAATAATAATAATAATAAACTGAACAAAGGCGGCCTAAGGAATTTCCTCGACCGCCGCCTTTCTCTAAGTCGACAACCGGAACGCCGGCTTCTTCAGCGACAGAGGGCTTTGCACCTCCTCGTCGGCCGCGACCAAACACCAATTCGCTGCAGCTTCGAACCCGAATTCCGGCAGCGGCGGCAGGTTCAGATCGAACCCCCTCCGTTCCAAGCTCGCCGCCTCCAGCGTCGTTACCCCGCTCCCTCCGGTAGCTCCGGCGGCGGCGCCGCCGTCGTAGTGGCGTCTCTTGTGTCCTCCCAGCGCCTGCCCCGTCGGGAACGTCCTGCGGCACACCGAGCACTCGTGCACCCTCCCCCCGTCGCCCTTCGACGAGGCGGTGCTGGCGACGGTGGAGCCGGTAGAGTCCACCTCCTCCGCCGGGCCACCGGGGATGTTGGGCTTCCGGTGGCTGGCCTTGTGGCCACCAAGGGCCTGGTAGCAACCGAAGGCCTTGCCACAGACGGAGCACTTGTACTCCTGCCTTGTCTCCGGTGGTGGCGTGGGGGACGGGAGGCAGTGACCGACTCTTGCTCCGCCACCACCACGGGCTAGCATCATGAGGCAGAGCGCCAGGTACTCCTCTTCAGTCGGGTGGTCATCGAAGGAGCGGTGACGCTTCGACCGCTTCCGCTTTGCCCACCCCTCCACCTTCTGCGGCGGCGCCGCCGCCGCTTCACTCGACTCAACAACACTAGAATTCAACACCGAAGCCGGCACCGGTGCCGGAGTTTCCAGAGCCATCAGAGCTTCAAACAGCAACAAGATATGAAGAGGAGAAGAGGAGTAGGAGATGAGAAGGGATTGAGTTGGGTGGAGAACAAAAGAGTAGGGAACAAGAAAAGCGTGTTGGGTGGTATAAATAGGGGGTGGGGAGTACCGTCAAACTTGGGGGACTGGAGCAGGTTAAGCGGCGCGGGAACACGTTTAGTGGTAGAAATACTCGCAGTGGCCCAGTGGGTCTACAGGAAGTGTAGCGAGAGTGGACTTGTTCTCTGCTCAAAACAATCCGAAACCGACTCTCACGATGCAAGAGATATGGTCTTCTCAACGGTAAACAATAGCGTGTAAACAAGAGTAATATGGAGTTAAATTTAAAGAAAGAAGGCATCTTACTTGATAGAATGTGGACGTAACTGTGTGGAGAAAGGACACCGCACCGTAATCCTGGCCCTTTCGTGGCTTTTGCCTTCCTATATGCCACGTGGCATATATACGTGAATTAGAATTGACCTTTACTAGAAGGATAAGTATCCACGAGAAACACTGCGAGGGGTTGACACGTGCTTCTCGTTTTTCCTTTGTACATGCATATGCTCGTCAACCACCGTGGATTAGCAGGGGTTTGTTTTACGGTGCAACGTGTGGTTTCAGCTATTTGATTAACCAAAAGAAGAATTGAAGTGAATTCCTGCATGACCATTTTTGGGAGAAAAGTGCCCGAGGTGGCTCCCTTCCAGGGGAAGCGGAAGCCACAACTAGGAAGTAGGCTTTGGTACGGATTTGATTGTATCTTTTATGCTAAAAAAAATGGTTTATTTTTTGTTTTATATATATATATATAGTCCTGGAGAGATCTATTGAGGTATATATATATATATATATTATTGGGGAGATCTATTGAGCTAGCCTTACTTAAATTAACATCTTTTTTTAGCTAGTGCTTTAGATTCTATTTAGTTATCTTTATGTGTTCTATTTTAGACTGGACCCTAATTCTAGTATTATTTTATTTAGTTTAAAATTTGTGTTTTACTAAATTTTAGTTTTTGTGTTAAGGCAATAATCAAACTCGAGCCAATGTGATGCTCCAGAATTTTTGTATTTTTTTTTTTTTTTTGTGTGTGGAAAAGTATGAAAAGTGCGTGAAAAAAAAGTGAAAAATTATTTTTCTTTTTGTGCGTGTGTGTAGAGATTCTTCGGTGATATTAGATTTTAATCTTTGTTCTTATTTGAATAAATTCTTCTTCTTTTTTTTGTGATTCTATGTTAATATAGTTGTGTTTGATATTTATTCTGAATTTTAGACTGGTAAAATTGCTCTGCTCAGAGTACCATGCCATTTTATTAAAAAAAAAAAATGGAATATTTTGAGACCTGTATGAAATATGATCTAATGATTGGCGTCATGAAAAATAAAAAATTTATTTCACAGGAAAAGAGAGTATCACAGGAAAAAATCCATATATGTCATCATTATGAGAGAACCTAACGATTGATATGTGGGGCTCCGATAGGATCTATCATGGACTACTAATCCAAAAAATTCCGACCACTCGAGGGGTTATTCCATGAGTAAGTCTTTGTGCACCACGTGCGGTGTAGCAAATCCAACATGGCCTACACCACCTTTTCTTATTGATCCACCTATATCCGAAATGGCATGACGGGACAGGGCATATAACAGGTTATAAGTTGAGCATAACTAGCATCAATTACCGTTCAGCTTTTATTTGAAATTTTTGTATAGACCAAAATACCCTTTTCTTCTAGCCTACTTTTTTTCCCGCCATCTTGCTTGGATTTTGATAAATATTTTAGTCTGAAACATGCTATGATTTTTGTCTAAGGAGTCAGTATAGATTGAAGGAAGAATCTTCCTCGCTCTAAAATGTGCTCTAAGAGTCCTGTCGCAGAAATCAACTTTCGAATGTTAATATAAGCTTCTTCTTCTTTCTGAAAAAGTGCTCTGTTTTGGTCCGAGATTGGAATAAGCCATCGAAGATTTCCTTTGTTTTGGTCTGAGGTTGGGATAACCATCGAAGACTTCTTCTACAAGTTCAAGACAAAATGTCATCTCCAACAGGAAGTAAACCAAGCCTTCATGGAATCTTGTTTAGTTTTCTTTTTATAGTTCCTTTATTACACCAACTGTTTTGGTAGTTAGAGAAAGTTAATGATATTCTAGAAGTCATAACTCAGACCATAGGTGATAGGTATTCCTGATAGGAGGGGATAATAAATATAGTATAAGTTTTTGTACAGGGATGTCGTAGGTTTATAACTAGGATGTCATAGTTTTTGAACTGGGATGTCGTAATACTGCTTCAGCATATTATTGACATCATTTAGCATCCGTAGCATGTTATGACATCCTAGGGGTCATACCTCAGTCCATAAGAAATAGGTTCTCCAAAAAATAGGGATTTCCATTTTTAGTTTCATGTTTTATGATCGGGTGTCGTAATCTTTTAACTATGATATCGTAACTTCTGAAATAGGGTGTCGTTCAATGAAAATTCTTTTTTTTTTTAAATCTTTTTTCTTCCTATTCTGTTTATCACAATCTAACAATCTTATTCAAGCCAATGCATGATTAAAATGTCCCATTATGGAAGATAAAAGCTTTCATTTTCTATTTTATACCGAGTTGTTTGTGTTTCAAAATTTTTGATACTGAAATTTTCTAAAAAATATTTTATTATATTGTAGGTATCATATATCAGCAATGTATACTAAAACACTTATGTTACAGAGGATCAAAACATCCGATTTAAGTTTTTGTATAGGGATGCCGTAGGTTTATAACTAGGATGTCATAGTTTTTGTACTTGGATGTCGTAATACTATTTCAGCATATTATTGACATCCTTTAGCATCCATAGCATGTTATGACATCCTAGAAGTCATACCTCAGCCCATAAGAGACAGGTTCTCCAGATAGTAGGGGTTTATGTTCTTAGTGTAATGTTTTATGATCGGGTATTGTAATATTTTAACTAGGATGTCGTAACTTCTGAACTAGGATGTTGTTCAATAAAAACTCCTTTTTTTTTAAATCTTTTTACTTCCTGATTTTTTTATCACAATCTAACAATCTTATTCAAGCCAATACATGGCTGAAATGTTCCATGACGAAGGATAAAAGCTTTCATTTTTTATTTTATATCAAGTTGTTCATGTTTCAAAGTTTTTTATACTAAAATTTTTTCAGAAGCATTTTATTATATTATGGGTATCATATATCAGCAATGCATACTGAAACACTTCTATTTTGGAGGATCAAAACATCCAGTTTAAGTTTTTGTATAGGGATATCATAGGTTTATAACTAGGATATCGTAGTATTTAAACTAGAATGTCGTAATATTGTTTTAGTATATTATTGATATCCTTTAGCATCCGTAGCTTGTTATGGTATATGATAACTTAAGCATAAATATAAAAGTATTAATTTAATATTAAAATATCATTATTTCTCTAAAATTAATACTTTTATATGTCATTTATAGGAAAGAACATCGCCAACATGGAGAGCCCGATTTTAGAAGTCCAACGGCATGAACGGCACTCGAATCGGACTCAAAATGGGCCCAAAATGAATTTTTGAAGAAATTACTAAGAACTTGCATGAAATTTAAAGTAGCCGGTCCACAGTGGACTGGCTGCTCGGTCCATTTCCCATCCCGTGGGCCGCGATCTGCCATTAACACGGTCCACGGAAGCAGAATCATGGATCACCATGCCCCAGTCACGCCGAGACTCGCCGGAGAGCCTCCCCCACCGTCGGGGAGGTCACCGGCACGCTCACCACCGACCGGAGAAGCCCCAGTGGTCGGAAAAACACCTCCGAAGTGGGCTGTTCAACATGATTTTTTTCTTCTAGCCAAGCCTCACCGAAACCATCGTCCCACGCCGCCGGATCGCCATACCCAGTCCACCGCTGGTCGGAGATGACGTTGGAGTGCTCTTCCTCGCCGCCGGGAGGGTCCTCATGGTGAGTTGCAGCCATGGGAGGTTTCTTTCGGTCTGAACCAACTGTGGACCGAACCGTGTGCTAGGATGGACCGAACCGGGGAGAAAATTCCAGAGCTTCGCTGGATGAGCTGGAGATCGATGGGAGCTCGAGCTTCGTTGCAACCGTGGAGTGGTATCTGTTGTTCTGTTAGGCTAGTGCAATGGTGGGGCGGGTTGGTTTAAACAGAGGAGCGGATTGGGAGCAGGGAGAGCCTATAAAAAGGGGTCCAGGGGAGCCAGATTCGGGGATTCATGGAGTCAAGCATTCGGCCAATTCCTCTCTTCTTCCCCAGTGCTTTTCTTCTCTGTTTCTTCTCCATTCCACACCACAGAGAGCACTATTTTCTCCATTCCACACCACAGAGAGCCTCTCTCTCCACTGTTCCAGCTTAGTTGTAGAGGTCGACCCCATCCCAGAGTACAGTCCATCTCTCAATTCTCTCAAGCTCTCATATCATCTATAGTTCAACCACAGTCTGGAGATCCATCTGTTCTTTCTTATAGTTCCTTTAGTTCTCCCCAATTCCGGTTATCCCGACCTTATTCCCACTATTCCAGCACTATTATGACCTTATCCCAGTCTTATTCCAGCAGTCCTACTCTTCACCGGTCAGCGCCATCTTCAACTTTTGAGTATGCAGAAGTTACTGGAGGCCGGAGCTTCACTTGGGAAAAGGGGTTTTTTTATTTTTGGTTGTATTACTTTGATGTACTCCCTCTTACATGAAATATAAGTATCTTTTGATTAATTCTTATTCTTTTGCTTTTGAATCAGATGCATTATTAGGGCAAAGCTTTGAAGGTAAGTCAAGTGAAATTACTCATGACTGATCTATTCCCAAGTGGGTTCAGGTTGTGCTCTTGTGAGATAGATCATATCTAGGTTATTTCACTAGCATTTAGATCAATCTATTCTCAAAAAGGGACGGGCCATGATTCACGGATATGGGCTGTGCTCTCACTCGGATAGATCATTTCTTGAGTTACATTTACTGCTAATTACTTGTTAATCTTTTTTTTAGTTTTAAGATTTCAATTTCTGTTGCACATTTAATGTTTTCAAAGTAATCAAGAAAGTCTCTATGGATTCGACCCTTGCTCCTGCTATCCTATTCTAGAATAGTAGTTTTATGATCGGGTATCGTAATCTTTTAACTAGGATATTATAAGTTTAAATATCTACTTTTAAAAATATTTGGATCTATGCCCATATTATCATACTGTCATGTCATATTCTATCAAATGCATAACTCATTATTTATTATGCTGTAGATAAAATGTCATCTAAAATAATGTATATCAATGTTTATGATTTTTTATGCAAATATTTTTACATATGACATTAAAATTACAAATCTGGAAAAAATCCAAGATGATCATTTGGATGAGGCTGCTATGTTGTTCAGAAGAATGCACCTTCTCCTATCATCCAGATGTTGTTCAGAAGAATGCACCTTCTCCTATCATCCAGATTATAGAGAACGAGTCTGTTGATCCTAAAATTGGAATGGAGTTCAATTCTGCAAATGATGTATATAATTTCTATAATGGATATACAAGGAGAGTAGGTTTTAAAATCACAACAGTGTGTAATAGGTCCAACAACAACAAAGAAATATGCTTCAAGCACCTGGCATGTTGGAGGCAAGGAAAATCAAGAAAAATTGATAACTCTATGAATCCTAGGTGTTGGCTTTGACTCCTTAGTTTTGATGATTAACAAAAGGTTGAGTATATGTTTGGACTAATGTTTAATCTCAAGATAAAGTTTCAGGACTTAGGTTATTCAAAAAGAGTATCAAAAGGACAATGATGAAACTAAGTTTGCCTGATTTGGAAAAGAGCTCTTCTACCTTGGACAAGATCAAAATTCTCATAATGGACCTTCTTGTTAAGAAATATTTGACAAAAGAAACAAAGGCTTAAAGAAACTCAAGCATGGCATGCACATCTCAAAGAGTTTCAAAAAAAAATTTCAGATCAGAGGTCGACCCCCAGAGGTCGACACCTTGTCAAAGGTCGACCACCAGAGGTCGACTCATGAAGAGAAGAAAAGTTCAGCATGGCCGGCACGGCAAAATCTCAGTGGCACGCTCCAGAAGTCGACCACCAGAGCTCAACACCTGTCCAGAGGTCGACACCAGAGGTCGACTCATAGCCTGAGAATTCAAATGGGCAGAACTATGGTATTCTGAACTTTTGCCTAAATTATACTGGAGGTCGACTCATGAGGTCGACACTTGATTCAGAGGTTGACTCATGAGGTCGACTCATGGCATAACGGCTAGTTTTTCTGAACTTCTGATTTGATTTCTAACGGCCATAAACGGCCATATTTTTGAATCTAACGGTCTTGTGGAGTTGTTTCAGCATGAATGAGGTATTTAACCTCCACCAAACTTCAAAAAAGACAAGGAGACAAAGTGAAAAAGTGTTGATTCAAAGTACAAAGCCTTCAATCACTTCCAAGCCAAAAGAGTGAGAAAATCAAGAGATTCCCTAGCCAAAAGTTTTCCATCTTTGAGGAATCCAACATTCAAGTGTTTGGCATTTAGTGAGGTCCAAAGATTCCAAGGGAAAAGGCTTGAAGAGTCTCCATCAAGAGCTTCAACGAATTTATTATTGCTCAAAAGGAGTTTGTTTAGTTTTAATTCATTGTATTCATACTCTTTTGTCTTTAGCTAGTTTCAAGGGAATTTGAAACTAGAGTGAGGTTTGTTGGTGAGCCAATTGATAAAACCAACTAGGGTTGCTTGTAAGCCCGAAGCCAAAATAAGTGAGTGAGGTTTGTTGGTGATCCAATTGATAAAACCAACTAGGGTTGCTTGTTAGCCCGAAGCCAAAACAAGTGTGTAAGGTTTTGACTTGTGAGCCTGGTAAAACAAGTCGGCTGTAATCTAAAGATTATAGTGAAAATTCCCAAGTGGAGCTTGGGAAGTGGATGTAGGTGCTAGGTGCACCGAACCACTATATTTCTTGTGTGTTTGCATTGCCTTTCTCTTTAACTTCTTTAGCTCTTTAATTGCCATTTTATTTCATTGCTTCCGTTGCACAATTATTAAAGCACTATCACTCTTCACCTTAAAACTTGATAGCACATATATTGCTTTAATTTTTTAAATACCCAATTCACCCCCCCTCTTGGGCACCATATCTGGGCAACACTAGGGATACTGGCAAAATTGATTGTAAGGCTTTGATAAAATCAAGACTAAATTCTAAAAATCATAAGTGGATATTGGTTGATATTTTTCTAGAACATAACCATGAGCTGTCCATATCATCAGCTGGTTATCTATGGTCCCATAGGAGGATCAACACACCAAAAAAGACAGAGATCAGCAATTTACATGCCATGAATATTTTTACAAGTCAAATATACTCTGCCATGGCTAGAAAAAAAGGGGGTAGAAGATAATTATATTTCACAGAGAAGGATGCTCATAATTTTATCTATCGAGAACATCAGAGTCAGGTGAAAGAAGGAGATGCACAGTTAATGGTAATCCATTTCATACAAATGCAAGTAAAAAATCCAAATTTCTTTTATACTTTGGACCTTAATGATAATGGACAGCTCAGGACTATCTTCTGGATCTATCCTAGGTCAAGATTGGCAAGCACTTACTTTAGTAATGTACTGACCTTTGACTTTGTTGGCTCTACCTAGTGATTTTGATGAATAACAAAATGTTGAGTACATATTGTGTACTAATGTTTATTTCTAGTTGTGAGTTTTCAGGAAGCAAGCATCTCAAATTCTTAAAAATTAAAGTTTTATGGCATGCTGTGGCACGAAGCATCTTTCGCAATTTGAGGAGTCTTTTCCATGTAAAAAGGGGTTAAACGAGTTCAATTATTGCTTATTTATATTGGATTTAAGTTTCATAATCAGCACTTGTGTTTTTGGCTTGAATTATACTTAATTTTGAATTTTGCAGAACCAAGTGTCGACACCCAAAATTCAAGTGTCGACACCTGAAACTCAAGTATCGACACTTAAGTTTCCAAGTGTCGACTTAAGGCCTGAGACTTTTTGAAAATCCAGAACTTGGCCAATGGAGTGTTTTTGTGTCAAGTGTCGACACTTGTGAATCAAGTGTCGATACTTGAAAATTCAAGTATCGACACCTGGAAGTCAAGTGTCGATACCTGACAGCCAAGTGTCGATACCTGATAAACCAAGTATCGACACTTGGGTTCTGACAGTCCTAATGGATCTATTTTTCTGAGTTGCAGAAACATCTTTTCAAGCTCCCAACAGCTAGATTTGAAGCTCCAACGGTCACAAACTATTTTTTAGAAGTTTTTGAAGTATTTAAACTTTACCAAACTCATTCTTGAAGATTGAAGTCTATTGAAAGCTCAAAAGCCAATATTCCCTCAAGAACTTCACTTCAAAAGCCATTTAAAGAATGATTCCTTGAAAAAGCTTACAAGCCTATCCTTTCATCTTTCTAAAAAGAGAGCTTGAAGAATATTCCAAGGAGAAGACAAGACAAAGTATCAACTTGAGCCTCAAAGCTTCCATTCTACTCTTGAAAAGAGTTTGTTTTGTTTATTTGAATTGTATATCTGAATTTCTCTTGTGATTTAACCTAGCTTTCAAGGGTTTCTTGAAAGTAGGTTGTTGTGGTTATTGGTGAGCCAAAGGGACAAAACTAACTAGGGTTGACTTGTGAGCCCGAGACAAAACAAGTGTAAAGGTTTGTTGGTGAGCCTAGATGATAAAACCAACATAGGTTTTGACTTGTGAGCCTTTGGAAAAACAAGTCGGCTATAATCTTGGAGAGATTATAGTGGAATTCCCAAGGGTGGCTTGAGAAGTGGATGTAGGTGCTAGGTTTGCACCGAACTACTATAAACCTTGTGTTTGTGTGTGATTATCTCTTCTATCTTTTGCTCTTTACTTCTTGCACTCTATTTATTGCTTTCCGCTGCATATAATCTAGTGCATCAATTTTATTACTCACAAACACCACAAGGCCTGCACATTCTTACTTTAAATTTTTTAAAAGACCCCATTCACCCCCCCTCTTGGGCTCCATTTCTGGGCAACAAGTGGTATCAGAGCATGGTACTCTCTTGTAGGTCCAAGGATTTTGAGTAAAAGATCATGGCAGCCCCAATTGGAATGGGTGTTGTTGAAGGTCAAGCTTCAAACCGTCCCCCACTTTTTAATGGCATGAATTACACGTATTGGAAAACATGCATGCACATATTCATTCAAGCAATTGATTATAATCTTTGGAGGACAATCATAAAAGGTCCTCATCAGCCTATTATGTTAGTTAATGGCATTCTCACTTCAAAAATGAAAGATGATCGGGATGAGACTGACATTAAGCAAATAGAGCTTAATGCGAAGGCTATGAATTTATTGTTTTGCTCTCTTAAACCGAGTGAATTCAATAGAATCTCTAACTGTCTCTCTGCTAAGAAGATTTGGGATACACTTGAGGTTATCCATGAGGGTACATACCAAGTGAAAACAACTAAGGTTAACATGCTCATTCACACATATGAAATGTTTAAGATGGAACCTACTGAATCTATAAGTGAGATGTATACTAGGTTTACAAATATTGTAAATAGCATGAGAAGCTTAGAAAAGATTATATCTAACGATGAACTTGTGAACAAACTTCTTAGGTCTCTTCCAGGTTCATGGGATGCCAAGGTAATCGCCATAGAGGAAGCCAAGGATGTCAACACTCTACCTCTCGAGCAACTGTTAGGCTCATTAATGACTTATGAGCTTTCTTTAAAACAAAAGAACGTGGATGTCGACAAGAAGAAGAAAGTGATCGCTTTTAAATCCACCACAAGAGAAGAGTCAAGCGATGAATCCGAAGAAGAAGATGAAGAAGATGAAACGGCTCTATTGGCAAGAAAATTTAGAAGGTTCATGAGGAAGAAGAAATATAACTTTAAGAAGAAGCTTCTAAAAGGTGAGCCAAGCAAAGAGAAAGAGAAAGAGAAGGAGCAGCCCACATGCTTCGAATGCAAAAAACCAGGCCACTTCAAGATGGACTGCCCCTTATTTAAGAAAAGCAGAAGAAAACTGAGAAAGAAGGCCATGATGGCAAGCTGGAGTGACAGCGAGGACTCCAGCTTCGAAGAAGAACAGCAAGAAGTCACAAACTTCTGTTTGATGGTGAATCATGATGAGGTACAATTCGAAATCGAAAATAAATTTACATTTGATGAACTGCATGAAATTTTTGATGAGTTAGTTATAGAATTTCAAAAACTAAAATCAAAACATAAAGATCTAAAAAGGCAAATCTGGATTTAGTCAAAGCTAATGATAAGCTTTCAAATGAAAATGACTGCATACTTCTTCAAAATAAAAAATTAAATGATAAGATTATTGTTCTTGAAAAATAAAAGGAAGTTTTGAAAAAGAAAAACTTTTCTGCATCAAATGAAAATCTTTCAAAACAGAACAAAGAATTTTTGGATGAAAATAAAAGATATAAGAAGAAATTGAAAAGTTGAAACCTTTTGTTGATAAATTTACATACATTTCTGAAAAATTAAATATGCTTTTAAATAATCAAAGAGCTATTTTTGATCAAGCCAGTTTAGGTTTTAAAACTGAAAAGAAATAAAAGTTTTTCAAAAACTTCTTCGTGCTTGCATCATCATCCATTACTTGTTATGTTTGTGGTACTATAGGGCATAAATATTACTTGTGCAATAAGAGAAAATTTAGTAATATTAAGAAAATATGGGTTCCAAAAGAAACCATTACCACTAACCTAAAAGGATCCAAGATGACTGAGTACCTAAAGTCTCCACCTGATTTTTATTACAGGTATGCCTTGCAACCAATAAGAAAAGAATGTGGTACCTCGATAGCGGTTGCTCAAGGCATATGACCGGAGATGTGGAGCAGTTCTCATCACTCGTATATCAAAATGGTGGTAATGTGACATTTTGTGATAATGAAAAGGACAAAATTATAGGAATTGGTAAAGTCCATATCACCCCTTCTACTTACAATGATAATATATTGTATGTTGATGGATTGAAACATAACTTGCTTAGCATTAGTCAATTTTGTGACAAAGATTTCAAGGTTGTTTTTGAATCTTCTTTGTGGATTGTTTCTAGCTTAGATGACAATGGCATCAAGTTCATTAGTCATAGGCATGGCAATATTTATATGGTTGATCTTGATGATCTTCCTGTTCAAAATGGTCAATGCCTAGTGGCAAAGGAAGTCAGGATCAATAAAACTAATTGTCTTTGGCATCGTAGGCTAGAACATGCCAGTATGCATTTGATTTCAAAACTTGGCAAAAAGAATTTGATAAAGGACTTACCAAAAATTAGTTTCAAAAAGAATAAGATTTGTAGTGCTTGGCAGCTTGGAAAACAAACCAAATCATCTTTTAAACCAAAAGGAGTAATCTCTACATCTAAACCCTTAGAGTTGTTTCATATGGACCTCTTTGGGCCAACTAGAATGTCTAGTTTGAGAGGTAAGAAGTATGGTCTAGTTATTGTAGACGATTTCTCATGTTTTACATGGGTCATGTTTTTAGCACACAATGATGAAACATTTTCTGAATTCATTAAATTTCATAAAAGAGTTTCAAATGAAAAAGGTGTTTCAATTGTATCTTTGAGAAGTGACCATGGAACCAAATTTGAAAATTCTAATTTTGACAAATTCTGTATTGAAAATGGCATTCATCATAATTTTTCAGCACCTAGGACACCTCAACAAAATATGATGGTAGAAAAAAAAAATATGACTCTTGAAGAAATGGCACACACCATGCTTTGTGAAAATGACCTACCTAGATATTTTTGGGTGAAAGCCATAAATACTGCATACTATATTTTGAACCATGTTTTAATCAGACCGATTTTAAAAAAAACACCGTATGAGCTTTGGAAGGGAAGAAAACCTTCAATTTGATATTTTCATATTTTTGGATATCGTTGTTTCATCTTAAACAATAGTAAAGACAACTTAAACAAATTTAATGCCAAATCAGATGAGGGTGTCTTTCTAGGCTACTTTACATCTAGCAAGGCATACAGGGTCTTCAACAGAAGAACACTTGTTGTTGAAGAGTCCATACATGTAGTATTTAATGAATCTGACCAGAAATCTTCTAGAAAAGAAGATGTGCTTTCTGATGAAACAGGTACCAAGAAAATTGAAGATGTGAATAACAACGAAGAGCCTACCAAGGAATAAGAAGATGATCAAAACACTAAAGGAGATCAAGCACAAGGTGATGAAAACACATCTACTGTTGATCCACTACCCAAAGAATGGATGTATGCTCATGGACACCCAAAAGAACTAATCATTGGTGATCCATCTAAAGGTGTAAGTACTCGATCATCTCTTAGAAATATTTGTGATTACTTAGTATTTGTTTCTCAAATTGAACCTAAAACTATTGAAGAAGCTGAAAATAATAGTAATTGGATAAATGCTATGCAAGATGAACTTAACCAATTTAAAAAAAACAATGTTTGGACTTTAGTATATAGGCCTTCAAATATTTCAATTATTGGCACAAAATGGGTTTTTAGAAACAAACTTGATGAAAATGGAATTGTTACAAGAAATAAAGCTAGACTAGTTGTCAAATGATACAATCAGGAGGAAGGGATTGATTTTAATGAAACCTTTGCTCCTGTGGCTAGACTTGAGGCAATTAGGCTATTATTGGCTTTTGCTTGTTTTATTAATTTTAAATTATTTCAAATGGATGTTAAAAGTATATTTTTGAACGGCTTTATCGAAGAAGAAGTTTATGTTGAACAATCTCCTGGTTTTGAAAATCATGAATTTCCAAACCATGTTTTTAAACTTCATAAAGCTTTGTATGGTTTGAAACAAGCTCCAAGAGCTTGGTATGATCGTTTAAGTTCTTTCTTGCTCAAAAATGATTTTGCTAGAGATAATGTTGACAAAACTTTATTTTTGAAGAAAAAGAATGATGATCTCTTAGTAGTACAAATATATGTAGATGATATCATATTCGGTGCTACTAACGAATCTCTTTGTCAAGAGTTTAGCGGATCATGTTTAGCAGATGATATCATCAACTATCATGTCATGTTTAGCAGATCAAAAATATTTTTTCTGGTGATAGTACCTCCGAATTCATTGTTGTAGATGACATCTCTAAAATTAATAAACATAAAGGATATTATACATTTTCGACTATAAAGTAGCATACATAATAGAAAAAATAGATATAACTTACGAGTTCATCTTTTCTTTCAAAAAGGTGTTGATCAAATTTTCATCATCTTTAATTTGAAGATTCAAATTTGATTCATTGGGCTGAGATGTCCCACCATCTTCGTCTTTTTTTTGGGTTGGCCTGTTTCAAAAGCAGAATCCATTATGATTTGTGAGGCTTTCTGTCGTCTAGGTTCTTTTTTCACCCTCTCGATAAGTGTACGAACCTGAGATTTTTCTTTCTCCCCCTCCGCATACTCACTTACAAAGGTGTCCTTCAATTTATCATCTATAATATGCTCAACCTCAGTCACAGGGGTATCATAAACTTTTTCCTCTATCATAGTTTCATCGAGCCCCATGACTTCCACCTCAACCTCAATATCATCTCCCTCCATCCCTTTGTGCCCTTCTTTATTGGCATTGCTATCTTTATTTACAAATGAATTAAGGAGGGTTTTAACTTTCGCAAGCCTCTTCTTTAATATCTTCTACTTCAGTCTTCAACTGTACACAGCTTGCACAACTTTTTTCTTTTTACAAGGATGCTACTATTTTTGTTTCTTTAGTGATAATCCACTATTCCATTATCGTAGGCTCAATAGCTCCCTCCTCCTATAAGCCAAGAATAATAACAAAATAATTTTATATTAATGATAATGATATATTGTTGATTAACATAACATCAAAAATGTATTATCTTATCAATAAATGAGGTTGTAAGTTTGCAAGCTGAACAATCGTGTCTTCACTTGGTGTCATACCATTTTAACAGCCTAGGTAGTTTATTTGGATGTGCTGGGGCTCTTAAGGTACTATGCTCGAGAAACCAAACATGTACATAATAATCATGTATGTTAAATATATGGAAGATTTAAAATAAATGCAATTATACTTTTGCTACATATTAATGATACTTACCACCAGAGCAGCTGTACATCCATACAAGGTTGGTTGCCTCCTAACCTTGTCACTTTTCTTGGTTAGGACTAGCTCCTCGGATCTCAGGCAAAAAGTAGCATCTAGGAGAGATATAAGAGTCAACTCTCTTATTGTGGAAGCCTAGTCGAGTTGACACAGCTGGGATAAATAATCCAAGTAAGGGATAATATATCTTGGGCAAGATTGATTTGACTTTGGAGACAGGAACATTGTAAACATATATGTAATCTATAATCTTATAGTGTTCTCGACATCCTCTTGTAAGTTTGATGAATGAAGTTAGGTTATTAACTTCTCCAAACCCTTATTCTGCAGATTTAATTCCTTTCCAAATTGTCTAAAAAATCGACCCTTCTTATCTTGATCTTCCATTGCAATCTTATTTCTGTGGTATGGCATATCCAAAATCAGGGCCACATCTTCGATGCCGAATGTAAGTTCCTTGCCATAAAAAATAAACTTGTCACCTCCCTTGTAGCATCTAATAATTTCAGCTAGTTGTCGCCCATCAATAACAAACGGTTGTATGTCAACGAATGCATTGAATGGAGTCTTCTAGATGATTTCTAAATGAAGAGTAGAAAATTCCATCTTCCAAACTTGTTCAACATACACTACTAGCTTGCAATTTTTTTTAAATAATTGTGAAGTCTTCACTCTAGGCAGCCAAACCATTGGAAGATCACTTGAAACATAAGTAAAATATAAATGTAAGTTAAGCAATAAATTCTAAATAATAAATTTTATGACACTCTAGGAGTCTTAAGACAAGCCATGGATGACATGTATCAGAGGTAGAGATGTTACAAACTTTTATTTTATAATTTATACATAGGTATTGTAGTTTTTTAACTAGGATGTTGTAGGTTTGAACTTGGATATCATAATACTGTTTTAGCCATGTTGAGTAATATTATAGCATCTGTGGCAATTTTATGATACTCTAAGAGTCATAAAACAAGCCACGAATGATATGTATTAGAGGTAAAGGGGTTACAAACTTCTATTTTATAATTTATGCATGGGTGTTATAATTTTTTAACTAAGATATCATAGGTTTTGAACTTGGATATCGTAATACTATTTCGATCATATTAAGTAATGTTATAGCATCCATGACAACTTTTTGATACTCTGGAAGTCATAAAACAAGTCACGGATGACATGTATTAGAGGCAGAGGGGTTACAAACTTCTATTTTATAATTTATGCATGGGTATCATAGTTTTTTAACTAGGATATCATAGATTTTGAACTTGGATGTCGTAATACTATTTTGACCATTTTGAGTAATGTTATATCATCCATGATAATTTTATGACACTCTGAGAGTCATAAAACAAGCCATGGTTGATATGTATTAGAGGTAGATGTGTTATAAACTTCTATTTTAAAATTTATGCATATGTGTCATAGTTTTTTAACTAGGATGTCATAGATTTTGAACTTAGGTATCGTAATACTATTTTGGCCTTGTTGAGTAATGTTATAACATTCATGACAACTTTATGATACTCTGGAAGTCATAAAACAAGCCACGGATGACATGTATTTGAGGTAGAGGGATTACAAACTTCTATTTTATAATTTATGCATGGGTGTCATAGTTTTTTAACTAGGATGCGTAGGTTTTGAACTTGGATATCGTAATTCTATTTTGGCCATTTTAAGTAATGTTATAGTATCCGTGGCAATTTGATGATACTCTGGGAGTCATAAAACAAGCCACGGTTGACATGTATTAGAGGTAGAGGGGTTACAAACTTCTATTTTATAATTTATGCATAAGTATCATAGTTTTTTAACTATGGTATCGTAGCTTTTGAACTTGTGTGTCGTAATACTATTTTAGCCATTTTGAGTAATGTTATAGCATCCATGATAATTTTATGATACTTTGGGAGTCATAAAACAAGCCAAGGATGACATGTATTAGAGGTAGAAGGGGTTACAAACTTTTATTTTATAATTTCTACATCGGTGTCATAGTTTTTTAACTAGAGTGTCATAGGTTTTAAACTTAGATATCATAATTTTTGAACTACGGTGTCATAATTTTATACTATGATGATTTAATATTTTTTAAAAAAATATTGTGACATCCCTTTGTAGAGATAAATTTCAAAAATTTATATTAAAATAGTAAAATAGAAATTACGATACCCTGGTTTAAAACCTACGATACCCTAGTTTAAAATCTATGGCATCCTAGTTAAAAAACTATGACACCCATGCAAAATTGTAAAATAAAAGTTTACATGCCAAATGTCAACTGCAAGCAGGAATCAAAAATTTTGCTTACCTGTTTCTGCTTCTATAGCATCTTTTGGGATGGATCTTAAGGGGGTCTCATCCTTTCCTGAATAAACAACGATTACAATGCTTCCTTCCTCCATCTGCATTTCCTTCATGCATTGTTTTTGTGTTCGCCGTCTACGTTAAAAGATGAAACTACTTTTCTCCATTTACTCAAGATTTCAAAAGCGTATCAAAGGTTGAAGGAAGGTATGCTCAATAATTGAAAGCTCACTAGCGACTTCTTGACCACCAAAGAGGAGTAAAAATACAAAATAGAGATCTCTAGGGTATCCATAAACAATGGAATGAACTCTGGGATGGGGTGTCATAGCGCAAATAGGTTTTTTTTCTGTTTGCAAAATAAGAATCAATTTTACAAATCATAACCTCTTCCAAAAAAATGAGGGCAAAATGGTCAATTACCAGGTTTGAAATGATTGCAGACGTGGTGATATCAGATTACGTAATCCCAGAGGATACGAAACCTGTCCCGTCCCATCATGCCATTTCGGATACAGGTGGGCCAATAAGAAAAGGTGGTGCAGGCCACATTAGATTTGCTACACCGCATGCGATGCCCAAAGACTTACTCGTCATTCCATATGCCACCCTCTCATGGGCTAACGAGGGACCATGAACAGCCTCTTGCTTAACCTGCAAATCGTACATCTCCTAATTAAATGCATGTTTCTCAAACATAATGTATCACATTCCAAATACAGGACATAATATAGTCAAACTATCATGAATATCAACTTATGATAATACAAAGCCAATCAATCACGAGTTTAAAGAAAATAAAAAAATTAATTATCATTCATTAAATAATTAAATAAATTTTATTTCAAAATAACTAAATTTGAAATAAAATATCAAAATCTACATAAAGTCACCAACTATAAATTTATAATTAATTAAAGAACTAAATTCTGCCACAAAATCATCTTACCATGATTTTCAAAACTCGAACTATTCTTTTTTCCTAGTGATCCTATTCTTCTAAATAAGAAAAGAAAAAATAAATGAACTATACCAGCCTAGTAAGGAAACCTTACACTATATTACCAAATCAAGCATAAGTTTAAACATGCATTAATAAATCATTTACACAATATAGTTATCATTAGAATATAATTTTTTTTATAATAATGGTATATCATAAATCAAACATGCTCTTACATATGCATAAATCATTCAATTTTGTATAAGCATTGTTTCTAATGCACGGCATTAATAAATTTATAAATCAAATTAATAAAATCATAAATCACCTATCATTTTACCATATCATAATTCATAATAATTCTTTCAAACTAAATGCTAAGATCACTATTATATTTATAACAGGGCCATAATCGATAACATACTAACTACTATTATCTATTGATAGGGTCGCATGCCAACTACTATTACCTACTAATAGGTCAAATATCAATTACAATTATTCACTGACAGGATCATATACCAACTACTATTATCCATTGGCAGGGTCATATGAATGCTAGCTCCAAATGTTGATCTTCCCAACTTTAATTAAGGGATCATACATAGCTATTTAAGAATCTCTCATTCATATTTTGTTAAAGGAGTAGTCTTAAATCATTTTTTAATCCTATTTTCTTAAATATGCATAAATAAAGCACTAAATAATTTTATAGAATTCATAGTCTATAAATAAGCTTTAATAATAGAACAATCATGCAATCCTTCTTTTCATAATGAAAATATAAATTTCACAAATATAAAGTTCATATCTCATATAAAGTCATTAATATAAAAATATTCATGGAATTATAATTTCATAATAAATCATGAGTCTCATAATACATATACTAAGAAAAGCATAGAATAATTTTTTTATAATAAAATAACTAGTAATTCAAAAATAAGTAAAAAGTGTCAAGATTAGTTACCTCGTCTATCCTAGACCTTCAAAGTTCAAATATATTCAATTCATCCAAATCTATTCAATACCATTAAAACCCATCATTAACAACTTTGAAATCTAAGAATATCAAAATTGGATTAAAATTTGGAAAAGCAAAGTGAAGGACAAATTGGACAAGCGACATTGATCAATTAATCAAGTCAATTTGAACAACGTAAATTTATCTAGTTATAATCAATTATGGTTTAGATAATTAAATAAAGATTACTGATAACTAGATTCCAAATATATCTTATAAGAATAAGGATGGGGTTGACATATTGTACATATATATCAAAATAGTTTCGGGCTTCTTTAAGTCAACTCAAATTCATGGCAAAAGAAGTTGACTTTGAACTAGAATCCCTAAGCACACTTGAAGGAAGAAAGTGGGAGAGCAACAATTCTAGAGAGAGAAAGTTAGGAAGAGAGGAAGTAGATAGAGAAATTCAAGAGAGAAGGAGAGAGAGAATACTCTTCTCTCTCTTTTATTTTTCTTTCTATCTTTTCTTCTTATTCTTCCTCTTCCTCTTATTACTTTATTTGGTTAAGCAAGGGAGGGGTGTTTCACCAGTTTTTATTCATTGGCCGCTCCCTGGTAGCCATGGACTCTTCATGGAGGGTCATAGAGGTTAGGCTTCCATATCATGGTCCAACATCAAGTGGCAGTGGCACCAATGGATGATAAAAGGGAGACAAAGGCCGGCAAAAATTGGGCATGCAGATCTTGGTCTAGTTTCGGCAAAATTGGTGATTGGCGATAAGCTTGAGGCCATAGAAAGAATGAGAATAGAGAGAGGAAGAAGTGCTTGGATTTACCTAGGACTCTGGCAATGCAGGTGGCTCTAATCTTAGGTGACCATAGTAATGGAAAGCTACAAGTTCAAAGGAAGAAAAGAGGGAGAAATTGTTGGCATTCTATAACAAGCCTTGCACTCCTCAACATGGGATGGAAAGGGGAGGTCATGGGGTCATTAAATAGAAGTGGAAGGAGGTGTTATAGTCCTTCCCGAAGTTGGATTTCACTAGAGAAATGGAAGGAAGAAGACTCCTTCCTCCCATTATATCCTTTTTTTTTTTCCTGCTTTAAAATTTGCACAAGGCTCCTTTGGGCTGGGGGTTTTTGGCTTAACTTGGTGATGGACTGGGCCATCACATTGTACCCCTTAAAAAGTTTAATCCTTGAAGCTTAACATACTTTCATTTTTAAATAAATAAAGATGCTTAATCTTTATTTAATACTCCACCATACTTCTACTATGCAACTCTAATCTAAAATAACTCTTCTATACCTATCCTTGATCTAACCATACGAATCATAAATCTAAGCTTAATTTTCTATCCATGATTAAACCTATTGCTCTAATACTATTAAATGTGATGACCCAAATCCGATACATAATACGGCAATGCTACCATGAGGAACAACTCATGCTAACACAAAGCCAATCAATAATCTTAAATAAAAATAAAAGATCCAATTATCATTTATTGAATAATCAAATAAATTTTGATTTAGAGCAACTAAATCTGAAATAAATTACCAAGATTCATAACCTTAAATTTTAGAAAGTTGCTAAGTATAAATTTATAATCAATTAAAGAACTAAATTTTACTATAAAATTATCCTGCTAACACAATCTCCAAAGCTTGAACTATTCTTCATCCCTAGTAATCCTATTCCTATCAAAAAGAAAGAAAAAAAAGTTATAAGTTATACTAGCTCAGTAAGTAAACCTTATACTATCTTATCAAATCAAGTATAACTTTGAATATATATCAATAAATCATTTACTGAAGATGATTGTCATTAGATGATAAAATTTTTTATAATAATAGTACATCATAAATCAAGCATGCTTTTGCATATACATAAATTATACAATTTTACATAAACATGGTTTTCAATGAATAGTATAAATAAATTTATAAATCATGTTGATAAAATTATAAATCATATATCATTTTGTTATATTATAATTATTAATAATTCTCTTAGATTAAATGCTAAGGTCACTATTATACCTATGATAATGCTATAATTGATAAAATATGAACTATAATTATCCATTGATAAGGTTGTATACTAACTACTATTACATGCTGGAAAGGTCATATACCAACTACTATTATTTGCTGGTAGGGTTGTATACCAACTTTTTGCCCAGAGATGCAATCCAAGAAGCGAGGATGAAGTAAATTTTTGAAAACTTTTTTGATATGAAAAAACTTGTATCTAAAAATAGAATCAATAGTATTTATGTAGTGCTATGCAGAAATTATATAAGTAGCAAAAAGATAAAAATAAGAACAAGTGAACAATCACAAATACAATCAATTTATAATAGTTAGGTGCTAAACTCAGCGCCTACATCCACTCTCCAAGTGTACCTTTAGAAGTTTTACTATTTTACTATAATCCTACAAGATTACAACCAGATTATTTTTTTAGATTCATAATCCTCAACCTAGTTGATTTTTCTTAACTCACTAATCAAAACCTTACAATCAAGTGGCTTTCATAGGCTCACTAGCAAGAACCTTACACCATCCACGTTATGGCTTGGACCAACCCTCAAAGACTAAGTTTCTTTTTCCAAGAAACTTGTCACAACAAGATAAGAATGAAATACAAAAATTTAATGCATAAAGAATAAAATCTTTTAAATGCTTAAAGAAGTTGAAATAATTAATTCTTGTTTGTTTTGACTTCTTTCCAAAATGATTAGAGAGGAATAATTGAAGGTTTGAATGCTTTGCTTGGTTGTTGGCTCTCTTCAATGCGCAAATCCACTCTATCAAACCGAGTAAATGTGGAAATATGAGAATTAAAAGCTCTTTTGAGTATCCTTCCTCTTTCTTACTTGGTTCACATTTTTTTTGCTTGAATATTTGATTATCTTTCAAAAAGTTGCTTCCTAGTTTAATCCCCTATCATTTATAGCCTCAAAAATGGTTACAATAAATGCTCTAACTATTGAAAGCTTGAAAATAGTTGTTATACCCTTAAAATGGCCATTAGAAGTAATCTAGAAAACTAGTTGTTATGCTTGTCAGATTTCTATGAATCGGCTCACTAAAAATCTTAGTCTGCTATGTAAAACTCTGGGTCAACTAAGTAAAAACTCTGAGTCAGCTTAGTAGTAGGTGTTCAATTTTTAGATTTCTGTATTTCTCTGTCTTCCTGACACTTTGTTAGCTTAGATTCTTCTTAGTCAGCTAACTTATTGCTTAGTCGGCTATCTTGATTTTCTCGATCGGATCAAAGATTGATTGGTTTTTTATAGCTTTTTGTCTTCTTCTATCTTTGAGACTGAGTCGACTGGCCTAATCTTCTGTCTTCCTGACTTAGTCAACTATTATGAATTCATGGTCAGCTCGAAAAGGTGTTTAAATTCTTTACTCTTTCATCTTCAACCTGAGTCTAAGACTGAGTTGGATATCTAAAAGTGTTAGTTGCTATCACCCTATCATAATTGATCCAATGAAACACTTGGTAGGCTAAGAAAAATATTTTGAATTTTGCATCTTTTTATTTCTTTCCATTTTTGGAGACTGAGTCAGTCAAGCTCTCATATTGGTCAGCTCAATTGCAACATATCAGAAGTTTTTTTTCATATTTCAATAGCTTCTCTTATCCAAAGATTTTCCATACTAGACTTTCTTCTCAAAATTGATTTTTGATTAGATAAACTTGTTGAAAAGTGTTTCTAGGCTACAGTTGCTATCATAAAAAGATATTTCATTATTCTTTAAGTGCCAAACTTAATTCCTTAGCTTCCATTTGAGGATTCACATTAGGAACAATTTAAGCTTATCATTTTTGGAGGACTTTTTTGTTGAATGAAATCAACCTTGTTGCCCAAAGATGGAGCCCAAGAGGGGGGGTGAATTGGGTATTTAAAATAATTAAGCAATTATGTGCACTACTTAGTGAATGTATGAACTAAGTGATTGTACTCAATGAATTATGCCGCAGAAGCAATAAATACAATGCAAGGTAATAAAGAGCAACTAGAGAATGAAACAAGCAACCACAAACAACAAGATGTATAGTGGTTCGGTGCACCCTAGCACCTACATCCACTCTCCAATCTTTTCCTTGAAAATTTTTACTATAATCTATCCAAGATTATAGTCGACTTGTTTTCTAAAGCTCACAAGTCAAAACCTATGTTGGTTTTATCACCTAGGCTCACCAACAACCTTTACAACTTATTTTAACCGGGGTCACAAGTCAAACCCAAGTCGATTTTATCTTTTAGGCTCACCAACAAATCTCTTTGGTTTTTCAAGGCTCACCAAAAATCTTTAACACTAGTTTCAATACCTTTGAAACTAGCAACAACAAAAGAAATCGAGAGTACAAAAAATGAGCACAAGAAATAGCTCCTAAAATAAGCGAAAATTAAAGTCGATGTAGCTCTTCTTGAATGCTTAAGTTGTCTTCTTCTTGGAATCTTTGAATGCACACTTATGGCCAAACACTTGAATGCTTAACAACTCAAAAATGGAAGGCTTTTTGTCAAAGGAATCTCTTGAAAGCCCTCTTTTTATCTTTTCAAATGATTGGAGTTTGTCTCATATGAATCCTTACTTTCTTGTTGACTTGAAGAGGTTTGGTGAGTGTTAAATACCTCAAAATTATTGAAAAGACCATTGAAGACCGTTAGAATTGAAAAAATAACTATTTGGAGCTGTTTGGAGATAATTCTAAAATTCTAAAAAACTAACCGTTACAGCATGAGTCGACACTTGGAGCATGAGTCGACCTCGTGAGTCAACACTTCAGGCTGAATCCAGAAAACTTGAAGTTTTGTCCCAAAGCTTATCTCAGGCGATGAGTCGACCTCTTGAGTCGACACATGAAGTGTGAGTCGACCTCTTGAGTCAACACTTGGGTGTGCCACTTGAAAATTACGTGCCAGTCTTCTGAAACTTCTGAGTTTTCTTCATGAGTTGACCTTATGTGTCGACACTTGGCTTGTGAGTTGACCTCTTGAGTCGACACTTGATCTGTGCCATCTAAAAAAGCATGCCAAGCTCTAAATTTTCCAAGGATTTGTCCATTAAATCTTTAGATACTTCTTCATAAGGGCCAAAGAGATTGTTTTGACAATATTCCAAGATTAAAAGTTTACTTAAACATGAGAAACCTCTTGCTTTCAAATTTGTAGACTTAATACTCTTTTGATGTACCTAAGGCCTGAAATTCATACTTTAATTAAAACATTAGTCCAAAATATATACTCAACATTTTGTTATTCATCGAAATTAAGGAGCCAAAGCCAATAATCTCTCCCTTTTTGATGATGACAAAACTTTGAGTATATAAGCAATTAAGTTCAAAAGGAATTGATCATTGTTTCAAGTTTTCAAGTAAGGCCATTGTAGTTAACAAATCAAACATTCTCTATACTGAAGTTAAAAACAAAGGTATCAGATCAATTCATTTATAAGGCAATGTTTCAAAAACTTGGTTTCAAAAAGCTTGGTTGATTTGCTTTGCTTATATATATACTTTCTAATCTTCTACTCCCCCTTTTTGTCAACATAAAAAAGGTTGCTCCCCCTGAATTTATGCATTTATCATGATAAAGCATACAAAAAGAATGGTTAGGGGCATCAAACCTACAGCTGGTATCAGAGCAAATTAACAAAAAGAAGAGTAAGCATTAAATAAAGGTGAACTTTCATATATATATATATATATATATAATACAGTTTTAGTCCAAAATGTGCTTACATAAGCAAATATAAACTGAAACACAACATAATCAGAGTTTGATACATAGCAAAAAAGAAACTAAAGCAAAAATAACATGATAAACATCTGAGAGGCTACTCCTCATTAGATGGAAGCTCAAAGTAAATAGGAGCTCTAATTCTAGTCCTATAAGCAAGGGGTCTAGGGGTCTTATTGGAGCCATGGCTCCTAGTCCTAAGAACTGGTCTAGAATGGGGAATGACTCCTAGTGGAAGGTGGAGGTAAAGTCTCTGCAGGAGTTAGGAAAACTAGTGCAGTGACAAGCTGAGCATCTTTGGGAGTATCAGTAGTAGCATCTGGAGTCTGAATCTCCCTGCTGACAATCTCATATCTCCAGCTCTGTCGTCACTGCCATCACTATCATCCAGAATATCTGTATCTCTGTCAGCCTCACCACCATCACCACCATCACCATGAGTGTCATCATGTCTGTCAGGGTGGTCATCGTCATCTACTGGTGGAGGAGGTGGAGATCCTGATGGTGCAATCAAAGGCAAAAGAGATCTTGGAAGATCTCGAATCTCGGTGAAGCCTACCTCCTAGTCTGTCTGATGCCTTGGAGCTGATCATCAATGTGTGTGTTCTCAGTCCCTCAATCTCTATATGAAGCTGAGTAGTCTGGATTGCCAAACTGATGATCTCACTCCTAACCTCAATAATCTCAGTCTTGATATGCTCCGTAAAGATAGACTCTGTAGATGTACGCAGAGCAGTAGCTGGTGAAGAAATAGGTGCTGGAGTGACTGGCTCGGACCTAGAAGCTGGCACTGATGCAGGTCTAGGAGGTGTAACATGCTCAGAAGGCCGAGATGGCCCTACCTCAGTGGATTGAATCTCGTCCTCCTCGTCTGGCTCCTGTCCAGACTCCTTGCGAACCCATCGGCCTCCAATGTGTCGAAATCCCATCTGGTGTAGAGATTTCTTCCCATACATATCCATGTGGAGAATCTTTTTGGAGGGCTCTCCCTTCAATGGAACTCCAAACTCTCGAAAAATCCTTGTGAGGCCCATGCCATAAGGCAAACACAAATGGCACTGAGTGGCCGCCTCTCCCATCTGATGAACCATAATCATGGGGAGGTTGATGAGAGTCTGCTGCCTCAATGCAACCATCAGAAATAGCTCCTTCTCAATGATGAAGTCAAATCTACCAGTGTTCGGAATAAGGGCCCGAGCTATAATGTGATGCAGGACTCTCATCCCAAGGGAAAGCTGGTTCGCTGAAACCACTGAAACACCGCGGACATCCTCACGCTCTAGTATGCACTGAAATGCTACCTCGCGGTTCCCAACACAGTTTGCTGCCCTATCGTGGAAAGGTATCTGCCAGACTCTATTGATCACCTCCGGTGTCATCTGAATCTTAATACCCCTGACTGTAGCTGTCCATCTGAGGCCATCAGTGGCCATGCTCCCATAGAACTCTCATATCAACTGAGGATAATACCTCTCAATCATGGTGCAGAAAGGTACTAGCCCAGCTGCTCTCAACAAATCACCAATAATGAAGCTCTGAGAGTCCTAAAATTGGATATCAACTCTCCTGCCACTGGCTAAGGTCTTCCCAATAACTCTGGCTACACTAAGAGATACGGGTGGAGGCTGGTCCTGGGCATCCTGCTCACACTACTCAACTGGATCCTGACAGGCTTTTGTTCTCCTTTCCCGACTAGACTCACCCTGCTCAGATCTTCTTTTTCGATAAGCCAATTGCTTTCGGGGAGCCATACCACTCAGAGACAACACAAGAGGAATAGGAAGAAGGAGTAAACCGGAGTGGCTAAGAGGGAAGAAGGAAGTGTCGGCCAAGAGAAAGGGAAGAGAAAAGAGATAACGAACCAAGAGAGAACCAAAGAAGGGGAAAAGAAATGAGGAAGAAACCATGGAAAAGAACAAAAATGAGGGAAGAAATGGATCAAATCCAACAAGAAACAAAGAAATCGGGCTGAAATACGGAAAGCTTGGGTCAGCCGGAAGCAAAAATGCAAAGAGAGTGAAGAATGCACGATCCGACCAGAAAAATTCAAGAAAAAGAGGGGAGAAATACCTAAAATCGGAGGGTTAGATGGGGAATCCACTGTTCTTAAGCTTAGGACGGCTTTTGGGGACAACACGGTGCTAAGGAAGTGAGAAGAATTTGGTTAAAAGGGTTTACGGAAAGTCCTAAAAATCTCAGTCCCGATATCATGAGTCGATACTTCAAAACTGCTCAAGTGTCGATACTTCAGGTGAGTCGACACTTGGCAATTTTTCAAGTGTAGACACTTGACCTCAGGCAAGCAAAATAAATTTCAATAAAATTTAGAAAATTCCAAAAAAATCTAGATATCTTAAGTGATTTTTGAGGGATTTTGAATCAAAGTAGAGGATTTCAACAAGAATTTGAAGAGTTTAGACAAAAGGATCAATGATTCCTAATCTCTTCTAAGCATGCAAAATCTATCTTCGCTAAGAGGTTTTGTAAAAATATGAGCAAGTTGATTATCAATACATACAAAATCAAGCATTACATCACCATTTTAAACATGATCTCTTATGAAGTGATGTCTTATTTCAATATGTTTGCTTCTTGAATGTTGTACAGGATTTTTAGTTAGATTTATTGCACTTGTATTATCGCATCTTATGGGTGTCTTACTTAATTTTATACCACAATCTTCGAGTTGTTGTTTGATCCATAGAATTTGAGCACAACAACTTCCAACTACTATATATTTAGCTTCCGCCATAGATAGAGCAACTGAATTTTGTTTCTTACTAAACCATGAAATCAAATTCGCTCCAAGAAATTGACAGGTTCCACTAGTACTTTTTCTATCTAATCTACATCTAGCAAAATCAATATCAGAATATGCAATCAATTCAATAGATGAGTCTCTAGAGTATCAAAGTCCAATATCAATAGTGCCAGACAAGTATCTAAGTATGCATTTAATGGCCAATAAATGAGATTCTTTAGGAGCAGACTGATATCTTACACACATACAAACACTGAACATTATATCTGGCCTACTTGCAATTAAATATAATAATGAACCAATAATACCTCTATATAACTTTTGATCTACATTCTTACCTGATTCATCTTTGTCAAGTTTACAAGAAGAGCTTATAGGAGTACCTAATGATTTGGTGCTCTCCATCCCAAACTTCTTTAAAATTTCTTTTGTATACTTAGCTTGGTTGATGAAGATCCCTTCTTTAGTTTACTTGATCTGGAGTCCGAGAAAAAAGTTTAGCTCTCCCATCATGCTCATCTCAAACTCTCCCTCCATAAGCTTGGTAAACTCTTGACAAAGAACTTTATTAGTAGCACAGAAAATAATATCATCGACATACACTTGTACTACTAATAAGTCATTATTTTGCTTTTTCAAAAATAGTGTAGCATCAACATTGCCTTTTGAAAAATCATTCTCAAACAAAAATCTTCTTAATCTATCATACCAAGCTCTTGGAGCTTGTTTCAAACCATACAAGCTTTATGAAGTTTAAAAACATGATCAGGGCATTCATGATTTTCAAAACCAGGAGGTTGTTCAACATACACTTCTTCTTCAATAAAACCATTCAAAAAAGTACTTTTGACATCCATTTGAAATAACTTAAAATCCATAAAACATGCAAAAGCAAGTAATAACCTAATTGCTTCTTATCTAGCAATAGGTGCAAATATTTCATCAAAATCAATGCCTTCTTCTTGATTATAATCTTTTGCAACTAATCTAGCTTTATTTCTAATTACTAAACTATGTTCATCAAGTTTATTTCTAAAAACCCATTTTGTTCCTATTATTGAAATATTTGAAGGTCTTTCAACCAAAGTCCAAACTTTATTCCTTTTAAATTGATTTAATTCAACTTGCATAGTATTTAACCAATTAGAATATTTTTCTGCTTCTTCAATCGATTTAAGTTCTACTTGAGATACAAATGCTAAATAATCACAAATATTTCTCAAAGAGGAATGGGTACTTACACCTTTTGATGGATCACCAATTATTAGCTCTTTAGGGTGTCCATGGGCATACCTCCATTCTTTAGGTAGTGGATTGGGTGTAGATGAGGTTCCTACTTCTTGTGGTTGTTCTTCTTCATTATTTTGATCACCTTCTTGATCCTTGGAAGTTTCTTCATTGATTGTCATCCTTCCCAGCTTTTGAATACCTATCTCATCATCAACAATATCTTCTTTTCTAGAAGATTTATCATTAGATTCATCAAAAACTACATGAATGGATTCTTCAACTAGAAGAGTTCTTTTATTGAAGACCCGTATGCCTTGCTAGAAGTAGAGTATCCTAAGAAGATACCCTCATCTGACTTGGCATCAAATTTACTGAGATTATATTTACCATTATTTAGAATGAAACAACGGCATCCAAAAATACAAAAATATTTTATAGAAGGTCTTCTACTTTTTCAAAGTTCATATGGTGTTTTCTTCAAAATGGGTCGGATTAAAATATAATTTAAAACATAACATGCAGTGTTTATGGCTTCCATCCAAAAATATCTAGGTAAATTATTTTCACAAAGCATTGTGCATGCCATTTCTTCAAGAGTCCTATTCTTTCTTTCTACCATCCCATTTTGTTGAGATATCCTAGGTACAGAAAAATTGTGATTAATATCATTTTCATTGTAAAATATTTTAAAATCATGATTTTCAAATTCAGTATCATGATCGCTTTGTAAAGAGATGATTGAAACATCTTTTTTATTTAAAATATTTTTATGAAATTTAATGAATGCTAAAAAAGTTTCATCCTTGTATGCCAAAATCATTACCTAAGTAAAACGTGAATAGTCATCCACAATCACTAAACCATACTTCTTACCTCCCAAACTAGTTGTTATAGTTGGTCCAAAGAGGTCCATTGAAGTAATTCAAGGGGTCTAGTGGTAGAAACTACTCCTTTAGATTTGAAAGAAGATTTTGTTTATTTTTCAAGTTGACATGCACTACAAATCTTATCTTTTTCAAAAGTGAGTTTTGGCAAATCTTTTACAAAATTTTTTTTATTTAATTTTGAAATCAAATGCATGCTTGTATGTCCTAGTCTACGATGCCAAAGCCAATTAGTTTCATTGATCTTGGCTTCCATAGTTACTAGACATTGACTATTTTTATGGGTAGATCATCAAGATCAACCATGTAAATGTTCCCATGCCTATGACCAACAAACTTGATGCCATTGTCATCTAGACTAGATAAATACATATAAAAGATTCATAAACTACTTCAAATCCTTTATTACAAAATTGACTTATACTAAATAAATTATACTTTAAACCATCTACTAACAAAATATTATCAACAAAAGTAGTAGGGGTGATATGGATTTTACCGATACCGATAATTTTGCTTTTTCCATTATCACCAATAGTCACGTTTCCACCATTCAAAGCTTCTAGAGATGAGAATTGTCTCACATCCCCGATCATATATCTTGAGCAACCGCTATCAAGATACCACATTCTTATTTTGTCCTTGGTTGCAAGACACACTACAAAACAAGTCAAGTGAAAATTTTAGGTACCCAAGTCATCTTGGATCCTTTAGGGTTAGTTGAATTGGTTCCTTTTGAAAACCAAACCTTTCTAATAGCATTCACTTTTCTTTTGTTACACATATATGATTTGTGTCCTACTATACTACATACATAACAAGTAATACTATTAAAAGCAGGTACAAAAAAGTTTTTGAAAAACTTTTACTGTTTTTGTGGTTTAAATCCTAAGCCTGCCCTGTTAAAAACTGCTCTTTGATTGTTTAAAAGCATATTTAATTTTTTATAACTGTAGGTAAACTTTTCAACGAATGGCTTTATCTTTTCTATCTCTTCTTTATATTTTTTGTTTTCTAGTAAAAACTCCTTGTTTTGTTTTGCAAGTTTTTCATTTGTATCAAAAATCTTGTCCTTTTTCAAAGAGTCTTTTTCTTTCAAATATAAAATCAATTTCAGAATCAAGTTTTACCTCTTCTTCATTGGCCATGAAGCAAAGATTGGCTTCTTCTTGTTGTTCTTCATCGGAACTTGAATCTTCACTTTCACTCTACGTTACCATCATAGCCTTTTTCCTGAATTTCTTCTTACTTTTCTTGAAAATGGGGCAATCCAACTTGTAGTGACCTGGCTTCTTACATTTGAAGCATATTGGTTGCTCCCTTTCCTTTTCTTTTTCTTTCTCCTTACTATGATCTCCCTTTTATGTCTTTTTCTTGTAGAAATTTCTCTTTCTCCTCATAAATCTTTTGAACTTTCTTGTAATGAGGGTTATTTCATCAGATTCATCACTTGATTCTTCCTTAGTAGTAGACTTGAATGCAATGGCTTTCTTCTTCTTGTCATTATCCACTATTTTTTACTTCAATGAGAGCTCATAAGTCATCAACGAACCCAAAAGCTACTCAAGTGAAAGAGTATTGACATCTTTGGCTTCTTCAATGGCTGTGACTTTTGGATCCCAAGAAGCCGGAAGAGACCTGATAATTTTATTGACAAGTTTAGCATTAGAAATCACATTACCCAAGCTCCTCATGCCATTTACAATATTAGTGAATCTAGTATACATTTCACTAATAGTTTTAGTTGGTTCCATCTTAAACATCTCATAAGTGTGAATGAGCATGTTAACTTTGGTGGTCTTTACTTGATGTGTACCCTCATAGGTAACCTCAAGTGTATCCCAAATCTCTTTGGCCGAAACATAATTTGATATTCTATTGAATTCACTTAGGTCAAGTGCACAGAATAACAAACTCACGGCCTTAGCATTAAGCTCAGCTTGCTTAATGTCATTTTCATCCCAATCTTCTTCTAATTTTGGGATGAGAATGCCATTAACCAAAAGAGTGGACTGATGAGGGCCTTTAACTATAGTTCTCCAAATATTATAATCAATAGTGTTACCCAGGTGGCTTCCCAAGAGGGGGGTGAATTTGGATTATAAAAACTTTTGACAAGTATGTGCAATTTAAAATCTTTTTGGTGTTATGGTGCAATATGCAATGCTGAAGCAATTAAGTAAATGCAATAAGGTAAAATAAGCACAAATACAAGAAATTTAGAGTGGTTCGGAGCAACCGGCTCCAACATCCACTATCCAAGAATCACTTGGGATTTCCACTATATCCCCTAACTGGAATACAGTCGGATTGTTTTACCCTGGCTCACAATCCAAACCTATACACTTTGACTTTACTGGGATCACCAAAGAAAACCCAACTCCCTTTGGTTTTAAACAGGATCACCAAAGAAACCCTACACTTGATTTTATATCGGGATCACCAAGAACCCAACTTAGGTTTTCACAAGGTTCACCTAAAAATCTTTAACCCTCTCTTAAGACACAACCCCTTGCTGTTCTTAGAGAGAAAACAAAGATATGTCAAAAATATAAAGCAACTATACAACAAACTAAGTTTGTTTAAATGTTGTCGATGAAGATCAAGATGAAGCCTAGCCTTAAATGCTCTTTTAATGCTCTTCAAGCAGCTTCTTTACTTCTTCAAAGAGTAGATTCAATGATGAAGAGAAGTTGGTGGAGCTTTGAATCCTATCTTAAATGCTCTTGAAGTGGGTTGGTGAAGGACTTGAAGATGTTTCAAATTCTCAAGATAAATCAATGAATAATCCCTCAAAAAATTATTTAATCCATCAAAAATAATCCCTTTTATAGTTTTCCATAAGATATAATCGTTGTAAGGCCTAGGGAATCGAGAAAGAGCTGTTGGAGACCATTTGGAGTTCAAAATCAACTTTCAGTAACTAGCCGTTAGAGTGCAGAAAACGGTCACTCGAGTCAGCTCGAGGTCCACAAGTCGGCTTGAAATCTCAGACATCCCAAACAAAAATTCTATTTGAGTCGGCTCTTGAAATTGGAGTCGGCTCGAACCTTCAATCAGTACAAATCCACATTTTCCTTGAGTCGGCTCTTCAAGGCAGAGTCGGCTCGAAGTCTCAGTCACCAACAAACATAACTCTGGACGAGTTGACTCTTCTGGGCTTGAGTCGGCTCGAGGTCTCAGACTTCAAAAATATATGTTCTTCAATGAGTCGGCTCTTGAGGCTTGAGTCGACTCGAGATATTGAAACTCTAAAATTTTTGTGTCGTGCCAGAAGGAGTCGGCTCTTGCAAAAACTTCTTTTAAACCTTCAAACTTCTTCAAAATTCTCCAAAATGTGAATCCAACAAGAGCTAGTATACTTACTCTTATTTTTACAATTTTATAGCCCTTCTACAAAATTACATAGTTGAAGAATTAGGGCTTTTACAACTTGAAGTGCAAAAAAGTCTATACAATGTTGGATTACCTTTCAACCAATTTGAAAACCAATTAAACTAAAGATAAACAGTTTCCTACAAAAACTTCTCAAGTAATTGAAAGAATTAGTAACACATACATGCTCTAATATTTTGTGATTATCAAAATCATTCCAGGGGTCAATAAATAGCTTGAATGTAAATGCGCATGCATGTCTTCCAATATGTGTAGTTTATGCCATTAAACAAAGATGGACGGTTAAAGGCTTGTCCTTCTACAATACCAATACCTATTTGGGCTGCCATGATCTTTAGCTCAAGATCGTTGGACCTACAAGCAGAATACCAGGCTCTGATACCACTTGTTGCCCAAAGATGGAGCCCAAGAGGGGGGTGAATTGGGTATTTAAAAATTTAAGCAATTATGTGCACTACTTAATGAATGTATGAACTAAGTGATTGTGCTCAATGAATTATGCAGTAGAAGCAATAAATATAATACAAGGTAATAAAGAGCAACTAGAGAAGGAAACAAGCAACCACAAACAATAAGATGTATAGTGGTTCGGTGCACCCTAGCACCTACATCCACTTCCCAAGCTTTTTCTTGGAAATTTTTACTATAATCTATCCAAGATTATAGCTGACTTGTTTTCCAAGGCTCACAAGTCAAAACCTATGTTGGTTTTATCACCTAAGCTCACCAACAACCATTACAACTTGTTTTAACCGGGGTCACAAGTCAAACCCAAGTTGATTTTATCTCTTAGGCTCACCAACAAACCTCTTTGATTTTTCAAGGTTCACCAAAAACCTTTAACACTAGTTTTAATACCTTTGAAACTAGAAACAACAAAAGAAATCGAGAGTACAATAAATGAGCACAAGAAATAGCTCTTAAAATGAGTTGAAATTAAAGTCGATGTAGCTCTTCTTGAATGCTTAAGTTGTCTTCTTCTTGGAATCTTTGAATGCACACTTATGGCCAAACACTTGAATGCTCAACAACTCAAAAATGGAAGGCTCTTTGTCAAAGGAATCTCTTGAAAGCTCTCTTTTTGTCTTTTCAAATGATTGTAGTTTGTCTCATATGAATTCTTACTTTCTTGTTGACTTGAAGAGGTTTGGTGAGTGTTCAATATCTCAAAACCATTGAAAAGATTGTTGAAGACCGTTAGAATTGAAAAAATAGCTGTTTGGAGCCATTTAGAGACAATTCTAAAATTCTAAAAAACTAAACGTTATAGCATGAGTCGACCTCTTGAGTCGACACTTGGAGCGTGAATCGACACTTCAAGCTGAATCCAAAAAACTTGAAGTTCTGTCCCAAAGCTTGTCTCAAGCGATGAGTCGACCTCTTGAGTCGATACTTGAAGTGTGAGTCGACCTCTTGAATCGACACTTGGGCGTGCCACTTAAAAATTGCGTACCGGTCTTCTGAAACTTCTAAATTTTCTTCATGAGTCGACCTTGTGAGTTGACACTTGACTTGTGAGTCAACCTCTTGAGTCGACACTTGATCTGTGGCATCCAAAAAAGCATGCCAAACTCTGAACTTTCCAAGGGTTTGTCCATTAAACCTTTAGATACTTCTTCATAAGGGCCAAAGAGATTGTTTTGATAATATTCCAAGATTAAAAGTTCACTTAAACATGAGAAACCTCTTGCTTTCAAATTTGTAGACTTGATACTCTTTTGATGTATCTAAGGCCTAAAATTCATACTTCAATTGAAATATTAGTCCAAAACATATACTCAACATTTTGTTATTCATCAAAATTAAGGAGCCAAAGCCAACAAACCTTTTGAGTATTATCAGAATTCCTGCAATCATTCTTCACAAGCATCAATAGTAACCAATGATTTGTACCTAAACACATTAACATTATCAAAATCAATTCTTGGACTAACACAACTACTATTACCTACTGGCAGGGTCATATAATAATTATTATTACCCACTGGTAAGGTCATATACTAACTACCATTACCCATTGGCAAGGTCATATAGATGCTAACTCTGGATATTGTTCTTTTCCACTTTAAGGGACTATACATAACTATCTGAAGTCTCTTTGTCATATTTTGGTTAACAAACAGTCTTAAATCATATTTCTTTGAATCATACTTTTCTAAATCATGTATAAATAAAATACCAAATAATTTTATAGAATTGATAGTCTATATAAATAATCTTTAATAATAGAATAATCATGCAATCCTTCTTTTCATAACAAAAATATAAATTTCATAAATATAGAGTTTATATCTCATAACCAAGTCATTAATATCAAAATATTCATGAAATCATAGTTTCATGATAAATCATGAGTTTCATAATATAGATACTTGAACCTTATTTCAAGAAAAGTATAGAATAATTCTTTTATAATAAATAACCAGTAATTTAGAAATAAGTTAGAAGTATCAAGGTTACATATCTCATCTATCTTAGACCTTCAAAGTTCAACTATGTTCAATTCACTGAACCTATTCAACGCTATTAAAATCCATCATTAATAACTTCAAAATCCAAGAGAATTGAAATCCGATTAAAATTTGGCAAAGCAGGATGAGGGAAGGACAAGTCAGCCAAGCAACGGTGCTCAACTAATCAGGTTAGTCTGAACAAGATGAATTCAACTAGTTATGATCAATTAAGACTTAGATAGTTAAATAAATATCAGTGATAAATGGATTCCAAATATATCTGACAAGGGCGAAGATGGGGTTGACATACTACATAGATATCAAACTAGTTTTGAGCTTCTTTGTGTTAACTTAAATTCATAATAAAAAGAGTCTAACTTCAAAATAGAATCCCTAAGCACACTTAAAAAGAGAAAGTAGAAGAGAAACAATTCTAGAGAGAAAGTAGGGAAGAGAGGGAGTATAGAGAGAAATTCAAGAGAGAAGGAGAGAGAGACAACTCTTCTCTCTCTTTTCCCTTTTTTTTCTTTCTTTCTTTTTCTTCTTCTTCTTCTTCTTCTTCTTCTTCTTCTTTCTTCATTTCTTTAGCCAAGCAGGGGAGGGGTGTTTCATCAGCTTTTAGCCATTGGCCACTCGCCAGTGACCATGGACTCTTCATGGAGCCTCATAGGAGGTTGGGCTTCCCGATCAAGGGTCCGACATCATGTGGCAATGGTACCAGTGGCCAGAAAAAGGGAGACGAAGGTCGACAAAAATAGGGCATGTGGATCTAAGTCTATTATGGGCAAAACTTGTAGCTAGCGATGAGCTAGAGGCCATGGGAAGAAATGGAATAAAGAGAGGAAGGAGAGCCAAGGCTTACCTTGGGCTCCAGCAATGCTAATGGCTTTGATTTCTAGTAGCCATAATAACAAGAAACCGTGACTTCAAAGAGAGAAAAGAGGGAGAAATTGCTGGTGATCTCCAATGAGCCTTGCTCTCCTCGACATGAGATGGAAAGGAGAGGTCATGGGATCCTCAAATAGAAGTGGAAGGAGGTGTTAAAGTCCTTTCCGAAGTTCAATTTTACCAGAAAAATGAGCGGTAGAGAACTCCTTCCCACCATATTCTTTTTTTTTTTTGCCCTGCATCAAAATCCATGCAAGGGTACTTTGGGCTTGAGGTTTTTGGCTTGACTTGGTGATGGACTAGACCATCACATTCTATCCCCCTTAAAAGAGTTTTGTTCTCGAAACTTAACAACTTTCCTTCTTAAATAAAAATAAATACTTAATCTTCATCTTATACTTCACCATACTTTTATTGTACAACTCTGGTCTAAACCAACTCTTCTATACCTATCCTTGATCTAGCCATACGAATCATAAACCTATGCTTAATTTTGTTTACCCATGACCAAATATATTGCTATGATACCATAAAATATCACATCCTAAATATGGCACATAATACAGCCACGCTACTATGAAGAACAATTTGTAGTAACACAAAGCCAATCAATCATAATCTTAAATAAAAATAAAAGAACACCAATTATCATTCATTAAATAATAAATAAATTTTGATTTAAAGTGACTAAATCTAAAATACAATGCAAAAATACACAACCTTAAATTTCAAAAAGTCATTAACTACAAATTTATAATCAATTAGATAACTAAATTTTGCTACATAATTATCTTGCTAACACAATTTCTAAAGCTTGAACCACTTTTAATCCCTAGTGATCCTATTCTTTTGAAAAAAAAAAGGAAAATAGGTATGAGCTACGCCAGCTCTGTAGGTAAATCTTATAGTATCTTAAGGGATCAAGCTTAAGTTTGAACATGCATTAATAAATTATTTATAGAAGATGATTATTATTAAAAGATAATTTTTTATATATAATATTATATCATAAATCAATCATGCCCTTGTAAATACATAAATATATAATTTTATATAAAGATGGTTTCCAATGCATAGCATAAACAAATTCATAGATTATGCTAATAAAATCATAAATCACCTATCATTTTTTCATATCATATTCTTAATAATTCTCTCAGACTAAATACTAAAGTCATTATTATATCTGTAACAGAGTCGTAATCGATAGAATACCAACTATTATTATCCATTGGTAGAGTCATATGCCAACTACTATTACCCGCTAGCATTATCATATACCAATTATTATTATCTACTGATAGGATTATATACCAATTGCTATTACTCATTGGCAGGGTCATATATCAACTACTATTATTCAATGGAAGGGTCATACAGATACTAGCTCCGAATGTTGATCTTTCCCTCTTTAAAGGGCCATACATAGCTATATGAGAGTCTCTTCATGTTTTATTAAACAAGTATGTTATATCATATTTCTTTGAATCATACTTTTTTAAATTGTACATAAATAAAATACTAGATAATTTTATAGAATTCATAGTCCATAAATAATCTTTAACAATAAAACAATCATTCAATTCTTTTTTCATAATAAAAATATAAATTTCATAAATATAGAGTTTATATCTTATAATCAACTCATTAATATTAAAATATTTCTAGAATCATAAATTCATGATAAATCATGAGTTTCATAAAGGATATGCCTGATCATTATTTTAAGAAAAGCATAGAATGATTCTTTTATAATAAAATAACCATCAATTTAGAAATAAGTAAGAAGTGTCAAGGTTACTTATCTCATCTGTTCTAGACATTCAAAGTTCAACTATGTTCAATTAATCTAAACATATTCAATGCCAATAAAATTTATCATTAATAACTTCAAAATCCAAGAAAATTGGAATCATATTAAAATTTCACAAACCATGGTGGAGGAAGGACAAGCCAGCCAAGTGGCATTCTCAACTAAATAGGTATGTCCAAAAAAGATGAACTCAATTGATCATGATCAATTATGATTTAAGTAATTAAATAAATATCTATGATAATTGGATTCTAGATGTATCTAACAAGGAGTAAGATGGGGTTGACATACTACATAGATATTAAAGTGATTTTAGGCTTCTTTGGATCAACCCAAATTCATAGCAAAAGGAGTCATGACTTCGAACTAAAATCTCAAAGCATATTTAGAAAGAGAAAGAGGAAGAAATAATTCTAGAGAGAGAAAGCTATAGAGAAAGTAGCTGGAGAGAAAGTAGCGAAGAGAGGGAGTAGAGAGAGAAATCTTAGAGAGGAGAGAGAAAACTCTTCTCTCTCTTTTCCTTTTTTTTCTTTTTCTTCTTCTTCATTCTTTCTTTAGCCAAACTGGGGAGAGTGTTTCTTCTATTTTTAGCTATTGGCTGCTCACCAGTAGCCATGGACTCTTCATCAAGGGTCGTAAGGAAGACGGGCTTCCTAACAAGGGATCCGACATCAAGCAACAATGGCATCGATGGCCAAAAAAGGGAGATAAAGGTTGGCAAAAATAGGGCATGGAAAAGAAGAGCATGTAAAAAAGGAGAATAGAGAAAGGAAGGAGAGCCCAGGCTTACCTTGGGCTCCGACGATGCTAATGGCTCGGATTTCTAGCAGCCACAAAAATAGAAAGCTGCACTACAAAAAAATCAATTATCAGCAATGGGTATTTGACATCGCTAATATCAAGTTGCCATCACTAATACTATTAACAATGGCAAGCTATCACTAATAATCCATCGCATAAATTTTTATCATAATTAACCATTATTAGAAATAGCTTTTTTGACCATCAATAATAACAGTTATTAGAGATGGTTATTAGTGACAATAATTATCATTGCTAATAATATTTTTATTTAAAAAATAACTAAATAAAAAAATTATTTGTGACCAAAAAATGTCATCGCTTAAAATAGCAACCATCGATAATAAAGCTTTACCGATGGCTATCGCTGTCACCAAAGCCATCACTAATATCTTTTTTATTTTTTTTAAAATAAAAATTATTTTTTTTAAATCTATTTTAATTTTAATGACAAAAAATTGAAATTTTAAACCATATTAAAAGTAAATTAACAATTAATAACCATAATTATAAATAAAAAATCTAAATATATTTTATTAAAAAGTATTAATTTTATAATTTTACACTGCTTTACAAGTAAAAAATTTAAAAATAAAATATTAAAATAAAATAAAATCAACTGAGATCCTCAGTATTGTCATCTTTCTCCTCCTCCTACTGTTATATGTCCTCTCTAGTATCTAGTAAATGAGAGCCAAATATCTCGGCATTCTGAAATAAAAAATAAAAAATTAATAATATTTTTTTAAGTATAAAATTTAAAACAAGTAAAAAAAATTATTAATAGACTTACCTTCTACAATGGCTAAGACAATGAGGCCAAGTGATTGCATAGATGCGGGTCCCAGAGAATGTCGATGACTATATCATGGAGGCATCTTGGATGCTCTGAGATCACTGGGCAAGTTATAGATTATGATATCCTCAATGTGTGCATCACTCTATGTCGGATCGTCAGGGCTTGAGATGAGGATATCGAAGAGTAGCAAACTACCAGAGAGTCGAATCTATGCTAGAATCCTATGACCCAGCTCTTACTCATCCCTTCGATGGCCTTGAGCCATCCCTCGAGATCAAGGAGGGGCTGAGAGGATGGGTCCTCACCATGCTTTGCTACAACATACTCTGCATAATCTATCTATAAAGTTTACACATTGATTAGTCTAATTATATATTTATATAAAAAAAATTAATACTTAAAAGTTTTAAATTCTTATCATAATATGTCGAGATCTCAAATCTAAGTAATCACCAGTCCTCCTGGACTACTCCTGTCCAAGGTCGAGCTCCCGTCCAAGATCGAGTTCCCATTTGAGGTCGAGCTCCCAGCTAAGGTCGAGCTTCCATTCGAGGTCGAGCTTCCAATTGAGGTTCAGCTCTTGGTAGAGGTCGAGCTGCTGTCCGAACCTAGTCCCCGCAGGTAAGAGGGTTGTAGAAAGCGACATACAATCTCAAGAGGATAAAAGAATGGGGGACAAGTTTTGCAATACACCAACTGCACCCCATGCACAAGGATTCCCCTCCCCAGGAGGGGCTGGTCCGAGGGAGAATTCTGGCAAGTTTGTGCCCCTCCTGCAGGGGACACCCTGGGAGGGGCTACCAATCGAAGCTCCGGGCTCGGTCGGGAAGGAACAATTCCTATATAACTACAAGAGGGACCTCCAGAAAGGGGAGACAATGGTAAGAGCAAGGGCAAAGGGCCAAACAGTGACAACCCCCCAGACTCAAGTTTTCCTATTTTTTCCTTCTATTCTATTTTTTTCTCTACGCGATGGCACCTTAAGCTCTTGCCATAGAGGATTTGTTCCTCTTGGTCATCCTACTATCTTGACCATCATAGTGTCCCCATCGGGATTCCCGATCTGGAGAACAGGGCACCCATGATTCCCAGATGCCCAGATTCCCTTCCAGATGCCAAAGCATATTCTCAAAACAGGGCACCCATGATTCCAGAGGTCTACCTGCATCTAAACCCAAAGAAATCAAGCCCAGGCGCCAAGCCCAAGCTCTTAAAAAACAAGATTCCAGGGAATATTCCTGCTACCAGGATAACATGCCACCCCAGCTTCCAGAAACCCAAACCCATGCACCCAAGCCCCTTTGGGCCAGCCCCTTGCTGCTCCTAGAGGCCCAACAAGCACCCCTTAGGCATCTTTGAGGTGTTGACCACGTCCAAAGAGGTTTGACTAGGTCCAAGTTGAAGAAAAGTGGGAGAAGACCAAGCTTTTTCCTAACCTAGTTGGGATTTCTAATCCTTTTAAACTTTGTAATTCTAACCTAGCTTAGAAAGGACTTGTATTCCAATTTGGAAGAGGACTTGTAACCCAAATATAACCATGGTTAGTGAGGGTATGGGAACTCTATAAATACCCCACCCCTCCCCCTCTTGTAAGCATCTCTTTCTTATGAATACAACTTGCTGCAATTTTGAGTTACTACCTTGTGTTGGTGTTTTGTTTTGGTTCTTTGGTTGGTGTTCTTGTGCTTGGACGAATTCCTTGCTACCCTAGCTTCCTTCCATACCCTAACTCAGTACCATCCAAGCCTTCACACGTCCAAGGAGGAGTTCCCTAGGCTGCCAAGCAAGGAGATCTTCAACAAGCTTCAAACAGCCATCTACCCTAATCCTGATTCCTTTCAACCCATAGTTCCTTTCTTATTTTTTTAATTGCTATTTTGATTAACCCTGATGCTTGTAGGATCCCCGAGGTGCTTCCCCTCCCTGGAGGAGGCCTTCTTTGCTACCCAAACTGCCCAGATCAGCCATCAGATTTGAGGAAAACAAGGCTTCTTCTTCCAGGCTCCGATCAGAGTTATGAGTGATCTCTTCTGCTACTGAATTTCAATATCTGACTGGTAAGAAACCTTCCCTTCTCTTATTATCTGATTTAATGAAGAAAGGCTATCCTAAACCGGGAGAATCTCAACTCTCGGGTCCTGGCTATTTCGTTAGTTTGCATGAGCTTGCCTGCGATCCGATGATTCTTAGCACTGCTAGTCTTTCCGCTAGTTTTTACTTTATTTTGGAAATCTAGCCTACAAGTAAAATTATAAAAATTATAAAAAAATTATTTTACTATTTTTCATGCATTTTTAGCAGTCTTAGAGTCATCCCGCATTAGTTTGATATCAGAGCGGGTTTAGGATAGTTTTTATCTGCATTGCAATCACAAACCCTAATTTCAGCATTCTTTCCTCTGCATTAGGTATCAGTTTTCCATCTGTTTTTGATTATCTAAAAGTTTTATTTTTCTCTGAAATTTGCATGAATTTTTCTTGGTTGAGTCCTCTATTTTATAAAAATTTTTAATTAATTTTACAGAAAACTAAATTATAAAAAGTTTGGCATATTAGAAACTCTAACAGAATTCTAATAATTTATGTAGTAGTTTAGAAAACCCTAGGTTTGTATCATCATATGATTTTTTTTCTAAATAAAATTTGGTAGGAATCATCACCACTGTCCATCCTCTATTTTAGATTTTTTTTGAGTTTTTTATGCATCAGGATCTATGTCAAACTCTACAATAACTGAAATCCTAATTCACTAGTTTCTGCTACATTCTGCATACTTAACTCAACCTAACCTAATCAACTTCCAAACCCCCCAATCCCAAGCCAAACCTTGTTTTCTAACCCTAGTAAACTTAAACTTAACTTGACATCTCATAAATTAATTAAAATATATTTTATTTTCTGATTGTTTTAGATTGCATCAGGACCATTGATTGTTCATCATCTGTTAATCTAATCTTAAGGGCAATCTATATAACATCAGGGCAGGAGGTCATAACCTGTCCTGGGCCCAAAATAACCACCCAGCATTTCCACCCAAGCCTTAATTAAAATTGAGTAGACCTAATTTTCCCTAGTGGTCTAGGAGACACCAACAGGTCGGGTCCGAGCTGTGTGGGCCAACTAGTGCATTTAACCTTTTAGCTATTACTGAAAGCTGGTGTCTAAGGCTGGGGGTCCAGAGTCAAACGACCTAAGTGGTGTTGTGGTTTTTAATTGGGTCCCTGCGAAAGCAGGGGGGGCCTCCCACACTCCCACCCCCTACCCGGCCAGTGGAAAAATTAGCTATTGGGTTATGTGTAAGTTGAGCTGACCCACCCAGTTTCTAGCTTTAGGTCTAGGAAACCCTAGATTGTACTAGCCTTTTCTTTTTTCTTTTTGCATGCTTGGTTGGATCATTTCATTTTGATTATTTGATTTATTGCATGACCACTAGATTAGGAACCCAATATCAAAAGTCCAAACCTCAACCCAGCCCAACCATGAATCCCACTTTGGAGGCCATCCTAGCACAGCTTACCCAAATGAACCAAGCCAATACTCAAACCCAAGCCCAGCTTATCCAAATGAACCAAGTCAATACCCAAGCCCAAGCCCAGCTTGCCCAGTTAACTACCCAAATGAACCAAGCCAATGTCCAATCTCAAAATCAGCTTACCCAAATAGACCGTAGGTTTGACCAATCCGATACTAAGCTTGACTGCATGAACTATAGGTTCAACCAAGTAGGAATCCTAGGCAAGACCCATAGAGTTGAACTCTTGCCCTATAGACCCTAGGAACCCATAGTCCCTATATATGAACCCAGTAGTAACCAACCATGCCTCAATCAACCTAAACCCTATAGGATTGATACCCCAAGATTTGAACCCATAATCTTTGAACCCATAACCTTTAAACCCATAGCCTTTGAACCCATAACCCTTAGTTTACCCACCCCTGTTACCCCAAACCTTAGTCAATTTCCCATTAACCAAACCCTCTTATCACCCCATTGGTTCACCAAGATGACTTAGAAGAAGAAATATATGAGGCTGATCCAAGTTTGGTAGAGGAGTATGAAGATGATGAGTCCATAGAAGAATTAAAGGAAGACCCACCTATAGAAGACCCAGAAGTAGTTGACCATGACCAAACCTAGATCGCAACCAATCCAGTGTTAGTTGACCAAGTAGATGACCAGGTGAAGACCACCCAACATTAGTTGACCCCAACCATACCCAAGTAGGAGCCGATCTAGATTTAGCCAACCATAGCCATACCCAAACAGTAACCAACATAGAGTTAGATGACCATTTAGTGAAAGAATCCTTAAAGGAAGAAGACCATGAGGAACCCAATCCTACCGTTAGAATCCTACCTGAGGAGCCACTAGAAGAAAGCCCAGTCCGAAATTTCTTGAACCCGATGACTTTATTAAGGATTTGGCTTATCAGTATCCTCAGGAAGAATCCTATCCTATAGTTCCCATTAATGATCTCTTTCCTGAGATTAGTGACCCACTCTTCCATACTATAAACCCTGTAGGACTACCTCAAACCCATAAGGTCAATCTCATTAGTATAGGCCTCATCCCTGAAATTCCTTCTTATCTCCTATTCTACCCGATCAACCCAGAACCTTCTTCTTACTTTCTACCCTATCAGACTAACCCTAAGTCCACCTCGTATTTTTTGTCTTTTCTTGAGTTTTCTTGTATTTCCTTAACCATTCACCTGCATCATGTAGAGGTTTGCATGTTGCATTCATTTATTGCCCATGTTAGGTTTGCTTATTACTTTTGGTATACTTTGTGGCATTTGCTAGGAGTACATAATAAATTTTCATGTGCATGCCATGATAGGATCAAACCTAAAGAGTTTATAGTCTGTTAGGTTTTGTCCCTTAGAGTCCAATAAAACATCCTTTGATAGGGATATCTAGTCGAGTCTATTAGGTATTAGTTGAGTCCAATAAATGTACTGCCAAAATTACATGTCTGCACCTGCACTACCCTCTGCACAGTATATGCATATGGAAATTAGTCAAAAGCTGAACGTAACTAATGAACCAACTAACAACTTGGCTAATTCCCAAAAGAGAGATAAAGGATTTTGCAGGGAATTTTGTAGTTGTAAAAAATTTTCTGCTCGCAAAGTTGGCCCATCCAAGATAATGAATATCTATGGACCCAATGCCTATGTGCGTGATATACTACCTAATTTAGGTATTAGCTCCACCTTTATCATCTCAGATCTTATAGAGTTTAGGGAGCCAACAGCGATACCTAGCGAGCACCTTGAGCCTATCCCTTCCTCTGAGAGAGAACCCATCCCAGAGTGTCCACATATAATTGGCCAAATAGTGAGGAAAAGATTGAGAGAATCCTGGACGATCAAGCCATATATACCCAGAATCGTGGCTATCAGAGGTATTCCTCTGAGAGAGAACCCATCCCAGAGTGTCCACATATAATTGGCCAAATAGTGAGGAAAAGATTGAGAGAATCCTGGACGATCAAGCCATATATACCCAGAATCGTGGCTATCAGAGGTACTTGGTCCAGTGGTAAGGTCGGCCAGAATTTGGATGACTCATGGATCACCCGTGAGGATCTGCAGCACCTCAACCCAGACCTACTCGAGCACTATGAGAGCCAAGTTATCCCACACTCGACGGGATAGAGTTCCTCCCATCCCGGGAGAATTGGTGGGGGCACCAGGATTAGACACAGATTACTGGGCCCTATTTGGTTTACCTAGCCATGTGTCAAATTTTGTAATCAACTAGAATTGAGTCCTATAATAAGTTGAGGTTAGTTGATTTGTCTCAACCCTCAACCTAGTCATTATTTTGAGTCCTGTATATCAATTATGAGTCCAATATGAGCTCAATTTTTGTACAAGAGAGGAGGTTACCATATTTTGGAGTTCCACCAAGCCACATCCAGGAGTCAGAGGCCACTATATCAGTCAATTGGATTTTGTGTGACAACCCAGGATCCAAGATGCTTCCAGAAACCCTGATTCCTTCCAGATGCCCTCCAGATGCCTAGATTCCCTTCCAGATGCCAGAGCATATTCTCAGAACAGGGCACCCATGATTCCGGAGGTCCATATACATCCAAGCCCAAAGAAATCAAGCCCAGGTGCCAAGCCCAAGCTCTTAAGAAACAAGATTATAAGGAATATTCCTGCTACCAGGCTAACAGGCCACCCCAGCTTCCAGAGGCCCAAACCCATGCACCCAAGTCCCTTTGGGCCAGACCCTTGCTGCTCTTAGAGGCCCAACATGCCCCCCTTAGGCGTCCTTGAGGTGTTGACCACGTCCAAAGAGGTTTGACTAGGTCCAAGTTGAAGAAAAGTGGGAGAAGACCAAGCCTTTTCCTAACCTAGTTGGGATTTCTAATCCTTTTAAACTTTGTAATTCTAGCCTAGCTAGGAAAGGACTTGTATTCCAATTTGGAAGAGGACTTGTAACCCAAATGTAACCATGGTTAGTCAGGGTATGGAAACTCTATAAATACCCCACCCCTTCCCCTCTTGTAAGCATCTCTTTCTTATGAATACAACTTGCTGAAATTTTGAGTTACTACCTTGTGTTGGTGTTTTGTTTTGGTTCTTTGGTTTGTGTTCTTGTGCTTGGATGAATTCCTTGCTGCCCTAGCTTCCTTCCACACCCTAACTCACTGCTATCCAAACCTTCACACGTCCAAGGAGGAGTGCCCTAGGCCGCCAAGAAAGGAGATCTTCAACAAGCTTCAAACAGCCATCTTCTAACCCTAATCCTGATTCCTTTCAACCCATAGTTCCTTTCTTATTTTTTTAATTGTTGTTTTGATTAACCATGATGCTTGTAGGATCCCCGAGGTGCTTTCCCTCCCTAGAGGAGGCCTTCTTTGCTGCCCAAACCGCCCAGATCAGCCATCAAATTTGAGGGAAACAAGGCTTCTTCTTCCAGGCTCCGATCATAATTGTGAGTGATCTCTTCTGCTACTGAATTTCAATCTCTGACTGGTAATTTCAATCTCTGACTGGTAAGAAACATTCCCTTCTCTTATTATCTAATTTAATGAAGAAAGGCTATCCTAAACCGGGAGTTTCTCAACTCTCGGGTCCTGGCTATTTCGTTAGTTTGCATGAGCTTGCCTGCGATTCAATGATTCTTAGCACTGCTAGTCTTTCCACTAGTTTTTACTTTATTTGGAAATCTAGCCTACAAATAAAATTATAAAAATTACAAAAAAAATATTTTGCTATTTTTCATGCATGTTTAGCAGTCTTATAGTCGTCCCGCATCAGATGCCCAACAAGAAGAGCCCTTCTTGACCGCCACCTTCACTTCACCTCTCTCTTGTTTCTTTGCTTTCCCATTCCTTCTTGTTTTCTAACTTATTTTCTAGGTTACTTGCAGGTCCTTTCGGTACCACGGACAAAGGAGTAGGCCTGCCTTGCCTTCAAGACCATCTGACGGAAAGCCGATGGATCCGAAGGATTGAGGGCTTGATCTTCCAGGTCGCATCCATGAGTATGAGCGAACTCGGCATCGGGCGCTTCAGAAATTCAAGAGGTTTGCACTCTCTCATCTTTCGAGTAGGGTATTGATCTAGAGCTAAGTCCTTCCAGGGTTTCTCAATCCCGGGATCCTTCTTTATCATTGTTTAGGGTCTATGTCTGTATGCTAGAAGTTTCTTATTATTTTGCGAATCTCTAGATCTATTCTTAGTTTAATTTCGGGAATTTACTATTTCATTAAAATATAAAGCACAAAAATAAAGAATCACTTGCATGCATATCTTAGTCCCGCATCATGTTTAGTATCAGAGCATGGTTAGGACTTAGTTTCTTTTTAAGTACTCGGATCGGGTGCTTCACCATGGCCATCCATCATAGGAAAAAGTAGGGCTTCAAGACCCTCACATCCCATTCAAAGAGAATTTTCTATGGAATGTAGGGAGGCCGATGTGATTGACCCTAGAAGAAGAAAGTAAGGAGATAGGTATCTTAGGTCCTAAAAAAAATTTCTACATAACTAAGTTCCGCACCATTAGATTTCAGCATCATTAAATTCTGCATATAGTTTTCAGCTTCATTAGATTTCAGCATGCCATCATTTCTGCAAACTTAGGAGTTAATTACATGATTTCTACATAGTTTAATTTCTGCACTTTAGGTTCATATCATTTAATTTTCAGCAACTAATATTTCTGCCAATACACATCAAAACACAAAAAAAAGTTAAGTGCACTTCATTAGGTTTCATGTGTATGCCATCATATGCATAACTTACTTTAAGGACAACAATATCATAAGATAAGGGAAGGAGGTTATTACCTTTTCTTGGCCCGAAAACCACCACCTTTGCATTTCGAACCTAAGCCTAACTTAATGATGCGGGACTAATATGCATGCAAATCTTTTTGTATGTTTTATATGTGGGGTTAGGTGATTGATTCTCGAATTTCATATCAGAATTAGTTATAGAAAATTTTGTATGAATTTTTAAAGCCAAGCATGCAGATTAGAACCTAGAAAAGTACTAAAGAAGGATCGCCGGAGCTGAGAAGCCTCGGTTAGGACAAGTTCTCCTATAATATAAAGACTGGAGGTAGAGGGGGTGTACCTGACAACGTCTGAAGCACCCGGTGAAGATCACAGTGAAGGGATCTCTCGTTCCTCGATGGATGCGGCCTGGAAAACCGAGCCAAAGACCCGCGGATACCCGGCTTCCTGCTCGGTGGTCCGATTGAGGCTTGGCTGGAGTCGTTGGGTTCGTAGAAACTTGGGGACCTACAAACGACCTGTCAGGGGTTAAAAAATTCAAAGGAAATCAAGAAAATAAAGGAAAATAGCAAAGAAAAGAAAGTTTTGGAGGGGGCTGGAAGGATGGTTGGCGGTCGGAAGATGGTTGCAAACACCGAGAAGAAGAACTCTCAAACCCCTTTATGCACACAGCAGGGTAATCACACAAAACAATAGAAGAACTCAAGGTTTATTTCATATATCAAAATCTCCGTTCATACAAGAGGCTAGGGTCCTTTAAATAGACCCTTAACCTTGGGCTCCAAGTAAGGGCACATAAGTCTTTACATAAGAATCATTTTCCCTCTCAAACCCTAGCTAGAAAATAAGGAAACATTAGGTAGAAAAATTCCTAAAAATTTTCTTGACTTGGCCAACACTCCAAGGATGCCTAGGGGGGCGTGTTGGGCTTCTAGGAGCAGCAACAGGCCGGCCCAAAGGGGCTTGAGCACATGGGTTTGGGCCTCTGGAAGCTGGGGTGGCCTGGTAGCCAGGTAGCAGGAATATTCCCTGGTATCTTGCTTCTTAGGGGCTTGGGCTTGGTGCCTAGGCTTGATTTTTTTAGGCTAGGTTGCAGATGGACCTCTAAAATCATGGATGCCTTGGTATGTGGATATATTTTGGCATCTGGAAGGGAACTGGGCATCTGGAGGGCATCTGCAAGGAATCAGGGTTTTCTGAATTTTTCCTCCTGGGGTCTTCAAATCTTCAAGCTGGGTTGGACTTGGGCTATACTTCCATGTCTTCAATCTGGTTGGACTTGGTCTTCACTTGTATGATGTGGTCTTGAGTCTTCAATATGGTTGAATAGGACTCAAAAAATAAAATTAGCTCGACATGAGCTGACTAACACTAGACCGAACTAGCTCAACATGAGCTGACTAGTACAGAACTGAAACTCAAAAGACTCAAATAGCAACTAAAATGGTCTCAGATGGGCTAAGCCCTTACTACAGATAGACTCATAAATTATTGATCAATTCACAGAGGGTTGAAAAGCCTCTGTCTTATTCTGGTACCTCCGGTGTCCCCACCAATTATCCCGGGGTGGGAGGAACTCGACCCTGTCGAGTGAAGATCAAGCTGGCTCACATATCTCTCGAGGAGGTCTAGGTTGAGGTGCTACAAGTCCTCTCGAGAAATCCATGAATCGTCCGACTCTGGCCGGCCTTGCCATCGGACCAGGAAACGTTGATAACCGCGACCCCGGGTCATAATGGCTTGATCCTCCAGGATACGCTCGATCCATTCTCCTCTCTCAGTCCAAATTTATTAGTGGACACTCTGGGTTAGGGTCACTCACAATGAAAAGGAATAGGTTCAAAAGCCTCACTAGGTATCGCTGCCGGTTTCCTGTACTCAACCAGGTCTATAATATTGAAGGTAGAACTAATGCCCAAATTCGAAGGCATGTCTAACACCTAGGCATTTGATCCAACCTTCTCTATCACTTTAAAAGGTCCGGCTCTGCGAGCATGAAGCTTCTTTTAGGCCTAAGCCTAACCAAGATAGAATCCACCACATCAAATTCTTTGATCCATCTTCGGGAATTAGCCAGTTTGTTTAAAATTAGTGTAGGTGGTGAACATGCTGGGCACATACAGACTCCTAACAAATGATTCAAAGGACTCAAACCTACACCTAACAGACTCGACTAAAGAGATTTATTAGGTCTTAACAACCACTTGGGCATGGGGGCATGAGTCATGGTTGATGGGTGACATGTAGAAGAAAATTTGCTAGTAACTCCTAATAGGTGCCAGAGGGTCTGCCAAAAGTAGATAGCAAATGGGATGGGCTCTATGGATCCTTGCATCCTAGTAACCTCAACAAAATGTAACCTAATAGTTCTAGACACATGAGAAGACTCAGGAAAGGGTAGGAAATAGGAAGTGGGTTCAGAATTAGTCTGGTAGGGTGGAGAAAAAGGTTTAGTTGGATAAAGTAGGATAAAAGACGGGGTGTCAAGAACTAATCCCATACTAATGAGGTTAACCTTACGAGGTTGAGCTATATCTATAGGGTTTACATAATGGAAGAATGGGTTACTAATCTCAGGGAAGAGGTCCTTAATGGGAACTATAGGAGGAGGCTCATCCTCAGGGTACTTATTCAAAGAGATCAGGTCCTTAATAAATTCTTTAGGTTCTTGTAATTTAAGACTAGACTCTATAATTTGGCTCTCCTCTATGGTTCCCTCAGGTAAGGCTCTAGCAACAGTACCTAGGTTCTCTTCCTCTAATTGTTCTTCTACTATAGCTTTAGGTTGGATGTGGTCAAGGTCAACTAGCTCTGGGTTGGTTTATACCTGGGTATCTACTGGATTAGCTAATTCTAGGTCTACTAAAGGTGTCTCCTCTTCTCCTTCATACTCATCCACTAGGCTCGCATCAGCTTCATACACTTCCGTGTTAATGTAAGCCTTGTCAATCTCAGGAATGGTTGGAGAAGGTCGGCTAGGGAAAAATTGGCTAGGTCCTAGTTTCTGATAACGGACACTAGTCCTAGTAGGTTCAGGTTGCCAAGGGGTAGTGGCTCACTACTGGGTTCATATTTAGGGGTACTAATCCTATGGGGTTCAAGTTGACTAAGGGAAACCTGACTAGTACTAAATTGATACCTAGGGGTTATGGGCTCCCTAGGCTCATAGGACAAGGGTGCAGATCTATGGGTCAGGGGATTATAGGATTTGGGGTCATAGGATTTTGGGTCAGCTCTATGGTAAGGTTCTAAGGATGGATCATAGTATGGAGTCCTCCTAAGGTTGGGCTCCCTATATGGGTCAGGATATTGGGTTCTCCTAGGGTTGGACTCCCTATATGGGTCAGAATATTGGGTTCTCCTAGGGTTGGACTCCCTATATGGGTCAGAATATTGGGTGTTGGGTCTACTAGGCTTATAGGGTGTGGGTGCATAGGATCTATGATCATGGGATCTAGAGTCATAGGATCTAGGTTCACAGGTTCTGGATTCATAGGTTCTAGGTTCATAAGATTTGGAGTCATAAGATCTATAGGTTGTGGGAATACTAGGCTTAGAAGATGTGGGTAAATAGGATCTATTTTCCTGGTCTACAAAATCCTGATTGGGTCTTCTAGGACTAACCTTAGGGATTGGGTCAGGACGATGGCCTCTCCTAGGTTCAGTCTCAAGGTATGGATCAGGGTTTGGGGTCCTCCTAGGTTGAGGATTGTAGTACGGGTCAGGATGAGGGGATCTCCTATGTTCGACCTCATGGTATAGATCAGGATTTGGGGTTCTCCTAGGTTTAGGGGACTCATGATCTGGCTTAGACTGTGACCCATGGGTTCTTGCTATGGTCCCTGCACGGCCTTCTAACTGGTCAAACCTATTGGCAAGATGGTCAATTCTATTGTTGGTTTGGGTACCAGATTGAGTTAACTAGGTAGTCAACTGGGCCATGGATTGGGTTAGTTGCTCAGTGAGTGCTTTTATTTGGGCTTGCAAATTTTCCATGGGTTCAGACATTTGTGTAGAAGGTGGGTGATATGAAACCCCTGATCTAGTGCTCATGCAAGACTCGATCAAACCGACTACAGCTGACTAGACCTTGAGTCCAAACTAGATACTCAATCAGGGTGGCAAACTAGCCTATAGTAACCCTGTACTCAGCCAGGCAGGTGTAAGGGGAGTGTTAGGTCCATGATTGCCAATCCTAGACACCAATCAGTGATTGGCCAGGTAGGCGGACCAGCACACAAGCCCTTCAGGATTGAATCCCTAAACCACCGTTCTAGACACTGAGCACAAGGCACACACAGGTTAGCTTGACACAATGATCTGACACTTAGCCCGGACGCGACCAGTTGGTGTCCCTAGCCCACTAGGGCAAATTAAGTCTAGTTAATTTTAGGTTAAGGCTTGGGACCGAATGCAAGGGATGTGGTTTTGGGCTAAGGAGAGGTGATCAAATCCTCCCCCCATCTGATATAGCAAGAGTGCCCTTAAAAGTAAATTATGCAATGATGGCAGGCAGATAAGGATGCAAATTAGGGTTTAGATGTTTCTGGTATTTTTGGAGAATATGTTTTTTTTTTTGGTATTTTCTTAAATAGAAGAAAACTTGCAAATTATGGCCTAATATACAGAAAATATACTAAAATTAAAAGATATACAAAAAATGCTAAACAAAATCCTAAAACTTCCAAACTTGTCTTGCTGAAAAAAAATAGAGCCAAAAATTTGCAGGCTGTATTTTGGCTTGCAGAAAATTCACAGGCCATTATAAAATCTTCAAAAATTTTAAAAATTACTGTGAATTATGTAAATCCAGAAAAATAAATTTCATAATTTTTAGAGTTTTTATCAAGGAGAAATAATTTAAATAACAGAGCATATATGGACTAAGAAATTGCAGAAAACAAGCCTTAATCTAAGCTCTGATACCAAATGATGCGGGACTAATATGCATGCAATTCTTTTTGTTTGTTTTATATGTGGGGTTAGGTGATTGATTCCCAAATTTTAGATCAGAATTTGTTATAGGAAATTTTGTATGAATTTTTAAAGCCAAGCATGCACATTAGAACCTAGAAAAGTACTAAAGAAGGATCGCCGAGGCTGAGAAGCCTCGGTTAGGGCAAGTTCTCCTACAATATAAAGACTGGAGGTAGAGGGGGTGTACCTGACAACGTCTGAAGCATCCGGTGAAGATCGCAGCGAAGGGATCTCTCGTTCCTCGATGGATGCGGCCTGGAAAACCGAGCCAAAGACCCGCGGATACCTGGCTTCCTGCTCGGTGGTCCGATTGAGGCTTAGCTGGAGTCATTGGGTTCGTAGGAACTTGGGGACCTGCAAACGACCTGTCAAGCGTTAGAAAATTCAAAGGAAATCAAGAAAACAAAGGAAAATAGCAAAGAAAAGAAAGTTTTGGAGGGGGCTGGAAGGATGGTTGGCGGCCGGAAGATGGTTGCAAACACTGAGAAGAAGAACTCTCAAACCCCTTTATGCACACAACAGGGTAATCACACAAAACAATAAATGAACTCAAGGTTTATTTCATATATCAAAATCATCCTTCATACAAGAGGCTAGGGTCCTTTAAATAGACCCTTAACCTTGGGTTCCAAGTAAGGGCACATAAGTCTTTACATAAGAATCCTTTTCCCTCTCAAACCCTAGCTAGAAAATAAGGAAACATTAGGTAGAAAAATCCCTAAAATTCTCTTGACTTGGCCAACACTCCAAGGATGCCTAGGGGGCGTGTTGGGCTTCTAGGAGCAGCAAGAGGCCAGCCCAAAGGGGCTCGGGTGCATGGGTTTGGACCTCTGGAAGCTGGGGTGGCCTGGTAGCCAGGTAGCAGGAATATTCCCTGGTATCTTGCTTCTTAGGGGCTTGGGCTTGGCGCCTAGGATTGATTTTTTTAGGCTAGGTTGCAGATGGACCTCTAAAATTATGGATGCCTTGGTATGTGAATATATTTTGGCATCTGGAAGGGAACTGGGCATCTGGAGGGCATCTGCAAGGAATCAGGGTTTTCTGAATTTTTCCTCCTGGGGTCTTCAAATCTTCAAGCTGGGTTGGAATTGGGCTATACTTCCATGTCTTCAATCTGGTTGGACTTGGTATTCACTTGTATGATGTGGTCTTGAGTCTTCAATATGGTTGAATAGGACTCAAAAAATAAAATTAGCTCAACATGAGCTGACTAACACTAGACCGAACTAGCTCAACATGAGCTGACTAGTACAGAACTGAAACTCAAAAGACTCAAATAACAACTAAAATGGACTCAGATGGGCTAAGCCCTTACTACAGATGGACTCATAAATTATTGATCAATTCACAGAGGGTTGAAAAGCCTCTGTCTTATTATGGTGCCTCCGGTGTCCCCACCAATTATTCCGGGGTGGGAGGAACTCGACCCTGTCGAGTGAAGATCAAGCTGGCTCACATATCTCTCGAGGTCTAGGTTGAGGTGCTGCAAGTCCTCTTGAGAAATCCACGAATCGTCCGACTCTGGCCGGCCTTGCCATCGGACCAGGAAACGTTGATAACCGTGACCCCGGGTCATAATGGCTTGATCCTCCAGGATACGCTCGATCTATTCTCCTCTCTCAGTCCAAATTTAGTAGTGGACACTCTGGGTTAGGGTCACTCACAATGAAAAGGAATAGGTTCAAAAGCCTCACTAGGTATCGCTGCCGGTTCCCTGTACTCAACCAGGTATATAATATTGAAGGTAGAACTAATGCCCAAATCCGAAGGCATGTCTAACACCTAGGAATTTGATCCAACCTTCTCTATCACTTTAAAAGGTCCGGCTCTACGAGCATGAAGCTTCTTTTAGGCCTAAGCCTAACCAAGATAGAATCCACTACATCAAATTCTTTGATCCATCTTCGGGAATTAGCCAGTTTGTTTAAAATTAGTGTAGGTGGTGAACATGCTGGGCACATGCAGACTCCTAACAAATGATTCGAAGGACTCAAACCTACACCTAACAGACTCGACTAAAGAGATTTATTAGGTCTTAACAACCACTTGTGCATGGGGGCATGAGTCGTGGTTGATGGGTGACATGCAGAAGAAAATTTGCTAGTAACTCCTAATAGGTGTCAGAGGGTCTGCCAAAAGTAGGTAGCAAATGGGATCGTCTCTATGGATCCTTGCAATCTAGTAACCTCAACAAAATGTAACCTAATAGTTCTAGACACATGAGAAGACTCAGGAAAGGGTAGGAAATAGGAAGTGGGTTCAGAATTAGTCTGGTAGGGTGGAGAAAAAGGTTTAGTTGGATAAAGTAGGATAAAAGATGGGGTGTCAAGAACTAATCCCATACTAATGAGGTTAACCTTACGAGGTTGAGCTATATCTACAGGGTTTACATAATGGAAGGATGGGTTACTAATCTCAAGGAAGAGGTCCTTAATGGGAACTATAGGAGGAGGCTCATCCTCAGGGTACTTATTCAAAGAGATCAGGTCCTTAATAAATTATTTAGGTTCTTGTATTTTAAGACTAGACTCTATAATTTGGCTCTCCTCTATGGTTCCCTCAGGTAAGGCTCTAGCAACAGTACCTAGGTTCTCTTCCTCTAATTGTTCTTCTACTATAGCTTTAGGTTGGATGTGGTCAAGGTCAACTAGCTCTGGGTTGGTTTCTACCTGGGGTATCTACTGGATCAGCTAATTCTAGGTCTACTAAAGGTGTCTCCTCTTCTCCTTCATACTCATCCACTAGGCTCACATCAGCTTCATACACTTCCGTGTTAATGTAAGCCTTGTCAATCTCAGGAATGGTTGGAGAAGGTCGGCTAGGAGAAAATTGGCTAGGTCCTAGTTTCTGATTACAGACACTAGTCCTAGTAGGTTCAGGTTGCCTAAGGGGTAGTGGCTCACTACTGGGTTCATATTTAGGGGTACTAATCCTATGGGGTTCAAGTTGACTAAGGAAAACCTAACTAGTACTAGATTGATACCTAGGGGTTATGGGCTCCCTAGGCTCATAAGACAAGGGTGCAGATCTATGGGTCAGGGATTATAGGATCTAGGGTCATAGGATTTTGGGTCAGCTCTATGGTCAGGTTCTAAGGATGGATCATGGTATGGAGTCCTCCTAAGGTTGGGCTCCCTATATGGGTCAGGATATTGGGTTCTCCTAGGGTTGGACTCCCTATATGGGTCAGAATATTGGGTTCTCCTAGGGTTGGACTCCCTATATGGGTCAGAATATTGGGTTCTCCTAGGGTTGGACTCCCTATATGGGTCAGAATATTGGGTGTTGGGTCTACTAGGCTTATAGGGTGTGGGTGCATAGGATCTATGATCATGGGATCTAGAGTCATAGGATCTAGGTTCACAGGTTCTGGATTCATAGGTTCTAGGTTCATAAGATTTGGAGTCATAAGATCTATTGGTTGTGGGTATACTAGGTGATGGGGGACTAATATGCATGCAATTTTTTTTGTATGTTTTACATGTTGAGTTAGGTGATTAATTCCCAGATTTCATATCAAAATTATTTGTAGGGAATTTTGTATGAATTTTTGAAGATCAGCATGCAGATTAGGACCTAGAAAAGTAGCAAAAAAGGACCGCCGGGGCTGAGAAGCCTCGGTTAGGGCAAGTTCTCTTACAATAAAACTACTGGAGGTAGAGGGGTGTACCTGACAATGTCTGTGAAGATCGCAGTGAAGGGGTTTCTCGTTCCTCGACGGATGCGGCCTAGAAAACCGAGCCAAAGACCCGCGGATACCCGGCTTTCTGCTCGGTGATCCGATTGAGGCTTGGCTGGAGTCGTTGGATTCGTAGGAACTCAGAGACCTGCAAACGACCTGTCAGGGGTTAGAAAGCTCACAAAGGAACAAGAAAACAAAGTAAAAACAGCAAGGGAAGGCTTCTTTTGGAGTGGGCATCCAGGGATCTGGAGGGTTTGTTGGCAGCAGGAAGATGATTGCAAACACCGGGAAGAAGAACTCTCACAAACCCCTTTATGCACACAGCAGGGTATCACACCACTCAATAGAAGAACTCAAGGTTTTCATTCATCAAAAATTCTCCTCATACAAGAGGCTAGGGTCCCTTAAATAGACCCTTAACCTTGGGCTCCAAGTAAGGGTACATAAGTCTTTACATAAGAATCCTTTTCCCTCTCAAACCCTAGCTAGAAAATAAGGAAATATTAGGTAGAAAAATCCCTAAAAATTTTCTTGACTTGGTCAAGACTCCAAGGATGCCTAGGGGGGCATGTTGGGCTTCTAGGAGCAGCAAAAGGCCGGCCCAAAGGGGCTCGGGTGCATGGGTTTGGGCCTCTGGAAGCTGGGGTGGCCTGGTAGCCAGGTAGCAGGAATATTCCCTAGTATCTTGCTTCTTAGGGGCTTGGGCTTGGCACCTGGGCTTGATTTCTTTGGGCTAGGATGCAGATGGACCTTTGGAATCATGGATGCCCTTATCTATGAATATACTTTGGCATCTGGAAGGGAATCTGGGCATCTGGAGGGCATCTGCAAGAAATCAGGGTTTTCTGAATTTTCCTCCTAGGGTCTTCAAATCTTCAAGCTAGGTTGGACTTGGGCTATACTTCCATGTCTTCAATCTAGTTGGACTTGGTCTTCACTTGTATGATATAGTCTTGAGTCTTCAGTATGCTTGGACAGGACTCAAAAAAATAAAATTAGCTCAACATGAGCTGACTAGCATTGGACTGAACTAGCTCAACATGAGCTGACAAGTACAGAACTGAAATAACAACTCAAAATACTCAAATAACAACTAAAATATACTCAGATGAGCTAAGCCCTTATTACAGATGGACTCATAAATTATTAATCAATTCACAGAGGATTGAAAAGCCTCTATCTTATTCTGGTGCCTCCGGTGTCCCCACCAATTCTCCCGGGGTGGGAGGAACTCGACCCTGTCGAGTGAAGGTCAGACTGGCTCACATATCTCTCGAGAAGGTCTGGGTTGAGGCGTTGCAAGTCCTCTCGAGAAATCCATGAATCGTCCGACTATGGCCGGCCTTGCCATCGGACCAGGAAGATAGTCATGGCCCTAGGTCATGATGGCTTGATCATCCAGGATACGCTCGATCCGTTCTCCTCTCTCAGGCCAAATTTGTTTGTGGACACTCTAGGTTAGGGTCACTCACAATGAAAAGGAATAGGTCCAAAGGCCTCACTAGGTAGCGCTGCCGGTTCTCTATACTCAACCAGGTCTGTAATATTGAAGGTAGAACTAATGCCCAAATCCGAAGGCAAGTCTAACACCTAGGCATTTGATCCAACCTTCTCTATCACTTTAAAAGGTCCGGCTCTACGAGCATGAAGCTTCTTTTAGGCCTAAGCCTAACCAAGATAAAATCCACTACATCAAACTTTTTGATCCATCTTCGAGAATTAGCCAGTTGTTTTAACATTAGTGCGGGTGGTGAACATGCTAGGCACATGCAGACTCCTAACAAGATGATACAAAAGACTCAAACCTACACCTAACAGACTCGACTAAAGAGGTTTATTAGGTCTTAACTACTACTTGGGCATGGGGGCATGAGTCGTGGTCGATGGATGACATGCAGAAGAAAATTTGCTAGTAACTCCTAATAAGTGCCAGAGGGTCTGCCAAAAGTAGGTAGCAAATGGGATGGGCTCTATGGATCCTTGCAACCTAGTAACCTCAACAAAATGTAACCTAATAGTTCTAGACACATGAGAAAACTCAGGAAAGGATAGAAAATAGGAAGTGGGTTCAGAATTACTCTGGTTGGGTGGAGAAAAAGGTTCTGGGTTAGTTGGATAAAGTAGAATCAAAGAAGGCATGTCAGGGACTAATCCTAGACTAATGAGGTTAACCTTATGGGGTTGCGATATATCTACGGGGTTTGTATAATGGAAGGATGGGTTATTAATCTCAGGAAAGAGATCCTTAATGGGAACTATAGGAGGAGACTCATCCTGAGGGTACTGATTCAAAGAGATCAGGTCCTTAATAAATTCTTCTGGTTCTTGTATTTTAGGACTAGACTCTATAATTTGGCTCTCCTCTATGGTTTCCTCAGGTAGGGCTCTAGTAGCAGTACCTAGGTTCTCTTCCTCTATTTGTTCTTCCATTATAGCTTTAGGTTGGATATGGTCAAGGTCAACTAGCTCTGGGTTGGTTTCTACCTGGGCATCTACTGGGTCAGCTAATTCTTGTTCTACTAAAGGTCTCCTCTTCTCCCTCATACTCATCCACTAGGCTCACATCAGCTTCATACACTTCCGCGTTAATGTAAGCCTTGTGAATCTCAGGAATGGTTGGAGAAGGTCGGCTAGCAGGAAATTGGTAAGGTTCTGGTCTCTGATTATGGGTACTACTCCTAGTAGGTTCAGGTTGTCTAAGGGGTAGTGGCTCACTACTGGGTTCGTATTTAGGGATACTAATCCTATGGGATTCAAGTTGACTAGGGGAAGCATGACTAGTACTAGGTTGATACTTAGGGGTTATGGGTTCTCTAGGCTCATAGGACAAGGGTGCAGATCTATGGGTCATGGGATTATAGGATCTGGGGTCATAGCATTTTGGGTCAGCTCTATGATCAGGTTCTAAGGATGGATCATGGTATGGGGTCCTCCTAAGGTTGGGCTCCCTATATGGGTCAGGATATTGGGTCCTCCTAGGGTTGGACTCCCTATATGGGTCAGAATACTGGGTTCTCCTAGGGTTGGACTCCCTATATGGGTCAGAATATTGGGTTCTCCTAGGGTTGGACTCCCTATATGGGTCAGAATATTGGGTGTTGGGTCTACTAGGCTTATAGGGTGTGGGTGCATAGGATTTATGATCATGGGATCTAGAGTCATAGGATCTAGGTTCATAGATTCTGGATTCATAGGTTCTAGGTTCATAGGATTTGGAGTCATAAGATCTATAGGTTGTGGGTATACTAGGCTTAGAGGATGTAGGTAAATAGGATCTATCTTCCTGGTCTACAAAATCCTGATTGGGTCTTCTAGGACTAACCTTAGGGATTGGGTCAGGATGATGGGCTCTCCTAGGTTCAGCCTCAAGGTATGGATCAGGGTTTGGGGTCCTCCTAGGTTGAGGGGAATCAGGATCTGGCTCAGACTGTGACCCATGGTTTTTTTCTGGGGTCCCTACCCGGACTTTTAACTGATCAAACCTATTGGCAAGATGGTCAATTCTATCATTGGTTTGAATACGAGACTGAGTTAACTGGGTCATCTGGGTAGTTATCTAGGTAGCCATTTGGGCCATTTGATCAGCTAGGGCTTTTATTTGAGATTGTAAATTTTCCATGGGTTCAGACATTTGTGAAGGAGGTGGGTGATATGAAAATCCTGATCTAGTACTTATGCAAGGCTCGATCAGACCAACTATAGCTGACTAGACCTGGAGTCCAAACTAGATGCTCAATCAGGGTGGCAAACTAGCCTATAGTAACCCTGTACTCAGCCAGGCAGGTGTAAGGGGAGTGTTAGGTCCCTGATTGCCAATCCTAGACACCAATCAGAGATTGGCCAGGTAGGCGGACCAGCACACAAGCCCTTCAGGATTGAATCCCTAAACCATCGTTCTAGACACTGAGCACAAGGCACACACAGGTTAACTTGACACAATGATCTAACACTAGCCCGGACCCGACCAGTTGGTGTCCCTAGCCCACTAGGGCAAATTAAGTCTAACTAATTTTAGGTTAAGGCATGGGACCGAATGCAAGGGATGTGGTTTTGGGCTAAGGAGAGGTGATGAAATCCTCCCCCCATCTGATATAGCAAGAGTGCCCTTAAAAGTAAATTATGCAATGATGGCAGGCAGATGAGGATGCAAATTAGGGTTTAGATATTTTTTTTTTGGTATTTTTGGAGAATATTTTTTTTTTTTTTGATATTTTTTTAAATAGAAGAAAACTTGCAAAACATGGCCTAATATGCTGGAAATATACTAAAATTAAAAAATATGCAAAAATTGCTAAACAAAAACCTAAAACTTCCAAACTTGTCTTGCTGAAAAAATAGAACCGAAAATTTGCAGGACGTATTTCGGCTTGAAGAAAATTCACAGGCCATAATAAAATCTAAAAAAATTTTCAAAACTACTGTTAATTATGATGAATCCAGGAAAGCAAATTTTAGAATTTTTAGAGTTTTTATCATGGAGAAATAATTAAAATAACAGAGTATATATGGACTAAAAAATTACAGAAAACAAGCCCTAATCTAAGCTCTGATACCAAATGATGGGGGACAAATATGCATGCAATTTTTTTTGTATGTTTTACATGTTGAGTTAGGTGATTAATTCCCAAATTTCAGATCAAAATTATTTGTAGAGAATTTTGTATGAATTTTTGAAGATCAGCATGCAGATTAGGACCTAGAAAAGTAGCAAAGAAGGACCGCCGGGGCTGAGAAGCCTCGGTTAGGGCAAGTTCTCCTACAATAAAACTACTGGAGGTAGAGGGGTGTACCTGACAATGTCTGTGAAGATGGCAGTGAAGGGGTCTCTCGTTCCTCGATGGATGCGGCCTGGAAAACCGAGCCAAAGACCCGCGGATACCCGGCTTTCTGCTCGGTGATCCGATTGAGGCTTGGCTGGAGTCGTTGGATTCGTAGGAACTCAGGGACCTGCAAACAACCTGTCAGGGGTTAGAAAGCTCACAAAGGAACAAGAAAGCAAAGTAAAAACAGCAAGGGAAGGCTTCTTTGGGAGTGGGCATCCAGGGATCTGGAGGGTTTGTTGGCAGCAGGAAGATGATTGCAAACACCGGGAAGAAGAACTCTCACAAACCCCTTTATGCACACAGCAGGGTATCACACCACTCAATAGAAGAACTCAAGGTTTTCATTCATCAAAATTCTCCTCATACAAGAGGCTAGGGTCCCTTAAATAGACCCTTAACCTTGGGCTCCAAGTAAGGGTACATAAGTCTTTACATAAGAATCCTTTTCCCTCTCAAACCCTAGCTAAAAAATAAGGAAATATTAGGTAGAAAAATCCCTAAAAATTTTCTTGACTTGGTCAAGACTCCAAGGACGCCTAGGGGGGCGTGTTGGGCTTCTAGGAGCAGCAAAAGGCTGGCCCAAAGGGGCTCGGGTGCATGGGTTTGGGCCTCTGGAAGCTGGGGTGGCCTGGTAGCCAGGTAGCAGGAATATTCCCTAGTATCTTGCTTCTTAGGGGCTTGGGCTTGGCACCTGGGCTTGATTTCTTTGGGCTAGGATGCAGATGGACCTTTGGAATCATGGATGTCCTTATCTATGAATATACTTTGGCATCTGGAAGGGAATCTGGGCATCTGGAGGGTATCTGCAAGAAATCAGGATTTTCTGAATTTTTCTCCTAGGGTCTTCAAATCTTCAAGCTAGGTTGGACTTGGGCTATACTTCCATGTCTTCAATCTAGTTGGACTTGGTCTTCACTTGTATGATATAGTCTTGAGTCTTCAGTATGCTTGGACAGGATTCAAAAAAATAAAATTAGCTCAACATGAGCTGACTAGCATTGGACTGAACTAGCTCAACATGAGCTGACAAGTACAGAACTGAAATAACAACTCAAAATACTCAAATAACAACTAAAATATACTCAGATGAGCTAAGCCCTTATTACAGATGGACTCATAAATTATTAATCAATTCACAGAGGATTGAAAAGCCTCTATCTTATTCTGGTGCCTCCGGTGTCCCCACTCCTAGGCTTAGAAGATGTGGATAAATAGGATCTATCTTCCTGGTCTACAAAATCCTGATTGGGTCTTCTAGGACTAACCTTAGGGATTGGATCAGGATGATGGGCTCTCCTAGGTTCAGTCTCAAGGTATGGATCAGGGTTTGGGGTCCTCCTAGGTTGAGGATTGTAGTATGGGTCATGATGAGGGGCTCTCCTAGGTTCGACCTTATGGTATAGATCAGGATTTGGGGTTCTCCTAGGTTTAGGGGACTCAGGATCTGGCTCAGACTGTGACCCATGGGTTCTTGCTATAGTCCCTGCATGGCCTTCTAACTGGTCAAACCTATTGGCAAGATGGTCAATTCTATTATTGGTTTGGGTACCAGATTGAGTTAACTAGGTAGTCAACTGGGCCATGGATTGGGTTAGTTGCTCAGTGAGTGCTTTTATTTGGGCTTGCAAATTTTTCATGGGTTCAGACATTTGTGAAGAAGGTGGGTGTATGAAACCCCTGATCTAGTGCTCATGCAAGTCTTGATCAGACCGACTACAGCTGACTAGACCTAGAGTCCAAACTAGATGCTCAATCAGGGTGGCAAACTAGCCTATAGTAACCCTGTACTCAGCCAGGCAGGTGTAAGGGGAGTGTTAGGTCCCTGATTGCCAATCCTAGACACCAATCAGAGATTGGCCAGGTAGGCGGACCAGCACACAAGCCCTTCAGGATTGAGTCCCTAAACCACCATTCTAGACACTGAGCACAAGGCACACACAGGTTAGCTTGACCCAATGATCTGACACTTAGCCCGGACGCGACCAGTTGGTGTCCCTAGCCCCCTAGGGCAAATTAAGTCTAATTAATTTTAGGTTAAGGCTTGGGACCGAATGCAAGGGATGTGGTTTTGGGCTAAGGAGAGGTGATCAAATCCTCCCCCCATCTGATATAGCAAGAGTGCCCTTAAAAGTAAATTATGCAATGATGGCAGGCAGATGAGGATGCAAATTAGGGTTTAGATGTTTTTGGTATTTTTGGAGAATATGTAATTTTTTTTGGTATTTTCTTAAATAGAAGAAAACTTGAAAATTATGGCCTAATATACAGGAAATATACTAAAATTAAAATATATGCAAAAAGTGCTAAACAAAACCCTAAAACTTCCAAACTTGTCTTGCTGAAAAAAATAGAGCCAAAAATTTGTAGGCTGTATTTCGGCCTGCAGAAAATTCACAGGCCATAATAAAATCTGAAAAAATACTAAAAATTACTGTGAATTATGATAAATACAAAAATATATATTTCAGAATTTTTGGAGTTTTTATCAGGGAGAAATAATTTAAATAACAGAGCATATACGGACTAAGAAATTGCAGAAAACAAGCCCTAATCTAAGCTCTGATACCAAATGATGCGGGACTAATATGCATGCAATTCTTTTTGTATGTTTTATATGTTGGGTTAGGTGATTTATTCTCGAATTTCAGATCAGAATTAGTTATATGAAATTTTGTATGAATTTTTAAAGCCAAGCATGCAGATTAGAACCTAGAAAAGTACTAAAGAATGATCGTCGAGGCTGAGAAGCCTCGGTTAGAGCAAGTTCTCCTACAATATAAAGATTGGAGGTAGAGGGGGTGTACCTGACAACGTCTGAAGCACCCGGTGAAGATCGCAGCGAAGGGATCTCTCGTTCCTCGATGGATGCAGCCTGGAAAATCGAGCCAAAGACCCGTGGATACCCGGCTTCCTGCTCGGTGGTCCGATTGAGGCTTGGCTGGAGTCGTTGGATTCGTAGGAACTCGGGGACCTGCAAACGACCTGTCAAGGGTTAGAAAACTCAAAGGAAATCAAAAAAACAAAGGAAAATAGCAAAGAAAAGAAAGTTTTGGAGGGGGTTGGAAGGATGGTTGGCGGCAGGAAGATGGTTGCAAACATCGAGAAGAAGAACTCTCAAACCCCTTTATGCACACAGCAGGGTAATCACACAAAACAATAGAAGAACTCAAGGTTTATTTCATATATCAAAATCACCCTTCATACAAGAGGCTAGGGTCCTTTAAATAGACCCTTAACCTTGGGCTCCAAGTAAGGGCACATAAGTCTTTATATAAGAATCCTTTTCCCTCTCAAATCCTAGCTAAAAAATAAGGAAACATTAGGTAGAAAAATCTCTAAAAATTCTCTTGACTTGGCCAACACTCCAAGGATGCCTAGGGGGGCGTGTTGGGCTTCTAGGAGCAGCAAGATGCTGCTCCAAAGGGGCTCGGGCGCATGGATTTCTGCCTCTGGAAACTGGGGTGGCCTGGTAGCCAGGTAGCAGGAATATTCCCTGGTATCTTGCTTCTTAGAGGCTTGGGCTTGGCGCCTGGACTTGATTTCTTTGGGCTAGGATGCAGATGGACCTCTAAAATTATGGATGCCTTGGTATATGAATATATTTTGGCATCTGGAAGGGAATCTAATCATCTGGAGGGCATCTACAAGGAATCAGGGTTTTCTGAATTTTTTCTCCTGGGGTCTTCAAATCTTCAAGCTGGGTTGGACTTGGGCTATACTTCCATGTGTTCAATCTGGTTGGACTTGGTCTTCACTTGTATGATGTGGTCTTGAGTCTTCAATATGGTTGAATAGGACTCGAAAAAATAAAATTAGCTCGACATGAGCTGACTAACACTGGACTGAACTAGCTCAACATGAGCTGACTAGTACAGAACTGAAACTCAAAAGACTCAAATAACAACAAAAATGGACTCAGATGGGCTAAGCCCTTATTACAGATGGACTCATAAATTATTGATCAATTCACAGAGGGTTGAAAAGCCTCTGTCTTATTCTAGTGCCTCCGGTGTCCCCTCCACTTAAAATCTATTAGCAACCTAATAGCTTAGGGACATCAACAAGTCGGGTTAACCATTGTGGAAAACTAGTGCATGCAACCCTTCAATTAGCTCTGGGAAGCTGGTGTCTAAGGCAACTGGTCTAGTATCAAATGACCTAAGTGGTGTTGTGGTTCCTTAATTGGGTCCCTGCGAATAGTAGGGGGGCCTCCCACACTCCCACCTTTTACCTAGCCAGTGAAAGGGCTGGTTGTAGTGCTATGTGTAGTCTAAGTTAACCCATTCTATTTGAACTCATAGGTATAGCAAACCGTAGTACCCTCCATTATGTGTTGCATGTCAACCAGGTTAGGAGTCCAGTATCACCCACATCACACTCAGTCGGGCGAACCCATGGATAACAACCTTGAAAATCAAATTAGGACTCTCACTGAGCAAATTACCCAGTTGACCCAAAGATTTGATAGAGTTGAAACGAGGGTAGAAGCCTTATGGCCCATGCTAAATGTAAATTATCTAGGCCCAATTTCCTTGATCCAAGAGCCTATTATCATGACCTTGCCCCTGAGTCTAACCCTAGATGTCCATACCCATACTTGGTTGGCTCCGAGGAAAGACCCATTAGGAGCACCCAACCTTATGCACCCACTTTTGATGGAAGTCTAGATCCTGAGATGTATATTGATTGGGAGGAGAGAATGGATTAGTATTTTGAGTACACTAAGATGTCGGAGTTAGAAAAAGTTAGATTGGCCACATGTAAGTTAACCCGACATGCTGAGTGGCACTGGGAAGTTATTGAGAATGAATGTTACCAAAGAAGAGATGAAATACTTACTTGGAAAGCCATGAGGAGTAAGTTGAGAGAAGTACTTAGGTCAATTTTATGAGAAAAGACTTTTAGACCAATGGTACATATTAAGACAAAATAATAAAACTGTGTCTGAGTACATTGACCAATTTAATGAGTTTATTAGGAGATGTAACATAGTTGAGCTGAGGCTATGATCATATCGAGGTTTCGAGATGGCCTACGTAGAGATATCTAGTGGGAACTATTCTAGTGGAAGATTTATAACCTAGATGATGCCTATCGACTTGCTATGGAATTTGAGTCAAGTCAGAGGGAACCCATGAACTATCGAGTTGAGCCCAGCAGGATTAGTACCTCTGAACCCAAACCCAATCCTAACCCGAGTTGACCCACCCCTGCTACCCTATGTGTTCACTAGGATGACCTTAAAGAGGAGGAATATATTGTAGACCTAGAATTGGTTGACCCTGAAAATACCCAGACTAAAGCTATATTGGAAGGACCCTTGGAAGAAGATCGTGAACCCACTAGTGAGCCTGAAGTAAAAGTGTATGAAGCTAAAGCACACTTAGTGGATGAATATGAAGAACAGTTAGAGGGAGAAAGCAATGACACTGATACTACAATGGCTTTACCTGAGGAGACACTAGAAGAGAATCCAATTATTGAGCCTAGTCCTAAAACCCAAGAAGAAATTATTGAGGATATGGTTTCTTTAATTCGATACCCTTAGGAGGAGCTCACCCCTTCAATCCCAGTTCAAGATCTCTTCCCAGAAATTGTTGATCCATTCTTCCATTATGCAAACCCTTTAGATATACCTCAACCTCATAAGGTCAACCTCATTAGTCTAGGACTAATCCTTGAAGCGGAGGTCGAAGAAGCCCTAGGTCAACCGTGGACCAAAGGTCAATGTGCTTCCCTTCCCGTGGGATTTCATGGTGGCCTCGATTAGCATTCTAGTCTCTACCATCATCTGCTTCACAGTTTATCTCGCCAAGCTCTGCTGAGCCGGCACTGGAGTAGTTGCAGCAGTCTAGGTCACTAGGGCAGAGCTGGAGGGGCATCCTGAATGGATTCTACCTGGACTGGGGTGGCAGGAAGCACCAACATAGCTTCGGTCGGTGGCACCATGCCGGTAGGGTCGTCCTCAGGATCGACAAGCATGACATCATGTACGACGGGGAGGTGGAAGAGTTGCACCATCTTCCTCTTGCACTCCTCAAACCCCTTCATGAATGCATTGCAAACAGCCTCCTGGACCTCCTCCTCTAACTCAGTTGAGGCCTTATATTGCCTAGTGGAGCCGACTGCCTCCTTCATAGCCTCCATTACCATTATCATGGAGGTAGCTTTCTCCTTCGCGGTCATGGCCCACTCCTCCACTACGTCTAGTTGCACCTGGAGGCCTTGCACTCATCCTTCCAAGCGAAGCACGGTAGAGGAGGACCTGGCAAGCTATTCCTCTAGGTCAGTGGTGTACTTCCCCCTCTTTGCCAATGCAGCTTCATGACCCTCCACGCGCATCTCTAGATCTCCCATGGTATCTTGGGACTCCCGGAGCTCGGCCTCCAAACTTCTCACCTGGGCCTCCATATCCGGCAGCTGCTCTGCCAGAACTCTGGCTCAAGCCTCGGTCACCTATGCTCTATTACAGGACTCAGCATCCTGCTAGAGCAATCCTCGATATGCATCCTTGATCAGAAATGCATCCTAGATAACCTACAGCACATGGGAAGGTTGTGGGTAAAAAAAAGTGATAAAAAGAAGAAGAAAGAGAGACCCACCATGATAAGTTGGGGGAAGACACCGTCGATGGTGTCCCCCAGTATGCGACTGGCCCTCTCTTGCTAGTCCCGAGGATATAAGATAAATCATAGCAGCCTCTCCACCAGCCTTGCATCATGGATCATCGATGCATCGGGCGGTAGTGTTGCAGGTCCCCTGCTGATGCGGACATCGAGAAGAATATTGAACCTGATCAGTTGACTCATTTATTAGGACAGCCTGGTGATAGTTCGGCGAAGCTCAACCCAGACGTTTCGGTTCAGCATCCGGCCCATGACGATTTGGGGTCGCCAGCCTCGCCAGCAGGAAACGTGCGCAGGTCTAGACGCCTTCAAGGGAAGCAAGTTTCAAATCTGACCCGTTTTTTGGATGAAAACAATTAATTGAAAATTGGGCCGAAGGCCCAATACACTAATTGTGTCTGTGAAGTTTCAGATCCGAAAAAAAATACCAGAGTCTTTAGTTTTATTATTATTATTATAATTTTATTAGCGGCGTGATCTCTTGATTTTTTTTATATAAAAAAAAAAACCCGTTTGGAGTTTTCACGCAAGAGTCAACGTGTTGGATTGTTTACATTAGTGTTTTTTTTTATTTTTATTCCCTCCCTGTTAGTCACGTGGGGGACAATTACACCTTTGTATTGTTTTTCTTTAAAACCCGAACTAAAAACAACAGCAGCGTGGTTTTGGTTTTTGGAATATACAATTGGAGCATTGTTTTGTTTTGGAATAATACATTGGACGGCGTGTTTTTTTGCTTTGGGGCGTCTTCTTTCCGTGGAAGGCCGCAGGCTATTTTTTTCCCTTTTGCGCACACCAGGCCGAAAGCCTGGTTGGGAGAAGACGATTCCGTGAGGAATCTCTTCCTTCCGTTCCAAGTTCCTGATTTAAAAAATAATAATAATAATAAAAAATAGGGACTTACGGTGAGAAACCCATCGTTCGTCCCTTCCAATATTGAAGACCCGGATTGAAATCCGGTAGAGGGCTGGCAACGTGAGGAATCACGCGGCCCTTCCAGCGCTTGATCATTGCAGGTTTCAAAGGATCTTCCCCATTGCTCAATCCTAGCATCCAAGAATTCCCAGAACCCGTTCTCCCTGAATCGGGATTTTGGTCGCTGCAGGCGTTTGACAACCGCCCTGCACCACCTTGGTATCAGAGCCTTGATCCATTCTTGATCAGAGCCTTGATCCATTCTTGATCTGTCCCTGATCCGTTCTTGATCTGTCCTTGATCCGTTCTTGATTTAAAAAAAAAAAAAAATTCTGCCAGCAACCATGGAGCGGAATAACGAGAAGCCTTCTCTTCGTGATGTTGTGGTGACCCAGCAGCAGATGATGGCTTTTTTGCAAGCAAAGATGGCACGGTTGGAGGTGCAAGATCGTGCTATACCTCATCAAGATCGCAATGTACCTGATGAACATCGAGAAGGTGATGCCAACCCTTTCCAGAATATTGAAGATCCTCCACCATTGCAAAGAGGCAGCAACCGCGGCATGATGTAGCACTTCCCAGGGATTTCGGACCGCCGCTTGTGCATGACAATCAGACTAGTTGGGAGTCCGGGTTTCAGATTGAAATATCGGAGTTCAGAGGTGGTTTGAATCTTGATGAGTATGTGGATTGGACCCTGCAGGTTGATGATGTTTTCCGGCTGAAAGAAGTGCCTTTGGACAAGCAAGTGCTGCTTATCATAATCTGATTTCAAGATCGAGCAGCGGCTTGGTGGCATGCACAACACTACCGGAGGTATATGGATAGGAGGCCACCAATTGCATCATGGGCAGCCTTGAAGCAGGAGATGAATCGGGAGTTCCTTCCTCCGAACCATGAATAGGTCCTTTATTCTAAATTGCATGGTTTAACACAAGAAAATCGAAGCATGGAAGATTATACTATAGAGTTCTACCGACTGGTGGCTCGAAACTGATTAATGGAGTCAGAACCAAGGTTGGTAGCTATGTATTTGCTTAGACTGCGATTCCCGATCTAGGATGCGTTGGCTTTGCATCGGATTGACAGTGTTGGTGATGCGCACATGCGGGCGCAAGCAGTGGAGCGGAGCCTGATGCGGAATAGAGGGTTCCAGAGTAGAGGAAAATTTTCTGGTCAGTCTTTGGGGCAGAGTTCTGGTAGTAGGAGTGCACCTCCTGTGGTGAGGCAACAAACTTCGGCAGTTCCTCCGAGACCTATAGTGCTGAGTGGGGCTTCAGGCACCCAGTAGAGGGTGGGCAGTGGTAGGACCGCGGGGTTGTCGTTAAAACACCGTGGCTATCAGTTTAAAATCCGACTTCTTAAAATATTAAAAAATGCGTAGCAAGAGGAGTCGGGTCGAATCCACAGAGAAGGCAGTGTTTAGGATTTGAAATCTTTTTGATCTTGTAAAAAAAAATATTTGAAGTCGAAAAGTATAAAAAAAAATTAAAATTCTAGGAAAAGTAAACTTGGTACTAGGATCTATTATTTAGATCCTAGCATCTACGTGCAGACAAGACGAAAGACAGGAGTAAAAAAAATATTGCATTGATTGAAATTTAATGTCTAGATACAATGCAAAAAAAAACTAAATTAACAAAACAAATAACAAAGATAAGAACAGATCGGCGCAGCCTCGTCGGGAAGATAGCTCCTTCCTTCGTACTCCGTGGAGCGAACTGGGCTTCCTCTGCGTCTTCTTCTTCGGATCCTGATCTCAGAGAGAGAAGGCTGGAAGATGGTGTAGAGACACGCTCTCCTTTGAGAAACCTCACTCCCAAAAGCCAACCCGTAACCCAAGCAATGCCCTTTACCCTGTACCTTCTCTTTTCTCCGGGATCCCCCTATCTTGTGCATTGGGGTTCAATTTATAATTGACCGAAGAGGGGAGCTTGTTGCGCACTAGCGATGTGGGACAAAAAAAAATTACCGCGATCGCTCCAATGATGCACTGTTGATTTCGCCGCTCGTGGGCTGCGCTGGTGCTCGTGGATTGCGCCGTGGAGCTCGCGGAGAATGCCCAGCGTCCGTGGAGAACGCCCATGGACTGCGCGTGGACTGCCCGTGGACGTGCGTGGAGAAGTGGCTGCGCGTGGAGAAGTGGCCGTGGGGAATGCGTGGAGGAGGTGGCTGCGCGTGGAGAAATGGCCGTGGGGAATGCGTGGAGGAGGTGGCTGCGCGTGGAGAAAGCCACCGTGGAGGGCGTGCGTGGACGTGGAGAACGTGGACTGCCACCGTGGAGCTCCTTCTCCGGCTGTGGACTGCACCACCGTGGAGAAAGTGGGCTGCATCACCGTGGAGTTCCTCCTCCGTTTGCCGCCAAAAAAAAAACACCACCACCCGTCAAACCACCGCCGGAGCTTCTCCTCCGGCCAGGGACACCGCCGGCGTGCTTCCCGGCAAATTTCGGCGCCTCTGGAGGGCCGTGGTCCACGGCCTATTCCGTGGACCGGCAGCCATGGCAGCCATGGCTGCCGGTGAACCAAATGCCAAATAAAAAAAAACAAGGACGAGATGCTCCAAAAATCGTGCAGCATCAAAATGTGTGCAAAAATCTTAGAAAATTCATAACTTCTTTATTTCAAACCTGATTTAAGTACCGTTTGCGTCGTTGGATTCCATAAATCAAGCTCTACCTATTGGTGGGTTTCAATCTTATTAATTTTACCAATTCCATGATCATTAATTATAATTATTAAATATTTTATTAATCATTTAAATGGGTGTGTGGTGCTTTGACTTGAAATATATTTTTTCATGAACGTACTCTAATTTCACACTTTTCAAAGATATTTTTAAAATAATTAGTTTTGCAAGAAAGTCCAAATTAATTATGAAATTAGGTTATTAAAAGAATGTTAGCACCAATAATTAACTAAAATACTTAAAATATCGTGCAAATCCATGATTTATCACACCCCCCAACTTAAATATTGCTAGTCCCTTAGCAATGCAAAAAGTATAACCATGTGTCACAAAGATTATCCTTTACAAAAATAGATCAAGGTTTGAAAGTAAAAAGATCTAGCAAGTATCACTAACTAAGTATTGAGTTTCAGAAATAAATTTTGCAGTCAGCATAATTAGAAACTTTCTTAGAGTTCATCTAAAGATCTACAGCACTTGTGTTTGTGATGACTAACTTAACATTTCGGTACTAGTTTGCAAGAACAAATGTATCTTTGATTAACACTTACTTTGGTTTTCTATACATCCCTAAATTAAGCTTATGAACTGAGTTAGCTTTCACACTACCTGATTTTTTTTTTTTTTTTTTTTTTTTTTTTTTTTTTTTTTTTTTTTTTTTGTGCTGAGCATCCTGGCCTTCCCTTCACCGTTTGACGCGAACCTCCACACTTGACTTAGGTGCAGAGACCCGGTTACTAAGTTTAGGGCGATCCACATATACTCTATGTTTTGCACTTTTATTTCAGGTAGGTAGCTCTTTCCTCAAAAAAATTTTAAATTAGGATATATATCAATTACCAGTTTTCAGTGATAATTAAGTCCTCAATTGTCCTTACAACTAATACTTACTTTGTCTCGTCAGCGTGCATGTGCAATGGAAGTGCTAATAGCCTTTAGGTGATCTAAGTAGGCCCTAAAAGTCTGACACGCTAGTTTACTTCTTGACTCGCTAACAGTCATTAGCAACACTCTCTAACTCTTATTACTTTTCCTAGTCTATCGTGCTCCAGATTTATTTTTGACACATGATTTTTTTTTTTTTTTTAATTTATTTATTATTTTTTTTCTTCTTCTCTTTTTTTTTATTTTATTTTATTTTATTTTATTTTTTATTTTTTTTTAAAAAAAAAAAAATTAAAAAATATTTGTCCTGACCTCCCAACTTAAATACCATTGTCCCTAATGGTATGAAAAGAACTAAAAATGTAAAGAGATACCTAAGAAGAGGAGCTCGTGAACAATGTAGAGGCTGCATTTTTTTTTTTTTTTTTTTTTTTTTTTTTTTTTTTTTATAATAAAGAGTACATATTGGGTTGCCTCCCAACGAGCGCTAAGTTTAATGTCTTCAGCCAGACATAATGCAGCTCAGTTTAGTGTGGGTCAGTTAATGTTACTTGGTCAATGGTTCGATTTGTTGATATTCCTTCAATGTATGGTTTTAAACGTTGACCATTTACCTTAAAGAAGTTTCCTGACCTAGGATCATAAATTTTGACAGCACCATGGGGAAAACTTGGTTAACAATGTAAGGTCCATCCCATCTAGATCTCAATTTTCCAGGAAATAATCGAAGCCTTGAATTAAATAACCAGACTTGTTGATTTGGCTTAAAGATTTTCCTAGAAATAAATTGATCATGAAAGGCTTTCATTTTCTCTTTATAAATACGCGAGTTTTCATAAGCATCTCGCCTCAGTTCATCTAGTTCACTCAGCTGCAATATCCGGTTAGAACCAGCTTGCTTTAAATCAAAATTTAATTGCTTAATCGCCCAATAGGCTCTATGTTCAAGTTCTACCGGAAGATGACATGCTTTTCCAAAGATCAGCCTATAGGGAGACATTCCAATGGGATTCTTGTAAGCTGTCCGATAGGCCCATAATGCATCATCTAATCGATCTGACCAGTTTCTACGATCGGGCCTAATAGTCTTTTGCAAAATGTTCTTGATCTCCCTATTGGATACTTCTACTTGGCCACTTGTTTGCGGGTGATAAGGTGTAGCTACTTTATGTGTGACCCCATATTTTTGCAAAAGCATTCGAAATTGGTAGTTTGTGAAATGGGCACCTCCGTCACTAATGATGGCACGAGGAAATCCGAACCTAGAGAAGATATTCTTTTGAACAAACTTTATGACTACCTTATGATCATTGGTTCGTGTAGCCATTGCCTCAATCCATTTAGAAACATAATCGACAGCCACCAAAATATATTCAAAACCATTAGAGGGTGGAAAGGGTCCCATAAAATCAATTCCCCAAACGTCAAAGATTTCAACTACCAAGATTGGATTTAAAGGCATCATGTCTTTTCTTGAAATATTTCCTAAGGCTTGACATTTAAGACATTCTTTGCCAAAAGTATAGGCATCCTTAAACAAAGTCGGCCAGTAAAATCCACTTTGCAAAACTTTAGCCGCAGTTTTTCGACCAGAAAAATGTCCTCCGCAGGCAAGGGTGTGGCAAAAATTCAAAATACTCAGATGTTCAGATTCAGGAACACATCTACGGATGATTTGATCAGCACAGATTCGAAAGAGTTCAGGATCTTCCCAAAAGTAGTATTTAATTTGAGCAAAGAATCGATCCTTTTCATTCTTGGACCAGCCATCAGGGATTTGTCCAACCACTAAGTAGTTCACAATATCTGCAAACCAAGGGGCCTTTGCATGTGAAACTGCTAAGAGTTGTTCATCTGGAAAAGATTCTTCAATTGATGCAGGTTCACACTCTTCAACTAAAATCCTAGATAGATGGTCTGCTACAACATTCTCGGATCCTTTCTTGTCTCGAATTTCAATATCAAACTCTTGTAGCAGTAAGATCCATCTAATCAATCGTGGTTTAGCATCTTTCTTTGAGAGCAGGTATCTCAAAGCTGAGTGATCCGAATAAACCACAATCTTGGAACCTAAAAGATATGATCTAAACTTTTCCAGGGCAAACACCACGGCTAGCAACTCCTTTTCAGTAGTGGTATAATTTTTTTGGGCATCATTCAAAGTTCTACTAGCATAATAAATCACTATGGGACATTTGTTTACCCTTTGGCCCAAGACAGCTCCTATGGCAAAGTCTGAAGCATCACACATGATTTCAAAAGGTAGTGACCAATCTGGGGGTTGGATGGTTGGGGCTTGGGTCACAGCTTCCTTTAGAAACTCAAAAGCCTTAAGACAATCTTCATCAAAATTGAAAGGAATGTCCTTGGCGAGCAGATTACACAAAGGACGGGAAATTTTGGAAAAGTCTTTGATGAGCGACGATAGAATCCTACATGGCCGAGAAAAGATCGAATTTGTTTGATAGAGATGGGTGGAGGAAGTTTAGAGATCAATTCAACCTTTGCTTTATCTACCTCGATCCCTCTCTTAGATACAATATGTCCTAAAACAATCCCTTCTCGAACCATGAAATGGCTCTTCTCCCAACTCAGAACTAAATTAGCCTCAATACATCGTTTTAAAATTTTCTTCAAATTATTGAGGCAACTCTCAAAAGATTCTCCAAAGACTGAAAAATCATCCATAAAAATTTCTAAGAAATCTCCTATCATGTCCGAGAAAATTGATATCATGCACCTTTGAAAGGTTGCAGGTGCATTACACAAACCGAAAGGCATTCTACGAAAAGCAAAGGTTCCAAAGGGACATGTGAAGGTGGTCTTTTCCTGGTCTCCTGGATAGATAGCTACCTGGTTGTATCCTGAGTATCCATCTAAGAAGCAAAAGTATTGCTGGCCAGCTAATCTTTCTAGGATCTGATCAATAAATGGTAAGGGAAAGTGGTCTTTGCGGGTAGCTGCATTAAGTTTTCTATAATCTATACAAACACGCCACCCAGTAGAAAGTCGTGTTGGCACTAAATCCCCATGGTCAGTACGGACAACCGTGAGTCCAGATTTCTTTGGAACGACTTGAGTAGGACTCACCCAATGGCTATCAGAAATAGGATAAATAATACCAGCATCTAACCATTTAATCACTTCCTTCTTGACCACTTCTTGCATGTTTGGGTTGAGCCGTCTTTGCATTTCTCTAGTAGGCTTGGCACTATCCTCAGTATAGATATGGTGCATACAAATTGATGGACTAATGCCTTTTAAATCAGCAATGGCCCAACCTATGGCCTCCCTATGTGTTTTCAGAACATCTATCAATTGGTTTTCCTGCTCAATGGTTAGGTCAGAAGCAATGATCACAGGCAGGGTTTTGTCAGGTCCTAAAAACACATACTTAAGTGATTCAGGCAAAGTTTTTAGTTCAAGTTGTGGTGGGGCCTGAATCGAAGGGTGCAAAGGCTCAGTTCCTAGGTCAAGTAAGGATTCAGTTTGCATTGACCAAGGTGGTGAAGGTTGAGGTGAATCAGGTAGGGCATTTACCTCTTGGACTTGGGTTTCAGCAATAGGCTCATCATCTTCCATCAAATTGGAGGAAAATTCAGACTCAACAATCTCATCTACTAAACTAATCACAGAACAATTTTCCTCCTCTCGAGCAAACTTTGAGGCATTAAAAATATTGATTCTCACCTTTTGATCCCCAAAAGAAATGTCCATAGCTCCCGTTTTACAATTGATATTGGCATTGGCAGTGGCTAGGAATGGACGACCTAAGATTATGGGATTCTGATTTAGCTCTTGGGATGGTTCCATGTCTAGTATAAGGAAGTCTACTGGGAAATAACATTGGTTCACTCTAACTAAGACATCCTCAATCAAACCACGTGGTGTCTTGACAGATCTATCGGCTAGTTGAAGAATGACTGACGTGGGTTTTAGTTCACCTATCCCAAATTTTTCATAGACCGAGGTTGGAAGAAGGTTCACACTAGCTCCTAGGTCTAACAGGGCTCGGTCAAAGGTAATGCCTCCTATAACACAAGAAATTAAAGGAGCACCGGGGTCTTTCATTTTCTGAGGTAATTGATTCAACAAAACTGCACTTACATCCTCAGACAAAATGATTCTCTTATGGTTCGTGGCTCACGCTTTTGGGTGCAGAGTTCTTTGAGAAATTTAGCGTAAGCTGGAACGTGCTGAATTGCATCGAGGAGGGGTAAATTAATATGAACTTGCTTGAATAATTCCATTAGCTCCTCGTTGCGTGCTCCTTGCTTTTTACGGGAAAAGCCAGCTTCTAGGGCTGAAGGGAACGGGACTCTAGGTTTATAAGTCTCAGGTAATTCATCTGCTCTCTTCTTCCCTTTCTCATTTAAATCGGAACCAGTATTAGTACTAGTCCCGGGCTCAGGCTCTTCTACATGGTTAGTCTCATCTTCTAACTTCTCATTCTTGCTAGCATCAGTACTAGCCTCTCTCTCCTGGTTTTGATATGGGTCCCTAAAAATCCTACCACTTCTAAGCTCAGAAATTGCTTTAGCATTCTCAAATTGAGGGTTCTTAGGTGGAACATTAGGCTGAAGAATGAGTGGGTTGTTTCTAGGATTCGGTATTGGTTGACTCGGTAGTTGACCTGGTTCTCTCCTCATAGTAGATTCAGCTAACTGTCCTATTTGAACTTCTAACCTGGCGATAGATTGTTGTTGGGTCATGATTAATTGTTGAAGTTGATCAAACCTATCGTCGGCTAGATTGGTATGTTGAGGAGGTTGATATGATGACTGATGATGATATGGTGGCTGATATGGTGGCTGAGCAGGCTGACTAGGCTGACCTCTATTATAGGCATAGTTTTGGTATGGGGGCCTATTTTGAAAGTTCCGTGCAGGAGGAGTTTGGGTCTGAACCTGAGTCTGTTGTGGTTTCCAAGAAAAATTAGGATGGTTTCTCCAACCCGGGTTATAAGTATTTGAAAATGGGTCATTACCCGGCTTGGAGCAACCTTGAGCAGCTTGGACTTGTTCTTGGATGAAAGGTGGTAACTGTGCAACCGTAGGACATTCATTCATGTGATGGGCTGGGCTAGCACAGATAGAACAAATCTCCTGATGATTCGAGGGTGATGGGTATTGTGCAGGAGATTGAGATTGTTGACTGAGGGCTAGGACTTGGTCCAACTTTTGAGAAAGGAGGTCGACTGTATCTAATCTTTGGGATATTAGGTTCAAGTCGACATTGGAATTTGAATGTGTAATTTCATAAATCCCTGCCCGCTTTTGGTGAGGAATCGATCTTTCATATGAAGTCAAAGAAGCATGGTTGATCGAATTTTCACTTAGGGTTTCAAACAAGGTATAGGCCTCATCCTCACTTCTACTCATGAATGCACCTCCACAAGATGCATCCACCATCTGTCTATACTGGTCTCCTAATCCCTCATAAAAAGCTTGGACAATTTGCCACTTAGACAGACCATGATGTGGGCATTTTCTAAGGAGTTCCTTAAGTCTCTCCCATGATTCATGAATTTGTTCACCAGGAAGCTGAGCAAATCCAGTGATGGCTCGCCTCATGGTGTTGGTTCGACCTATAGGATAGAATTTCTTAAGGAACTCGTGTTGCATTTCAGCCCAAGTTCGAATTGGTTTCCCTAGTGTGCCAAGCCAGTACTTGGCCTTATCCTTAAGTGAGAAGGGGAACAAGGTTAGCCTAAGGGCATCATCAGTGAAATCTTGGATCTTCACCGTAGAACAGATTTCTAAAAACTCATCTAGATGCTTATAAGGATCTTCGTTGGTATTCCCATAAAAGGAAGGGAGCATCTGGATTGTGGCAGACTTGATCTCATATTGTCTAGCAGGTATTTCAGGTAAATGGATACAAGTCGATGGGTTGTAGGTGGAAGGAATAAAGTATTCCTTCATCTGTCTAGGTGGTTCTTCTGGGTTTCCAGCCATTTGATTTTTTGGTGTACTATGGATCAGCCGTTCAATTTCAGGGTTGAAGTCAACTAGGTCTGGAAATAGAGATCTTCTACCGTGCATGAAACAGTGCAACCCAAAATTTTTTTTTTTTTTTTATATATATATATGATTTTTTTGTTATTTTCAAACACTTATCAAACAGATTTCTATCCTAGGCTCCCTAATTCTAGACAGCTCCTAACTTCCAAGACCGCCTTGGAGCCCTCCAAGTCAAAGACCAATTAGCTAACTGGCCAGGTAAGGGTAAGGTCGGTGGAGTTTCCCTCTTTGCTTGCCTTAGACACCAATTGAAAATTGGCCAGGTAAGCGGATCCAACCACCTTCCTTCGGGACGTAATCCCTGAACCCCTTTCCTAGACACCAGTCAACCAATTAATCTTGACCCGGTCCAACTCTTCCGGGTGCCCTGTCCTATTGAGCTCGAGTTCCTTAGAGCTGACGTCTAGTTAATTTTATTTAGAAGGCTTAGGTATGCAAAATGAGGGGTGATGGTTTGTGGGCTAAGGAAGGGTATTGAACTCCCCACCTTATCTTGTTTATGGAAAAGTGCCCTTAAGATGATTATGAGCTTATGAAATGCAATATGATGTCCAAAATAAAAGTTATAAACACACAAAATTAAATTAAAGCTATATATTTTTTTTTAATTTTGTGATTAAGTTTCTAATCCTAATAAATTATGAAATGTCTGGGCGATTTTTTTTTAGATTTTGCAGAAAAGATAAATTTACCTAAATGAATCTAAAAATGAAAAAAAAAAAAAAAATTTAAAATTTGAAATTTGAATTTTTTTTAAAAAATTTGAAATTCAAAATTTTTTTTTTTAAAAAAAAATTTGAAATTTGATTTTTTTTAAAAAAATTTGAAATTTGATTTTTTTTTTTAAAATTTGAAATTTGATTTTTTTTTTTGGAGATAAAAAAGATAAATAATTAATATGTAAAAGAGGAAAGAAAGTTTACTGATTGGGAGACTTCCTTCCTCTTCTGCTTTTCTTCCCCTTTTTTTTAATCTGCAAGAAAAAGAAAAGTTAGCATGGTATATAAAAAAAAAAAATCAAAAAGATCAAAAACTATTATTTTAATGCCTTCCCCGGCAACGGCGCCAAAAACTTGGTAGGACCGCGGGGTTGTCGTTAAAACACCGTGGCTATCAGTTTAAAATCCGACTTCTTAAAATATTAAAAAATGCGTAGCAAGAGGAGTCGGGTCGAATCCACAGAGAAGGCAGTGTTTAGGATTTGAAATCTTTTTGATCTTGTAAAAAAAAAATATTTGAAGTCGAAAAGTATATAAAAAAAATTAAAATTCTAGGAAAAGTAAACTTGGTACTAGGATCTATTATTTAGATCCTAGCATCTACGTGCAGACAAGACGAAAGACAGGAGTAAAAAAAATATTGCATTGATTGAAATTTAATGTCTAGATACAATGCAAAAAAAAACTAAATTAACAAAACAAATAACAAAGATAAGAACAGATCGGCGCAGCCTCGTCGGGAAGATAGCTCCTTCCTTCGTACTCCGTGGAGCGAACTGGGCTTCCTCTGCGTCTTCTTCTTCGGATCCTGATCTCAGAGAGAGAAGGCTGGAAGATGGTGTAGAGACACGCTCTCCTTTGAGAAACCTCACTCCCAAAAGCCAACCCGTAACCCAAGCAATGCCCTTTACCCTGTACCTTCTCTTTTCTCCGGGATCCCCCTATCTTGTGCATTGGGGTTCAATTTATAATTGACCGAAGAGGGGAGCTTGTTGCGCACTAGCGATGTGGGACAAAAAAAATTACCGCGATCGCTCCAATGATGCACTGTTGATTTCGCCGCTCGTGGGCTGCGCTGGTGCTCGTGGATTGCGCCGTGGAGCTCGCGGAGAATGCCCAGCGTCCGTGGAGAACGCCCATGGACTGCGCGTGGACTGCCCGTGGACGTGCGTGGAGAAGTGGCTGCGCGTGGAGAAGTGGCCGTGGGGAATGCGTGGAGGAGGTGGCTGCGCGTGGAGAAATGGCCGTGGGGAATGCGTGGAGGAGGTGGCTGCGCGTGGAGAAAGCCACCGTGGAGGGCGTGCGTGGACGTGGAGAACGTGGACTGCCACCGTGGAGCTCCTTCTCCGGCTGTGGACTGCACCACCGTGGAGAAAGTGGGCTGCATCACCGTGGAGTTCCTCCTCCGTTTGCCGCCAAAAAAAAAACACCACCACCCGTCAAACCACCGCCGGAGCTTCTCCTCCGGCCAGGGACACCGCCGGCGTGCTTCCCGGCAAATTTCGGCGCCTCTGGAGGGCCGTGGTCCACGGCCTATTCCGTGGACCGGCAGCCATGGCAGCCATGGCTGCCGGTGAACCAAATGCCAAATAAAAAAAACAAGGACGAGATGCTCCAAAAATCGTGCAGCATCAAAATGTGTGCAAAAATCTTAGAAAATTCATAACTTCTTTATTTCAAACCTGATTTAAGTACCGTTTGCGTCGTTGGATTCCATAAATCAAGCTCTACCTATTGGTGGGTTTCAATCTTATTAATTTTACCAATTCCATGATCATTAATTATAATTATTAAATATTTTATTAATCATTTAAATGGGTGTGTGGTGCTTTGACTTGAAATATATTTTTTCATGAACGTACTCTAATTTCACACTTTTCAAAGATATTTTTAAAATAATTAGTTTTGCAAGAAAGTCCAAATTAATTATGAAATTAGGTTATTAAAAGAATGTTAGCACCAATAATTAACTAAAATACTTAAAATATCGTGCAAATCCATGATTTATCAGGCAGCAATCGTGCCAATGTTCGCTGCCATCTGTGTCATGACTTAGGACATTATGCTAATGAGTGCCCCGAGGCGCGTACCCAGTTACTTATAGAGGAGGAGCAGGAAGTTGAATTTCTCGAGGATGAGGAGTTCGAGGATGAGATGTATGTGATTGACCCAGACCACATCCAGGGAGAGAGTCTGATTATTAGGAGGATGTGTCTTGCACCAAGAGCTAGTGGAGATTGGCGTCGGCATGATATTTTCTCAACAAAATGTACTGTAGCTGGTAAAACTTGCAAGGTAATTATTGATTCTGGAAGTTGGGAGAATGTGATTGCTGAGGAAGTTGTGAAGAAATTGGGGTTGATGACAGAGCCCCATCCTCAACCATACAAGCTCGGCTGGGTGAATCGGGATGTAGATATTCAGCTCAGTCGATGATGTAGGTTGGCCTTGTCTTTTGGTCCTCAACTTGAGACGTCAATAGTAGCTGATGTTGTACCGATGGATGTGACACACATCATTTTGGGATGACCATGGCAGTTTGATAATAAAGCAGTGTATAATGGTTACACTCATACTTATATGCTGCAACCAAATGGGAGAAAAGTGATCTTGAAACCGCTACAGGACATGGCTGAACAGAAGGTAGTAATTTGTTTGCCAAGCAGGGAGTTTAAGACGAGTTTAGAGGTAGAAGATTTCTGTTTTGCCCTGATTAGTAAGCCAGAGGAGTTTGGCCAGAATGGGGAGCAGGAGCTACATAATCTTCCTCAAGAGTTAGTGTCAGTTTTGGAGGAATTTCGGGATGTTGTACGGAGTGAGCTTCCTGCGGGTTTGCCACCACTTCGAGATATTCAGCATGAGATTGATCTGATTCCGGGTTCTGTGTTGTCGAATAAGGCTCATTATCGAATGACCCCACAGCAGCATGAGGAGCTGAAGAGGCAGGTTCAAGATCTTTTAGACAAAGGCTTTGTACGGGAAAGCATTAGCCCGTGCGGGGTACCAGCACTTTTGGTACCGAAAAAGGATGGTTCATGGCGTATGTGTGTTGACAGCCGGGCAATAAACAGAATTACTGTGAAGTATAGATTTTCAATACCGAGGCTGGATGATATGCTAGATCAGTTGAGTGGTGCCATGTTCTTTACTAAGATTGATTTGAAAAGTGGGTACCATCAGATCAGAATGAAACCAGGTGATGAATGGAAGACAGCCTTCAAGACAAAGGAAGGCCTGTATGAATGGTTGGTGATGCCATTCGGGCTATCTAATGCTCCTAGTACGTTCATGCGAGTAATGAACCAGGTTTTGCATCCATTCCTTAGTTCTTTTGTTGTTGCATACTTTGATGATATATTGATATATAGTAAGACAGCACAAGAGCATGTTGAGCATGTTTCACAAGTTCTAACAGTATTACGTGAAAACTAGCTTTTTGCTAACCCAGAGAAGTGTATTTGGATGGTAGACAAATTAATTTTTCTGGGATATGTTGTTACTGGTGATGGGATTCTTCCAGATGAAAGTAAGGTGCGAGCGATAGTGGACTGGCCAGCACCTATAACTTTAACTGAATTGAGATCCTTTTTGGGTCTTGCGGGTTTTTAAATAAGGTTTGTGAAGAGGTATAGTGAGATTGCTGCACCCTTAACAGACTTGTTGAAATTAAATCAATTTGGATGGAATGACACTGCTCGGGCAGCATTTGATGAGATGAAAGTCAAGTTGACCCAAGCACCACTATTGGTTCTTCCAGATTTTGACAAGGTATTCGAAGTTGATTGTGATGCTTTAAAGACTGGGATTGGTGCAATACTCAGCCAAGATGGGAGACCCGTTGCTTTCTACAGTGAGAAGCTTGGAGGTGCCAAACTGTTGTATTCGGTTTATGATTTGGAGCTATACGCCATTGTGAGGTCATTGCAACATTGGCGACATTACTTGATCCAGTGAGAATTTGTGCTGTACTCAGATCATCAAGCATTAAAATTTTTACAGGGACAGGATAAGTTGAGCTCCATACATGCAAAATGGGTAAGTACTCTACAGGAGTATACTTTCAGCATCAAGCATAAGTCAGGCACTTTGAACAAAGTAGCAGATGCTTTAAGTAGACGGAGTTTATTGATTGGTGCTATGCAAGTATATACCCTTGGGTTTGAAAGCATGAAGGATGATATCTGTGCAGATGAATATTTCCAGAGCATTGTAACTGAATTGGAAGCTGGAGGTCGATCTGACTTCGTCCTACATGATGGATATTTGTTCCGTGGTAATTATCTCTGTATTCCTAACACTTCACTGCGTGTATTGATTATTCAGGAGCTGCATAATCAAGGACATTTTGGAAGAGACAAAACTGCATGGTTAATTCGTCAACGATTTTATTGGCCTGGGCTTGACCGAGATGTCAAAACCTTTGTGAAGAGATGCCGTTTGTGTCAGGAATCCAAAGGAACAGATACAAATCAAGTTTTATATACCCCTTTACCGATTCCAGATGAGCCGTGGCGAGAGGTATCTATGGATTTTGTTGTAGGTTTACCGCGGACAGTGAGAGGTCTGGATTCAATTATGGTAGTCGTAGATCGGTTCAGCAAGATGGCTTGTTTCTTGCCATGCAAAACAATATTTGATGCGTCGAAAGTAGCTGATCTTTATTTTTCTGCGGTTGTTCGACATTATGGGTTACCATCATCGATAGTTTCGGACTGAGATAGCAAGTTTATGGGACATTTCTGGCATGAATTGTGGAAAAAGTTGGGTACAAAATTAAAATTCAGTAGTCCCTATCATCCTCAGACCAATGGGCAAATCGAGACTGTCAACCGAAGTCTTGGTAACTTGTTGAGAGCCAATGTGCAAGAATTTAAAAACTGGGATGTATGTTTGCCGAAGATTGAGTTTGAGTTCAATTCTTCAGTGAACCGTTCTACTGGTTTTGCACCCTTTCAGGTATTGTATGGATTTCTGCCAAAAGGACCACTTGATATTTTACCTGTTGATATGCCAAACAAATCAAGTAAGAAGATAGAAGATCGAGTGGCTGATCTACGTGAGGTGCACGCAACTGTTAAAACCAATCTAGAGCAAGATTATGCCAAGTATAAGGCTAAGGCTGATCAGACACGTCGACAGCAGACTTTCGAGGTTGGTGACTTGGTATGGGTCTTCTTGCCAAAAGAACGATATCCACAGGGGGCTTACACCAAACTCAAGCCAAAGAAAATTGGTCCTTGTCAGGTGTTGGAGAAATTTAGTGACAATGCCTACCGAGTTGAATTACCAGACGATGTCCTTATTTCAGATGTATTCAATATTCGACATCTAACCCCTTATGCAGGTGATAATTCAAACTTGAGGACAAGCTTTTCAGAGGAAGGGGAGAGTGATGCGGACATCGAGAAGAATATTGAACCTGATTAGTTGACTCATTTATTAGGACAGCCCGGTGATAGTTCGGCGAAGCTCAACCCAGACATTTCGGTTCAGCTTCCGGCCCATGACGATTTGGGGTCGCCAGCCTCGCCAGCAAGAAACGTGCGCAAGTCCAGACGCCTTCAAGGGAAGCAAGTTTCAAATCTGACCCATTTTTGGGATGAAAACAATTAATTGGAAATTGGGCCGAAGGCCCAATACACTAATTGCGTCCATGAAGTTTCGGATCCAGAAAAAAATACCGGAGTCTTTAGTTTTATTATTATTATTATAATTTTATTAGCGGCATGATCTCTTGATTTTTTTTATATAAAAAAAAAAATCCATTTGGAGTTTTCACGCAAGAGTCAATGTGTTGGATTGTTTACATTAGTGTTTTTTTTTATTTTTATTCCCTCCCTGTTAGTCACGTGGGGGACAATTACACCTTTGTATTGTTTTTCTTTAAAACCCAAACCAAAAACAACAGCAGCGTGGTTTTGGTTTTTGGAATATACAATTGGAGCATTGTTTTGTTTTGGAATAATACATTGGACGGCGTGTTTTTTGCTTTGGGCCGTCTTCTTTCCGTGGAAGGTCGCAGGCTATCTTTTTCCCTTTTGTGCACACCGGGCCGAAATCTTGGTTGGGAGAAGACGATTCCGTGAGGAATCTCTTCCTTCCGTTCCAAGTTCCTGATTTAAAAAAAAAAAAAAAAAAAAAAAAAAAAAAAAAAAAGGGACTTACGATGAGAAACCCATCGTTCGTCCCTTCCAATATTGAAGACCCGGATTGAAATCCAGTAGAGGGCTGGCAACGTGAGGAATCACGCGGCCCTTCCAACGCTTGATCGTTGCAGATTTCAAAGGATCTTCCCCATATTGCTCAATCCTAGCATCCAAGAATTCCCAGAACACGTTCTCCCTGAATTGGGGTTTTGGTCGCTGCACGCGTTTGACAACAGGCCAGCACCACCTGCCCATCTCCAAGGGTGGAGCTACTATTGACAATGAGGATCTCGGTACCTCTGGACCCGTTGGGCAAGGCTTTGATGCTATGGCAGACACGGGCAGTGCCGAACTTCCTCCCTGGTCAGGCACGACGGTAGCCTCAGGAGATGATGGGATTCTATAATTTTGGGGGCCTCCAAGGGAGGGGCCCGAGGTGCCCCCTCCCTTAGCTTGGCACTTCTGCTGGGACCTGGGGTCGCGGGCTCGGCTAACCTCACAACTAGCACCGGGGCACCCTGAGCCCTATCCATTCGAGGGCAAGCCTCCCGCTCCTCGCAAGACCTCTCCCCTGGCTCCTCACGAGGCCTCTTCACTGGCTCCTCCAGAGGCCTTGTTGATGAAGACCACTTACAGGTCATCTGTTTGAGCCGATCAATGGAGAACTTCATATCTACATCAGCAAAGGAAAGCTCAGTCAGTCATCGAAAGTTAATAGTTATTACAAATAAAATAATTAATCTAACTTTACTTAATTAAAATTGATGCTTTTATATAGTGTTTTGCAAGAAATAATTATATAAATGAGAAGAGTTCGATTTTAGAAATCCAACGGCATAAACGGTACTTAAATCAGACCTAAAACGAGCTCAGAATCTAATTTTAAAAGAATTATAAAAAATTGCATGGATTTTAGGGCAACCAGTCCATCATGGACTGGTCGCTCGGTCCATGGATCGGCCAAAGGTCCATAGGAAGCCATGGCCAGCGATCCATGGATCAGAACTGTGGACCGCGAAGCCTATTTTGAGCTAAAATCAATCGAGCTGCTACCCCATCATCACCGGAGTCATCTCCTCCACTCGGAGAAACCGCCAGAGCTACCGATCACCAGTTCTCCCCTCCAAAAGTTCCCTTCCACCATTTCGCTACCGACCAAGCCATCGGTCTCCTTCTTCAACATTATCCCATGGTTTTCTACCCCTACTGATACAGCTGTTCTTCGCCATGACCGTCGATCATCGTGTCTCCAATCGGAGACATCATCCATAGTCCCATCGTTGCCTGCTCCACCCATGGTCTCCTCCCTCTCGGAAGCACCAAACGCCACTGCACGCTGCTGTCGAGCTTTCAGAGCCACCCCCTCACTGATTCAAGATCACCATTAGCCATCCTGAAAGGGATATGCCCTACAAGCCAATCTATGTTGTATCTCCCAAACCATTATAATTGACAATATTCTAAATAAAGGCATTATTTTTCATCATACACTGTGTTTATATTATATGATGAACCCCATAGATTAGGGCTATGATTTTAGGGTTATGATGAGATCATACCAGTGAGACCTAAAATTTTAAAACCTTAATCTAAAGTAATCCTAGTCAAAGGAACCCTGAGTAGGGGATCAGGGTTTTCCGGTAAGACTAGCACATCCCATGTATACTGGAAAGGGTGACTGCTCTCACAGTCACTTGTGTATGACACTAATACTGGGATGTGGGTGCTCATTGGATAATGAGTTCACTGATATGATCCAACTTGAGAACATCTAATGGAGTCTTAGCTACATGTCAATAGAAGGTTCTCATAGTGGGAGTGGTACAAGTAATCCTTTGACCTGAGACTGCCATAAGCACCTTATGTACATGAACCCAAGCTTTGGTTCAATCCTAATCATGACACTGAGTCATGCACATGATTGATACTAGGAATGGTGAATTGGATATGAAGGTAATGAGTAGGTCAACAAGGAATCGATCACTCTTAGTAAGAGGAGATTGCATCCAGCTAATTAACAATCGGATGATGATTCAGGGAATCTTTGATCAAAGTAAAGATATTAGAGATGGTTTCTAATATCAAGATAATTGAATCATCAATATAAGATTAAGCTAGAAATAAATATAATATTGGATTTGACATATATCCATATCCATAGTTATATTTTGGGTGCAGGCTGATCGAAAGATTTAATTATATGGTAACTCTCTACTGAAGGATAATTTTGGTATTTCACCAGAATTTCCATATCTTCCGGATAGACATGACACGTTGCTAGACGTCAATCTTGTCTTGTGGGTTGATCAAATTCAAAGATCACTTATTAGGAAGAGTCCTAATTGATCAAATCGGGTAAGCCCGGTTTGACCTAAATCGATTAGAAAGAGTTCTAATCAAATTAGGTCAACTTGTATTCGAACCCGCTGCTGGCTAGATGTGGAACCCAATGGGTCACACACTTAAGAGGATTGATCAAGAGTTTAATTTGGAATTAAATCATCTTTGCAGGATAACACTCTAGCAGGTATTGCAAACCCTAGCTTCTATTCGAATCGGATTCGAATTAGGGTTCCGGATTGGTTCAATTTGGGTTCTAATTGGATCTAATTAGACCCTAATTATGAAAATAGGGATTATGGCTAACCCTATTGGCTAGCCATGCACCTAGGCTAGCCCCCACCCACTCCTTATTCATTTCATGCCAAAATACCAAGAGTCCATGCGCTAATGGACTCTTGGCGCGCTATTTGGAAGAGTCCATGGCTCATGGACTCTTGGCGTGCCCCACTTAATTCTCCGATGAATTAAGATGCGGCGGCCTCCTTTCATAGTGTTAGTGCCTCACTTGTCCTCCCTTGGATTGGAATCCAAGGGTTGATGGGTTTTTAAGAAATATGAAAATCGTTGTTTCTTCCCGGGCGCGCGAAATAACATCTCTTCGGAGATGAAAAGTCGCGACTCCTTTCCTTTTAAAACACCGCATTTTTCTTTTAAGAAAAGCCGTGGGATTTAATCTGGAAGGCCGTGAGATGGGAGGATGGGGCGTGAGAAAATGAGAAAGGCGTGAGAAGGAGTTTACGGAGAGTTCTGTAGGCGCCTCTCTGAAAACTATTTAAGGGTAAAGACTCTTTTATTCTTTTCTTGCTCTTGCACTGTTTCCTTTATAGAGTACACCTCTGTCGAAACTCTTCTACTGAACAAGAATAAGAGAAAAAGTCTCCGACGGTAAAGGAAAGAAAGGAGTTCTGATTTATTCCTTCTTTCTTACATTAAGACATTATTGACTTAATTTCTCCTCTAACTTAAGACAAGCCTATGTCCTCTTAGGACAAGGTCTTTTCTTCAAGACAAGGGTGTCTAAAGGGCCAAGGTCTTAGTGGAAGGAGGAGAAGAGATCAAGGAAAGGGAGGCTACCTCTTGTGTGGAAGAATTCAAGCCATAGTCCAAGCAATTGAGTTCTAGGAAGAAGAACTCAATAGGAGGAACCATTGAAAAGAAGATAGGTTTACTTGATCATTGCTCTGTGTGGATCACCATTGGAGGGCGGACACTTGGACGCCTGGTGAATTCAATTAGCCCCTTCAACATCAAATTTGTTGGAATTAGCGATTACAGGTTGGTACCCTAATTCTAATTTACATAGTTATGCTTGCCATATGTTATAGTCTTATTTAAGGAGTTCCTGGTTTAGGGTTCTTGGTGTGAATTTAATTTCCATTTTTGAAATTACACTTCCGCTGCATTGCACCGGAACCCAACACATCCTCCCTGCCTCAAGACCCCACCAAAATTCTGCTCTCCTCTAACCGTGGCCGGGAAGGATGCCAAGTAGCTTTCCGCCATCGTCCAAGCCACCACCACCATTGGCCCTCCTCTTCTCCACTGAAGCTGCTGTCTCTCCGATGACCATCTTCCTTGTCTGAAGAACTTGAGATCCTGGATCGTACTAGAGCAATGTTCGAACTATAGGAAGGAGTGGTCAGAAGGAATGAAGTTGTTTGGGTTGTTCAATGAGGAAGGATATGTGGAATTCTATTGAAACTGAACAGCGGGGATCAATGATTAAGCGGAACAGTGGGGATCTGTGGGTGTGGATAAGAATATGGAACTAAATTTCGTTGAGATGGATTTCGATGGGAACTAACGCGGTACTCACGCATTCTCTTTCACCTTTAAAAGAAGTACCACGAGCGAGGAGGGTCGTTCTTGGATCCATACTCACATCTTCTCATCTTTCCCCCACTCTGATTCCACTCCCCTTTCAAACTTCGCTCCTTCCATCATCCCATATTTCACCATACTCCACTCTCTGCTCCATAATCCCTTCACTCTCATCCACTCTTCTGATTGCCTTTCTACCATGGTATTCCCCATGGCATCACCCTGATCCCTGCCACTGGTTCCACCTACTGATGTGTTGCTGAGTCTTCCAGGAAGCGTGATTTTCGTCCTATCCAAAAATTAGGGGAATCTAAAATTGTTTCATTTTATTTTTTTTTGTGATGTATTTTTTATTTCATGAAATGAAAAGGCTTTCCTTTTACTGCATATTGATTCATGCTTTCTTTTACCTTATTTGAAGTAGCCTAGACTCTAGGATAATCTATCTTCAAAGGATGCGAGTCATGCTTTTCAGGTAAGTTTTTCTTAAGTAAAGATAATTTTTGACTGGACTATACTTAAAAGGGACGGGCCATGATCTATGAGTACATGGCGTTCTCTTTTTAAGATAGACCATATCTTGACTATCTTTACAAGTATTTCTTTTTTATCTCCATTATTTTACTATTCTACTTTTTCTTAGCAAATAGAAATTAGTTTTATTCTTTAAAAATTTTCTTTTCAAATAACTTAAAAGTCCCTGAGGATTTGATCCTTACTCCTGCTATTCTACCTGAGGATAGTGAAATTAAGGTACTAAATCGGTGCATAGTGACACGCATCAAATTTTTGGCACCGTTGCCAGGAATTTGGCATTATTTTGAAAAAAAATAAAAATTAGTATTTAGTATTTTTCAATCCTATGTATCCTGACATAAGGTTGCCCTGGCATAACTTTATGTTATGTTGAACGGTTGTCCTAGGATATAAGAAGATTGAATAGACTTAAAAAATCAAAAAAAATCTTTAAGAAAAATTTAAAAATTAAAATTTTTGACATCTTCATAACTTATTAGTAAGTTAGAGACTTAACCACCAAATTTAAAAATTTATAAAAAAAGTAATTAGTTTAATTTTGCTTGTCTATAACTTTAAGTTTTGGACATCTTACTTGTTGCATTTCATTTTTTTCATAATTAACTTTAAGGGCATAACCATTAATCAGATAAGGTGGGGAGTTCATTATCCTTTCTTAGCCCACAAATTATTCTCCTGCATGTGCATTGACCTAGACCTTAACTTTAAAATTAATTAGACATCAACCCTAGGAATTTCGAGCTTAATAGGATAAGGAAACCCTAGAGTTGGACCGAGTTCAGTTCAGTTAATTGCTTTATGTCTAAGGCAGGTGGTTCAAGGACAAGAGCCCGAAGGAAGGTGATTCTTTAATTGGTTCCATTCGCTTACCTGGCCAATTTCAGTTGGTGTCTAAGACAAGCAACGAGGGAACCCCCACCAACCTTATACTTACCTGGCCGAGTTAGTTAGTTGATCTTGGGCTTGGAGTGCTCGAAGGTAATCTTGGAATAGTTAGCAGCTGTCTAGATTCAAATAAACCCTGAGATATAAGTGATTTGCTTGTGTCACTTGTTTGAAAAAAAGTTAAAATAACTTTCTTTTCTCTCTAGTTTAGGACACTCTTAGGAGTCTTTCCTTTAGACCTCTTCTCATTTTTTTTATTTTTTAAATTAATTAATTAAAAAAGAAAAAAGTTAAAAGAAATTGAACTGCTATTTGCTTTAGAGTTCTATTGTAGGGTATGCTAGGTCACCAGTCTTTAGAACCTGAAATCATACTCCTAGATCCTCAAATAGACCGAATCTATAGAGCAAACAGACTGTGAACTATGGATCCCAATCAAGAAATCGATCCTCCATAATATTGAAGTAGTACTTCACTCCTTCAAAGTATACCTATTCACCCTATATCCAAATACCACTAGTAGAGGTGGTCCAGTATGAAATCAAGTCCAGTGTAATTCAGATGTTACCATCTTTCTATGGACTTGCAAATGAAAACCCTTACAACACTTAGATGAGTTCTTGGAAATATGTTTGACTGTTAAGATCCAAATCTCTCCGATGATCCCTTAGGCTTAAGTTATTCTCCTTTTCCTTAAAAGATAAAGCTAAGTATTGGTTGAATTCCCTAGATACTATAACAATTTTGACTTTGGATCAACTTCAGAGAGAATTTTCTTAAGAAATACTTTCCAATAGAAAAACCAATCAAATAAAAAAGCCATTACCAGTTTTTTCCAGTTAGATAGAGAATGTTTCATGACATGGAAGAGATTGAAAGAATTGATTAGGAATGTCCGCATGATGCCATACCTAAATGACAATTGGTCCAGTATTTTTATGATGGTCTATCAGAAAGGCACCGGCAAATAGTGGATACCTAATGTAGAGGAACATTCATGCTCAAAAATGAACATGAGGCATGGCAGCTATTTAAAATCCTAAGTAAAAATTTCTTGCATCACATGTCTGCTGCCCGTAGAGATCCTCCCATAAGACCCAGACCTAAGAGAGGTGGAATGTATGAAGTAGGTCATTCTATAGACATCTACAGCAAGATAGATGAACTATCTCAGAAGCTTGACCAAATTTTACAAGTTGAAATATTTTTCCTCCTCGCCTCATCAAAATCATGATGTTTGTTTTATCTATTCGAGTTCCACCCATCTGATAGGTGATTGTCCAGCCGCTTACCAATTGTTGAGCTTGTTCAGGAGCAAGCCCACCAAGCCCAAACCTTAATGGCTCCTAGACCATGAAATGATCCATATTTGAACACTTACAATCTTGGCTGGCAAAATCATCCAAATTTCTCTTGAAAACCCCAACCTGTCATCAATTCATCAGTTAGCCAAACCATCAGGAGACCAACTTTAGAAGTATGCCATATTCGCAATACCCGAGTGCCTCACAACCCCACTGAATAATCATGATCCTACTTTTGAAGAGAAGGTGCTCCAAGCACTAAAGGGGCTGGAAATAAATACCCAACTCCTTCACTCCCACACACAATCCATCGCAAAGCTAGAAATCCAAATAGGTCAACTAACTATAGCTTTCAATCGAAGGGAAGAAGGTAAGTTACCTAGTCAGCCCATTAATAACCCAAAGGGCAATACATGGCTGAGAGCTCCACGGTCCTGAAACTTTTCCAAAACATGCTAAATCAGTCATAACTTTAAAAAATGGGAAAACATTAAACTAGCCTGACTTGACCCAAAAGCAAGAATTGGCAAAGCCAGAAAAGAAAAATAATGAAGAGGAAAGGAATCCATTGGCCAAGCACCTATACCTATGGCTCCATTTCCTAGTGCTTTAGAATCTCCTTTATCTTTGAATAAGAAGAATCTAAAAATGATGAGATGCTTGAGCTATTCAAGCAAGCCCAAATAAACTTACCTCTTCTCGATGCCATCAAACAAGTTTCGGCTTATGCCAAATTTTTTAAGACCTGTGCATATAAAAACAAAAATCTGAGACAAATATACCAAAGAAGATCCAATTGATTGAGCAAGCTAGCTTAGTTTTTCATATATATCCCCACCCAAACTCAAAGATCCTGGTACCCTGATTATATCCTTGTTATAGGGGACCTCACAATCAGAAAGCCTTATTAGATTTGGGTGCAAGTGTAACATTCTTCCAAGCTCAGTGTATGATTTATTCGGATTCAAAGAATTGAAATCCATAACGTGATGTTACAATTAGCAGACTGATCGTTAAGGTATCCTGTGGAATGTTAGAGAATATGTTGGTGAAAGTAGATGAATTCTACTTTTCTATTGATTTTCTTATTTTGGATATGGAATCTAGCGGTAATCCTAGTCAAATACCCATCATTCTTAGAAGACCTTTCTTAGCTACCGCTAATGCTTGTATAAATTATAAACGAGGTTATGGATGTATCTTTTGAAAATAAAATGATGAGGTTGAACATTTAATGCATCCCAAGGACCACCTGTGTATGATCATAATGAATTGAACATGATAGAAGAAGTTGTAGATAAGTGATGGGGACATCGGCCCAGAATCTGAAGCGCCCAGATCAACCCAGAAGCCCAGCCCAGAACCTGACCTAGTCCAGTCCAAGCCTGAAGCCCAACCCAGAACCCAGCCCAGAACCTGAAGCCCAGCCCAGCCCAGCCAAACCCTGGGGCCCAAGATCCTGGAGTCGATGAGCACGAATCTTGAAGTCATCATCAGCACCGATCCCGATGCGATCTAGCATAATTTAAATTCGAGATTTGATTGGGATATTAAGATATTAGGATTTATCTCGATTGTTTGAAAATTTGTTTTAGGATTTGATTATTTATTTTAGGATTTATCTTATCGGTTATTTTAGGAAGGATCTTATCAGTTATTTTAGGATTTATTCTGATCTCTTTCGGAGGTTTATTTAAGAACATGTTTCTTGATGAATAAAATTAGTGATGAAGAAAATTATTTGAGAAAATCTGGGTGTGTCCCGATTCCTCCCCCTCTTTTCTTCTTCTTCCCTCCCCTGCTCTTCTTCTGATTCTTCCTTGGTGCTATTTCTCTCTTTGAGTTCTTCTTCTTTCCTCTGATACTTTTCCTTCGGCTGCTCTCCTCTCTGTCTTCTTCCTTCTCTTCTCGGTTTCCTTCTCTTCTACGGCTTCTTCTTTCCTGTTACCTCTCATTCTCTGATCTCTTGTAAACCAAGGTCTGGACCCACAATGGCTGGATCGTCGCCCTCATCTTCGTCCGAACAGGGATTCCGGCTCCTCGATCGATGACTCCCACCAGCACTCATTCCCCGATCGTGACTACGAGCGCATCTTCTCCGCCTGGAGTCATCCAAGGCCAGACCACCGACCGCAGCCGTCCCCTCCACCCGTGAAGCCTCCCGCCGGAGTTCCTTCGCTCCTCTGGTGCGGGTCTCCTCCTCCCTTCCGATCAAGCATCTCTCTCTATTTTGTGGATTCTGGCCACCCACTGCTAGCCCACGTCTACTCCGACCGCTGCTACCATGGACAACAGCCGGCCACCCTCCGCTCGCGACGCCTTACGGACACCCGCCTCCTCCCTGCTGTCGTGCCCTCCATGGTCACCGCACGGCCCGCAGCCTAGCATCCCACCCTCCCCCCGCCATCACCGTCTTCCTCCCCCATCGCCGAACCAACTCCGCTCCTCGCTGATGCCGGCGAGGCCTCCCCGCGTGCCCCCCCCCTTTGTGCACAATCGTGAAGGTATAACAGGCGTCCACAGCCGACTTCACGTGAAAGAAAAGAAAAAAAAAAGTGAGGAAAAAAACGTGAGAGAAAAATAGTGAATAAAAGAAAGAAAAAAGGAGACAAAAATATAAAAGAAAGAGGAAAAAAATATGAAAAAAAGTTTTATTTGAATAAAAAAAATTTGGAAAAAAAAATAATTTGGTTTTGGTTTAGCCTAGCCTAGGGTCGTTTCCTAGCGACCAACAGTCCGTTCTCCTTGGAATAAATATTGATCGAGGCATCGTGTGCCGCATCAATAAAAACTCCCTATTTTGCTTGATTCGGACCCTCTACAAGCATGTTTGACATATTTGGAATAGATGATTTTGATGTTGATGAATATACAAATGAATAAATGCATTGTTAGAGCCGCCAAAGTTTAGCACCACTCCTTTCTGACTGTAAAATATGAACCATTACCGACTCAATCAAGTCCCTTAGTGCCATCCTTAGAAGCACCACCCCTGTTAGAGTTGAACCTCTTCCTGTAGAATTGAAATATTCTTTTCTTGGACCCAATGATATCCTTTCAGTAACCATTGCATCTACCCTAACCTCTGATCAGGAAGATAAATTGGTGGATGTACTCAAAGAACATAAAGAAGCAATTAGATGTCAATAGCTGATCTTAAGGAAATTAACCCTTCTGTTTGCATGCATCATATTCACTGTGAAGCTGAATCCAAACCACATAGGGACATAGAATGGAGGCTAAATCCGAATATGCGAGAAGTTGTTAAGAAAGAAGTAGTAAAATGGCTTGATGTCGGTATTATTTATCCAATTTTGGATAGCCAATGGATCAGTCCAACCCAAGTACCTAAAAAGTCAGGTATTACTATCATAAAGATCAAAAGGGTGAGTTGATTCCTACCCAAGCAACAAACCAGTTGAAGAGTATGTGTAGATTACCGAAAATTGAATGTTGTTACTAGGAAAGATCACTTTTCTCTGCCTTTTATTGACCAAATTTTAGAACGGCTAGCAGGGCAGAGTTTCTTTTATTTCCTGGATGGATATTCAGGATATAACCAGTCCCAGTATTTCTTGCTGATCAAAAAAAGACCACCTTCACTTGTCCCTTTGAAACATTTGCCTTTAGATGCATGCCATTTGGTCTCTATAATGCACCAGCCACCTTTCAACGATGTATGTTGGCCATATTTTCTAACATTGTTGGTCAGTTTCTTGAAGTATTTATGGATGATTTTTCTGTGTTTGGATCTTCATTTGATGACTGCCTCCAGAACTTGACTAAGAAACTGAAATGATGTATAGAAACAAATTTAGTCTTAAGTTGGGAGAAGAGTCATTTTATGGTTCATGAGGGAATCATGCTCGGACATATTATTTCCAAGCGAGGGATTGAGGTCGATAAGGCTAAGGTTGAACTAATCTCAAAGCTGCCTCCCCCAACCTCAGTTAGACAAGTATGATCCTTCCTTGGCCATGCTGGTTTTTATAGATGCTTTATCAAGGATTTTAATAAAATTTTTTGACGTTGTGTAATTTACTTACTGAAGATAATTCTTTTGATTTTAATAAAGAATATATGGCTGCCTATAACATTTTGACCACTACATCGATTATTAAGCCTCTAGATTGGACTCTACCTTTTTAAATCATGTGTGATGCCTCTGATTATGCTGTAGGGGCAGTTTTAGGATAGAGGCTTAATAGGAAACCCATGTAATCTATTATGCTAGTAAAACTTTTTCAGATACACAAATGAACTATACCACTACTGAAAGGAGTTACTAGCAATTGTATTCACCCTGAAAAAATTTTAATCATATATGTTAGGGTCTAAAGTCCTAGTTTATTCTGATCATGCAGCATTGAGACATCGCTATCTAAAAAGGATACGAAGCCTAGACTGATTAGATGGATCTTTCTACTGCAGGAATTTGACTTAGAAATTTTAGATAAGAAAAGGTTCCAAAAATATGGTAGTAGATCATATTTCTAGGATCTTGGTATAATATAACAAAGAAATAATCCAAGATAGGTTGCCTGATAAGCAACTATTTTCAATTTCTTCCAGCAATCTTTCCTAGTTTGCCCATATTGTAAATTACTTAACAACAGACAAATTCCTTTTCACTAGTCAAAACAAGAAAAGGATAGATTTTTCTCGTAGATCAAATATATTTTTGGGAGGAACATGAATTGTTTAAGTACTGCTCCGATTAGGTGATTAGACGATATGTCCCTGAGAGTGAATTCAAAAGCATACTCACTTTTTATCATTCTCTTGCCTATGGGGGACACTTTAGTGGAAAGAAAACTGCAGCAAAGGTGCTGCAGAGTGGATTTTTCTAGCCAACTCTTTTCAAAGATGTACACGAATTTGGCCATAATTATCTTAGATGTCAACAAATGGAGAATATTTCATAGAGAGATATAATGCCCCTAAACCCTATCTTAGTTGTTGAAATTTTTGATGTATAGGGTATTGACTTCATGGGGCCATTTCCTCCTTTCAAATTTGAGTACATTCTGGTAGCAGTGGATTATGTGTCAACATGGATAGAAGCTATGGCAACTCGAATAATGACCATAAAGTTATGGTCAAGTTTATTCAGCATAACATCCTTCGTCAGTTTGGGTGTCCGACGGCTATTATTAGTGATGCGGTACACATTTCACGAATAGGCACTTTAAGGAATGATGAAAAAATATGGACTTACCCATAAGGTAGCCACACCTTACCAGCCCCAGACTAGTGGATAAGTTGAGGTATCAAACAGAGAGATCGAGCATATCCTTGAGAAAATAGTAAGACCCGATAGAAAAGATTGGTCAAAATACTTGGATGATGCATTATGGGCTTATCGAACTGCTTTCAAGACCCCTCTAGGAATGTCTCCTTACCGATTAGTGTTTGGTAGGCTTGTTATTTACCTGTAGAATTGGAACACCGTGCATTTTGGACCATAAGCAATTTAATTTTGACATGAAAAATATAGGTTCCAATATAAAACTTCAATTGAATGAGTTAAAAAAGCTATGAAATGAAGCTTATGAGAGTTCAAAAATTTACAAGGCTCGAACTAAGGCATATCATGATAAATTCATTAACAGGAAAACATTTGAGCCTAATCAAAAAGTGTGTTTCTATAATTCTAGATTATGACTTTTTCCTGGAAAACTTCGCTCATGATGGGATAGACCTTTTATAGTGACTCAGGTATTTTCTTATAGAGCCGTAGAACTTAAAGACCCCAAGTAGGAAAATACTTTTAAGATAAAGGCCAGTGTTTGAAACCTTATATAGAGGATATTCATGATGGAGAAGTTGTTGAATCCATTGATCTTGTAAATCCGGCATTGCCAAGATAATCAGCTTAGTCCGGCTGAGGACTTTAAACTTAATGCTCCTGGAAGGCAACCCAGTTTATGCTTTTATTCTTAACCTTGTACTTTCCTTTTTTAGAATGAACCAAGAAGAGCAATAAAATTAGATTGAGAGGAGAAGAGCAATAAAATTAGATTGAGAGGAGTATGGCGACAAAGAACATCCAGTCCTCAAGTACCCTTCCATGTGGTATCCTTCTTTTCAAGTTACATTACTAGTGTCCTCTTCCATTAGGGACAATGGAAATTAAGTTGGGAGGATAATTAAATCCTCAAGTGAAACTTTAATTAGTCTTTATGTACCAAACTATGTCTCTATTTGAATAATCAAGCTTGCTAAATGAGGAATGATTAATGGTTTAGATAATTTTAGAAATACTAAGGGATGAATTATCACGGAAACCCAATAAATGGTAGAGTTTATACCAAAAAAAATTAGATAATTCTAGACCCTTCTACCTATTGATCTTGATAAAGAATCTACCTTATAATGGTATAGGTAGAAATATCAAAAGAATCATAAAAGTCTCCTTTGAAGTATAATAAATAAGATTTTTAGCATCTCTCACTAAGTAACCAGGCCCCTTCACCTAAGTAAGCGTTGTTGTTCATGTCAAAAGATGAGGATGTAAAGAAACCTTTTATAGAGACAGTCTTAACACGTAGCCTATTTAACTCAGGTTAGTAAGCCTAAAGGATGTTTTACACCTAATGCCCTAAAGCCAACTGATTTAGGAGTCATTAGCCTAAAGCTCGCTACAAGGGTCATCTAAAAAGCAAGATGTTCGGACATTGCATTGACTCTACTTCAAAAAAAAGGGGGGACTAAATAACTTGATATTACACAAGAACCAAAGTAAGTTAGAATTTAAAGAGTGAGATAGAACGTTGGAAAATGAAGAAGTCTTGAAATTTTATGACTTCACTCGACCACTAAATGGGTGAAATTGGTAATCCAATGAAGCACCTCTTCAATGGTCTAACTAGGTATCAACTGAATTTAAAATTAGTAAGATAATTTTTATTTCTTGGACAAGTTAGTGCACATGACTAATTCTTTTACTTTACTCAAGGACAAGCAAAGTTCAAGTTGGGGAATGTGATAGTTATTACAAATAAAATAATTAACCCAAGTTTACTTAATTAAAATTGATGCTTTTATACAATGTTTTGTAGGAAACAATTTTATAAATAAGAAGAGTTCGATTTTAGAAATCCAATGGCACAAACGACACTTAAATCATACCTGAAACAAGCTCGAAATCTAATTTTAAAAAATTATAGAAATTGCATGGATTTTAGGGCAACCGATCCATCATGGATCGACCACTCAGTCCACGGATCTGCCAAAGGTCCACAGGAAGCCATGGCCAGCGGTCCACAGATTAGAACCATGGGCTGTGAAGCCCTTTTTGAGTTGAAATCAATCGAGCTACCACCCCATCACCATCAAAGTCATCTCCTCCACCCGGAGAAGCCGTCGGAGCCACCGATCGCTAGTTCTCCCCTCCAAAAGTCCCTTCCACCGTTCCACTACCAACCAAGCTGCAGGTCTCCTTCTTCAACATTATCCCATGGTTTTCCGCCCCTGCTGATCCGACCATTCTCCGCCATAACCGTCGATCACCGTCTCTCCGATCAAAGATGTCATCCACTGTCCCATCACCACATGCTCCACCCATGATCTCCTCTCTCTTGGAAGCACCAAACACCACCACATGCTACTATTGAGCTGCCAGAGCCACCCCCTCACTGATTCAAGATCACTGTTGGCCATCCTCCCTGCCTCAAGACCCCACCAAATTATGCTCTCTTCTGATCGTGACCGGGAAGGATGCCGAGTAGCTTTCCGCCGCCATCCAAGCCACCACCACCATCGACCCTCCTCTTCTCCACTGAAGCTGTTGTCGCTCCATGACCATCTTCCTTGTCTGAAGAACTTGAGATCCTGGACCGTACTGGAGCAATGTTTGAATTAAAAGAAGGAGTAGTCGAAAGGAATGAAGTTGTTGGGTTGTTTGACGATGAAGGATATGGAGTTCTGTTGAAACTGAATAGCAAGGATCGATGATTAAGCGGAACAGCGGGGATCAACGGGTGTGGATAAGAATATGGAACTAAATTTCATTAAGGTAGATTTCGATGGGAACTAACATGGTACTCATGCATTCTCTTCCGCCTTTAAAAGAGTACCAACCTGAGAGAGGAGGGTCATTCTTGGATCCATACTCACGTCTTCTTGTCTTTCCCCCACTCTGATTCCACTCCCCTTTCGGACTTCGCTCCTTCCATCATCCCACATTTCACCATACTCCACTCTCTGCTCCATAATCCCTTCACTCCCATCCACTCTCTACTCTTCCGATTGCCTTTCGACCATGGTGTTCCCCATCGCATCGCCCTTGATCCACTACACTGGTTCCACCAGCTGATGTGCTACTGAGTCTTCTAGGAAGCGTGATCTCCGTCCTATCCAAAAATCAGGAAAATCCAATAATTATTTCATTTTATTTTTTTATGATGTATTTCTTATTTCATGAAATGAAAGTCTTTTCTTTTACTTCATATTGATTCATGCTTTCTTTTACCTTATTTTAGCAACCTAGACTCTAAGATAATCCATCTTCAAAGGATGCAAGTCATGCTTTTGAGGTAAGTTTTTCTTCATGTGAAGATAATTTTTGACTGGACTATACTTAAAAGGGACGGGACATGATCTGTGGGTACGGGCCGTTCTCTTATTAAGATAGACCATATCTTGATTATCTTTACAGGTTTTTTTTTTATCTCCATTATTTACTATTCTACTTTTCCTTAGCAAATAGAACATTAGTTTTATTCTTTAAAAATTTCTTTTCAAATAACTCAAAAGTCCCTGAGGATTCGATCCTTACTCCTACTATTCTATCTAAGGATAGTGAAATTAAGGTACTAATTGGTGCATAGCGGCGTGCATCAGAAGTCTCAAGAAGAAGCAAATCTCAAATCTTACCTAAGGACCGAATCGGGCTGATGTCGGTATCGAACAAATTTTGCTTAGAGAGGAGGTCCCGCCATGTGGAACCTTCGAGGTGATGAGTTGGTCGTATACCTCCTGGTCAGCGAGATTTACCGTGGCATCCTGATTGGGAGAGTGGTCGAGGTCGCTCCACACCCAGTTTATCCCCTCGACGGAGGCAAAGACATTCCTGCTCTTCCTTCCCTTGATGGAAGTGGGCAGGTTGAATTGAGGCTCCCGGGCCGAGCAGCAACCAACCACCACCCCTTTTCAGTAGGGTGGCACTTCAGGGTGAACAGGGCTCTAAACAAGGAGAACTAGCCTAGCAACTATGCTATGAAATTGCACAAAACTATAAAGGAAGAAATGGCCCTAAAAGAATTCGGGGTCAGCTAGGCTGGAACTAACGTGTAATGATCTAAAAAGGAAAGGATAAAAGGATGAAGAGGGAGCCGAAAACTTGCCAAAAAAACTCCTTTTACAGGGTGACCCGACCGGCCCACCTAAAGTGACCCGCTCCCCCGGGTCTGGGGCCAAGATCTGAATGGAGTCTAGGATCCTGTAGATGCCCCGGAGCCAAAGGGCATCCATTTTTGTCATTATCGAGGCAATCCCATATGGTCCAGCCAGGTCTAGGCTTGAAGATGAAGGAGGGGGAGGCAAATATAGGGTATTAGGGTCCACCATCCATCGGGGACCCTGGGGGATCCTAATTGGAATATCCTCCTCCTCGCTACCTGAGAAAGGAGACCCTGCCTATGATGTCTCCACCGCATCGAGGCGGATCGGTGGACACCCTTGAGAATAGTAGTCACTCCCTGAGGAACTCATAGCAGGGAAGAAAGAGAAAACAAAGGAAGGAGGGAAATCTAAGGATGAAGGGCACTCTCTTGGCATGAACCTGAAGGGAGGAAATGGAAGGAGGGGACTAACCTGCAGAAGACTCAAAGTTAAAGGTTTCGGGAATGGGTATGGAGCTTCCCCCTTTTTCTTATCCTCTCCTCCCTCTCCACTAGAAGGTCTTTGAGAAGGAAATGAAAGGACATGCCATTTATCTAGAAGAGATGGTGAAACCCCCTTTCGAATTCAACTGACCAACCAACGCGGCCCCTTGATCTACCAACCAATGGGGTTTGGACATGTGCCAAATCCCCACTAGCCCGAATGCTTCAATTCATGGGATGTCGTACCAGGAGATGAAAGGGCATTGTTTCAAATCAACATTTATGCTGACATGGCACCCCCTGGTTTGCGCGGGTACGATCCATAAATCATCAAAAAATGGGCATTTAATGACTCGGGTGTGGCAGCACTCCATTTCAACGCGACGTCATTACTCCCTTTACCCCAAACCCAAGAGGCCATTATGTGCTCTGAGGCTCGAGAGTGTGGAGCATCTGATGTGGCGAGCCACTAATATAGCACCCACATCGGATCCGACTAAGTGATGAGGCGACGAAGAACACCACCTGGCACAGTTGAGGTCAAGCTCCTGTCCGAGGTCGCGCTCCCAATCAAGGTCAAGTTCCATCCAAAATCGAGCTCCCAGCAGAGGTCGAGCTCCTATCTGAGGTCGAGCTCCTAGCTGAGGTTGACCTCCCATCCAAGATTGAGCTTCCATCTGAAGTCGAGCTCCCAACTGAGGTCGAGCTCCCATCCGAAATCGAGCTCCTAGCTAAGGTCGAGCTCCCATTCGAGGTCAAGCTCCAGTTGAGGTCGAGCTCCTAGCGGAGGTCGAGCTGCTATCCAAACCCAGTCCCCACAGGAAAGAGGGCAGTAGGAAGCAAGTTACGATCTCAAGAAAATAAAAGAATGGGAAAGCCTTGGATATGACATGAAGGTGCGATGTCACCATCGGGCAGCCCATCGTTCACATGGAGGCATGTGCTCCACTGGAGGTACGGGCCCTAGCACACATCGCCCGCACCTCCTGCATAACGTATGCTCTACTGAGGCTCCAGGTACCGGAGCATGCCATCTGCACCCTCTGGCAAGCACATGCTCCACCGAGGCTCCACATCCTATAGCACGCTACCTACATCTCTCATAAGAAGAGTACTCCGCTAGGGCCCCAGACCCTGTAGCACATCATCTCATCTGTATCCCCCGAAAGTGGAAGTGCTCAATCATAGTACATGCCCATGTAGCACGCTACCCGAACCCTCCACAGGGGTCACTCCACCAGGGAGACAAGTTTGAAGCGCACTAACTATGCCCCCTACACAAGGATTCCCTCCCATGAAGGGCTGGTTCGAGGGAGAATTATGGCAAGTTTGTGCCCCTCCCGTAGGGGACACTTGGGATGAGCTATCGGTCGAAGCTCCAGGCTCGATCGGGAAGGAACAATTCCTATATAATGACAAGAGGGACCTCCAAAAAGGAGGGATGACAGTAAGAGCAAGAGCAAAGGGCCAAACAGTGACAACCCCTCAGACTCTAGTTTCCCTATTTTTGCTTTCTATTCTATTTTTTCTCTACGCGGTGACACCTTAAGCTCCTACCATAAAGGATCTATTCCCCTTGTCTCCTACTGACTTGACCATCGGAGTGTTCCCACTGAGATACTTGGCCCGGTCTCTCCTTTTTTACAGGACCGATCGGTCACGAAGGTGAGAGGAAGAAGAATCCGACATGCCCGGGAAGGCCAGCTCACCCGAGCCACGTCAAAGCTGCAGGCCATGGTGACCTAGGCGGCAACAGGTAGTACTCCTATAAATAGAAGCAAGGTTATATTAAATAAATAAATATAAATCTTTTATAAATTTAAAAATTAAATATATTTAACTTACTAAGATATCTGCCAGACTGCCTCATGAGCCCCTGAAGCCAATTGGAGAACTCATTCACGGGTCCCAGTATCAATCAATGAATGATCTCGGTAACCATCCAAGAAACTCCAAGCTCTCTAAATATACTATAAAATTAATATTTAATAATAAACATTAACTTTATATGGATTAAATTTTAATATGAAGATGTAGCACTTACGAGTAGCCTAAATATGGATGAGCTCTCTATCTTCCAGCCGAGTCAGAGGTGCCATGAGCTAGTGGGTCCTCGATTATGGCATCAAGTCTAAGATGAGCGGTCACTACTGCCTGTGACTGTTGGATCACTGGTGACCCCATGTCCTCCAAACTTGATTGAAGAATATATAATATAAATAATATTAATTTGATAATAAAGTATAAAAGAATATAAAATGAATATATATCTAAAATTTTAGAGTTTATCGCATGGTATGAGTGATACAGAATCATGCGATCTGATATAATATAAATAATTAATTTGATAATAAAGTATAAAAGAATATAAAATGAATATATATCTAAAATTTTAGAGTTTATCGCATGGTATGAGTGATACAGAATCATGCGATCTGGCAGCATGATCACTCTCCTCAAGAGCTCTGTCCTCTAGAGCTCTTTCCTCGACTAGTATGGCTCTAACCTCTAAAAGATATGATATATAGTCTCTAAAAATAAAAATAAATAAATTCACTGAATTAATTATACAATTATGGGTGGTAATGCAAGATTTAATATAATTACAAAAAATAAGTGGAAGAAATTAGAAGCTAGATATATCGAATTGGTTGATGAAAAAGTGTCTTTAATTATACTTTAGATACTATAGTCCTCTCCAACTCTATCATTTAGTCAATGATAGTCACAGCGACATAGCTATCCACTGGCTATTTTCGATACCTCCCATTTCAAGGTAAGCGTCCATCATCATGCCTTGCCAAGTCTTCCTCACCCTCTTGTTGCAGTAGCCTGCATCATCCAAACCCTCTTCCATTTTCTCTCCCATACAAGCAACTAGGTCATCACCCTCAAATCCCTCATTATCGCCTCTCTCAAAGAGATGCTTGAGCCTTGCCTAAAAATTAAATAGACTTTATTATTAGGTCTAAGTCCGACCTAATCTACTTTAGCCTGGTCCAAAACATGACAGGCTTTGAGTCGACTCAAAGCTAATCAGGCTAGCCTGAATCTAATTCCAACCCTATCTGCATGCCGAGATCCGAATCTTGTACATAGAGGACATGCATACATGCACATCTAATTAATTATTTACTTAATTAAATTAACATCTAATTAATTAATTATTAACTAATTATTTATTAAATAAATAATTAAATAAACATTTAAGCAATTAAATAAATAAGTAATTAATTAATTAATTAACCAAAAATAAATAAATTAATTAATTAATAATCATAAGCATCTATTTAATGAAATAATTAATTAATTAATTAATTAAACATCTAATTAATTATATCAATAAATAAATCTACTTAATCAATAATTAACTAATTAACTAATTAATAAATAAATATTTACTTATTTAATTAATTAATTAAATTTTATTAATATGAAAAATATTTTTAATGATGGTTTTGGTACTATCATCGTTGCTATCACTAAAACTCATAATATAAATGCAAAGTAGACCATACTCAAAATGCAAGGCAAATCCCATGGATGCGAGATGGCAGCTCTAAACCCGATATACAAGGGAGGGGAGAACTAGTAGCGGAGAGTATCCAAGTGTGCCAGCCAATATGGGAAGCACTAGCAAGGGAGGGAGAGCACCAACAAGGGAGGGGAAGCACCGATGAGGGAGGGGAGAGCACCAAGGTGTGGTGGCCAGTGCGAAGGAGCACTGGGGGTAGGAGATATTACAGATTGGTATCAGAGAGCTGAATCTTTGGATCTATGGGCATCGACAACACTCTTCATAGATCTCCCTCAATTCCATAGATCGGCAAGAGGACTGAGTCTAAACTCTATATCCCTCTTTTTTGCTAGTAATTGTAGCAAATCTGGTGTGTACCAAGATCTAGAAAAGGAATGATTATTGTTCTACTAATCTGGAACAGTAATCTAGCCTCAATGCTCATCATAGGCCATCTTGGTGAGATTTCTATTGCCAAGAGTATTTAAGATAAAAATTCAACAAAATCCTATAAAAAATCTCTCAAAATAGTTTCAAAAAAGTCAAAATAGGGATGAAAATAGAAATAGATTCAAATATCATAACCAATTCACTTGGAAAGTAGAAGAAATGGCTGAGGGAACCAGACTGAGAGAAATCAATGAAAACCTCAAAATCTTGGAAGAAAAAATACAAGTGCTGACTAATGAATGCCACAATCAATTAGAAGAAAGAATATAGTAAGTTACATGAGAGTATAATATCTAAATTAGAGTTCTTGCAAAATAGCTTGATGAAATACAACAAGAGAAAAGGCTATGATATAAAGCTCTGCATATTGAAATAGTAAGGAGGTATGAAATCATAATGCAGTAATAGCATCGCAGACATGAGCAATTGCTGAAACTATTTTCTACCCAGCCAGTATCTCAGCCTACAATTCCAATTACTATACATAATACTACCATAGTTATAAGAAATAAAAAAATAAATATTAATGAACATCTTGGCTTAAGTTCTTCAACAGTATCAGCTGAAGATAGAGGCAAAGGGATACTACTCATTCTATTCAAGCCACTAGATAGGATGGAGGACACCCAAGGTAGAGCCAATTTTTACTTACATTATCCCAAGTTGGATTTTTCAACTTTTAATGGAAAAGAATCCAGAAAAAAAGGAGTAAATATGAGCAATACTTCAAAATATATCAAATACCCATGAACCATTGAGTAAAAATAGCCACAATGCACTCACTCGAAAGATACATAGGTGGAAGAAATGTTACTTCATAGACAAACCAAATCTGAGTTGGAAAGAATTAGAAAAACAGTATGTAGGTAATTGATAACAATAATATGAAGTGTTTAGTCAGGGGGAGCACCGGCGAAGGAGGCGAGCACCAGGAGTGGTGGTTGGTAGGGGGAGCATCGGCGAGGGAGAGACGAGCACTAAGGAGTGGCGACCGGTAAGGAGAGCACAGGGGGATGGGTTGAGGGTAGTGCAGTGTGGCGGCCAGCAAAGGGAGCACTGGCAAGGGAGGGGAGAACACCAGTGGGGGGAAGCACCAGGGGAAGGGGAGGCAGGAGAGGGAAGTAAATTTTTTACCAACAAGGGAGGGGAGAGCATTGGCGACAGAGCACCAACGAGGGAGGGGAGAGCACCAGTGAGGGAAGCACTTAGGGAAGGGGAGGCGGGACGGGGGATGCAAATTTTTTACCAGGGAGGGAGGGAGAGCACCAGCAGGGGAGAGAAGAGCACTAGCCATGGAGCACCGGCGAGGGAGGGTGAAAGCATCAGCGAGAGAGGGACGAGCACCAATGGGAGGAGCACTGAGGGAAGGGGAGGTAGGGGGAGGGGAAAGCAATTTTTTTTTGGAACTATTCATGCAAGTCTTTGATATATGGAAGCTATTAGCGACAACATTAATGACGAAAGATTTTGCCATCGCCAATATTGATTTTTTGTATTAGCAACGGACAAATACCATCGCTAATAAAGATTTCCATCACTAATAATTATTTTTTAAAAATAAAAATTTAAAGTTTTAGTGATGACAGATGCTAATAAAGATTTCCATCACTAATAGTTATTTTTAAAAAAATAAAAATTTAAAGTTTTAGTGATGACAGATATCATCTCTCTAAAACTTAAAAATTTATCACTAATATTTTTTAGAATTTAAAAAAAATAAAATTTTAAAAATTTTTAATGGTGGCTTTGTCGTTGCTAAAAGTTGATTTTCCATCACTGATAGCATTATCAACAAAAAATTTATCATTTTTCTGGTAAGAAAAAATTGTTATTAGTAATGGCTAACTAGCCGTTACTAATAGTTAATTTTCTTATAGTGCTTTGACTTCAAAGGAAGAAAAGAAGGAGAAATCATCAGCAATCTCTGGCGAGCATTGCACTCCACGATGTGGGTTGGAAAGTGGAGATCATAGGATCCTTAAATAGAAGTGGAAGGAGGTGTTAAAGTTCTTCCCGAAGTTGGATTTCACCAAAAAAAAAAATTGGGAGGAAGAAGACTCCTTCCCATCATATTCTCTTTTTTTTTTTTTCTTCTTACTTTAAAATTGGTGCATGGCTCCTTTGGACTTGGGGTTTTTGGCTTGATTTGGCGATGGACTCGGCTATCACATTAGGGGCATGTGAATGATGGTGATTATGAGAGACTCATCATATCTAAGCTATAAGTAATTGAAAGGTCACTTCCGTCTTTCATCCGAGTTGAAACAATTTTATAAACTGTATATGGTTTGTACATGGAGTGTTAGCAAACCAACAATGTGTTAGCAAAGGTTACCTATATCTCCATCCCCTTTAGCATAGTTTTGAACTGATAATTAGTGGTTTCTTCAATTCAAGGAGAGATAATCTAGTTGAATAATAACAAGATTACAATCAAAGCAATGCATCACATAAGATATGAGAATTAAGGACAATTGTAATTTTGAATCATATATGAAAGATCTCAATTTTGAATCGCCTGGATATCTTAGTTTTATTGTTACTGTTCCTCGTCAAGCTAGATAAACTAGATATACTGAAGTGGCTTTGAGCTTCTGAGAATATAGAGATCCTTTAGGAAACTTACCGATAACCTTCAGAGCAGACCCAATCAGTTTCAAAACTTATAAAAGAACTCTCCATCGTTAGATAAAAATATAAGATTTTTTCAACGGGGGACCCTCCGATACTTAAGTCAGCTTAAAGAGAGAGAATAGTAAGAAAAAAATGAAGAGAGTATGTAAAAATTTTCCTCATTTTTTTTATTTATAGAGGTTTAGGATCGAGTTGGTTGAATGATTGCAACCTTTTACAAGACGGTTACGCCTTTAAGTAAATTGTTAAGTCAATTAGATCACTAAGAGGTCAGTTTGTGAAGTCGTTTGCCAAGTGCTCTATTACATTTCGTGATAATCACTTTACTAACCATATCGTAATGGCTCTAATGACTTAAAGAAATATGCTTCATGTTAAATGAAGTTATATAACTTTATGTCTAGTTCAAGTAAGTGATCGACATATATCCAATAAATAGTTAAGCATCATGTACTTTAATAAGAGATCGTCTCCTGATTGATTGATGTACTGCACCTCGGCAGGAGATCGGCTCCTGACCGTTAGGTATCTTGTGTCTCAGTAGAATATTGGCTCCTGACCGATAAATTCTTTACACCTTGGTAGGAGATCAGCCACAGGCCATTCCGTACCATAATAAAAGATCGAAGCTAGCCTGATCAAATACTTTTTTACTCATGAGTAATTGATCATAATTAAATCAGAAGAGATTTAGACAGATCATTTACTCTGTAATACTACTAATATTAAACGTCATTAACCAAAAAAATAAAATAAAAAAGGAAAAAAGAAACTAAAAAGTCATTTATTTACTCATTAACTTCCATCTTCCTTTTATGGTACAAAAGAACCAATCGGATGACTAACTCTTTCATTTTCTTTTTATCCGTTCGACCCTCTTCGTAGAATGTTAAATGCGGCAATGTTGGCCAATCTTACGAAAGGTCTTGGAAACCTTAGACTTTGGGTACAAAATTCTTCGATATGAAGATGATATATCAAATTTCGTGAATGCTGATGAGGTAAAGCTGTCAACGGGTCGGGTTCGGATCGAAACTTAGATATCCAGACCTAAACCCGATTTTAGCTATCGGACCCGGATCCGGTTCCGAATACCCGACGGTCCAATTTTAAGGTATCAGATCCGGACCCGAATGATCTCGGATATCCAGACCCGAATCCGAACCCGAATACCACTATGGTCCATGGGCTTGTAAGAGTGGAGGATTCTATTCTTTTATTTTTTTAACTGTTCGATTATGATCCAACGTCCCACATTTATATAAATATATATCATATTATTTTATTTAATCGGGTTTCGGGTAGACCCGAATCCATTTAACTATGACTAATCGAGTCCGGGTCCGAGTAAATGGATCCAGATTGAGATCCAGATGCAAACCCATTGGATCCAGACCCTCCGATCTCGGGTCCGGATCTGATCCGTTAACAGCTCTATAACGAGGAACGTTGTGCAGCTTTAAGTATCATTTTGTACAGCTTCAGATTGGTGTTAGGACTGTCCATCAATTATCAAAAGCAAAAGAGCTCAATCTCTAATATCTCTCCTTCTTCGTCTGCAAGAGAGGATTATGTCGCATGACTGAATTATCTCCTCTTGCACTGCTTTCCATAAATATCTCAGCATTCCACCTTGGGACATCACTCATCAGGAGGATCGACCACGCAAGAAGATTTTTCCTCGGAAAAGGCTCGCTTCAGCCTCTTGCAAATCGGTAGGCAAATTGTTTTTCCTCGGAAAAGGAGGGCGGCGGCTTGGGAGCAAAGGATCTAAACTCGATCAGTCTTTATTGGCAAAATGGAATTCGAGATTCATCGCGGGGGACTCTCAAGTCTCTAGAAAAGCCAAATTCACCATAAGAAAGTTTAGGCCTTTGGCAAGCTCGAAACTGATTAAAATGGTGCTCAAGTTTGTGGCATGGCATCATCGATGCCCTTCCAGCCTTTTGGATTAGGACCCCACATTTGATTGGCAAATGGCAATGGCCGAAGCGCTCTATATTAAAAAATATCAAAAATCCCAAAAATAGTTAAACTTAATTATGGACAAGTTTTCAAAGTTCTTTGATATTTTCAAGAATCATTGAATTAATATTTTTTTGTTATTAGCAATGACTTTTAAAATTTTTTATGAAATTTATTTAGAATTCCTTCACATGTATAAAATCAAAGTGTCACTTTGATTCAATATGATTTTTAATAATTCGTGAAGGATAGGTGAAGAATTATAAAATCTTCTATATAAAGAGATATGCTTAAGCCTGTAGAAAGTTGAATTCATGATCTCATTATGCTTGAGATTCATCCAATTAAATATACACATGAGGATCTACACAAGATAAATGCCTACCAAAATATCCTAATTAGGATTAGCCAAACATGGTTACATATCAATATACATCCCAAATAAGAGCAACTAAACATGAGAGGATATCTCTTAGGAGGGAAATATGTTTAACACCCCCCTCAAATTGAAGGTGCTTCTTGCAGATGAAGTTTGGAGAGAAGGTAGCGGTGGCGCTCCTTGCCATGAGACTTTGTGAGTAAATCAGCAATTTGATTGGTGGAGGAGATATGATGTAAATCAATAGTCGCTGCTGATAGTGGTGGCGAGTAAAGTGACAGTCAATTTTAATATATTTGGTACGCTCATGAAAGACAGCATTGCGGGTGATTTGTATAGCACTATGACTATCACAATAAATTGATGTTGGAGCAGATAGCTGAATGCCCATATCATTAAAGAGCCAGCGAAGCCAGACAATCTCAGCAGTAGTATAAGCAAGGGCACGGTATTCAACTTCGGCACTGAAACGAGATACAACTACTGCTTTTTGCTTTTCTAAGCAATCAATGAGTTTTCCAAAAATATCAATAGCCAGTGGTAGAGCGTCGATCAATGATATCCCCAGCCTAATCTGAATCAAAGTATGCATGAAGAGTTAGATGAGAAGGGAAAGAAGAAGCCCATGATATAGCGTGCCTTTGATATATCGAAGGATCCGAAGTACAGAAGCATAGTGAGTAGATCGAGGCGCAGACATAAACTGACTGACAACATGAACTGCATGAAAAATATCTGGCCGAGTGATAGTGAGGTAGTTGAGACTACCTACAAGTTGTCGATACTTAGTGGGATCTATAAGAATCTTTCCATCAATAGGCTGAAGCTTTAGATTTATCTCAAGAGGGGTATCAACAGTTTTATTGTCAGAAATGCCAACATGAATGAGTAGATCAGAGGCATATTTAGCTTGAGAAAGGAAAAGACCATCAGATTGATGGTTGCTTCAATGCCAAGAAAGAAGCGATAAGCCAAGATCTTTCATTTCGAAGCACTTGTGCAAGTATTGCTTGGTATCAAAAATGCCTTGGTGGTCATCTCCGGTGATAACCATATCATCAACATAAAGAAGAAGTAAAACTATCCCATGAGAGGAGCGACGATAGAAAAAAGTCGAGTCATGAAGGCTCTGGAGAAATCCATAACCAAGAAGAGTGGTTTGGAATTTTTCAAACCAAGCATGAGGTGCCTGTTTGAGACCATAAAGAGCACATCGAAGTTTACAGACTTGATAAGGCTGATGAGGTAAGCCAGGAGGCGGCATCATGTATACTTCTTCAGATAGATCTCAATGAAGAAAAGCATTCTTGACATCAAGTTGATGTAAGGACTATCTTTTGGCAACACCTATAGCAAGTAGAGTCCGGACTGAAGTCATACGGGCAATAGGAGCGAAGATCTCTTCATAGTCGATACCATATTCCTGTGTAAATCCTTTGGCAACAAGACGAGCCTTATAGCGCTCGATGGAACCATCAGCCTTAGTTTTGATATTGTATATCCATTTGCAACCCACAAGTGATTTCCCAGGCAGCAAATCGACCATGTCCCATGTATGGGTCTTCTGTAGAGCCTCAAGTTCTTCTGACATAGCATTCTGCCAGGAAGGATTAGATGATGCTTCTTGATATGACTTAGGTTCATGTAAGGGCAAAATGGTGGACAAGTAACAATGATAATCTATCAATCGGGGTGGGGATTGTGGTTGCGAGCAGGATACCGTCTCTCAATGGTTGCCAGATTACTCGCAAGGGGATTGGTTGCGGGGATGACAGCAGGCCTGTCTGGTTGGTCAGGTGGTCCATGTTCCTCACAAAGTGGTGAAAAAGGATCTAGTAGAGGTTCTGGACATGGAAATAGAGATGCTTTGTGGGATAAGGGAAAAAATGAATAGTTTCCCAGAACGTGACATGTCGAGAAATGCGCAGTTTGCGTGTTGTAGGATCATAACACCGATATCCTTTTTGTTGGAGGCCATAACCTAAGAACACACAGATTGTATTTTTCTTGGAAAGTTTGTTACACTCACGTTTGGAAAGAAGAACAAAGCAAGTACAGCCAAAAACACGAAGATGGTCATAGGAAGGGGGAAAATGATAAAGGCATTCAAAGGGTGAAAGATTGGAAATGACACTGGAGGGAAGGCGATTGATGAGATATACGGCAGTATTCATGGCTTCTCCCCAAAAGGCTAAAAAAAATCTAAAAAAGTTTTAAAAAATCGGTTGCTAAATCGGTTGCTAAAAAAAAATCCATAAAAAATAAAAAAAATTGGTTGCTAAATCGGTTGCTAAAAAAAAATCCAGAAAACTAAAAAAATTGGTTACTAAATCGATTGCTTAAAAAAAATCCAGAAAAAATAAAAAAAATTGGTTGCTAAATCGGTTGCTAAAGAAAAATCCAGAAAAATTAAAAAAAAATTGGTTGCTAAATCGGTTGCTAAAAAAATCAGAAAAAATAAAAAAAATTGGTTGCTAAATCGGTTGCTAAAATTGAATAATTTTTAAAAAAAATTATGAAATATGATTTTTTCCTGAATTTACAAATTTAAGCTGAGAATATATAAAGTAGATATTCATTTCAACATTAGCCACAAATCATTGAGAAGGGTTCAATCACACCCATTAGACATAATGGCAACATATAAAGCATCTATTAGACAGCTTAGGCACAAATCAGATATTCATTTCAAGAGTTCAATCACATCCAATTATCAAAAATAACAACTACATACACCAAATGGGTTTAACCGTAATTGAATACCAGGTACAAAATGAAGGTAAAACAACCAAAAAATTCTATAAGTCATAACTTGAACACTGTAATTAATCGTTATATTTAATAAAAATAATAACATTCAGAAGCTAGGATTGCCTCTTTTTCTATATTTAGAAGGGTCTAAGACAGCAAATGGTTGCTTGCAAAAGAGCAAGCCATCCAAATTTGCAACACCATTTAGATCCTTGCAAAACGGTCCGATCCAGCCTACACTTTCAGCTTTTGAAGCATCACGAAGATACCAAGGCAACTCATCACAGCCTCTAGCCGTAGGTAACAAAAGAAAATCAATGAAAATTAAAATGCACAATAAAACAGCAAAAATCGAACAAAACTTTCAAACAATAAGATTCAGAAGCTCAGGATTGCCTTTTTTTGTACATTGCGAAGGATCTAAGGCAGCAAATGGTTGCTTGCAAAAAGAGCAAGCCATCCAAATTTGCAACACCATTTAGATCCTTGCAAAACGGTCCAATCCAACATACACTTTCAGCATTTGAAGCATCATGAAGATACCAAGGCAACTCATCATAGCCTCTAACTACATGAAATAAGAGGAGATAATTAATGAAAATGCATAATAAAACAACAAAAACAACATCAAGATTTGTAGTTCATAATACAAAGCTAAACAAATAACGATAACAAGAGATGCAGTTCATAATATAATGCAAAACATATAAGAGTAATCATAATACAAAGCTAAATATATAACGATAAGAAGAGGTGTAGTCCATAATATAATGCAAAACTTATAAGAATAATAAGTGGAGCAAGATAATATGAATAATGTGCTAATGCTCCTATTCCTCCTCGTTCTCATCCTCCTCAGCGTCATCCTCCTCCTCGCCCCGCTGTGATTCTTGTCCACGATACATCTAATAAGGATCGACTCCAGTTCGTTGCGAAGGATTACTACTAAAAGCATGAGTTGTAATGCAGGTTGAAAATTTATGTTGGCTAATATATCCTATAACAATCAATCTTCTCAGCAGTAAGTCCGAGTTTGGACACTAATTTTTTTGTCCTATAAAAATCCTGAGGTATCGTATTATCGGCTGGAAGGGTCTCCTTCATAAGACCCGCAATTTGATCAAAGGATCGTTGTGAAATATTACCTTCAGATTTGATGCTAAGCAACCGTACAGCTACCGATAACTCAGAATGATCTGTACATCCCGGCCATAATGGTTTTTGGACTGAATGCAACAAGTCATAAAATCTTTGATCATCCAAATTCGGTGTCTCCTCTTCATTAGACGAATTGTCAGGCACATACTCTGTTCCAAATGTATCGAATATCATGCATCGATATGTGTTTTGTGGATCATTATCCATTGGTGCAAAGGCAGGATCATTTGCATACAAATAAGGTACCCCACCGACACGAGGATCACTCTCTCCATGAGATGTCCAATACCAGTAATTTGGTACAAATCCTTTTTTATAAAGATAAAGCTTCACTTCATCGGTAGTTAGGTACCTTAGATTTTTGCACTTGCAACAAGGGCATCTGAATTTTCCTTCACTTTGAAAGTTAGGTTGCTGACATTCAAAGAGTACAAAATCTTCCACGCCCTTTAAAAATTCTTCGGTATATCCCTTTCGACACGATAAAGGTCTATTATACATCCAACTACGAAGTTGAAAGATATCCATATTCTGTACCATATCAAAACATGATGATATAGAAAAATCAAATGAGGGTGGACTAAGCATTGTTAAAGAAGATGGTTGCATCTAAAATCTGCACAAGTCCCTCTCCCTCTTTGAGATATAAATTAACATATGTAAAAGAATACTATAGAAGCGACTAGGTCTTAGAACCGGGGCTACAACATATTTACACATAATTCCATAGAAACTTATCACTGAATTGTGACAATTAAAAATTGGAACAAAAAGAAAAGTAAAGATTATAAAATTAGAAAATCAAGAAATATTGTTCCACTTGGAAACCACAAAGAGGGAGTTGCACATCTATACCCTTTGATTGGGGGTTTATGTGTCCATCCATATCCAAATGCAAGATAAGATCCAAAGCCTAAGGATTTTGTTTTTCCCAGAGTGACAAGTTTCATCCTATGGGATGAAAATCAAAATTCTATAGCATTTTCATCTCGAGGGATAAAAAATCTGAACTCAATGTGATTCCTTAGGGATAGTATGCCCATGGTGTTTGTGTGTTTACTATAGAAAGTTTGGAAACAATGAAATTCCTTAAAGTAAGCACCACCCATGTGCCATGTATGTCATCATATGCAGCTACCCTAGCACTTGACAGGGTCTACTGACATAACTTGCTTAGTCCTTGTTTTGGAAAATAGTTTTGGGCCCAAATACTTACTGAGAAATGATGATGGTTTCAAAGTTCAACCTATATTTAAGATTATAAATCTCTATTGCAAATTAAAGACTTCTACAAACTTTAAAGTGATTTGCAATAAATCTATATTTAAGATGATATAGTGTGATGAATATAATCATCCATTGCCAGGATCAGTACTGCTGAAATGACATTTGCATTATATTAAACACACTCATACATATTCCAGAGTTACTAATAATATACACAAGCCGATGAGCATGGATGGATATATATTTATGAAATGCTACCATTCCAACCAAAACTTCCAACATTCCTAATCCCCTCTTTTAAACTCATGGTAGACCATATAAACCAAATGCTCCCCGAGTACTTCAAGCATACAGTATCAACTATAGATTACACATTAGAAAGACAGTTTTGGTAGAAGTGATGGTCAATCTCAATTCACTAGATTTTCTCGCAAAGATCCAGAATTTTGACAATTATGAAATTGGTTTGGTTATCTATTTAGAGAGAAGCATGAGTAACCTATATGACAAGTGAGAAAGAAGGTAAAGATCCAAACTGTGACATGGGACATCAAATGCTATCTAGGTTGTAGCACTAAAGCAAGATAAAATAAGTTGTTCCTTGTCACACAAGCAAAAGTCTTCAAAGATGAAAAATTAGTACCAAAAAGAAACCCTGTATAATTGACATCCAATTGGTGTCAATATATACATCAAACCCCAGCTAAGAGGGAAGGGAAGAGGATAGCACCAGGGAAGAACAGAAGATAACACTAAATGGACTACAACATATGGAAGCAGATACAACATAGTGGCATGATGAGAGAAAGAAGGGTCATTGATAAGTTAGCCAGCCATATGATAATTGCAATCAACACACTGAAAAAAAAGCATGCATTCATTGAAATGAGGAAAAGGTTTTTTCTAAAAAAAAATTGGAAGACGGCATACCCGGATCCGGCGGGGCTCGGAGCTGAGGAAGGGAGAGCCGGAGGCGGCGGCCAACGGGGCTCGGACCTGAGGAAGGAGAGCCAGAGGCGGCGGCCAAAGGGACTCGGAGCTGAGGAAGGGAGAGCCGGAGGCGGCGGCCAAAGGGGCTCAAAGCGAAGGAAGGGAGAGCCGGAGGCGGCTGCCAAAGGGGCTCGAACCTGAGGAAGGGAGAGCCGGAGGCGGCTGCCGGCGGGGCTCGGACCCGAGGAAGGGAGAGCCGGAGGCGGCGGCCAAAGGGGCTTGGAGCGGAGGAAGGGAGAGCCGGAGGCGACAGCCAAAGGGGCTCGGACCTGAGGAAGGGAGAGCCAGAGGTGACGGCCGACGGGGCTCGGACCTAAGAAAGGGAGAGCCGGAGGCGGCGGCCAAAGGGGCTCGGACCCGAGGAAAGGAGCCGGAGGCGGCGGCCAGCAAGGCTCGGACCCGAGGAAGGGAGAGCCGAAGGCGGCTGCCAAAGGGCTTGGAGCGGAGGAAGGGAGAGCCGGCGGCGACGGCCGGCGGGGCTCAGACCTGAGGAAGGGAGAGCCGGAGGCGGCAACCAAAGGGCTCGGACCCGAGGAAGGGAGAGCCGGAGGTGGTGGCCGGCGGGGCTCGGACCAAGGAAGGGAGAGCCGGAGGCGGCAGCCAAAGGGGCTCGGACCCGAGGAAGGGAGAGCCAGAGGCGGCGGCCGGCGGGGCTCGGACCTGAGGAAGGGAGAGCCGGAGGCGGCGGCTATGGGAGAGCCAGAGAAAAAAAATGGGGGCGGCTAGGGTTAGGGAACCGGTCAATGGGAGAGCGAGAGAAAAAAAAAGGGGGTGGCTAGGGCATCATATAAATTTAATCGATTTTATTTAATACCCTCAATTTCTAAAAAAAAAATTAAAAAATAAAAAAAATATTAGCAACCGAAAAAATCGATTGCAAATTACAAAATTATAAAATTTATTTTTAAAAAATTAGCAACCGAAAAAATCAGTTGCAAATTTCAAAAATTATAAAAAAATTTAAAAATATTAGCAACCGAAAATTTGGTTGCAAATTACAAAAATTATAAAATTTATTTTTAAAAAATTAGCAATCGAAAAAATCGATTGCAAATTTCAAAAATTATAATTTTTTTTTAAAAAAAATTAGTAACCAAAAAAATCGATTGCAAATTACAAAAATTATAAATTTATTTTTGAAAAAATTAGCAACCAAAAATTGGTTGCAAATTACAAAAATTATAAATTTTATTTTTTTAAAAATTAGCAACCAAAAAATCGGTTGCAAATTTCAGAAATTATAAAAAAATTTAAAAAAAAAATTAGCAACCGAAAAAATTGGTTGCAAATTTCAAAAATTATAAAATTATTTTTAAAAAAATTAGCAACCGAAAAATTCGGTTGCAATTTCAAAAATTATAAAAAAAAATTAAAAAAAATAGAAACTGAAAAAATCGGTTGCAAATTACAAAAATTATAAAATTTATTTTTAAAAAATTATCAACCGAAAAAATCGGTTGCAAATTTCAAAAATTATAATTTTTTAAAAAAAAATTAGCAACCTAAAAATTCGGTTGCAAATTTCAAAAATATAAAATTATTTTAAAAAAATTTAGCAACCGAATTTTTTGGTTGCTAATTTTTAAATAATAATTTTAAAAAAAATAAAAATAATTTCTGTTTCGGTTGCAAAATCGGTTACAAAATGAAATTTTTGCAACTGAATTTGCAACCGATTTAAATCAGTTGCTAAATTATTCAGAAAAAATATCGGTTGCAAAATCGGTCACAAATATAACCAAAAAATCGGTTGCAAAATCAATTGCTAAAACTTGTTTTTCTTATAGTGTAATTTAATAGGCCTCACCATATTACTGTATTTAATATATTTGTGGATTACAATCTATCCTGTTTGATAATCTGAATTACTTTCCAAGATGTAGTCTAAATTATCTGTGGAAGAGATGGTAATCCAAATTACCACCTTTCAGGTAATCTAGATTATCAAATTAACCTCCCCTTCCCCTTCCTCTTCCCTTCCATTATAATAAACATAATATACATAACATAATATAATAATATAATATAATATTTATACTATATAATATTTTATATTTAATAATAATGTATATAATTTTTATATTAAAATTTATTTAATATAATAATAAATTTTTTTTTAATACATAATATAAATATAAAATATTTTTCAATATTTTTAATATAATATAAAAATTATATTTTTAGTAAATGAATAAAATATTAAAAATATATATTTTTAAAAATAAAATGTAGATTTGATTTGGAAGTATTTTAAAATTTTGATTTTATATTTTATAATATTACCTATATTTATCAAATATAATAATCAATATTACGTGCAATCAACATTGCTGGCAATCCACTTTATTTTTAAATTGGATCCGGCAATACACCAAACATAACCTAGAAGAGGCTAAATACTTGGAATTGGAATTGATAGGGAAAAAACTCAAATAAGAACTTAAGAGGCTACATCTTCTGTCATTATGTCCTCGAAACTGTTGATCATCTCTTCACCGGATGCACATTCTTTTAATCTATGTGGTCAGCAATTTGTTCAGCTCTTGGTGTTCTATACCAGCGGTCTTTCTTCCAAAATCTTTGTATCAATTGGAGAATCAGAAATTTCTTAAAAAACTCCCAGCTAGCCATATATGCTCCTCGCTTTGATGTCTTGTCGATCTGGAAAGGTCTTCGAAGCTTCAAAGACTGGTCGGCCTTCTACTCCGCCAAGCTTTTGCCCGCCTCCCCTGAAAAAACTGGAACAGAATTAAAAATTTTCCTACAACGCTTTAAACAAAGATTTGTGGAACCAGCCTGATATATGTAGGATTTTCGCTTTGGTTGCATGTAAAGGATCAGAGCATAAAATCTATAACAAAAATAAAAAATCAAATCACGGGTACCTTAAAAGCTTGAGAATACAAGATCATTATTGTAGCATCCTGCAAAAGATGAAATAATAATATGATTCTATATCATTCTCTCCATCTCCTACTTATGACTGCCTCTTCAATAGAATAAATATTCCTATAAACAATAATCTTATCTCCTTTGAGGTTCCGAAATTGTATTCTTCTGATTTTTTGGATGCATTCACCTCAGGTCTGTTGGTTGATGCATCCGACTTATCAAAAAATAATAATAATAATAATCTTATACCTTAGATTTTTACAAATAAATATCTATAGGAGTGGAATAGGAACCTAGCCCAATTAGTAATGGTAATAGATCTTGTTGCTGCATCTCTCCAAGCTTGGTGAACTGAATACATTGAGATAGTTTTGGACTTCTGGAAGTCTTCAGTAAACTGGCTGATGACTTCCAAGATAAACTTGATCAACTCCTAGACCTGTAAAAGAAGTTTTCATTTTAGAGAAATGGATAATTTTTTTCATTGAAGACCCTCCGATATTTAAATCAGCTTATAGATGGAGACAATGAGAAAAATAGAGAGGGTGAGAGACTATCCCTTGGAGATCCCCTCAGCTCCCTATTTATAAAGATTTTGGACAAAGTTGGTTAGGCGATTGTAATCATTTGTAAAGTAGTTACATCATTAGAAAGTATGATTTGTTGCATAGTTGATCACACTTCTTGATAACCACTTCATCAATCTTGTCATAATAGCTCTAACAATTTAAAAAGATATACTTCATGTTAAATGAAATTATGAAACTTTATACCTAACTCGGATAAATGGTCAGCACCTATTCGTTAATAGTTAAGCATCCTGTATTTTGATAAGATATCGACTCCTAGCCATCAGACATCCTATACTTGAAAAAGAATCGATCCTGGCTGTCAAACATCATGCATCTTGAAAGAGATAAGCTCTTGGCCAATAGACATCCTATACCTTAAAAAGAGATTAACTCCTAGGCGATTAGCATCCTGCACCTTAAAAAGAGATTGGAGATTGGCCGAATACTTTTTTACTTGTTGAAAATTGATCAAAACTTGTCCAAAGAAGGTTTTGACATATCGTCTATCCTATAACACTTGCCTACCACTTTTGATTTTGAAGCAATTTATTCAATTCAACTTAGAAATATGACAGTAAGCTTTCACTGACATTTGGTGAAATAAACATCTAATTATATTGTACTATCATTTCGCCAGTATTAGATATCGCAAGCACCTTTTTGTACGTTTTTCCATGAAAATCATTAAACTGGCAACAAATATTTTTCAAAAAATAACAACTCTTCGATCCATGGAACAAGCTCCAAGCTATAAAAAATAACCCACATGTCATAAAAAGAGGGGCCTACAGATCAAGTAACATGACTGGCATTCCAATAAGAAGGTGATATAATCCAATCCATTGGCTACCACTATAAATAGGAACCTCTTCCTTCAACCCAAGTCTTTTTATCTTATTTCTTTGCCTTCGTTTCCAAGTGAATTGCCAAGCAACCTCCTCCTCAAGATTTTTTTTTCATTTGCTCCAAAAAGTTTAGGACTTATCTATAAAAAGCTTTTCGCTTTCCTTCTTTACTTCCCTTGTCTATAGCCATAATCTTTCTAAAATAAAAATAACCATTAAAAAGGTGAAGAGTTTTACTAGAATCACCCTGAATCCAATCTCAACCCAGATAAAAATACCTATTCCTTCCAATGTTCTCATTAAGCATCATAAAAGAACCTCCCTAGACCCTGAGCAGAAATAGTTTATCGCTGGTCAAAAACGATGGCAAGAGAAAGTACTTAGCTTTTGCTCTAACCAAAGTTTTCTTTTCTCGCTATAACCGTTGGTCCTTCAATGGTGAAGAAATGGTGGCGACATGGAAAATAGTATAGTTATTTTTCTAGTACATTTTCCATTTTTCATCAATCAATGAAGTTGCCTTTCGACCGAGGGCAAAATTACAAGGGTTCGCATAATCTCTAACTTCTGCTGCACATTATATCCATATCTTTTCCTACATAAGTAGAAAAGTATAGATCATGAGAGGGACATAAGAACGGGTAATTTTCCTTTTCATTTCCTTGATTGCTTCTAAAATAAAATAATGAACACCTACAATAGCTGAAGTAAAAGAGCCGGTTGCAGGGCAGGTAAAGACCCAAATTTTAATTAGGTAACCCTACTCTAACAGCATAGGCAACTCACTCTTATTTTCTTGAAGGAAACTTTCCTGTATTTTTGTTTTAACCTAAATATCAGTGTCATTTCCCGATTCAATGGTTGACTGGAGTTTTTTTCTTCTTCAGAACAAAAACTGTTAGAATACACACGTAATAACAAGAAATAGAATTTTTAAGTGTTCTACGATAAGCATTCTACAAATTTTAACCATGTTGTTTCTTGTGATGAAGATCAACTTATGGAGGAGGTGCAGGCAATGCCTTGGGTTTTGGCTTGACTTCAACCTCATTCACATTCCGCACGAAAATGGCATCAGGCTCATGACTGTAAGATGATAAATAAATTAGTGATTGCATCATCGCAGTGGAATTAATCTGGTAGGAAGAAATTTTTTTTGGTCAACAAAATAATTTGATTCACTCACGGTATATCGCCCTCTTCGAATGTGTAGCTGGATGCCACAGCCAGTAGACGTCCATCTCTGCTGAAGGATAATGCTGCAATACTAGTTGGGTATTTTGAGTACTGTAAAAGAACAGAAGAAGAAAAGAAATGTTAACCATAGTTTCTCAATGGTGATGTAAAGGTGTTGCCACTGTATGAAACTAGTTACCTGGTATAATCTCTTCTTATTGTTACCATCCCACACATTTACGTATCCATCACAGCCTCCGGTGGCAAATGTTCCATAACTACAACAAACCAAATTTAAGGGCAAAAGAAAAAAAATTAAAGGACGCATCCAAGCATGGGCAGAGAAGAGAGGAGAGAGAGAGAGAGAGAGAGAGAGAGAGAGAGAGAATTTACATGGGATGGAATGCTATTGCATTGACTGGATAAACAGTGTCCTTTCCAGCCTCTGATTTTCGGTGGCACTTGAATGCATACCTGGATGAAACATTATTCTCTTGAGGTAAAGCAATTCACGGAATGTATAGAAGCACCGAAATCGTCATAAACACTAAGCAAACAAAAGGAGGTGGAATGTTGCAAGAAACAAATGCTTTGGTATTTAGTAGTACTTGTGGGAAATAGAGAGGTTAGTTTCATTCTACTGACTGCTTATTGAAGCAATGGACTGCATTCTCTGCAAACAGACTAATGAAGAGGAAGTTATTGCAAATTAAAATCTTTATCTCTACTGTAGACAGTAAAGTACAAAACAAACAGAATTCTTCACACACAGTAGCTAGGAGTTCTCAACATAAAAAGTACTATATAACAAAATGTAAGTTTGTTCCATCAGACAGCTAATCACCCAAGTCTGCTCGGAATAACTGAAGATTGAATACATTCAACAATTGCTTCTCCATGGTTGTACAGATACATTTTCAGACATGCACATTTATGTCCAGATAGAGAGTTAGCAGTGTACAGCTTTAAGCGAAATCAGAATTAATCATATCATTGAACAAATCAATCTCTACCAGAAAGTAGTACCGTCTGTACAATTCAAGGATCTACAAAATATGATCTAAAATGTGTTGATGTAAAAGCAGCATATATCTTCTGAACCAGATGTGTTCCTATTTCTAGTATTCATATAACGAAATTTAAGAAGAAAAACGTACTTCTTGGATTGGCCAGCCTCAGATAAATCAAAGAACTCCATAGCTACCCGACCTTCCACTGAACTAAGAGCAAAACCTGAAACAGAGAGCAATCCAGGTTAAAACATCAAGAACAGCAAATAGGATGACTGCATTATTACCAATATATGGAAAGTAAAAGGATGAAAGTGATGCATGTTTGATATAAGATACTAACTAGTTGAGAAGTATTTGAATACTAACTAGAAAAGTATTTGGCATGACAGCCAGTTTTAGAAATTTGAATGAAAATCATATGTTTTTTAAAGAGTGCCGATACACAATCTCTTCCATCATGCTTGCAGAACAAGTTAACAAGCAAAGCATCAAAAGAACTCGTAAGCAACAACTCAAAAAATGTAAATTCTTATAGCACTTTAATACAGATGCTCGGTTGAATTGTCACATTGAAAGAGAAAGGAATAGAAACTACAGAAATTATAGACCCCAAGATGTTCCCTCTTGACCACCCTCCATTTATAAGACTAGCACTCTTATTTGCAATGACCTCTCATCATCATGATCTGATCATCATAAAACACAAAGCTGAATATCACACCGAAAGACAACTGGCAAAATTGTACACTATTTGAAAGCGGGACTTTCCTAGCTACCAAAGTGTCAGCCTTTAGAATGACATGTTACACAGTTACATACTTGTGAAGTGTGGTTTACCTTTGGGCATCAAGCAGGACTGTGCAGCTTTGCAACAAAGCCGATCCCAACATATGCCAGATTAAAGGTGAAGCAACTAAACTAATAAAGTAATAGGTTTTCTAATTAGCTGAGTTTGAAGCTGCTTTAAAGCAATATCCTTTGACTCCTTGTGCTTCATGTCCTTGCTTGACAGTTACCTTTGTGACTAAACTGCTATGAAGCATGAATTTCTCTTAATTAATAATGACAATTTTTTTAAATGACATTTTTCATACTTGTAGATATTAATTTTGAATTTCAGACTTGCCAATATTGTATCCAGAAATAGGCTTGTAGATTTTTATCCATTAATTGTCTGAGTGCTATTCTCACCACTATAGTAACTGCATAAATGCAATCTGAATATATGCACCAATGCCTTTGTGAATATTTTATCCTATCGCATCCAACCTTGCCAACTATTTTAGCTTAAGTCAATGCTCCTAATTATGCCGCACTTCCTTCCACCAAGGCATTCCTAAGCTCAACACTCACCATTTAGCTGCAGTATTCTCAAACTCCTCTATAAATCTAATGTTACCATCAATATTGCCAGATTATGTTCCTCAGATATGCTGGTGTAGCACAATTGGATCCTTGACCCAGGTTCAAGATGCCACACAGCTTCAAGTTACTCACATTTCCATCAACAACATCCTTACCTCTTCATTTTCAAAGTTTATAAACTTGATGGTTCACCCATCTGCCGCAATGCAGTCTTGCACTGGTTTCATACTAGGTGCAGGAATAATGCACAGAAAAAGCGTGATCTGTCTAAATCTCTTCTGATTTAATTATGATCAATTACTCATGAGTAAAAAAGTATTTGATCAGGCTTCGATCTTTTATTAAGGTACGGAATGGCCTGTGGCTGATCTCCTACCAAGGTGTAAAGAATTTATCGGCCAGGAGCCAATATTCTACTGAGACACAAGATACCTAACGGTCAGGAGCCGATCTCCTGCCGAGGTGCAATACGTCAATCAATCAGGAGACGATCTCTTATTAAAGTACATGGTGCTTAACTATTTATTGGATATATGTCGATCACTTACTTGAACTAGGCATAAAGTTATATAACTTCATTTAACATGAAGCATATTTCTTTAAGTCATTAGAGCCATTACGATATGGTTAGTAAAGTGATTATCACGAAATGTAATAGAGTACTTGGCAAACGACTTACAAACTGATCTCTTAGTGACCTAATTGACTTAACAATTTACTTAAAGGCGTAACCGTCTCGTAAAAGGTTGCAATCATTCAACCAACTCGATCCTAAACCTCTATAAATAAAAAAAATGAGAAAAAATTTTTACATACTCTTCATTTTTTTCTTACTATTCTCTCTCTTTAAGCTGACTTAAGTATCGGAGGGTCCCCCATTGAAAAAATCTCATATTTTTATCTAACGATGGAGAGTTCTTTTATAAGTTTTGAAACTGATTGGGTCTGCTCTGAAGGTTATCGGTAAGTTTCCTAAAGGATCTCTATATTCTCAAAAGCTCAAAGCCACTTCAGTATATCTAGTTTATCTAGCTTGGCGAGGAACAGTAACAATAAAACTAAGATATCCAGGCGATTCAAAATTGAGATCTTTCATATATGATTCAAAAATTACAATTGTCCTTAATTCTCATATCTTATGTGATGCATTGCTTTGATTGTAATCTTGTTATTATTCAACTAGATTATCTCTCCTTGAATTGAAGAAACCACTAATTATCAGTTCAAAACTATGCTAGAGGGATGGAGATATAGGTAACCTTTGCTAACACATTGTTGGTTTGCTAACACTCCATGTACAAACCATATACAGGTTATAAAATTGTTTCAACTCGGATGAAAGACGGAAGTGACCTTTCAATTACTTATAGCTTAGATATGATGAGTCTCTCATAATCACCATCATTCACATGCCCCTAATGTGATAGCCGAGTCCATCGCCAAATCAAGCCAAAAACCCCAAGTCCAAAGGAGCCATGCACCAATTTAAAGTAGAAAAAAAAAAAAAAAAAGAATATGATGGGAAGGAGTCTTCTTCCTCCCATTTTTTTTTTTGGTGAAATCCAACTTCGGGAAGAACTCTAACACCTCCTTCCACTTCTATTTAAGGATCCTATGATCTCCACTTTCCAACCCACATCGAGGAGTGCAATGCTTGCCAGAGATTGCTGATGATTTCTCCTTTCTTTTCTTCCTTTGAAGTCAAAGCACTATAAGAAAATTAACTATTAGTAACGACTAGTTAGCCGTTACTAATAACAATTTTTTCCTACCAGAAAAATGATAATTTTTTGTTGATAATGCTATCAATGATGGAAAATCAACTTTTAGCAACGGCAAAGCCACAATTAAAAATTTTTAAAATTTTATTTTTTTTTTAAATTCTAAAAAATATTAGTGATAAATTTTAAGTTTTAGAGAGATGATATCTGTCATCACTAAAACTTTAAATTTTATTTTTTTTAAAAATAACTATTAGTGATGGAAATATTTATTAGCATCTGTCATCACTAAAACTTTAAATTTTATTTTTTAAAAAATAATTATTAGTGATGGAAATTTATTAGCGATGGTATTTGTCCGTTGCTAATACAAAAAATCAATATATTGGCGATGGCAAAATCTTTCGTAATTAATGTTGTCGCTAATAGCTTCCATATATCAAAGACTTGCATGAATAGTTCCAAAAAAAAATTGCTTTCCCCTCCCCTCCTACTCCCTTCCCTCAGTGCTCCCCCCATCGGTGCTCGTCCCTCTCTCGCTGATGCTTTCACCCTCCCTCGCCGGTGCTCCATGGCTAGTGCTCTTCTCTCCCCTGCTGGTGCTCTCCCTCCCTCTCTGGTAAAAAATTTGCATCCCCCGTCCCGCCCCCTTCCCTAAGTGCTCCCTCACTGGTGCTCTCCCCTCCCTCGTTGGTGCTCTGTCGCCAATGCTCTCCCCTCCCTTGTTGGTAAAAAATTTACTTCCCTCTCCTGCCTCCCCTTCCCCTGGTGCTTCCCCCCACTGGTGTTCTCCCCTCCCTTGACAGTGCTCCCTTTGCTGGCCGCCACACGCCCTACCCTCAACCCATCCCCCTTGTGCTCTCCTTACCGGTCGCCACTCCTTAGTGCTCGTCTCTCCCTCGTCGATGCTCCCCCTACCAACCACCACTCCTCGGTGCTCTCCTCCTTCGCCGGTGCTCCCCCTGACTAACTACTTCATATTACTGTTATCAATTCACCCACATACTATTTTTTCTAATTCTTTCCAACTCAGATTTTGTTTGTCTATGAAGTAACATTTCTTCCACCTATGTATCTTTCGAGTGAGTGCATTGTGGCTATTTTTACTCAATGGTTCACGGGTATTTGAAAATTTTGAAGTATTGCTCATATTACTCCTTTTTTCTGGATTCTTTTCCATTAAAAGTTGAAAATTCAACTTGGGATAATGTAAGTAAAAATTGCTCTACCTTGGTGTCCTCCATCCTATCTAGTGGCTTGTATAGAACGAGTAATATCCCTTTGCCTCTATCTTCAGCTGATACTGTTGAAGAACTTAAGCCAAGATGTTCATTAATATTTGTTTTTTTATTTCTTATAACTATGGTAGTATTATGTATAGTAATTGGAATTGTAGGCTGAGATACTGGCTGGGTAGAAAATAGCTTCAGCAATTGCTCATGTCTGCGATGCTATTACTGCATTATGATTTCATACCTCCTTACTATTTCAATGTGCAGAGCTTTATATCATAGCCTTTTCTCTTGTTGTATTTCATCAAGCTATTTTGCAAGAACTCTAATTTAGATATTATACTCTCATGTAACTTACTATATTCTTTCTTCTAATTGATTGTGGCATTCAGTAGTCAGCACTTGTATTTTTTCTTCCAAGATTTTGAGGTTTTCATTGATTTCTCTCAGTCTGGTTCCCTCAGCCATTTCTTCTACTTTCCAAGTGAATTGGTTATGATATTTGAATCTATTTCTATTTTTCATCCCTATTTTGACTTTTTTGAAACTATTTTGAGAGATTTTTTATAGGATTTTGTTGAATTTTTATCTTAAATACTCTTGGCAATAGAAATCTCAACTAAGATGGCCTATGATGAGCATTGAAGCTAGATTACTGTTCCAGATTAGTAGAACAATAATCATTCCTTTTCTAGATCTTGGTACACACTAGATTTGCTACAATTACTAGCAAAAAAGAGGGATATAGAGTTTAGACTCAGTCCTCTTGCCGATCTACGAAATTGAGGGAGATCTGTGAAGAGTGTTGTCCATGCCCATAGATCCAAAGATTCAGCTCTCTGATACCAATCTGTAATATCTCCTACCCCCAGTGCTCCTTCGCACTGGCCGCCACACCTTGGTGCTCCCCCCTTCCTCATCGGTGCTTCCCCTCCCTTGTTGGTGCTCTCCCTCCCTTGCTAGTGCTTCCCATATTGGCTCGCACACTTGGATACTCTCCACTACTAGTTCTCCCCTCCCTTGTATATCGGGTTAGAGCTGCCATCTCGCATCCATGGGATTTGCCTTGCATTTTGAGTATGGTCTACTTTGCATTTATATTATGAGTTTTAGCGATGGCGACGATGATAGTACCAAAACCATCATTAAAAATTATTTTTATATTAATAAAACTTAATTAATTAATTAATTAATATTTATTTATATTAGTTAATTAGTTAATTATTGATTAAGTAGATATTATTTATTGATATAATTAATTAGATGTTTAATTAATTAATTAATTATTATTTCATTAAATAGATGCTTATTATTGATTTAATTAATTCAATATTTATTTATTTGGTTGTTTAATTAATTAATTACTTAGATGTTATTTATTTAATTATTTAATTAAATAATTAGTTAATTAATTAATTAATTAGATGTTAATTTAATTAAGTAAATAATTAATTAGATGTGCATGCATGCATGTCCTCTATGTACAAGATTCAGATCTCGGCATGCAGATAGGGCTGGAATTAGATTCAGGCTAGCCTGATTAGCTTTGAGTCGACTCAAAGCTGTCATGTTTGGACTAGGCCTAAAGTAGATTAGGTCGGACTTAGACCTAATAATAAAGTCTATTTAATTTTTAGGCAAGGCTCAAGCATCTCTTTGAGAGAGGCGATAATGAGGGATTTGAGGGTGATGACCTAGTTGCTTGTATGGGAGAGAAATGGAAGAGGGTTTGGATGATGCAGGCTACTGCAACAAGAGGGTGAGGAAGACTTGGCAAGGCATGATGATGGACGCTTACCTTGAAATGGGAGGTATCGAAAATAGCCAGTGGATAGCTATGTCGCTGCGACTATCATTGACTAAATGATAGAGTTGGAGAGGACTATAGTATCTAAAGTATAATTAAAGACACTTTTTCATCAACCAATTCGATATATCTAGCTTCTAATTTCTTCCACTTATTTCTTTTGTAATTATTTAAATCTTGCATTACCACCCATAATTGTATAATTAATTCAGTGAATTTATTTATTTTATTTTTAGAGATTATATATCATATCTTTTAGAGGTTAGAGCCATACTAGTCGAGGAAAGAGCTCTAGAGGACAGAGCTCTTGAGGAGAGTGATCATGCTGCCAGATCGCATGATTCTGTATCACTCATACCAGCGATAAACTCTAAAATTTTAGATATATATTCATTTATATTCTTTTATACTTTATTATCAAATTAATATTATTATATTATATCAGATCGCATGATTCTGTATCACTCATACCATGCGATAAACTCTAAAATTTAGATATATATTCCTTTTATATTCTTTTATACTTTATTACAAATTAAATTATTTATATTATATATTCTTCAATCAAGTTTGGAGGACTGGGGTCACCAGTGATCCAACAGTCACAGGCAGAGTAGTAGTGACCGCTCATCTTAGACTGATGCCATAGTCGAGGACCCACTAGCTCATGGCACCCTGACTCGGCTGGAAGATAGAGAGCTCATCCATATTTAGGCTACTCGTAAGTGCTACATCTTCATATTAAAATTTAATCCATATAAAGTTAATGTTTATTATTAAATATTAATTTTATAGTATATTTAGAGAGCTTGGAGTTTCTTGGATGGTTACCGAGATCATTCATTGATTGATACTGGGACCCGTGAATGAGTTCTCCAATTGGCTTCAGGGGCTCATGAGGCAGTCTGGCAGATATCTTAGTAAGTTAAATATATTCAATTTTTAAATTTATAAAAGATTTATATTTATTTATTTAATATAACCTTGCTTCTATTTATAGGAGTACTACCTGTTGCCGCCTAGGTCACCATGGCCTGCAGCTTTGACGTGGCTCGGGTGAGCTGGCCTTCCCGGGCATGTCGGATTCTTCTTCCTCTCACCTTCGTGACCGATCGGTCCTGTAAAAAGGAGAGACCCGGGCCAAGTATCTCAGTGGGAACACTCCGATGGTCAAGTCAGTAGGAGACAAGGGGAATAGATCCTTTATGGTAGGAGCTTAAGGTGTCACCGCGTAGAGAAAAAATAGAATAGAAAGCAAAAATAGGGAAACTAGAGTCTGAGGGGTGTCGCTGTTTGGCCCTTTGCTCTTGCTCTTACTGTCGTCCCTCCTTTTTGGAGGTCCCTCTTGTCATTATATAGGAATTGTTCCTTCCCGATCGAGCCTGGAGCTTCGACCGATAGCTCATCCCAAGGTGTCCCCTACGGGAGGGGCACAAACTTGCCATAATTCTCCCTCGAACCAGCCCTTCATGGGAGGGAATCCTTGTGTAGGGGGCATAGTTAGTGCACTTCAAACTTGTCTCCCTGGTGGAGTGACCCCCTGTGGAGGGTTCGGGTAGCGTGCTACATGGGCATGTACTATGATTGAGCACTTACACTTTCGGGGGATACAGATGAGATGATGTGCTACAGGGTCTGGGGCCCTAGTAGAGTACTCTTCTTATGAGAGATGTAGGTAGCGTGCTATAGGATGTGGAGCCTCGGTGGAGCATGTGCTTGCCAGAGGGTGCAGATGGCATGCTTCGGTACCTGGAGCCTCAGTAGAGCATATGTTATGCAGGAGGTGCGGGCGATGTGTGCTAGGGCCCGTACCTCCAGTGGAGCACATGCCTCCATGTGAACGATGGGCTGCCCGATGGTGACATCGCACCTTCATGTCATATTCAAGGCTTCCCCATTCTTTTATTTTCTTGAGATCGTAACTTGCTTCCTGGTGCCCTCTTTCCTGTGGGGACTGGGTTTGGATAGCAGCTTGACCTCCGCCAGGAGCTCGACCTCAACTGGAAGCTTGACCTCGGATGGGAGCTCGACCTTAGCTAGGAGCTCAATTTTGGATGGGAGCTCGACCTCAGTTGGGAGCTCGACTTCGGATGGAAGCTCAATCTTGGATGGGAGCTCAACCTCAGCTAGGAGCTCGACCTCAGATAGGAGCTCGACCTCTGCTGGGAGCTCGATTTGGATGGAACTTGACCTGATTGGGAGCGCGACCTCGGACAGGAGCTTGACCTCAGCTGTGCCAGGTGGTGTTCTTCGTCGCGCCTCATCACTTAGTCGGATCCGATGTGGGTGCTATATTAGTGGCTCGCCACATCAGATGCTCCACACTCTCGAGCCTCAGAGCACATAATGGCCTCTTGGGTTTTGGGTAAAGGGAGTAGTAATGACGTCGTTGACATGGAGGGCTGCCATACCCGAGTCATTAAATGCCATATTTTTTGATGATTTATGGATCGTACCCGTGCAAACCAGGGGGTGCCATGTTAGCATAAATGTTGATATGAAACAATGCCCTTTCATCTCATGGTACGACATCCCATGATTGAAGCATTCGGGCTAGTGGGGATTCGGCACATGTCCAAACCCCATTGGTGGTAGATCAAGGGGCCGCGTGGTTGGTCAGTTGAATTCGAAAGGGGGGTTTCACCATCTCTTCTAGATAAATGGCATATCCTTTCATTTCCTTCTCAAAGACCTTCTAGTGGAGAGGGAGGAGAGGATAAGAAAAAAGGGGGAAGCTCCATACCCATTCCGAAACCTTTAACTTTGAGTCTTCTGCAGGTTAGTCCCCTCCTTCCATTTCTTCCCTTCAGGTTCATGCCAAGAGAGTGCCTTCGTCCTTAGATTTCCTTCTTCCTTTGTTTTCTCTTTCTTCCCTGCTATGAGTTCCTCAGGGAGTGACTACTATTCTCAGGGTGTCCACCGATCCGCCACGATGCGGTGGAGACATCATAAGCAGGGTCTCCTTTCTCAGGTAGCGAGGAGGAGGATATTCCAATTCGATCCCCCAGGGTCCCCAATGGATGGTGGACCCAAATACCCTATATTTGCCTCCCCCTCCTTCATCTTCAAGCCTAGACCTGGCTGGACCATATGGGATTGCCTCGATAATGACAAAAATGGATGCCCTTTGGCTCAGGGGCATCTACAGGATCCTAGACTCCATTCAGATCTTGGCCCCAGACCTGGGGGAGCGGGTCACTTTAGGTGGGCCTGTCGGGTTTACCCTGTAAAAGGAGTTTTTTGGCAAGTTTCGGCTCCCCTCTCATCCTTTTATCCTTTCCTTTTTAGATCATTACATGTTATTCTAGCCTCGCTGACCCCGAAATCTTTTAGGGCCATTTCTTCCTTATAGTTTTGTGCAATTTCATAGCATATTTTGCTAGGTTCTCTTGTTTGAGCCCTGGTCACCCTGAAGTCCACCCTACTGAAAAGGGGGGTTGGGGTTGCTGCTCGGCCCGGGACCTCAATTCAACTGCCCACGTTCCATCAAGGGATGGAAGAGCAGGAATGTCTTTGCCTCCGTCGAGGGATAAACTGGGTGTGGAGCGACCTCGACCACTCTCCCAATCAGGATGCCACGGTAAATCTCGCTGACCAGGAGGATACGACCAACTCATCATCTCGAAGGTTCCACATGGACGGGACCTCCTCTCTAAGCAAAATTTGTTCGATACCGACATCAGCCCGATTCGGTCCTTAGGTAAGATTTGAGATTTGCTTCTTCTTGAGACTTCTAATGCATGCCGCTATGCACCAATTAGTATCTTAATTTCACTATCCTTAGATAGAATAGTAGGAGTAAGGATCGAATCCTCAGGGACTTTTGAGTTATTTGAAAAAATTTTTTTTAAAGAATAAAACTAATGTTCTATTTGCTAAGGAAAAGTAGAATAGTAAAATAATGGAGATAAAAAAAAAATACCTGTAAAGATAATCAAGATATGGTCTATCTTAATAAGAGAATGGCCCGTACCCACAGATCATGTCCCGTCCCTTTAAGTATAGTCCAGTCAAAATTATCTTCACATGAAGAAAAACTTACCTCAAAAGCATGACTTGCATCCTTTGAAGATGGATTATCTTAGAGTGGATTATCTTAGAGTCTAGGTTGCTTCAAATAAGGTAAAAGAAAGCATGAATCAATATCAAGTAAAAGAAAAGACTTTTCATTTCATGAAATAAGAAATACATCATTAAAAAAATAAAATGAAATAATTATTGGATTTTCCTGATTTTTGGATAGGACGGAGATCACGCTTCCTGGAAGACTCAGTAGCACATCAGCTGGTGGAACCGGTGTAGTGGATCAAGGGCGATGCGATGGGGAACACCATGGTCGAAAGGCAATCGGAAGAGTGGATGGGAGTGAAGGGATTATGGAGCAGAGAGTGGAGTATGGTGAAATGTGGGATGATGGGAGGAGCGAAGTCCGAAAGGGGAGTGGAATCAGAGTGGGGGAAAGACAAGAAGACGTGAGTATGGATCCAAGAAGGACCCTCCTCGCTCAGGTTGGTACTTCTTTAAAGGCGGAAGAGAATGCATGAGTACCATGTTAGTTCCCATCGAAATCTACCTTAATGAAATTTAGTTCCATATTCTTATCCACACCCGTTGATCCCCGCTGTTCCGCTTAATCATCGATCCTTGCTATTTAGTTTCAACAGAACTCCACATATCCTTCATCGTCAACACCCAACAACAACAACTTCATTCCTTTCGACTACTCCTTCTTTTAATTCAAACATTGCTCCAGTACGGTCCAGGATCTCAAGTTCTTCAGACAAGGAAGATGGTCATCGGAGCGACAACAGCTTCAGTGGAGAAGAGGAGGGTCGATGGTGGTGGTGGCTTGGATGGCGGCGGAAAGCTACTCGGCATCCTTCCCGGTCATGATCAGAAAGAGCATAATTTTGGTGGGGTCTTGAGGCAGGGAGGATGGCCAACAGTGATCTTGAATCGATGAGGGGGTGGCTCTGGCAGCTCAATAGTAGCATGTGGTGCGTTTGGTGCTTCCAAGAGAGAGGAGATCATGGGTGGAGCATGTGGTGATGGACTGTGGATGACATCTTTGACCGGAGAGACGGTGATCGACGGTTATGGCGGAGAATGGTCGGATCAGCAGGGGCAGAAACCATGGGATAATGTTGAAGAAGGAGACCTGCAGCTTGGTTGGCAGTGGAACGGTGGAAGGGGACTTTTGGAGGGAGAACTAGCGATCGGCGGCTCCGACGGCTTCTCCGGGTGGAGGAGATGACTTTGATGGTGATGGGGCGGTAGCTCGATTGATTTCAACTAAAAAAGGCTTCACAGTCCATGGTTCTAATCTGTGGACCGCTGGCCATGGCTTCCTGTGGACCTTTGGCATATCCGTGGACCGAGTGGTCGATCCATGATGGATCGATTGCCCTAAATTCATGCAATTTCTTATAATTTTTTTAAAATTAGATTTCGAGCTTGTTTCAGGTATGATTTAAGTGTCGCTTGTGCCATTGGATTTGTAAAATCGAACTCTTCTTATTTATAAAATTGTTTCCTACAAAACATTGTATAAAAGCATCAATTTTAATTAAGTAAACTTGGGTTAATTATTTTATTTGTAATAACTATCACATCCCCAACTTGAACTTTGCTTGTCCTTGAGTAAAGTAAAAGAATTAGTCATGTGCACTAACTTGTCCAAGAAATAAATTTCTTACTAATTCTAAATTCAGTTGATACCAGTTAGACCATTGAAGAGGTACTTCATTGGATTACCAATTTCACCCATTTAGTGGTCGAGTGAAGTCATAAAATTTCAAGAGTTTTCATTTTCCAACGTTCTATCTCACTCTTTAAATCCTCTAACTTACTTTGGTTCTTGTGTAATATCAAGTTATTTAGTTCGCCCCCTTTTTTTTGAAGTAGAGTCAGTGCAATGTCCGAACATCTTGCTTTTTAGATGACCCTTGTAGCGAGCTTTAGGCTAATGACTCCTAAATTAGTTAGCTTTAGGGCATTAGGTGTAAAACATCCTTTAGGCTTACTAACCTGAGTTAAATAGGCTACGTGTTAAGACTGTCTCTATAAAAGGTTTCTTTACATCCTCATCTTTTGACATGAACAACAACGCTTACTTAGGTGAAGGGGCCCGGTTACTCAGTGAGAGATGCTAAAAATCTTATTTATTATACTTAAAGGAGACTTTTATGATTCTTTTGATATTTCTACCTATACCATTATAAGGTAGATTCTTTATCAAGATCAATAGGTAGAAGGGTCTAGAATTATCCAATTTTTTTGGGTCTAAACTCTACCATTTATTGGGTTTCCGTGATAATTCATCCCTCAGTATTTCTAAATTATCTAAACCATTAATCATTCATCATTTAGCAAGTTTGATTATTTTCAAATAGAGACATAGTTTGGTACATAAAGACTAATTAAAGTTTCACTTGAGGATTTAATTATCCCCCCACTTAATTTCCATTGTCCCTAATGGAAGAGGACACTAGTAATGTAACTTGAAAAGAAGGATACCACATGGAAGGGTACTTGAGGACTGGATGTTCCTTTGTCGCCATACTCCTCTCAATCTAATTTTATTACTCTTCTCCTCTCAATCTAATTTTATTGCTCTTCTTGGTTCATTCTAAAAAAGGAAAGTACAAGGTTAAGAATAAAAGCATAAACTGGGTTGCCTTCCAGGAGCATTAAGTTTAAAGTCCTCAGCCGGACTACGCTGATTATCTTGGCAATGCCGGATTTACAAGATCAATGGATTCAACAACTTCTCCATCATGAATATCCTCTATATAAGGTTTCAAACACTGGCCCTTTATCTTAAAAGTATTTTCCTACTTGGGGTCTTTAAGTTCTACGGCTCTATAAGAAAATACCTGAGTCACTATAAAAGGTCTATCCCATCATGAGCGAAGTTTTCCAGGAAAAAGTCATAATCTAGAATTATAGAAACACACTTTTTGATTAGGCTCAAATGTTTTCCTGTTAATGAATTTATCATGATATGCCTTAGTTCGAGCCTTGTAATTTTTGAACTCTCATAAGCTTCATTTCATAGCTTTTTTAACTCATTCAATTGAAGTTTTATATTGGAACCTATATTTTTCATGTCAAAATTAAATTGCTTATGGTCCAAAATGCATGGTGTTCCAATTCTACAGGTAAATAACAAGCCTTACCAAACACTAATCGGTAAGGAGACTTTCTAGAGGGATCTTGAAAGCAGTTCGGTAAGCCCATAATGCATCATCCAAGTATTTTGACCAATATTTTCTATCGGGTCTTACTATTTTCTCAAGGATATGCTCGATCTCTCTGTTTGATACCTCAACTTATCCACTAGTCTGGGGCTGGTAAGGTGTGGCTACCTTATGGGTAAGTCCATATTTTTTCATCAGTCCTTTAAAGTGCCTATTTGTGAAATGTGTAACCGCATCACTAATAATAGCCGTCGGACACCCAAACTGACGAAGGATGTTATGCTGAATCAACTTGACCATAACTTTATGGTATTGGTTCGAGTTGCCATAGCTTCTATCCATGTTGACACATAATCCACTGCTACCAGAATGTACTCAAATTTGAAAGGAGGAAATGGCCCCATGAAGTCAATACCCCATACATCAAGAATTTCAACAACTAAGATAGGGTTTAGGGGCATTATATCTCTTTATGAAATATTCTCCATTTGTTGACATCTAAGATAATTATGGCCAAATTCGTGTACATCTTTGAAAAGAGTTGGCTAGAAAATTCACTCAACAACACCTTTGCTGCAGTTTTCTTTCCACTAAAGTGTCCCCCATAGGCAAGAGAATGATAAAAAGTGAGTATGCTTTTGAATTACTCTCAGGGACATATCGTCTAATCACCTAATCGGAGCAGTACTTAAACAATTCATGTTCCTCCAAAAATAATATTTGATCTACGAGAAAAATCTATCCTTTTCTTGTTTTGACCAGTGAAAAGGAATTTGTTCTGTTGTTAAGTAATTTACAATATGGGCAAACTAGGAAAGATTGCTAGAAGAAATTGAAAATAGTTGCTTATCAGGCAACCTATCTTGGATTATTTCTTTGTTATATTATACCAAGATCCTAGAAATATGATCTACTACCATATTTTTGGAACCTTTCTTATCTAAAATTTCTAAGTCAAATTCCTGCAATAGAAAGATCCATCTAATCAGTCTAGGCTTCGTATCCTTTTTAGATAGCGATGTCTCAATGTTGCATGATCAGAATAAACTAGGGCTTTAGACCCTAACATATATGATTAAAATTTTTTCAGGGTGAATACAATCGCTAGTAACTCCTTTTCAGTAGTGGTATAGTTCATTTGTGTATCTGAAAAAGTTTTACTAGCATAATAGATTACATGGAGTTTCCTATTAAGCCTCTATCCTAAAACTGCCCCTACAGCATAATCAGAGGCATCACACATGATTTAAAAGGTAGAGTCCAATCTAGAGGCTTAATAATCGATGTAGTGGTCAAAATGTTATAGGCAGCCATATATTCTTTATTAAAATCAAAAGAAGAATTATCTTGGTAAGTAAATTACACAACGTCAAAAAATTTTATTAAAATCCTTGATAAAGCATCTATAAAAACCATCATGGCAAGGAAGGATCATACTTGTCTAACTGAGGTTGGGGAGGCAGCTTTGAGATTAGTTCAACCTTAGCCTTATCGACCTCAATCCCTCGCTTGGAAATAATATGTCCGAGCATGATTCCCTCATGAACCATAAAATGACTCTTCTCCCAACTTAAGACTAAATTTGTCTCTATACATCATTTCAGTTTCTTAGTCAAGTTCTGGAGGCAGTCATCAAATGAAGATCAAAACACAGAAAAATCATCCATAAATACTTCAAGAAACTGACCAACAATGTTAGAAAATATGGCCAACATACATCGTTGAAAGGTGGCTGGTGCATTATAGAGACCAAATGGCATGCATCTAAAGGCAAATGTTTCAAAGGGACAAGTGAAGGTGGTCTTTTTTTGATCAGCAAGAATACTAGGACCTGGTTATATCCTGAATATCCATCCAGGAAATAAAAGAAACTCTGCCCTGCTAGCCGTTCTAAAATTTGGTCAATAAAAGGCAGAGAAAGTGATCTTTCCTAGTAACACATTCAATTTTTGGTAATCTACACATACTCTTCAACTGGTTGTTGCTTGGGTAGGAATCAACTCACCCTTGATCTTTATGATAGTAATACCTGACTTTTTAGGTACTACTTGGGTTGGACTGATCCATTGGCTATCCAAAATGGATAAATAATACCGGCATCAAGCCATTTTACTACTTCTTTCTTAACAACTTCTCGCATATTCGGATTTAGCCTCCATTCTATGTCCCTATGTGGTTTGGATTCAGCTTCACAGTGAATATGATGCATGCAAACAGAAGGGTTAATTTCCTTAAGATCAGCTATTGACCATCCAATTGCTTCTTTATGTTCTTTGAGTACATCCACCAATTTATCTCCTGATCAGAGGTTAGGGTAGATGCAATGGTTTTCTTATGATGCGGCACACGATGCCCCGATCAATATTTATTCCAAGGAGAACGGCGTTGGTCGCTAGGAAACGACCCTAGGCTAGGCTAAACCAAAACCAAATTATTTTTTTTTCCAAAATTTTTTTTATTCAAATAAAACTTTTTTTCATATTTTTTTCCTCTTTCTTTTATATTTTTGTCTCCTTTTTTTTTTCTTTATTCACTGTTTTTCTCTCACATTTTTTTCCTCACATTTTTTTTTCTTTTCTTTCACGTGAAGTCGGCTGTGGATGCGGTTATACCTTCACGACGTGCACAAAGGGGGGGCACGCGGGGAGGCCTCGCCGGCATCGGCGAGGGGCGGAGCTGGTCGGTGATGGGGGAGGAAGACGGTGATGGTGGAGAGGGTGGGTGGGATGCTGCTGGGGCCGTGCGGTGACGTTGGAGGGCACGACAGCAGGGAGGAGGTGGGTGTCCGTAAGGCATCGCGAGCGGAGGGTGGTCGGCAGTTGTCCATGGCAGCAGGGAGCCGGTCGGAATAGACGTGGGCTAGCAGTGGGTGGCGGAATCCACAAAAATAGAGGGAGGCTTGATCGGAAGGGAGGAGGAGACCCGCACCAGAGGAGCGAAGGAACTCCGGCGGGAGGGCTCACGGGCGGAGGGGACGGCTGCGATCGGTGGTTGGCCTGGATGACTAGGCGGAGAGAGAATGCGCTCGTAGTCACAATCGGGGAATGAGAGCTGGTGGGAGTCATCGATCGGGGAGCCGGAATCCCGTTCTGGACGAAGATGAGGGGGACGATCCCAACCGTTGTGGGTCCAGACCTTGGTTACAAGAGATCAGAGAATGAGAGGTAACAGGAAAGAAGAAGCCGTAGAAGAGAAGGAAACCAAGAAAAGAAGGAAGAAGACAGAGAGGAGAGTAGCCGGAGGGAAAAGTATCAGAGGAAAGAAGAAGAACTCAAAGAAAGAAATATCACCAAGGAAGAATCAGAAGAAGAGCAGGGGAGGGAAGAAGAAAGAGAGGGGGAGGAATCGGGACACACCCAGATTCTCAAATAATTTCTCTTCATCCGCTAATTTTATTCATCAAAAAACATGTTCTTAAATAAACCTCCGAAAGAGATCAGAATAAATCAAAAATAATGATAAGATCCTTCCTAAAACAATCGATAAGATAATCCTAAAATAAATAATCAAATCCTAAAACAAATTTTCAAACAATCGAGATAAATCCTAATATCTAATATCCCAATCAAATCTCGAATTTAAATATGCTAGATCGCATCGGGATCGGTGCTGATGATGACTTCAAGATTCGTGCTCATCGACTCCAGGATCTTGGGCCCCAGGTTTGGGCTGGGCTGGGCCGGGCTTCTGGGTTGATCTGGGGCTTCAGATTCTCGTCGATGTCCCCATCACTTATCTACACTTCTTCTAGCATGTCAATTCATTATGATCAACACAGGTGGTCTTTGGGATGCATAAAATGTTCAACCTCATCGTTGTATTTTCAAAAGATACATCCATAACCTCGTTCTATAATTTATACAAGCATTAGTGGTAGCTAAGAAAGGTCTTCTAAGAATGATGGGTATTTGAATAGGATTACCGCTAGATTCCATATCCAAAACATAGAAAATCAATAGAAAAGTAGAATTCATCTACTTTCACCAACATATTCTCTAACATTCCATAGGATACATTAACGATCAGTCTGCTAATTGTAACATCACCGTTATGGATTTTAATTCTTTGAATCCGAATAAATCAACACTGAGCTTGGAAGAAGGTTTACACTTGCACCCAAATCTAATAAGGCTTTCTGATTGTGAGGTCCCCTATAAACATAGGATATAATCAGGGTACCAGGATCTTGAGTTTGGGTGGGGATATATATGAAAAACTAAGCTAGCTTGTTCAGTCATTGGATCTTCTTTGGTATATTGTCTCAGATTTTTGTTTTTATATGCACAGGTCTTTAAAAAATTTGGCATAAGCCGGAACTGTTTGATGGCATCGAGAAGAGGTAAGTTTATTTGGGCTTGCTGAATCTCAAGCATCTCTTTCATTTTTAGATTATTCTTATTCAAACATAAAGGAGATTCTAAAGCACTAGGAAATGGAGCCATAGGTATAGGTGCTTGGCCAATGGATTCTTTCCTCTTCATTATTTTCTTTTCTAGCTTAGCCAATTCTTGCTCTTTGGGTCAAGTCAGGCTAGTTGTAATGTTTTCCCATTTTTTAAAGTTATGACCGATTTAGCATGTTTTGGAAAAGTTTCAGGACCGGTGGAGCTCTCAGCCATGTATTGCCCTTTCGGGTTATTAATGGGCTGACTAGGTAACTTACCTTCTTCCCTTCGATTGAAAGCTAGAGTAGTTGACCTATTTGGATTTCTAGCTTTGCGATGGATGTGTGGGGAGTGAAGGAGTTGGGTATTATTTCCATCCCCTTTAGTGCTGGAGCACCTTTTCTTCAAAAGTAGGATCATGATTATTCGGTAGAGGTTGTGAGCACTCGGGTATTGGAATATGGCATACTTCTAAAGTTGGTCTCCTGATGGTTTGGCTTAACTGATGAATTGATGACAGGTTAGGATTTTCAAGAGAAATTTGGATGATTTGCCAGCCAAGATTGTAAGTGCAAATATGGATCATTCATGGTCTAGGAGCCATTAAGGTTTGGCTTGGTGGGCTTGCTCCTGAACAAGCTCAAAAAATTGGTAAGTGGCTGGACAATAACCTATCAGATGGGTGGAACTCGAATAGATAAAACCAAAATCCTGCTTTTGATGAGGCGAGGAGAATATTTTCAACTAGTAAAATTTGTCAAGCTTCTGAGATGAGTTCATCTATCTTGCTGTAGATGTCTATAGAATGACCTACTTCATACATTCCACCTCTCTTAGGTCTGGGTCTTATGGGAGGATCTCTACGGGCAGCAGACATGTGATGCAAGAAATTTTTACATAGGATTTTAAATAGCTGCCATGCCTCATGTTCATTTTTGAGCATGAATGTTCCTCTACATTAGGTATCCACTATTTGCCGGTGCCTTTCTGATAGACCATCATAAAAATACTGGACCAATTGTCATTTAGGTATGGCATCATGCGGACATTTCCTAATCAATTCTTTCAATCTCTCCCATGTCTCATGAAACATTTCTCTATCTAACTGGAAAAAACTGGTAATGGCTTTTTTAATTTGATTGGTTTTTTCTATTGGAAAGTATTTTTTAAGAAATTCTCTCTGAAGTTGATCCAAAGTCAAAATTGTTATAGTATCTAGGGAATTCAACCAATACTTAGCTTTATCTTTTAAGGAAAAGGAGAATAACTTAAGCTTAAGGGCATCATCGGAGAGATTTTGGATCTTAACAATCAACATATTTCCAAGAACTCATCTAAGTGTTTGTAAGGGTTTTCATTTGCAAGTCCATAGAAAGATGGTAACATCTGAATTACACTGGACTTGATTTCATACTGGACCACCTCTACTAGTGGTATTTGGATATAGGGTGAATAGGTATACTTTGAAGGAGTGAAGTACTACAATTATTATGGAGGATCGATTTCTTGATTGGGATCCATAGTTCACAGTCTGTTTGCTCTATAGATACGGTCTATTTGAGGATCTAGGAGTATGATTTGAGGTTCTAAAGACTGGCGACCTAGCATACACCCTACAATAGAGCTCTAAGAAAATAGCAGTTTAATTTCTTTTAACTTTTTCTTTTTTAATTAATTAATTTAAAAAATGAAAAAATAAGAAGAAGTCTAAAGGAAAGACTCCTAAGAGTGTCATAAACTAGAGAGAAAAGAAAGTTATTTTAACTTTTTTTTCAAACAAGTGACACAAGCAAAATCACTTATATCTCAGGGTTTATTTGAATCTAGACAGCTGCTAACTATTCCAAGGTTACCTTCGAGCACTCCAAGCCCAGATCAACTAACTAACTCAGCCAGGTAAGTATAAGGTTGGTGGGGGTTCCCTCGTTGCTTGTCTTAGACACCAATTAAAATTGGCTAGGTAAGCGAATGGAACCAATTAAAGAATCACCTTCCTTCGGGCTCTTGTCCTTGAACCACCTGCCTTAGACATAAAGCAATTAACTGAACTGAACTCGGTCCAACTCTAGGGTTTTCTTATCCTATTAAGCTCGAAATTCCTAGGGTTGATGTCTAATTAATTTTAAAGTTAAGGTCTAGGTCAATGCACATGCAGGAGAATAATTTGTGGGCTAAGAAAGGGTAATGAACTCCCCACTTATCTGATTAATGGTTATGCCCTTAAAGTTAATTATGAAAAAAATGAAATGCAACAAGTAAGATGTCCAAAACTTAAAGTTATAGACAAGCAAAATTAAACTAATTACTTTTTTTATAAATTTTTAAATTTGGTGGTTAAGTCTCTAACTTACTAATAAGTTATGAAGATGTCAAAAATTTTAATTTTTTAAATTTTTCTTAAAGATTTTTTTTGATTTTTTAAGTCTATTCAATCTTCTTATATCCTAGGACAACCGTTCAACATAACATAAAGTTATGCCAGGGCAACCTTATGTCAAGATACATAGGATTGAAAAATACTAAATACTATTTTTATTTTTTTTCAAAATAATGCCAAAAGTTACTGGCAACGGTGCCAAAAATTTGATGCGTGTCACTACGCACCGATTTAGTACCTTAATTTCACTATCCTCAGGTAGAATAGCAGGAGTAAGGATCAAGTCCTCAGGGACTTTTGAGTTATTTGAAAAGAAAATTTTTAAAGAATAAAACTAATATTCTATTTGCTAAGAAAAGTAGAATAGTAAAATAATGGAGATAAAAAAGAAATACTTGTAAAGATAGTCAAGATATGGTCTATCTTAATAAGAGAACGCCATGTACTTGTAGATCATGGCCCGTCCCTTTTAAGTATAGTCCAGTCAAAATTATCTTTACTAAGAAAAACTTACCTGAAAAGCATGACTCGCATCCTTGAAGATAGATTATCCTAGAGTCTAGGCTACTTCAAATATGGTGAAAGAAAGCATGAATCAATATGCAGTAAAAGGAAAGCCTTTTCATTTCATGAAATAAAAAATACATCACAAAAAAAAATAAAATGAAACAATTGTTAGATTCCCCTAATTTTGGATAGGACGAAAATCACGCTTCCTGGAAGACTCAGCAACACATCAGTAGGTGGAACCAGTGCAGTGGATCAGGGGTGATGCCATGGGGAATACCACGGTAGAAAGGCAATCAGAAGAGTGGATGAGAGTGAAGGGATTATGGAGCAGAGAGTGGAGTATGGTGAAATATGGGATGATGGAAGGAGCGAAGTTTGAAAGGGGAGTGGAATCAGAGTGGGGGAAAGATGAGAAGATGTGAGTATGGAACCAAGAACGACCCTCCTCGCTCGGGTTGGTACTTCTTTTAAAGGTGAAGAGAATGCGTGAGTACCGCGTTAGTTCCCATCGAAATCCATCTCAATGAAATTTAGTTCCATATTCTTATCCACACCCACAGATCCCCACTGTTCCGCTTAATCATTGATCCCCGCTGTTCAGTTTCAATAGAATTCCACAGATCCTTCCTCATTGAACAACCCAAACAACTTCATTCCTTTGACCACTCCTTCCTATAGTTCGAACATTGCTCTAGTACGATCTAGGATCTCAAGTTCTTCAGACAAGGAAGATGGTCATCGGAGAGACAGCAGCTTCAGTGGAGAAGAGGAGGGCCAATGGTGGTTGTGGCTTGGATGATGGCGGAAAGCTACTTGGCATCCTTCCCGGCCATGGTTAGAGGAGAGCAGATTTTGGTGGGGTCTTGAGGCAGGGAGGATGGCTAATGGTGATCTTGAATCAGTGAGGGGGTGGCTCTAGCAGCTCAACAGCAGCGTGCAGTGGCGTTTGGTGCTTCCGAGAGGGAGGATACCATGGGTGGAGCAGGCAACGATGGGACTATGGATGATGTCTCCGATTGGAGACACGATGATCGACGGTCATGGCGAAGAATAGCCGTATCAGTAGGGGTAGAAAACCATGGGATAATGTTGAAGAAGGAGACCGATGGCTTGGTCGGTAGTGGAATGGTGGAAGGGAACTTTTGGAGGGGAGAACTGGTGATCGGCAGCTCTGGCAGTTTCTCCGAGTGGAGGAGATGACTCCGGTGGTGATGGGGTAGCAGCTCGATTGATTTTAGCTCAAAATAGGCTTCGCGGTCCACAGTTCTGATCCATGGATTGCTGGCCATGGCTTCTTATGGACCTTTGGCCGATCCATGGACCGAGCGACCAGTCCATGATGGACTGGTTGCCCTAAAATCCATGCAATTTTTTATAATTCTTTTAAAATTAGATTCCGAGCTCGTTTTAGGTCCGATTTAAGTACCGTTTGTGCCGTTGGATTTCTAAAATCTAACTCTTCTCATTTATATAATTATTTCCTGCAAAACACTATATAAAAGCATCAATTTTAATTAAGTAAAGTTAGATTAATTATTTTATTTGTAATAACTATTAACTTTCAATGACTGACTGAGCTTTCCTTTGCTGATGTAGATATGAAGTTCTCCATTGATCGGCTCAAACAGATGACCTGTAAGTGGTCATCATCAACAAGGCCTCCAGAGGAGCCAGTGAAGAGGCCTCGTGAGGAGCCAGGGGAGAGGTCTTGCGAGGAGCGGGAGGCTTGCCCTCGAATGGATAGGGCTCAGGTGCCCCGGTGCTAGTTGTGAGGTTAGCCAAGCCCGCGACCCCAGGTCCCAGCAGAAGTGCCAAGCTAAGGGAGGGGGCACCTCGGGCCCCTCCCTTGGAGGCCCCCAAAATTATAGAATCCCATCATCTCCTGAGGCTACCGTCGTGCCTGACCAGGGAGGAAGTCCGGCACTGCCCGTGTCTGCCATAGCATCAAAGCCTTGCCCAACGGGTCCAGAGGTACCGAGACCCTCATTGTCAATAGTAGCTCCACCCTTGGAGATGGGCAGGTGGTGCAGGGCAGTTGTCAAACGCCTGCAGCGACCAAAACCCCGATTCAGGGAGAACGGGTTCTGGAAATTCTTGGATGCTAGGATTGAGCAATATGGGGAAGATCCTTTGAACCTGCAACGATCAAGCGCTGGAAGGGCCGCGTGATTCCTCACGTTGCCAGCCCTCTACCGGATTTTAATCCGGATCTTCAATATTGGAAGGGACGAACGATGGGTTTCTCACCGTAAGTCCCTATTTTTTTTTTTTTTTTTTTAAATCAGGAACTTGGAATGGAAGGAAGAGATTCCTCACGGAATCGTCTTCTCCCAACCAGGCTTTCGGCCTGGTGTGCGCAAAGGGAAAAAGATAGCCTACGGCCTTCCACGGAAAGAAGACGCCCCAAAGCAAAAAACACGCCGTCCAATGTATTATTCCAAAACAAAACAATGCTCCAATTGTATATTCCAAAAACCAAAACCACGCTGCTGTTGTTTTTTGGTTCGGTTTTAAAGAAAAACAATACAAAGGTGTAACTGTCCCCCACGTGACTAACAGGGAGGGAATAAAAATAAAAAAAACACTAATGTAAACAATCCAACACGTTGACTCTTGCGTGAAAACTCCAAATGGATTTTTTTTTTTTATATAAAAAAAATCAAGAGATCACGCCGCTAATAAAATTATAATAATAATAAAACTAAAGACTCCAGTGTTTTTTTCCGGATCCGAAACTTCACGGATGCAATTAGTGTATTGGCCTTCGGCCCAATTTCCAATTAATTGTTTTCATCCTAAAAACGGTTCAGATTTGAAACTTGCTTCCCTTGAAGGCGTCTGGACCTGTGCACGTTTCCTGCTGGCGAGGCTGGCGACCCCAATCGTCATGGGCCGGAAGCTGAACCGAAATGTCTGGGTTGAGCTTCGCCGAACTATCACCGGGCTGTCCTAATAAATGAGTCAACTGATCAGGTTCAATATTCTTCTCGATGTCTGCATCACTCTCCCCTTCCTCTGAAAAGCTTGTCCTCAAGCTTGAATTATCACCTGCATAAGGGGTTAGATGTCGAATATTGAATACATCAGAAATAAGGACATCGTCTGGTAATTCAACTCGGTAGGCATTGTCACTAAATTTCTTCAACACCTGACAAGGACCAATTTTCTTTGGCTTGAGTTTGGTGTAGGCCCCATGTGGATATTGTTCTCTTGGCAAGAAGACCCATACCAAATCACCAACCTCAAAGTCTGCTGTCGACACGTCTGATCAGCCTTAGCCTTATACTTGGCATAATTTTGCTCTAGATTGGCTTTAACAGTTGTGTGCACCTCACGTAGATCAGCCACTCGATCTTCTATCTTCTTACTTGATTTGTTTGGCACATCAACAGGTAAAATATCAAGTGGTCCTCTTGGTAGAAATCCATACAATACCTGAAAGGGTGCAAAACTAGTAGAACGGTTCACTGAAGAATTGAACTCAACTTAATCTTCGGCAAACATACATCCCAGTTTAAATTCTTGCACATTGGCTCTCAACAAGTTACCAAGACTTCGTTGACAGTCTCGGTTTGCCCATCGGTCTGAGGATGATAGGGACTACTGAATTTTAATTTTGTACCCAACTTTTTCCACAATTCATGCCATAAATATCCCATAAACTTGCTGTCTCGGTCCGAAACTATCGACGATGGTAACCCATAATGTCGAACAACTGCAGAAAAATAAAGATCAACTACTTTCGACGCATCAAATATTGTTTTGCATGGTAAGAAACAAACCATCTTGCTGAACCGATCTATGACTACCATAATTGAATCCAGACCTCTCACTGTCCGCGATAAACCTACAACAAATCCATAGATACCTCTCACCACGGCTCATCTGGAATCGGTAAAGGGGAATATAAACCTTGATTTGTATCTGTTTCTTTGATTCCTGACACAAACGGCATCTCTTCACAAAGGTTTTGACATCTCGGTCAAGCCTAGGCCAATAAAATCGTTGACGAATTAACCATGCAGTTTTGTCTCTTCCAAAATGTCCTTGATTATACAGCTCCAGAATAATCAATACATGCAGTGAAGTGTTAGGAATACAGAGACAATTACCACGGAACAAATATCCATCATGTAGGACGAAGTCAGATCGACCTCCAGCTTCAAATTCAATCACAATGCTCTGGAAATATTCATCTGCACAGATATCATCCTTCATGCTTTCAAACCCAAGGGTATATACTTGCATAGCACCAATCAATAAACTCCGTCTACTTAAAGCATCTGCTACTTTGTTCAAGTGCCTGACTTATGCTTGATGCTGAAAGTATACTCCTGTAGAGTACTTACCCATTTTGCATGTCTGGAGCTCAACTTATGCTGTCCCTGTAGAAATTTTAATGCTTGATGATCTGAGTACAACACAATTCTCGCTGGATCAAGTAATGTTGCCAATGTTGCAATGACCTCACAATGGCGTATAGCTCCAAATCATAAACCGAATACAGCAGTTTGGCACCTCCAAGCTTCTCACTGTAGAAAGCAACGGTCTCCCATCTTGGTTGAGTACTGCGCCAATCCCAGTCTTCGAAGCATCACAATCCACTTCGAATACCTTGTCAAAATCTGGAAGAACCAATAGTGGTGCTTGGGTCAACTTGACTTTCATCTCATCAAATGCTGCCCGAGCAGTGTCATTCCATCCAAACTGATTTAATTTCAACAAGTCTATTAAGGGTGCAGCAATCTCACTATACCTCTTCACAAACCTTCTGTAAAACCCGCAAGACCCAAAAAGGATCTCAATTAAGTTAAAGTTGTAGGTGCTGGCCAGTCCACTATCGCTCGCACCTTACTTTCATCTGGAAGAATCCCATCACCAGTAACAACATATCCCAAAAAAATTAATTTGTCTACCATCCAAATACACTTCTCTGGGTTAGCAAAAAGCTGGTTTCACGTAATACTGTTAGAACTTGTGAAACATTCTCAACATACTCTTGTGCTGTCTTATTGTATATCAATATATCATCAAAGTATGCAACAACAAAAGAACTAAGGAATGGACGCAAACCTGGTTCATTACTCGCATGAACGTACTAGGAGCATTAGATAGCCCGAATGGCATCACCACTATTCATACAGGCCTTCCTTTGTCTTGAAGGCTGTCTTCCATTCATCACCTGGCTTCATTCTGATCTGATGGTACCCACTTTTCAAATCAATCTTAGTAAAGAACACGACACCACCCAACTGATCTAGCATATCATCCAGCCTCGGTATTGGAAATCTATACTTCACAGTAATTCTGTTTATTGCCCGGCTATCAAACACATACGCCATGAACCATCCTTTTTCGGCACCAAAAGTGCTGGTACCGTGCACGGGCTAATGCTTTCCCGTATAAAGTCTTTGTCTAAAAGATCTTGAACCTGCCTCTTCAGCTCCTCATGCTGCTGGGGGTCATTCGATAATGAGCCTTATTCGACAACACAGAACCCGGAATCAGATCATCTCATGCTGAATATCTCGAAGTGGTGGCAAACCCGCAGGAAGCTCACTCCGTACAACATCCCGAAATTCCTCCAAAACTGACACCAACTCCTGAGGAAGATCATGTAGCTCCTGCTCCCCATTCTGGCCAAACTCCTCTGGCTTACTAATCAGGGCAAAACAGAAATCTTCTCCCTCTAATCCCTCAACTCCCTGCTTGGCACACAAATAGCACTCAGACCCTCTAAATCTTCTCCCTCTAACTCACCTCAAACTCCCTGCTTGGCAAACAAATTACTACCTTCTGTTCAGCCATGTCCTGTAGCGGTTTCAAGATCACTTTTCTCCCATCTGGTCACAGCATATAAGTATGAGTGTAACCATTATACACTGCTTTATTATCAAACTGCCATGGTCGTCCCAAAATGATGTGTCGCATCCATCGGTATAACATCAGCTACTATTGATGTCTCAAGTTGAGGACCAAAAGATAAGGCCAACCTACATCGTCGACTGACCTGAATATCTGCATCCCGTTCACCCAACCGAGCTTGTATGGTTGAGGATGGGGCTCTGTCATCAACCCCAATTTCTTCACAACTTCCTCAGCAATCACATTCTCCCAACTTCCAGAATCAATAATTACCTTGCAAGTTTTACCAGCTACAGTGCACTTTGTTAAGAAAATATTGTGCCGACGCCAATCTCCACTAGCTCTTGGTGCAAGACACATCCTCCTAATAATCACTCTCTCCCTGGATGTGGTTTGGGTCAATCACATACATCTCATCCTCGAACTCCTCATCCTCGGGAAATTCAACTTCCTACTCCTCCATAAGTAACCGGGTACGCACCTTGGGGCACTCATTAGCATAATGTCCTAAGTCATGACACCGATGGCAGCGAACATTGGCTCGATTGCTGCCTACCCTCTGCTGGGTACCTGAAGCCCCACTCGGCACTGTAGGTCTTGGAGGAACTGCCGAAGTTTGTTGCCTCACCACAGGAGGTGCACTCCTACTACCAGAACTCTTCCCTAAAGACTGACCAGAAAATTTTCCTTTACTCTGGAACCCTCTATTCCGCATCAGGCTTCGCTCCACTGCTTGCGCCCGCATGTGCGCATCACCAACACTGTCAATCCGATGCAAAGCCAACGCATCCTGGATCGGGAATTGCAGTCCAAGCAAATACATAGCTACCAACCTGGTTCTGACTCCATCAATCGGTTTCGAGCCACCAGTCGGTAGAACTTTGTAGTATAATCTTCCACGCTTCGATTTCCTTGTGTTAAACCATGCAATTTAGAATAAAGGACCTGTTCATGGTTCGGAGGAAGGAACTCCCGATTCATCTCCTGCTTCAAGGCTGCCCATAATGCAATTGGTGGCCTCCCATCCATATACCTCCGGTAGTGTTGTGCATGCCACCAAGCTGCTGCTCGATCTTGAAATCGGATTGTGATAAGCGGCACTTGCTTGTCCAAAGGCACTTCTTTTCAGCCGAAAAACATCATCAACCTGCAGGGTCCAATCCACATACTCATCAGGATTCAAACCACCTCTGAACTCTGGTATTTCAATCCAAAACCCGGACTCCCAACGAGTCTGATTGTCATGCACAGGCGGCGGTCTGAAATCCCTGGGAAGCGCTACATCACGCCGCGATTGCTGCCCTCTTTGCAATGGTGGAGGATCTTCAATATTCTGGAAAGGCTTGGCATCACCTTCTCGATGTTCATCAGGTACATTGCGATCTTGATGAGGTATAGCACGATCTTGCACCTCCAACCGTGCCATCATTGCTTGCAAAACAACCATCATCTGCTGCTGGGTCACCACAACGTCACGAAGAGAAGGCTTCTCGTTGTTCCGCTCCATGGTTGCCGACAGAATTTTTTTTTTAATCAGAACGGATCAGGGACAGATCAAGAGCGGATCAAGGCTCTGATCAAGAATGGATCAAGGCTCTGATACCAAGCTGGTGCAGGGCGGTTGTCAAATGCCTGCAGAGACCAAAACCCCGATTCAGGGAGAACGGGTTCTGGAAATTCTTGGATGCTAGGATTGAGCAATATGGGAAAGATCCTTTGAAACCTGCAACGATCAAGCACTGGAAGGGCCGCATGATTCCTCACGTTGCCAGCCCTCTACCGGATTTCAATCCGGGTCTTCAATATTGGAAGGGACGAACGATGGGTTTTTCACCGTAAGTCCCTGTTTTTTTTTTTTTTTTTAAATCAGGAACTTAGAATGGAAGGAAGAGATTCCTCACGGAATCATCTTCTCCCAACTAGGCTTTCGGCCTGGTGTGCGCAAAAGGGAAAAAGATAGCCTGCAGCCTTCCATGGAAAGAAGACGCCCTAAAGCAAAAAAACAGCCGTCCAATGTATTATTCCAAAACAAAACAATGCTCCAATTATATATTCCAAAAACCAAACCACGCTCCTATTGTTTTTGGTTCGGGTTTTAAAGAAAAACAATACAAAGGTGTAATTGTCCCCTACGTGACTAACAGGGAGGGAATAAAAATAAAAAAAAATACTAATGTAAACAATCCAACACGTTGACTCTTGCGTGAAAACTCAAACAGATTTTTTTTTTTTTATATAAAAAAAAATCAAGAGATCACATCGCTAATAAAATTATAATAATAATAATAAAACTAAAGATTCCGGTATTTTTTTCGGGATCCGAAACTTCACAGACATAATTAGTGTATTGGGCCTTCGGCCAATTCCCAATTAATTATTTTCATCCCAAAAACGGGTCAGATTTGAAACTTGCTTTCCTTGAAGGCGCCTGGACCTACGCACGTTTCCTGCTGGCGAGGCTGGCGACCCCAAATCGTCATGGGCCGGAAGTTGAACCGAAACGTCTGGGTTGAGCTTCGCCGAACTATCACCAGGCTATCCTAATAAATGAGTCAACTGATCAGGTTCAATATTCTTCTTGATGTCCGCATCAGCAGGGGACCTGCAACGCTACCGCCCGATGCGTCATGATCCATGATGCAAGGCTGGTGGAGAGGCTGCTATGATTTATCTTATATCTCGGGACTAGCCAGAGAGGGCCAGTCGCATACTGGGGGACACCATCGACGGGGTCTTCCCCCAACTTATCATGGTGGGCTCTCTTTCTTCTTCTTTTTATCACTTTTTTTTACCCACAACCTTCCCATGTGCTGTATGTTATCCAGGATGCATTTCTGATCAAGGATGCATACCGAGGATTGCTCTAGCAGGATGCTGAGTCCTGTAATAGGGCATAGGTGACCGAGGCTTAAGCCAGAGTTCTGGCAGAGCAGCTGCCGGATATGGAGGCCCAGGTGAGAAGTTTGGAGGCCGAGCTCCGGGAGTCCCAAGATACCATGGGAGATCTAGAGATGCGCGTGGAGGGTCATGAAGCTGCATTGGCAAAGAGGGTGAAGTACACCACTGACCTAGAGGAATAGCTTGCCAGGTCCTCCTCTACCCCGTGCTTTGCCTGGAAGGATGAGTGCAAGGCCTCCAGGTGCAACTAGACGTAGTGGAGGAGTGGGCCATGACCGCGAAGGAGAAAGCTACCTCCATGATAATGGTAATGGAGGCTATAAAGGAGGCAGTCGGCTCCATTAGGCAATATAAGGCCTCAACTGAGTTAGAGGAGGAGGTCCAGGAGGCTGTTTGCAATGCATTCATGAAGGGGTTTGAGGAGTGCAAGAATAAGATGGTGCAACTCTTCCACCTCCCCGTCGTACATGATGTCATGCTTGTCGATCCTGAGGACGACCCTACCGGCATGGTGCCACCGACCGAAGCTGTGTCGGCGCTTCCTGCCACCCCAGTCCAGGTAGAATCCATTCAGGATGCCCCTCCAGCTCTGTCCCCAGTGACCTAGACTGCTGCAACTACTCCAGTGCCGGCTCAGCAGAGCTTGGCGAGATAAACTGTGAAGCAGATGATGGCAGAGACCAGAATGCTAATCGAGGCCACCATGAAATCCCACGGGAAGGGAAGCACATTGACCTTTGGTCCACGGTTGACCTAGGGCTTCTTTGACCTCCGCTTCAAGGATTAGTCCTAGACTAATGAGGTTGACCTTATGAGTTGAGGTATATCTAAAGGGTTTGTATAATGGAAGAATGGATCAACAATTTCTGGGAAGAGATCTTGAACTGGGATTGAAGGGTGAGCTCCTCCTAAGGGTATCGAATTAAAGAAACCATATCTTCAATAATTTCTTCTTGGATTTTAGGACTAGGCTCAATAATTGGATTCTCTTCTAGTGTCTCCTCAGGTAAAGCCATTGTAGTATCAGTGTCATTGCTTTCTCCCTCTAACTGTTCTTCATATTCATCCACTAAGTGTGCTTTAGCTTCATACACTTTTACTTCAGGCTCACTAGTGGGTTCACGATCTTCTTCCAAGGGTCCTTCCATATAGCTTTAGTCTGGGTGTTTTCTGGGTCAACCAATTCTAGGTCTACATATATTCCTCCTCTTTAATGTCATCCTAGTGAACACATAGAGTAGCAGGGGTGGGTCAACTCGGGTTAGGATTGGGTTGGGTTCAGAGGTACTAATCCTGCTGGACTCAACTCGATAGTTCATGGGTTCCCTCTGACTTGACTCGAATTCCATAGCAAGTCGATAGGCATCATCCAGGTTATAAATCTTCCACTAGAATAGTTCCCACTGGATATCTCTACGTAGGCCATCTCGAAACCTCGATATGATCATAGCCTCAGCTCAACTATGTTACATCTCCTAATAAACTCATTAAATTGGTCAATGTATTCAGATACAGTTTTATTATTTTGTCTTAATATGTACCATTGGTCTAAAAGTCTTTTCTCATAAAATCGACCTAAGTACTTCTCTCAACTTACTCCTCATGGATTTTCAAGTAAGTATTTCATCTCTTCTTTGGTAACATTCATTCTCAATAACTTCCCAGTGCCACTCAGCATGTTGGGTTAACTTACATGTGGCCAATCTAACTTTTTCTAACTTTGACATCTTAGTGTACTCAAAATACCAATCCATTCTCTCCTCCCAATCAATATACATCTCAGGATCTAGACTTCTATCAAAAGTGGGTGCATAAGGCTGGGTGCTCCTAATGGGTCTTTCCTCGGAGCCAACCAAGTATGGGTATGGACATCTAGGGTTAGACTCAGGGGCAAGGTCATGATAATAGGCTCTTGGATCAAGGAAATTGGGCCTAGATAATTTACATTTAGCATGGGCCATAGGGCTTCTACCCTCGTTTCAATTCTATCAAATCTTGGGTCAACTGGGTAATTTGCTCAATGAGAGTCCTAATTTGATTTTCAAGTTGTTATCCATGGGTTCGCCCGACTGAGTGTGATGTGGGTGATATTGGACTCCTAACCTGGTTGACATGCAACACATAATGGAGGGTACTATGGTTTGCAAGACCTATGAGTTCAAATAGAATGGGTTAACTTAGACTACACGCAGCACTACAACCAGCCCTTTCACTAGCTAGGTAAAAGGTGGGAGTGTGGGAGGCCCCCTACTATCGCAGGGATCCAATTAAGGAACCACAACACCACTTAGGTCATTTGATACTATACCTCTTGCCTTAGACACCAGCTTCCCAGTGCTAATTGAAGGGTTGCATGCACTAGTTTCCCACAATGGTCAAACCCGACTTGTTGATGTCCCTAAGCTATTAGGTTGCTAATAGATTTTAAGTGGTGGGGACATCGGAGGCACTAGAATAAGACAGAGGCTTTTCAACCCTCTGTGAATTGATCAATAATTTATGAGTCCATCTGTAATAAGGGCTTAGCTCATCTGAGTCCATTTTAGTTGTTATTTGAGTCTTTTGAGTTTCAGTTCTATAGTAGTCAGCTCATGTTGAGCTAGTTCAGTCCAGTGTTAGTCAGCTCATGTCGAGCTAATTTTATTTTTCGAGTCCTATTCAACCATATTGAAGACTCAAGACCACATCATACAAGTGAAGACCAAGTCCAACCAGATTGAAGACATGGAAGTATAGCCCAAGTCCAACCCAGCTTGAAGATTTGAAGATCCCAGGAGGAAAAATTCAGAAAACCCTGATTCCTTGCAGATGCCCTCCAGATGCCTAGATTCCCTTCCAGATGCCAAATATATTCATATACCAAGGAATCCATGATTTTAGAGGTCCATCTACATCCTAGCCCAAAGAAATCAAGCCCAGGCGCCAATCCCAAGCTCCTAGAAGCAAGACCAGGAATATTCCTGCTACCTGGCTACCAGGCCACCCCAGTTTCCAGAGGCCGAACCCATGTGCCCGAGCCCCTTTGGGCCAGCCTCTTGCTGCTCCTAGAAGCCCAACATGCCCCCCTAGGCATCCTTGGAGTGTTGGCCAAGTCAAGAAAATTCTTAGGGATTTTTCTACCTAATGTTTCCTTATTTTTTAGCTAGGGTTTGAGAGGGAAAATGATTCTTATGTGAAGACTTATTGCCCTTACTTGGAGCCCAGGTTAAGGGTCTATTTAAGGACCCTAGCCTCTTGTATGAAGGGAGATTTTGATATATGAAATAACCCTTGAGTTCTTCTATTGTTTTGTGTGATTACCCTGCTGTGTGCATAAAGGGGTTTGAGAGTTCTTCTTCTCGGTGTTTGCAACCATCTTCCTGCCGCCAACCATCCTTCCAGCCCCCTCCAAAACTTTCTTTCCTTTGCTATTTTCCTTTGTTTTTTTGATTTTCTTTGAGTTTTCTAACCCTAACAGGTCGTTCGTAGGTCCCGAGTTCCTACGAATCCAACGACTCTAGCCAAGCCTCAATCGGACCACTGAGCAGGAAGCTGGGTATCCGCGGGTCTTTGGCTCGATTTTCCAGGCCGCATTCATCGAGGAACGAGAGATCCCTTCGCTGCGATCTTCACCGGGTGCTTCAGACATTGTCAGGTACACCCCCTCTACCTCCAATCTTTATATTGTAGGAGAACTTGCCCTAACCGAGGCTTCTCAGCCCCGGCGATCCTTCTTTAGTACTTTTCTAGGTTCTAATCTGCATGCTTGCTTTAAAATTCATACAAAATTTCCTATAACTAATTCTGATCTGAAATTCAGGAATCAATCACCTAACCCACATATAAAACATACAAAAAAATCGCATGCATATTAGTCCCGCATCATTTGGTATCAGAGCTTAGATTAGGGCTTGTTTCTGCAAATTTTTAGTCTGTATATGCTCTGTTATTTAAATTATTTCTCCCCTGATAAAAACTCCAAATATTTTGAAATTTGTTTTTCTGGATTTATCATAAATTCACAATAATTTCAAAATCTTGTAGATTATTATGGCCTTTGAATTTTCTACAACCAAAATACAGCCTGCAAATTTTCGGCTCTATTTTTTTCAGCAAGACAAGTTTGGAAGTTTTAGGATTTTGTTTAGTATTTTTTGCATATCTTTTTATTTTAGTATATTTTCCTGTATATTGCCATAATTTTCAAGTTTTCTTCTATTTAAGAAAATACCAAAAAAAAAATATTACATATTCTCCAAAAATACAAAAACATCTAAACCCTAATTTGCATCCTCATCTGCCTGCCATCATTGCATAATTTACTTTTAAGGGCACTCTTGCTATATCAGATGGGGGGAGGATTTGATCACCTCTCCTTAGCCCAAAACCACATCCCTTGCATTCGGTCCCAAGCCTTAACCTAAAATTAACTAGACTTAATTTGCCCTAGTGGGCTAGGAACACCAACTGGTCGTGTCTAAGCTAAGTGTCAGATCATTGTGTCAAGCTAACCTGTGTATGCCTTATGCTCAGTGTCTAGAACGGTGGTTTAGGGACTCAATCTTGAAGGGCTTGTGTGCTGGTCCGCCTACCTGGCCAATCTCTGATAGGTGTCTAGGATTGGCAATCAGGGACCTAACACTCCCCTTACACTGCCTGGTTGAGTACAGGGTTACTATAGGCTAGTTTGCCACCCTGATTGAGCATCTAGTTTGGACTCTAGGTCTAATCAGCTGTAGTCGGTCTGATCGAGTCTTGCATGAGCACTAGATCAGGGATTTCATATCACCCACCTTCATCAAAAATGTCTGAACCCATGGAAAATTTGCAAGCCCAAATAAAAGCACTCACCGAGCAACTATCCCAATCCATGGCCCAGTTGACTACCCAGTTAACTCAATCTGGTACCCAAACCAACAATAGAATTGACCATCTTGCCAATAGGTTTGACCAGTTAGAAGGCCGTGTAGGGACCATAGCAAGAACCCATGGGTCACAGTCTGAGCCAGATCCTGAGTCCCCTCAACCTAGGAGAACCCCAAATCCTGATCTATACCATGAGGTCGAACCTAGGAGGGCCCCTTATCCTGACCCGTACTACAATCCTCAACCTAGGAGGACCCAAACCCGGATCCATACCTTGAGACTGAACCTAGGAGAGGCCATCGTCCTGACCCAATCCCTAAGGTTAGTCCTAGAAGACCCAATTAGGATTTTGTAGACCAGGAAGATAGATCCTATTTACCGACATCTTCTAAACCTAGTATACCCACAACCTATAGATCTTATGACTCCAAATCTTATGAACCTAGAACCTATGAATCCAGAACCTGTGAACCTAGATCCTATGACTGTAGATCCCATGATCATAGATCCTATGCACCCACACCCTATAAGCCTAGTAGACCCAACACCCAATATTCTGACCCATATAGGGAGTCCAACCTAGGAGAACCCAATATTCTGACCCATATAGGGAGTCCAACCCTAGGAGAACCCAAATCCTGACCCATATAGGGAGCCCAACCTTAGGAGGACTCCATACCATGATCTATCCTTAGAACCTGACCATAGAGCTGACCCAAAATCCTATGACCCCAGATCCTATAATCCCCTGACCCATAGATCTGCACCCTTATCCTATGAGCCTAGGGAGCCCATAACCCCTAGGTATCGATCTAGTACTAGTCAAGTTTCCCTTAGTCAACTTGAACCCCATAGGATTAGTACCCCTAAATTGAACCCAGTAGTGAGCCACTACCCCTTAGGCACCTGAACCTACTAGGACTAGTATCCATAATCAGAAACTAGGACCTAGCCAATTTTCCCCTAGCCGACCTTCTCCAACCATTTCTGAGATTGACAAGGCTTACATTAACGCAGAAGTGTATGAAGCTGATGCGAGCCTAGTGGATGAGTATGAAGGAGAAGAGGAGACACCTTTAGTAGACCTAGAATTAGCTGACCCAATAGATACCCAGGTAGAAACCAACCCAGAGCTAGTTGACCTTGACCACATCCAACCTAAAGCTATAGTAGAAGAACAATTAGAGGAAGAGAACCTAGGTACTGTGCTAGAGCCTTACCTGAGGGAACCATTGAGGAGAGCCAAATTATAGAGTCTAGTCTTAAAATACAAGAACCTAAGAATTTATTAAGGACCTGATCTCTTTGAATAAGTACCCTCAGGATGAGCCTCCTCCTATAGTTTCCATTAAGGACCTTTCCCTGAGATTAGTAAACCCATCCTTCCATTATGTAACCTGTAGATAGCTAAACCTCTTAAGGTTAACCTCATTAGTATGGGATTAGTTCCTGACACCCCATCTTTTATCCTACTTTATCCAACTAAACCTTTTTCTCCACCTACCGACCAGACTTCTGACCCACTTCCTATTTCCTACCTTTTCTGAGTCTTCTCATGTGTCTAGAACTATTATGTTACATTTTGTTGAGGTTACTAGGTTGCAAGGATCCAGAGCCCATCCCATTTGCTACCTACTTTTGGCAGACCTCTGGCACCTATTAGGAGTTACTAGCAAATTTTCTTCTGCATGTCACCCATCAACCATGACTTATGCCCCCATGCCCAAGTGGTAGTTAAGACCTAATAAATCTCTTTAGTTGAGTCTGTTAGGTGTAGGTTTGAGTCCTTTGAATCATTTGTTAGGAGTCTGTATGTGCCCAGCATGTTCACCACCTACACTAATTTTAAACAAATTGGCTAATTCCCGAAGATGGATCAAAGAATTGATGTAGTGGATTCTATCTTGGTTAGGCTTAGGCCTAAAAGAAGCTTCATGCTCGCAGAGCCGGACTTTTAAAGTGATAGAGAAGGTTGGATCAAATGCCTAGGTGTTAGACATGCCTTCGGATTTGGGCATAGTTCTCCCTTCAATATTATAGACCTGATTGAGTACAGGGAACCGGCAGCGATACCTAGTGAGGCTTTTGAACCTATTCCTTTTCATTGTGAGTGACCCTAACCTAGAGTGTCCACTAATAAATTTGGCCTGAGAGAGGAGAATGGATCGAGCGTATCTGGACGATCAAGCCATTATGACCCGGGGTCGCTGTTATCAACGTTTCCTGGTCCGATGGCAAGGCCGGCCAGAGTCGGACGATTCGTGAATTTCTCAAGAGGACTTGCAACACCTCAACCTAGACCTCCTCGAGAGATATGTGAGCCAGCTTGATCTTCACTCGACAGGGTCGAGTTCCTCCCACCCCGAAGAATTGGTGGGGACACGGAGGCACCAAAATAAGACAGAGGCTTTTCAACCCTCTGTGAATTGATCAATAATTTATGAGTCCATATGTAGTAAGGGCTTAGCCCATCTGAGTCCATTTTGTTATTATTTGAGTTTTTGAGTTTCAGTTCTGTACTAGTCAGCTCATGTTGAGCTAGTTCGGTCTAGTGTTAGTCAGCTCATGTCGAGCTAATTTATTTTTTGAGTTCTATTCAACCATATTGAAGACTCAAGACCACATCATACAAGTGAAGACCAAGTCCAACCAGATTGAAGACATGGAAGTATAGCCCAAGTCCAACCCAGCTTGAAGATTTGAAGACCCCAGGAGGAAAAATTCAGAAACCCTGATTCCTTGCAGATGCCCTCCAGATGCCCAGATTCCCTTCAGATGCCAAATATATTCACATACCAAGGCATCCATGATTTTAGAGGTCCATCTGCAACCTAGCCTAAATAAATCAAGCCTAGGCGCCAAGCCCAAGCCCCTAAGAAGCAAGATACCAGGGAATATTCCTGCTACCTGGCTACCAGGCCACCCCAGCTTCCAGAGGCCCAAACCCATGTGCCCGAGCCCCTTTGGGCCAGCCTCTTACTGCTCCTAGAAGCCCAACACGTCCCCCTAGGCATCCTTGGAGTGTTGGCCAAGTCAAGAGAATTTTTAGGCATTTTTCTACCTAATGTTTCCTTATTTCTAGCTAGGGTTTGAGAGGAAAAGGATTCTTATGTAAAGACTTATGTGCCCTTACTGGAGCCCAAGGTTAAGGGTCTATTAAAGGACCCTAGCCTCTTGTATGAAGAGAGATTTTGATATATGAAATAAAACCTTGAGTTCTTCTATTGTTTTGTGTGATTACCCTGCTGTGTGCATAAAGGGGTTTGAGAGTTCTTCTTCTCGATGTTTGCAACCATCTTCCGGCCGCCAACCATCCTTCCAGCCCCCTCCAAAACTTTCTTTCCTTTGCTATTTTCCTTTGTTTCTTGATTTCCTTTGAATTTTCTAATCCCTGACAGGTCATTTGCAGGTCCCCAAGTTCCTACGAACCAACGACTCTAGTCAAGCCTCAATCGGACCACCGAGTAGGAAGCCGGGTATCCACGGGTCTTTGGCTCGATTTCCAGGTCGCATCCATCTAGGAACGAGAGATCCCTTCGCTACGATCTTCACCGGGTGCTTCAGACGTTGTCAGTTACATCCCCTCTACCTCCAGTCTTTATATTATAGGAGAACTTGACATACCGAGGCTTCTCAGCCCCGGCGATCCTTCTTTAGTACTTTTCTAGGTTCTAATCTGCATGCTTGGCTTTAAAAATTCATACAAAATTTCCTATAACTAATTCTGATCTGAAATTCGGGAATCAATCACCTAACCCCACATATAAAACATACAAAAAGAATTGCATGCATATTAGTCCCGCATCATTAAGTTAGGCTTAGGTTAGAAATGCAAAGGTGGTGGTTTTGGGCCAAGAAAAGGTAATAACCTCCTTCCCTTTCTTATGATATTGTTATCCTAAAGTAAGTTATGCATATGATGGCATACACATGAAACCTAATGAAGTGCACTTAACTTTTTTTTGTGTTTTAATGTGTATTGGCAGAAATATTAGTTGCTGAAAAATTAAATGATATGAACCTAAAGTCAGAAATTAAACTATGTAGAAATCACGTAATTAACTCCTAAGTTTGCAGAAATGATGGCATGCTGAAATCTAATGAAGCTGAAAACTATATGCAAAATTTAATGATGCTGAAATCTAATGGTGCGGAACTTAGTTATGTAGAAATTTTTTTAGGACCTAAGATACCTATGTCCTTACTTTTTCTTCAAGGGTCAATCACATCGGCACCCCTACATGCCATAGAAATTCTCTTTGAATGGGATGTGAGGGTCTTGCAGCCCTACTTTTTCCTATGATGGATGGCCATGGTGAAGCACCCGATCCGAGTACTTAAAAAGAAACTAAGTCCTAACCATGCTCTGATACTAAACATGATGCGAGACTAAGATATGCATGCAAGTGATTCTTTATTTTTGTGTTTTTATATTTTAATGAAATAGCAAATTCCCGAAATTAAACTAAGAATAGATCTAGAGATTCGCAAAATAATAAGAAACTTCTAGCATGCAGACATAGACCCTAAACAATGATAAAGAAGGATCCCGGGTTTGAGAAACCCCGGAAGGACTTAGCTCTAGATCAATACCCTACTCGAAAGATGAGAGAGTGCAAACCTCCTGAATTTCTGAAGCACCCGATGCCGAGTTCGCTCATACTCATGGATGCGGCCCGGAAGATCAAGATCTCGATCCTTCGGATCCATCGGCTTTCCGTCAGATGGTCTTGAAGGCAAGGCAGGCCTACTCCTTTGTCCGTGGTACCGAAAGGACCTCAAGTAACCTAGAAAACAAGTTAGAAAACAAGATGGAATGGGAAAGCAAAGAAACAAGAGAGAGGTGAAGTGAAGGTGGCGGTCAAGAAAGGCTCTTCTTGTTGGGCATCTGATGCGGGACGACTCTAAAACTGCTAAACATGCATGAAATAGAAAATAATTCTTTTGTAATTTTATAATTTTATTTGTAGGCTAGATTCAAAATAAAGTAAAAACTAGCGGAAAGACTAGCAGTGCTAAGAATCATCGAATCGAGGCAAGCTTATGCAAACTAACGAAATAGCCAGGACCCGGAGTTGAGAAACTCCCGGTTTAGGATAGCCTTTCATCATTAAATCAGATAATAAGAGAAGGGAAGGTTTCTTACCAGTCAGAGATTGAAATTACCAGTCAGAGATTGAAATTCAGTAGCAGAAGAGATCACTCACAATTATGATCGGAGCCTGGAAGAAGAAGCCTTGTTTCCCTCAAATCTGATGGCTGATCTGGGCGATTCGGGCTGCAAAGAAGGCCTCCTCCAGAGAGGGGAAGCACCTCGGGATCCTACAAGCATCAGGGTAATCAAAACAGCAATTAAAAAATAAGAAAGGAACTATGGGTTGAAAGGAATCAGGATTAGGGTTAGAAGATGGCGTTTGAAGCTTGTTGAAGATCTCCTTTCTTGGTGGCCTAGGGCACTCCTCTTGGATGTGTGAAGGCTTGGATAGCAGTGAGTTAGGGTGTGGAAGAAAGCTAGGGTGGCAAGGAATTCATCCAAGCATAAGAACACCAACCAAAGAACCAAAACAAAACACCAACACAAGGTAGTAACTCAAAATCTCACAATTTGTATTCATAAGAAAGAGATGCTTACAAGAGGGGGAGGGGTGGGTATTTATAGAGTTCCCATACCCTCACTAACCATGGTTACATTGGGTTACAAGTCCTCTTCCAAATTGGAATACAAGTCCTTTCCTAGCTAGGTTAGAATTACAAAGTTTAAAAGGATTAGAAATCCCAACTAGGTTAGGAAAAGGCTTGGTCTTCTCCCACTTTTCTTCAACTTGGACCTAGTCAAACCTCTTTGGACGTGGTCAACACCTCAAGGACGCCTAAGGGGGGCATGTTGGGCCTCTAAGAGCAGCAAGGGTCTGGCCAAAGGGACTTGGGTGCATGGGTTTGGGCCTCTGGAAGCTGGGGTGGCCTGTTAGCCTGGTAGCAGGAATATTCCTTGTAATCTTATTTCTTAAGAGCTTGGGCTTGGCACCTGGGCTTGATTCTTTGGACTTGGATGTAGGTGGACCTCTGGAATCATGGTTGCCCTGTTATGAGAATATGCTCTGGCATCTGGAAGGAATCTAGGCATCTGGAGGGCATCTGGAAGGAATCAGGATTTCTGGAAGCATCTTGGATCCTGGGTTGTCACACAAATCCAATGGTGATGTAGTGGCCTCTGACTCCTGGATGTGGCTTGGTGGAACTCCAAAATATTGGTAACCTCCTCTCTTGTACAAAATTGAGCTCATATTGGACTCATAATTGATAACGGACTCAAATAATGACTAGGTTGAGGGTTGAGACAAATCAACTAACCTCCTTATTATAAGGACTCAATTCTAGTTGTTACAACATGACACATGGCTATTAGGTAAACCAAATAGTGCCCAGTAATCTGTGTCTGATCCTGGTGCCCCCACCAATTCTCCCGGGATGGGAGGAACTCTATCCCGTCGAGTGTGGGATAACTTGGCTCTCATAGTGCTCGAGTAGGTCTGGGTTGAGGTGCTGCAGATCCTCACGGGTGATCCATGAGTCCTCCAAATTCTGGCCGACCTTACCACTGGACCAAATACCTCTTGATAGCCACGATTCTAGGTATATATGGCTTGATCGTCCAGGATTCTCTCAATCTTTTCCTTACTATTTGGCTAATTATATGTGGACACTCTGGGTTGGGTTCTCTCTCAGAGGGAGGGATAGGCTCAAGGTGCTCACTAGGTATCGCTGTTGGCTCCCTAGACTCTATAAGATCTGAGATGATAAAGGTGGAGCTAATACCTAAATTAGGTAGTATATCACGCACATAGGCATTGGATCCACAGATATTCATTATCTTGGATGGGCCAGCTTTGCGAGCAGAAAATTTTTTACAACTACAAAATTCCCTGCAAAATCCTTTATCTCTCTTTTGGGAATTAGTCAAGTTGTTAGTTGGTTCATTAGTTACGTTTAGCTTTTGACTAATTTCCATATGCATATACTGTGCAGAGGGTAGTGCAGGTGCAGACATGTAATTTTGGCAGTACATTTATTGGACTAACTAATACCTAATAGACTCGACTAGACATCCCTATCAAAGGATGTTTATTGGACTCTAAGGGACAAAACCTAACAGACTATAAACTCTTTAGGTTTGATCCTATCATGGCATGCACATGAAAATTTATTATGTACTCCTAGCAAATGCCACAAAGTATACCAAAAGTAATAAGCAAACCTAACATGGGCAATAAATGAATGCAACATGCAAACCTCTACATGATGCAGGTGAATGGTTAAGGAAATACAAGAAAACTCAAGAAAAGCAAAAATACGAGGTGGACTTAGGGTAGTCTGATAGGGTAGAAAGTAAGAAGAAGGTTCTGGGTTGATCGGGTAGAATAGGAGATAAGAAGGAATTTCAGGGATGAGGCCTATACTAATGAGATTGACCTTATGGGTTTGAGGTAGTCTTACAGGGTTTATAGTATGGAAGAGTGGGTCACTAATCTCAGGAAAGAGATCATTAATGGGAACTATAGGATGGGATTCTTCCTGAGGATACTGATAAGCCAAATCCTTAATAAAGTCATCGGGTTCAGAAATTTCGGACCGGGCTTTCTTCTAGTGGCTCCTCAGGTAGGATTCTAACAGTAGGATTGGGTTCCTCATGGTCTTCTTCCTTTAAGGGTTCTTTCACTAAATGGTCATCTAACTCTATGTTGGTTACTGTTTGGGTATGGCTATGGTTGGCTAAATCTAGATCGGCTCCTACTTGGATATGGTTGGGGTCAACTAATGTTGGGTGGTCTTCACCTGGTCATCTACTTGGTCAACTAACACTGGATTGGTTGCGATCTGGGTTTGGTCATGGTCAACTACTTTTGGGTCTTCTATAGGTGGGTCTTCCTTTAGTTCTTCTATGGACTCATCATCTTCATACTCCTCTACCAAACTTGGATCAGCCTCATATATCTTCTTCTAAGTCATCTTGGTGAACCAATGGGGTGATAAGAGGAGTTTGGTTAATGGAAATTGACTAAGGTTGGGGTAACAGGGGTGGGTAAACTAAGGGTTATGGGTTCAAAGGCTATGGTTTAAAGGTTATGGGTTCAAAGATTATGGGTTCAAATCTAGGGGTATCAATCTTATAGGGTTTAGGTTGACTGAGGCATGGTTGGTTACTACTGGGTTCATATATAGGGACTATGGGTTCCTAGGGTCTATAGGGCAAGGTTCAACTCTATGGGTCTTGCCTAAGATTCCTACTTGGTTGAACCTATAGTTCATGCAGTCAAGCTTAGTATCGGATTGGTCAAACCTACGGTCTATTTGGGTAAGCTGATTTTGAGATTGGACATTGGCTTGGTTCATTTGGGTAGTTAACTGGGCAAGCTGGGCTTGGGCTTGGGTATTGACTTGGTTCATTTGGATAAGCTGGGCTTGGGTTTGAGTATTGGCTTGGTTCATTTGGGTAAGCTGTGCTAGGATGGCTCCAAAGTGAGATTCATGGTTGGGCTGGGTTGAGGTTTGGACTTTTGATATTGGGTTCCTAATCTAGTGGTCATGCAATAAATCAAATAATCAAAATGAAATGATCCAACCAAGCATGCAAAAAGAAAAAAGAAAAGGCTAGTACAATCTAGGGTTTCCTAGACCTAAAGCCAGAAATTGGGTGGGTCAGCTCAACTTACACCTAACCCAATAGCTAATTTTTCCACTGGCCAGGTAGGGGGTGGAGTGTGGGAGGCCCCCCCTGCTTTCGCAGGGACCCAATTAAAAACCACAACACCACTTAGGTCGTTTGACTTGGACCCCCAGCCTTAGACACCAGCTTTCAGTAATAGCTAAAAGGTTAAATGCACTAGTTGGCCCACACAGCTCGGACCCGACCTGTTGGTGTCTCCTAGACCATTAGGGCAAATTAGGTCTACTCAAATTTAATTAAGGCTTGGGTGGAAATGCTGGGTGGTTATTTTGGGCCCAGGACAGGTTATGACCTCCTGCCCTGATGTTATATAGATTCCCTTAAGATTAGATTAACAGATGATGAACAATCAAAGGTCCTGATGCAATCTAAAACAATCAGAAAACAAAATATATTTTAATTAATTTATGAGATTTCAAGTTAAGTTTAAGTTTACTAGGGTTAGCAAACAAGGTTTGGCTTGGGATTGGGGGGTTGGAAGTTGATTAGGTTAGGTTGAGTTAAGTATGCAGAATGTAGCAGAAATTAGTGAATTAGGATTTCAGTTATTGTAGAGTTTGACACAGATCCTGATGCATAAAAATTCAAAAAAAATCTAAAATAGAGGATGGATAGTGATGATGATTCCTACCAAATTTTATTTTGAAAAAAAAAATCATATGATGATACAAACCTAGGGCTTTCTAAACTGCTACAGAAATTATTAGAATTCTGTTAGGGTTTCTAATATGCCAAATTTTTTATAATTTATGTTTCTTAAATTAATTAAAAATTTTATAAAATAGAGGACTCAACAAAGAAAAATTAATGCAAATTTCAGAGAAAAATAAAATTTTTAAATAATAAAAAATAGATGGAAAACTGATACCTAATGCAGTGAAAGAATGCTGAAATTAGGGTTTGTGATTGCAATGCAGATAAAAACTATCCTAAACCCGCTCTGATATCAAACTAATGCGGGATGACTCTAAGACTGCTAAAAATGCATGAAAAATAGTAAAATAATTTTTTTATAATTTTTATAATTTTATTTGTAGGCTAGATTTTCAAAATAAAGTAAAAACTAGTGGAAAGACTAGCAGTGCTAAAAATCATCGGATCGCAGGCAAGCTCATGCAAACTAACGAAATAGCCAGGACCCGAGAGTTGAGAAACTCCCGGTTTAGGATAGCCTTTCTTCATTAAATCATATAATAAGAGAAGGGAAGGTTTCTTACCAGTCAGAGATTGAAATTCAGTAGCAGAAGAGATCACTCACAACTCTGATCGGAGCCTGGAAGAAGAAGCCTTGTTTCCCTCAAATCTGATGGCTGATCTGGGCAGTTTGGGCAGCAAAGAAGGCCTCCTCCAGGGAGGGGAAGCACCTCGGGGATCCTACTAGCATCAGGTTAATCAAAACAGCAATTAAAAAATAAGAAAGGAACTATGGGTTGAAAGGAATCAGGATTCGGGTAGAAGGCTGTTTGAAGCTTGTTGAAGATCTCCTTGCTTGGCGCCTAGGGAACTCCTCCTTGGACGTGTGAAGGCTTGGATGGTAGTGAATTAAGGTATGGAAGGAAGCTAGGGCAGCAAGGAATTCGTCCAAGCACAAGAACACCAACCAAAGAACCAAAACAAAACACCAACACAAGGTAGTAACTCAAAATTTCAGCAAGTTGTATTCATAAGAAAGAGATGCTTACAAGAGGGGGAGGGGTGGGTATTTATAGAGTCCCATACCCTTACTAACCATGGTTATATTTGGGTTACAAGTCCTCTTCCAAATTGGAATACAAGTCCTTTCATGGCTAGGTTAGAATTACAAAGTTTAAAAGGATTAGAAATCCCAACTAGGTTAGGAAAAAGCTTGGTCTTCTCCCACTTTTCTTCAACTTGGACCTAGTCAAACCTCTTTGGACGTGGTCAACACCTCAAAGACGCCTAAGGGGGGCTGTTGGGCCTCTAGGAGCAGCAAGGGGCTGGCCCAAAGGGGCTTGGGTGCATGGGTTTGGGTTTCTGGAAGCTGGGGTGGCCTGTTATCCTGGTAGCAGGAATATTCCCTGGAATCTTGTTTTTTAAGAGCTTGGGCTTGGCACCTGGGCTTGATTTCTTTGGGTTTGGATGCAAGTAGACCTCTGGAATCATGGGTGCCTTGTTCTGAGAATACGCTCTGGCATCTGGAAGGGAATCTGGGCATCTGGGAATCATGGGTGCCATGTTCTCTAGATCGGGGATCCCGATGGGGACACTCTGATGGTCAAGACAGTAGGATGACCAAGAGGAACAAATCCTCTATGGCAGGAGCTTAAGGTGCCATCGCGTAGAGAAAAAAATAGAATAGAAGGAAAAAATAGGAAAACTAGAGTCTAGGGGGTTGTCACTGTTTGGCCCTTTGCCCTTGCTCTTACCATTGTCTCCCCTTTCTGGAGGTCCCTCTTGTAGTTATATAGGAATTGTTCCTTCCCGACCGAGCCCGAAGCTTCTATTGGTAGCCCCTCCAGGGTGTCCCCTATAGGAGGGGCACAAACTTGCCAGAATTCTCCCTCGGACCAGCCCCTCCTGGGGGGGGAATCCTTGTGCATGGGGTGAAGTTGGTGTATTGCAAAACTTGTCTCCCCATTCTTTTATCCTCTTGAGATTGTATGTCTCTTTCTACAACCCTCTTACCTGCGGGGACTAGGTTCGGACAGTAGCTCGACCTCTACCAGGAGCTGAACCTCAGTTGGAAGCTCGATCTTGCTGGGAGCTCGACCTCAAACGGGAACTCGATCTTGGACGGGAGCTCGACCTTGGACGGGAGAGTCCAGGAGGACTGGTGATTACTTAGATTTGAGATCTCGACATATTATGATAAGAATTTAAAACTTTTAAGTATTAATTTTTTATATAAATATATATAATTAGACTAATCAATGTGTAAACTTTATAGATAGATTATGCAGAGTATGTTGTAGCAAAGCATGGTGAGGACCCATCCTCTCAGCCCCTCCTTGATCTCGAGGGATGGCTCAAGGCCATCGAAGGGATGAGTAAGAGCTGGGTCATAGGATTCTAGCATAGATTCGACTCTCTGGTAGTTTGCTACTCTTCGATATCCTCATCTCAAGCCCTGACGATCTAGACATAGAGTGATGCACACATTGAGGATATCATAATCTATAACTTGCCCAGTGATCTTAGAGCATCCAAGATGCCTCCATGATATAGTCATCGACATTCTCTGGGACCCGCATCTATGCAATCACTTGGCCTCATTGTCATAGCCATTATAGAAAGTAAGTCTATTAATAATTTTTTTTACTTGTTTTAAATTTTATACTAAAAAAAATATTATTAATTTTTTATTTTTTATTTCAGAATGCTGAGATATTTGGCTCTCATTTACTAGATACTAGAGAGGACATATAACAGTAGGAGGAGGAGAAAGATGACAATACTAAGGATCTCAGTTGATTTTATTTTATTTTAATATTTTATTTTTATTTTTTACTTGTAAAGCAGTGTAAAATTATAAAATTAATACTTTTTAATAAAATATATTTAGATTTTTTATTTATAATTATGGTTATTAATGTTAATTTACTTTTAATATGGTTTAAAATTTCAATTTTTTGTCATTAAAATTAAAATAGATTTTAAAAAAAATAATTTTATTTAAAAAATTAAAAAAGATATTAGTGATGGCTTTGGTGATAGCGATAGCCATCGGTAAAGCTTTATTATCGATGGTTGCTATTTAAGCGATGACATTTTTTGGTCACAAATAATTTTTTATTTAGTTATTTTTTAAATAAAAATATTATTAGCAATGATAATTATTGTCACTAATAACCATCTCTAATAACTGTTATTATTGATGGTCAAAAAAGCTATTTCTAATAATGGTTAATTATGATAAAAATTTATGCGATGGATTTAGTGATAGCTTGCCATTGTTAATAGTATTAGTGATGGCAACTTGATATTAGCGATGTCAAATACCCATTGCTGATAATGAATTTTTTGTAGTGCAGCTTTCTATTTTTGTGGCTGCTAGAAATCTGAGCCATTAGCATCGTCGGAGCCCAAGGTAACCCTGGGCTCTCCTTCCTTTCTCTATTCCCCTTTTTTACATGCTCTTCTTTTCCATGCCCTATTTTGCCACCTTTATCTCCCTTTTTTGGCCATCGATGCCATTGTTGCTTGATGTCGGATCCTTTGTTAGGAAGCCCGTCTTCCTACGACCCTTGATGAAGAGTCCATGGCTACTGGTGAGTAGCCAATAGCTAAAAATAGAAGAAACACTCTCCCCAGTTTGGCCAAAGAAAGAATATGAAGAAGAAAAAGAAAAAAAAGGAAAAGAGAGAGAAGAGTTTTCTCTCTCCTCTCTAAGATTTCTCTCTCTACTCCCTCTCTTCGCTACTTTCTCTCCAGCTACTTTCTCTATAGCTTTCTCTCTCTAGAATTATTCTTCCTCTTTCTCTTTCTAAATGTGCTTTGAGATTTTAGTTCGAAGTCATGACTCCTTTTGCTATGAATTTGGGTTGATCCAAAGAAGCCTAAAATCACTTTAATATCTATGTAGTATGTCAACCCCATCTTACTCCTTGTTAGATACATCTAGAATCCAATTATCATAGATATTTATTAAATTACTTAAATCATAATTGATCATGATCAATTGAGTTCATCTTTTTTGGACATACCTATTTAGTTGAGAATGCCACTTGGCTGGCTTGTCCTTCCTCCACCATGGTTTGTGAAATTTTAATATGATTCCAATTTTCTTGGATTTTGAAGTTATTAATGATAAATTTTATTGGCATTGAATATGTTTAGATTAATTGAACATAGTTGAACTTTGAATGTCTAGAACATATGAGATAAGTAACCTTGACACTTCTTACTTATTTCTAAATTGCTGGTTATTTTATTATAAAAGAATCATTCTATGCTTTTCTTAAAATAATGATCAGGCATATCCTTTATGAAACTCATGATTTATCATGAATTTATGATTCTAGAAATATTTTAATATTAATGAGTTGATTATAAGATATAAACTCTATATTTATGAAATTTATATTTTTATTATGAAAAAAGAATTGAATGATTGTTTTATTGTTAAAGATTATTTATGGACTATGAATTCTATAAAATTATCTAGTATTTTATTTATGTACAATTTAAAAAAGTATGATTCAAAGAAATATGATATAACATACTTGTTTAATAAAACATGAAGAGACTCTCATATAGCTATGTATGGCCCTTTAAAGAGGGAAAGATCAACATTCGGAGCTAGTATCTGTATGACCCTTCCATTGAATAATAGTAGTTGATATATGACCCTGTCAATGAGTAATAGCAATGGTATATAATCCTATCAGTAGATAATAATAATTGGTATATGATAATGCTAGCGGGTAATAGTAGTTGGCATATGACTCTACCAATGGATAATAATAGTTGGTATTCTATCGATTACGACTTTGTTACAGATATAATAATGACTTTAGTATTTAGTCTGAGAGAATTATTAAGAATATGATATGAAAAAATGATAGGTGATTTATGATTTTATTAGCATAATCTATGAATTTGTTTATGCTATGCATTGGAAACCATCTTTATATAAAATTATATATTTATGTATTTACAAGGGCATGATTGATTTATGATATAATATTATATATAAAAAATTATCTTTTAATAATAATCATCTTTATAAATAATTTATTAATGCATGTTCAAACTTAAGCTTGATCCCTTAAGATACTATAAGATTTACCTACAGAGCTGGCGTAGCTCATACCTATTTTCCTTTTTTTTTTCAAAAGAATAGGATCACTAGGGATTAAAAGTGGTTCAAGCTTTAGAAATTGTGTTAGCAAGATAATTCTGTAGCAAAATTTAGTTATCTAATTGATTATAAAATTGTAGTTAATGACTTTTTGAAATTTAAGGTTTTGTGTTTTTGCATTGTATTTCATATTTAGTCACTTTAAATCAAAATTTATTTATTATTTAATGAATGATAATTGGTGTTCTTTTTTTATTTAAGATTATGATTGATTGGCTTTGTGTTACTACAAATTGTTCTTCATAGTAGCGTGGCTGTATTATGTGCCATATTAGGATGTGATATTTTATGGTATCATAGCAATATATTGGTCATGGGTAAACAAAATTAAGCATAGGTTTATGATTCGTATGGTTAGATCAAGGATAGGTATAGAAGAGTTGGTTTAGACCAGAGTTGTACAATAAAAGTATGGTGAAGTATAAGATGAAGATTAAGTATTTATTTTATTTAAGAAGGAAAGTTGTTAAGTTTCGAGAACAAAACTCTTTTAAGGGGGATAGAATATGATGGTCTAGTCCATCACCAAGTCAAGCCAAAAAACTCAAGCCCAAAGTACCCTTGCATGGATTTTGATGCAGGGCAAAAAAAAAAAAAGAATATGGTGGGAAGGAGTTCTCTACCGCTCATTTTCTGGTAAAATTGAACTTCAGAAAGGACTTTAACACCTCCTTCCACTTCTATTTGAGGATCCAATGACCTCTCCTTTCCATCTCATGTTGAGGAGAGCAAGGCTCATTGGAGATCACCGGCAATTTCTCCCTCTTTTCTCTCTTTGAAGTCACGGTTTTTATTATTATGGCTACTAGAAATCAAAGCCATTAGCATTGCTGGAGCCCAAGGTAAGCCTTGGCTCTCCTTCCTCTCTTTATTCCACTTCTTCCCATGGCCTCTAGCTCATCGCTAGCTACAAGTTTTGCGCATAATAGACTTAGATCCACATGCCCTATTTTTGTCGACCTTCGTCTCCCTTTTTCTGGCCACTGGTACCATTGCCACTTGATGTCGGACCCTTGATCGGGAAGCCTAACCTCCTATGAGGCTCCATGAAGAGTCCATGGTCACTGGCGAGTGGCCAATGGCTAAAAGCTGATGAAAACACCCCCCTGGTTGGCTAAAGAAATGAAGAAAGAAGAAGAAGAAGAAGAAGAAGAAGAGAAGAAGAAAAGAAAGAAAAAAACAAAGGGAAAAGAGAGAGAAGAGTTGTCTCTCTCTCCTTCTCTCTTGAATTTCTCTCTATACTCCCTCTCTTCCCTACTTTCTCTCTAGAATTGTTTCTCTTCTACTTTCTCTTTTTAAGTGTGCTTAGGGATTCTATTTTGAAGTTAGACTCTTTTTATTATGAATTTAAGTTAACACAAAGAAGCTCAAAACTAGTTTGATATCCATGTAGTATGTCAACCCCATCTTCGCCCTTGTCAGATATATTTGGAATCCATTTATCACTGATATTTATTTAACTATCTAAGTCTTAATTGATCATAACTAGTTGAATTCATCTTGTTCAGACTAACCTGATTAGTTGAGCACCGTTGCTTGGCTGACTTGTCCTTCCCTCATCCTGCTTTGCCAAATTTTAATCGGATTTCAATTCTCTTGGATTTTGAAGTTATTATGATGGATTTTAATAGCGTTGAATAGGTTCAGTGAATTGAACATAGTTGAACTTTGAAGGTCTAAGATATGAGATATGTAACCTGATACTTCTAACTTATTTCTAAATTACTGGTTATTATTATAAAAGAATTATTCTATACTTTTCTTGAAATAAGGTTCAAGTATCTATATTATGATACTCATGATTTATCATGAAACTATGATTTCATGAATATTTTGATATTAATGACTTGGTTATGAGATATAAACTCTATATTTATGAAATTTATATTTTTGTTATGAAAAGAAGGATTGCATGATTATTCTATTATTAAAGATTATTTATATAGACTATCAATTCTATAAAATTATTTAGTATTTTATTTATACATGATTTAGAAAAGTATGATTCAAAGAAATATGATTTAAGACTGTTTGTTGAACAAAATATGACAAAGAGACTTCAGATAGTTATGTATAGTCCCTTAAAGTGGAAAAGATCAATATCCAGAGTTAGCATCTATATGACCTTGCCAATGGGTAATGGTAGTTAGTATATGACCTTACTAGTGGGTAATAATAATATTATATGACCCTGCTAGTAGGTAATAGTAGTTGTGTTAGTCCAAGAATTGATTTTGATAATGTTAATGTGTTTAGGTACAAATCATTGGTTACTATGATGCTTGTGAAGAATGATAGCAGGAATTTGATAATACTCAAAAGGTTTGTTGGCTTTGGCTCCTTAATTTTGATGAATAACAAAATGTTGAGTATATGTTTTGAACTAATATTTCAATTGAAGTATGAATTTCAGGCCTTAGATACATCAAAAGAGTATCAAGTCTACATATTTGAAAGCAAAAAGGTTTCTCATGTTTAAGTGAACTTTTAATCTTGGAATATTATCAAAACAATCTCTTTGGCCCTTATGAAGAAGTATCTAAAGGTTTAATGGACAAACCCTTGGAAAGTTCAGAGTTTGGCATGCTTTTTTGGATGCCACAGATCAAGTGTTGACTCAAGAGGTTGACTCACAAGTCAAGTGTCAACTCACAAGGTCGACTCATGAAGAAAATTTAGAAGTTTCAGAAGACCGGTATGCAATTTTTAAGTGGCACGCCCAAGTGTCGATTCAAGAGGTCGACTCACACTTCAAGTATCGACTCAAGAGGTCGACTCATCGCTTGAGACAAGCTTTGGGACAGAACTTCAAGTTTTTGGATTCAGCCTGAAGTGTCGACTCACGCTCCAAGTGTCGACTCAAGAGGTCGACTCATGCTGTAACGTTTAGTTTTTTAGAATTTTAGAATTGTCTCTAAATGGCTCCAACAGCTATTTTTTCAATTCTAATGGTCTTCAACAATCTTTTCAATGGTTTTGAGATATTGAACACTCACCAAACCTCTTCAAGTCAACAAGAAAGTAAGGATTCATATGAGACAAACTCCAATCATTTGAAAAGACAAAAAGAGAGCTTTCAAGTGATTCCTTTGACAAAGAGCCTTCCATTTTTGAGTTGTTGAGCATTCAAGTGTTTGGCCATAAGTGTGCATTCAAAGATTCCAAGAAGAAGACAACTTAAGCATTCAAGAAGAGCTACATCGACTTTAATTTCAACTCATTTTAAGAGCTATTTCTTGTGCTCATTTATTGTACTCTCGATTTCTTTTGTTGTTTCTAGTTTCAAAGGTATTAAAACTAGTGTTAAAGGTTTTTGGTGAACCTTGAAAAATCAAAGAGGTTTGTTGGTGAGCCTAAGAGATAAAATCAACTTGGGTTTGACTTGTGACCCCGGTTAAAACAAGTTGTAAAGGTTGTTGGTGAGCTTAGGTGATAAAACCAACATAGGTTTTGACTTGTGAGCCTTGGAAAACAAGTCAGCTATAATCTTGGATAGATTATAGTAAAAATTTCCAAGAAAAAGCTTGGAAAGTGGATGTAGGTGCTAGGGTGCACCGAACCACTATACATCTTATTGTTTGTGGTTGCTTGTTTCCTTCTCTAGTTGCTCTTTATTACCTTGCATTATATTTATTGCTTCTACTGCATAATTCATTGAGCACAATCACTTAGTTCATACATTCATTAAGTAGTGCACATAATTGCTTAAATTTTTAAATACCCAATTCACCCCCCTCTTGGGCTCCATCTTTGGGCAACAAGTGGTATCAGAGCCTGGTATTCTGCTTGTAGGTCCAACGATCTTGAGCTAAAGATCATGGCAGCCCAAATAGGTATTGGTATTGTAGAAGGACAAGCCTTTAACGTCCATCTTTGTTTAATGACATAAACTACACATATGGAAGACATGCATGTGCATTTACATTCAATCTATTTGTGACCCCTGGAATGATTTTGATAATCACAAAATATTAGAGCATGTATGTGTTAATATTTCTTTCAATTACTTGAGAAGTTTTTGTAGGAAACTATTTATCTTTAGTTTAATTGGTTTTCAAATTGGTTGAAAGGTAATCCAACATTGTATAGACTTTTTTGCACTTCAAGTTGTAAAAGCCCTAATTCTTCAACTATGTAATTTTGTAGAAGGGCTATAAAATTGTAAAAATAAGAATAAGTATACTAGCTCTTGTTGGATTCACATTTTGGAGAATTTTGAAGAAGTTTGAAGGTTTAAAAGAAGTTTTTGCAAGAGCTGACTCCTTCTGGCACGGCACAAAAATTTTAGAGTTTCAGTATCTCGAGTTGACTCAAGCCTCAAGAGTCGACTCATTGAAGAACATATATTTTTGAAGTCTGAGACCTCGAGCCGACTCAAGTCCAGAAGAGTCAACTCGTCCAGAGTTATGTTTGTTGGTGACTGAGACTTCGAGCCGACTCTGCCTTGAAGAGCCGACTCAAGGAAAATGTGGATTTGTACTGATTGAAGGTTCGAGCTGACTCTAATTTCAAGAGCCGACTCACATAGAATTTTTGTTTGGGATGTCTAAGACTTCGAGCCGACTTGTGGACCTCGAGCTGACTCGAGTGACCATTTTCTGCACTCTAACGGCTAGTTACTGAAAGTTGATTTTGAACTCCAAATGGTCTCCAACAGCTCTTTCTCGATTCCCTAGGCCTTACAACGATTATATCTTATGGAAAACTATAAAAGGGATTATTTTTGATGGATTAAATAATTTTTTGAGGGATCATTCATTGATTTATCTTGAGAATTTGAAACGTCTCAAGTCCTTCACCAACCCACTTCAAGAGCATTTAAGATAGGATTCAAAGCTCCACCAACTTCTCTTCATCATTGAATCTACTCTTTGAAGAAGTAAAGAAGCTGCTTGAAGAGCATTAAAAGAGCATTTAAGGCTAGGCTTCATCTTGATCTTCATCGACAACATTTAAACAAACTTAGTTGTTGTATAGTTGCTTTATATTTTGACATATCTTTGTTTTCTCTCTAAGAACAGCAAGGGGCTGTGTCTTAAGAGAGGGTTAAAGATTTTTAGGTGAACCTTGTGAAAACCTAAGTTGGGTTCTTGGTGATCCCAATATAAAACCAAGTGTAGGGTTTCTTTGGTGATCCTTTTAAAACCAAAGGGAGTTGGGTTTTCTTTGGTGATCCCAGTAAAGTCAAAGTGTATAGGTTTGGATTGTGAGCCAGGGTAAAACAATCTGACTGTATTCCAGTTAGGGGATATAGTGGAAATCCTAAGTGATTCTTGGATAGTGGACGTTGGAGCGGTTGCTCCGAACCACTCTAAATTTCTTGTGTTTGTGTTTGTGCTTATTTTACTTATTGCATTTACTTAATTGCTTCCGCATTGCATATTGTACCATAACACTAAAAGGATTTTAAATTGCACATACTTGTCAAAAGTTTTATAATCCCAATCCCCTATCTTGGGAAGCCACCTGGGTACACACTATGATTATAATATTTGGAGAACTATAGTTAAAGGCCCTCATTAGTCCACTCTTTGGTTAATGGCATTCTCACCCCAAAATTAGAAGAAGATTGGGATGAAAATGACATTAAGCAAGCTGAGCTTAATGCTAAGGCCGTGAGTTTGTTATTCTGTGCACTTGACCTAAGTGAATTCAACAGAATATCAAATTATGTTTCGGCCAAAGAGATTTGGGATACACTTGAGGTTACCTATGAGGGTACACATCAAGTAAAGACCACCAAAGTTAACATGCTCATTCACACTTATGAGATGTTTAAGATGGAACCAACTGAAACTATTAGTGAAATGTATACTAGATTCACTAATATTGTAAATGGCATGAGGAGCTTGGGTAAAGTGATTTCTAATGCTAAACTTGTCAATAAAATTATCAGGTCTCTTCCGGCTTCTTGAGATCCAAAGGTCACAGCCATTGAAGAAGCCAAAGATGTCAATACTCTTCCACTTGAGCAATTTTGGATTCGTTGATGACTTATGAGCTCTCATTGAAGCAAAAAATAGTGGATAATGACAAGAAGAAGAAAGCCATTGCATTCAAGTCTACTACCAAGGAAGAATCAAGTGATGAATCTGATGAATCGATGAAGAAGATGAAATAACCCTCATTACAAGAAAGTTCAAAAGATTTATGAGGAGAAAGAGAAATTTCTACAAGAAAAAGACATAAAAGGGAGATCATAGTAAGGAGAAAGAAAAAGAAAAGGAAAGGGAGCAACCAATATGCTTCAAATGTAAGAAGCCAGGTCACTACAAGTAGATTGCCCCATTTTCAAGAAAAGTAAGAAGAAATTCAGGAAAAAGGCTATGATGGTAACGTAGAGTGAAAGTGAAGATTCAAGTTTCGATGAAGAACAACAAGAAGAAGCCAAATTCTTTATGACCAATGAAGAAGAGGTAAAACTTGATTCTGAAATTGATTTTATATTTGAAAGAAAAAGACTCTGAAAAAAGACAAGATTTTTGATACAAATGAAAAACTTGCAAAACAAAACAAGGAGTTTTTACTAGAAAACAAAAAATATAAAGAAGAGATAGAAAAGATAAAGCCATTCGTTGAAAAGTTTACCTACAATTATAAAAAATTAAATATGCTTTTAAATAATCAAAGAGCAGTTTTTAACAGGGCAGGCTTAGGATTTAAACCACAAAAACAATAAAAGTTTTTCAAAAACTTTTTTGTACCTGCTTCTAATAGTATTACTTGTTATGTATGTAGTATAGTAGGACACAAATCTATATGTGTAACAAAAGAAAAGTGAATGCTATTAGAAAGGTTTGGTTTTCAAAAGGAACCAATTCAACTAACCCTAAAGGACCCAAGATGACTTGGGTACCTAAAATTTTCACTTGACTTGTTTTGTAGTGTGTCTTGCAACCAAGGACAAAAGAAGAATGTGGTATCTTGATAGCGGTTGCTCAAGATATATGATCGGGGATGTGAGACATTCTCATCTCTAGAAGCTTTGAATGGTGGAAACGTGACTATTGGTGATAATGAAAAAAGCAAAATTATCGGTATCGGTAAAATCCATATCACCCCTACTACTTTTGTTGATAATATTGTTAGTAGATGGTTTAAAGTATAATTTATTTAGTATAAGTCAATTTTGTAATAAAGGATTTGAAGTAGTTTTTGAATCTTTTATGTGTATTTATCTAGTCTAGATGACAATGGCATCAAGTTTGTTGGTCATAGGCATGGGAACATTTACAGGTTGATCTTGATGATCTACCCATAAAAATAGTCAATGTCTAGTAACTATGGAAGCCAAAATCAAATGAAACTAATTGGCTTTGGCATCGTAGACTAGGACATACAAGCATGCATTTATTTCAAAATTAAATAAAAAAACTTTGTAAAAGATTTGCCAAAACTCACTTTTGAAAAAGATAAGATTTGTAGTGCATGTCAACTTGGAAAATAAACAAAATCTTCTTTCAAATCTAAAGGAGTAGTTTCTACCACTAGACCCCTTGAATTACTTCAATGGACCTCTTTGGACCAACTAGAACAACTAGTTTGGGAGGTAAGAAGTATGGTTTAGTGATTGTGGATGATTATTCACGTTTTACTTAGGTAATATTTTTGGCATACAAGGATGAAACTTTTTTAGCATTCATTAAATTTCATAAAAATATTTTAAATAAAAAAGATGTTTCAATCATCTCTTTACAAAGCGATCATGATACTGAATTTGAAAATCATGATTTTAAAATATTTTACAATGAAAACGATATTAATCAAATTTTCTATACCTAGGATATCTCAACAAAATGGGATGGTAGAAAGAAAGAATAGGACTCTTGAAGAAATGGCACGGCACATGCTTTGTGAGAATAATTTACCTAGATATTTTTGGATGGAAGCCATAAACACTGCATGTTATGTTTTAAATTATGTTTTAATCCGACCCATTTTGAAGAAAACACCATATGAACTTTGAAAAAGTAGAAGACCTTCTATAAAATATTTTATATTTTGGATGCCGTTGTTTCATTCTAAATAATGGTAAATATAATCTCAGTAAATTTGATGCCAAGTCAGATGAGGGTATCTTCTTAGGATACTCTACTTCTAGCAAGGCATACGGGTCTTCAATAAAAGAACTCTTCTAGTTGAAGAATCCATTCATGTATTTTTGATGAATCTAATGATAAATCTTCTAGAAAAGAAAATATGTTGATGATGAGATAGGTATTCAAAAGCTGGGAAGGATGACAATCAATAAAGAAACTTCCAAGGATTAAGAAGGTGATTAAAATAATGAAGAACAACCACAAGAAGTAGGAGCCTCATCTACACCCAATCCACTATTTAAAGAATGGAGGTATGCCCATGGACACCCTAAAGAGCTAATAATTGGTGATCCATCAAAAGGTGTAAGTACCCATTCCTCTTTGAGAAATATTTGTGATTATTTAGCATTTGTATCTCAAGTAGAACTTAAATCGATTGAAGAAGCAGAAAAAGATTCTAATTGGTTAAATACTATGCAAGTTGAATTAAATCAATTTAAAAGAAATAAAGTTTGGACTTTGGTTGAAAGACCTTCAAATATTTCAATAATAGGAACAAAATGGGTTTTTAGAAATAAACTTGATGAACATGTTTAGTAATTAGAAATAAAGCTAGATTAGTTGCAAAAGGTTATAATCAAGAAGAAGGCATTGATTTTGATAAAATATTTGCACCTGTTGCTAGATAGAAGCAATTAGGTTATTACTTGCTTTTGCATGTTTTATGGATTTTAAGTTATTTCAAATGGATGTCAAAGTACTTTTTTGAATGGTTTTATTGAAGAAGAAGTGTATGTTGAACAGCCTCCTAGTTTGAAAATCATGAATGCTTGATCATGTTTTAAACTTCCTAAAGCTTGTATGGTTTGAAACAAGCTCCAAGAGCTTGGTATGATAGATTAAGAAGATTTTTGCTTGAGAATGATTTTTCAAGAGGCAATGTTGATGCTACACTGTTTTTGAAAAAGCAAAATAATGACTTATTAGTAGTACAAGTGTATGTCGATGATATTATTTTCTGTGCTACTAATAAAGTTCTTTGTCAAGAGTTTACCAAGCTTATGGAGGGAGAGTTTGAGATGAGCATGATGGGAGAGCTAAACTTTTTTCTCGGACTCCAGATCAAGTAAACTAAAGAAGGGATCTTCATCAACCAAGCTAAGTATACAAAAGAAATTTTAAAGAAGTTTGGGATGGAGAGCACCAAATCATTAGGTACTCCTATAAGCTCTTCTTGTAAACTTGACAAAGATGAATAGGTAAGAATGTAGATCAAAAGTTATATAGAGGTATTATTAGTTCATTATTATATTTAACTGCAAGTAGGCCAGATATAATGTTCAGTGTTTGTATGTGTGCAAGATATCAGTCTACTCCTAAAGAATCTCATTTATTGGCCGTTAAATGCATACTTAGATACTTGTCTGGCACTATTGATATGGACTTTGGTACTCTAGAGACTCATCTATTGAATTGATTGCATATTCTGATATTGATTTTGCTAGATGTAGATTAGATAGAAAAAGTACTAGTGGAACTGTCAATTTCTTAGAGCGAATTTGATTTCATGGTTTAGTAAGAAACAAAATTCAGTTGCTCTATCTACGACGGAAGCTGAATATATAGCAGTTGGAAGTTGTTGTGCTCAAATTCTATGGATCAAACAACAACTCGAAGATTTTGGCATAAAATTAAGTAAGACATCCATAAGATGCGATAATACAAGTGCAATAAATCTAACTAAAAATCCTGTACAACATTCAAGAAGCAAACATATTGAAATAAGATATCACTTCATAAGAGATCATGTTTAAAATGGTGATGTAATGCTTGATTTTGTATGTATTGATAATCAACTTGCTCATATTTTTACAAAACCTTTAGCGAAGATAGATTTTGCATGCTTAGAAGAGATTAGGAATCATTGATCCTTTGTCTAAACTCTTCAAATTCTTGTTGAAATTCTCTACTTTGATTCAAAATCCCTCAAAAATCACTTAAGATATCTAGATTTTTTTTGGAATTTTCTAAAATTATTGAAATTTATTTTGCTTGCCTGAGGTCAAGTGTCTACACTTGAAAAATTGCCAAGTGTCGACTCACCTGAAGTATCGACACTTGAGCAGTTTTGAAGTATCGACTTATGATCGGGATTGAGATTTTTAGGACTTTCCGTAAACCCTTTTAACCAAATTTTTCTCACTTCCTTAGCACCGTGTGGTCCCCAAAGCCGTCCTAAGCTTAAGAATAGTGGATTCCCCATCTAACCCTCCGATTTTAGGTATTTCTCCCCTCTTTTTCTTGAATTTTTCTGGTCGGATCGTGCATTCTTCACTCTCTTTGCATTTTGCTTCCGGCTGACCCAAGCTTTCCGTATTTCAGCCCGATTTCTTTATTTATGTGTGGATTTGATCCGTTTTCTCCTTTTGTTCTTTTCCATGGTTTCTTCCTCATTTCTTTTCCCCTTCTTTGGTTCTCTCTTGGTTCGTTATCTTTTCTCTTCCCTTTCTCTTGGCCGACACTTCCTTCTTCCCTCTTAGCCACTCCGGTTTTACTCCTTCTTCCTATCCTCTTGTGTTGACTTTGAGTGGTATGGCTCCCCGAAAGCAATTGGCTTATCGAAAAAGAAGATCTGAGCAGGGTGAGTCTAGTCAGGAAAGGAGAACAAAAGCCTGTCAGGATCCAGTTGAGTAGTGTGAGCAGGATGCCCAGGACCAGCCTCCACCCATATCTCTTAGTGTAGCCAGAGTTATTGGGAAGACCATAGCCAGTGGCAGGAGAGTTGATATCCAATTTTAGGACTCTCAGAGCTTCATTATTGGTGATTTGTTGAGAGCAGCTGGGCTAGTACCTTTCTGCACCATGATGAGAGGTATTATCCTCAGTTGATATGAGAGTTCTATGGGAGCATGGCCACTGATGGCCTCAGATGGACAGCTACAGTCAGGGGTATTAAGATTCAGATGACACGGAGGTGATCAATAGAGAATTGTTTTTAACTTCAGTGTAGATTGACTTCATCATTGCGAAGGAGCGGTGTTTCTGATGGTTGCATTGAGCTTTCTTGGATCACATTATAGCTTGGGCTTATTCCGAACACTGGTAGATTTGACTTCATCATTGAGAAGGAGCTATTTTGATGGTTGCATTGAGGCAGCAGACTCTCATCAACCTCCCCATGATTATGGTTCATCAGATGGGGGAGGCGACCACTCAGTGCCGTTTGTGTTTGCCTTATGGCATGGGCCTCACAAGGATTTTTCGAGAGTTTGGAGTTCCATTGAAGGGGAGACCTCCAAAAGATTCTCCACATGGATATGTATGGGAAGAAATCTCTACACGGATGGGATTTCGACACATTGGAGGCCGATGGGTTCGCAAGGTCTGGACAGGAGCCAGACGAGGAGGACGAGATTCAATCCACTGAGGTAGGGCCATCTCGGCCTTCTGAGCATGTTACACCTCCTAGACCTGCATCAGTGCCAGCTTCTAGGTCCGAGCCAGTCACTCCAGACCTATTTCTTTCACCAGCTACTGCTCTGAGTACATCTCAGAGTCTACCTTTAGGAGCATATCAAGATGAGATGTTGAGGTTAGGAGTGAGATATTAGTTTGGCAATCCAGACTACTCAGCTTCATGATAGAGATTGAGGGACTGAGAACACACATTGATGATCAGCTCCAAGGCATCAGACAGACTAGGAGGTAGGCTTCACCGAGATTCGAGATCTTCCAAGATCTCTTTTGCCTCTGATTGCACCATCAATCTCCACCTCCTCCACCAGTAGATGACGATGACCACCTTGACAGACATGATGACACTCATGGTGATGGTGGTGAGGCTGACAGAGAGTACAGATATTCTGGATGATAGTGATGGCAGTGACGACAGAGCTGGAATATGAGATTGTCAGCAGGGAGATTCAGACTCCAGATGCTACTACTGATACTCCCAGATGCTCAGTTTGTCACTGCACTAGTTTTCCTAACTCCTGCAGAGACTTTACCTCCACCTTCCACTAGGAGTCATTCCCCATTCTAGACCAGTCTTAGGACTAGGAGCCATGGCTCCAATAAGACCCCTAGACCCCTTGCTTATAGGACTAGAATTAGAGCTCCTATTTACTTTGAGCTTCCATCTATGAGGAGTAGCCTCTCAGATGTTTATCATGTTATTTTTGCTTTAGTTTCTTTTTTGCTATGTATCAAACTCTGATTATGTTGTGTTTCAGTTTATATTTGCTTATGTAAGCACATTTTGGACTAAAACTGTATTATATATATATATATATATATATATGAAAGTTCACCTTGTTTAATGCTTACTCTTCTTTTTGTTAATTTGCTCTGATACCAGCTGTAGGTTTGATGCCCCTAACCATTCTTTTTGTATGCTTTATCATGATAAATGCATAAATTCAGGGGGAGCAACCTTTTTTATGTTGACAAAAAGGGGGAGTAGAAGATTAGAAAGTATATATATAAGCAAAGCAAATCAACCAAGCTTTTTGAAACCAAGTTTTTGAAACATTGCCTTATAAATGAATTGATTTGATACCTTTGTTTTTAACTTCAGTGTAGAGAATGTTTGATTTGTTAACTACAATGGCCTTACTTGAAAACTTGAAACAATGATCAATTCCTTTTGAACTTAATTGCTTATATACTCAAAGTTTTGTCATCATCAAAAGGGAGAGATTGTTGGCTTTGGCTCCTTAATTTCGATGAATAACAAAATGTTGAGTATATTTTGGACTAATGTTTTAATTAAAGTATGAATTTCAGGCCTTAGGTACATCAAAAGAGTATTAAGTCTACAAATTTGAAAGCAAGAGGTTTCTCATGTTTAAGTAAACTTTTAATCTTGGAATATTGTCAAAACAATCTCTTTGGCCCTATGAAGAAGTATCTAAAGATTTAATGGACAAATCCTTGAAAAACTCAGAGCTTGGCATGCTTTTTAGATGGCACAGATCAAGTGTCGACTCAAGAGGTCAACTCACAAGCCAAGTATCGACACATAAGGTCAACTCATGAAGAAAACTCAGAAGTTTCAGAAGACGGCACGTAATTTTCAAGTGGCACACCCTAAGTGTTGACTCAAGAGGTCGACTCACACTTCATGTGTCGACTCAAGAGGTCGACTCATCGCCTGAGATAAGCTTTGGGACAAAACTTCAAGTTTTCTGGATTCAGCCTGAAGTGTTGACTCACGAGGTCGACTCATGCTCCAAGTGTCGACTCATGCTGTAACGGCTAGTTTTTTAGAATTTTAGAATTATCTCCAAACAGCTCCAAACAGTTATTTTTTCAATTCAACGATCTTCAATGGTCTTTTCAATGATTTTGAGGTATTTAACACTCACCAAACCTCTTCAAGTCAACAAGAAAGTAAGGATTCATATGAGACAAACTCCAATCATTTGAAAAGATAAAAAGAGAGCTTTCAAGAGATTCCTTTGACAAAAAGCCTTCCATTTTTGAGTTGTTAAGCATTCAAGTGTTTGGCCATAAGTGTGCATTCAAAGATTCCAAGAAGAAGACAACTTAAGCATTCAAGAAGAGCTACATCGACTTTAATTTTCGCTTATTTTAGGAGCTATTTCTTGTGCTCATTTTTTGTACTCTCGATTTCTTTTTGTTGCTAGTTTCAAAGGTATTGAAACTAGTGTTAAAGATTTTTGGTGAGCCTTGAAAAACCAAAGAGATTTGTTGGTGAGCCTAAAAGATAAAATCGACTTGGGTTTGACTTGTGACCCTGGTTAAAATAAGTTGTAAAGGTTGTTGGTGAGCCTAGGTGATAAAACCAACATAGGTTTTGACTTGTGAGCCTTAGAAAACAAGTCGACTATAATCTTGGATAGATTATAATGAAAATTTTCAAGGAAAATCTTGGAGAGTGGATGTAGGTGCTAGGGTGCACCGAACCACTATACATCTTGTTGTTTGTGGTTGCTTGTTTCATTCTCTAGTTGCTTTTTATTACCTTGCATTGTATTTATTGCTTCTGCTGCATAATTCATTGAGTACAATCACTTAGTTCATACATTCACTAAGTAGTGCACATAATTGCTTAATTTTTTTAAATACCCAATTCACCCCCCCTCTTGGGCTCCATCTTTGGGCAACAAGGTTGATTTCATTCAACAAAAAAGTCCTCCAAAAATGATAAGCTTAAATTGCTCCTAATGTGAATCCTCAAATGGAAGCTAAGGAATTAAGTTTGGCACTTAAAGAATAATGAAATATCTTTTTATGATAGCAACTGTAGCCTAGAAACACTTTTCAACAAGTTTATCTAATCAAAAATCAATTTGAGAAGAAAGTCTAGTATGGAAAATCTTTGGATAAGAGAAGCTATTGAAATATGAAAAAAAACTTCTGATATGTTGCATTGAGCCGACCAATATGAGAGCTTGACTGACTCAGTCTCCAAAAATGGAAAGAAATAAAAAGATGCAAAATTCAAAATATTTTTCTTAATATTTTTTCTTAGCCTACCAAGTGTTTCATTGGATCAATTATGATAGGGTGATAGCAACTAACACTTTTAGATATCCAACTCAGTCTTAGACTCAGGTTGAAGATGAAAGAGTAAAGAATTTAAACACCTTTTCGAGCTGACCATGAATTCATAATAGTTGACTAAGTCAGGAAGACAGAAGATTAGCCAGTCGACTCAGTCTCAAAGATAGAAGAAGACAAAAAGCTATAAAAAATCAATCAATCTTTGATCCGATCGAGAAAATCAAGATAGCCGACTAAGCAATAAGTTAGCTGACTAAGAAGAATCTAAGCTAACAAAGTGTCAGGAAGACAGAGAAATACAGAAATCTAAAATTGAACACCTACTACTAAGCTGACTCAGAGTTTTTACTTAGTTGACCCAGAGTTTTACATAGCAGACTAAGATTTTTGTGAGCGATTCATAGAAATCTGACAAGCATAACAACTAGTTTTCTAGATTACTTCTAATGGCCATTTTAAGGGTCTAACAACTATTTTCAAGCTTTCAATAGTTAGAGCATTTATTGTAACCATTTTTGAGCTATAAATGATAGGGGATTAAACTAGGAAGCAACTTTTTGAAAGATAATCAAATATTCAAGCAAAAAAAATGTGAACCAAGTGAGAAAGAGGAAGGATACTCAAAAGAGCTTTTAATTCTCATATTTCCACATTTACTCGGTTTGAGAGAGTGGATTTGCGCATTGAAGAGAGCCAACAACCAAGCAAAGCATTCAAACCTTCAATTATTCCTCTCTAATCATTTTGGAAAGAAGTCTAAACAAACAAGAATTAATTATTTCAACTTCTTTAAGCATTTAAAAGATTTTATTCTTTATGCATTAAATTTTTGTATTTCATTCTTATCTTGTTGTGACAAGTTTCTTGGAAAAAGAAACTTAGTCTTTGAGGGTTGGTCCAAGCCATAACGTGGATGTGTAAGGTTCTTGCTAGTGAGCCTATGAAAATCACTTGATTGTAAGGTTTTGATTAGTGAGTTAAGAAAAATCAACTAGGTTGAGGATTATGAATCTAAAAAAATAATCTGGTTGTAATCTTGTAGGATTATAGTAAAATAGTAAAACTTCTAAAGGTACACTTGGAGAGTGGATGTAGGCGCTGAGTTTAGCACCTAACTATTATAATTGATTGTATTTGTGATTGTTCACTTGTTCTTATTTTTATCTTTTTGCACTTATATAATTTCTGCATAGCACTACATAAATACTATTGATTCTATTTTTAGATACAAGTTTTTTTCATATCAAAAAAGTTTTCAAAAATTCACTTCATCCTCGCTTCTTGGATTGCATCTCTGGGCAAAAAGTTGGTATACAACCCTACCAGCAAATAATAGTAGTTGGTATATGACCTTTCCAGCAGGTAATAGTAGTTAGTATACAACCTTATCAATGGATAATTATAGTTCATATTTTATCAATTACAGCATTATCATAGGTATAATAGTGACCTTAGTATTTAATCAAAGAGAATTATTAATAATTATAATATAACAAAATGATATATGATTTATAATTTTATCAACATGATTTATAAATTTATTTATACTATTCATTGAAAACCATGTTTATGTAAAATTATATAATTTATGTATATGCAAAAGCATGCTTGATTTATGATGTACTATTATTATAAAAAATTTTATCATCTAATGACAATCATCTTCAGTAAATGATTTATTGATATATATTCAAAGTTATACTTGATTTGATAAGATAGTATAAGGTTTACTTACCGAGCTAGTATAACTTATAACTTTTTTTTCTTTCTTTTTGATAGGAATAGGATTACTAGGGATGAAAAATAGTTCAAGCTTTGGAGATTGTGTTAGTAGGATAATTTTATAGTAAAATTTAGTTCTTTAATTGATTATAAATTTATACTTAGCAACTTTCTAAAATTTAAGGTTATGAATCTTGGTAATTTATTTCAGATTTAGTTACTCTAAATCAAAATTTATTTGATTATTCAATAAATGATAATTGGATCTTTTATTTTATTTAAGATTATTGATTGGCTTTGTGTTAGCATGAGTTGTTCCTCATGGTAGCATTGCCGTATTATGTATCGGATTTGGGTCATCACATTTAATAGTATTAGAGCAATAGGTTTAATCATGGATAGAAAATTAAGCTTAGATTTATGATTCGTATGGTTAGATCAAGGATAGGTATAGAAGAGTTATTTTAGATTAGAGTTGCATAGTAGAAGTATGGTGGAGTATTAAATAAAGATTAAGCATCTTTATTTATTTAAAAATGAAAGTATGTTAAGCTTCAAGGATTAAACTTTTTAAGGGGTACAATGTGATGGCCCAGTCCATCACCAAGTTAAGCCAAAAACCCCCAGCCCAAGGAGCCTTGTGCAAATTTAAAGCAGGAAAAAAAAGAGGATATAATGGGAGGAAGGAGTCTTCTTCCTTCCATTTCTCTAGTGAAATCCAACTTCGGGAAGGACTATAACACCTCCTTCCACTTCTATTTAATGACCCCATGACCTCCCCTTTCCATCCCATGTTGAGGAGTGCAAGGCTTGTTATAGAATGCCAACAATTTCTCCCTCTTTTCTTCCTTTGAACTTGTAGCTTTCCATTACTATGGTCACCTAAGATTAGAGCCACCTGCATTGCCAGAGTCCTAGGTAAATCCTGGCACTTCTCCTCTCTCTATTCTCATTCTTTCTATGGCCTCAAGCTTATCGCCAATCACCAATTTTGCCTAAACTAGACCTAGATCTGCATGCCCAATTTTTGTAGGCCTTTGTCTCCCTTTTATCTCGTCCATTGGTGCCACTGCCACTTGATGTTGGACCATGATATGGAAGCCTAACCTCTATGACCCTCCATGAAGAGTCCATGGCTACCAGGGAGCGGCCAATGATTAAAAACTGGTGAAACACCCCTCCCTTGCTTAACCAAATAAAGTAATAAGAGGAAGAGAAGAATAAGAATAAAAGATAGAAAGAAAAGTAAAAGAGAGAGAAGAGTTTTCTCTCTCTCCTTCTCTCTTGAATTTCTCTATCTACTTCCTCTCTTCCTAACTTTCTCTCTCTAGAATTGTTGCTCTCCCACTTTCTTCCTTCAAGTGTGCTTAGGGATTCTAGTTCGAAGTCAACTTCTTTTGCCATGAATTTGAGTTGACTTAAAGAAGCCCGAAACTATTTTGATATATATGTACAATATGTCAACCCCATCCTTATTCTTATCAGATATATTTGGAATCTAGTTATCAGTAATCTTTATTTAATTATCTAAACCATAATTGATTATAACTAGATAAATTTACGTTGTTCAAATTGACTTGATTAATTGATCAATGTCGCTTGTCCATTTATCCTTCACTTTGCTTTTCCAATTTTAATCCAATTTTGATTCTCTTAGATTTCAAAGTTGTTAATGATGGGTTTTATGGTATTGAATAGATTTGGATGAATTGAATATATTTGAACTTTGAAGGTCTAGGATAGACGAGGTAACTAATCTTGACACTTTTTACTTATTTTTGAATTACTAGTTATTTTATTATAAAAAATTATTCTATGCTTTTCTTAGTATATGTATTGTGAGACTCATGATTTATTATGAAATTATAATTCCATGAATATTTTTATATTAATGACTTTATATGAGATATGAACTTTATATTTGTGAAATTTATATTTTCATTATGAAAAGAAGGATTGCATGATTGTTCTATTATTAAAGCTTATTTATAGACTATGAATTCTATAAAATTATTTAGTGCTTTATTTATGCATATTTAAGAAAATAGGATTAAAAAATGATTTAAGACTACTCCTTTAACAAAATATGAATGAGAGATTCTTAAATAGCTATGTATGATCCCTTAATTAAGTTGGGAAGATCAACATTTGGAGCTAGCATTCATATGACCCTGCCAATGGATAATAGTAGTTGGTATATGATCCTGTCAGTGAATAATTGTAATTGATATTTGACCTATTAGTAGGTAATAGTAGTTGTCATGCGACCCTATCAATAGATAATAGTAGTTAGTATGTTATCGATTATGGCCCTGTTATAAATATAATAGTGATCTTAGCATTTAGTTTGAAAGAATTATTATGAATTATGATATGGTAAAATGATAGGTGATTTATGATTTTATAATTTGATTTATAATTTATTATGCCATGCATTAGAAACAATGCTTATACAAAATTGAATGATTTATGCATATGTAAGAGCATGTTTGATTTATGATATACCATTATTATAAAAAAAATTATATTCTAATGATAACTATATTGTGTAAATGATTTATTAATGCATGTTTAAACTTATGCTTGATTTGGTAATATAGTGTAAGGTTTACTTACAAGGCTGGTATAGTTCATTTATTTTTTCTTTTCTTATTTAGAAGAATAGGATCACTAGGAAAAAAGAATAGTTCGAGTTTTGAAAATCATGGTAAGATGATTTTGTGGCAGAATTTAGTTCTTTAATTAATTATAAATTTATAGTTGGTGACTTTATGTAGATTTTGATATTTTATTTCAAATTTAGTTATTTTGAAATGAATTATTTAATTATTTAATGAATGATAATTAATTTTTTTATTTTCTTTAAACTCATGATTGATTGGCTTTGTATTATCATAAGTTGATATTCATGATAGTTTGACTATATTATGTCCTGTATTTGGAATGTGATACATTATGTTGAGAAACATGCATTTAATTAGGATATGTACGATTTGCAGGTTAAGCAAGAGGCTGTTCATGGTCCCTCGTTAGCCCATGAGAGGGTGGCATATGGAATGACGAGTAAGTCTTTGGGCACCGCATACGGTGTAGCAAATCTAATGTAGCATGCACCACCTTTTCTTATTGGTCCACCTGTATCCGAAATGGCATGATGACGGGACAGGTTTCGTATCCTCTGGGATTACGTAATCTGATATCACCACGTCTACAATCATTTCAAACCTGGTAATTGACCATTTTGCCCTCATTTTTTTGGAAGAGGTTATGATTTGTAAAACTGATTCTTATTTTGCAAACAGAAAAAAACCTATTTGCGCTATGACACCCCATCCCAGAGTTCATTCCATTGTTTATGGATACCCTAGAGATCTCTATTTTGTATTTTTACTCCTCTTTGGTGGTCGAGAAGTCGCTGGTGAGCTTTCAATTGTTGAGCATACCTTCCTTCAACCTTTGATACGCTTTTGAAATCTTGAGTAAATGGAGAAAAGTTGTTTCATCTTTTAACGTAGACGGCGAACACAAAAACAATGCATGAAGGAAATGCAGATGGAGGAAGGAAGCATTGTAATCGTTGTTTATTCAGGAAAGGATGAGACCCCCTTAAGATCCATCCCAAAAGATGCTATAGAAGCAGAAACAGGTAAGCAAATTTTTGATTCCTGCTTGCAGTTGACATTTGGCATGTAAAATTTTTTTATTTTACAATTTTTGCATGGGTGGGGTATCGTAGGTTTTAAACCAGGGTATCGTAATTTCTGTTTTACTATTTTAATATAAATTTTTGAAATTTATCTCTACAAAGGGATGTCACAATATTTTTTTAAAAAATATTAAATCATCATAGTATAAAATTATGACACCGTAGTTCAGAAATTATGATATCTAAGTTTAAAACCTATGACACTAGTTAAAAAACTATGGACACCGATATAGAAATTATAAAATAAAAGTTTGTAACCCCTTCTACCTCTAATACATGTCATCCTTGGCTGTTTTATGACTCCCAAAGTATCATAAATTATTATGGATGCTATAACATTACTCAAAATGGCTAAAATAGTATTACGACACACAAGTTCAAAAGCTACGATACCATAGTTAAAAAACTATGATACTTATGCATAAATTATAAAATAGAAGTTTGTTACCCCTCTACCTCTAATACATGTCAACCGTGGCTTGTTTTATGACTCCCAGAGTATCATCAAATTGTCACGGATACTATAACATTACTTAAAATGGCCAAAATAGAATTACGATATCCAAGTTCAAAACCTACGACATCCTAGTTAAAAAATATGACACCCCGTGCATAAATTATAAAATAGAAGTTTGTAATCCCTCTACCTCTAATACATATCATCCGTGGCTTGTTTATGACTCCAGAGTATTATAAAGTTGTCATGAATGCTATAACATTACTCAACAAGGCCAAAATAGTATTACGATACCTAAGTTCAAAATCTATGACATCCTAGTTAAAAAACTATGACACATATGCATAAATTTTAAAATAGAAGTTTATAACACATCTACCTCTAATACATATCAACCATGGCTTGTTTTATGACTCTCAGAGTGTCATAAAATTCTCATGGATGATATAACATTACTCAAAATGGTCAAAATAGTATTACGACATCTAAGTTCAAAATCTACGATATCCTAGTTAAAAAACTATGATACCCATGCATAAATTATAAAATAGAAGTTTGTAACCCCTCTGCCTCTAATACATGTCATCCGTGACTTGTTTTATGACTTCCAGAGTATCATAAAGTTGTCATGGATGCTTTAACATTACTTAATATGATCGAAACAGTATTACGATATCCAAGTTCAAAACCTAGAGCAATTGCTTTCGGGGAGCCATACCACTCAAAGTCAACACAAGAGGATAGGAAGAAGGAGTAAACCGGAGTGGCTAAGAGGAAGAAGGAAGTGTCGGCCAAGAGAAAGGGAAGAGAAAAGAGATAACGAACCAAGAGAGACCAAAGAAGGGGAAAAGAAATGAGGAAGAAACCATGGAAAAGAACAAAAATAAGGGAAGAAACGGATCAAATCCAACAATAAATAAAGAAATCGGGCTGAAATACGGAAAGCTTGGGTCAGCCGGAAGCAAAAATGCAAAGAGAGTGAAGAATGCATGATCCGACCGAAAAATTCAAGAAAAAGAGGGGAGAAATACCTAAAATCGGAGGGTTAGATGGGGAATCCACTATTCTTAAGCTTAGGATGGCTTTTGGGGACCACACGGTGCTAAGGAAGTGAGAAAAATTTGGTTAAAAGGGTTTACGGAAAGTCCTAAAAATCTCAATCCCGACATCATAAGTCGATACTTCAAAACTGCTCAAGTGTCGATACTTCAGGTGAGTCGACACTTGGCAATTTTTCAAGTGTAGACACTTGACCTCAGGCAAGCAAAATAAATTTCAATAAATTTTAGAAAATTCCAAAAAAAATCTAGATATCTTAAGTGATTTTTGAGGGATTTTGAATCAAAGTAGAGAATTTCAACAAGAATTTGAAGAGTTTAGACAAAAGGATCAATGATTCCTAATCTCTTCTAAGCATGCAAAATCTATCTTCGCTAAGAGGTTTTGTAAAAATATGAGCAAGTTGATTATCAATACATACAAAATCAAGCATTACATCACCATTTTAAACATGATCTCTTATGAAGTGATATCTTATTTCAATATGTTTGCTTCTTGAATGTTGTACAGGATTTTTAGTTAGATTTATTGCACTTGTATTATCGCATCTTATGGATGTCTTACTTAATTTTATGCCAAAATCTTCGAGTTGTTGTTTGATCCATAGAATTTGAGCACAACAACTTCCAACTGCTATATATTCAGCTTCCGTCGTAGATAGAGCAACTGAATTTTGTTTCTTACTAAACCATGAAATCAAATTCGCTCTAAGAAATTGACAAGTTCCACTAGTACTTTTCTATCTAATCTACATCTAGCAAAATCAATATCAGAATATGCAATCAATTCAATAGATGAGTCTCTAGAGTACCAAAGTCCAATATCAATAGTGCCAGACAAGTATCTAAGTATGCATTTAACGGCCAATAAATGAGATTCTTTAGGAGTAGACTGATATCTTGCACACATACAAACACTGAACATTATATCTGGCCTACTTGCAGTTAAATATAATAATGAACTAATAATACCTCTATATAACTTTGATCTACATTCTTACCTAATTCATCTTTGTCAAGTTTACAAGAAGAGCTTATAGGAGTACCTAATGATTTGGTGCTCTCCATCCCAAACTTCTTTAAAATTTCTTTTGTATACTTAGCTTGGTTGATGAAGATCCCTTCTTTAGTTTACTTGATCTGGAGTCCGAGAAAAAAGTTTAGCTCTCCCATCATGCTCATCTCAAACTCTCCCTCCATAAGCTTGGTAAACTCTTGACAAAGAACTTTATTAGTAGCACAGAAAATAATATCATCGACATACACTTGTACTACTAATAAGTCATTATTTTGCTTTTTCAAAAACAGTGTAGCATCAACATTGCCTCTTGAAAAATCATTCTCAAGCAAAAATCTTCTTAATCTATCATACCAAGCTCTTGGAGCTTGTTTCAAACCATACAAGCTTTAGGAAGTTTAAAAACATGATCAAGGCATTCATGATTTTCAAACTAGGAGGCTGTTCAACATACACTTCTTCTTCAATAAAACCATTCAAAAAAGTACTTTTGACATCCATTTGAAATAACTTAAAATCCATAAAACATGCAAAAGCAAGTAATAACCTAATTGCTTCTAATCTAGCAACAGGTGCAAATATTTTATCAAAATCAATGCCTTCTTCTTGATTATAACCTTTTGCAACTAATCTAGCTTTATTTCTAATTACTAAACCATGTTCATCAAGTTTATTTCTAAAAACCCATTTTGTTCCTATTATTGAAATATTTGAAGGTCTTTCAACCAAAGTCCAAACTTTATTTCTTTTAAATTGATTTAATTCAACTTGCATAGTATTTAACCAATTAGAATCTTTTTCTGCTTCTTCAATCGATTTAAGTTCTACTTGAGATACAAATGCTAAATAATCACAAATATTTCTCAAAGAGGAATGGGTACTTACACCTTTTGATGGATCACCAATTATTAGCTCTTTAGGGTGTCCATGGGCATACCTCCATTCTTTAAATAGTGGATTGGGTGTAGATGAGGCTCCTACTTCTTGTGGTTGTTCTTCATTATTTTAATCACCTTCTTAATCCTTGGAAGTTTCTTTATTGATTGTCATCCTTCCCAGCTTTTGAATACCTATCTCATCATCAACAATATTTTCTTTTCTAGAAGATTTATCATTAGATTCATCAAAAATACATGAATGGATTCTTCAACTAGAAGAGTTCTTTTATTGAAGACCCGTATGCCTTGCTAGAAGTAGAGTATCCTAAGAAGATACCCTCATCTGACTTGGCATCAAATTTACTGAGATTATATTTACCATTATTTAGAATGAAACAACGGCATCCAAAAATATAAAATATTTTATAGAAGGTCTTCTACTTTTTCAAAGTTCATATGGTGTTTTCTTCAAAATGGGTCGGATTAAAACATAATTTAAAACATAACATGCAGTGTTTATGGCTTCCATCCAAAAATATCTAGGTAAATTATTCTCACAAAGCATTGTGCGTGCCATTTCTTCAAGAGTCCTATTCTTTCTTTCTACCATCCCATTTTGTTGAGATATCCTAGGTATAGAAAAATTATGATTAATATCGTTTTCATTGTAAAATATTTTAAAATCATGATTTTCAAATTCAGTATCATGATCGCTTTGTAAAGAGATGATTGAAACATCTTTTTTATTTAAAATATTTTTATGAAATTTAATGAATGCTAAAAAAGTTTCATCCTTGTATGCCAAAAATATTACCTAAGTAAAACGTGAATAATCATCCACAATCACTAAACCATACTTCTTACCTCCCAAACTAGTTGTTCTAGTTGGTCCAAAGAGGTCCATTGAAGTAATTCAAGGGGTCTAGTGGTAGAAACTACTCCTTTAGATTTGAAAGAAGATTTTGTTTATTTTCCAAGTTGACATGCACTACAAATCTTATCTTTTTCAAAAGTGAGTTTTGGCAAATCTTTTACAAAGTTTTTTTATTTAATTTTGAAATAAAATGCATGCTTGTATGTCCTAGTCTACGATGCCAAAGCCAATTAGTTTCATTGATTTTGGCTTCCATAGTTACTAGACATTGACTATTTTTATGGGTAGATCATCAAGATCAACCATGTAAATGTTCCCATGCCTATGACCAACAAACTTGATGCCATTGTCATCTAGACTAGATAAATACACATAAAAGATTCAAAAACTACTTCAAATCCTTTATTACAAAATTGACTTATACTAAATAAATTATACTTTAAACCATCTACTAACAAAATATTATCAACAAAAGTAGTAGGGGTGATATGGATTTTACCGATACCGATAATTTTGCTTTTTCATTATCACCAATAGTCACGTTTCCACCATTCAAAGCTTCTAGAGATGAGAATGTCTCACATCCCTGATCATATATCTTGAGCAACCGCTATCAAGATACCACATTCTTCTTTTGTCCTTGGTTGCAAGACACACTACAAAACAAGTCAAGTGAAAATTTTAGGTACCCAAGTCATCTTGGGTCCTTTAGGGTTAGTTGAATTGGTTCCTTTTGAAAACCAAACCTTTCTAATAGCATTCACTTTTCTTTTGTTACACATATAAGATTTGTGTCCTACTATACTACATACATAACAAGTAATACTATTAGAAGCAGGTACAAAAAAGTTTTTGAAAAACTTTTATTGTTTTTGTGGTTTAAATCCTAAGCCTGCCCTGTTAAAAACTGCTCTTTGATTATTTAAAAGCATATTTAATTTTTTATAATTGTAGGTAAACTTTTCAACGAATGGCTTTATCTTTTCTATCTCTTCTTTATATTTTTTGTTTTCTAGTAAAAACTCCTTGTTTTGTTTTGCAAGTTTTTCATTTGTATCAAAAATCTTGTCTTTTTCAAAGAGTCTTTTTCTTTCAAATATAAAATCAATTTCAGAATCAAGTTTTACCTCTTCTTCATTGGTCATAAAGAAAAGATTGGCTTCTTCTTGTTGTTCTTCATCGAAACTTGAATCTTCACTTTCACTCTACGTTACCATCATAGCCTTTTTCCTGAATTTCTTCTTACTTTTCTTGAAAATGGGGCAATCTAACTTGTAGTGACCTGGCTTCTTACATTTGAAGCATATTGGTTGCTCCCTTTCCTTTTCTTTTTCTTTCTCCTTACTATGATCTCCCTTTTATGTCTTTTTCTTGTAGAAATTTCTCTTTCTCCTCATAAATCTTTTGAACTTTCTTGTAATGAGGGTTATTTCATCTTCTTCATCGGATTCATCAGATTCATCACTTGATTCTTCCTTGGTAGTAGACTTGAATGCAATGGCTTTCTTCTTCTTGTCATTATCCACTATTTTTTGCTTCAATGAGAGCTCATAAGTCATCAACGAATCCAAAAGTTGCTCAAGTGGAAGAGTATTGACATCTTTGGCTTCTTCAATGGCTGTGACCTTTGGATCTCAAGAAGCCGGAAGAGACCTGATAATTTTATTGACAAGTTTAGCATTAGAAATCACTTTACCCAAGCTCCTCATGCCATTTACAATATTAGTGAATCTAGTATACATTTCACTAATAGTTTCAGTTGGTTCCATCTTAAACATCTCATAAGTGTGAATGAGCATGTTAACTTTGGTGGTCTTTACTTGATGTGTACCCTCATAGGTAACCTCAAGTGTATCCCAAATCTCTTTGGCCGAAACATAATTTGATATTCTGTTGAATTCACTTAGGTCAAGTGCACAGAATAACAAACTCACGGCCTTAGCATTAAGCTCAGCTTGCTTAATGTCATTTTCATCCCAATCTTCTTCTAATTTTGGGGTGAGAATGCCATTAACCAAAGAGTGGACTAATGAGGGCCTTTAACTATAGTTCTCCAAATATTATAATCAATAGTGTTACCCAGGTGGCTTCCCAAGATAGGGGTGAATTGGGATTATAAAAACTTTTGACAAGTATGTGCAATTTAAAATCCTTTTAGTGTTATGGTACAATATGCAATGCGGAAGCAATTAAGTAAATGCAATAAGGTAAAATAAGCACAAACACAAACACAAGAAATTTAGAGTGGTTCGGAGCAACCGGCTCCAACGTCCACTATCCAAGAATCACTTAGGATTTCCACTATATCCCCTAACTGGAATACAGTCAGATTGTTTTACCCTGGCTCACAATCCAAACCTATACACTTTGACTTTACTGGGATCACCAAAGAAAACCCAACTCCCTTTGGTTTTAAATAGGATCACCAAAGAAACCCTACACTTGGTTTTATATTGGGATCACCAAGAACCCAACTTAGGTTTTCACAAGGTTCACCTAAAAATCTTTAACCCTCTCTTAAGACACAGCCCCTTGCTGTTCTTAGAGAGAAAACAAAGATATGTCAAAAATATAAAGCAACTATACAACAAACTAAGTTTGTTTAAATGTTGTCGATGAAGATCAAGATGAAGCCTAGCCTTAAATGCTCTTTTAATGCTCTTCAAGCAGCTTCTTTACTTCTTCAAAGAGTAGATTCAATGATGAAGAGAAGTTGGTGGAGCTTTGAATCCTATCTTAAATGCTCTTGAAGTGGGTTGGTGAAGGACTTGAAGACGTTTCAAATTCTCAAGATAAATCAATGAATGATCCCTCAAAAAATTATTTAATCCATCAAAAATAATCCCTTTTATAGTTTTCCATAAGATATAATCGTTGTAAGGCCTAGGGAATCGAGAAAGAGCTGTTGGAGACCATTTGGAGTTCAAAATCAACTTTCAGTAACTAGCCGTTAGAGTGCAGAAAATGGTCACTCGAGTCAGCTCGAGGTCCACAAGTCGGCTCGAAGTCTTAGACAGCCCAAACAAAAATTCTATGTGAGTCGGCTCTTGAAATTAGAGTCAGCTCGAACCTTCAATCAGTACAAATCCACATTTTCCTTGAGTCGGCTCTTCAAGGCAGAGTCGGCTCGAAGTCTCAGTCACCAACAAACATAACTCTGGACGAGTTGACTCTTCTGGACTTGAGTCGGCTCGAGGTCTCAGACTTCAAAAATATATGTTCTTCAATGAGTCGACTCTTGAGGCTTGAGTCAACTCGAGATACTGAAACTCTAAAATTTTTGTGCCGTGCCAGAAGGAGTCAGCTCTTGCAAAAACTTCTTTTAAACCTTCAAACTTCTTCAAAATTCTCCAAAATGTGAATCCAACAAGAGCTAGTATACTTATTCTTATTTTTACAATTTTATAGCCCTTCTACAAAATTACATAGTTGAAGAATTAGGGCTTTTACAACTTGAAGTGCAAAAAAGTCTATACAATGTTGGATTACCTTTCAACCAATTTGAAAACCAATTAAACTAAAGATAAATAGTTTCCTACAAAAACTTCTCAAGTAATTGAAAGAAATATTAACACATACATGCTCTAATATTTTGTGATTATCAAAATCATTCCAGGGGTCAACAAATAGATTGAATGTAAATGCACATGCATGTCTTCCAATATGTGTAGTTTATGTCATTAAACAAAGATGGACGGTTAAAGGCTTGTCCTTCTACAATACCAATACCTATTTGGGCTGCCATGATCTTTAGCTCAAGATCGTTGGACCTACAAGCAGAATACCAGGCTCTGATACCACTTGTTGCCCAAAGATGGAGCCCAAGAGGGGGGTGAATTGGGTATTTAAAAAATTTAAGCAATTATGTGCACTACTTAATGAATGTATGAACTAAGTGATTGTGCTCAATGAATTATGCAGTAGAAGCAATAAATATAATGCAAGGTAATAAAGAGCAACTAGAGAAGGAAACAAGCAACCACAAACAATAAGATGTATAGTGGTTCGGTGCACCCTAGCACCTACATCCACTTTCCAAGCTTTTTCTTGGAAATTTTTACTATAATCTATCCAAGATTATAGCTGACTTGTTTTCCAAGGCTCACAAGTCAAAACCTATGTTGGTTTTATCACCTAAGCTCACCAACAACCTTTACAACTTGTTTTAACCGGGGTCACAAGTCAAACCCAAGTTGATTTTATCTCTTAGGCTCACCAACAAACCTCTTTGATTTTTCAAGGTTCACCAAAAACCTTTAACACTAGTTTTAATACCTTTGAAACTAGAAACAACAAAAGAAATCGAGAGTACAATAAATGAGCACAAGAAATAGCTCTTAAAATGAGTTGAAATTAAAGTCGATGTAGCTCTTCTTGAATGCTTAAGTTGTCTTCTTCTTGGAATCTTTGAATGCACACTTATGGCCAAACACTTGAATGCTCAACAACTCAAAAATGGAAGGCTCTTTGTCAAAGGAATCACTTGAAAGCTCTCTTTTTGTCTTTTCAAATGATTGGAGTTTGTCTCATATGAATCCTTACTTTCTTGTTGACTTGAAGAGGTTTGGTGAGTGTTCAATATCTCAAAACCATTGAAAAGATTGTTGAAGACCATTAGAATTGAAAAAATAGCTGTTTGGAGCCATTTAGAGACAATTCTAAAATTCTAAAAAACTAAACGTTACAGCATGAGTCGACCTCTTGAGTCGACACTTGGAGCGTGAGTCGACACTTCAGGCTGAATCCAAAAAACTTGAAGTTCTGTCCCAAAGCTTGTCTCAAGCGATGAGTCGACCTCTTGAGTCGATACTTGAAGTGTGAGTCGACCTCTTGAATCGACACTTGGGCGTGCCACTTAAAAATTGCATACCGGTCTTCTGAAACTTCTAAATTTTCTTCATGAGTCGACCTTGTGAGTTGACACTTGACTTGTGAGTCAACCTCTTGAGTCAACACTTGATCTGTGGCATCCAAAAAAGCATGCCAAACTCTGAACTTTCCAAGGGTTTGTCCATTAAACCTTTAGATACTTCTTCATAAGGGCCAAAGAGATTGTTTTGATAATATTCCAAGATTAAAAGTTCACTTAAACATGAGAAACCTTTTTGCTTTCAAATATGTAGACTTGATACTCTTTTGATGTATCTAAGGCCTGAAATTCATACTTCAATTGAAATATTAGTTCAAAACATATACTCAACATTTTGTTATTCATCAAAATTAAGGAGCCAAAGCCAACAAACCTTTTGAGTATTATCAAATTCCTGCTATCATTCTTCACAAGCATCATTAGTAACCAATGATTTGTACCTAAACACATTAACATTATCAAAATCAATTCTTGGACTAACACAACTACTATTACCTACTAGCAGGGTCATATAATAATTATTATTACCCACTAGTAAGGTCATATACTAACTACCATTACCCATTGGCAAGGTCATATAGATGCTAACTCTGGATATTGATCTTTTCCACTTTAAGGGACTATACATAACTATCTGAAGTCTCTTTGTCATATTTTGTTCAACAAACAGTCTTAAATCATATTTCTTTGAATCATACTTTTCTAAATCATGTATAAATAAAATACTAAATAATTTTATAGAATTGATAGTCTATATAAATAATCTTTAATAATAGAATAATCATGCAATCCTTCTTTTCATAACAAAAATATAAATTTCATAAATATAGAGTTTATATCTCATAACCAAGTCATTAATATCAAAATATTCATGAAATCATAGTTTCATGATAAATCATGAGTATCATAATATATATACTTGAACCTTATTTCAAGAAAAGTATAGAATAATTCTTTTATAATAAATAACCAGTAATTTAGAAATAAGTTAGAAGTATCAGGGTTACATATCTCATATATCTTAGACCTTCAAAGTTCAACTATGTTCAATTCACTGAACCTATTCAACGCTATTAAAATCCATCATTAATAACTTCAAAATCCAAGAGAATTGAAATCCGATTAAAATTTGGCAAAGCAGGATGAGGGAAGGACAAGTCAGCCAAGCAACGGTGCTCAACTAATCAGGTTAGTCTGAACAAGATGAATTCAACTAGTTATGATCAATTAAGACTTAGATAGTTAAATAAATATCAGTGATAAATGGATTCCAAATATATCTGACAAGGGCGAAGATGGGGTTGACATACTACATGGATATCAAACTAGTTTTGAGCTTCTTTGTGTTAACTTAAATTCATAATAAAAAGAGTCTAACTTCAAAATAGAATCCCTAAGCACACTTAAAAAGAGAAAGTAGAAGAGAAACAATTCTAGAGAGAAAGTAGGGAAGAGAGGGAGTATAGAGAGAAATTCAAGAGAGAAGGAGAGAGAGACAACTCTTCTCTCTCTTTTCCCTTTTGTTTTCTTTCTTTCTTTTCTTCTTCTTCTTCTTCTTCTTCTTCTTCTTCTTTCTTCATTTCTTTAGCCAACCAGGGGAGGGGTGTTTCATCAGCTTTTAGCCATTGGCCACTCGCCAGTGACCATGGACTCTTCATGGAGCCTCATAGGAGGTTAGGCTTCCCGATCAAGGGTCCGACATCAAGTGGCAATGGTACCAGTGGCCAGAAAAAGGGAGACGAAGGTCGACAAAAATAGGGCATGTGGATCTAAGTCTATTATGCGCAAAACTTGTAGCTAGCGATGAGCTAGAGGCCATGGGAAGAAGTGGAATAAAGAGAGGAAGGAGAGCCAAGGCTTACCTTGGGCTCCAGCAATGCTAATGGCTTTGATTTCTAGTAGCCATAATAATAAGAAACCGTGACTTCAAAGAGAGAAAAGAGGGAGAAATTGCCGGTGATCTCCAATGAGCCTTGCTCTCCTCAACATGAGATGGAAAGGAGAGGTCATTGGATCCTCAAATAGAAGTGGAAGGAGGTGTTAAAGTCCTTTCTGAAGTTCAATTTTACCAGAGAAATGAGCGGTAGAGAACTCCTTCCCACCATATTCTTTTTTTTTTTTGCCCTGCATCAAAATCCATGCAAGGGTACTTTGGGCTTGAGTTTTTGGCTTGACTTGGTGATGGACTAGACCATCATATTCTATCCCCCTTAAAAGAGTTTTGTTCTCGAAACTTAACAACTTTCCTTCTTAAATAAAAATAAATACTTAATCTTCATCTTATACTTCACCATACTTTTATTGTACAACTCTGGTCTAAACCAACTCTTCTATACCTATCCTTGATCTAACCATACGAATCATAAACCTATGCTTAATTTTGTTTACCCATGACCAAATATATTGCTATGATACCATAAAATATCACATCCTAAATATGGCACATAATACAGCCACGCTACTATGAAGAACAATTTGTAGTAACACAAAGCCAATCAATCATAATCTTAAATAAAAATAAAAGAACACCAATTATCATTCATTAAATAATAAATAAATTTTGATTTAAAGTGACTAAATATGAAATACAATGCAAAAACACAAAACCTTAAATTTCAAAAAGTCATTAACTACAATTTTATAATCAATTAGATAACTAAATTTTGCTACAGAATTATCTTGCTAACACAATTTCTAAAGCTTGAACCACTTTTAATCCCTAGTGATCCTATTCTTTTGAAAAAAAAAAGGAAAATAGGTATGAGCTACGCCAGCTCTGTAGGTAAATCTTATAGTATCTTAAGGGATCAAGCTTAAGTTTGAACATGCATTAATAAATTATTTATAAAAGATGATTATTATTAAAAGATAATTTTTTATATATAATATTATATCATAAATCAATCATGCCCTTGTAAATACATAAATATATAATTTTATATAAAGATGGTTTCCAATGCATAGCATAAACAAATTCATAGATTATGCTAATAAAATCATAAATCACCTATCATTTTTTCATATCATATTCTTAATAATTCTCTCAGACTAAATACTAAAGTCATTATTATATCTGTAACAAAGTCGTAATCGATAGAATACCAACTATTATTATCCATTGGTAGAGTCATATGCCAACTACTATTACCCGCTAGCATTATCATATACCAATTATTATTATCTACTGATAGGATTATATACCAATTGCTATTACTCATTGACAGGGTCATATATCAACTACTATTATTCAATGGAAGGGTCATACAGATACTAGCTCCGAATGTTGATCTTTCCCTCTTTAAAGGGCCATACATAGCTATATGAGAGTCTCTTCATGTTTTATTAAACAAGTATGTTATATCATATTTCTTTGAATCATACTTTTTTAAATTGTACATAAATAAAATACTAGATAATTTTATAGAATTCATAGTCCATAAATAATCTTTAACAATAAAACAATCATTCAATTCTTTTTCATAATAAAAATATAAATTTCATAAATATAGAGTTTATATCTTATAATCAACTCATTAATATTAAAATATTTCTAGAATCATAAATTCATGATAAATCATGAGTTTCATAAAGGATATGCCTGATCATTATTTTAAGAAAAGCATAGAATGATTCTTTTATAATAAAATAACCAGCAATTTAGAAATAAGTAAGAAGTGTCAAGGTTACTTATCTCATATGTTCTAGACATTCAAAGTTCAACTATGTTCAATTAATCTAAACATATTCAATGCCAATAAAATTTATCATTAATAACTTCAAAATCCAAGAAAATTGGAATCATATTAAAATTTCACAAACCATGGTGGAGGAAGGACAAGCCAGCCAAGTGGCATTCTCAACTAAATAGGTATGTCCAAAAAAGATGAACTCAATTGATCATGATCAATTATGATTTAAGTAATTTAATAAATATCTATGATAATTGGATTCTAGATGTATCTAACAAGGAGTAAGATGGGGTTGACATACTACATAGATATTAAAGTGATTTTAGGCTTCTTTGGATCAACCCAAATTCATAGCAAAAGGAGTCATGACTTCGAACTAAAATCTCAAAGCACATTTAGAAAGAGAAAGAGGAAGAAATAATTCTAGAGAGAGAAAGCTATAGAGAAAGTAGCTGGAGAGAAAGTAGCGAAGAGAGGGAGTAGAGAGAGAAATCTTAGAGAGGAGAGAGAAAACTCTTCTCTCTCTTTTCCTTTTTTTTCTTTTTCTTCTTCATTCTTTCTTTGGCCAAACTGGGGAGAGTGTTTCTTCTATTTTTAGCTATTGGCTACTCACCAGTAGCCATGGACTCTTCATCAAGGGTCGTAGGGAAGACGGGCTTCCTAACAAAGGATCCGGCATCAAGCAACAATGGCATCGATGGCCAAAAAAGGGAGATAAAGGTTGGCAAAAATAGGGCATGGAAAAGAAGAGCATGTAAAAAAGGGGAATAGAGAAAGGAAGGAGAGCCCAGGGTTACCTTGGGCTCCGACGATGCTAATGGCTCAGATTTCTAGCAGCCACAAAAATAGAAAGCTGCACTACAAAAAAATTAATTATCAGCAATGGGTATTTGACATCGCTAATATCAAGTTGCCATCACTAATACTATTAACAATGGCAAGCTATCACTAATAATCCATCGCATAAATTTTTATCATAATTAACCATTATTAGAAATAGCTTTTTTGACCATCAATAATAACAGTTATTAGAGATGGTTATTAGTGACAATAATTATCATTGCTAATAATATTTTTATTTAAAAAATAACTAAATAAAAAAATTATTTGTGACCAAAAAATGTCATCGCTTAAAATAGCAACCATCGATAATAAAGCTTTACCGATGGCTATCGCTATCACCAAAGCCATCACTAATATCTTTTTAATTTTTTTAAAATAAAAATTATTTTTTTTAAAATCTATTTTAATTTTAATGACAAAAAATTGAAATTTTAAACCATATTAAAAGTAAATTAACAATTAATAACCATAATTATAAATAAAAAATCTAAATATATTTTATTAAAAAGTATTAATTTTATAATTTTACACTGCTTTACAAGTAAAAAATTAAAAATAAAATATTAAAATAAAATAAAATCAACTGAGATCCTTAGTATTGTCATCTTTCTCCTCCTCCTACTGTTATATGTCCTCTCTAGTATCTAGTAAATGAGAGCCAAATATCTCAGCATTCTGAAATAAAAAATAAAAAATTAATAATATTTTTTTAAGTATAAAATTTAAAACAAGTAAAAAAAATTATTAATAGACTTACTTTCTATAATGGCTATGACAATGAGGCCAAGTGATTGCATAGATGCGGGTCCCAGAGAATGTCGATGACTATATCATGGAGGCATCTTGGATGCTCTAAGATCACTGGGCAAGTTATAGATTATGATATCCTCAATGTGTGCATCACTCTATGTCTAGATCGTCAGGGCTTGAGATGAGGATATCGAAGAGTAGCAAACTACCAGAGAGTCGAATCTATGCTAGAATCCTATGACCCAGCTCTTACTCATCCCTTCGATGGCCTTGAGCCATCCCTCGAGATCAAGGAGGGGCTGAGAGGATGGGTCCTCACCATGCTTTGCTACAACATACTCTGCATAATCTATCTATAAAGTTTACACATTGATTAGTCTAATTATATATATTTATATAAAAAAAATTAATACTTAAAAGTTTTAAATTCTTATCATAATATGTCGAGATCTCAAATCTAAGTAATCACCAGTCCTCCTGGACTACTCCCGTCCAAGGTCGAGCTCCCGTCCAAGATCGAGTTCCCGTTTGAGGTCGAGCTCCCAGCAAGATCGAGCTTCCAACTGAGGTTCAGCTCCTGGTAGAGGTCGAGCTACTGTCCGAACCTAGTCCCCGCAGGTAAGAGGGTTGTAGAAAGAGACATACAATCTCAAGAGGATAAAAGAATGGGGAGACAAGTTTTGCAATACACCAACTTCACCCCATGCACAAGGATTCCCCTCCCCAGGAGGGGCTGGTCCGAGGGAGAATTCTGGCAAGTTTGTGCCCCTCCTATAGGGGACACCCTGGGAGGGGCTACCAATAGAAGCTTCGGGCTCGGTCGGGAAGGAACAATTCCTATATAACTACAAGAGGGACCTCCAGAAAGGGGAGACAATGGTAAGAGCAAGGGCAAAGGGCCAAACAGTGACAACCCCCTAGACTCTAGTTTTCCTATTTTTTCCTTCTATTCTATTTTTTTCTCTACGCGATGGCACCTTAAGCTCCTGCCATAGAGGATTTGTTCCTCTTGGTCATCCTACTGTCTTGACCATCAGAGTGTCCCCATCGGGATCCCCGATCTAGAGAACATGGCACCCATGATTCCCAGATGCCCAGATTCCCTTCCAGATGCCAGAGCGTATTCTCAGAACAAGGCACCCATGATTCCAGAGGTCTACTTGCATCCAAACCCAAAGAAATCAAGCCCAGGTGCCAAGCCCAAGCTCTTAAAAAACAAGATTCCAGGGAATATTCCTGCTACCAGGATAACAGGCCACCCCAGCTTCCAGAAACCCAAACCCATGCACCCAAGCCCCTTTGGGCCAGCCCCTTGCTGCTCCTAGAGGCCCAACATGCCCCCCTTAGGCGTCTTTGAGGTGTTGACCACGTCCAAAGAGGTTTGACTAGGTCCAAGTTGAAGAAAAGTGGGAGAAGACCAAGCTTTTTCCTAACCTAGTTGGGATTTCTAATCCTTTTAAACTTTGTAATTCTAACCTAGCCATGAAAGGACTTGTATTCCAATTTGGAAGAGGACTTGTAACCCAAATATAACCATGGTTAGTAAGGGTATGGGAACTCTATAAATACCCCACCCCTCCCCCTCTTGTAAGCATCTCTTTCTTATGAATACAACTTGCTGAAATTTTGAGTTACTACCTTGTGTTGGTGTTTTGTTTTGGTTCTTTGGTTGGTGTTCTTGTGCTTGGACGAATTCCTTGCTGCCCTAGCTTCCTTCCATACCTTAATTCACTACCATCCAAGCCTTCACACGTCCAAGGAGGAGTTCCCTAGGCCGCCAAGCAAGGAGATCTTCAACAAGCTTCAAACAGCCATCTTCTAACCCGAATCCTGATTCCTTTCAACCCATAGTTCCTTTCTTATTTTTTTAATTGCTGTTTTGATTAACCCTGATGCTAGTAGGATCCCCGAGGTGCTTCCCCTCCCTGGAGGAGGCCTTCTTTGCTGCCCAAACTGCCCAGATCAGCCATCAGATTTGAGGGAAACAAGGCTTCTTCTTCCAGGCTCCGATCAGAGTTGTGAGTGATCTCTTCTGCTACTGAATTTCAATCTCTGACTGGTAAGAAACCTTCCCTTCTCTTATTATATGATTTAATGAAGAAAGGCTATCCTAAACCGGGAGTTTCTCAACTCTCGGGTCCTGGCTATTTCGTTAGTTTGCATGAGCTTGCCTGCGATCCGATGATTTTTAGCACTGCTAGTCTTTCCACTAGTTTTTACTTTATTTTGAAAATCTAGCCTACAAATAAAATTATAAAAATTATAAAAAAATTATTTTACTATTTTTCATGCATTTTTAGCAGTCTTAGAGTCATCCCGCATTAGTTTGATATCAGAGCGGGTTTAGGATAGTTTTTATCTGCATTGCAATCACAAACCCTAATTTCAGCATTCTTTCCACTGCATTAGGTATCAGTTTTCCATCTATTTTTTATTATTTAAAAATTTTATTTTTCTCTGAAATTTGCATTAATTTTTCTTTGTTGAGTCCTCTATTTTATAAAAATTTTTAATTAATTTTAAAGAAACATAAATTATAAAAAATTTGGCATATTAGAAACCCTAACAGAATTCTAATAATTTCTGTAGCAGTTTAGAAAGCCCTAGGTTTGTATCATCATATGATTTTTTTTTCAAAATAAAATTTGGTAGGAATCATCATCACTATCCATCCTCTATTTTAGATTTTTTTTGAATTTTTTATGCATCAGGATCTGTGTCAAACTCTACAATAACTGAAATCCTAATTCACTAATTTCTGCTACATTCTGCATACTTAACTCAACCTAACCTAATCAACTTCCAAACCCCCCAATCCCAAGCCAAACCTTGTTTGCTAACCCTAGTAAACTTAAACTTAACTTGAAATCTCATAAATTAATTAAAATATATTTTGTTTTCTGATTGTTTTAGATTGCATCAGGACCTTTGATTGTTCATCATCTGTTAATCTAATCTTAAGGGAAATCTATATAACATCAGGGCAGGAGGTCATAACCTGTCCTGGGCCCAAAATAACCACCCAGCATTTCCACCCAAGCCTTAATTAAATTTGAGTAGACCTAATTTGCCCTAATGGTCTAGGAGACACCAACAGGTCGGGTCCGAGCTGTGTGGGCCAACTAGTGCATTTAACCTTTTAGCTATTACTGAAAGCTGGTGTCTAAGGCTGGGGGTCCAAAGTCAAACGACCTAAGTGGTGTTGTGGTTTTTAATTGGGTCCCTGCGAAAGCAGGGGGGGCCTCCCACACTCCCACCCCCTACCTGGCCAGTGGAAAAATTAGCTATTGGGTTAGGTGTAAGTTGAGCTGACCCACCCAATTTCTGGCTCTAGGTCTAGGAAACCCTAGATTGTACTAGCCTTTTCTTTTTTCTTTTTGCATGCTTGGTTGGATCATTTCATTTTGATTATTTGATTTATTGCATGACCACTAGATTAGGAACCCAATATCAAAAGTCCAAACCTCAACCCAGCCCAACCATGAATCTCACTTTGGAGGCCATCCTAGCACAGCTTACCCAAATGAACCAAGCCAATACTCAAACCCAAGCCCAGCTTATCCAAATGAACCAAGTCAATACCCAAACCCAAGCCCAGCTTGCCCAGTTAACTACCCAAATGAACCAAGCCAATGTCCAATCTCAAAATCAGCTTACCCAAATAGACCGTAGGTTTGACCAATCCGATACTAAGCTTGACTGCATGAACTATAGGTTCAACCAAGTAGGAATCTTAGGCAAGACCCATAGAGTTGAACCCTTGCCCTATAGACCCTAGGAACCCATAGTCCCTATATATGAACCCAGTAGTAACCAACCATGCCTCAGTCAACCTAAACCCTATAAGATTGATACCCCTAGATTTTAACCCATAATCTTTGAACCCATAACCTTTAAACCCATAGCCTTTGAACCCATAACCCTTAGTTTACCCACCCCTGTTACCCCAAACCTTAGTCAATTTTCCATTAACCAAACTCCTCTTATCACCCCATTGGTTCACCAAGATGACTTAGAAGAAGAAATATATGAGGCTGATCCAAGTTTGGTAGAGGAGTATGAAGATGATGAGTCCATAGAAGAACTAAAGGAAGACCCACCTATAGAAGACCCAAAAGTAGTTGACCATGACCAAACCCAGATCGCAACCAATCCAGTGTTAGTTGACCAAGTAGATGACCAGGTGAAGACCACCCAACATTAGTTGACCCCAACCATATCCAAGTAGGAGCCGATCTAGATTTAGCCAACCATAGCCATACCCAAACAGTAACCAACATAGAGTTAGATGACCATTTAGTGAAAGAACCCTTAAAGGAAGAAGACCATGAGGAACCCAATCCTACTGTTAGAATCCTACCTGAGGAGCCACTAGAAGAAAGCCCGGTCCGAAATTTCTTGAACCCGATGACTTTATTAAGGATTTGGCTTATCAGTATCCTCAGGAAGAATCCCATCCTATAGTTCCCATTAATGATCTCTTTCCTGAGATTAGTGACCCACTCTTCCATACTATAAACCCTGTAAGACTACCTCAAACCCATAAGGTCAATCTCATTAGTATAGGCCTCATCCCTGAAATTCCTTCTTATCTCCTATTCTACCCGATCAACCCAGAACCTTCTTCTTACTTTCTACCCTATCAGACTAACCCTAAGTCCACCTCGTATTTTTTGCCTTTTCTTGAGTTTTCTTGTATTTCCTTAACCATTCACCTGCATCATGTAGAGGTTTGCATGTTGCATTCATTTATTGCCCATGTTAGGTTTGCTTATTACTTTTGGTATACTTTGTGGCATTTGCTAGGAGTACATAATAAATTTTCATGTGCATGCCATGATAGGATCAAACCTAAAGAGTTTATAGTCTGTTAGGTTTTGTCCCTTAGAGTCCAATAAAACATCCTTTGATAGGGATGTCTAGTCGAGTCTATTAGGTATTAGTTAGTCCAATAAATGTACTGCCAAAATTACATGTCTGCACCTGCACTACCCTCTGCACAGTATATGCATATGGAAATTAGTCAAAAGCTAAACGTAACTAATGAACCAACTAACAACTTGACTAATTCCCAAAAGAGAGATAAAGGATTTTGCAGGGAATTTTGTAGTTGTAAAAAATTTTCTGCTCGCAAAGCTGGCCCATCCAAGATAATGAATATCTGTGGATCCAATGCCTATGTGCGTGAGATACTACCTAATTTAGGTATTAGCTCCACCTTTATCATCTCAGATCTTATAGAGTCTAGGGAGCCAACAGCGATACCTAGTGAGCACCTTGAGCCTATCCCTCCCTCTGAGAGAGAACCCAACCCAGAGTGTCCACATATAATTAGCCAAATAGTAAGGAAAAGATTGAGAGAATCCTGGACGATCAAGCCATATATACCTAGAATCGTGGCTATCAGAGGTATTTGGTCCAGTGGTAAGGTCGGCCAGAATTTGGAGGACTCATGGATCACCCGTGAGGATCTGCAGCACCTCAACCCAGACCTACTCGAGCACTATGAGAGCCAAGTTATCCCACACTCGACGGGATAGAGTTCCTCCCATCCCGGGAGAATTGGTGGGGGCACCAGGATCAGACACAGATTACTGGGCACTATTTGGTTTACCTAGCCATGTGTCAAATTTTGTAATCAACTAGAATTGAGTCTTATAATAAGTTGAGGTTAGTTGATTTGTCTCAACCCTCAACCTAGTCATTATTTTGAGTCCTGTATATCAATTATGAGTCCAATATGAGCTCAATTTTTGTACAAGAGAGGAGGTTACCATATTTTGGAGTTCCACCAAGCCACATCCAGGAGTCAGAGGCCACTACATCAGTCCATTGGATTTTGTGTGACAACCCAGGATCCAAGATGCTTCCAGAAATCCTGATTCCTTCCAGATGCCCTCCAGATGCCTAGATTCCCTTCCAGATGCCAGAGCATATTCTCATAACAGGGCACCCATGATTCCAGAGGTCCACCTACATCCAAGTCCAAAGAAATCAAGCCCAGGTGCCAAGCCCAAGCTCTTAAGAAATAAGATTACAAGGAATATTCCTGCTACCAGGCTAACAGGCCACCCCAGCTTCCAGAGGCCCAAACCCATGCACCCAAGTCCCTTTGGGCCAGACCCTTGCTGCTCTTAGAGGCCCAACATGCCCCCCTTAGGCGTCCTTGAGGTGTTGACCACGTCCAAAGAGGTTTGACTAGGTCCAAGTTGAAGAAAAGTGGGAGAAGACCAAGCCTTTTCCTAACCTAGTTGGGATTTCTAATCCTTTTAAACTTTGTAATTCTAACCTAGCTAGGAAAGGACTTGTATTCCAATTTGGAAGAGGACTTGTAACCCAAATGTAACCATGGTTAGTGAGGGTATGGGAACTCTATAAATACCCCACCCCTCCCCCTCTTGTAAGCATCTCTTTCTTATGAATACAAATTGCTGAGATTTTGAGTTACTACCTTGTGTTGGTGTTTTGTTTTGGTTCTTTGGTTGGTGTTCTTATGCTTGGATGAATTCCTTGCCACCCTAGCTTTCTTCCACACCCTAACTCACTGCTATCCAAGCCTTCACACATCCAAGGAGGAGTGCCCTAGGCCACCAAGAAAGGAGATCTTCAACAAGCTTCAAACAGCCATCTTCTAACCCTAATCCTGATTCCTTTCAACCCATAGTTCCTTTCTTATTTTTTTAATTGCTGTTTTGATTAACCCTGATGCTTGTAGGATCCCCGAGGTGCTTCCCCTCCCTGGAGGAGGCCTTCTTTGCAGCCCGAATCGCCCAGATCAGCCATCAGATTTGAGGGAAACAAGGCTTCTTCTTCCAGGCTCCGATCATAATTGTGAGTGATCTCTTCTGCTACTGAATTTCAATCTCTGACTGGTAATTTCAATCTCTGACTGGTAAGAAACCTTCCCTTCTCTTATTATCTGATTTAATGATGAAAGGCTATCCTAAACCGGGAGTTTCTCAACTCCGGGTCCTGGCTATTTCGTTAGTTTGCATAAGCTTGCCTGCGATTCGATGATTCTTAGCACTGCTAGTCTTTCCGCTAGTTTTTACTTTATTTTGGAAATCTAGCCTACAAATAAAATTATAAAAATTACAAAAGAATTATTTTTCTATTTTTCATGCATGTTTAGCAGTTTTAGAGTCGTCCCGCATCAGATGCCCAACAAGAAGAGCCCTTCTTGACCGCCACCTTCACTTCACCTCTCTCTTGTTTCTTTGCTTTCCCATTCCATCTTGTTTTCTAACTTGTTTTCTAGGTTACTTGCAGGTCCTTTCGGTACCACGGACAAAGGAGTAGGCCTGCCTTGCCTTCAAGACCATCTGACGGAAAGCCGATGGATCCGAAGGATCGAGATCTTGATCTTCCGGGCCGCATCCATGAGTATGAGCGAACTCGGCATCGGGTGCTTCAGAAATTCAGGAGGTTTGCACTCTCTCATCTTTCGAGTAGGGTATTGATCTAGAGCTAAGTCCTTCCGGGGTTTCTCAAACCCGGGATCCTTCTTTATCATTGTTTAGGGTCTATGTCTGCATGCTAGAAGTTTCTTATTATTTTGCGAATCTCTAGATCTATTCTTAGTTTAATTTCGGGAATTTGCTATTTCATTAAAATATAAAACACAAAAAATAAAGAATCACTTGCATGCATATCTTAGTCTCGCATCATGTTTAGTATCAGAGCATGGTTAGGACTTAGTTTCTTTTTAAGTACTCGGATCGGGTGCTTCACCATGGCCATCCATCATAGGAAAAAGTAGGGCTGCAAGACCCTCACATCCCATTCAAAGAGAATTTTCTATGGCATGTAGGGGTGCCGATGTGATTGACCCTTGAAGAAGAAAGTAAGGACATAGGTATCTTAGGTCCTAAAAAAAATTTCTACATAACTAAGTTCCGCACCATTAGATTTCAGCATCATTAAATTTTGCATATAGTTTTCAGCTTCATTAGATTTCAGCATGCCATCATTTCTGCAAACTTAGGAGTTAATTACGTGATTTCTACATAGTTTAATTTCTGACTTTAGGTTCATATCATTTAATTTTCAGCAACTAATATTTCTGCCAATACACATTAAAACACAAAAAAAGTTAAGTGCACTTCATTAGGTTTCATGTGTATGCCATCATATGCATAACTTACTTTAAGGATAACAATATCATAAGAAAAGGGAAGGAGGTTATTACCTTTTCTTGGCCCAAAAACCACCACCTTTGCATTTCTAACCTAAGCCTAACTTAATGATGCGGGACTAATATGCATGCAATTCTTTTTGTATGTTTTATATGTGGGGTTAGGTGATTGATTCCCGAATTTCAGATCAGAATTAGTTATAGGAAATTTTGTATGAATTTTTAAAGCCAAGCATGCAGATTAGAACCTAGAAAAGTACTAAAGAAGGATCGCCGGGGCTGAGAAGCCTCGGTTAGGTCAAGTTCTCCTATAATATAAAGACTGGAGGTAGAGGGGATGTAACTGACAACGTCTGAAGCACCCGGTGAAGATCGTAGCGAAGGGATCTCTCGTTCCTAGATGGATGCGACCTGGAAAATCGAGCCAAAGACCCGTGGATACCCGGCTTCCTACTCGGTGGTCCGATTGAGGCTTGACTAGAGTCGTTGGGTTCGTAGGAACTTGGGGACCTGCAAATGACCTGTCAGGGATTAGAAAATTCAAAGGAAATCAAGAAAACAAAGGAAAATAGCAAAGGAAAGAAAGTTTTGGAGGGGGCTGGAAGGATGGTTGGCGGCCGGAAGATGGTTGCAAACATCGAGAAGAAGAACTCTCAAACCCCTTTATGCACACAGCAGGGTAATCACACAAAACAATAGAAGAACTCAAGGTTTATTTCATATATCAAAATCTCTCTTCATACAAGAGGCTAGGGTCCTTTAAATAGACCCTTAACCTTGGGCTCCAAGTAAGGGCACATAAGTCTTTACATAAGAATCCTTTTCCCTCTCAAACCCTAGCTAGAAAATAAGGAAACATTAGGTAGAAAAATGCCTAAAAATTCTCTTGACTTGGCCAACACTCCAAGGATGCCTAGGGGGACGTGTTGGGCTTCTAGGAGCAGTAAGAGGCTGGCCCAAAGGGGCTCGGGCACATGGGTTTGGGCCTCTGGAAGCTGGGGTGGCCTGGTAGCCAGGTAGCAGGAATATTCCCTGGTATCTTGCTTCTTAGGGGCTTGGGCTTGGCGCCTAGGCTTGATTTATTTAGGCTAGGTTGCAGATGGACCTCTAAAATCATGGATGCCTTGGTATGTGAATATATTTTGGCATCTGGAAGGGAATCTGGGCATCTGGAGGGCATCTGCAAGGAATCAGGGTTTTCTGAATTTTTCCTCCTGGGGTCTTCAAATCTTCAAGCTGGGTTGGACTTGGGCTATACTTCCATGTCTTCAATCTGGTTGGACTTGGTCTTCACTTGTATGATGTGGTCTTGAGTCTTCAATATGGTTGAATAGAACTCAAAAAATAAAATTAGCTCGACATGAGCTGACTAACACTAGACCGAACTAGCTCAACATGAGCTGACTAGTACAGAACTGAAACTCAAAAAACTCAAATAATAACTAAAATGGACTCAGATGGGCTAAGCCCTTACTACATATGGACTCATAAATTATTGATCAATTCACAGAGGGTTGAAAAGCCTCTGTCTTATTTTGGTGCCTCCGGTGTCCCCACCAATTCTTCCGGGGTGGGAGGAACTCGACCCTGTCGAGTGAAGATCAAGCTGGCTCACATATCTCTCGAGGAGGTCTAGGTTGAGGTGTTGCAAGTCCTCTTGAGAAATTCACGAATCGTCCGACTCTGGCCGGCCTTGCCATCGGACCAGGAAACGTTGATAACAGCGACCCCGGGTCATAATGGCTTGATCGTCCAGGATACGCTCGATCCATTCTCCTCTCTCAGGCCAAATTTATTAGTGGACACTCTAGGTTAGGGTCACTCACAATGAAAAGGAATAGGTTCAAAAGCCTCACTAGGTATCGCTGCCGGTTCCCTGTACTCAATCAGGTCTATAATATTGAAGGTAGAACTAATGCCCAAATCCGAAGGCATGTCTAACACCTAGGCATTTGATCCAACCTTCTCTATCACTTTAAAAGGTCCGGCTCTGCGAGCATGAAGCTTCTTTTAGGCCTAAGCCTAACCAAGATAGAATCCACTACATCAAATTCTTTGATCCATCTTCGGGAATTAGCCAATTTGTTTAAAATTAGTGTAGGTGGTGAACATGCTGGGCACATACAGACTCCTAACAAATGATTCAAAGGACTCAAACCTACACCTAACAGACTCAACTAAAGAGATTTATTAGGTCTTAACTACCACTTGGGCATGGGGGCATAAGTCATGGTTGATGGGTGACATGCAGAAGAAAATTTGCTAGTAACTCCTAATAGGTGCCAGAGGGTCTGCCAAAAGTAGGTAGCAAATGGGATGGGCTCTATGGATCCTTGCAACCTAGTAACCTCAACAAAATGTAACATAATAGTTCTAGACACATGAGAAGACTCAGAAAAGGGTAGGAAATAGGAAGTGGGTTCAGAATTAGTCTGGTAGGGTGGAGAAAAAGGTTTAGTTGGATAAAGTAGGATAAAAGATGGGGTGTCAGGAACTAATCCCATACTAATGAGGTTAACCTTAAGAGGTTTAGCTATATCTACAGGGTTTACATAATGGAAGGATGGGTTACTAATCTCAGGGAAGAGGTCCTTAATGGAAACTATAGGAGGAGGCTCATCCTGAGGGTACTTATTCAAAGAGATCAGGTCCTTAATAAATTCTTTAGGTTCTTGTATTTTAAGACTAGACTCTATAATTTGGCTCTCCTCAATGGTTCCCTCAGGTAAGGCTCTAGCAACAGTACCTAGGTTCTCTTCCTCTAATTGTTCTTCTACTATAGCTTTAGGTTGGATGTGGTCAAGGTCAACTAGCTCTGGGTTGGTTTCTACCTGGGTATCTATTGGGTCAGCTAATTCTAGGTCTACTAAAGGTGTCTCCTCTTCTCCTTCATACTCATCCACTAGGCTCGCATCAGCTTCATACACTTCTGCGTTAATGTAAGCCTTGTCAATCTCAGAAATGGTTGGAGAAGGTCGGCTAGGGGAAAATTGGCTAGGTCCTAGTTTCTGATTATGGATACTAGTCCTAGTAGGTTCAGGTTGCCTAAGGGGTAGTGGCTCACTACTGGGTTCATATTTAGGGGTACTAATCCTATGGGGTTCAAGTTGACTAAGGGAAACTTGACTAGTACTAGATCGATACCTAGGGGTTATGGGCTCCCTAGGCTCATAGGATAAGGGTGCAGATCTATGGGTCAGGGGATTATAGGATCTGGGGTCATAGGATTTTGGGTCAGCTCTATGGTCAGGTTCTAAGGATAGATCATGGTATGGAGTCCTCCTAAGGTTGGGCTCCCTATATGGGTCAGGATATTGGGTTCTCCTAGGGTTGGACTCCCTATATGGGTCAGAATATTGGGTTCTCCTAGGGTTGGACTCCCTATATGGGTCAGAATATTGGGTGTTGGGTCTACTAGGCTTATAGGGTGTGGGTGCATAGGATCTATGATCATGGGATCTACAGTCATAGGATCTAGGTTCACAGGTTCTGGATTCATAGGTTCTAGGTTCATAAGATTTGGAGTCATAAGATCTATAGGTTGTGGGTATACTAGGTTTAGAAGATGTCGGTAAATAGGATCTATCTTCCTGGTCTACAAAATCCTAATTGGGTCTTCTAGGACTAACCTTAGGGATTGGGTCAGGACGATGGCCTCTCCTAGGTTCAGTCTCAAGGTATGGATCCGGGTTTGGGGTCCTCCTAGGTTGAGGATTGTAGTACGGGTCAGGATAAGGGGCCCTCCTAGGTTCGACCTCATGGTATAGATCAGGATTTGGGGTTCTCCTAGGTTGAGGGGACTCAGGATCTGGCTCAGACTGTGACCCATGGGTTCTTGCTATGGTCCCTACACGGCCTTCTAACTGGTCAAACCTATTGGCAAGATGGTCAATTCTATTGTTGGTTTGGGTACCAGATTGAGTTAACTGGGTAGTCAACTGGGCCATGGATTGGGATAGTTGCTCGGTGAGTGCTTTTATTTGGGCTTGCAAATTTTCCATGGGTTCAGACATTTTTGATGAAGGTGGGTGATATGAAATCCCTGATCTAGTGCTCATGCAAGACTCGATCAGACCGACTACAGCTGATTAGACCTAGAGTCCAAACTAGATGCTCAATCAGGGTGGCAAACTAGCCTATAGTAACCCTGTACTCAACCAGGCAGGTGTAAGGGGAGTGTTAGGTCCCTGATTGCCAATCCTAGACACCTATCAGAGATTGGCCAGGTAGGCGGACCAGCACACAAGCCCTTCAAGATTGAGTCCCTAAACCACCGTTCTAGACACTGAGCATAAGGCATACACAGGTTAGCTTGACACAATGATCTGACACTTAGCTTAGACACGACCAGTTGGTGTTCCTAGCCCACTAGGGCAAATTAAGTCTAGTTAATTTTAGGTTAAGGCTTGGGACCGAATGCAAGGGATGTGGTTTTGGGCTAAGGAGAGGTGATCAAATCCTCCCCCCATCTGATATAGCAAGAGTGCCCTTAAAAGTAAATTATGCAATGATGGCAGGCAGATGAGGATGCAAATTAGGGTTTAGATGTTTTTGGTATTTTTGGAGAATATGTAATTTTTTTTTTGGTATTTTCTTAAATAGAAGAAAACTTGAAAATTATGGCCTAATATACAGGAAATATACTAAAATAAAAAGATATGCAAAAAATACTAAACAAAATCCTAAAACTTCCAAACTTGTCTTGCTGAAAAAAATAGAGCCGAAAATTTGCAGGCTGTATTTTGGCTTGTAGAAAATTCAAAGGCCATAATAAATCTACAAAGATTTTGAAAATTATTGTGAATTATGATAAATCCAGAAAAACAAATTTCAAAATATTTGGAGTTTTTATCAGGGAGAAATAATTTAAATAACAGAGCATATACAGACTAAAAATTTGCAGAAAACAAGCCCTAATCTAAGCTCTGATACCAAATGATGCGGGACTAATATGCATGCGATTTTTTTTGTATGTTTTATATGTGGGTTAGGTGATTGATTCCTGAATTTCAGATCAGAATTAGTTATAGGAAATTTTGTATGAATTTTTAAAGCCAAGCATGCAGATTAGAACCTAGAAAAGTACTAAAGAAGGATCGCCGGGGCTGAGAAGCCTCGGTTAGGGCAAGTTCTCCTACAATATAAAGATTGGAGGTAGAGGGGGTGTACCTGACAATGTCTGAAGCACCCGGTGAAGATCGCAGCGAAGGGATCTCTCGTTCCTCGATGAATGCGGCCTGGAAAATCGAGCCAAAGACCCGCGGATACCCAGCTTCCTGCTCAGTGGTCCGATTGAGGCTTGGCTAGAGTCGTTGGATTCGTAGGAACTCGGGGACCTACGAACGACCTGTTAAGGGTTAGAAAACTCAAAGAAAATCAAAAAAACAAAGGAAAATAGCAAAGGAAAGAAAGTTTTGGAGGGGGCTGGAAGGATGGTTGGCGGCAGGAAGATGGTTGCAAACACCGAGAAGAAGAACTCTCAAACCCCTTTATGCACACAGCAGGGTAATCACACAAAACAATAGAAGAACTCAAGGTTTATTTCATATATCAAAATCTCCCTTCATACAAGAGGCTAGGGTCCTTTAAATAGACCCTTAACCTTGGGCTCCAAGTAAGGGCACATAAGTCTTCACATAAGAATCATTTTCCCTCTCAAACCCTAGCTAAAAAATAAGGAAACATTAGGTAGAAAAATCCCTAAGAATTTTCTTGACTTGGCCAACACTCCAAGGATGCCTAGGGGGGCATGTTGGGCTTCTAGGAGCAGCAAGAGGCTGGCCCAAAGGGGCTCGGGCACATGGGTTTCGGCCTCTGGAAACTGGGGTGGCCTGGTAGCCAGGTAGCAGGAATATTCCCTGGTATCTTGCTTCTAGGAGCTTGGGATTGGCGCCTGGGCTTGATTTCTTTGGGCTAGGATGTAGATGGACCTCTAAAATCATGGATTCCTTGGTATATGAATATATTTTGGCATCTGGAAGGGAATCTAGGCATCTGGAGGGCATCTGCAAGGAATCAGGGTTTTCTGAATTTTTCCTCCTGGGATCTTCAAATCTTCAAGCTGGGTTGGACTTGGGCTATACTTCCATGTCTTCAATCTGGTTGGACTTGGTCTTCACTTGTATGATGTGGTCTTGAGTCTTCAATATGGTTGAATAGGACTCGAAAAAATAAAATTAGCTCGACATGAGCTGACTAACACTGGACTGAACTAGCTCAACATGAGCTGACTACTATAGAACTGAAACTCAAAAGACTCAAATAACAACTAAAATGGACTCAGATGAGCTAAGCCCTTATTACAGATGGACTCATAAATTATTGATCAATTCACAGAGGGTTGAAAAGCCTCTGTCTTATTCTAGTGCCTCCGATGTCCCCACCACTTAAAATCTATTAGCAACCTAATAGCTTAGGGACATCAACAAGTCGGGTTTGACCATTGTGGGAAACTAGTGCATGCAACCCTTCAATTAGCACTGGGAAGCTGGTGTCTAAGGCAAGAGGTATAGTATCAAATGACCTAAGTGGTGTTGTGGTTCCTTAATTGGATCCCTGCGAATAGTAGGGGGGCCTCCCACACTCCCACCTTTTACCTAGCTAGTGAAAGGGCTGGTTGTAGTGCTGCGTGTAGTCTAAGTTAACCCATTCTATTTGAACTCATAGGTCTTGCAAACCATAGTACCCTCCATTATGTGTTGCATGTCAACCAGGTTAGGAGTCCAATATCACCCACATCACACTCAGTCGGGCGAACCCATGGATAACAACCTTGAAAATCAAATTAGGACTCTCATTGAGCAAATTACCCAGTTGACCCAAAGATTTGATAGAATTGAAACGAGGGTAGAAGCCCTATGGCCCATGCTAAATGTAAATTATCTAGGCCCAATTTCCTTGATCCAAGAGCCTATTATCATGACCTTGCCCCTGAGTCTAACCCTAGATGTCCATACCCATACTTGGTTGGCTCCGAGGAAAGACCCATTAGGAGCACCCAGCCTTATGCACCCACTTTTGATAGAAGTCTAGATCCTGAGATGTATATTGATTGGGAGGAGAGAATGGATTGGTATTTTGAGTACACTAAGATGTCAAAGTTAGAAAAAGTTAGATTGGCCACATGTAAGTTAACCCAACATGCTGAGTGGCACTGGGAAGTTATTGAGAATGAATGTTACCAAAGAAGAGATGAAATACTTACTTGAAAATCCATGAGGAGTAAGTTGAGAGAAGTACTTAGGTCGATTTTATGAGAAAAGACTTTTAGACCAATGGTACATATTAAGACAAAATAATAAAACTGTATCTGAATACATTGACCAATTTAATGAGTTTATTAGGAGATGTAACATAGTTGAGCTGAGGCTATGATCATATCGAGGTTTCGAGATGGCCTACGTAGAGATATCCAGTGGGAACTATTCTAGTGGAAGATTTATAACCTGGATGATGCCTATCGACTTGCTATGGAATTCGAGTCAAGTCAGAGGGAACCCATGAACTATCGAGTTGAGTCCAGCAGGATTAGTACCTCTGAACCCAAACCCAATCCTAACCCGAGTTGACCCACCCCTGCTACTCTATGTGTTCACTAGGATGACATTAAAGAGGAGGAATATATGTAGACCTAGAATTGGTTGACCCAGAAAACACCCAGACTAAAGCTATATTGGAAGGACCCTTGGAAGAAGATCGTGAACCCACTAGTGAGCCTGAAGTAAAAGTGTATGAAGCTAAAGCACACTTAGTGGATGAATATGAAGAACAGTTAGAGGGAGAAAGCAATGACACTGATACTACAATGGCTTTACCTGAGGAGACACTAGAAGAGAATCCAATTATTGAGCCTAGTCCTAAAATCCAAGAAGAAATTATTGAAGATATGGTTTCTTTAATTCGATACCCTTAGGAGGAGCTCACCCCTTCAATCCCAGTTCAAGATCTCTTCCCAGAAATTGTTGATCCATTCTTCCATTATACAAACCCTTTAGATATACCTCAACCTCATAAGGTCAACCTCATTAGTCTAGGACTAATCCTTGAAGCGGAGGTCAAAGAAGCCCTAGGTCAACCGTGGACCAAAGGTCAATGTGCTTCCCTTCCCGTGGGATTTCATGGTGGCCTCGATTAGCATTCTGGTCTCTGCCATCATCTGCTTCACAGTTTATCTCGCCAAGCTCTGCTGAGCCGGCACTGGAGTAGTTGCAGCAGTCTAGGTCACTGGGGACAGAGCTGGAGGGGCATCCTGAATGGATTCTACCTGGACTGGGGTGGCAGGAAGCGCCGACACAGCTTCGGTCGGTGGCACCATGCCGGTAGGGTCGTCCTCAGGATCGACAAGCATGACATCATGTACGACGGGGAGGTGGAAGAGTTGCACCATCTTATTCTTGCACTCCTCAAACCCCTTCATGAATGCATTGCAAACAGCCTCCTGGACCTCCTCCTCTAACTCAGTTGAGGCCTTATATTGCCTAATGGAGCCGACTGCCTCCTTTATAGCCTCCATTACCATTATCATGGAGGTAGCTTTCTCCTTCGCGGTCATGGCCCACTCCTCCACTACGTCTAGTTGCACCTGGAGGCCTTGCACTCATCCTTCCAGGCAAAGCACGGTAGAGGAGGACCTGGCAAGCTATTCCTCTAGGTCAGTGGTGTACTTCACCCTCTTTGCCAATGCAGCTTCATGACCCTCCACGCGCATCTCTAGATCTCCCATGGTATCTTGGGACTCCCGGAGCTCGGCCTCCAAACTTCTCACCTGGGCCTCCATATCCGGCAGCTGCTCTGCCAGAACTCTGGCTTAAGCCTCGGTCACCTATGCCCTATTACAGGACTCAGCATCCTGCTAGAGCAATCCTCGGTATGCATCCTTGATCAGAAATGCATCCTGGATAACATACAGCACATGGGAAGGTTGTGGGTAAAAAAAAGTGATAAAAAGAAGAAGAAAGAGAGACCCACCATGATAAGTTGGGGGAAGACCCCGTCGATGGTGTCCCCCAGTATGCGACTGGCCCTCTCTGGCTAGTCCCGAGATATAAGATAAATCATAGCAGCCTCTCCACCAGCCTTGCATCATGGATCATTGACGCATCGGGCGGTAGCGTTGCAGGTCCCCTGCTGATGCGGACATCAAGAAGAATATTGAACCTGATCAGTTGACTCATTTATTAGGATAGCCTGGTGATAGTTCGGCGAAGCTCAACCCAGACGTTTCGGTTCAACTTCCGGCCCATGACGATTTGGGGTCGCCAGCCTCGCCAGCAGGAAACGTGCGTAGGTCCAGGCGCCTTCAAGGAAAGCAAGTTTCAAATCTGACCCGTTTTTGGGATGAAAATAATTAATTGGGAATTGGGCCGAAGGCCCAATACACTAATTATGTCTGTGAAGTTTCGGATCCCGAAAAAAATACCGGAATCTTTAGTTTTATTATTATTATTATAATTTTATTAGCGATGTGATCTCTTGATTTTTTTTATATAAAAAAAAAAATCTGTTTGGAGTTTTCACGCAAGAGTCAACGTGTTGGATTGTTTACATTAGTATTTTTTTTATTTTTATTCCCTCCCTGTTAGTCACGTAGGGGACAATTACACCTTTGTATTGTTTTTCTTTAAAACCCGAACCAAAAACAATAGGAGCGTGGTTTTGGTTTTTGGAATATATAATTGGAGCATTGTTTTGTTTGGAATAATACATTGGACGGCGTGTTTTTTTGCTTTAGGGCGTCTTCTTTCCATGGAAGGCTGCAGGCTATCTTTTTCCCTTTTGCGCACACCAGGCCGAAAGCCTAGTTGGGAGAAGATGATTCCGTGAGGAATCTCTTCCTTCCATTCTAAGTTCCTGATTTAAAAAAAAAAAAAAAAAACAGGGACTTACGGTGAAAAACCCATCGTTCGTCCCTTCCAATATTGAAGACCCGGATTGAAATCCGGTAGAGGGCTGGCAACGTGAGGAATCATGCGGCCCTTCCAGTGCTTGATCGTTGCAGGTTTCAAAGGATCTTTCCCATATTGCTCAATCCTAGCATCCAAGAATTTCCAGAACCCGTTCTCCCTGAATCGGGGTTTTGGTCTCTGCAGGCATTTGACAACCGCCCTGCACCAGCTTGGTATCAGAGCCTTGATCCATTCTTGATCAGAGCCTTGATCCGCTCTTGATCTGTCCCTGATCCGTTCTTGATTAAAAAAAAAATTCTGTCGGCAACCATGGAGCGGAACAACGAGAAGCCTTCTCTTCGTGACGTTGTGGTGACCCAGCAGCAGATGATGGTTGTTTTGCAAGCAATGATGGCACGGTTGGAGGTGCAAGATCGTGCTATACCTCATCAAGATCGCAATGTACCTGATGAACATCGAGAAGGTGATGCCAAGCCTTTCCAGAATATTGAAGATCCTCCACCATTGCAAAGAGGGCAGCAATCGCGGCGTGATGTAGCGCTTCCCAGGGATTTCAGACCGCCGCCTGTGCATGACAATCAGACTCGTTGGGAGTCCGGGTTTTGGATTGAAATACCAGAGTTCAGAGGTGGTTTGAATCCTGATGAGTATGTGGATTGGACCCTGCAGGTTGATGATGTTTTTCGGCTGAAAGAAGTGCCTTTGGACAAGCAAGTGCCGCTTATCACAATCCGATTTCAAGATCGAGCAGCAGCTTGGTGGCATGCACAACACTACCGGAGGTATATGGATGGGAGGCCACCAATTGCATTATGGGCAGCCTTGAAGCAGGAGATGAATCGGGAGTTCCTTCCTCCGAACCATGAACAGGTCCTTTATTCTAAATTGCATGGTTTAACACAAGGAAATCGAAGCGTGGAAGATTATACTACAAAGTTCTACCGACTGGTGGCTCGAAACCGATTGATGGAGTCAGAACCAAGGTTGGTAGCTATGTATTTGCTTGGACTGCAATTCCCGATCCAGGATGCGTTGGCTTTGCATCGGATTGACAGTGTTGGTGATGCGCACATGCGGGCGCAAGCAGTGGAGCGAAGCCTGATGCGGAATAGAGGGTTCCAGAGTAAAGGAAAATTTTCTGGTCAGTCTTTAGGGAAGAGTTCTGGTAGTAGGAGTGCACCTCCTGTGGTGAGGCAACAAACTTCGGCAGTTCCTCCAAGACCTACAGTGCCGAGTGGGGCTTCAGGTACCCAGCAGAGGGTAGGCAGCAATCGAGCCAATGTTCGCTGCCATCGGTGTCATGACTTAGGACATTATGCTAATGAGTGCCCCAAGGTGCGTACCCGGTTACTTATGGAGGAGTAGGAAGTTGAATTTCCCGAGGATGAGGAGTTCGAGGATGAGATGTATGTGATTGACCCAAACCACATCCAGGGAGAGAGTGATTATTAGGAGGATGTGTCTTGCACCAAGAGCTAGTGGAGATTGGCGTCGGCACAATATTTTCTTAACAAAGTGCACTGTAGCTGGTAAAACTTGCAAGGTAATTATTGATTCTGGAAGTTGGGAGAATGTGATTGCTGAGGAAGTTGTGAAGAAATTGGGGTTGATGACAGAGCCCCATCCTCAACCATACAAGCTCGGTTGGGTGAACCGGGATGCAGATATTCAGGTCAGTCGACGATGTAGGTTGGCCTTATCTTTTGGTCCTCAACTTGAGACATCAATAGTAGCTGATGTTATACCGATGGATGCGACACATATCATTTTGGGACGACCATGGCAGTTTGATAATAAAGCAGTGTATAATGGTTACACTCATACTTATATGCTGTGACCAGATGGGAGAAAAGTGATCTTGAAACCGCTACAGGACATGGCTGAACAGAAGGTAGTAATTTGTTTGCCAAGCAGGGAGTTTGAGGTGAGTTTAGAGGGAGAAGATTTCTGTTTTGCCCTGATTAGTAAGCCAGAGGAGTTTGGCCAGAATGGGGAGCAGGAGCTACATGATCTTCCTCAGGAGTTGGTGTCAGTTTTGGAGGAATTTCGGGATGTTGTACGGAGTGAGCTTCCTGCGGGTTTGCCACCACTTCGAGATATTCAGCATGAGATTGATCTGATTCCGGGTTCTGTGTTGTCGAATAAGGCTCATTATCGAATGACCCCACAGCAGCATGAGGAGCTGAAGAGGCAGGTTCAAGATCTTTTAGACAAAGACTTTATACGGGAAAGCATTAGCCCGTGCACGGTACCAGCACTTTTGGTGCCGAAAAAGGATGGTTCATGGCGTATGTGTGTTGATAGCCGGGCAATAAACAGAATTACTGTGAAGTATAGATTTCCAATACCGAGGCTGGATGATATGCTAGATCAGTTGGGTGGTGTCGTGTTCTTTACTAAGATTGATTTGAAAAGTGGGTACCATCAGATCAGAATGAAGCCAGGTGATGAATGGAAGACAGCCTTCAAGACAAAGGAAGGCCTGTATGAATAGTTGGTGATGCCATTCGGGCTATCTAATGCTCCTAGTACGTTCATGCGAGTAATGAACCAGGTTTTGCGTCCATTCCTTAGTTCTTTTGTTGTTGCATACTTTGATGATATATTGATATACAATAAGACAGCACAAGAGTATGTTGAGAATGTTTCACAAGTTCTAACAGTATTACGTGAAAACCAGCTTTTTGCTAACCCAGAGAAGTGTATTTGGATGGTAGACAAATTAATTTTTTTGGGATATGTTGTTACTGGTGATGGGATTCTTCCAGATGAAAGTAAGGTGCGAGCGATAGTGGACTGGCCAGCACCTACAACTTTAACTTAATTGAGATCCTTTTTGGGTCTTGCGGGTTTTTACAGAAGGTTTGTGAAGAGGTATAGTGAGATTGCTGCACCCTTAATAGACTTGTTGAAATTAAATCAGTTTGGATGGAATGACACTGCTCGGGCAGCATTTGATGAGATGAAAGTCAAGTTGACCCAAGCACCACTATTGGTTCTTCCAGATTTTGACAAGGTATTCGAAGTGGATTGTGATGCTTCGAAGACTGGGATTGGCGCAGTACTCAACCAAGATGGGAGACCCGTTGCTTTCTACAGTGAGAAGCTTGGAGGTGCCAAACTGCTGTATTCGGTTTATGATTTGGAGCTATACGCCATTGTGAGGTCATTGCAACATTGGCAACATTACTTGATCCAGCGAGAATTTGTGTTGTACTCAGATCATCAAGCATTAAAATTTCTACAGGGACAGCATAAGTTGAGCTCCAGACATGCAAAATGGGTAAGTACTCTACAGGAGTATACTTTCAGCATCAAGCATAAGTCAGGCACTTTGAACAAAGTAGCAGATGCTTTAAGTAGACGGAGTTTATTGATTGGTGCTATGCAAGTATATACCCTTGGGTTTGAAAGCATGAAGGATGATATCTGTGCAGATGAATATTTCCAGAGCATTGTGATTGAATTTGAAGCTGGAGGTCGATCTGACTTCGTCCTACATGATGGATATTTGTTCCGTGGTAATTGTCTCTGTATTCCTAACACTTCACTGCATGTATTGATTATTCTGGAGCTGTATAATCAAGGACATTTTGGAAGAGACAAAACTGCATGGTTAATTCGTCAACGATTTTATTGGCCTAGGCTTGACCGAGATGTCAAAACCTTTGTGAAGAGATGCCGTTTGTGTCAGGAATCCAAAGAAACAGATACAAATCAAGGTTTATATTCCCCTTTACCGATTCCAGATGAGCCGTGGTGAGAGGTATCTATGGATTTTGTTGTAGGTTTATCGCGGACAGTGAGAGGTCTGGATTCAATTATGGTAGTCATAGATCGGTTCAGCAAGATGGTTTGTTTCTTACCATGCAAAACAATATTTGATGCGTCGAAAGTAGTTGATCTTTATTTTTCTGCAGTTGTTCGACATTATGGGTTACCATCGTCGATAGTTTCGGACCGAGACAGCAAGTTTATGGGATATTTATGGCATGAATTGTGGAAAAAGTTGGGTACAAAATTAAAATTCAGTAGTCCCTATCATCCTCAGACCGATGGGCAAACCGAGACTGTCAACCGAAGTCTTGGTAACTTGTTGAGAGCCAATGTGCAAGAATTTAAAAACTGGGATGTATGTTTGCCGAAGATTAAGTTTGAGTTCAATTCTTCAGTGAACCGTTCTACTAGTTTTGCACCCTTTCAGGTATTGTATGGATTTCTACCAAGAGGACCACTTGATATTTTACCTGTTGATGTGCCAAACAAATCAAGTAAGAAGATAGAAGATCGAGTGGCTGATCTACGTGAGGTGCACACAACTGTTAAAGCCAATCTAGAGCAAAATTATGCCAAGTATAAGGCTAAGGCTGATCAGACGTGTCGACAGCAGACTTTTGAGGTTGGTGATTTGGTATGGGTCTTCTTGCCAAGAGAACAATATCCACATGGGGCCTACACCAAACTCAAGCCAAAGAAAATTGGTCCTTGTCAGGTGTTGAAGAAATTTAGTGACAATGCCTACCGAGTTGAATTACCAGACGATGTCCTTATTTCTGATGTATTCAATATTCGACATCTAACCCCTTATGCAGGTGATAATTCAAGCTTGAGGACAAGCTTTTCAGAGGAAGGGGAGAGTGATGCAGACATCGAGAAGAATATTGAACCTGATCAGTTGACTCATTTATTAGGACAGCCCGGTGATAGTTCGGCGAAGCTCAACCCAGACATTTCGGTTCAGCTTCCGGCCCATGACGATTTGGGGTCGCCAGCCTCGCCAGCAGGAAACGTGCACAGGTCCAGACGCCTTCAAGGGAAGCAAGTTTCAAATCTGAACCGTTTTTAGGATGAAAACAATTAATTGGAAATTGGGCCGAAGGCCCAATACACTAATTGCATCCGTGAAGTTTCGGATCCGGAAAAAAACACTGGAGTCTTTAGTTTTATTATTATTATAATTTTATTAGCGGCGTGATCTCTTGATTTTTTTTATATAAAAAAAAAAAATCCATTTGGAGTTTTCACGCAAGAGTCAACGTGTTGGATTGTTTACATTAGTGTTTTTTTTTATTTTTATTCCCTCCCTGTTAGTCACGTGGGGGACAGTTACACCTTTGTATTGTTTTTCTTTAAAACCCGAACCAAAAACAACAGCAGCGTGGTTTTGGTTTTTGGAATATACAATTGGAGCATTGTTTTGTTTTGGAATAATACATTGGACGGCGTGTTTTTTTGCTTTGGGGCGTCTTCTTTCCGTGGAAGGCCGTAGGCTATCTTTTTCCCTTTTGCGCACACCAGGCCGAAAGCCTGGTTGGGAGAAGACGATTCCGTGAGGAATCTCTTCCTTCCATTCCAAGTTCCTGATTTAAAAAAAAAAAAAAAAAAATAGGGACTTACGGTGAGAAACCCATCGTTCGTCCCTTCCAATATTGAAGATCCGGATTAAAATCCGGTAGAGGGCTGGCAACGTGAGGAATCACGCGGCCCTTCCAGCGCTTGATCGTTGCAGGTTTCAAAGGATCTTCCCCATATTGCTCAATCCTAGCATCCAAGAATTTCCAGAACCCGTTCTCCCTGAATCGGGGTTTTGGTCGCTGCAGGCGTTTGACAACTGCCCTGCACCACCTGCCCATCTCCAAGGGTGGAGCTACTATTGACAATGAGGGTCTCGGTACCTCTGGACCCGTTGGGCAAGGCTTTGATGCTATGGCAGACACGGGCAGTGCCGGACTTCCTCCCTGGTCAGGCACGACGGTAGCCTCAGGAGATGATGGGATTCTATAATTTTGGGGGCCTCCAAGGGAGGGGCCCGAGGTGCCCCCTCCCTTAGCTTGGCACTTCTGCTGGGACCTGGGGTCGCGGGCTTGGCTAACCTCACAACTAGCACCGGGGCACCCTGAGCCCTATCCATTCGAGGGCAAGCCTCCCGCTCCTCGCAAGACCTCTCCCCTGGCTCCTCACGAGGCCTCTTCACTGGCTCCTCTGGAGGCCTTGTTGATGATGACCACTTACAGGTCATCTGTTTGAGCCGATCAATGGAGAACTTCATATCTACATCAGCAAAGGAAAGCTCAGTCAGTCATTGAAAGTTAATAGTTATTACAAATAAAATAATTAATCTAACTTTACTTAATTAAAATTGATGCTTTTATATAGTGTTTTGCAGGAAATAATTATATAAATGAGAAGAGTTAGATTTTAGAAATCCAACGGCACAAACGGTACTTAAATCGGACCTAAAACGAGCTCGGAATCTAATTTTAAAAGAATTATAAAAAATTGCATGGATTTTAGGGCAACCAGTCCATCATGGACTGGTCGCTCGGTCCATGGATCGGCCAAAGGTCCATAAGAAGCCATGGCCAGCAATCCATGGATCAGAACTGTGGACCGCGAAGCCTATTTTGAGCTAAAATCAATCGAGCTGCTACCCCATCACCACCGGAGTCATCTCCTCCACTCGGAGAAACTGCCAGAGCTGCCGATCACCAGTTCTCCCCTCCAAAAGTTCCCTTCCACCATTCCACTACCGACCAAGCCATCGGTCTCCTTCTTCAACATTATCCCATGGTTTTCTACCCCTACTGATACGGCTATTCTTCGCCATGACCGTCGATCATCGTGTCTCCAATCGGAGACATCATCCATAGTCCCATCGTTGCCTGCTCCACCCATGGTATCCTCCCTCTCGGAAGCACCAAACGCCACTGCACGCTGCTGTTGAGCTGCTAGAGCCACCCCCTCACTGATTCAAGATCACCATTAGCCATCCTCCCTGCCTCAAGACCCCACCAAAATTCTGCTCTCCTCTAACCATGGCCGGGAAGGATGCCAAGTAGCTTTCCGCCATCATCCAAGCCACAACCACCATTGGCCCTCCTCTTCTCCACTGAAGCTGCTGTCTCTCCGATGACCATCTTCCTTGTCTGAAGAACTTGAGATCCTAGATCGTACTAGAGCAATGTTCGAACTATAGGAAGGAGTGGTCAAAGGAATGAAGTTGTTTGGGTTGTTCAATGAGGAAGGATCTGTGGAATTCTATTGAAACTGAACAGCGGGGATCAATGATTAAGCGGAACAGTGGGGATCTGTGGGTGTGGATAAGAATATGGAACTAAATTTCATTGAGATGGATTTCGATGGGAACTAACGCGGTACTCACGCATTCTCTTTCACCTTTAAAAGAAGTACCAACCCGAGCGAGGAGGGTCGTTCTTGGTTCCATACTCACATCTTCTCATCTTTCCCCCACTCTGATTCCACTCCCCTTTCAAACTTCGCTCCTTCCATCATCCCATATTTCACCATACTCCACTCTCTGCTCCATAATCCCTTCACTCTCATCCACTCTTCTGATTGCCTTTCTACCGTGGTATTCCCCATGGCATCACCCCTGATCCACTGCACTGGTTCCACCTACTGATGTGTTGCTGAGTCTTCCAGGAAGCGTGATTTTCGTCCTATCCAAAAATTAGGGGAATCTAACAATTGTTTCATTTTATTTTTTTTTTGTGATGTATTTTTTATTTCATGAAATGAAAAGGCTTTCCTTTTACTGCATATTGATTCATGCTTTCTTTCACCATATTTGAAGTAGCCTAGACTCTAGGATAATCTATCTTCAAAGGATGCGAGTCATGCTTTTCAGGTAAGTTTTTCTTAAGTAAAGATAATTTTTGACTGGACTATACTTAAAAGGGACGGGCCATGATCTACAAGTACATGGCGTTCTCTTATTAAGATAGACCATATCTTGACTATCTTTACAAGTATTTCTTTTTTATCTCCATTATTTTACTATTCTACTTTTTCTTAGCAAATAGAATATTAGTTTTATTCTTTAAAAATTTTCTTTTCAAATAACTCAAAAGTCCCTGAGGACTTGATCCTTACTCCTGCTATTCTACCTGAGGATAGTGAAATTAAGGTACTAAATCGGTGCGTAGTGACACGCATCAAATTTTTGGCACCGTTGCCAGTAACTTTTGGCATTATTTTGAAAAAAAATAAAATTAGTATTTAGTATTTTTCAATCCTATGTATCTTGACATAAGGTTGCCCTGGCATAACTTTATGTTATGTTGAACGGTTGTCCTAGGATATAAGAAGATTGAATAGACTTAAAAAATCAAAAAAAATCTTTAAGAAAAATTTAAAAAATTAAAATTTTTGACATCTTCATAACTTATTAGTAAGTTAGAGACTTAACCACCAAATTTAAAAATTTATAAAAAAAGTAATTAGTTTAATTTTGCTTGTCTATAACTTTAAGTTTTGGACATCTTACTTGTTGCATTTCATTTTTTTCATAATTAACTTTAAGGGCATAACCATTAATCAGATAAGGTGGGGAGTTCATTACCCTTTCTTAGCCCACAAATTATTCTCCTGCATGTGCATTGACCTAGACCTTAACTTTAAAATTAATTAGACATCAACCCTAGGAATTTCGAGCTTAATAGGATAAGAAAACCCTAGAGTTGGACCGAGTTCAGTTCAGTTAATTGCTTTATGTCTAAGGCAGGTGGTTCAAGGACAAGAGCCCGAAGGAAGGTGATTCTTTAATTGGTTCCATTCGCTTACCTAGCCAATTTTAATTGGTGTCTAAGACAAGCAACGAGGGAACCCCCACCAACCTTATACTTACCTGGCTGAGTTAGTTAGTTGATCTTGGGCTTGGAGTGCTCGAAGGTAACCTTGGAATAGTTAGCAGCTGTCTAGATTCAAATAAACCCTGAGATATAAGTGATTTTGCTTGTGTCACTTGTTTGAAAAAAAAGTTAAAATAACTTTCTTTTCTCTCTAGTTTATGACACTCTTAGGAGTCTTTCCTTTAGACTTCTTCTTATTTTTTCATTTTTTAAATTAATTAATTAAAAAAAGAAAAAGTTAAAAGAAATTAAACTGCTATTTTCTTTAGAGCTCTATTGTAGGGTGTATGCTAGGTCGCCAGTCTTTAGAACCTCAAATCATACTCCTAGATCCTCAAATAGACCGTATCTATAGAGCAAACAGACTGTGAACTATGGATCCCAATCAAGAAATCGATCCTCCATAATAATTGTAGTACTTCACTCCTTCAAAGTATACCTATTCACCCTATATCCAAATACCACTAGTAGAGGTGGTCCAGTATGAAATCAAGTCCAGTGTAATTCAGATGTTACCATCTTTCTATGGACTTGCAAATGAAAACCCTTACAAACACTTAGATGAGTTCTTGGAAATATGTTTGATTGTTAAGATCCAAAATCTCTCCGATGATGCCCTTAAGCTTAAGTTATTCTCCTTTTCCTTAAAAGATAAAGCTAAGTATTGGTTGAATTCCCTAGATACTATAACAATTTTGACTTTGGATCAACTTCAGAGAGAATTTCTTAAAAAATACTTTCCAATAGAAAAAACCAATCAAATTAAAAAAGCCATTACCAGTTTTTTCCAGTTAGATAGAGAAATGTTTCATGAGACATGGGAGAGATTGAAAGAATTGATTAGGAAATGTCCGCATGATGCCATACCTAAATGACAATTGGTCCAGTATTTTTATGATGGTCTATCAGAAAGGCACCGGCAAATAGTGGATACCTAATGTAGAGGAACATTCATGCTCAAAAATGAACATGAGGCATGGCAGCTATTTAAAATCCTATGTAAAAATTTCTTGCATCACATGTCTGCTGCCCGTAGAGATCCTCCCATAAGACCCAGACCTAAGAGAGGTGGAATGTATGAAGTAGGTCATTCTATAGACATCTACAGCAAGATAGATGAACTATCTCAGAAGCTTGACCAAATTTTACTAGTTGAAAATATTTTCTCCTCGCCTCATCAAAATCATGATGTTTGTTTTATCTATTCGAGTTCCACCCATCTGATAGGTGATTGTCCAGCCACTTACCAATTTTTTGAGCTTGTTCAGGAGCAAGCCCACCAAGCCCAAACCTTAATGGCTCCTAGACCATGAAATGATCCATATTTGAACACTTACAATCTTGGCTGGCAAAATCATCCAAATTTCTCTTGAAAATCCTAACCTGTCATCAATTCATCAGTTAAGCCAAACCATCAGGAGACCAACTTTAGAAGTATGCCATATTCACAATACCCGAGTGCCTCACAACCTCTACCGAATAATCATGATCCTACTTTTGAAGAAAAGGTGCTCCAAGCACTAAAGGGGATGGAAATAAATACCCAACTCCTTCACTCCCACACACAATCCATCGCAAAGCTAGAAATCCAAATAGGTCAACTAACTATAGCTTTCAATCGAAGGGAAGAAGGTAAGTTACCTAGTCAGCCCATTAATAACCCGAAAGGGCAATACATGGCTGAGAGCTCCACCGGTCCTGAAACTTTTCCAAAACATGCTAAATCGGTCATAACTTTAAAAAATGGGAAAACATTAAACTAGCCTGACTTGACCCAAAAGCAAGAATTGGCTAAGCTAGAAAAGAAAAATAATGAAGAGGAAAAGGAATCCATTGGCCAAGCACCTATACCTATGGCTCCATTTCCTAGTGCTTTAGAATCTCCTTTATGTTTGAATAAGAAGAATCTAAAAATGAAAGAGATGCTTGAGCTATTCAAGCAAGCCCAAATAAACTTACCTCTTCTCGATGCCATCAAACAAGTTCCGGCTTATGCCAAATTTTTTAAAGACCTGTGCATATAAAAACAAAAATCTGAGACAAATATACCAAAGAAGATCCAATTGACTGAACAAGCTAGCTTAGTTTTTCAATATATATCCCCACCCAAACTCAAAGATCCTGGTACCCTGATTATATCCTATGTTATAGGGGACCTCACAATCAAGAAAGCCTTATTAGATTTGGGTGCAAGTGTAAACCTTCTTCCAAGCTCAGTGTATGATTTATTCGGATTCAAAGAATTAAAATCCATAACGGTGATGTTACAATTAGCAGACTGATCGTTAATGTATCCTATGGAATGTTAGAGAATATGTTGGTGAAAGTAGATGAATTCTACTTTTCTATTGATTTTCTTGTTTTGGATATGGAATCTAGCGGTAATCCTAGTCAAATACCCATCATTCTTAGAAGACCTTTCTTAGCTACCACTAATGCTTGTATAAATTATAGAACGAGGTTATGGATGTATCTTTTGAAAATAAAACGATGAGGTTGAACATTTTAATGCATCCCAAAGACCACCTGTGTATGATCATAATGAATTGAACATGCTAGAAGAAGTTGTAGATAAGTGATGGGGACATCGACCGAGAATCTGAAGCAGCCCAGATCAACCCAGAAGCCCGGCCCAGCCCAGCCCAAACCCTGGGGCCCAAGATCCTGGAGTCGATGAGCACGAATCTTGAAGTCATCATCAGCACCGATCCCGATGCGATCTAGCATAATTTAAATTCGAGATTTGATTGGGATATTAGGATATTAGGATTTATCTCGATTGTTTGAAAATTTGTTTTAGGATTTGATTATTTATTTTAGGATTTATCTTATCGATTGTTTTAGGAAGGATCTTATCAGTTATTTTAGGATTTATTCTGATCTCTTTCGGAGGTTTATTTAAGAACATGTTTTTTGATGAATAAAATTAGCGATGAAGAGAATTATTTGAGAAAATCTGGGTGTGTCCCGATTCCTCCCCCTCTCTTTCTTCTTCCCTCCCCCTGCTCTTCTTCTGATTCTTCCTTGGTGATATTTCTTTCTTTGAGTTCTTCTTCTTTCCTCTGATACTTTTCCTCCGGCTACTCTCCTCTCTGTCTTCTTCCTTCTTTTCTTGGTTTCCTTCTCTTCTACGGCTTCTTCTTTCCTGTTACCTCTCATTCTCTGATCTCTTGTAAACCAAGGTCTGGACCCACAACGGTTGGATCGTCACCCTCATCTTCGTCCAGAACAGGGATTCCGGCTCCCCGATCGATGACTCCCACCAGCTCTCATTCCCCGATTGTGACTACGAGCGCATCTTCTCCGCCTGGAGTCATCCAAGGCCAGACCACCGATCGCAGCCGTCCCCTCCGCCCGTGAAGCCTCCCGCCGGAGTTCCTTCGCTCCTCTGGTGCGGGTCTCCTCCTCCCTTCCGATCAAGCGTCTCCCTCTATTTTTGTGGATTCCGGCCACCCACTGCTAGCCCACGTCTATTCCGACCGGCTCCCTGCTGCCATGGACAACTGCCGACCACCCTCCGCTCGCGATGCCTTACGGACACCCACCTCCTCCCTGCTGTCGTGCCCTCCACGGTCACCGCACGGCCCGCAGCCTAGCATCCCACCCTCCTCCACCATCACCGTCTTCCTCCCCCATCACCGGACCAGCTCCGCCCCTCGCCGATGCCGGCGAGGCCTCCCCGCGTGCCCCCCCCTTTGTGCACGATCGTGAAGGTATAACCGACATCCACAGCCGACTTCACGTGAAAGAAAAGAAAAAAAAATGTGAGGAAAAAAATGTGAGAGAAAAACAGTGAATAAAAGAAAAAAAAAGGAGACAAAAAATATAAAAGAAAAGAGGAAAAAAATATGAAAAAAAGTTTTATTTGAATAAAAAAAATTTGGAAAAAAAAATAATTTGGTTTTGGTTTAGCCTAGCCTAGGGTCGTTTCCTAGCGACCAACGGTCCGTTCTCCTTGGAATAAATATTGATCGGGGCATCGTGTGCCGCATCAATAAGAAAACCATTGCATCTACCCTAACCTCTGATCAGGAAGATAAATTGGTGGATGTACTCAAAGAACATAAAGAAGCAATTAGATGGTCAATAGCTGATCTTAAGGAAATTAACCCTTCTGTTTGCATGCATCATATTCACTGTGAAGCTGAATCCAAACCACATAGGGACATAGAATGGAGGCTAAATCCGAATATGCGAGAAGTTGTTAAGAAAGAAGTAGTAAAATGGCTTGATGTCGGTATTATTTATCCAATTTTGGATAGCCAATGGATCAGTCCAACCCAAGTAGTACCTAAAAAGTCAGGTATTACTATCATAAAGATCAAAAGGGTGAGTTGATTCCTACCCAAGCAACAACCAGTTGAAGAGTATGTGTAGATTACCGAAAATTGAATGTTGTTACTAGGAAAGATCACTTTTCTCTGCCTTTTATTGACCAAATTTTAGAACGGCTAGCAGGGCAGAGTTTCTTTTATTTCCTGGATGGATATTCAGGATATAACCAGTCCCAGTATTTCTTGCTGATCAAAAAAAGACCACCTTCACTTGTCCCTTTGAAACATTTGCCTTTAGATGCATGCCATTTGGTCTCTATAATGCACCAGCCACCTTTCAACGATGTATGTTGGCCATATTTTCTAACATTGTTGGTCAGTTTCTTGAAGTATTTATGGATGATTTTTCTGTGTTTGGATCTTCATTTGATGACTGCCTCCAGAACTTGACTAAGAAACTGAAATGATGTATAGAAACAAATTTAGTCTTAAGTTGGGAGAAGAGTCATTTTATGGTTCATGAGGGAATCATGCTCGGACATATTATTTCCAAGCGAGGGATTGAGGTCGATAAGGCTAAGGTTGAACTAATCTCAAAGCTGCCTCCCCAACCTCAGTTAGACAAGTATGATCCTTCCTTGGCCATGCTGGTTTTTATAGATGCTTTATCAAGGATTTTAATAAAATTTTTTGACGTTGTGTAATTTACTTACTGAAGATAATTCTTTTGATTTTAATAAAGAATATATGGCTGCCTATAACATTTTGACCACTACATCGATTATTAAGCCTCTAGATTGGACTCTACCTTTTTAAATCATGTGTGATGCCTCTGATTATGCTGTAGGGGCAGTTTTAGGATAGAGGCTTAATAGGAAACCCCATGTAATCTATTATGCTAGTAAAACTTTTTCAGATACACAAATGAACTATACCACTACTGAAAAGGAGTTACTAGCAATTGTATTCACCCTGAAAAAATTTTAATCATATATGTTAGGGTCTAAAGTCCTAGTTTATTCTGATCATGCAGCATTGAGACATCGCTATCTAAAAAGGATACGAAGCCTAGACTGATTAGATGGATCTTTCTACTGCAGGAATTTGACTTAGAAATTTTAGATAAAAAAGGTTCCAAAAATATGGTAGTAGATCATATTTCTAGGATCTTGGTATAATATAACAAAGAAATAATCCAAGATAGGTTGCCTGATAAGCAACTATTTTCAATTTCTTCCAGCAATCTTTCCTAGTTTGCCCATATTGTAAATTACTTAACAACAGGACAAATTCCTTTTCACTAGTCAAAACAAGAAAAGGATAGATTTTTCTCGTAGATCAAATATTATTTTTGGGAGGAACATGAATTGTTTAAGTACTGCTCCGATTAGGTGATTAGACGATATGTCCCTGAGAGTGAATTCAAAAGCATACTCACTTTTTATCATTCTCTTGCCTATGGGGGACACTTTAGTGGAAAGAAAACTGCAGCAAAGGTGCTGCAGAGTGGATTTTTCTAGCCAACTCTTTTCAAAGATGTACACGAATTTGGCCATAATTATCTTAGATGTCAACAAATGGAGAATATTTCATAGAGAGATATAATGCCCCTAAACCCTATCTTAGTTGTTGAAATTTTTGATGTATAGGGTATTGACTTCATGGGGCCATTTCCTCCTTTCAAATTTGAGTACATTCTGGTAGCAGTGGATTATGTGTCAACATGGATAGAAGCTATGGCAACTCGAAAATGACCATAAAGTTATGGTCAAGTTTATTCAGCATAACATCCTTCGTCAGTTTGGGTGTCCGACGGCTATTATTAGTGATGCGGGTACACATTTCACGAATAGGCACTTTGAAGGAATGATGAAAAAATATGGACTTACCCATAAGGTAGCCACACCTTACCAGCCCCAGACTAGTGGATAAGTTGAGGTATCAAACAGAGAGATCGAGCATATCCTTGAGAAAATAGTAAGACCCGATAGAAAAGATTGGTCAAAATACTTGGATGATGCATTATGGGCTTATCGAACTGCTTTCAAGACCCCTCTAGGAATGTCTCCTTACCGATTAGTGTTTGGTAAGGCTTGTTATTTACCTGTAGAATTGGAACACCGTGCATTTTGGACCATAAGCAATTTAATTTTGACATGAAAAATATAGGTTCCAATATAAAACTTCAATTGAATGAGTTAAAAAAGCTATGAAATGAAGCTTATGAGAGTTCAAAAATTTACAAGGCTCGAACTAAGGCATATCATGATAAATTCATTAACAGGAAAACATTTGAGCCTAATCAAAAAGTGTGTTTCTATAATTCTAGATTATGACTTTTTCCTGGAAAACTTCGCTCATGATGGGATAGACCTTTTATAGTGACTCAGGTATTTTCTTATAGAGCCGTAGAACTTAAAGACCCCAAGTAGGAAAATACTTTTAAGATAAAGGGCCAGTGTTTGAAACCTTATATAGAGGATATTCATGATGGAGAAGTTGTTGAATCCATTGATCTTGTAAATCCGGCATTGCCAAGATAATCAGCTTAGTCCGGCTGAGGACTTTAAACTTAATGCTCCTGGAAGGCAACCCAGTTTATGCTTTTATTCTTAACCTTGTACTTTCCTTTTTTAGAATGAACCAAGAAGAGCAATAAAATTAGATTGAGAGGAGAAGAGCAATAAAATTAGATTGAGAGGAGTATGGCGACAAAGAAACATCCAGTCCTCAAGTACCCTTCCATGTGGTATCCTTCTTTTCAAGTTACATTACTAGTGTCCTCTTCCATTAGGGACAATGGAAATTAAGTTGGGAGGATAATTAAATCCTCAAGTGAAACTTTAATTAGTCTTTATGTACCAAACTATGTCTCTATTTGAAAATAATCAAGCTTGCTAAATGAGGAATGATTAATGGTTTAGATAATTTTAGAAATACTAAGGGATGAATTATCACGGAAACCCAATAAATGGTAGAGTTTATACCAAAAAAAATTAGATAATTCTAGACCCTTCTACCTATTGATCTTGATAAAGAATCTACCTTATAATGGTATAGGTAGAAATATCAAAAGAATCATAAAAGTCTCCTTTGAAGTATAATAAATAAGATTTTTAGCATCTCTCACTAAGTAACCAGGCCCCTTCACCTAAGTAAGCGTTGTTGTTCATGTCAAAAGATGAGGATGTAAAGAAACCTTTTATAGAGACAGTCTTAACACGTAGCCTATTTAACTCAGGTTAGTAAGCCTAAAGGATGTTTTACACCTAATGCCCTAAAGCCAACTGATTTAGGAGTCATTAGCCTAAAGCTCGCTACAAGGGTCATCTAAAAAGCAAGATGTTCGGACATTGCATTGACTCTACTTCAAAAAAAAGGGGGGGGACTAAATAACTTGATATTACACAAGAACCAAAGTAAGTTAGAGAATTTAAAGAGTGAGATAGAACGTTGGAAAATGAAGAAGTCTTGAAATTTTATGACTTCACTCGACCACTAAATGGGTGAAATTGGTAATCCAATGAAGCACCTCTTCAATGGTCTAACTAGGTATCAACTGAATTTAAAATTAGTAAGATAATTTTTATTTCTTGGACAAGTTAGTGCACATGACTAATTCTTTTACTTTACTCAAGGACAAGCAAAGTTCAAGTTGGGGAATGTGATAGTTATTACAAATAAAATAATTAACCCAAGTTTACTTAATTAAAATTGATGCTTTTATACAATGTTTTGTAGGAAACAATTTTATAAATAAGAAGAGTTCGATTTTAGAAATCCAATGGCACAAACGACACTTAAATCATACCTGAAACAAGCTCGAAATCTAATTTTAAAAAATTATAAGAAATTGCATGGATTTTAGGGCAACCGATCCATCATGGATCGACCACTCAGTCCACGGATCTGCCAAAGGTCCACAGGAAGCCATGGCCAGCGGTCCACAGATTAGAACCATGGGCTGTGAAGCCCTTTTTGAGTTGAAATCAATCGAGCTACCACCCCATCACCATCAAAGTCATCTCCTCCACCCGGAGAAGCCGTCGGAGCCACCGATCGCTAGTTCTCCCCTCCAAAAGTCCCCTTCCACCGTTCCACTACCAACCAAGCTGCAGGTCTCCTTCTTCAACATTATCCCATGGTTTTCCGCCCCTGCTGATCCGACCATTCTCCGCCATAACCGTCGATCACCGTCTCTCCGATCAAAGATGTCATCCACTGTCCCATCACCACATGCTCCACCCATGATCTCCTCTCTCTTGGAAGCACCAAACACCACCACATGCTACTATTGAGCTGCCAGAGCCACCCCCTCACTGATTCAAGATCACTGTTGGCCATCCTCCCTGCCTCAAGACCCCACCGAAATTATGCTCTCTTCTGACCGTGACCGGGAAGGATGCCGAGTAGCTTTCCGCCGCCATCCAAGCCACCACCACCATCGACCCTCCTCTTCTCCACTGAAGCTGTTGTCGCTCCAATGACCATCTTCCTTGTCTGAAGAACTTGAGATCCTGGACCGTACTGGAGCAATGTTTGAATTAAAAGAAGGAGTAGTCGAAAGGAATGAAGTTGTTGGGTTGTTTGACGATGAAGGATACGTGGAGTTCTGTTGAAACTGAATAGCAAGGATCGATGATTAAGCGGAACAGCGGGGATCAACGGGTGTGGATAAGAATATGGAACTAAATTTCATTAAGGTAGATTTCGATGGGAACTAACATGGTACTCATGCATTCTCTTCCGCCTTTAAAAGAAGTACCAACCTGAGAGAGGAGGGTCATTCTTGGATCCATACTCACGTCTTCTTGTCTTTCCCCCACTCTGATTCCACTCCCCTTTCGGACTTCGCTCCTTCCATCATCCCACATTTCACCATACTCCACTCTCTGCTCCATAATCCCTTCACTCCCATCCACTCTTCTACTCTTCCGATTGCCTTTCGACCATGGTGTTCCCCATCGCATCGCCCTGATCCACTACACTGGTTCCACCAGCTGATGTGCTACTGAGTCTTCTAGGAAGCGTGATCTCCGTCCTATCCAAAAATCAGGAAAATCCAATAATTATTTCATTTTATTTTTTTATGATGTATTTCTTATTTCATGAAATGAAAAGTCTTTTCTTTTACTTCATATTGATTCATGCTTTCTTTTACCTTATTTTAAGCAACCTAGACTCTAAGATAATCCATCTTCAAAGGATGCAAGTCATGCTTTTGAGGTAAGTTTTTCTTCATGTGAAGATAATTTTTGACTGGACTATACTTAAAAGGGACTGGACATGATCTGTGGGTACGGGCCGTTCTCTTATTAAGATAGACCATATCTTGATTATCTTTACAGGTATTTTTTTTTTATCTCCATTATTTTACTATTCTACTTTTCCTTAGCAAATAGAACATTAGTTTTATTCTTTAAAAAATTTCTTTTCAAATAACTCAAAAGTCCCTGAGGATTCGATCCTTACTCCTACTATTCTATCTAAGGATAGTGAAATTAAGGTACTAATTGGTGCATAGCGGCGTGCATCAGAAGTCTCAAGAAGAAGCAAATCTCAAATCTTACCTAAGGACCGAATCGGGCTGATGCCGGTATCGAACAAATTTTGCTTAGAGAGGAGGTCCCGCCCATGTGGAACCTTCGAGGTGATGAGTTGGTCGTATACCTCCTGGTCAGCGAGATTTACCGTGGCATCCTGATTGGGAGAGTGGTCGAGGTCGCTCCACACCCAGTTTATCCCCTCGACGGAGGCAAAGACATTCCTGCTCTTCCTTCCCTTGATGGAAGTGGGCAGGTTGAATTGAGGCTCCCGGGCCGAGCAGCAACCAACCACCACCCCTTTTCAGTAGGGTGGCACTTCAGGGTGAACAGGGCTCTGAACAAGGAGAACCTAGCAACTATGCTATGAAATTGCACAAAACTATAAAGGAAGAAATGGCCCTAAAAGAATTCGGGGTCAGCTAGGCTGGAACTAACGTGTAATGATCTAAAAAGGAAAGGATAAAAGGATGAAGAGGGAGCCGAAAACTTGCCAAAAAAACTCCTTTTACAGGGTGACCCGACCGGCCCACCTAAAGTGACCCGCTCCCCCGGGTCTGGGGCCAAGATCTGAATGGAGTCTAGGATCCTGTAGATGCCCCGGAGCCAAAGGGCATCCATTTTTGTCATTATCGAGGCAATCCCATATGGTCCAGCCAGGTCTAGGCTTGAAGATGAAGGAGGGGGAGGCAAATATAGGGTATTAGGGTCCACCATCCATCGGGGACCCTGGGGGATCCTAATTGGAATATCCTCCTCCTCGCTACCTGAGAAAGGAGACCCTGCCTATGATGTCTCCACCGCATCGAGGCGGATCGGTGGACACCCTTGAGAATAGTAGTCACTCCCTGAGGAACTCATAGCAGGGAAGAAAGAGAAAACAAAGGAAGGAGGGAAATCTAAGGATGAAGGGCACTCTCTTGGCATGAACCTGAAGGGAAGGAAATGGAAGGAGGGGACTAACCTGCAGAAGACTCAAAGTTAAAGGTTTCGGGAATGGGTATGGAGCTTCCCCCTTTTTTCTTATCCTCTCCTCCCTCTCCACTAGAAGGTCTTTGAGAAGGAAATGAAAGGACATGCCATTTATCTAGAAGAGATGGTGAAACCCCCTTTCGAATTCAACTGACCAACCAACGCGGCCCCTTGATCTACCAACCAATGGGGTTTGGACATGTGCCAAATCCCCACTAGCCCGAATGCTTCAATTCATGGGATGTCGTACCAGGAGATGAAAGGGCATTGTTTCAAATCAACATTTATGCTGACATGGCACCCCCTGGTTTGCGCGGGTACGATCCATAAATCATCAAAAAATGTGGCATTTAATGACTCGGGTGTGGCAGCACTCCATTTCAGCGACGTCATTACTCCCTTTACCCCAAACCCAAGAGGCCATTATGTGCTCTGAGGCTCGAGAGTGTGGAGCATCTGATGTGGCGAGCCACTAATATAGCACCCACATCGGATCCGACTAAGTGATGAGGCGACGAAGAACACCACCTGGCACAGTTGAGGTCAAGCTCCTGTCCGAGGTCGCGCTCCCAATCAAGGTCAAGTTCCATCCAAAATCGAGCTCCCAGCAGAGGTCGAGCTCCTATCTGAGGTCGAGCTCCTAGCTGAGGTTGACCTCCCATCCAAGATTGAGCTTCCATCTGAAGTCGAGCTCCCAACTGAGGTCGAGCTCCCATCCGAAATCGAGCTCCTAGCTAAGGTCGAGCTCCCATTCGAGGTCAAGCTCCTAGTTGAGGTCGAGCTCCTAGCGGAGGTCGAGCTGCTATCCAAACCCAGTCCCCACAGGAAAGAGGGCAGTAGGAAGCAAGTTACGATCTCAAGAAAATAAAAGAATGGGAAAGCCTTGGATATGACATGAAGGTGCGATGTCACCATCGGGCAGCCCATCGTTCACATGGAGGCATGTGCTCCACTGGAGGTACGGGCCCTAGCACACATCGCCCGCACCTCCTGCATAACGTATGCTCTACTGAGGCTCCAGGTACCGGAGCATGCCATCTGCACCCTCTGGCAAGCACATGCTCCACCGAGGCTCCACATCCTATAGCACGCTACCTACATCTCTCATAAGAAGAGTACTCCGCTAGGGCCCCAGACCCTGTAGCACATCATCTCATCTGTATCCCCCGAAAGTGGAAGTGCTCAATCATAGTACATGCCCATGTAGCACGCTACCCGAACCCTCCACAAGGGGTCACTCCACCAGGGAGACAAGTTTGAAGCGCACTAACTATGCCCCCTACACAAGGATTCCCTCCCATGAAGGGCTGGTTCGAGGGAGAATTATGGCAAGTTTGTGCCCCTCCCGTAGGGGACACCTTGGGATGAGCTATCGGTCGAAGCTCCAGGCTCGATCGGGAAGGAACAATTCCTATATAATGACAAGAGGGACCTCCAAAAAGGAGGGATGACAGTAAGAGCAAGAGCAAAGGGCCAAACAGTGACAACCCCTCAGACTCTAGTTTCCCTATTTTTGCTTTCTATTCTATTTTTTTCTCTACGCGGTGACACCTTAAGCTCCTACCATAAAGGATCTATTCCCCTTGGTCTCCTACTGACTTGACCATCGGAGTGTTCCCACTGAGATACTTGGCCCGGGTCTCTCCTTTTTTACAGGACCGATCGGTCACGAAGGTGAGAGGAAGAAGAATCCGACATGCCCGGGAAGGCCAGCTCACCCGAGCCACGTCAAAGCTGCAGGCCATGGTGACCTAGGCGGCAACAGGTAGTACTCCTATAAATAGAAGCAAGGTTATATTAAATAAATAAAATATAAATCTTTTATAAATTTAAAAATTAAATATATTTAACTTACTAAGATATCTGCCAGACTGCCTCATGAGCCCCTGAAGCCAATTGGAGAACTCATTCACGGGTCCCAGTATCAATCAATGAATGATCTCGGTAACCATCCAAGAAACTCCAAGCTCTCTAAATATACTATAAAATTAATATTTAATAATAAACATTAACTTTATATGGATTAAATTTTAATATGAAGATGTAGCACTTACGAGTAGCCTAAATATGGATGAGCTCTCTATCTTCCAGCCGAGTCAGAGGTGCCATGAGCTAGTGGGTCCTCGATTATGGCATCAAGTCTAAGATGAGCGGTCACTACTGCCTGTGACTGTTGGATCACTGGTGACCCCATGTCCTCCAAACTTGATTGAAGAATATATAATATAAATAATATTAATTTGATAATAAAGTATAAAAGAATATAAAATGAATATATATCTAAAATTTTAGAGTTTATCGCATGGTATGAGTGATACAGAATCATGCGATCTGATATAATATAAATAATATTAATTTGATAATAAAGTATAAAAGAATATAAAATGAATATATATCTAAAATTTTAGAGTTTATCGCATGGTATGAGTGATACAGAATCATGCGATCTGGCAGCATGATCACTCTCCTCAAGAGCTCTGTCCTCTAGAGCTCTTTCCTCGACTAGTATGGCTCTAACCTCTAAAAGATATGATATATAGTCTCTAAAAATAAAAATAAATAAATTCACTGAATTAATTATACAATTATGGGTGGTAATGCAAGATTTAATATAATTACAAAGAAAATAAGTGGAAGAAATTAGAAGCTAGATATATCGAATTGGTTGATGAAAAAGTGTCTTTAATTATACTTTAGATACTATAGTCCTCTCCAACTCTATCATTTAGTCAATGATAGTCACAGCGACATAGCTATCCACTGGCTATTTTCGATACCTCCCATTTCAAGGTAAGCGTCCATCATCATGCCTTGCCAAGTCTTCCTCACCCTCTTGTTGCAGTAGCCTGCATCATCCAAACCCTCTTCCATTTTCTCTCCCATACAAGCAACTAGGTCATCACCCTCAAATCCCTCATTATCGCCTCTCTCAAAGAGATGCTTGAGCCTTGCCTAAAAATTAAATAGACTTTATTATTAGGTCTAAGTCCGACCTAATCTACTTTAGGCCTGGTCCAAAACATGACAGGCTTTGAGTCGACTCAAAGCTAATCAGGCTAGCCTGAATCTAATTCCAACCCTATCTGCATGCCGAGATCCGAATCTTGTACATAGAGGACATGCATACATGCACATCTAATTAATTATTTACTTAATTAAATTAACATCTAATTAATTAATTAACTAATTATTTAATTAAATAATTAAATAATTAAATAAACATTTAAGCAATTAAATAAATAAGTAATTAATTAATTAATTAACCAAATAAATAAATATTGAATTAATTAAATCAATAAATAAGCATCTATTTAATGAAATAATTAATTAATTAATTAATTAATTAAACATCTAATTAATTATATCAATAAATAAATATCTACTTAATCAATAATTAACTAATTAACTAATTAATAAATAAATATTTACTTATTTAATTAATTAATTAAATTTTATTAATATGAAAAATAATTTTTAATGATGGTTTTGGTACTATCATCGTTGCTATCACTAAAACTCATAATATAAATGCAAAGTAGACCATACTCAAAATGCAAGGCAAATCCCATGGATGCGAGATGGCAGCTCTAAACCCGATATACAAGGGAGGGGAGAACTAGTAGCGGAGAGTATCCAAGTGTGCCAGCCAATATGGGAAGCACTAGCAAGGGAGGGAGAGCACCAACAAGGGAGGGGAAGCACCGATGAGGGAGGGGAGAGCACCAAGGTGTGGTGGCCAGTGCGAAGGAGCACTGGGGGGTAGGAGATATTACAGATTGGTATCAGAGAGCTGAATCTTTGGATCTATGGGCATCGACAACACTCTTCATAGATCTCCCTCAATTCCATAGATCGACAAGAGGACTGAGTCTAAACTCTATATCCCTCTTTTTTGCTAGTAATTGTAGCAAATCTGGTGTGTACCAAGATCTAGAAAAGGAATGATTATTGTTCTACTAATCTGGAACAGTAATCTAGCCTCAATGCTCATCATAGGCCATCTTGGTTGAGATTTCTATTGCCAAGAGTATTTAAGATAAAAATTCAACAAAATCCTATAAAAAATCTCTCAAAATAGTTTCAAAAAAGTCAAAATAGGGATGAAAAATAGAAATAGATTCAAATATCATAACCAATTCACTTGGAAAGTAGAAGAAATGGCTGAGGGAACCAGACTGAGAGAAATCAATGAAAACCTCAAAATCTTGGAAGAAAAAATACAAGTGCTGACTAATGAATGCCACAATCAATTAGAAGAAAGAATATAGTAAGTTACATGAGAGTATAATATCTAAATTAGAGTTCTTGCAAAATAGCTTGATGAAATACAACAAGAGAAAAGGCTATGATATAAAGCTCTGCATATTGAAATAGTAAGGAGGTATGAAATCATAATGCAGTAATAGCATCGCAGACATGAGCAATTGCTGAAACTATTTTCTACCCAGCCAGTATCTCAGCCTACAATTCCAATTACTATACATAATACTACCATAGTTATAAGAAATAAAAAAATAAATATTAATGAACATCTTGGCTTAAGTTCTTCAACAGTATCAGCTGAAGATAGAGGCAAAGGGATACTACTCATTCTATTCAAGCCACTAGATAGGATGGAGGACACCCAAGGTAGAGCCAATTTTTACTTACATTATCCCAAGTTGGATTTTTCAACTTTTAATGGAAAAGAATCCAGAAAAAAAGGAGTAAATATGAGCAATACTTCAAAATATATCAAATACCCATGAACCATTGAGTAAAAATAGCCACAATGCACTCACTCGAAAGATACATAGGTGGAAGAAATGTTACTTCATAGACAAACCAAATCTGAGTTGGAAAGAATTAGAAAAAACAGTATGTAGGTAAATTGATAACAATAATATGAAGTGGTTAGTCAGGGGGAGCACCGGCGAAGGAGGGACGAGCACCAAGGAGTGGTGGTTGGTAGGGGGAGCATCGGCGAGGGAGAGACGAGCACTAAGGAGTGGCGACCGGTAAGGAGAGCACAAGGGGGATGGGTTGAGGGTAGTGCAGTGTGGCGGCCAGCAAAGGGAGCACTGGCAAGGGAGGGGAGAACACCAGTGGGGGGAAGCACCAGGGGAAGGGGAGGCAGGAGAGGGAAGTAAATTTTTTACCAACAAGGGAGGGGAGAGCATTGGCGACAGAGCACCAACGAGGGAGGGGAGAGCACCAGTGAGGGAAGCACTTAGGGAAGGGGAGGCGGGACGGGGGATGCAAATTTTTTACCAGGGAGGGAGGGAGAGCACCAGCAGGGGAGAGAAGAGCACTAGCCATGGAGCACCGGCGAGGGAGGGTGAAAGCATCAGCGAGAGAGGGACGAGCACCAATGGGAGGAGCACTGAGGGAAGGGGAGGTAGGAGGGGAGGGGAAAGCAATTTTTTTTTGGAACTATTCATGCAAGTCTTTGATATATGGAAGCTATTAGCGACAACATTAATGACGAAAGATTTTGCCATCGCCAATATATTGATTTTTTGTATTAGCAACGGACAAATACCATCGCTAATAAAGATTTCCATCACTAATAATTATTTTTTAAAAAATAAAAATTTAAAGTTTTAGTGATGACAGATGCTAATAAAGATTTCCATCACTAATAGTTATTTTTAAAAAAAATAAAAATTTAAAGTTTTAGTGATGACAGATATCATCTCTCTAAAACTTAAAAATTTATCACTAATATTTTTTAGAATTTAAAAAAAATAAAATTTTAAAAATTTTTAATGGTGGCTTTGTCGTTGCTAAAAGTTGATTTTCCATCACTGATAGCATTATCAACAAAAAATTTATCATTTTTCTGGTAGAAAAAATTGTTATTAGTAATGGCTAACTAGCCGTTACTAATAGTTAATTTTCTTATAGTGCTTTGACTTCAAAGGAAGAAAAGAAGGAGAAATCATCAGCAATCTCTGGCGAGCATTGCACTCCACGATGTGGGTTGGAAAGTGGAGATCATAGGATCCTTAAATAGAAGTGGAAGGAGGTGTTAAAGTTCTTCCCGAAGTTGGATTTCACCAAAAAAAAAAATTGGGAGGAAGAAGACTCCTTCCCATCATATTCTCTTTTTTTTTTTTCTTCTTACTTTAAAATTGGTGCATGGCTCCTTTGGACTTGGGGTTTTTGGCTTGATTTGGCGATGGACTCGGCTATCACATTAGGGGCATGTGAATGATGGTGATTATGAGAGACTCATCATATCTAAGCTATAAGTAATTGAAAGGTCACTTCCGTCTTTCATCCGAGTTGAAACAATTTTATAAACTGTATATGGTTTGTACATGGAGTGTTAGCAAACCAACAATGTGTTAGCAAAGGTTACCTATATCTCCATCCCCTTTAGCATAGTTTTGAACTGATAATTAGTGGTTTCTTCAATTCAAGGAGAGATAATCTAGTTGAATAATAACAAGATTACAATCAAAGCAATGCATCACATAAGATATGAGAATTAAGGACAATTGTAATTTTTGAATCATATATGAAAGATCTCAATTTTGAATCGCCTGGATATCTTAGTTTTATTGTTACTGTTCCTCGTCAAGCTAGATAAACTAGATATACTGAAGTGGCTTTGAGCTTCTGAGAATATAGAGATCCTTTAGGAAACTTACCGATAACCTTCAGAGCAGACCCAATCAGTTTCAAAACTTATAAAAGAACTCTCCATCGTTAGATAAAAATATAAGATTTTTTCAACGGGGGACCCTCCGATACTTAAGTCAGCTTAAAGAGAGAGAATAGTAAGAAAAAAATGAAGAGAGTATGTAAAAATTTTTCCTCATTTTTTTTATTTATAGAGGTTTAGGATCGAGTTGGTTGAATGATTGCAACCTTTTACAAGACGGTTACGCCTTTAAGTAAATTGTTAAGTCAATTAGATCACTAAGAGGTCAGTTTGTGAAGTCGTTTGCCAAGTGCTCTATTACATTTCGTGATAATCACTTTACTAACCATATCGTAATGGCTCTAATGACTTAAAGAAATATGCTTCATGTTAAATGAAGTTATATAACTTTATGTCTAGTTCAAGTAAGTGATCGACATATATCCAATAAATAGTTAAGCATCATGTACTTTAATAAGAGATCGTCTCCTGATTGATTGATGTACTGCACCTCGGCAGGAGATCGGCTCCTGACCGTTAGGTATCTTGTGTCTCAGTAGAATATTGGCTCCTGACCGATAAATTCTTTACACCTTGGTAGGAGATCAGCCACAGGCCATTCCGTACCATAATAAAAGATCGAAGCTAGCCTGATCAAATACTTTTTTACTCATGAGTAATTGATCATAATTAAATCAGAAGAGATTTAGACAGATCATTTACTCTGTAATACTACTAATATTAAACAGTCATTAACCAAAAAAATAAAATAAAAAAAGGAAAAAAGAAACTAAAAAGTCATTTATTTACTCATTAACTTCCATCTTCCTTTTATGGTACAAAAGAACCAATCGGATGACTAACTCTTTCATTTTCTTTTTATCCGTTCGACCCTCTTCGTAGAATGTTAAATGCGGCAATGTTGGCCAATCTTACGAAAGGTCTTGGAAACCTTAGACTTTGGGTACAAAAATTCTTCGATATGAAGATGATATATCAAATTTCGTGAATGCTGATGAGGTAAAGCTGTCAACGGGTCGGGTTCGGATCGAAACTTAGATATCCAGACCTAAACCCGATTTTAGCTATCGGACCCGGATCCGGTTCCGAATACCCGACGGGTCCAATTTTAAGGTATCAGATCCGGACCCGAATGGATCTCGGATATCCAGACCCGAATCCGAACCCGAATACCACTATGGTCCATGGGCTTGTAAGAGTGGAGGATTCTATTCTTTTATTTTTTTAACTGTTCGATTATGATCCAACGTCCCACATTTATATAAATATATATCATATTATTTTATTTAATCGGGTTTCGGGTAGACCCGAATCCATTTAACTATGACTAATCGAGTCCGGGTCCGAGTAAATGGATCCAGATTGAGATCCAGATGCAAACCCATTGGATCCAGACCCTCCGATCTCGGGTCCGGATCTGATCCGTTAACAGCTCTATAACGAGGAACGTTGTGCAGCTTTAAGTATCATTTTGTACAGCTTCAGATTGGTGTTAGGACTGTCCATCAATTATCAAAAGCAAAAGAGCTCAATCTCTAATATCTCTCCTTCTTCGTCTGCAAGAGAGGATTATGTCGCATGACTGAATTATCTCCTCTTGCACTGCTTTCCATAAAATATCTCAGCATTCCACCTTGGGACATCACTCATCAGGAGGATCGACCACGCAAGAAGATTTTTCCTCGGAAAAGGCTCGCTTCAGCCTCTTGCAAAATCGGTAGGCAAATTGTTTTTCCTCGGAAAAGGAGGGCGGCGGCTTGGGAGCAAAGGATCTAAACTCGATCAGTCTTTATTGGCAAAATGGAATTCGAGATTCATCGCGGGGGACTCTCAAGTCTCTAGAAAAGCCAAATTCACCATAAGAAAGTTTAGGCCTTTGGCAAGCTCGAAACTGATTAAAATGGTGCTCAAGTTTGTGGCATGGCATCATCGATGCCCTTCCAGCCTTTTGGATTAGGACCCCACATTTGATTGGCAAATGGCAATGGCCGAAGCGCTCTATATTAAAAAATATCAAAAATCCCAAAAATAGTTAAACTTAATTATGGACAAGTTTTCAAGAGTTCTTTGATATTTTCAAGAATCATTGAATTAATATTTTTTTGTTATTAGCAATGACTTTTAAAATTTTTTATGAAATTTATTTAGAATTCCTTCACATGTATAAAATCAAAGTGTCACTTTGATTCAATATGATTTTTAATAATTCGTGAAGGATAGGTGAAGAATTATAAAATCTTCTATATAAAGAGATATGCTTAAGCCTGTAGAAAGTTGAATTCATGATCTCATTATGCTTGAGATTCATCCAATTAAATATACACATGAGGATCTACACAAGATAAATGCCTACCAAAATATCCTAATTAGGATTAGCCAAACATGGTTACATATCAATATACATCCCAAATAAGAGCAACTAAACATGAGAGGATATCTCTTAGGAGGGAAATATGTTTAACACCCCCCTCAAATTGAAGGTGCTTCTTGCAGATGAAGTTTGGAGAGAAGGTAGCGGTGGCGCTCCTTGCCATGAGACTTTGTGAGTAAATCAGCAATTTGATTGGTGGAGGAGATATGATGTAAATCAATAGTCCGCTGCTGATAGTGGTGGCGAGTAAAGTGACAGTCAATTTTAATATATTTGGTACGCTCATGAAAGACAGCATTGCGGGTGATTTGTATAGCACTATGACTATCACAATAAATTGATGTTGGAGCAGATAGCTGAATGCCATATCATTAAAGAGCCAGCGAAGCCAGACAATCTCAGCAGTAGTATAAGCAAGGGCACGGTATTCAACTTCGGCACTGAAACGAGATACAACTAACTGCTTTTTGCTTTTCTAAGCAATCAATGAGTTTTCCAAAAATATACAATAGCCAGTGGTAGAGCGTCGATCAATGATATCCCCAGCCTAATCTGAATCAAAGTATGCATGAAGAGTTAGATGAGAAGGGGAAAGAAGAAGCCCATGATATAGCGTGCCTTTGATATATCGAAGGATCCGAAGTACAGAAGCATAGTGAGTAGATCGAGGCGCAGACATAAACTGACTGACAACATGAACTGCATGAAAAATATCTGGCCGAGTGATAGTGAGGTAGTTGAGACTACCTACAAGTTGTCGATACTTAGTGGGATCTATAAGAATCTTTCCATCAATAGGCTGAAGCTTTAGATTTATCTCAAGAGGGGTATCAACAGTTTTATTGTCAGAAATGCCAACATGAATGAGTAGATCAGAGGCATATTTAGCTTGAGAAAGGAAAAGACCATCAGATTGATGGTTGCTTCAATGCCAAGAAAGAAGCGATAAGCCAAGATCTTTCATTTCGAAGCACTTGTGCAAGTATTGCTTGGTATCAAAAATGCCTTGGTGGTCATCTCCGGTGATAACCATATCATCAACATAAAGAAGAAGTAAAACTATCCATGAGAGGAGCGACGATAGAAAAAAGTCGAGTCATGAAGGCTCTGGAGAAATCCATAACCAAGAAGAGTGGTTTGGAATTTTTCAAACCAAGCATGAGGTGCCTGTTTGAGACCATAAAGAGCACATCGAAGTTTACAGACTTGATAAGGCTGATGAGGTAAGCCAGGAGGCGGCATCATGTATACTTCTTCAGATAGATCTCGATGAAGAAAAGCATTCTTGACATCAAGTTGATGTAAGGACTATCTTTTGGCAACACCTATAGCAAGTAGAGTCCGGACTGAAGTCATACGGGCAATAGGAGCGAAGATCTCTTCATAGTCGATACCATATTCCTGTGTAAATCCTTTGGCAACAAGACGAGCCTTATAGCGCTCGATGGAACCATCAGCCTTAGTTTTGATATTGTATATCCATTTGCAACCCACAAGTGATTTCCCAGGCGGCAAATCGACCATGTCCCATGTATGGGTCTTCTGTAGAGCCTCAAGTTCTTCTGACATAGCATTCTGCCAGGAAGGATTAGATGATGCTTCTTGATATGACTTAGGTTCATGTAAGGGCAAAATGGTGGACAAGTAACAATGATAATCTATCAATCGGGGTGGTGGATTGTGGTTGCGAGCAGGATACCGTCTCTCAATGGTTGCCAGATTACTCGCAAGGGGATTGGTTGCGGGGATGACAGCAGGCCTGTCTGGTTGGTCAGGTGGTCCATGTTCCTCACAAAGTGGTGAAAAAGGATCTAGTAAGGTTCTGGACATGGAAATAGAGATGCTTTGTGGGATAAGGAGAAAAAATGAATAGTTTCCCAGAACGTGACATGTCGAGAAATGCGCAGTTTGCGTGTTGTAGGATCATAACACCGATATCCTTTTTGTTGGAGGCCATAACCTAAGAACACACAGATTGTATTTTTCTTGGAAAGTTTGTTACACTCACGTTTGGAAAGAAGAACAAAGCAAGTACAGCCAAAAACACGAAGATGGTCATAGGAAGGGGGAAAATGATAAAGGCATTCAAAGGGTGAAAGATTGGAAATGACACTGGAGGGAAGGCGATTGATGAGATATACGGCAGTATTCATGGCTTCTCCCCAAAAGGCTAAAAAAAATCTAAAAAAGTTTTAAAAAATCGGTTGCTAAATCGGTTGCTAAAAAAAAAATCCATAAAAAATAAAAAAATTGGTTGCTAAATCGGTTGCTAAAAAAAAATCCAGAAAAAACTAAAAAAATTGGTTACTAAATCGATTGCTTAAAAAAATCCAGAAAAAATAAAAAAAAATTGGTTGCTAAATCGGTTGCTAAAGAAAAATCCAGAAAAAATTAAAAAAAATTGGTTGCTAAATCGGTTGCTAAAAAAATTCAGAAAAAATTAAAAAAATTGGTTGCTAAATCGGTTGCTAAAATTGAATAATTTTTAAAAAAAATTATGAAATATGAATTTTTTTCTGAATTTACAAATTTAAGCTGAATATATAAAGTAGATATTCATTTCAACATTAGCCACAAATCATTGAGAAGGGTTCAATCACACCCATTAGACATAATGGCAACATATAAAGCATCTATTAGACAGCTTAGGCACAAATCAGATATTCATTTCAAGAGTTCAATCACATCCAATTATCAAAAAATAACAACTACATACACCAAATGGGTTTAACCGTAATTGAATACCAGGTACAAAATGAAGGTAAAACAACCAAAAAATTCTATAAGTCATAACTTGAACACTGTAATTAATCGTTATATTTAATAAAAAATAATAACATTCAGAAGCTTAGGATTGCCTCTTTTTCTATATTTAGAAGGGTCTAAGACAGCAAATGGTTGCTTGCAAAAAGAGCAAGCCATCCAAATTTGCAACACCATTTAGATCCTTGCAAAACGGTCCGATCCAGCCTACACTTTCAGCTTTTGAAGCATCACGAAGATACCAAGGCAACTCATCACAGCCTCTAGCCGTAGGTAACAAAAGAAAATCAATGAAAATTAAAATGCACAATAAAACAGCAAAAATCGAACAAAACTTTCAAACAATAAGATTCAGAAGCTCAGGATTGCCTTTTTTTGTACATTGCGAAGGATCTAAGGCAGCAAATGGTTGCTTGCAAAAAGAGCAAGCCATCCAAATTTGCAACACCATTTAGATCCTTGCAAAACGGTCCAATCCAACATACACTTTCAGCATTTGAAGCATCATGAAGATACCAAGGCAACTCATCATAGCCTCTAACTACATGAAATAAGAGGAGATAATTAATGAAAATGCATAATAAAACAACAAAAACAACATCAAGATTTGTAGTTCATAATACAAAGCTAAACAAATAACGATAACAAGAGATGCAGTTCATAATATAATGCAAAACATATAAGAGTAATCATAATACAAAGCTAAATATATAACGATAAGAAGAGGTGTAGTCCATAATATAATGCAAAACTTATAAGAATAATAAGTGGAGCAAGATAATATGAATAATGTGCTAATGCTCCTATTCCTCCTCGTTCTCGTCCTCCTCAGCGTCATCCTCCTCCTCGCCCCGCTGTGATTCTTGTCCACGATACATCTAATAAGGATCGACTCCAGTTCATTGCGAAGGATTACTACTAAAAGCATGAGTTGTAATGCAGGTTGAAAATTTATGTTGGCTAATATATCCTATAACAATCAATCTTCTCAGCAGTAAGTCCGAGTTTGGACACTAATTTTTTTGTCCTATAAAAATCCTGAGGTATCGTATTATCGGCTGGAAGGGTCTCCTTCATAAGACCCGCAATTTGATCAAAGGATCGTTGTGAAATATTACCTTCAGATTTGATGCTAAGCAACCGTACAGCTACCGATAACTCAGAATGATCTGTACATCCGGCCATAATGGTTTTTGGACTGAATGCAACAAGTCATAAAATCTTTGATCATCCAAATTCGGTGTCTCCTCTTCATTAGACGAATTGTCAGGCACATACTCTGTTCCAAATGTATCGAATATCATGCATCGATATGTGTTTTGTGGATCATTATCCATTGGTGCAAAGGCAGGATCATTTGCATACAAATAAGGTACCCCACCGACACGAGGATCACTCTCTCCATGAGATGTCCAATACCAGTAATTTGGTACAAATCCTTTTTTATAAAGATAAAGCTTCACTTCATCGGTAGTTAGGTACCTTAGATTTTTGCACTTGCAACAAGGGCATCTGAATTTTCCTTCACTTTGAAAGTTAGGTTGCTGACATTCAAAGAGTACAAAATCTTCCACGCCCTTTAAAAATTCTTCGGTATATCCCTTTCGACACGATAAAGGTCTATTATACATCCAACTACGAAGTTGAAAGATATCCATATTCTGTACCATATCAAAACATGATGATACAGAAAAATCAAATGAGGGTGGACTAAGCATTGTTAAAGAAGATGGTTGCATCTAAAATCTGCACAAGTCCCTCTCCCTCTTTGAGATATAAATTAACATATGTAAAAGAATACTATAGAAGCGACTAGGTCTTAGAACCGGGGCTACAACATATTTACACATAATTCCATAGAAACTTATCACTGAATTGTGACAATTAAAAATTGGAACAAAAAGAAAAGTAAAGATTATAAAATTAGAAAATCAAGAAATATTGTTCCACTTGGAAACCACAAAGAGGGAGTTGCACATCTATACCCTTTGATTGGGGGTTTATGTGTCCATCCATATCCAAATGCAAGATAAGATCCAAAGCCTAAGGATTTTGTTTTTCCCAGAGTGACAAGTTTCATCCTATGGGATGAAAATCAAAATTCTATAGCATTTTCATCTCGAGGGATAAAAAATCTGAACTCAATGTGATTCCTTAGGGATAGTATGCCCATGGTGTTTGTGTGTTTTACTATAGAAAGTTTGGAAACAATGAAATTCCTTAAAGTAAGCACCACCCATGTGCCATGTATGTCATCATATGCAGCTACCCTAGCACTTGACAGGGTCTACTGACATAACTTGCTTAGTCCTTGTTTTGGAAAATAGTTTTGGGCCCAAATACTTACTGAGAAATGATGATGGTTTCAAAGTTCAACCTATATTTAAGATTATAAATCTCTATTGCAAATTAAAGACTTCTACAAACTTTAAAGTGATTTGCAATAAATCTATATTTAAGATGATATAGTGTGATGAATATAATCATCCATTGCCAGGATCAGTACTGCTGAAATGACATTTGCATTATATTAAACACACTCATACATATTCCAGAGTTACTAATAATATACACAAGCCGATGAGCATGGATGGATATATATTTATGAAATGCTACCATTCCAACCAAAACTTCCAACATTCCTAATCCCCTCTTTTAAACTCATGGTAGACCATATAAACCAAATGCTCCCCGAGTACTTCAAGCATACAGTATCAACTATAGATTACACATTAGAAAGACAGTTTTTGGTAGAAGTGATGGTCAATCTCAATTCACTAGATTTTCTCGCAAAGATCCAGAATTTTGACAATTATGAAATTGGTTTGGTTATCTATTTAGAGAGAAGCATGAGTAACCTATATGACAAGTGAGAAAGAAGGTAAAGATCCAAACTGTGACATGGGACATCAAATGCTATCTGGTTGTAGCACTAAAGCAAGATAAAATAAGTTGTTCCTTGTCACACAAGCAAAAGTCTTCAAAGATGAAAAATTATACCAAAAAGAAACCCTGTATAATTGACATCCAAATTGGTGTCAATATATACATCAAACCCCAGCTAAGAGGGAAGGGAAGAGGATAGCACCAGGGAAGAACATAAGATAACACTAAATGGACTACAACATATGGAAGCAGATACAACATAGTGGCATGATGAGAGAAAGAAGGGTCATTGATAAGTTAGCCAGCCATATGATAATTGCAATCAACACACTGAAAAAAAAAGCATGCATTCATTGAAATGAGGAAAAGGTTTTTTCTAAAAAAAAAATTGGAAGACGGCAATACCCGGATCCGGCGAGGCTCGGAGCTGAGGAAGGGAGAGCCGGAGGCGGCGGCCAACGGGGCTCGGACCTGAGGAAGGGAGAGCCAGAGGCGGCGGCCAAAGGGACTCGGAGCTGAGGAAGGGAGAGCCGGAGGCGGCGGCCAAAGGGGCTCAAAGCGAAGGAAGGGAGAGCCGGAGGCGGCTGCCAAAGGGGCTCGAACCTGAGGAAGGGAGAGCCGGAGGCGGCTGCCGGCGGGGCTCGGACCCGAGGAAGGGAGAGCCGGAGGCGGCGGCCAAAGGGGCTTGGAGCGGAGGAAGGGAGAGCCGGAGGCGACAGCCAAAGGGGCTCGGACCTGAGGAAGGGAGAGCCAGAGGTGACGGCCGACGGGGCTCGGACCTAAGAAAGGGAGAGCCGGAGGCGGCGGCCAAAGGGGCTCGGACCCGAGGAAAGGAGAGCCGGAGGCGGCGGCCAGCAGGCTCGGACCCGAGGAAGGGAGAGCCAAAGGCGGCTGCCAAAGGGGCTTGGAGCGGAGGAAGGGAGAGCCGGAGGCGACGGCCGGCGGGGCTCAGACCTGAGGAAGGGAGAGCCGGAGGCGGCAACCAAAGGGCTCGGACCCGAGGAAGGGAGAGCCGGAGGCGGTGGCCGGCGGGGCTCGGATCCAAGGAAGGGAGAGCCGGAGGCGGCGGCCAAAGGGGCTCGGACCCGAGGAAGGGAGAGCCAGAGGCGGCGGCCGGCGGGGCTCGGACCTGAGGAAGGGAGAGCCGGAGGCGGCGGCTATGGGAGAGCCAGAGAAAAAAAAATGGGGGCGGCTAGGGTTAGGGAACCGGTCAATGGGAGAGCGAGAGAAAAAAAAAGGGGGGTGGCTAGGGCATCATATAAATTTAATCGATTTTATTTAATACCCTCAATTTCTAAAAAAAATTAAAAAAAAATAAAAAATATTAGCAACCGAAAAAATCGATTGCAAATTACAAAATTATAAAATTTATTTTTAAAAAAATTAGCACCGAAAAAATCAGTTGCAAATTTCAAAAATTATAAAAAATTTAAAAATATTAGCAACCGAAAAATTGGTTGCAAATTACAAAAATTATAAAATTTATTTTTAAAAAATTAGCAATCGAAAAAATCGATTGCAAATTTCAAAAATTATAATTTTTTTTAAAAAAAATTAGTAACCAAAAAAATCGATTGCAAATTACAAAAATTATAAAATTTATTTTTGAAAAAATTAGCAACCAAAAAAATTGGTTGCAAATTACAAAAATTATAAATTTTATTTTTTTAAAAATTAGCAACCAAAAAATCGGTTGCAAATTTCAGAAATTATAAATTTTTTTTAAAAAAAAAATTAGCAACCGAAAAAATGGTTGCAAATTTCAAAAATTATAAAAATTATTTTTAAAAAATTTAGCAACCGAAAAATTCGGTTGCAAATTTCAAAAATTATAAAAAAAAATTAAAAAAAAATAGAAACTGAAAAAATCGGTTGCAAATTACAAAAATTATAAAATTTATTTTTAAAAAATTAGCAACCGAAAAAATCGGTTGCAAATTTCAAAAATTATAATTTTTTAAAAAAAAATTAGCAACCTAAAAATTCGGTTGCAAATTTCAAAAATTATAAAAATTATTTTTAAAAAAATTTAGCAACCGAATTTTTTGGTTGCTAAATTTTTAAATAATAATTTTAAAAAAATAAAAATAATTTCTGTTTCGGTTGCAAAATCGGTTACAAAATGAAATTTTTGCAACTGAATTTGCAACCGATTTAAATCAGTTGCTAAATTATTCAGAAAAAATATCGGTTGCAAAATCGGTCACAAATATAACCAAAAAAATCGGTTGCAAAATCAATTGCTAAAACTTGTTTTTCTTATAGTGTAATTTAATAGGCCTCACCATATTACTGTATTTAATATATTTGTGGATTACAATCTATCCTGTTTGATAATCTGAATTACTTTCCAAGATGTAGTCTAAATTATCGTGGAAGGATGGTAATCCAAATTACCACCTTTCAGGTAATCTAGATTATCAAATTAACCTCCCCTTCTCCCTTCCTCTTCCCTTCCATTATAATATAACATAATATAACATAACATAATATAATATAATATAATATAATATTTATACTAATATAATATTTTATATTTAATAATAATGTATATAATTTTTATATTAAATTTATTTAATATAATAATAAATTTTTATTTTTAATACATAATATAAATATAAAATATTTTTCAATATTTTTAATATAATATAAAAATTATATTTTTAGTAAATGAATAAAATATTAAAAATATATATTTTTAAAAATAAAATGTAGATTTGATTTGGAAGTATTTTAAAATTTTGATTTTATATTTTATAATATTACCTATATTTATCAAATATAATAATCAATATTACGTGCAATCAACATTGCTGGCAATCCACTTATTTTTAAAGTGGATCCGGCAATACACCAAACATAACCTAGAAGAGGCTAAATACTTGGGAATTGGGAATTGATAGGGAAAAAACTCAAATAAGAACTTAAGAGGCTACATCTTCTGTCATTATGTCCTCGAAACTGTTGATCATCTCTTCACCGGATGCACATTCTTTTAATCTATGTGGTCAGCAATTTGTTCAGCTCTTGGTGTTCTATACCAGCGGTCTTTCTTCCAAAATCTTTGTATCAATTGGAGAATCAGAAATTTCTTAAAAAACTCCCAGCTAGCCATATATGCTCCTCGCTTTGATGTCTTGTCGATCTGGAAAGGTCTTCGAAGCTTCAAAGACTGGTCGGCCTTCTACTCCGCCAAGCTTTTGCCCGCCTCCCCTGAAAAAACTGGAACAGAATTAAAAATTTTCCTACAACGCTTTAAACAAAGATTTGTGGAACCAGCCTGATATATGTAGGATTTTCGCTTGGTTGCATGTAAAGGATCAGAGCATAAAATCTATAACAAAAATAAAAAATCAAATCACGGGTACCTTAAAAGCTTGAGAATACAAGATCATTATTGTAGCATCCTGCAAAAGATGAAATAATAATATGATTCTATATCATTCTCTCCATCTCCTACTTATGACTGCCTCTTCAATAGAATAAATATTCCTATAAACAATAATCTTATCTCCTTTGAGGTTCCGAAATTGTATTCTTCTGATTTTTTTGGATGCATTCACCTCAGGTCTGTTGGTTGATGCATCCGACTTATCAAAAAATAATAATAATAATAATCTTATACCTTAGAATTTTTACAAATAAATATCTATAGGAGTGGAATAGGAACCTAGCCCAATTAGTAATGGTAATAGATCTTGTTGCTGCATCTCTCCAAGCTTGGTGAACTGAATACATTGAGATAGTTTTGGACTTCTGGAAGTCTTCAGTAAACTGGCTGATGACTTCCAAGATAAACTTGATCAACTCCTAGACCTGTAAAAGAAGTTTTCATTTTAGAGAAATGGATAAGATTTTTTTCATTGAAGACCCTCCGATACTTAAATCAGCTTATAGATGGAGACAATGAGAAGAAAATAGAGAGGGTGAGAGACTATCCCTTGGAGATCCCCTCAGCTCCCTATTTATAAAGATTTTGGACAAAGTTGGTTAGGCGATTGTAATCATTTGTATAGTTACATCATTAGAAAGTATGATTTGTTGCATAGTTGATCACACTTCTTGATAACCACTTCATCAATCTTGTCATAATAGCTCTAACAATTTAAAAAAGATATACTTCATGTTAAATGAAATTATGAAACTTTATACCTAACTCGGATAAATGGTCAGCACCTATTCGTTAAATAGTTAAGCATCCTGTATTTTGATAAGATATCGACTCCTAGCCATCAGACATCCTATACTTGAAAAAGAAATCGATCCTGGCTGTCAAACATCATGCATCTTGAAAAGAGATAAGCTCTTGGCCAATAGACATCCTATACCTTAAAAAGAGATTAACTCCTAGGCGATTAGCATCCTGCACCTTAAAAAGAGATTGGAGATTGGCCGAATACTTTTTTACTTGTTGAAAATTGATCAAAACTTGTCCAAAGAAGGTTTTGACATATCGTCTATCCTATAACACTTGCCTACCACTTTTGAGTTTGAAGCAATTTATTCAATTCAACTTAGAAATATGACAGTAAGCTTTCACTGACATTTGGTGAAATAAAACATCTAATTATATTGTACTATCATTTGCCAGTATTAGATATCGCAAGCACCTTTTTGTACGTTTTTCCATGAAAATATCATTAAACTGGCAACAAATATTTTTCAAAAAAATAACAACTCTTCATCCATGGAACAAGCTCCAAGCTATAAAAAATAACCCACATGTCATAAAAAGAGGGGCCTACAGATCAAGTAACATGACTGGCATTCCAATAAGAAGGTGATATAATCCAATCCATTGGCCACCACTATAAATAGGAACCTCTTTCTTCAACCCAAGTCTTTTTATCTTATTTCTTTGCCTTCGTTTCCAAGTGAATTGCCAAGCAACCTCCTCCTCAAGAATTTTTTTTTCATTTGCTCCAAAAAGTTTAGGACTTATCTATAAAAAGCTTTTCGCTTTCCTTCTTACTTCCCTTGTCTATAGCCATAATCTTTCTAAAATAAAAATAACCATTAAAAAGGTGAAGAGTTTTACTAGAATCACCCTGAATCCAATCTCAACCCAGATAAAAATACCCTATTCCTTCCAATGTTCTCATTAAGCATCATAAAAGAACCTCCCTAGACCCTGAGCAGAAATAGTTTATCGCTGGTCAAAAACGATGGCAAGAGAAAGTACTTAGCTTTTGCTCTAACCAAAGTTTTCTTTTCTCGCTATAACCGTTGGTCCTTCAATGGTGAAGAAATGGTGGCGACATGGAAAATAGTATAGTTATTTTTCTAGTACATTTTCCATTTTTCATCAATCAATGAAGTTGCCTTTCGACCGAGGGCAAAATTACAAGGGTTCGCATAATCTCTAACTTCTGCTGCACATTATATCCATATCTTTTCCTACATAAGTAGAAAAGTATAGATCATGAGAGGGACATAAGAACGGGTAATTTTCCTTTTCATTTCCTTGATTGCTTCTAAAATAAAATAATGAACACCTACAATAGCTGAAGTAAAAGAGCCGGTTGCAGGGCAGGTAAAGACCCAAATTTTAATTAGGTAACCCTACTCTAACAGCATAGGCAACTCACTCTTATTTTCTTGAAGGAAACTTTCCTGTATTTTTGTTTTAACCTAAATATCAGTGTCATTTCCCGATTCAATGGTTGACTGGAGTTTTTTTCTTCTTCTTCAGAACAAAAACTGTTAGAATACACACGTAATAACAAGAAATAGAATTTTTAAGTGTTCTACGATAAGCATTCTACAAATTTTAACCATGTTGTTTCTTGTGATGAAGATCAACTTATGGAGGAGGTGCAGGCAATGCCTTGGGTTTTGGCTTGACTTCAACCTCATTCACATTCCGCACGAAAATGGCATCAGGCTCATGACTGTAAGATGATAAATAAATTAGTGATTGCATCATCGCAGTGGCATTAATCTGGTAGGAAGAAATTTTTTTTGGTCAACAAAATAATTTGATTCACTCACGGTATATCGCCCTCTTCGAATGTGTAGCTGGATGCCACAGCCAGTAGACGTCCATCTCTGCTGAAGGATAATGCTGCAATACTAGTTGGGTATTTTGAGTACTGTAAAAGAACAGAAGAAGAAAAGAAATGTTAACCATAGTTTCTCAATGGTGATGTAAAGGTGTTGCCACTGTATGAAACTAGTTACCTGGTATAATCTCTTCTTATTGTTACCATCCCACACATTTACGTATCCATCACAGCCTCCGGTGGCAAATGTTCCATAACTACAACAAACCAAATTTAAGGGCAAAAGAAAAAAATTAAAGGACGCATCCAAGCATGGGCAGAGAAGAGAGGAGAGAGAGAGAGAGAGAGAGAGAGAGAGAGAGAGAATTTACATGGGATGGAATGCTATTGCATTGACTGGATAAACAGTGTCCTTTCCAGCCTCTGATTTTCGGTGGCACTTGAATGCATACCTGGATGAAACATTATTCTCTTGAGGTAAAGCAATTCACGGAATGTATAGAAGCACCGAAATCGTCATAAACACTAAGCAAACAAAAGGAGGTGGAATGTTGCAAGAAACAAATGCTTTGGGTATTTAGTAGTACTTGTGGGAAATAGAGAGGTTAGTTTCATTCTACTGACTGCTTATTGAAGCAATGGACTGCATTCTCTGCAAACAGACTAATGAAGAGGAAGTTATTGCAAATTAAAATCTTTATCTCTACTGTAGACAGTAAAGTACAAAACAAACAGAATTCTTCACACACAGTAGCTAGGAGTTCTCAACATAAAAAGTACTATATAACAAAATGTAAGTTTGTTCCATCAGACAGCTAATCACCCAAGTCTGCTCGGAATAACTTGAAGATTGAATACATTCAACAATTGCTTCTCCATGGTTGTACAGATACATTTTCAGACATGCACATTTATGTCCAGATAGAGAGTTAGCAGTGTACAGCTTTAAGCGAAATCAGAATTAATCATATCATTGAACAAATCAATCTCTACCAGAAAGTAGTACCGTCTGTACAATTCAAGGATCTACAAAATATGATCTAAAATGTGTTGATGTAAAAGCAGCATATATCTTCTGAACCAGATGTGTTCCTATTTCTAGTATTCATATAACGAAATTTAAGAAGAAAAACGTACTTCTTGGATTGGCCAGCCTCAGATAAATCAAAGAACTCCATAGCTACCCGACCTTCCACTGAACTAAGAGCAAAACCTGAAACAGAGAGCAATCCAGGTTAAAACATCAAGAACAGCAAATAGGATGACTGCATTATTACCAATATATGGAAAGTAAAAGGATGAAAGTGATGCATGTTTGATATAAGATACTAACTAGTTGAGAAGTATTTGAATACTAACTAGAAAAGTATTTGGCATGACAGCCAGTTTTAGAAATTTGAATGAAATATCATATGTTTTTTAAAGAGTGCCGATACACAATCTCTTCCATCATGCTTGCAGAACAAGTTAACAAGCAAAGCATCAAAAGAACTCGTAAGCAACAACTCAAAAAATGTAAATTCTTATAGCACTTTAATACAGATGCTCGGTTGAATTGTCACATTGAAAGAGAAAGGAATAGAAACTACAGAAATTATAGACCCCAAGATGTTCCCTCTTGACCACCCTCCATTTATAAGACTAGCACTCTTATTTGCAATGACCTCTCATCATCACATGATCTGATCATCATAAAACACAAAGCTGAATATCACACCGAAAGACAACTGGCAAAATTGTACACTATTTGAAAGCGGGACTTTCCTAGCTACCAAAGTGTCAGCCTTTAGGAATGACATGTTACACAGTTACATACTTGTGAAGTGTGGTTTACCTTTGGGCATCAAGCAGGACTGTGCAGCTTTGCAACAAAGCCGATCCCAACATATGCCAGATTAAAGGTGAAGCAACTAAACTAATAAAGTAATAGGTTTTCTAAATTAGCTGAGTTTGAAGCTGCTTTAAAGCAAATATCCTTTGACTCCTTGTGCTTCATGTCCTTGCTTGACAGTTACCTTTGTGACTAAACTGCTATGAAGCATGAATTTCTCTTAATTAATAATGACAATTTTTTTAAATGACATTTTTCATACTTGTAGATATTAATTTTGAATTTCAGACTTGCCAATATTGTATCCAGAAATAGGCTTGTAGATTTTTATCCATTAATTGTCTGAGTGCTATTCTCACCACTATAGTAACTGCATAAATGCAATTCTGAATATATGCACCAATGCCTTTGTGAATATTTTATCCTATCGCATCCAACCTTGCCAACTATTTTAGCTTAAGTCAATGCTCCTAATTATGCCGCACTTCCTTCCACCAAGGCATTCCTAAGCTCAACACTCACCATTTAGCTGCAGTATTCTCAAAACTCCTCTATAAATCTAATGTTACCATCAATATTGCCAGATTATGTTCCTCAGATATGCTGGTGTAGCAATGGATCCTTGACCCAGGTTCAAGATGCCACACAGCCTTCAAGTTACTCACATTTTCCATCACACATCCTTACCCTCTTCATTTCAAATTTATAAACTTGATGGTTCACTCCATGCTGCCAGCAATGCAGTCTTGCACATGGTTTCATAACTAGGTGCAGGAATAATGCACAGAAAAGAAGTGGAAAATAAGGCAAAAGGAAAATGCATGAAAAACACATGACTACAGGCAAACCATTAAGAAATTGGTCACTGGTGGTTTTTTTTTAATTATTTTTTTTTTAATTCTTTTGCTTATATTCTAAGCTTCTCTGTGGATGTTTCAAAATTTTCCCCATTTTTGGAAATCAAATTGACCTCATTTCTGATGCAGCTTTCTCAAGACACAATATGCTGCTTAAGGAATGAGTTCACTGGATGCAGCTGCATATGGAGTAAGTAGCTGCATAAATGGGACACCCATGTCGTTTGTATTTTAAAAAGCCTAACGTATATAAAACATGCAAAAGTTTATAGAAGAAAAAAAAGAGTAACAAAAGTCAAAAAATAATAAAAAAAGAATAACTATACATCGTTACACTAATTTGAGGTTATATCTTACAATAGTAAGACATCTTAGCATAAATCATCATGCCAAGAAATTTCTTCACATATAAGTATACACTGTTACACTTGTGAAGAAAAAAGAAATTTCTTCACAAAGTATGCACAAATCATTATGACATGTTAACATAAAATAATAATGAGAAAGAGGAGCTGGAGGAGGTTCTTTACAAGGTATGCTTAAATTTCAGGTCCGGTGATACAATGGAGAAATCTACAAATAATCAAATGATGAATAAAAAAAAAATAAGTTGAAAGGATGCATGACTTATTAGCTAAAAGTAACTACATATTAAACAAGATATATAGTATTTAAACTACCAATATTCATAAAGGCACTCAAAAGTCAATCATCTTCTTCAAGAAGTGATTTATCGCACTCAAAAGTCAATCATCTTCTTCAAGAAGTGATTTATCAGACACTTCCATCACAAACCATATGTGGTCAGGAGACGTATGCAAGATATTAGGTCCTAGGTAGCTCATGATGCAACAGAATGCTAATGCAGATGCAGTGCAGTCATCAGGCTACATCCACATATGCTAGCACATATGCAGCCTCTTAGACCGCATTCTTAAATATTGCATTAGATTTCCTTCGCCTTTTTTATTTTGCAAACCAGCTTATTAATTCAATTCACTTTATGCAATATCCTCTTCTATGTCAAATTGTATGAGAAACAAATGACAGACTTGGCTGCAGGTGTGCAGTATTCAATTCTGTGTGGAGTCTAAATTATCTGCTACATCGAGAAATGTAGTTGCATCCTTTTCACCCGATTCTCTTGCTTCATAAACTTAAGCATCTAACCACATCAAAGCTTATCTATTTAGGACAAACTGGTATCATGGTTCAAAACCAGGGTTTGCGGTACCATCCCATACCATCCGGTACGGGATGTACCGTACCATACCGGCCAAGAGCCGGTACAATTCATATATATAAAACGGTCCAGCATTCAGACTGTTAAAAAAAATTAAAAAAATTAAATTCCGTACGGTACAGTACGATATGCTAGGTATGGTACTGTAGCATACCGTACTGTACCACCCGGTTCAGTCCGGTTCGGGCTCGATTTGGCTCGATTCGGGTCTGATTCATGTTTGATTCAACAATTCTTGCTTGAGGAAGAGAGTTTTTTCTTAATTTTTTAAGCTCAGTACACGTACCAATACGGTACGGACCGTAACATACCGTACGGGTCGTTGACCGGTACGGGTCCCGGTACCGGTTCAGCGATCGACTGGTACGGGCCCCGGTACCGGTTCAGTGACCCTTGTTCAAAACATTCAAGCTAAAAATTCCACTCATCCCCAGTATGAATGTACTTGTTCTTACCGGATTAAATGCACACAAATTGTGGTCCTTATCCTTGTAGCAACCATATTTATGTTTTCCCAAATATATCAACACTATAGAAATGTTAATGATTCAAATTTAATTTCACATTCCTAGGTGTTTGTTATCTGTGGTGGTGGATAGTGGCTGCTCTGATATTATTGCAAGCTTTTCCATGTCCTTCAAAACTTTTACCAATGTTAAAATAGGTCATTCCCTTCCTAAACCATTCAACATAGATTAGACAACCTCTAGTTACCAAATCCACCTCTGATTTATCTTAAGAGAAAGCTGCTGCCTCTCACACGTGACAGAAATAATGCATAAGGCTAAGCTATGTATTTAACCAAACATGAAAAACAATATAAAGTCCATCTATATCAAGCAAAAAGAATTTAAAATGGCATAACTATCAGGAGAAAAGGACTACAAGGAAAAACTTGCTTTTGTGAATAAACTATCTCATTAATAAGTAAATGTATCCATTCATGCATGACATGCAAAAATATATATGTGGAAATTTTAAAACTATATCAACTATTTCAAGTTCTCATAAATGTTCACCTGTGCCATTTGGATAACAACGAACACATCTAGTTTGATATTTTAACGAAGACTCCCTCCGTTGTTCCGGTTGAGACATATTACGCAAATCATAGACATTCACATGCCTCCCTGCAGTTGCAACAACTAAGCGGTGGCCAACAAGGGAAAGAGAATATACACGTTCAGGTTGTGGATATGTCCCAACAAGTGTGCGATCTGGCCCACTTGCACCTCTAGGATCCCAGCACTTCAGTGTTTTGTCCCAACTACCAGTGATTACTTGGCCTAACATGATAAAAATAGACAAATCAGCACACATCATAAATTCTGCACATGACAACTTATTATTTGACATCATACTTACAAGATATATATGCAATATATCATGCTAATGCATAAACAATATGATGTGAAAACAATGAATACATATACCAGATAAAATGCATTACCTAGTGCTTCCACAGACTTCAATCAGTAAAGCAATTTATTTTCTAGGATGGATCGAATCAATACTGAATCCAGTTGCAACATATAATGCTATATAAATCTCAATGGCATCATGATGGGGAACACAAACAAAAGAAAAATAAAAATAAATTCAAGAAAAAATTCAAATAACTCTAGAATTCAATTCAATTATTCAAGTCTGTCTTTCTCTATACAATTAGAGCCCTTAAATAGAGAAACAAACCGTAACCTAATGAAAGTCAAATTATTGAGTCCTAATAAAAGTAAAAGTTCTAATAAAAATAATAATGAAATAAAGAAAACTCTAAATAAACTCTCCTTCTAGAATAGAATTAAAGTTAGGATTCCTCAAAGCATATAACATTTCCTTCTAAAATATATACGAATTTCTCGATTTCCATCATTTCCTCCTAGCCAGAAAGAACTCGACCCTAGTGAGAAATTGAAGTAAGCTTCTACCAGATCTGTTAGATCTGGAGCAATACAACGCAACTCTTTCTTATAAATCCAAGTAGCATCTAAATCTGGACGACCCTACCACTTAATCAAAAATCTTTGAAACCCTTCAATAACAAGAGAAACAACTTCATCAATGATACGTGTTCAATACGGTCTAGCAAAGATGACGAAAATGAAGAAAGAACTGAAACTGGCATTGGAGGAGATTGAATATACCCCTTGAAATCACCTACATGCATAATAGGAGGGTTAAATGTCCCAACAAGGTAGCAAATCTTCATTATTGAAAACCAAATTAAATTTCAAATCAAATGATAATTTATATAATAACCATTAAGGCTAAGTTTACGAAGGATGCGAAATGGATCAGTAGTTAAGCATGCAACTTTTTGAATGAATGCCAGAGAACATTATGAATGGATACTGCTGCTACGCCTCCACCTGGACCGGGCTCGGTTCGCCGTGCTGGAGAGCTCTCCCCGGTCGACCTGCACAAAGTCCCCTGGACGCCGGACGTGCTTCGGCAGGGGACACTCCGATGCTTAAGTTAGCAGGGGATCTGGAGCAATAGAATGGAGAGAAAAAAAATGAGAAAGAGAGGCGTGGAGAGGGAAGAGAGCACTTCACCTCGAGCGAAAATCCCCTGGGCACCTTTAATAGGCACAGAATACTGCCAAGATTCATTAAGGAACAGGCTGAAAAACCCTGATGTGCCCCTAAGAGGAGAGCCAGCATGGTGGCAGGGTCGTGGCCTGGCGGCGCCGTCAGGAGGATCAGGGTGATGGCCTGGTGGCGTAGAGTCGTAGCTACACGGTGGAGTTGATTGCAACAGAATATCAATTTGCTGGAGAGGGGCTTCTGGAGCCTTCGAGCGGTTCCCTTGACGGCGGGTTGGCCTCAACTGAAGAGGGTCGTCTGGCCGACCGGGGCGTTCGTCAGGAATTTCCAAGAAGCCGACGCACACGCGGGGGAAGCGTCTGACGGCTCTCTGAGGTTCCCAGGTGGGTCAGCCGTACCTTTGGCGAAAGAGAGTCGCTCGGCTCAGCCTGGGTCGGCCTTCTGGTGGGTCTTCCGGACCTTCCTTGAGGGGTCAGCCGGTCGGATGCCCGGGGCCGGTCCGACCCAGGATCAGCCAGATGTGTACAACAGTTGCCCACCCTGCTTCTGGACTTTGAGGGGTCACGGAGTTTCAAAGGGCAGGAGCATTACATCGATGCGGGTCGCGTGCGCCTGAGGTGGATCCTGGGTCGTGGCGTCAGGTCGCTTCAAATCTTCCTTGAACGGCTCTCCAGATAGCTGTCAGCCACGCATTGGGGTGCAGGCATGGAAATTAATGCAAAGCGAACACCATGATGAAGGCCAAGCTGGCTCGCGTCGTGCCGGGATGGGGGAGGGCACCACGCCATGCGGAAGCATCCGAACGGGCGACGTCTCCTCCTAGGCCGCCCCTGCACCGCTAATCCGACGTTCATGCGGATCGCTGCCTGCACGATGGGATGCCTCTGACGCTTCAAACTCTGAGGCGCAGGCAGTCACGTCCTCCGATGGGGCAGTTGGAATGCCCACGGAATGGGCGGCAATGCCCCTCCCCCCTCGGAGGCTTATAAAAGGAGGGGGGAGGCATTGCGAGGGGGCCTTCCCTGCCGTGCCTGCACTCCGCGAGAGAGAATCCCCTCCCCCTTCCGCGAAACTCGATGTCTAGGAGTTCGATTCCAGGTTAGTTTCCCAGTTCTCCCCCTCCTCCCTTAGCTCCAATGGTGCCTAATAGCGGAGGTCCAGCCCGTAGACCTAAGGATCCAGGGCCGGGTGAGATACCATTGACCATGACCCGGGAACGGGTCGAGAGCCTTAGGGCCGTGTATGGGATTCCTTCCACCCTGCACCTCACGCTCCCAAGTCAAGAGGGGAGAGCGAACAGTCCATTAAGGCCAGGGACCCTTCCAATGTACGAGGCCCACCTTAAGGCCGGACTGAGGTTCCCCCTACACCCCCTGTTCGTAAAAATATTCAATTTTTATAGGGTGACCCTAGCGCAGTTGACCCCGAACAGCATCCGAGCGATATGCTGCTTCATTGTGCTGTCATAGGACCAGGTCCGAATCCAGATTGTCCCTCTTCGGCAACTTCTTTTGTCTGAAGGACTTTAGGAGCCGGGAGTGGATGTTGTTCGTCCCCCGCCCCGGCCGAAAAATCCTGAAATGTCTCCCGTCGGCCGTCCACGGGTGGAAGGCCCGGTTCTTCGTCAGCAGCCTCCAACCCTGGGGGTTCGAGCCGTTGTGGAGGGAGCCGTGGCCAAGACTCCACGAGGGGAGGTCGATCTTATTAGCCGACCAGACTAAATTTAACGAGATCAACGGCGCCGACCTGACCGCGGCGTGCGAGCTGTTGGGGAAGTCCTTTATCAGGCGGGAGTCAGCCCCCAAAGATTCCTAGGCAAGGGTCGACCTCCTCTCTTACGGTTCATTTTCTTAAGTCTGACTCCCCCTTCTTCCTTTATACTTTAATTTTTCGGTAACAGAAGGCAGGATGCAGAGGATTGACAAATCCAAGGTCATTCGACGGGCGGTGCAAAAAAGGGTCGTCCCAGAGTCGGCCTCCATGCCAACCACCGAGAGATAAAAGAAAAGGCGAGAAGAGGGACGGCCAACACCCGTCGTGGATGTAGGGTCCGACGAGGATGATGCCCCCCTTACTGAAGTGTTGGCCAAGAAGACACTCGAGGCTTCAGCTCCAGCCGGGGGGTCGACCGCCCGACGAGGGCAGGAGCAGCCGGGGTCATCCGACGCAGTGGCAGCGTCAGCCCCCGCGCCCGTCGGCCCAGTTAAGGCGGAGCCCCCGGTGGATAAGGGAAAAGGGACGGCCGTAGGAGGGAAGGCCGAAGACGAGGCGGCCGAAGAAGAGTCTGACGAAGAAATTCGTCAGGAGGCGTTCCAGAACTGGCATGCCCTAGAGCACCCCCGGAGAGCGCGGAGTCTGCTTAAGGGGGCGATAACCGACGCCGACTGGGAGCGGTCAATCCAAAGGAATTTGAGTGATGTAGCCATGGAGTCTTACCGTGATCTCGTGAGGGTAAGGCATTTAGCTTACTTCCTTGCATCTCTTCCTTTGTATGGTGCTAACTTAATCTTGTTCTTGCAGCTCCTCCACGGCATCTCCTTGATGGACGATGGCATCGGGCCGGGTGCTCCACGCAGCTAAGACTTCCGCCAGGAAAGTGCAGGAGCTGGAGGCAGCCCGAGCAGCCATGGAGGCATCCTTGAGGTCGTCCGAAGAGAGGCTATCGGCTGCCCGGGCGGAGGCTGAGTCATCGAAGGGGACGTTGAAGGAGGTCCAAAATCAGCTAGCCGACCGGGAGGCTAGACTGAAGAAGAGAAAGGCAAAGATGAATTTCCTTGCCTGTCGGCTCCAAGAAGAGGGGGAACGGTTCTCGGAGGCCGACAAGAGGGCCCAAGCCGAACGCGCGGTGGCAGCACAGTTGGCGACCCAGCTTGAGGAAGCCAAGGAGCTGGTCGCAAGACAAGTTCGAGAAGCCGTTGCGGCATACAAGGCCTCCCCTGGCTTCACCAAAGATATGGAGGCAGCGTCGGACTTCTACCGGGAGGGCTATGACGACTGCCTGAAGAAGGTGGCTTCGCTCTTCCCGGAGATCAATTTGTCGAGCGCTGAGTTGAAAGATCCGACGGAGGAGGAAGAGCCTCAATCGGAGCCCCAAGCGGCGGGCGAGGTGGAAGAGGCCAAGGCCAAAGCCCCAGTTCCAGCTGACACGGAGGCGGTGGCCGGCCCAATTGAACCTCCAGTTGCTGCAGTCCCGGCAAATCTTTCTTTTGTAGCGAACGGGGCCGAAGTTGAGGCCCCCGACGCATCTTCTGCGGGTCGGACCTAAGGGATTTGTAAAGGCCCGACCCACCTTCTTTGTAAGGGTCCGTTTTAAGTATTAATAAAAAGAAACACTTTTGTTACCTTTGTGCACACTAGCATGCAAGAATGGTTTTCCCCTTCAAAAATTCTTCTAAGTATTTCCGGTCGGCTTTTCAGGATTATAAGCCCTTTTTGAAATGGCCGACGAACATTAGTATAACTCGAACTTGAACTCCTTAGGAAAATTCCTAAGTACTTTCACTCGACTTATTCGAGCTTGAAGCCGGTAAGATAACTGGGGGCGGTAGCTTAGTCCGGGCCTAGTACTTAGAAATTCATTCTAAGCCCCAGTCCGTAGGTTAGCCCAAGTTGCAGCTTGTTCCCCACGCGACCCCGCATAGGTTGTCTCGAGATGATTGCCGACCGGAATCGGACTTTCGAAGTGGGCTGCCTTAGAGCCTCTGCCGACCGGGATCGGACTTTTGGAGTGGGCTGCCCTAGAGCCTCTGCCGACCGGGGTCGGACTTTCGGAATGGGCTGCCTTAGAGCCTCTACCGACCGGGGTCGGACTTTCGGAGTGGGCTGCCCTAGAGCCTCTGCCGACCGGGGTCGGACTTTTGGAGTGGGCTGCCCTAGAACCTCTGTCGACCGGGGTCGGACTTTCGGAGTGGGCTGCCCTAGAGCCTCTGCCGACCGGGGTCGGACTTTCGGAATGGGCTGCCCTAGAGCCTATGCCGACCGAAGTTGGACTTTCGGAGTGGGCTGCCCTAGAGCCTCTACCGACCGAGGTCGGACTTTCGGAGTGGGCTACCCTAGAGCCTCTACCGACCGGGATCAGACTTTCGGAGTCTTGATGGAAGAAACTGTAAACTTTATTGATAATACTTGCGGAGGTTATCTACATTCCATGGGCGAGCTATCTGTCGTCCGTCCAAATGCTCGAGCCAATAGGTTCCGGCCCGGATCACTTCGATGACCCGATAGGGGCCCTCCCAATTGAGGGAGAGCTTTCCTTGCTCGGTTGGCCTCGAGATCTCCATCCTTTGCAAGACCAGATCTCCAACTTGAAAGGTTCGCGCCCTGACGCGCAAATTGTAATATTTAGCTATCTTCTGTCAATAAGTCGCCATCTTCAAGCTTGTCTTGAGCCTGGTTTCTTCCAGCAAGTCCAGGTCAGCCCTCCGCTGCTCCGAATTGGTCGGCTCAGTGAGATGATCGACCCACAATGATTGCAAGGAGATTTCTACGGGGATGGCTGCCTCACTCTCATAGGTCAAGTTGAATGGAATTTCCCCGGTCACTGCCCGGGCGATCGTCCGGTATGCCCACAGTACCGAATGAAGCTCTTCCGCCCAGAGCCCTTTGGCTTCGTTCAACCGGGTCTTCAGTCCATGCAGGATTGTTCGGTTAGTGACTTCAGCCTCTCCGTTGGACTGAGGGTGGCCGACCGAGGTAAGCTGATGGGAAATGTGGTATTGTTGGCAAAAATCCTGGAACCTTGAGTTGTCAAATTGTCTTCCGTTATCAGTAATGATCGTCCGTGGGATACCGAACCAGAAGATGATGTAGTTCCAGACAAAGTTCTCCACCTTGGCCTCCGTTATTTGCGCCAATGCTGAATTCAGCCTTCACCCATTTGGTGAAGTAATCAATGGCCACGAGTTTCCGTTGGCCAGACGCTGGGGGGAAGGATCCCAGGATGTCCATACACCACTAGGCAAATGGCCAAGGCACCAAAAGCGGGGTCAGCTGGCTAGCCGGCCTCCTTTGGATACTGGAGTACCTTTGGCACGCGTTACACCTTCGCACGAAGTCCGAAGCGTCCTTTTGAATTGTGGGCCAATAATATCCCTGCCGGATAATCTTATAGGCCAGGGATCTTCCTCCAAGGTGGTCGTCGCAGATGCCTTCATGTACCTCCCTGAGCACATAGTCTGCGTCGGCCGGCCCCAAGCACCTCAGCAGCGGTTGCGAAAATGATCGCTTGTAAAGAGTCCCGTCGAGGACGACGTACTTAGAAGCTGTCGAGCGTATACGCCTAGCTTCGACCGGGTCATCCGAAAGGAGGCCCAAAATCAGCTAGCCGACCAGGAGGCTAGACTGAAGAAGAGAAAGGCAAAGATGAATTTCCTTGCCTGTCGGCTCCAAGAAGAGGGGGAACGGTTCTCGGAGGCCGACAAGAGGGCCCAAGCCGAACGCGCGGTGGCAGCACAGTTGGCGACCCAGCTTGAGGAAGCCAAGGAGCTGGTCGCAAGACAAGTTCGAGAAGCCGTTGCGGCATACAAGGCCTCCCCTGGCTTCACCAAAGATATGGAGGCAGCGTCGGACTTCTACCGGGAGGGCTATGACGACTGCCTGAAGAAGGTGGCTTCGCTCTTCCCGGAGATCAATTTGTCAAGCGCTGAGTTGAAAGATCCGACGGAGGAGGAAGAGCCTCAACCGGAGCCCCAAGCGGCGGGCGAGGTGGAAGAGGCCAAGGCCAAAGCCCCAGTTCCAGCTGACACGGAGGCGGTGGCCGGCCCAATTGAACCTCCAGTTGCTGCAGTCCCGGCAAATCTTTCTTTTGTAGCGAACGGGGCCGAAGTTGAGGCCCCCGACGATCTTCTGCGGGTCGGACCTAAGGGATTTGTAAAGGCCCGACCCACCTTCTTTGTAAGGGTCCGTTTTAAGTATTAATAAAAAGAAACACTTTTGTTACCTTTGTGCACACTAGCATGCAAGAATGGTTTTCCCCTTCAAAAATTCTTCTAAGTATTTCCGGTCGGCTTTTCAGGATTATAAGCCCTTTTTGAAATGGCCGACAAACATTAGTATAACTCGAACTTGAACTCCTTAGGAAAATTCCTAAGTACTTTCACTCGACTTATTCGAGCTTGAAGCCGGTAAGATAACTGGGGGCGGTAGCTTAGTCCGGGCCTAGTACTTAGAAATTCATTCTAAGCCCCAGTCCGTAGGTTAGCCCAAGTTGCAGCTTGTTCCCCACGCGACCCCGCATAGGTTGTCTCGAGATGATTGCCGACCGGAATCGGACTTTCGAAGTGGGCTGCCTTAGAGCCTCTGCCGACCGGGGTCGGACTTTTGGAGTGGGCTGCCCTAGAGCCTCTACCGACCGGGGTCGGACTTTCGGAATGGGCTGCCTTAGAGCCTCTGCCGACCGGAGTCGGACTTTTGGAGTGGGCTGCCCTAGAACCTCTGTCGACCGGGGTCGGACTTTCGGAGTGGGCTGCCTTAGAGCCTCTGCCGACCGGGGTCGGACTTTCGGAATGGGCTGCCCTAGAGCCTATGCCGACCGAAGTTGGACTTTCGGAGTGGGCTGCCCTAGAGCCTCTACCGACCGAGGTCGGACTTTCGGAGTGGGCTACCCTAGAGCCTCTGCCGACCGGGATCAGACTTTCGGAGTCTTGATGGAAGAAACTGTAAACTTTATTGATAATACTTGCGGAGGTTATCTACATTCCATGGGCGAGCTATCTGTCGTCCATCCAAATGCTCGAGCCAATAGGTTCCGGCCCGGATCACTTCGATGACCCGATAGGGACCCTCCCAATTGAGGGAGAGCTTTCCTTGCTCGGTTGGCCTCGAGATCTCCATCCTTTGCAAGACCAGATCTCCAACTTGAAAGGTTCGCGCCCTGACGCGCGAATTGTAATATTTAGCTATCTTCTGTCAATAAGTCGCCATCTTCAAGCTTGTCTTGAGCCTGGTTTCTTCCAGCAAGTCCAGGTCAGCCCTCCGCTGCTCCGAATTGGTCGGCTCAGTGAGATGATCGACCCACAATGATTGCAAGGAGATTTCTACGGGGATGGCTGCCTCACTCTCGTAGGTCAAGTTGAATGGAATTTCCCCGGTCACTGCCCGGGCGATCGTCCGGTATGCCCACAGTACCGAATGAAGCTCTTCCGCCCAGAGCCCTTTGGCTTCGTTCAACCGGGTCTTCAGTCCATGCAGGATTGTTCGGTTAGTGACTTCAGCCTCTCCGTTGGACTGAGGGTGGCCGACCGAGGTAAGCTGATGGGAAATGTGGTATTGCTGGCAAAAATCCTGGAACCTTGAGTTGTCAAATTGTCTTCCGTTATCAGTAATGATCGTCCGTGGGATACCGAACCAGAAGATGATGTAGTTCCAGACAAAGTTCTCCACCTTGGCCTCCGTTATTTGCGCCAATGCTGAATTCAGCCTTCACCCATTTGGTGAAGTAATCAATGGCCACGAGGAGTTTCCGTTGGCTAGACGCTGGGGGGAAGGATCCCAGGATGTCCATACACCACTAGGCAAATGGCCAAGGCACCAAAAGCGGGATCAGCTGGCTGGCCAGCCTCCTTTGGATACTGGAGTACCTTTGGCACGCGTTACACCTTCGCACGAAGTCCGAAGCATCCTTTTGAATTGTGGGCCAATAATATCCCTGCCGGATAATCTTATAGGCCAGGGATCTTCCTCCAAGGTGGTCGTCGCAGATGCCTTCATGTACCTCCCTGAGCACATAGTCTGCGTCGGCCGGCCCCAAGCACCTCAGCAGCGGTTGCGAAAATGATCGCTTGTAAAGAGTCCCGTCGAGGACGACGTACTTAGAAGCTGTCGAGCGTATACGCCTAGCTTCGACCGGGTCATCCGAAAGGATCCCTTGAACCAGGAACGTACGAATCAAGTCCATCCATGATGCCTCCTGTTCAACTTGATGGATCTCAGTCGGCTCCTCAACGATGCTTGGGCGTTGCAGATGCTCTACATAGGTCCGGTCGGAGGTACTAACTGCGGCTGTGGCTAACTGCGACAGAGCATCTGCCCGGGCGTCCTGCAGCCATGGTATATGGAGAATCTCGAAAAATTTAAGTCGAGATACAAGGCCCCATACCTTATCCAAATACTTAGCCAAAATAGGGTCCCTTGCTTCGAACTCGCCCTTCACTTGATTGACTATCAACTGGGAGTCAGAGAAGGCCTGGATCCTACCAATGCCTAACTCACCGGCTATCCTCAGCCCCGCAAGTAGGGCTTCGTATTCTGACTGGTTGTTCGATACCTTAAATGTAAAGTGTAGGGCATACTCCAGACATTGTCCATCGGGGTCGGCTAAGATCAGGCCTGCCCCACATCCTGCGAGGTTGGATGCTCCATCCACATGGAGAGTCCAGGCGGGCTCGATTCCTTCCGCTGGATCAATCACAGGCACTTCAACTGCCGAAGGAGTTGCCTCTGGCCCACAGGTGCATTCTGCAATAAAATCAGCAATTACCTGAGCCTTCAAGGCCAATCAGGATTAGAAGGAGATGTCGAACTCGCCCAGCCTGACAGCCCACTTGGCGAGCTGCCCGGAGGTGTCGGGGCTTCGAAGAATCGCCTTGAGGGGATGGTCAATCAGCACAACGATCGGGTGAGTCTAGAAGTAAGGCCGGAGGCGTTTCGCAGCTATGACCAATGAATAGACCAATTTTTGGACTTTAGGGTACCTTGTCTCGGCATCATGGAGGACCTTGCTGATGTAGTAGACAGGTTTCTGCTAGCCGTCATCCCCCACCCGCACAAGGACGGTGCTGACGGCCTCGTCGGAGGTCGACAAGTATAGATACAACACTTCCCCTCGCCTCCACTTGGACCGGGCTCGATTCGCCGTGCTGGAGAGCTCTCCCCGGTCGACCTGCACAAAGTCCCCAGGGCGTCGGACGTGCTCCGGCGGGGGACACTTCGATGCTTAAGTTAGCAGGGGATCTGGAGCAACAGAATGGAGAGAAAAAAAATGAGAAAGAGAGGCGTGGAGAGGGAAGAAAGCACTTCACCTCGAGCGGAGGTCCCCTGGACGCCTTTAATAGGCACAGAATACTGCCAAAATTCATTAGGGGACAGGCTGAAAAACCCTGATTTGCCCCTATGAGGAGAGCCAGCTTGGTGACAGGGTCGTGGCCTGGCGACGCCATCAGGAGGATCAGGGTGATGGCCTGGTGGCGTAAAGTCGTGGCCACGCGATGGAGTTGGTTGTAACAGAATGTCAGAATTTGCTGGAGAGGGGCTTTTGAAGCCTTCGAGCGGTTCCCTTAACGACAGGTCGGCCTCAACTGAAGAGGGTCGTCTGGCCGACCGGGGCGTTCGCCAGGAATTTCCAGGAAGCCGACGCGCACGCGGGGGAAGCGTCTGACGGCTCTCTGAGGTTCCCAGGTGGGTCAGCCGTACATTTGGCGGAAGAGAGTCGCTCGGCTTAGCCTAGGTCGGCCTTCCGATGGGTCTTCCGAACCTTCCTTGAGGGGTCAGCCGATCGAACGCCCGGGGCCGGTCCGACCCAGGATCAGCCGAATGTGTACAACATATACGAACTATCACATAGTCACCCTCGCTAAACTCTACATTTCTACGATAAGCATCAACAGTAAGCTTATATTTCTTAATACTCATAACACTCTTTTACATAATATCAGTATGAATATCATGAATGTATTTGGTAAAAGAAATGGCTAGCTCAAAAGTATGGTTATTCATAGGTAGAGAAATAAGATCAATGGATTGGCAAGGGTTAAAGCCCTGAATAATTTCAAAAAGACTTTTGCCAATATACCAATTCACTAAGCTATTATAAGCAAATTCCGCTGTATACAATGACAAATCCCATATACTAGGTCTATCACCAACCAAATACCTAAGTAAATCTCCAAGACTATGATTCACAATCTCTATTTGACCATTTGTTTAAGGATGAAAGACTGAAGAAAACTTTAAAGTAGTCCGAAACAGTTTCAAAGGATCTTCCAAAAATAACTTATAAATTTGGCATCATAGTTAGATACCATGGAAAAGGGCAAACCATAAAGTCGAATACTTTCCTAAAGAATAACTTAGCAATAAAAAAGGCATCATCAGTATTTTAATACGGAATAAAATATTCCATTTTAGAAAACCTATCAATAACAACTAGAATTGAATCGTATTCCCTAGTAGTCCTGGGCAATCCGAGAAAAAAATCCATACTAAGGTCTTTCCATCAAGAATACGGAATCGAAAGAGTATATAGACCGGCGTTTTACTTCTTGGCTATGGCCAATTGGCAAGTGCAACATTGTATGCGGATTCCAGCCATGTCCCTTTTAAGAGATGGCCAATAGAACCTATCTTTGGCCATAGCTATAATCTTATTATGTCCAAAGTGACAGACTAAGCCTCCTACATAAAGCTCCCAAATAAGAAAGTCTCATAAAGATATCTTAGATATACAAAAACAACAATCCCTAAATAAGTTTCCATCCCTGATCTCAAAATCAACATATTTCTAACAGTTTTTTTGACTAACTTCTTGAAAGATAAGAACAAAATTTGAACATTTTTGATAATAATCCTTTACTCGCTCAAGACCAACTACCTTTGCTCTCGTGAACTCAAGGACAATAGTGACTCTACTTAATGCATCAACAGTCTTATTCTCAATACCAGCTTTGTGTTTAAGGACAAAGATATAATCCTGGAAAAACTCCACCCACTTGACATACCTAGCACTGATTTTCTTCTAAGACTGGATATACCTAAGAGACAAGTGATCAGAGTGCAAGACAAACTCCTACGATAGAAGAAAATATCGCCAATAACTAAAAGCCCGGATTACAACATAAAATTCTTTATCATATATAGAATATCTTTGCTTAGCATCAAAAGTTTTTAGATAAAATAGACTATAGAGTGACCCTCCTGACTGAAAACTCCTTCCAATTCCAACACCCGATAAATCACATGCTACTAAAAAACAAGATGAATCAACACGGGTGCTTCAATCATCCTCAGCTTGAAATCATTAAAAACTCTTGTAGCAGTAACAGACCAATAATTTTTTTCTTTTTTCATGCTATTCGTAATAGGAGCCATGACAGTTCTAAATCCTCTAATAAAGCATCTATAAAAAGATGCTAAACCATGAAAACATGAACTTCAAAAGGAGATATTAGTTCAGGCCATTCTTTAATAGCTTTAACCTTTTCATGATCAACCATGATACCCTGGAAAGACACAAGATATTTTAAGAATAATACATGATCCTAAAGAAAAGAATAGTTTTTAAGATTGACATACAATTTGGCAAATTTAAAGACAAGAAAAACATCCCTAAGATGAACTAAGTATTCTTTCCTAGACTTACTATAAATTAGAATATTATCAAAATAGCCAACTAAAAATTTTCTAATAAAGGATCTCAACAACTCTGTCATCAATCTCATGAATGTACTAGGAGATTGAACAATCTAAAAGGCATAATTAACCATTTATAAAGATCATCATGAGTCTTCAAAACAGTCCACTTATTCCCAAGCCGAATCCTAATTTGGTGATATCCACTATGCAAATCAAACTTGGAATAAACTTTAAAGCCTGCCAATTGGTCAAGCATGTCCTTAAGCTTAGGAATGAGAAATCGATATTTAAGGATGATCATATTGATAGCTCTACTATCTACATACATTCTTCATGTACCATCTTTTTTTGGAGTCAAAAGGGCAGGCACAGCATAAGAACTAATGCTAGATCGAATATAACCTTTCTGTAGCAAGCCATCTACCTATATTTTCATTTCCTCACGCTTTTTAGGATTCAATCTGTAATATGGAAGATTGGATATTTAGGATTATGGGACTAAGTCAATAGCATATTATGCATAGAAAATAAGCCATCCGATATGTCTTCCGGGATCATGTCCTTATACTCTTCTAATGACAGTTCAATCTCAAGAGACGGATTATTTTGAAAGTTTGAGGTTTAATCGAATCTCACCCATAGGAATGACTACTAATATGATTCCAGACTCCAAACTCTCCTTAAATCCCTTATAAGTTAAGATGTGGCAGTTTTTCTGATTAGAGGATTTGAAAAGAACTCATCTTTTTTTTAAAGACTGGAACATGCTAGATTTAGCAAGGTTTAACCTAATGTTCTTCTCATTATGCATAAAAACATAGATATTTTTTCTACTAAAATTATGAGCATCTACATCATAAATCCATAATCGACCTAACAAAACACTAGCTACCTCCATAAATAACACATCACACATAATCTCAACGAAATAGACTCCCATCTAAATCGGTACTAAATAGAATCCACTAACAGGGAGTGATCTTTTATCGATCCAAGCAACTCGATAAAGATGAGGATGGGTTTGAGGCTTGAGCTTTAATCAACTAACGTCATATTTAGATACAACATTCATAGAACTACCACCATCGATAATAAGCTTGCAGATCTTATCCCTACATTGGGCATAGGCATGGAAAATGCTAGTATATTTCCATACTTTAAAGTCTGTATGAGTGGTAACTACACATCACATGGCATTAATATATCCTCCTGACCCCTCACAATCTCCCTCATACTCTTCCTCTAAAATAACTGGTTCTAAAAGATTAAAATCTTCTAATATATTGTTACATAAAGTTTCCTTACATTCCATTTCCATGGCTAGAGAGCGGCGTAAACAACGAGCAGCCATGTGACCCTTTCTATGACAAAAGTGGCATTCTATATTTGAAAAACTAGTTGATTGTGATACCATCGGAATAGATTATTTGATCTTAGTGACCACGGATGTGGACTTGTACGAGATGGCATTGGTGAAACATTCCTCACGTGACTAACAGGTGTAGACCTAGACCATCTAGAGTCATTAGGAAAAGGAACTCCCCTCCTTTGAGCTGAAGTTTTATAGAATTTCTCCATCTCTAAAACTTTGTGATAAGCTTATCCTACAGAGTCAGGCGAATAGAAGAAAACCCCTCTTTTCTAATTGGCCCTTATACCGCTAATAAATTTAGATACTATTTTTCATGATTCTTCAGAAATATCACATCTCAACTATAAATCCTCTAAACAAGTCATGTAGTCAAGTAACAATAGTATTCCCTTGTCCAAGAGTATACCATTGATCCAATAACTGACTCTTGTAGTAAATAGGAATATATTTTTCGCGAAGTTTAAACTTCATCTACTTCCAAAGGTCTATAGGTGGATGTTCTAACTGCTCTAGTTTCCTTTGGATCGTCTGCCAAAACTACTTGGCAAAACCTACCAGCCTCAGTTTTGCAAAGCGAATGTGAGATATATCCAACATGTGGTACCACTTAAAATAAACTTTTAGATCTTGTAACCAATCGTGGAATGTCTCTAGATCTAATCTACCATCATAAGAGGGGACATTAACCTTAACTCCCTTTAGTAGTTCCTTGAAATCCTCATATCTGGACGGAAGTCTCAATTAGGGTCTAAGGTGCCCATGGCCTGGTGCATACCTAGTAGGCTATCCAGAATATCTAGCTATAAAAGTCGATGGCTCAACTTTTCTCTCATAATCATCCCGTTTATATTCGTCATCCCGAACTTTCATCGACAGAATCCTATGATAAAAAAAACCCTCAAAAGTATTTATAGAGTAATGTGTAATCGAAAGGATTGTCATATAGATTGGGAATGATTGAAAGGACTGATTGGTGTATCTGATATGATTCTAACTTCCGGTAAGTTTAAAGATCTGAGAAGGTGACCAATAGATAGGTTAACTAATAAGAATGTCATCTTCTAGTAATTGATTACCCAATCTTGACTCTCTTAAGGATAGTTGGCCTTCTGCCTGCTGACCTATGAGATTAGCTAAGTCTACTCGGTTATTAACTTAATTAGCACAAAACTCACTAATCTCAATGCGAAGTTGATCTAATGATCAGCATATATGATTTAAGGTATCTTGGAATGTTGTTTGAATAATTTTGACAGATTCAAATTCTTTTTTCATAATGGTATGTGCATCTCTCAGTTTGTCAATAGTCATGATAGCAAAGAAGGGTTGGATCTTAGGCTAAAGGCTATAGCCACTAAGAATTTTAGCTATGATACTCAAAATTAAATTGTAAAGTCAAACATGATGTCAATGCTTTTGGTGCATGCAATAGTAAAAATGTGTAGATAAAATATAATGATAGGTAATATAAAGGCTTTAAGCAATGGTAGAAATTATCTAATAATTTAAAAAGTCCAAATTCTAATGAAGAAATTGCACCTTTTATGAGATGGGCTCGAGAACCTTCAGGTAGTTGCTTGCAAGTCCAAGACAAGGTGAGAAACTCCATTTTTTTTGTAGACTGGGTTTATGGACTAGGTCTACAACCGAACCTACGGACCGAGTCTATGAACCGGACCTATAGACCACATGGGTATGGGTCGGGTCTGTGAACCATGTGATCTACAAACCGTGACCATGGACCATGATAAATGAGAGGCCTGGGTTTTTTCTCTTGCATCTAGAGATGGCAACGGACCGGGTTCGGGCCATATTTCTATCCAAATCCTAATACCCAATAAACTACTCAAACCCAGTCCAAACACTATCGGGATTGGATTTTTTTGTCCAAACCTATCTCAATCGGGTATCGGATAATTCGGATTTACCCGACCCAAATCCAATTGAGTCATATTGAGCATTTTTTTATTTTTATCAACTCTAAAGCCATCTACCATTTCATAAATCATACATACCTTAAACAAATAAAATTCAACTACATTTTTAGTTCAATAGTACTTAGTTCCATATTCAATCAAAATAAAATTTAAATTATCTTAGATAAATAAAATTCAACAATGCTTAGTTCAATATCTCTAAAATAAATAAAGACAAATATAATTTAAAAGCACACCTAACTCTAAGTTCCAAGTTTCAAAAAGACTTAAAAAGTAATTCTCAATTAATCCGTAGTTCCAACATCATTCTTCACCCAATCCGCCTACAAACAATTAATCATTGTTAATAATAATTGATTATAATGATCATGAAGAATATAATATATATATATTATATATATTAAAATAGTTCGGGTTGGGTGCATATATATCCAATCCTGGCCCAAATCCAAAATTAAGTATTTGGATTTTACCCAAACCCGATCCAAACCCAGTCAAAGCATTGACTACCCGACCCAATCGATCGAGCCAGGTCAGATATCCATGGATTTGGATTTTGTTGCCATCCCTACTTGCCTCTCATCCCTTCAGATGACAGTCTCGATATCCAACGATGGGGAAGGAGCGATGGCGATGTTAAAGGCGATGGCTCCAACGGCCAGTGACGAGGAAAGAGCAAGTGTTTTCATCCCATCCGTGCCCCTCTTCATTTGTGGGCAACGTAGAGACGATAACAAGGAAGAAGGCAAAGGAGAGTCGGTGACAGCTCTCAGAGAGGTTCTCAGAGAGATGAGAGAGCATCGACAATGGAGAGAGAGAGAGCTCAAGAAGTGAAAAGCACAAGTGAAGAGGGATTAAAGATGGGATCAAGCGATGGTGAGAAAAGAGATGAGGAGAGGTTGGCACCGGTGATTGTTAGCAACAAGGGAAGGATCGAAAGCGATGGCAATGAGGTAGCTAGAATCTCGAGATTGAGGGCAAGGGCAAAAACCCTATTTGCTTCCTCATCCCCTTCTCCTTGGTTACCTAGGGTTTTGTTCCAACTATTGAGATTTTGGTAGCAGACAACAAAATGAGATGGACAAAGAGAAGCTAATGGAAGAGGAAACAGCTCCCTACGATTGCCAGATTCAAGTGTGGGGAATTGAAGCACAAAAGAGGTTAAGCAAGGCTCTGATACCAATTGATGGGGAACACAGACAAAAGAAAAATAAAAATAAATTCAAAAAAATCAAATAACCCTGAAATTCATTTTAATCATTCAAGTCTATCTTTCTTTATACAATGAAAGCCCTTAAATAAAGTAACAAATCATAACCTAATGAAAGTCAAATTACTGAATCCTAATAAAAATAAAAGTTTTAATAAAGATAATAATGAAATAAACAAAATCCTAAATAAACCATCCTTCCATAATAGATTAGGGTTAAGATTCCTTTAAGTACATGATATTTCCCTCTAAAATATGTGCGAATTTCCCGATTCCCGTCACATTAAACCTACATTTGGAAGTGGAATAAGTGGGGGTAGAAGTCATCTAACCCACTTATTCCACCTTTTTTTACCAAAGATTCATTGGAGCACTTAGGTTGAACTTTACAGGAGGGGAAAACAGACTTTTCTGAAATTTTGGTAAGCAACTTTTTGCCTTACAAAACCCTTTACCCACTTAACCCTGGAAAAAATTATTCCAAGCTACAGTAATCTATTCCATAGTAATTAAGAGCAGCAGTAAGTTACAGCATTTATTTCGGGTTAATAAATTCAAACATTTTGAACAGGAAACTCTTAGCAAGCAAGAGCAGGAATGGGTTCTTAGAGATACTATAGCATGTGTAGAATCAAAACTAGAAGTTTCATGCTAGTAGCCACATGGCCCAAAATGGACTGAACTAGGAAGTCCTTGCAAAATCCAAACTTTATCTTCAAACAGTAGTCAAATCATATTGAGTGATTTAGATGCAAGATACCGAGGGAACACTATAGAATGCTCAAAGATGAGCCAGATACCTGATATAAAGGCCTATGAGATCACCATAGATTCATCCTGATTTTAAGAGCTACCTTCATTAGTTTTATGCATAGGTTATAATGTGCTGCAGCTCAACTGCAATATCATGTTAACTCAGCCACCTGTGAACTCATTCTGATATAACTGCCTATACTTATCACAGAGTCAGACAAATATCTCAAAAAATAGATCTCATATTTCCGTTGTTGCTTTATATATTAGTAAGTTACATAAAAATAGTAATGGCATTTCATTTGTTAACAATGAGTAGATAAATACACAATATATGACTTTTTCACATGACAATGATAAATTCCATCTTAGAAAGTATAGAGTACGATTAAATATACTAACCAAGTGGATTCAAACAGGAAGTGATGCATGCAAATTTGTATTAACTCTTTATGAACAAGAACCTAAAATTAGGTAATCAATCGAAATAATGCATAAGCCACTGCAGCCACTAAATGCCAGAGAGGCATTGGATGTATATTACTGATCCAATTGGTGAGTGGGAAAAAACCATTATAAATCACAACCATAACCACAACCATCCTACCTTATCCTAACTATTGAGGTCAGCTTTATGGATCTTCCTTCTATTTAAGACCATCTTTGATGTTATTTGATACCCTCCATATGTTTTCTCACAACCTCCAATAATGTTACATTAAACAATCCCCTCCTTGTCCTGAATCCTTCAACAAATATCTCTCCTTACTAGAGCCCCTTCATATTTTCATTGTGCATGCAAGTAGCATCTCAATCAATGTTCTATTACTTTGTTCTTAATTTGCTCAAACACCTAAAATTCCAATAGCATTCAGATTCTCAAATTAAACTTTCCAGTATACCAAAAGTTTTTTATATTTATATTTCTACCACACTCAACTTGTTTTTCTTAACCCTCTTTAATGCGTAACACCATACAAAATTTCAAGCCTTATTGTTGTTCTATAAAATTTTCTCTCAACTCCCTGAGTTATGTATCAATCATAGTGGACAAGTACAACACAACAATTGATTATCAACATTGACATCAGTAGTTCTTGATATTTTCAGGAAACATGGAATCAGATGCTTGAACAACCAATTAGCTTTTAACTTGAGAAAACAGTCTTTTAAAGTAGTTTTTCTAGCCAAATTGTTTCCCAGGTTGAGGACTAAATATTTAATCTACTTAGGCAGATTATAAAGAGTGACATTAATATATGCGGTTAGAACCTTAAAATAAATCAGGGCAAGAACTAAAACAGGTGATAGCAACAGGATACACTCTGGGACTACCCCAAATGTCTTGGTAAATATCTTGGTAACTAAAATTTATGAAGTCTAACCAAACAAAAAGTAAATCCGCATCATTTGATCATGAAGGGTTATTTATTGATGGTCCAAATATTTGATATGGAAAGGCAAAAGTTATATGTCATCATGGTAATTTGGAAAAATTCGATATATGTTTCTTTATCTTTCATAATCATTCTCAAGGTATACTTCAGCATATGTGGCTAGTGGTATGCTTTTTGCATGGTGAACTTAGGAATCTACCCAGTTGCCATATTCTGAGGTACTTTACGCTTATATTTTATGCATATGTGATATTTTACCAAATGCATGATGCTGGCATAGTAAACTTGAGGAGTTTTGCTAGTGATTTAAATTAAAGAAGTGAAGAACATAGGGTTGGTGGGTTATTCCTTGACAAGATAACACATATAACTCAATAACCAGCTTAGAAAATGACGTAGAAACGTGAGTAAATTAGATGCAGCTGAAAGCCTTACTGATTATAATATTTTTTCTTGTTTGCACGGTAATCACAATAATAACTTATTATGGGTGTTTTATGGCAGAAGCACATGAGAGTGAAATCCACAAACAGTGGGATTTATTTATTTTAATAGAATATCTGATCTTGTACATATTGACAGCACTATTGTTGTTGATGATCTGTAGTAAGTAGGGATTTTGTGCTAGTACTGGTAACCAATTACTATAATCAGAGACAGGAGGGAGGGCAACAGATTCAAGTAGAATTAATGAGGTTAAAAAAGCTTGCATGCAGGTTGGCGGATCAAAAGCAGGTCACTGAAATGAACTACTACTACCTAGCGAGCATAGCTTGCACGGCTCTAGGAAAACAGTGAGTAGCCAGGTCATTCAGGTCTAAGTCAAGCCTATATATCTTAATAGACAAAGGCTAAACCAACCCAAACCATTGCAACTGCCAAGTACAGTGCTATGTGTTAAAATCTTATTATGGTTCATATAGTGACTCATAAGAGTCCTAATGTCACATATTAAAGTTTTTCAATATTATATTAAGACTTTAAAATAGGATGTGCATATATAATTTTTTTCTAATAACATTTTTTTTTCAAGATTCATGGTGCAGTGTACAAAGGCATTTAAAGAGATTGATTACTCAAAGCAACATACAGATTTTGAGTAAATTTAACAGAGAATACAACTACATGCATATGAACCTGTCAAAATAAGTGATCCAAGAATGTGCTTTATGAGTACAGGAATAGAAAAAGGGGGTAAATTTGCAACCATTCAAAGAGTGAATGTTACATAAAATCATTTAGTTTGCCTATCTTGAAGTACCCCATGTTAAAATTGAAACCCTTGTAAGGTTCATGTCAAAATGCAATTATTGATGCCTGCCTTATAAAGCTTGAGATTTCAACATACAATCGGTAACAACAACAACACTAACACTAAAACAAAAATGAAACCAGCTGCCTAGGTGCCCAACTGGTTCACTGCCTAGGCACAGCTCACCTGTAAAAAACCTAACCCATTTAACCTTTTGTTGTTGGAGCAGGTTAGATCACCATATACGGTAAATGCAACACCAGCTTCCCGCTCTCATAGGCAAAGCGTCCAGCTTTAGAAGGATCAAAAATCCAGCTTGTGAGGGACCTTGCAGATGGAGAAGTTTACTCTAGCTGAGCCATGCTTTTGGAGCCAACATGGCTTTAAACGAGGAACATGAAATAATGGAAATAAGGGAGCCCTTTTGCCATTTGGTTCTAAGTCAGTTCTCTCATCACCTTTTCTTTTCCCCATCTCCTCTTCAATTCACCTTATCCTCCAATGGCAACATTGCATATAACCTCAACTACCTACATGGCGACCTCCCTCCATACTCTCCTACCTTGTGCCTTCTCCAACAACTTCATCTTCTCGGCATGAATCCACTACAACTGCTAGGTTGTATGCCTTGCTAGCACCATGGCCCCTTGCCAGTGCCTACAACTTGACCATCTAGTTGCTGGCAACATAAAGTGATTTCACAAGTACCCAACTTCAAGCTCGATTCATAGTAAACAAAAAGTTCTATTGTCTAGAATTCTTAGGGCATATTCATTCTGCTAGAAATAACTGATTCAAGGCATATTGCATATGTACTACTGAGGATCTCTTTTAAAGTACCAGAATTTCTTTCTATTTTATAATTTGATTAAAGGAAAACTATTTGGGGGTGTAAAAATTTAAAAAAAAACAAAAAAAACAGTTGTTAGGCTGAGTAAAACCTGAACAATTATATAGGTATCCATCTCTTTACTCTTCCTTAGTGTATGTCAAAATTCTACATATGGATTAATGGTTATAGATGCTTGCAGGTTCTCTTGTACTATGCAAAGAATCAATCTTGAGAAACTTTCTTGATTAGTTGGGGTCATGGGAAGGGTGTTATTACCATGACAATAAAACCTCATGCCCTCTTTATAAAAAACATCTGTTTCATATCCTCTTATCCAGACTTTGTTTCCTTCCTAATTCCTTCTCCTTTGGTATCAATTAAACATCGATTTGTACTAATAGTCTTTGACAATCGATCATGTGATAGACTCCAACTGGAATTGATCTTAATTACCACGTTGTATCAATAGTGATTACCATGAGTTTCAGTAGGTTCTCTTTATGTATTAAGATTGTATAATGGTTGTATACCTTGATGAGATCCAATCGAACGGGAGATGAAGCAACCAAAAAGGAAGGCCTTCTCACTCTTAAAAAAACACATTATCATTATTCTTTGTTGAAAGCCATGTCGTTCCTTGAAAACACAATCCCTCCTGGCTGGAGTAAACCACTTGATCCACAAATCCTTGCCAAGCTAGCTTTCTATCATTCTAAAACTAACAAGCATTAACTAAATAGAGAAAGAAGCGGGTGTTCTAATCACCATATATGACAATCTAAATTGCTTCCTTAGTTATTCTTTTTTTTCTTTTTTTTCTACCTCTTTCCTCGGCAACACCCCAACCCGGACATAAGCAAACACCTAAGCAATGGTTAGTACAGGTCCACCAATAGGCAATGGATATGGGCACTAGAGGCAATAGGAGCCTCTATTTTCCCCATGCTTTTCCCTATTTTATTCCATCTTTCTTCTACTTCTGTTAGTCTTTTTCCACTTGCTATTTGGTGGCTAATGAGCCACAACCTGCTTCTTCTTCCTCCTCCTATGCATCTTTCCATGTTGCCTTGTGCTTAATGTTGCTAAAGTTAACCTACAGCTTGTTGCTTCTACAACTCTTATTCTTCTCTTCTTCTCCCTACTCTACTACACCTAAATGGATACTCTTAACATTTAACTGCCTTCTTCCATAGGTGATCACCTAGGCTTTGGAAGGTTTGGCACCAAGTCTCAACTGGGCAATTTCACAATCTTTTGAAGTTGGCACTAGAGTTAAACTAGGTTGAAGTTTTTGCTTATAAAAGAGTTCACAAAAAAGATATATGAAGAAGGTGGTTCCATCCATGGATTCAAAACCCAATGGGACAACGAACAAAATGTTGGGACAGGTATCTTCCCAAGTGTTAGGATAGAATCATCCCACCATAACCCACCGTTATGATTGTCACATCTGGGACATCCCCATCCCCCATGTCAAGATGAGCGGGATGGCAAAGCATCCCGCTCCATGGAAAAACCAAGATAGACCCATTCCATGATATTTAAAACATAGATACTTCCACCCACCTTTGTTCTCCTTATCTTTATTACTGTACCTATTTGTCACTCCCATAATTCACATAACAGCAAAAGTGACTGTTGATATCTTATAATAAGTTGATGAAAAGGTGTTACAGCTAAACAATCAAATAGATGATAGAATTACAGACAGGTGTTCTAACGTTCCTCTAAAACTGAAAATATTTGATTAGGGGTGGCAATTTGACCCAGATCCAGCTCCCCACCCAAACCCACCTATAATAAATAGGCCTATGCAAGGGTTTTTCCATAATTTGGTGGTATAGGTTAGCCAAGCAACCTGGTTATGAAAGGTCGACTGCAGGTTTGGCCCTTCCAATCCAATCTGTCACCATGGATTGAATAGTAATCCATTCTTGAACCTTTAGAATGGTGCTAATTATGCAATGGATTATAGCCTAGTCATGGATTAATTCAAATAATTAGAATTGATGCATGATTAGCGAAGAGAGAATTTATATATATATATATATATTTATATAAATTCTCTCTTCGCTAATCATGCATCAATTCTAATTATTTGTATTAATCCATGACTAGGCTATATATAGCTTGAGATTTATCACATTTTCTCCACCTTAAGTTCTTTCTTCTCATTTTCTCACTTTAATTGGATTCAAATTCTAAATCATATAATCATACAATCATATATTTTTTTATATTATTTTGCTTTACTTTACTAAAATATATAATTAACAAGGGAAGCTCAAATTAGTTGGCAAGTTGGGTACGGGTCCAAATAAAATAAATAGGGTTGAGTATGACTTCATACTTTCCAACCTAATTACTTTAATATAAATAGGTTGCCTGGTGGCATGGGTTGAGGAGTTTTTTGACTCGTTCGATATTTGACCCAACTCAAACCAAAGCCAGCTTGATATACTGCCACCCCTATGTTTGATATGGACATTGTTTCAACTTTGTGGCCCAGATAAGCCATTGTTAGCCCTAAATCCAGATTAAAGAGGTGAAAGGTTAAGCCTCGGTTTAGAGTTTATTGTAGAAAATGAGGCTTGCAATGTGAAATGCAACCATAGAAAAATTTGCCTCGATGGGAAAAGATACATACAACCAATCCCAAAGTGGGATATGGCTTGCTGAATATGACCACACTATCTAACATCATCTCATTCTCGCAATTCCTTGGAAGGCAATCTAATAACCAGGGATGTTTTCACAGGTCAAAAGTTTTTTCAGATAATATCAGTGGTGCTATCATCCTCATTGGACAACCTATTGCATGCTGCAAGTAACACTAGTGAAGGCTTCTTCTCCAATGAGAAGGGTGATACATTAAAAAGCATGAAACCAACAGCAAAACCAGCTTAGCCAAATCCAAACCACAACCAACCTTAACAAGAAAAGTACACGATTTTTTTGTTACCATCCATGTCAGGTGGGGCTTTCATAACAGATATAGGACGTGAAATCCCAACTTTTTCCATCTGGAATTAACAGGGTTGGATATCCGAGGCCATTGTCAATTTCACTTGAAAAGTCACAGATATAGCACATGAAGTCCCAACTTTTTTTGATGTGGAATTAACAGGGGTGTATATGCAAGGCTGTTGTCAATTCCACTTGCAAAGTCTGGCTCTATCAATGCTATTACTAAGAACTAAAATTCGAATTGTGATGTGCACATACTACCAAGTTCCAGCTTATGTGCCACTCAACAGAACATCAATCCATCAACCCTGGTGCACCAGCTTTGTTGAACTTGAGATACTCAAGCTAAAGATGGTATCAAAGAAAGAAAAAAGAAGTGCTAATAAGTATACATTCAAGCTTCTAATTGCACTGAAAACTTCCATGGCCTACAGGCTACATGACATAAATGCAAAATCATACTAAAACAGCTAAACCATGAAAAAAAGGGATTTTTTTAATGATAGAATGGAGAGAGAGAGAGAGAGAGCGTTTGGTGGCAATAGATCAATTTTTCAATCTCATTAAATGATCAGCATAGCACAAAAGTTCAGAAGAACTCACAACAGACTCAAGCCTTAAATGTTCCCCCTTACCTCCGGACCGTGTTATCGGCACTCGCACTAAAACCAGAGAAATCATCATGGAAGCAGCAATCGAGAACGGGGCCTCCGTGCATGAACTCCCCCTTGAGGACATTGGCACTCGCGTCGTAGAGCCGAACAGTCTGATCGAAGGACAAGGATCCAGATCCAGTGATCGTTAAAAAGAAACCACTGAACGAAACCCTAGTGAGATAGAATTAGGGTTTTGGTGGGGAAGGGAGGAGAAGAGGGGGAGAGAGAGGAAGGGAATTTACCTTGTCCCAGGAGGAGACGAGGAGGTGGTCGCTGTGGTTGGAGAAGCGGAGGTTGGAAATGCCATCGGAGGGGGGCTTGGAGAGCTCCCTCCCACCGCTGCTCGTAGGAAGGACGGCGGCGCTCATGGCGGAGGCCGGAGATCGGAGCGGCGAGGAGTTAGGGTTTTGGCCCTTGGGGAAGAAGAGGAGAACGGACGGAATTTGAACTGGACGGAAGCTTAGATCTAAATAAGAAAGTTTGATGCTGTGGCTGAGCCCTCGGGGAGGAGAGCGGGCGGCCTGAGAGGTTCAAACTTCAAAATTTCGGAATTCTCTTCTCTCACCCCTTTTCTCGTTGAGCACGTGCACTAAGTATGAGCGAGTCACCACGGTTTAACCTGGCCTGGGCCCAATTCGAACCCAGCCAACCCATTTCGCCGGCAAGAAGGATTTGCGCGGTTTTACGAGCGGGTCGGATCCGGCTCGATCCCGGTTTGTTTGAATTACTTATGACGTAAAATCAAATTCCGACCCAAAGCAATTGAGATCTAAAATTTTTCATTTAATTATAATTTAGTTTTCAAATTAGACATTTGTGTAACTGTTTCAAAATAAGCCCAACCAATCAAAAAAAAAAAAAAGCCCAACCAATCAAACACAAATTCAATTGTTTAAAAATATTTTCTCAATTGTTACACATTTCTAGTTTGGATATTCAATATTGTTTTATAAATAAATAATTATTTGATATTTGACAAAAAAACATTGACATTTTGTTTAAAACTTTTTTATAAATATTGGTAAGTTTAAATTTTTTTTTTAATAAATAGTGGTGAAAACTCCCACTCTCCTGCATCACTATTTAATGGCAATCTAGCTTTGCATTTTCCAAACCCTCAGCTTAGCCATCTCCATTCAATTGTAAATATCTCATAATTTCAATCAATTTGTGTTGTTTTTTTAGGATAGCTTCAATCACTTGCCTGTCATCAGGAATCTATACTAGTGAGCCGAGTTTTAATAAACATAAGAAAACAATGTTTCAATTTTTTTTTTCAATTCAAAAAATTCTTATATCTGCAAAAGGAATTATAATGTAATTGATTTTAAAATTATTTTATTATATCAAATTTACATGTTAGGCAATAAAACTTAAAATAAGATATATAATACATACTATATAGATATATATATATATATATATATATATATATATATATATATATTAGTATGGCTGAGAGCATAGGATTCTACATATACCTTCATTTAAAAAAATCCCATTTGACATATAATTAGATTTTAAATATAATATTAAAATAATTACAGTTTATCCATTTGTGATTAGTTCCGATTTCACTAATTCTTTATGGTTTAAAAAATTGTACTTAATCTACGATCACATCTATCAGACTCTACCTTGTTTTATTACCCATCTGTGCAACGGCAGACACTAATTTGTTTAAAATCATACATTAAAAAATCATTTTTACTCGATTTTGAATCATTCCCCTTCTTAAATCTCCAAATCAAAGGTCCTTTTGTCTTACCAAAAAAAAGGTTCTTTTGTCAAATCCAAGCATTTTTTTTCAAACCTATATTTCTTTTCACTATCTAAGAAAAAGATCAAAAGAAGAAATCGATCCGGTAAGCCATATTATAATTATGTGTTTATTTGAAACTTGTTGATGAATTATAATGAATTTATGAAAAAAAATCCTTAGATTGAGATCTTGTAAAACCTACAAACCATATCTTTACGGGCAACGCAAATAAGAAGTTGATCCTGTGCGATTGTCGGGCAAGATCAAATGTAAAGTTTATGATTGAAATATTTGCTGAAATATTATTTGAAATGTAAAGTTTATGATTGAAATATTTGCTAAAATATCTTATTTGAAATGTTTGTAGAATGAAGTCTACATAAATATAAGATGTTTGCTCAAATGTTTCTTAGAAGATTTTCTTATTTGGTTGAAATGTTTGTAAGACTAACTTATCTAAATGAGCATAAGATATTTGTTGAAATGTGTGAATCTTGGTATATTTTGCTATATGATATGGAAGAGTTAACAGCCTATATCAACATCATAGATATACTAGCATTGTAGTGGTGGTAATTTGATCGATGGCGTAAAAAGAACCTATTGCATAATTAATTTTTACTACGGTGGTAGCTTGGTTGGTTAAGACGTGATTCAGCTCTTGTGAATAATTCACTGGTCACATGTTCGAGAAATGATCCCGCGGGTGATTGAATTAAATTTCAGATTAATTCTGGGACACGTGACTGGAGAGTGAGCGGTCGAAACTCCGGCGCCGTAGTAAGGTTAGGCTGACGTACTCATCCAGTTGATGGGAGGCATGCAAAAAATTGCGGCCTGAACGAAGATAAAATGGGTTTGGACCGAGTGGGAAGCTATACCTGAAATTTTCCCTCCTTCCTCGTCCTTTATTCTAAAAAAAAAATACTATAAATAAAAAAAAATAATAAGATAATGTTTGGATTTTTTTTTTGGGTTAGAATCGGATTTATTTCAGATTATTCCTTCAAACAGACGTTAAAATTTGATGGCTCAAGTGGAATCCATATTCCGGTCAACGTACATATTCTCGAATTACAATTTCATGGTCCTCATGGGGCTTATTTCTGGTTTCCTTATTCCAAGGGCATGATCGAAAATTTTTTATCTTAATATTCATCCCCTCTTCGATTTTTCGTCTTCGTCCCGATCCCTTCTTCCCCGTGTCTAGGATTTTAGGAAATTGCCTTGCTGAGGTCTCCAATGGAAGGATCCGTCTCCTCTTCTCAAACCCAACCCATTCCAGGCTTGGAGTCTCCTTTGATAGCCCTATCCCTCGGCTCCTCCCTTCCTTTCACTTTTTCGGGAGCACATGACCGTCTCCACCACCGCTGGCCGTCGTCCCATCGCCACGGAGTAGCGGAGGCCGTGGCCTATTTTTCTCCGCCGTCCGTTTCCTATTGTGGTTGAGAAGCACGGCCTCTTTGTTCTGGGGGTCTCCATCGCGCGCTCTATCTCTCGCGTCGAGCTCGAGATAGAACGGTTTTTTTTTTTTTTCTTTTTTTAATACCTATTGTTTGAATTCTATGTTATCTGATTAAATTTTGTATTGCTTTCTTTAAAAAAAAAAAAAAAACTCTTTTTGGATCGCTTTCTGATTATCATTCGTGATTTTCAATGATTTTGATCGGATTTGATGGATTTTCAGATTTATGTTTGTAATTTACTTCCCAACTGCTCTAGATTTTTAGGCACGATTTTGAAGTGATCTGTAGTGTACTTCAAATGTCACTATTTGCTGCATTGCTTGGGCTCGTTCTTTGATGCCATGCCGTAGTACATTAAGTATCAGCAATAGTGCTTCCTTATGAACTCTTGTTATGTTCTATATGAGTTGGTAATTATTAGTTTCATTCTTTTTAATACGAGAAGAGATTAAAAGGTAACAAAATGGGAAGACAGGAGAGGAGGGAAGAGAAAGAGGGTAGGAAGAGAGATGCAAGAAGGAAGAAGAAGGAGAAAAACGCAAAAGAAGGCTCATAGACTGATAGCACCGAAGAAATGGCTAAACTTAAGTTGTAAGGTTAACATGCAATTCTAGCCCAATCCTTCTGTTTGGGGATGTGGTAGCTTTTGGCATTTTGATAAAAAACTACTTTTAATATCAAAAACTGTTTTGGAACAAAGCAGTTTTTTGTTTGGCTTTCAATAGCCTGAAACTATAGAAATAGTTTACTATATGTTTGGTTGACAGTCCAGAAGCTACTTTTGAATGAAAAATGACCAAAAAGACAAACATTAAAAAATGAATGGACACTAATCTGAAGGATGTTGGGGATCGAGACGAGAGGAGATTAATCTAAAGTTAAAAAAAAGCCGGGGATATGAATTAAGACGAGGGGATGGAGATGAAAGGAAATTAATGTAAAGAGAGAAAAAATAAGTTGGGAAAATGAGGACATTGATGGGATGAGAAGAGACAAGAATGTTTACGACAATGAGAGAAGATTAATGGGGATAGGGATGAGAGAAGATTAATTTGAAGAAAGAAAAAGTTGCGAGGGGTATTGAAAGGACAACTTATTATTTTCTTAAAAAAATTAACTTCTGTAAACATGATATTTAGCTTATAATACTGTGTCCACAATAAGTAGAAGGGGTCAGCTTATGTAAACCATGTCTTTAGAATCTTTAATGTAATCCAAACTTACTTTTGGGTTGTAGCCAAACACTCAAAATTATGTTTTTAAATCTAGAATCACTTTTGACAAGCACAAACACACCCTCAAACATGCACATAGTCTTCAGCATGGATTCAGGTTCCAACGGAATATCCCATGGGATGTCTCGTGGGACACTAAGATAGGATTCCATCTTATATTTCAGGACAGGATTATCTTGCTAGCATCTCAGCATTCCAATCGAGATATCTTGGAATATCCCATCTCAAGTGTTAAGATAGGGTGGAATGGCGATGCGTCCCATTCTATAGAAAACCTAGGACAGTCCCATCCTACGGGATTTAAAACCTTGGTCTCCGGTACTTCCTTTAGGATCAAGATGCACCAGTAAAGATTCTTTAGTTTCTTTCTTACCAGGTTGTATCGTCAAGAAGAAAATGAATGCCAATTTCTTTAGGAAGTGAGGGCATATAGATTTGGTGACAAGCTGCTTGGATAAAGGTATTTTGTGGCTTCTTTAAGAGAGTTGCAAAGAACAAAAGCCTGAGGAGAAGACCCATTTCTTTTTCAAAAAAGTTTAAATCCATAAGATTTTTTTTCTTATTTAGTAGCCAAATTAAAATTTGACCTTCTTCAGGACTAGACACTTCGAAATACTTTTAGCTGTGGCTGAAAGAGGACCTCCATATTTAGAACTCTGTAACAAATGGTGAAGGTGAACAACCGAGACTTGCTCCATCTCTAGCTAATGTTATGTCTACCAGGATTTAGTTGGACTGTTGGACTGCTTGAAGCTATATACTCAATTCAAGAAACTCCACAATCTGAGCTCTGAATTCAATGGTTCTCAAGAGACAGGCTACTAATATGTCATCTTGATTTTTTCCTAACAATCAAGTCAAAGACCTGAGGAAATAAGCAATTTAAGAATAACTCTTCTAACCAAGGTTTGATAAAAAATTTGCACCCCTACTATCACCCAAAATGAATCTTCCACCAACTTTTTTGAAGTTCTTTTGGACCTTCAACACATTTCTCCAGAAAGCATAGTCTATGCTTGTTATATAATTTAATCTGAAGAGTGAGATCTGTGATATAGTAGTAATGTGCTTGGCAAGAGAATTCCAAGGCCTTATTATCATTGAAGAACTTCTTTCCATTTGACCAGCAAAGCATCATCTATATTTGCAAGCATTTGACCCCATAGCGACCTAGAGATTTATCCTTACTAACCTCCTCCTAATTCAATAGGCAAGCTCCACCATCATTCTTTTCTTTCCTTTCCACATGAAAGCTCATATTAGCTAATCTATTTTGTTAGCCACTCTTTTAGATAGTTTCACAGTTGGCATCCAGTAGGTGGATTTAAAAGATGATACTGCATTAACTAAATTTAGCCAACCTTCAACAGATAAAAGTTTCCCTTTCCAGTAGTTTCTCGTTAGTCAATCTTATCAATTAGAAGAGAACCCTTATCTCAATTCGGAAAGATGAAGTTCGATATCGGACACCTAAATAAGAACTTCCAAACAACACAAGATGTTTCCAGCAGAGTAGCCCCTTCCTTTCTGAGAACCAAATACATAACTTTTTTCAAAATTGATCTTTGAACCTGTTACGAGTTACCAACCATACAGAATAAATTTTAAGGCAGCAAGCCAGTGATGCTCTGCTTCACCAAAATATTATAACTATCATCTACATAGGCGATTTTCCTTATTCTCCCATTCATACTACTGACCCCAAACTTTTAGCCAATCCCTTCTCACCACCTTTGTTAAAAATTCTTCCTAACACACCATCCAGAATGACAAAAGGATAACTTGAAAGAGGTCTTACTTGAGTCCTCTTTTACTCAAAATCCACTTGCCAAGTTTTCCCATTCAAAAGTTAGATGTTTTGCTAGTTGAAAGACAAGCTCTAATCCAGTTGCATAAGTTGTCCACACAAACCTCTAACCTTTAGAGGACCCAACAAGAAATTCCAGTTAACTTTATCATAGGCTTTCTCGAAATAAATTTGACAAGGGATCCCATTGATTTTCTTCTTTTTACAAAAGAATACAATTTCAGAAACATTTGCAAAACATTCCATATTGTTCCTGTTGTTGAAGGCTGATAAATCTCATCCTATTAGGAAATATCTTTAACAAGCTGTACAGAAGACCGATAGGTCAAATTCTTTGACAGTGGGGAGACATTCTTTTGGGGTCTAAGATGATGAAAGTAATTCAGCCTAGCAATCTCATTAAAGTTGGAAATTTTAAAGGAAATTCATCACATCATCTGTTACAAGATCCTAGAAGGATTGAAGAAAGCACACTTGGAAGGCATCAGGTCCTGGTGATTTTCTGAAGCTGGGCTGAACGTAGCATCTTTTTTACTCCTCCCTAAGAAAAATTCTCCTCAAGTTGAATCAATTATCTAAATGCCCAAATAAAGCCTGTCAACTTGCAGAGGTTTCATTTTAGATGTTCAGACAAAATAAGTTCAGTGTAATAGTCATAAAAAGCCTTCTTTGTATCTCCATTCACTAGTCTCAATTAGAATGCCAGGTTGAAATTGAAAAGAATGTATTGTATCTTTTTTTCTTTCGTTACTAGCATAGTCGTGGAAAAATTAGGATTCTTGTTCCCGGACTTAACCTATTGATTCGAGCTTTTTGCTTCTGTGAATAAGCTTTTTTAACAAGAATCTCTTTCGGTTCCACGATATGCATGGGTTTGAAATTGATATATCTAGCTGTTAGTCATATTTATATATGTAACATACTATATGCACAGGTTCGGGAAACAGGCTCATATTTAAGTAATTCATGGGTGTGCATTAGAAATTAGGATTCTTGTTCCCGGACTTAACCTATTGATTCGAGCTTTTTGTCTGTGAACTATGTTCCGCGATATGCATGTTTGAAATTTGATATATCTATGTTAGTCATATTATATATCTGTAACATACTATATGCACAGGTTCGGGAAACAGGCTCATATTTAAGTAATTCATGGTTGCATTAGAAAGTGATAAATTGTAGTGTATGTTGGATGTTAGGGTGGGCAATCTCTATTCTATTCATTTACTTGATTTTATCAGTTTGTATATGAGCTGGCATGCCTATGTTTTGACAGTTGCTTGTTATGGATGAATTTTGGATGCATGGGTATTTGAATAACTCATATAACAATATTAAATCCAATTGTTTGAGTTCATGATTTTAATGATAAATAGGTGGTTCTTTCGCTTTTACTGACAATGTTTTATTATTATTGGAAAATGTTTTAATTTTCTTGCAGGGACTATAATGATTCAAAACGGTCCGGAAAGCAGCTTTCTCAACTATACTACTACAAGTTCGTGCTAAAGGTTAAGGTTTGAAGTGCAGTGCATGAAGTATATTACAGTTTTAAGTAAATTATAATAATTTTGTATTCTTTTTTGAGAAGCCGGTTTCGTTGTTAAATTGTATAGGCACGTATGTCCTCTTATTATTTTTGTAACAGGTAAACATCTTGTATGGATTTCTAATTTTAATTTAAATTATTAATAAAATATTTATTTTTTCATTAATTTACAAATCTGGCTCATCTCCTTCCTATTTTATTTGAGTTGTATGTTATCTAAATGGTATATCTATGTATCTTACACAATGTAATTTAAATTATCATGAATCAAATATTTCTTATAACATGGATTTTTCCATTCGATGTATTTTTTATATATCCAATGTTGCGATACGTTAATAATCTCCTCCACAAAATCATAATGGTATAATCTTTTTTTGTCATTGTAACATGTAAGTAATACATGTACATAACATGAACAAAATTTGAATATATTATGCTAATAAGTTAATTAGTATAAACTAAATTATTTAGGTATTTATAAAATTAAAAATTTGATTAATCTATTTGTACTATGTCATCCATAAATTGATAATGGTGTAATCATCATAATAAATTATAAATAAATTATTAATTCTATAATTCATAAATTGATAAAGTAATTTTTATTATTTAAGTTAGTATAAAATTAAAAAATATTTGCTAACATATTTTACCTTATCATTTGGTCAGGGGTATTATTGAGATTTCTAAAAAAAAATTCATCTATTTTAATGAAATACTGGTTTATTTTCATGCCATCCAAACATCATTTGAAATGATATTGCATTAATTGCACTGAAATAAAATGAAATACCAGATTTCGAACCAAACAGAATTCTGGAATAATAGGAAGAATAAGCTATTCTTGGGAAATTTGTATTCTTATTCCTGGAATAACTTTTTACCATCCATACACTACAAAAAGAATTACAAGTTCTCTTTACATCTACAACAAAAGTAGTTGTAGAGTTTTATTCGCATCGCAAGGCTAAGTGGCCCTCATTTGTGATTTATTGAAAAGAGATTTATTATCAAGACATGCATCAGTTGGTCATATAAATGTATTTTATTTATGGTAAGCAGAGATTTGTAAGCTAGTAAACTATATGATTGAATTTTCTTACACAGGCTTTGACAATAAGTGGCTACTCTGCTATTGCTCGCCAGTAGTTTCTTCTACAAAAAAACTAAAAACACAAGCAAAAGCACTAGCACAACAAGAGAAATCCATTCAATTACTACAACCATCAAGCCAATGTCTCTAACCTTCGTTTATTTTCCCTTGATTACATTTTCTTGGCAATGCTTATCTCTATGCTAACATTGAGGGTCAATGCATAAACAATTTCAATTGAACTTAACAACTCTTTTGTCAGAATTTGAGCTCAAGCAAGAAGGCAACTCACTGGTTAGTCTATTTGCAGAAATGTCAACATACTTGGTTGCCACAAGTTATAATGCTAGAAATGAATCCAGTGAGCATATTAGATACCAGGTTCAAATAACTTACATTTGGCAGTGAAAAAGTTCTGTTAGCAGCATTCCTTCGAGCAAGTTGTATGCTAGGTCAAGATGCTGTAGCCCAACTCAACTCCCCGAATTGCTCTCAGATCTCACCAATCAATTAGTTCTTGCTAAGTAAAGCAATGACCAATCCCTCGAGCATTTCTGGTAGTTAAAAATCAAATTTATTATCCCTCAAATTCAATAACTCGACACTAGTTAAGCCACTCAGGGATTTTACCTGAAAATTTTTTGCCTGACAGAGCAAGTTCGGTGAGAGTTGTGAGTCTGGCAATTGTTGCTAGCAATGGTCATTGCAACTGATTGCTTCGTAAGCTCAAAATTGAAAGGTTTGAAATTAGTTGAACCAAAAAAAAAAAAAAGAAATCCCATCCAGGGTCAATGTTTGAAGCCTTGTCATGGTTGATATCTTGGGGGGATTGAACCATTTAGAAAGTTTGAACTCAGATCAAGCACTTCAAGTGCATTTAGCTAGTTGATTTTGTCAGGAGGAGGGCCCCATATGCCCAAAGAAACTGAAGATACTAGCATGTAGGTCTATGGTGTTCCTAACCCATGATATGACATTGTGGCATTTCTCATCTTCCAAAAAGTATTTCCCCTGATCGGCTCCTTTGATATCTTTAGCACTATGATATATGCATTATAACAATTTTTTGGTAATTTAGTGACAATTCTTTTAAACTTTTTGGCTTAAACACTAGCATTTCAGCAAACACCTTATACTCGTTTAGATAAGCCAGTCTTCCGAACATTTCAACTTAAAAAAAAAAAAATTCTAAGAAAAATTTTAGCAAACATCTTATGTTCATATATATATATATATATATATGTATATACTTCATTTCATAATATTTCAACTAAGATATTTCAGCAAACATTTTAATTATACATTTATAAAATCTGCTTAATATTTATATTTAATAGAGATAATGATGGCAATAAATCTTGTGATTGTATTATCTGTAATGATGGCAACAAATTACAAAATTTGATGATTATATAATCAATCGATTATAATTGTATAATCTATAGTAATGGCAACAAATCAAAAATTGAATGTGATTATGTAATCTATAAATTAGGAATATCTTAATTTGTATTTGATTCATAAAATCTCTTGTAACCATAATTGTATATGTTACATCTCTATATAATATTGACGGACTTACCATGATGAACATGGTGAGATCTATGCATACTTCTTAGTCTACTGTCTTTTATGGTATTAGAACCTCTTTGTAGGCAACTTTCTTTCAGCATTCTCTTTCAATCTCTCCCTCTTCCTCCTCCATCTCTTTTATGAGTAATCTATGTAGTACTCCTTGATTATGATCCAATCATCCATGCTTATGAACTCTTCTTGGCCTCTTCCAAACATAATTCCCAATATTACTATCAAACTTGACGAATCCAACTTCTATATGTGGAAAAATGTCATGTCAGCCCTTCTCCGAGCATACTCCCTTCTTGGCTATGCCGATAGCTCAATATTAGCACCGCCCACCTCATCCACAATATGGATGGACAATCTATTTCAAACCTAGATATGAAAAATGGGTTGTTCGTGACTAATTTACTCTCACGATTTTGCTCATCTAGGTCAATTCGAATATAGGCACAAATCTTGTTAGTCTTTCCTCTGCCCATGATGTTTGGTCAACCATGTCCAAGCTCTTTGATTCTTAGACAATGATCCAGTTGGACTACATTGTCTTCAAAGGTGACAACTAAGCAAGTCCAGTAAAACCATGATCAAGTATCTTGAATAGGTTTGGGATGTGGCCAATCAATTTGCCTAGATCGACAAACATGTTACTCTGGCAGATTTAAAATGCTGCACTCCAATTGGTTTTGGCTTGGAGTGGGAGCCTTTTGTCTTGGCCTTTGCTTCGATGCTTCGCTCAATGCCAACCAACGACCTCTAGGCTCTTTTTCTGCAAGAGGAGGCATGGTGCAATTTTACAACTGCCAATGAACAGAACACACCTCTCTCTGGCCTTCGCAGATCACCACCATCACTAACCATGAACTTCACCAACAATCGGACCAACCCCATCTATAATTGGGGTCACTCTTCTCGAGGTTGACATGGTGGATATGGTGGCTGAGGGGGCTCCGATGGTGGGCGGTTCGTGCATGGCCGAAACTCTGGGTAATCTAATTATTAACTTCTTTTAATCATGGATCAACTCAATCTTGACCCACTCCTAACCTTGTTGATTAGAGAGCCCAATTTCCCACTTCAAGCTTTGGATGAATTGATGCAGCCCAAAACAGAGAGTCTATTAGACCAAGTGGTTCTTTTAATTACTATATGCCTTAAATTATTTATCAGTTATGTAACAAGTCTGGCCACACCGCACCCTTTGCCAACAATGTTTGCCTCTAGCCCAAGTCCACTCTCTTCAAGGCTCTTTTTTCAGCACATATGACTTGGACTGGTATATTGATTCCGGTGCTATACATCACATAACGTCTGACCTTACTATTGTGATACCACCTACACTAATATTACTTATTGGAAATTTCTCATATGGAATATAGATTCTCGTTTCCAAGATCATGATATTATTGTTGATGTTGCAAGAGAAAGAAGAAAATAAAATAAAATAAAAGACACAATCAATAGGGCATGCAAGATTTTACTATAAAAAAATTACAGAGAAAATCTTATACTCTCATCCTATACAAAAAAATTTAATAAAAAATCTAAAAGCCACTCTGACTAGCTCTCACATCTCAAAAAGATCCTCTAGCTTTTACAGACTTTCTTTACCACTGTCACCCCTCCTGAAAATCCTCTAAATCCTCGTACGTAATCTTGCCCATCTATCCCTCTTTTTATAGTCTCTCTATCAAAGAGTAATTTGACAGGAGTCTATTGGTTCAAACTGTATCAATAGAGCATGCAAGATTTTACTATCAAAAAAATTATAAATAAAACTTACACTCTCGTCCTATACAAAAAATTTAATTAAAAATCTAAAAAATCTCTCTGACTAGCTCTCATCTCTCAAGAGATCCTCTAGCTCTACAGACTTTCTTTGCCACCACCACCCCTCCTAAAAATCCTTTAAATCCTCGTACCTAATATTGGCCCATTTATCCCTTTTTATACTCTCTATCAAAGAGTACTTTGACAGGAGTCCATTGGTTCAAATTATCGAAAAAGGACTCCAATTCCTTATCCAACTCATGTTTGACCCATAGAAGATTCTAACCATCAGTCATCAAACGTGCCACAAATCATGCTGGATCAAGCCTAATCGATATTAGAATGCCCAAGAACCATTGGATCTCACCCAAATCGTGCACCACCATTGGATCATTCAAATCAGCGTATGGACCGCTATTATGAGATATGGGTTTTTTTGGGCTGAAGTCGGCAGGCCCAGCTAAGTTCAACCCAGATCACTAGAAAAAAAAGAGAGGCGGGGGTGTTGAAATAGAGGATGGAGCCCCTATTTATCCGGCCGAATATTCACCGGGAGAAGTCGAAGAGGGCTATGGGGGAGACAGGGTTGATCAGAAGAAGTTTCGTGGAGGGATAAGAACTTGATTTGTCAAGGTTCCTCCCTCGAACAGCAAGGGATTTCTCTCGAATCCCCTTTTTAAAAACCCTCCCGAGTTTTTCCATTAATTCCTTCTCTTTTGGGTGGTCGATATTTACCGGATCATCGCCGGTGAGCCTTCCTTTCCCTAAGCTTTTAATTGGTATGTTGAATCAATCGTGTGAAGCTTTCTTCCAATTTTCTGCTACAGATTGGACGGTCATGGATGCGCCGACCGACCCCCATCACTGCTCCCTCTGGTTAGATCCAGGTGGACTGCCACCCCTCCTTCGATCTCCATTCGTGGGATGATGGAGGTCTGTTCGGCCGAGCCAAGGAAGAAATCGGGGAGGAGAGATCGAGTCGGGAAAGAAAAAAAATAAGATACTTACCTGAGTTCCAGTCGCCGGGTGGTCTCCCTGTTGCTGGAGCTGCCATCGGTGGTGGCTCACCCAAGGGTCTCCTCATCATCATGGACGAGGAAGAAGAGAGAGGGAGGGACTGTTCGGTAGAGACGAAGGAGTGGAGAAGCGAAACGGGAAAAGAAGAAAAAAGAAAGAAGAGGAAGGAAGGAGAGAAATAAAAAAGAAAAAAGAAAAGAAAAAAAGAGAAAAAGAGAAGGGAAAAAGGAGAGAAAGAAGATAAGGAGAGAGAAGATGAGCAAAAGAGAAGAGAGAAGATGAGGAGAGAGGAGAGAGAAGATGATGAGAGGAGGGAGAAGATGATGAAAGAAAGAGGAGAGAGCAAGAGGAGAGAGAAAGATAAGGAGAAAGAGGAGAGAGAAGATGAGGAGAGAGAGGAAAGATGATGAGAGAGAAAGAAGAGAGAATAATAATAATAATAAATAAATAAATAGTGAGGGGGGAGATCGAAAAGTCTCTTTCTGAAAATTTGGAGAGTTAGAATATCAACGGGAGGATCACTGATAACTTTTGATAAAAAAAATTTGAATAAATTATTTGTTATTGTAGGGGTAGCTTTTGGGCAAAAGGACATTGTACGAGTTACGGGATTGGACCAATACAGGTATGTTAGTTGTCTCTAGTGAGGTAAGGATTTCTGGACTTGATTACCAGTTGATATATATATCTTACATGACATGGTTTGATCTGTATACATGAGCATTGGCATACATGTTTATTTGGCATTGTATTTTTATTCCTCGAGATGGATAGTATGTTTGATGTTATTAATTATATTCTTATATATCATGTTTTATCAAGTAAAGTTATCTTTGTATGGATTGGACCATGATGTCGGTTATTGAAAACTGAAAATGACATGATTTGACTACATGACGTTAAATGATAAAGTGTTAATCAAGTGAATATGGTATTTGGACTAGCCATGCCACAGGTAGGACCATGGTTACTTAGGTTGCCAGTCATAGGCTAGAGTGTGACAAATTGTATATCAATCATAGACAGGATGTGACAAATTATGTGCCAGTTATAAGCGAGATTGTGATAATAGTGTGCCAGTCACAGGCTAGAGTGTGATAATAGTGTGCCAATCATGGGCTGGAGTGTGACCTTGGCTAGTCAGAATCCTAAAGATAAAGGTTAGTTAATGGAAACCCTAAAAGAAAAACATGATGTTTCAAGATTTTGTTATACTAGATATTTGAGCTATTTTGGTTGCATGATCCATTAAAATATTATTTTCTAGTTATTTTTAATTATATTTTTATTGTGTGACTATTTAGAGACCTTACTGGGCAGTAAACTCATAACCCCGAACTTTTTCATTCTTAGAGTTGTGCAGGATATCTGACCTTGGTGGTGGATTGGATTCGTGGTGAAATGATGCATAGCAAGGATCGGTTAGGCGTGAGACTGAACATCAATTGTAGATGATTTAGTTTAGATCTTTGTTGATACTTATGTTAAACTCAGTGGATCATTTAGTGATTTTGACTTGAATAATAGAATTTTTTAGTTATTATTAAATATTAAGTAATGTTAGTTCAGTTTTTGTGATTTTAAATGAAGTGACTCTTGTGTACCTAGACCTTGCTAATTTCTAGAGGTATTCTAGGATTCGTGCGATCGTCACATAGCTGATTCTGGTGCCGGATTCGGGGCGTGACAGCTACATGGCTCCCTGGATCGAGAAAAATTGTCTGTAAACCATATGAAGCCTCCAGTGGATTTGCGCATTCCCATGGACCATAGTGAACCATGATAGGGGAGTGAATGCGTGCCTAGGCCATGCATGCGCTTGACTATCTACACACATGGGCTAGGCCTGGCTTGCTATTACTGGGCCAGGTTCCTTCTGGGCTTGGTTTAGGATTTTCTCTCACTTGGATTTCATTTCAGTGGACTGAATCGAGAGATTTTTCTTTAACAATCTCTACCTTGATTCGGCATTTGACCTCCATCTAACTTTGAGATCTCTTGAAGGATCTCTCCTCTATGCTTTAGGGCAAATACCTGTTACTTATGGATGGATAAATATAGGAGTCAAGCTAGGCTACTCAATCCTATCTCTGTTATGTGCTGCTCATCTTGACCTAAGACCTACTCGAAAAGTCTCTTATGGTTATAAAAACATCACCATAAAACATTACTGATCATCCTCTTGAGTTTCTTATCTTATGCCTGATCCACCTGCCTGGGCTCCCACCTACATCAAGAACTCCACCTCGTACTTGATTTCTTATCAAGAGATAATATCCTCTACACTTCAATCTCTATAAGACAACCCTACTATTGTGAATAACCTTTAGGATTCCATTGCTAGCTCTTCACATGTAGCCATTTAAATCCGTTTATTTAGTAAGATTAAATCTTACTGAAGCTAAGATGTATTAGACCTCATTCAATTTCTCGATATTCCATTATAAAGCTTTAAGCTAACTATCCCTTCACCCTTGATTATACAGTGTTGCCGCCCGGATCGTCGTGGCCCGTAGCTGCTGGTTGCGTCGATTGTTCCGCATCTGCCCGCGGGGGGATGCCTCCAGTGCCTCGGGACCTGCAAGAAAGCCAACGTTAGTGACCCGGGCCGGGATTCCGGCAGGGCGTTCTACGGTCAGTCAGTGGCGATCCAGGAGAACAGATCCTCCTGGTCGAGCCCCTCTGGATGAGCTCCATGCTAGGAGGAGTGAGTAGAGTGTATGAGAGTGTGAGTGTGACGGGAGGTGGTGGCCGAGGTGGTCTTTGCCCTCCTCTCTGGCCTCTCCCCTTTCTCCTCCTCTCTTTTTGGTGGTTGTGTTGTTGAAAAAATAGTTCTTTTCCTTTGAAATGGGTTTGTTACCTCCTTTTGCTTACTCTGGTCGAGTCTTCTACTTTGGCTTGCCTCAGGGTTCTCCCATGCTATCAGGCTGGTACGACGAGGTATCGTGCCGTAGACGGATGCCTTCTTGATTGGATAGTTGGAGAAGCTTCGATATGCCTCTGACATTCCTTATGTTTGCCTTCCTAGAAGCCTGGCAGGACCTCGACTGTCGTGCCACCGGTCTCGAGACTCGTGCTCTTCGGTGGGATCTTTTCTCCGTTTGTATGGTAGGTCGGCAGAGGGTATGGTGCCTTGATGTGAGCTTCCTTTCTTTCTGTGGTGTGGGCAACGACCGTGGGCATTTATGACGACGTGGCGGGTGTTGTTTTACGATCCTCGGGGGCCCGCCACCATCTTTGGAGGAGAGGTGTGGCTTCTTTGACGGTTGGTACTTAGATTTGTGCTGAGGACCGAGCTGGAAAGATGGGGCCCGCTTGCAGTGGACCCGCCTCGTCACGACTCGGTTGTGCGGAGGAGGGCCGAACTCGGTTCCAGGCCAAGGGAGGGCCCATCTTTGACCGAGCTCGGCGACAGAGGTGGATGAGGTGCGTCCAGCTCAGGGGACCTGGCCTTGAAGGGACGCCACATGGCGAGGAGGCTTAAGCTCACTCCGGACCACGGGACCCAACCTCGGTCTCGGAAGGTTTGCCTCTGGTGGGACTTGAGCTCGGCTCCGACCTAGGCGTCCGACCTGGCGGGGACCGTGGCGGAGACCCGGCTTCGACGGGCGGCCCCGTTGACCTCTCAGCCCGGTGAAGGGGCATGTAGTGGGAATCCAGCATGGCATCCATTAAGGGCTCCATGTCAAGCTCCTTGCTCCACGTCAGCGATCTAGTCACATCATACAGCTCGATCCATCTGGTAGGTTGACAACACCCCTTCTACTCTTTAGAGAGTCAAACAGCTCCTCTCTATAATATATGATGAAAACATGTAGAATTTAGAATCCACTACTGAGAAGAAGGAAATACCTCATTAAATACCATGCATCACCATATCCGTCACTATGACTACTCTCGATCACTATCATAGTAGCCTTCATTTGATTCTTAAATTATGGGCAATCTTTGACACGATGTTCTAGCTCATCATATTGGTAGCACTTGATCTTATTGGTATCCTTTGACTTAGATCTAGATCGCCTACCATGTAATCATCTGCCACTCTGTCTTCTACCGCCAGCACCTTCAGTTGCTGCCAAGGCTGAGTTGCCACCTGAACTCAAAGCTCAATCTTCTGCTGGAGAACTCATTCTAGAGTACTATTATAGTAACCTGCTCCATCTTGATGATACTCTTTCCTACTAGAAAAGAAATTACCAAAGACTTGAAGTAGTGCAAAAGTGACGATAGCAAGATCAATGTCCTGGTCTTCTTATCAACCTTCTCACTTACATTGAAGCTTGGTGAGATCCTCTAAAAATTGCTTATATGCTCTTGCATGCTCTGTCCTCTACTCATCCATAGTTGATAAAATTGCTTCCAAAAAAAGAGTGCATTGGTAAGGGACTTTGTCATGTACAACTCTTTGAGCTTTGTCTATAAGACAAGTTTTGTTCAATACATGGATCACCATATCATCATCAGGTACAAGCGATCGTACTCACTATCTTATCCTCTATGGTAGCTGATATCTCCTCGTATATAAGAGCATCGATCAATCCCTACTGGATAAGCATGTCTTTCATTTTTGTTTGTCAGAAAGAGAAATTATTATTTCCATCAAATTGATTGATATCAGTTTTGATTATACTTGTCTTCTCCATCTTCTTCAATCTTGATCAACACAAACAACCTAGACAACCCAGGATTTGATACCAGTTATTATAGTACCACCTACACTAATATCATTTATTGAAAGATTTTTATGCATAATATAAATCTCCATTTCCAAGATCACAATATCATTATTGATGCTACAAAGAGAAAAAAGAAGAGAAAATAAAATAAAAGATACAATCAATAAGGCATGCAAGATTTTACTATGAGAAAATTATAAAGGAGATCTTACACTCTCATCCTATATAAAAACTTATCAAGAAATCTCAAAAATTCCTCTCACAAGCTCTCACCTCTTAAGGAAACCCTCTAGCCCCTACAAGATTTCCTGTCACTACCATCCCATCTGAAAATCCTTTGGATCCTCATACCTAGTCTTGGCCCATTTATCCCTCTTTTTATAGCCTCTTAGTCGAAGAGTACTTCGACAGGAGTCTAGTAGTTTAAACCACATTGAAAAAGGACTCCAATTCCTTATCCTACTCATATTGACCCACAGAAGACCTCCGGCCATCGGATTGTCATTGAACGTGCCACAAATCACATTGGATCAAGACCAATTGGTGTCGAAACATCCTAGAACATTTGGATTTTCTTTTGAATCATGCACTACCATCGGATCATGCAAAATCAATGAGTGGACTATGATAAGTCTCCCCAAATCATGATGAATGATTAGTAGACTGTGTGAAGCCTCCTGTGGACTGTGCCATTACCATGAACGATAGTGAATCTGGCAGAGGGTAGGTGAAGCACGTGCACCTAGGCTACGTGCATATGGACTAGGCCTAGCCTGCTATTGCCGGGTCCATTCCTCCTAGGCTTGGTTTTGAATCTTTTCACTTGGATTTCACTCCAATAAGCTGAACGAGGCATTTTTCCTTAACACTTGCCAACTTGACCATTAAGGATAATCAGTCTAGCACAAATCATTTGTTTATTGGTGACGGTTCGGGTTTGCCCATCCTTGCCTTTAGGTTTTTTATTTTACATACTTCTCATCGTCTATGACATATGAATAATATCCTTTGCACTCCAAAAATCTCAATATTTACTTTCCACATCTAAATTTGTGCAGGATAATATTCGTTACTTTGAACTTCACCCTGACTATTTTCTTATTAAAGACCTTCATACATGCAGGAGCTCCTACGGGGACCAGTTAAAGATGGACTGTACTAGTTTGCCCCGACTTCTAGATGCACTCCTCACCCTCAGTCTTTATTATATATCCACCTCCACGTCCTATGTTTGGTGTAACCAGCATCTAGGTCATCCTACATTTTCTATTTTTGCTTCTACTTTTAATTCTTTTTTCATTAAATAAGGACAATGTGGTACATGTTTGTTTTGCATGTCAACTAGGAAATTATTAATTATTCTTTTCAAGAAACCATGAATAAAAGTACTATTTTTTTTGAACTGATTCATACTAATATATGAGATCTTACTCCTATTCTTTCTTATACTAGTTACACTTATTATATTCATTTTATTGATGATTTTAGTAAATATTCAAAGTTCTTTGTTATGAAGCGATGTTATGATGTTACATACATATTTTGCACCTTTCGTACACAAATAAAAATTTTTTAGAGGTAAATTAAATATGTATATTCTGACGGTGCTAAAGAATTCCTCTCATATGGTTTTTAAACTGAATTACAAAATTATGATATTTTCCATTGCACTCTTATCCTCACACTCCTCAACAAAATGGATCTGCTAAATATAAATATTGTCATATAGTAGACATGAGCCTTATTCTTCTTACTTATTTCACTTACCACCTAAATTTTGGGATTATACCTTTGAAATTGCTATTTTCCTGACTATCCGCCTTCCATGAAGTCATTTAACTTTAAAATGCCATATCAACTTCTTCATAGCAAATCTCTAGACTACTACTTTTTTTGAGTCTTTGGCTATCTTAATTTTCTTTACTTGAGACCCTACACTGACCACAAGCTTGAACATAGCTTTTGTCCTCGTATTTTCTTGGTTACCCTTCTAATTACCATGGATATAGATGTTTAGATTTAGGCATAGGCCATATCTTTGTGTGTCACATGGTAGTCTTCAATGAGCATTCCTTTCCTTTCAAGTATAGGACATCTACCTCAACTGATCTTAGTACACTATCTTCTGCACTTGTGGGTTCTCTTGCTACATCTTCCTTGCATGTACCCTTTTGCCTCCCTATTCCACCAATTGGACTATCAAAAACTAATCCCATGGCTGATTCCTTAGCTCAAATTGGTTCGATTTATGATGTCATTGGTATATCATCAGATTCTCCTACTTTGTCCTCTATCTCACCAGCACCTCCTGCTCCTCCATCAGTGTCTCTTCTCAGACTCATCAGATGGTGACTCGATCTCATATGATGGCTCTCTTCTTCTATCTCGATTTGTCATATCTAGACATTCGATTACATTTTCCTACCTGCTAGCCTATAGGAGCCAAAAACTTTTGCTCAAGCTTGCAAGACCCACAGTGGGTTCAGCCAATGGAGGAAGAATATCGTGTCCTTCTTCATAATCAAACATGGGATTTTGCACCACCCTTCTCTACTTAGAATGTTATTGGTTGTAAATGGGTATATAAAATCAAATAGAAATCTGATGGGATGATTGAGCGATACAAGGTGCACCTTGTTGCCAAAGGCTTTAACCAGCAGGAGGGTATTGATTATGTGGAGACCTTCAATCTGGTAATCAAACTAGTTACTATCAGGGTTATCTTATCTATCACTGTCTCTCTCAATTGACCTATTCGATAGCTTGATGTAAAAAATGTTTTTCTTCATTGCTACTTAATAGAGGAGGTGTATATTCAACAATCCCTTGGGTTTATTGATACAACTTGACCTAATTTTGTTTGCCATCTACGCTAGTCTCTTTATGGCCTTAACAAGCACCTCGGACTTGGTTTCAAAAACTAAGCAACTTTTTTCAATACTTGTATTTATCCGGCTCTCTTGCAGATTCTTCTTTGTTCATACTCATGGTTCAAACTATATGATCTTCCTTTAGTTTATATGGATGATATCATTCTCACTGATATTCTTGGTATACCATTCTCCTCTCTCCTTACTACACTTGGAAGAGAATTTGCTATGAAAGACTTGGGACCACTTCACTTCTTTCTTGGTATTGAGGCCCATTCTAGCTCTACTGGTTTGCATCTTATACAATTAAGTATTTTATGACATGCTTACTCGTGCTATGATTAATTACAAACCAATCAATACTCCTGTGACCAGTCGATCTCACCTCTCTCTATATGATGGTTTTTCATTTGATAATCCCACTCTTTATCGGAGTATAGTTCACAGTCTTCAGTATCTCATACTTACCAAACTAGATATTGCCTACGTGGTTAATCATATTTACCAGTTCATGCATAAACCTTATACAACTCACTAGATTGTTATCAAATGTATCCTCTGCTACCTGAAGAGTACTATCACTCATGGATTATCTATTTGACTGGGATCTATTTCTTCTCTACAAGGGATTCTTATGATGATTGGGTTGGTAATCCTGATGATTGCCACTCCATTAATGGCTTTGTTAGGACTCCGCACTTTCTCTCCTCCTATCTTATGGTGTGACAACTTGTCTACTATCTATCTCATTATTAATCTAGTATTACATGCCCAGACCAAGTATATTGAGATTGATTATCATTTCATTCACGAGCATATTTTTCGAAAGTAATTAGCTATTCATTTCATTAATTCTGATAATCAACTTGCTAATATTCTCACAAAAGGCTTATCTTCGTCTCGCTTTATTCTTCTTCGCTCCAAGCTCAATATGACCTCTTCTCCATTGCACTTGTGGGAGGGAAAAGAGATAATAATGGCTGATTGTGTAATTTGTAACAATGACAACAAATCATAGAATCATATGTGATTGTATAATCAATCGATTGTGATTGTGTAATCTATAATGATGGCAACAAATCATATAATCAAATGTAATTGTATAATCTATAGATTAGAAATATCTAGATTTATATTTGTTTCATAAAATCCCTTGTAACCATAATTGTATATGTCATACATCTATATAATATTAGCAAACTCATCCTGAAAATATGGTGAGATTTACATAGAATTCTTAATCTACATCTTTTAATATTCTTCATAAAAAAATATTTAAACATTTATAGGTTAACATAGAAAGCCGACAAATAAGGGGAAGTCACAAGAGATGATATTATTGTAGAGGATGATGAAGATGATGACGATCCAAGATAGGAAAGAAGATGATGTCCATACATTTGATCTTGCTGCATAATCATACAAAATCAATTTGTTATTTGTGTTATTTCTAGATGATAAACTTAAAGATAAGTTTCATATCCGTACAAGATCTCTGTTTAAGGATTATTTTAAAAATTCATTGAAATTTATCAATATTAGATCGATTGCTTCTTAGTCTTTTGCTTTGAATGGTAAAAGGAGGCTTAGATTGGAAGAAAAATGCTTAAATTAGGCAAAAGAATGATTATAAAAATGAATCCTAAACCTTTTTATTAAGACAAATTTGCACTCTGTCATTGCATAGGTAGGTAACGGAGTGAAATGAAATTTGACAGATCTGACTTGAATTAAGTGCCACTTTTCAAAACCCATGGAGCTTAGTGGAATCGAGCCTAACATCATATGGGTAAACTATAATTATCTTTATAATATTTAAAGATAACATATAGATATCAAAGATTAGTCTAAGCATGGCAAAGCAAATTAAATTGTATTTAAATATTTTTGTACTTAAATAAATTTTACTTGAAATATAAATATCTTAAGTTATTGTTTTGAAGCTTGTTAATAGTTATAAAATCTAAATATAACTTTGGAACACATATGACTAAATTTTGTTTATTTAAAAGTTTATTCTATTATCAAATTCTAAACTCTTTACATGCTCTAACAAGTTTACTCGAGAAAAAATTAAGTACAGAGAATAGTTCGACCATATATTATAATTAGTAATAGTAACATAGCATTAAACCTATTTTAACTTGAATTAAATACATGTTTTATTTTATTTCAGCATTAACACTAGTACTTTATTTAGAATTTCATGATATTTGTATCATATAATTTCTATTTAAAATTATTTGTAATTGATTGTTGTATAAGGGTTAGTGATCAATAATAATTATTTTATGGTTTCATGTTCATTTGTTATGAACTGTCGGCAACTATTATGTCGCATGTACCGGGTGTCCTTTAGCTCTATCTATTTGCCAACATTAATGGACTATTTATCTAATGCCCAAGTAGAGGATAGGCTGAAGTCCCTCTTAGCTTACATGGCTTGGTTATTGTGGTAGGGTTGTGATGATCGAATATGTAACCAGGTTCATGTTACATATGCTTAGGAATTACTAAAGCTTATATCCCAAGCAATTGTTTCACATCATCTAAACCACAAATTAGCTCCATCTAGAAACTGGGATGGTTGTTCTTGCCATGATACAGGTTTTTCTCCTCTTCCTTTGGTTGCGTGGCTTCACCCTCTCTATGGAGCAATTAAGATTAAATTTGATGTTTCAGTACATTCTTTCAAATCTGCTACTGTGATCAGAGATTATTATGTTAGGTTGTTGATTGTAGGTGATAAGTTGTTATCTTCTTCCTCTATTTCATTTGCAGAGCTAACTACAGCCTAATTGGAGGGTAAAGCTAATGTACATAACTTGAATGTAGCTTTTATTTATTTTGAAGGGGATTCTGCTACAGGTTTCTTGGCTCAATAATCCTTGTATGCATCACCATATAGCTACCTTTGCTAAAGGATTTGCAGGTTAGCTACAAGATACACCTATTGTGCCTATTGCACACATTTATTGGGAAGCAAATCAGGTGGATGACTACTTAGCTACCATGGCTTTATAGGGTGACTTTTATTGTTCCACTGCATCTGATTTGGATTCTCACTGCAGATAGCTACTTCAGGGAGATGATTAGGGGGTGTTTTTATGTGTTATGTTTAACTTTATGTTGCTTATGGGAAGTTTTTATTTCCTATTCAGCCTATTGATTATGGGTTTCGCATTGCTTCTTGGTTATTGCTCCTACTGCATTTTCATTATTATACCATTGGTGTTTGGATGCCTATCTTTTTTTGATAAGTAAAAAGAGTAAAAAGGAGTGGAGGGAAAAGACCAGCATAGCTATCCCTTCTAAGAGTGACTATAAGGGTCCCTATTTTACTGAAAAATACTCAATACATGACGACAACAAAGATAGCTTAGCCTTTTCCCACCAAGCCCCACCTAAGTATCAGGAGGACCATTCGGATCCAAAAAGTCAATAACCAACCCTATACATCCACGTCCAAACTTTAAGAATTAACCTGATGACAACAAAGATGGCCAGCCCTTCTCCATCAAGTCCCATCTAAGTATCGAGAGGACTATTCAGATCCAAAAAAATCCTAATCAATCATATACACATATGTCTAAGCTCTAGAAATTAATCTGAAATTTATTTGAATCAACCACAGTATTATACCTCGAACTTGGAAGGTGTAGAATATGGGATAATAAACAGTCTATTCCACTTAAGCTATCATGTTTCGAACCTGGAATGTATAGAATATGAGATAACAATCCGTTCCACTTGAGCTACCACCTAGGTGGTGGATGCCTATCTTTATGATAGCTATTTTATTCTTGGCATTATGGCACTTTGTTTTATACTATTGTTGTTCGGGTGCTCATATACCAGTTAGTGTTCTGTTTTGCTGCTTTATGGGTTACTATTTAGACAAAGGTCCTGTTTCAGGCTATTTCACTTTGGACAAGAGAGGTATTATAAGGGATCATGGTACATAATTATCCATCTTCACATGGTATTACTCAAGTCCTATGCTTTATAGTTTCACACTTTTGATAATTGCTGGACATTTCAGGACTCAAGATTTAAGTGGTTGCTTTTGTATCTTTGCCCATTTCATATACTTATTTATTGAAGTTGCTTGATTTAGGTCCCAATATGTGATAGTCTATTGCACTATAAATTTTATCCCTAGCTCTCGACTCTTTAGATTATGGTGATGATCTTATATTCATTTTCTTTTAGAGAACTCTATCATCTAGATGTGCTTATCTATGATGATGGGTTTTATGATGCTTCATGCTAATATTTTCTTGTCCTCAATGTTATGCAATAGTTGTTTCATATTAATATTATCTTTATCTTTTTTTCAGTATCCAGATGTTGCTACCATTTTTACTTTTTACATAGTTTTTTTTATTTGGGTGTTCTACTTTACGATCTATTCTCTTTTGGACACTTGTAATGTTTTTCTACATGTTTATCTTGATCCTCTTTTCTTTTGTATATAAGCTTATTACTCATATTTTAACATCCTTGTAAACTATTATTATATTTTTATTAAAATAGTTTCAGCTCTTTCTTTTTTTTAAAAAAAAGATGGCATACATATATGATTACTATAGCAATTTTGTTAAGATGATCACTGAATTTATGACAAATTTATTGAACATCAATCTCCAATGGACCTTAATTAAATAGTTAATTTGTTAAATACTTTAATTGATAAGTTGAAAGATTTTACAACTTCAAAAATTATATTTTAAGAAATTTTTGAGAGATTTTAAATCAAAAATATATTACTTTATAGTGGTTGTTAATTTGTTAATTTATTTTAGGAAAATGAGTATTCAATGCTTAAAGACTAGGTTAATGTACAAAAAATATTAATTATGATTTTAATTTTCATATTCTATAATAATCTATATATCAAGTGACTTGATGATGAAAAAATTTATTACTCTCATATTTAAATGGTATTAAATATCATCAAAATAATTAATATTTAAGATAATTTTATTTAGAAATATAATGAGTATATTAGAATATAGTTATTACCACTTATAAGTTCAATTTCTTCCAATATATCATAAAGTTTGAGATGCATGAATACTAGTAGTTCAAAATGAGAAGCATATGAAAAAGAAAATGATAATTGAATATGGTATGAACATAGAATAATAAACATAAAAGAAGTTTATCCGCTCTTTATAACCATAGAAATCATGTGAACAAACAATAACATAAATACAACTTTTTAATATATTATGTGAAATATTCTCACATCTATTGTATGAGACAATATTACTTTCATTTTTATACTTAATAAATATGATTATGCAAAATAAACTAAGAGTTAGCTATGTATTAATATTAAATCTTAATAAATAATTAAATAGATTAAAAATAAATAAAAGTCAATCAAAATTAGATGTCCATACTACATGATCATAATACACACTAAAAAATTGCAAAAAGACCCAAATGTCATATGCTTTGATGGTCCCTAACTATACTTTGAATCCTAACAAAAAAAATGGAAAAAAATAGTTATATATTGAAAAACATGACGAAGCTTGTAAATTGAAAATTTGTGTAGATATGATATAACATTTAAAATATTGTCTACATGACATTTCACTAGGCATTTTACTTGGAACTAGCAAAATATAATGTTCTATTATTAAAGTTGTTTATATTTTTTGTTAATTTAATGCATAAATTACAAAATCTCAAAATATATTATTTTTGAAGCAAGTTTTAATTGCATAAATCAAAATAATTTTACAAAATTATAGTTTGGATGAGTAATTATTATTTATTTTGATAATTAAAAATTTTATCAAAGTTTTTGTGAGACCTGGGCCCTTCCCATCTCCTTGGCAAGTGGTGTGATATTTGTACTTGAAGAGAAAAGGGGAGGGGGGTGCAGATGTGCGTCAACCATCATGCATCTACTTCGCCGAGAAGGAAGGAAAAAGATATATAGAGAGAGAAAGAAAAGGGAGAAAGGTGGAAGGAAAAAAAAGAAAGAGAGGGAGAGAAAGAAATTGGAGAGAGGTAGAGGGGGAGCATGTATCTTTTAACGCATCTTCCTCTCTCTCCTCCTCTATCTCTTGCTCTCTTGCCCTCTTTCTTTCTCATGTCTCTTTCACTCTATCTCTCTCTTTCTCTTCTACATCTCTTTTTGTTACCTAGAAATAGTAATCTAAGAGAGGGATAAATTAGATTTTCAAAAATTTCAACAAATTTAAATTTTATTATATGTTTGCAACAAATATTACAACTAAATCAGAGTAATGAATATTAAGATATGGCAACAAGATATAATAAATAAAAATAAAAGAAAGAAGAAACCAATTAATATACAAGTACAAACATCAAGATTTATAGTAGTTTGGTTCCGATGCTTGTACCTACATCTATTCACTAAGCTTTCCTACTTAGAAATTTCATAATAATTTATGCAAGATTATAACAAGATTGTTTTTGAGCTCACAATCTCAATCCAGTTGGTTTTCAATAAGTTCACCAATCAAAACCTTCTCCAACTATGTTCTTTTGACTTGGTTACATACAAATATCCAATTGCAGAGCCATAAATCTAAGTTCTCTAACAAACTCGTTATAATCTTAAAAGTACAAAGATAAAAATTTAAAGCTCAAAAATATAAACTTTGGAAGCTTTGGAAGTCAATGAAGTAGTTGTTTCAAAGTGATGACTTCCTCCTTTTGCTCGAATGAAGGTTGATTTGTAGCTTGATAATGATTCTTTTGCAATTGGTAGACTGAATTAATGATATACAACTCTCAACAATTGAATCAAACTAATTTAAGAAGGTTTTGAATACTCGCTCTTCTATCTCTTGTTTTCTTTTCTTTACTTAAAAAGATTAATTCTCAGTTGAATTGCTTAGCTTAAATATATCTAAAAATGACTTAAAAGATTGAAAAGACTATTGGATAACTCAAACTAGCTATTTCTAGCTAATAAAGATTTTTTTAAAACTAGTTATTATACTATAGAAGTTAGTAGTGTCAGCTCATAGTCTTCAAGAGTTGACTCGAGCTTTTAAAATCGACTCAGATTTTCAAGGATCAACTCGTTCACAGTTTCAAGATGTAGATCTATGTCTTTTTAATTATGGTCACTTAAGAGTCGACTTAGTCATTATCAGGATCAACTCTTTTTAAAAAGTCGGCTTGTGAAACTTTGGAGTTGGCTCGACTAAGGATATTATTTTTTACTACTCTCTGTCTTTTGCTTTGAGATAATTTTGGAGCCAACCCATAAAATAGCATGGTTAACTCATATAGAAGACTCAACTCATGTTTTTTTCTGAAGTTGGCTCTGGTTCAAAGTATCCTTTTATACAACTTTTTATATGACAACTTGAGATTATTTTGGCATTAGCTCTTATTTTAGTAGGATAAACTTTTATAAAGGAGTCAACTTATAATCTTCTAGAGTCGACTCAAGTTTAAAGCATTCTTTTACGTAACTCTTTGCTTGTGTCACACCCTGAACCTAGTACCCAGATTGGCCATATGACCGGCTGCATGAACCCTAAAATACATTCTAGAAATTATGCAATAACTTAAAAAAATTATTACAACTTCAATTTCTAAAATACTATTGATCATAATTCATAAGAGAATATCTAATATATAGAAAATAATATAATTTATAAATTTACAAATTCAATCATCATTCAATCATCTGATTAATATTAATGACTCTTTATCTATTCATCACAAACCCAATCCATCGCTAAGCTCGAATATCTTGTACAACTTTGAAAAGGAAGAAAAGTAGGGGATATAAGTTTTATAACCTAATAAGGATTCCATACACTTACACTAATAATAATATGATTTTAAAATAATAAGAAAATAATATAGAATAAGGAATTATAAAATACCATGTCATGCAATCAAAATAACCAACCATCATATATGATAAAACCATATCTCATTTTTTATGTTCCAGTTTAATCATCAGTATTCTTTAGGATTTTGGACTAATCGCGGTCATGTTTCAGTCCATAACTTATAATTTTAATATCATACTTCAGCATGTGACTAGCAATCTCATTGTAATGCTTCAGCCTGTGACTGGCGATCTTATTGTCACTCTTTAGTCTATGATAGGTAATCTCAGTTTCAAGCTTGAGTCCGTTATTGGTAATCTCATTATCACACTTCATCCTGTGATTGATAATCTTAGTGTCATACTTCGGCCCATGATTGGCAATCTCAATAACCACGGTCTTCTTCTTGGCATGGCTAGTTTAAACATCCTTTCTTCTTGATTATCACTTTATCAAATCTCAAACATGTCATCAAATCATGTTTTTAAGATTTTTAATAACTGGTATTACAATCTAAATCATCCAAATATAATCATATTTGATAGGAACATATCATACAAAAAAAAAATAGTAATACTGGCAATCATGAATGTCCATTATAAAAAATTAAAATATATAACGTATAAAAAATCATGTATGCTAATGCTCATATCTAAAGATCAAAATCATATCATATAAAATATATTTATAAACCGATGATCATGTCCAAAAATTTTATCTTTATTGGAGATAGATTTAACACTAATACTAATCTACATCCGGATCCTCGACCTAGGTGCTAAGGAACTTATTTAATATCCTCATGTCTAAAAAATTATCCTTCTCTATAATAATCTTAATATTAATAATTAAACTTCATGATTTAGCAATCATATATCTAAAATTCTCTACCAGGATTCATCAAGGTCCACCCACCAATCCCTGATCCCAACTTCATAACTTTCCCAATCCCTATGAGAGAGAAGCTTTTAAAGAGAGAAAATTATAGAAAGAGAAAGTAGAGAAAGAAAGTGGATAGAAACTAGAAAGAAGGGAGAGGAGAGAGAATTTATTTTTTTTCCTTTTCCTTTTCTTTTCCTTTTCTTCTTTTTCTATTTTCTTTCTTTTCCTTTTCTTTTTCTTTTTCTTTTCTCTTCTCTTCTACTTCTTCTTTTTTGGTTCTCTTCTTAACAAAATAGAGGACCCCGTGGTCCTTGTTCGGTCGCCAAATTAGAGACCATGGCTGGTGTAGCTATGGCTGAGAGCAGTTGGAGGGAGGTCGGGCAACCTATCCTGGAGTTTGAAATGAAAGGCAGCCATGTTGGTGGCCGAAAAGAGGGAGAAGAGCTTGAGAAAATAGAGAATTTGATCTTCTTGGATTTTCTAATGGAATCGGTGGCCGACAATAATGTCTAGGGCCATGAAAAGGAAGGGAAGATTAGGAAGTAGAATTGAAGCCTTACCTTGACTTTTTCGATGATTGTCAAGCTAAAATCTGGCAAACTGTCTACAACTTTGGAAGAAGATAAGAAAGAGGAGGGTCTTTCTCTAGTGATGGCTAGCGGTCGACGGTGAGGGATTTTGCAAGGGCTTTGTCCCTTTAAATAGATACCAAGGGGGGGTAGGAGGCATTGGATTCCCCTTCGAAGTCAACTCCGGTCAAAAGTCCAATGAAGGAGAAGACTCCTAACTCCGATCAGGAGCCCAATGAAGGAGAAGACTCCTGTTGGGAGTCTTTTTTTGAATATTTTTTTTTATTTGGGCTATGTATTACATTGTCTCCCTTAAAATAATTTCATCCTTGAAATTAGCTTGTTTGAGTTTTAAACTTTGCAAGTATCCAACCCTTATGTCATTCTTAAGCTCCCAATTAGTCTGCCTCTTGAGGTACTTACCTTACAAGATTACAATATCTAATAACTCAATCCTTTCCCTCCATTATACAAATCAAATTTTCTTAAGCTATTCCAAAAAAATACTAACATTTTGATATCAATGCAATTAATTATCCATGATTAATTCTATACGAAAATCATGATGGCCTAGACTTTAGAAACACCTAACCCTAATATCATCCTTAAACTTCCAAATAATCCTCCTCTTAGAATGCTTTTTTCATAAGACCTTAACAAAATTATATGATATTTACATTTTAATCCTTATCATCCATAATATATAGTGATTTTTTTTGTTTTCTAATGAATATTAATATTTCAACCTTGAATTAAAATACATAATTCTTTGTCCATAAAATTTTATTCTCTTGATTAACTCCGCATAGAAATCATGATCAGCCAAATCTACTTTTAACCAAAAATAAAAGAAGGCTTGAGCATTAGACACTCATAGTGGTCTTTAGTATTCTTTCTTCTCTCAATATTTTTTATGATTTAATAGGTGGACATGATCTAGGAAAAAGCACAAGTCCTTTTCCAAACTCAATAACAATATAGGAACTATAAGAAGGAGATCTATGCAAATATATTCCAAATTCGAGTCTAATTAAGGGTACATCGTTCCTTTAACTACAAATCAATAAATTTCATATATCCAAAGTTCTCTCTAGTATGGCCTACAATAAAAGAACTCACAAGTGAAAGTTACATGGCCACATCCAGATTAGCCAAAAATCAATGATGTTTCATTCTCTTTATCGTTAAAGTCTTCCTTTACTAGAATAAGTCTTGCATCTTAGTAATTTTTGGGTCAAGGAATTAAGAGATTTTAACCATATTTGAAATAACTTAAATTACCATACTTTCATTGCGTACTTTAATATAAATTTATCAGATCCTCTAGTTTTATTAGATGAATTTCTGACGAGGATACCACCTTATATTAGAATCTAAATAAAATCCAACTTTTAAAAATTTTAAATAAAATAAGATCAAAACTATTAAATTTTCTTGTCCTTACTAGGCTTTGAGCATATCATATCAAAATTAAACCTTGATCCACTTCTCATGTTTAAAGCCCTTGTATAATTTCACCATCCTTCTAGAACTCCATAAATTTAGAACAATTGAAAGATAACTAATTAGACAATTTCCAAACTTCTTTCTCTTTTTAAAATATTAACTCTGAACTCTAACAAATTAGAAGATCTCGAGTCAGCATCCCTATGAATAAAATCAACTTAGCCATTCACATAAAACTTTCTTCATCACAACCTTCATCATTAATAAACAACACACTTGAAATCCAACCCTTTAAGTTAAACTCACAGAAGTCTACGAAAATTAATTTCTCCATCCAATACAACAAGATTTAGTTATAAACCTTAACCTTGGCTTGGAATTTTATACATTCAACAATTTCCAACAATAATAGAAAGATCAAGCGATCTGATCCAAAGATGATAATTAAATTATTAAAGATTTCATTAAGATGCAAGTCTTCATATTCTTACAATAAAACCTGAACCACCAATAAAAAATTATATTTTGTAACATCATAAATAGATTTTTCTCAATGTGCTAGCTTCATTCAAAATTTACATACAAGTTCAGCCCATGAAGAATTATTTAACTCTAAAATCATGAGACTTAGATCACTCTCTAAACAAATTGCTGATAAATCCAAAATTAGAAATCAAATAATTAATAACAAAATTAAAGGGATGTAGTACATGATTTGCACCCGTATCTAACTTAGGATTCCGAAGTCATCTAATAACAATTGAACAAGTATATATGACATAATATAGCCTATCAGCATAACAACCTATATTTAAAGGTTAACATCTCTTATATAACGATCAAACTTTTACTTATCATGATTAAAAGATATAAATCATTCAGTCCCTTTTATACTCATCATAGGTCAACCTCATTATTAAGATCAGAGACAACATTACATAGCTTTTTTGTACTTATAATATGTCAAACTTCATGCACACCTTGTATCAAAATAACTTAATGATCTAAAATCCAAAATTTAAATCATTTTCTATTACTTTTATCATATCTCTGGTGATCATTACCTTAAACTCAAATATCACTTAAGTCATATCCTTAATGATCGTAACTTAACTTTCGATATCATTCATGTTATGCCCTAATAACCACCATGCTATTTTTTAATCACTTATGTCACAGTTTCGAGTGATCAAACCTAGGCTCCGATACTATTTTGTCATGCCCTAATAACCACTATGTCATTTTCTATTTACTTATGTCACAATCTCGAGTGATCATAACGTAAGCTCTGATACCATTCTCTCATGCCCTGAATCCAGCATCCAGGTCGGCCACGTGATCGATTGTATAAATCCTAGAATATGCCCGAAAGATCATGCAATAATTTTTAAAAAAATATTATAATTTCAATTTCCAAGAATACTATTGATCAAATTCATAAGAGAATATCTAATGTAAACAAAACAATACAACTTATATATTTAAAAACTCAATCATCCTTTAGTCATCTAATTAGTATTAATGACTCTCTATCTATTCATCATTTCATCATAAATCCAATCCACTGCCAAGTTCGATATCCTACATGACTCTAAGGAAGGAAAGTTAAGGGATATGAGCTTTGCAATCTAATAAGGATTCTATACACTCACGCCAATAATAATATAATTTAAAAATAATAAAAAATAATAATAGAATAAGAAATTATAAAATATCATGTCATTCAACTAAAATAACTCAACCATCATATATGATAAAATAATGTCTTATTTTTTGTATTTCAGTTTAAACATCAATCTTCTTTAGAATTTAGGATTAATCACGATCATGTTTCAGCCCATGATTGATATTTTTAGTATCACACTTCAGCTTGTGACTAGCAATCTCATTATCATACTTTAGCCTATGATTCGCAATCTCATTGTCACACTTTAGCCTTTAACAAGTAATCTTAGTATCACGCTTCAGTCCATGACGGCAATCTTATTATCGTACTTCAGTCTCTGAATGGCAATCTCAATATCGCACTTCAGCTCGCAATTGGCAATCTAATAACCATAGTCTTCTCCGTGGCATGGCTAGTTTAAACATCCCTTCTTCTTGATTATCACTTTATCAAATCTCAAACATATTATTAAATCATGTTCTTTCTAAAATTTTTAATAAATGGTATCATAATCCAAATTATCTAAAAATAATCATATTTGATAGGAACATATTATATAAAAAATGAAATAGTAATATCGGCAATCAAAATATCCATCATGAAAAATCAAAATATATAATACCTAAATAATCATGCATACCAATGCTCATGTTTAATGATTAAAATTATATCATGTAAAATATATTTATAAACATATGATCGTGTATAGAAATCTTTATCTCTACTAGAGATAGATTTAATACCCTAAATACCAGTCTACACTTGGATCCTTGATTTAGATACTAAGAAACTCACTTAATATCCTCCAGTTCAGAAAATTATCCTTCTACATAATAATCTTAATATTAATAATTAAATTTTATGGTTTAGCAATCATAGATCTAGAATCATCTACTAGAATTCATCAAGATCCATCAATCGATTCTTGATTTCAACTTCATAACTTTCTCAATTCCTAGGAGAGAGAAGCTTTTAGAGAGAGAAAGTAGAAAAGAAAGTAGAGAGAAAAATTAGAGAGATAAAGTGGAGAGAGAAACTAAGGAGGGAAGGAAGAGGAGAAAGAATTTATTTTTCTTTTTTCTTTTTCTTTTCTTTTCTTTTTCTTTTCTTTTCTTTTTTTTCTATTTTCTCTTCTTTTTTTTTTTCTTTTCTCTTCTTTTTCTTTTTTGGTTATCTTCTTAATGGAACAGAGGACCTTGTGGTCCTTGGAGGGAGGTCGAGCAACCTGTCTCGGTGTTTGGAATGAAGGGTAGCATCGTTGGTGGCTAAAAAGAGGGAGAAGAGCTTGAGAAAATAGAAAATTTGATATTCTTTGGTTTTTCGATGGAATCGGTGGCCGGCGACGATGTTTAGGGCCATGAAAAGGAAGGAAAGAGGAGGAGGAAGTAGAATCAAAGCCTTACCTTATCTTTCTCAATGATTGTCAAGCTAAAATCCAGTAGAGAATCTAGAACTTTGGAAGAAGATAAGAAAGAGGAGGGTCCTTCTTTAGCGATGGCTAGCGGCCGATGATGAGGGGTTCACAAAGGCATCATCCTTTTAAATAGAAACCGAAGGAGGGGGTAAGTAGCATTGGATTCCCCTTCAAAGTTGACTCTGATTAGGAGTCCAATGAAGGAGAAGACTCCCAACTCCGATCGGGAGTCAGATGAAGGAGAAGACTCTTGTTGGGAGTCTTCTTCTGTATTTTTTTTTTATTTGGACTAGGTATTATAGTTTGGCACCCTAGATTATTATGAAGTTGACTATATTTTAGTGGATCAACTCTTATTGAGGGGTCGACTCATAATTTTTTGAAGTTAGCTCATGAACTATGAAACTTGAAAAGTAGAGCATGCCAGAGCTAGTCCTTTATGTATCAAGGTCTTTTCCAAGACTATTTCACATGATGAACAATTTTTCTTTAGCTAGTTTTAAGAGGCTTTCTTGTTTATTTGTGCAACTTGTGAGCATAAAAAATCTTCTCTTGCAAGTATATTCACAAGCTTTCATTAGTATTAAATGTACTTAAATATTTTGATATTATCAAAATCAATCATTGGATTAATAACCTTCTTCCTCTCTAAGCATACCCCCGAGGGGCGTCATTTTGCCATGTCCTGCTCTTGCCCTATGATAAGAAATAGGATAAGTTTTGTAATCTATTTCCCTTATGAAAAATTAGGAATTAATTAGATTTTTGAGTATTTTAGAATTTTAGAAATTATTTTAATATATTAATTAGGAATTTTTTAAAATAATATTTTTTTAATAAATATTTATGAAACTAATGTTGTTTGAAATATATTTATAAAACTAGTATAGTTTCACATGCATGGCGGCCACATCAGAAGTCGCAGGTTCAACCTGCGACTTCAAATTTTAAAATAAAATATAAAAAATATTTAAAATAATATAATAAAATAAAAATTTTAAAAAAAGAGAAGTCGTAGGTATAACTTGTAATTTCATCTTATTCTTACACCTTCATTTTTTAAATAAAAAATTTAAAAAAATTAAAAATTTTAAAATATATAAGTAAAGTCATAAATTGTTACTTTAATAATAATATAAAATATTAATATTAAAAATAAAATTTATTATAAAATAGTAAATATTATAAATATTATAATAAATATAATATAATAACTATATTATATTATATTATAAATATAAAATATAAAATATTATATATTATAAAATATAATAAATATTTTATAATATAATATAAAAATTATAATTTAGCTGGTGCCCATCTAGTCACCAGTCTGCCCATCAGGTCGGTGCCAATCCGATCACCGATGCCAGTCAGGTTGCTAGTTTGCTTGTCAGGTTAGTGCCAGTTCGGTTGCCAGCTTGGTGCTAGTCCGATCATTAGTCTGATTGCTAGTCTAGTCGCTAGGCTAGTATCAATCCAATTATCAGTCTGATTGCTAACTCGATGTCAGTCCAGTGCTAGTTCGATCACCAAGCCAATGCCAGTTTAGTTGACAACCTAATCGCCAATCTTATGCTAGCTTGATCGCCAATCCGGCTGCTAGTTCAATGTCAGTCTAGTCACCAATTCACCCATCATGCTGATACCAATTTGGCTGCCAGCCTGGTGCTAGTCTAGCTACCAACCTAATGCCAGTTCAATTACCAGTCCAGTTATCAGGTTGGTGCTAATTCGATCACCAATTCGGTTGCCAACTTGGTCTAGTCCGGTAGTTATTCTGGTTATCAATTCGGTGCCAATGCAATTGCTAGTTCGTTTGTCAAGCCAATGCCAATCTACTTGCCAAGTTGGTACTAGTTCAATCATTAGTTTGGCCACCAGATTGATACCAGTCTGGTTGCTAGTCCAATTTTCAGGTTAGTGCCAGTCTGGCTATCAGGTGGGTGCCAGTTTGGTTACCAGTCCGGCCACCAGGCTGGTGCTAGTATGGTTACCAGTTCGGTGCCAATCTAGTCACCAGTCTGCCTATCAAGCTAGTGCCAGTCCGGTTGCTAGCCTAGTGCTAGTCCGATCACTAATTCAGCCATCAGGCCAATTCTAGTACGACTGCCAAACTAATGATTGGATTGGCGATCGAACTAGCATCAGGCTAGCAACTAACTGGCACCAGGCTAGCAGTCAGACTCACAACCGGACTGGCACCAACTTGGTGACTGAACTGCTGACTGGACTAGCTACCTAACACCGAGCTGATGGGTGGACTAGCGACCGGACTGGCACCGACCTGATAGGCAACTGACGACCGGACTAGCACTAGGCTGGTAACCAAACTAGCCTAACCTGGTAGCCGGACTAGTACCGAGCTGACGACCAGACTAGCACCGACTAAATTATAAATTTTATATTATTTTATAAAATATTTATTATATTTATTATAGTTTATAATATATATATAATATATAATTTAATATATTATAATATTTATAATATTTATTATATTATAATAAATTATATTTTATAATATTAATATTTTATATTATTATTAAGATAATAATTTTTGACTTTACTTATATATTTTTAATTTTTTAATTTTTTATAATTTTTAAATTTCTTTATTTGAAAAATGAAGGTACATGAATAAGATGAAGCCATAGATTGTACTTGTGGCTTCTCTTAATTTTTAATTTTTAATTTTTAATTTTATTATGATATTTTAAATATTTTTTATATTTTTATTTAAAATTTGAAGTTGTAGGTTCAACCTGTGGCTTTTGATGTGGCTGCCATGCAAGTGAAACTATGCTAGTTCTATAAATATATTTCAAATGACATTAATTTCATAAATATTTATTAAAAATATTATTTTTTAAAAATCCTATTGATTAGATGTTGTTGAGTAAATTCATGTGTGTACGTGATTTGTATTGTTAGGTATCGAAGCATCTAGGTAATTAGATAATACTTGTCTAAATTTTTGGCATTTACAAATAAATGGCATAATGCTTCTTCGTATATTTTTAAAATAATTTAATAATTTTTGTATCTATCTGAATAGATGGTCAAGTATATTATAAAACAATATTCATGTACAAGTTTATGAACCTTAATACAATAAAATCATATAATAAGACTATAAATTTAATTATAAAAGGATCTTTATATAATAATAGCTTATTACAAGGACTAAAATATAATCCAGGGGGTCTTCATATAATAAACTTTAATACAAGGGCCTTACTATAATTTTATAGAAACCTATATGTAATTATCAATATCTCAGGGATTAAAATGTAATTATAGAAATAATAATATCAAATAATATACTTCTATATAGACTAAACATAATTTTTTAAGGACCGTTCTCAGAACATGTAAATTACAGGGGCTCAAATGAAAACCGGTCCTTTTCTAAATTGGTTTCAGAAACCCAATCATCTCCTTTTTTTAAAGAGTAATTCTTTGTGCACCGCGTGCGGTGCAGCAAATCTAGCATGGCCCGCACCGCACGCGGCTATAGGTCCATGTTGGCACCATGTGGCATGACGATGGGACAAGATATGGCATGACAGGAGGGGTATAACAGGTTTTAATTTGAGCGTGACTAGCATTAAATAGGATTCAACTTTTATTTGAAATATTCATCTAGCCCATTCCCTCCAGCCTCATTTTACCTGCCATCTTGCTTGGATTTATGGAAATCTTTCAGTCTAAAACATTCTGAAACATGCTCTGGTTTCTGAAACATACTCTGGTTTTTATCCAAGAAATCAATAAAGGTTGAAGAAAAATCTCCCTCGTGCTAAAATATGCTCTAAGAGTTCTGTTGCAGAAATCAACCTCTTTCTTCTATCTGAAAAAGTGCTCTATTTTGGTCTGAGGCTGGAATAAGGCACCGAAGACTTCCTTTCTTTTGATCCGAGTTTGGAATAAGCTATCGAAGAGTTCTTCTATACGTTCAAGATAAAATGTCTTCTCCAACAGGAAGTAAAACATTTTTTTAATTTTCTTTTTATAGTTGATTTATTACACCAACTGTTTTGGTAGTTAGAGAAAGTTAATGGCACTCTGGGAGTCATAACTTAGTCCACAGGTTATAGGTATTCCTAGTAGGAGGGGATAATAAATGTAGTTTAAGTTTTTGTATAGGAATGTCGTAGCTTTATAACTAGGGTGTCGTAACTTCTAAACTAGGATGTCGTAACTTGAAAACCTCTTTTTTTTGAAATCTTTTTCCTTCCTGATCTTTTTATCACAATCCAACAATCTTATTCAAGTCAATGCATGGTTGAAATGTCCCATGATGGAGGATAAAAGCTTTCATTTTCTGTTTTATACCGATTTATTCATGTTTCGATTTTTTTGATATCCAAGTTTTTCCAGAAGCATTTTACTATATTTGGGGTATCATATATCATCAATGCATACTGAAACACTTCTGTTACGGAGGATCAAAACATCCGGTTTAAGTTTTTGTACAGGGATGTCGTAGCTTTATAACTAGGGTATCGTAGTGTTTGAACTGGGATGTCGTAATACTGTTTCAACATATATTTCTGAACTTTTTGCATCCATGTCATGTTATGACATCCTAAGAGTCGTAACTCAGTCTACAAGTAATAGGTTCTCGAGGTAGTAGGGGTTAGTATATTTAGTTTAATGTTTCATGATCGGGTGTCGTAATATTTTAACTAGGGTGTCGTAACTTCTGAACTAGGGTGTCGTAACTTGAAAATCCCTTTTTTTGAAATTTTTTTCCTTCCTGGTCTTTTTATCACAATCCAACAATCTTATTCAAGCCAATGCACGGTTGAAATGCCTCATGATGGAGGATAAAAGCTTTCATTTTCTATTTTGTACCGATTTGTTCATGTTTCGATTTTTTTGATACCCAAGTTTTTTCAAAAGTATTTTACTATATTGGGGGTATCATATGTCATCAATGCATACCGAAACACTTCTGTTACGAATGATCAAAATATTTGGTTTAAGATTTTATTCAGGGATGTCGTAGCTTTATAACAAGGGTGTCGTAGTGTTTGAACTAGGATGTCGTAATACTGTTTCAGCATATATTTCTGAACTTTTTGTATCCATGTCATGTTATGACATCCTAGGAGTCATAACCCAGTCCACAAGTGATAGGTTCTCGAGGTAGTAGGGGTTAGTATATTTAGTTTCATGTTTCAAGATCGGGTATCATAATATTTTAACTATGGTGTCGTAACTTGAAAATCCCTTTTTTTGAAATCTTTTTCCATCCAGGTCTTTTTATCACAATCCAACAATCTTATTCAAGCTAATGCATGATTGAAATGTCCCATGATGGAGGATAAAAGCTTTCATTTTCTATTTTGTACCGATTTGTTCATGTTTCAATTTTTTTGATACCCAAGTTTTTCCAGAAGCATTTTACTATATTGGGGGTATCATATATCATCAATGCATACCGAAACACTTCTGTTACAGAGGATCAAAACATCTGGTTTAAGTTTTTGTACAGGGATATTGTAGCTTTATAACTAGGGTGTCGTAGTGTTTGAATTGGGGTGTCATAATACTGTTTCAGCATATATTTCTGAACTTTTTGCATCCATATCTTGTTATTGCACTATCATGTCATATTCTATCCAATACATAACTCATTATTTATTTTGTTGTAGATAAAATGTCATCTAAAACTATGTATATCAATGTTTATAAATTTTTATGCAGATATTTCTATATATGGCATTGAAATTAGAAATTTGGATGAGGTTGCTGATGTTGTTCAGGAGAATGCACCTTCACCTATCACCCCGATCATAGAGAACGAGTCTGTTGATCATAAAATTGGTATGGAGTTCAATTCCGCAAATGATTTATACAATTTCTACAATGGATATGCAAGGAGATTAGGTTTTGGAATCACAACAGTATGTAGTAGGTCCAACAATAACAAAGAAATATGTTTCAAGCACCTGATATGTTGGAGGCAAGGAAAATCTAGATAAATCGATAACTCCATGAATCCTAGGGATACTGGCAAAATTGATTGTAAGGCTTCGATAAAAGCAAGACTAAATTCTAAAAATGGTAAGTGGATATTGGTTGATGTTTTCCTAGAACATAACAATGAGCTATCCATATCATTAGCTGGTTATCTACGATCCCATAGGAGGATCAGCACACCAGAAAAGGTAGAGATTAGCAATTTACATGCCGTGAATGTTCCCACAAGTCAAATATACTCTGCCATGGCTAGAAGGAAAGGGGGTAGAAGATAATTAGATTTCACAGAAAAGGATGCTCATAATTTTATCTGTCGAGAACGTCAGAGTCAGTTGAAAGAAGGAGATGCACAGTAAATGGTTATCCATTTCACACAAATGCAAGTTAAAAATCCAAATTTCTTTTATATTTTTGACCTGAATGATAATGTACAGCTCAGGGCTATCTTCTGGATCCATCCTAGGTTAAGATTGGCAAGCACTTACTTTAGTGATGTACTGACATTTGATTCAACTTATTTGACAAATACATATCAAATATCCTTTTGTCCATTTGTCAGAGTTAACCATCATGGACAATCCATATTGCTTGGTTGCGCATTGTTATCAGATGAGACGAATGAGACATTTAAATGGGTATTCCAATCATGGCTGGATGCAAATGGTGGTCAACCACCTAATGCCATTATAACTGACCAAGAAAAGGCAATCGAGGCTGCTGTCAGGAATGTTTTTTCCAATGCACGACATAGATTTTGTCTTTGGCATATTTTGAAGAAGATTTCTGAAAAGATTGGCCATATTTGCACTACAAATCCCAACTTTATGGTTGAGTTTGACGAGGTGATATATGATTCAGTTACCATAGTATCTTTCGAGAACAGATTGACACATTTAATGGAGAAATATGTAGAATGAAAGGCCATATGTTGGTTAAATGACATATATAAATGTCGGGATAAATGGGTTCCAGTTTATCTTAAAGATACATTTTTTTGCAGGTTTGTTAGTCATTATGAATGATTAATGTTCATTTTTTAAATTTTTAAACAAACTTTTTATCTTATATGCTTTTATTTTTTGAATATTTATGAATAGAGATGTCAACTTCACAAAGGAGTGAGAGCATCAATCACTTCTTTGATGGGTTTATAAACTTGAAGACTATGCTCAAGGAATTCATCGATAAGTACGAAGATGCCTTGGAGAAAAGATATGAAGCAGAAAATGAGGAAGAAAATAAAACGTTGCGAACAAGTGCTTTCCTAAAGACATCCTCTCCTTTTGAGAGGTAAGGAGCAGGAAAATATACAAGGTGCATATTCAAAAAATTTCAGAATGAGGTCCTTGAAATGGCTACATCAAATGCCAGATTACTTAAAGAAGTTGATAATCGTGATGTATATTCTGTTAAATCATATGAAAGAATTGAAGTTAATGGAATCAATAAGGAGATTATTAAAAATTAGGAGATTTTATATGACAAAACTTTGGAGGATGTTAAATGCCAGTGTGGATCCTTTGAGTACAAAGGTTACTTGTGTAGGCATGCCTTATTGGTTCTTCATCAAAGCGAGATATTTCATATCCTAGATAAGTACTTCTTGAATAGATGGTGCAAGGACATGAAATATCAATTCGAAGATCTCAAATGCAACACTCAATTTTGTGATAAAAGCACGCGAAAATTACGGTACGCACTCAAGGAATTATTTAAATTCAGATGTCTTATTTTAAGTTTACATTAACCTATGTCATAAAATTCTAATACGAATATTATGTTTTATTGATCGTAGATATGCTTTGATGAGTCATCGGATAATGAAGCTTACAGAGATAGCCTCTATGTCTGAAGATGCATTCAATTTGGTGATGGAAGATCTTACACCATTATTCAGAAAAGCTGTTGATGCTAATTGTTCAGCTAAGCAAAGCAGAGAACTACTAATTCAGGATCCTGACCAACTTACTACGAAAGGTCGTTCACGAGAGAATAGAATTAAGAGTGGGGTCGAGAAGAAATCAAAGAGATCAAAGAAAAATTTGGATAAGGCTTCTGTTGACACTCTTGTGTAAAATAAGAGAAGAGGTAGTACTAGCAAAAGGCAGAATTCCCATATTATAGTGGAATTACCAGAAATAGTAATTGAACCCACTGTACCTTCTTCGAACCCTTTTTTAGATGAATTTGATGCTTATGTATGCAGTCAACTAACACAGGATATGATATAAAATTCTGAATTATGGTATAGTCCTATATATGTATAGTCCTATATTTTTTTAGATTATTGAATGAAATTTCATACAGAATATTTATGACTCCCAGATTGACAAAAAATCCTTTCTACCTGTGGTACAGGATGTTTACGACACCCTAGTTCAAAGGTTACAATACCCTAGTTCAAAAGTTACAATATCCTAGTTCAAAAAAAACAAACATGCAGAAAATATAAGATAAAATGTTTCTAATTCCTTTTACCTGTGGTACATGTCATAATTGGATAGGCTATTGACTCCCAGATAATCAGAAATAGTCCCGGCTGCTTAAAAATCAATAAAATTACCTGAAACAGCATTACGACACCCTAGTTCAAAGGTTACGATATCCTAGTTCAAAAGTTACGATACCCTAGTTCAAAAAAAATAAACATGTAGAAAATATAAGATAAAATATTTCTAATCCCTTCTACATGTAGTACATGTCATCATTGGATAGGCTATTGACTCCCAGATAATCAGAAATAGTCTCGGCTGCTTAAAAATAAATAAAATCACCTGAAACAGCATTACGACACCCTAGTTCAAAGGTTATGATACCATAGTTCAAAAGTTATGACATCCTGGTTCAAAAAAAATAAATATACAGAAAATATAAGATAAAATATTTCTAATCCCTTCTACCTATGGTACATGTCATCATTGGATAGGCTATTGACTCCCAGATAATCAGAAATAGTCCCGGCTACTTAAAAATCAATAAAATCACCTGAAACAGCATTACGATATCCTAGTTCAAAGGTTACGATATCCTAGTTCAAAAGTTACGACATCCTAGTTCAAAAAAAATAAACATGCAAAAAATATAAGATAAAATATTTCTAATCCCTTCTACCTGTGGTACATGTCATCATTGGATAGGCTATTGACTCCTAGATAATCAGAAATAATCCCGACTGCTTAAAATTAATAAAATCACCTGAAACAGCATTACGACACTCTAGTTCAAAGGTTACGACACCCTAGTTCAAAAGTTACGACATCCTAGTTCAAAAAAAATAAACATGCAGAAAATATAAGATAAAATGTTTCTAATCCCTTCTACCTGTGGTACATGTCATCATTGGATAGGCTATTGACTCCCAGATAATCAGAAATAGTCCCGGCTACTTAAAAATCAATAAAATCACCTGAAACAGTATTACGACATCATAGTTCAAAGGTTACGATACCCTAGTTCAAAAGTTATGACACCCTAGTTCAAAAAAATAAACATGCAGAAAATATAAGATAAAATATTTCTAATCCCTTCTACCTGTGGTACATGTCATCATTGGATAGGCTATTGACTCCTAGATAATCAGAAATAGTCCCAGCTGCTTAAAAATTAATAAAATCACCTGAAACAGCATTACGATACCCTAGTTCAAAGGTTACGACACCATAGTTCAAAAGTTACGACATCCTAGTTCAAAAAAAACAAACATGCAGAAAATATAAGATAAAATATTTCTAATCCCTTCTACCTATGGTACATATCATCATTGGATAGGCTATTGACTTCCAGATAATCAGAAATAGTCCCGGCTACTTAAAAACCAACAAAATCACCTGAAACAGCATTATGACACCCTAGTTCAAAGGTTATGACATCCTAGTTCAAAAGTTACGACACCTTAGTTCAAAAAAAATAAACATGCAGAAAATATAAGATAAAATATTTCTAATCCCTTCTGCCTGTGGTACATGTCATCATTGGATAGGCTATTGACTCCCAAATAATCAGAAATAATCCTGGCTGCTTAAAAATCAATAAAATCATCTGAAACAGCATTACGACATCCTAGTTCAAAGGTTACAACATCCTAGTTCAAAACTTACGACACCTTCTTCAAAAAAACAAACATGCAGAAAATATAAGATAAAATGTTTCTAATCCCTTCTACCTGTGGTACATGTCATCATTGGATAGGCTATTGACTTCCAGATAATCAGAAATAGTCCCGGCTGCTTAAAAATCAATAAAATCATCTAAAACTGCATTACGATATCCTAGTTCAAAAATTACGACACCCTAGTTCAAAACTTACGATATCTTAGTTCAAAAAAAATAAACATGCAGAAAATATAAGATAAAATATTTCTAATCCCTTCTACTTATGGTATATGTCATCATTGGATAGGCTATTGACTCTCAGATAATCAGAAATAGTCCCGGCTGCTTAAAAATCAATAAAATTACTTGAAACAGCATTACGACATCATAGTTCAAAGGTTACGATATCCTAGTTCAAAACTTATGACACCCTAGTTCAAAAAAAATAAACATGTAGAAAATATAAGATAAAATATTTCTAATCACTTCTACCTGTGGTACATGTGGATAGGCTATTGGCTCCCAGATAATCAGAAATAGTCCCGGCTGCTTAAAAATTAATAAAATCACCTGAAACAGCATTACGATACCCTAGTTCAAAAAAAATAAACATGCAGAAAATATAAGATAAAATGTTTCTAATCCCTTCTACCTATGGTACATGTCATCATTGGATAGGCTATTGACTCCCAGATAATCAGAAATAGTCTCGGCTGCTTAAAAATCAATAAAATCACCTGAAACAGCATTACGACATCCTAGTTCAAAGGTTACGACACCCTAGTTCAAAAAAAATAAACATGTAAAAATATAAGATAAAATATTTCTAATCCCTTCTACCTGTGGTACATGTCATCATTGGATAGGCTATTGACTCCTAGATAATCAGAAATAGTCCTGACTGCTTAAAAATCAATAAAATCACCTGAAACAGCATTACGACATCCTAGTTCAAAGGTTACGACATCCTAGTTCAAAACTTATGACACCCTAGTTCAAAAAAAATAAACATACAGAAAATATAAGATAAAATATTTCTAATCCCTTCTACCTGTGGTACATGTCATCATTGGATAGGCTATTGATTCCCAGATAATCAGAAATAGTTCCGGCTGCTTAAAAATCAATAAAATCACCTGAAACAGCATTACAACACCCTAGTTCAAAACCTAAGATATCCTAGTTCAAATGCTATGACACTCTAGTATAAATACTACGATACCCTGTCAAGAAATATAACATTCTTTTATATCATCATCATAACAATGAAGAATTACAAAATATTGATTGAATGAATTACATAGAACTACATGTAATAAGACAATGATATTAAAAACAATCCTGGTTGAATGAATCAAAAGAATTTTTCTTTGAGAATGATACTTAAAATATAATCTTCGAGTTAGTTACAAATTTGTGTAACATAATATAGAAGTGAATAAATCGAAAAGAAAGAGTACATAACAAATAATTTGTTTTTATAGGCTAATATTTAACAGCACTTTCAATCTTTTGATTCATACTCTCTCTCAAAATCCTTGCTGCTAACTGGTGACGGTACATGTTGATATCTTTTTCTGTGAAATTCCAAGTATCAGGCCTATCCCTGCGAGCAATAAAATCCATGTATTTCAAGCAAAACAACCCGCAGTCTAGTGATCCTGCAGCTTGGAAAGGGCATTCATTATTCTCTATCATTGACCATTTGGATACCTCACTATTATCACAGAATATGTGGAACATTGCACCTACTATCTTGTGCCACTTCCTAGCATTTGCCTTGTACTTGGAATTGCGCTTTATCGAATTCAGATGCATGAAAATCTTCTTTTGCATGTCCACCACTACCAGGTGCCAGTGAGAATTTTTGGAGTTGATGATAGTGAAGAGAAATCGAAATTCCTTCTTATCTGAATCACTCACTGCATCAAAAATTATATTGCCGGCTGTTCCAGCAAGTTCATGACATGGTGATGTTGAGGTTAGGCATAAGCCAGAAGTCATTACTGGAGCAACTATACTCTTATGATATCTTTCTGCATTCTCAGCCCAGTTCTTTGTAATGAACTCCTGCTCGGCATCAATTATCTGTCAATATAATTTAAACTGATTAATTATAAAGTAAATATAATAATTATTAGAAAATATATCAGTACATACATAAAGATTAACAACAAAATGATGCAATACTCCATTACTTACATCATCAACTATCATGTCATTGTTGATGAGATCAAAAAGATTTTTCCTAGTGATAGTACCTCCAAATTTGTTGGTGTACATGACATCCCTGAAATTAATAAACATGAATGATATTATATATTCTCGATAATAAATTAGCATATATATTAAAAAAATAGGTATAACTTACGAGTTTATCTTTTCTTTCAAAAATGTATTGATCAAATTTTCATCATCTTCAATTTGAAAATTCAAATTTGATTCTTCAGGCTGAGATGTGCCCACCATCTTCAACTTTTTTTTCTTTTCAATGGGCCTGTTTCAAAAGCAAAATCAGCTACGATTTTGGAGGCCTTCTGCAGCCTAGGTTCTTTTTTTACCCTCTTGATAAGTGAAGGAATCTGAATTTCTTCTTTTTCCCCCTCAACTTCCTCACTTACAAGGGTATCCTTAAATTTTTTATCAAAAATTTCTTCCACCTCAACCTCAGTATCTTCAGTATTCTCTCCCTCCGCCTCTTTCTGGCCTTTTTTATTGGCATTGGTACCTTTATTTACCAATGAACTAAGAAGAGTTTCAACTATGGCTAACCTCTTCTTTATTTCTTCAAGTTCAACCTTCATCTGTGCACAGCTTGCATAAGTTTTTTCTTTTTTGGAGGATGCTGCTGTTACTGTTTCTTTAGGGAGAAGCCATTGTTCCATTATTGTTGGCTCAATAGCTCCCTCCACCTATAAGCAAAGAACAATAACAAAATAACCTTACATTAATCATAATAATATATTGTTCATTAATATTATAATGAAAAAATATTTTTATTTACCAACTCATGAGGCTTCAAGTTCGTAAGGTCAACAATCTTTGTCTTCACCTGGCTGTCATACCATTTTAACAGCCTAGGCAATTTTTTTGGATATGTTGGGGCTCTCAAGGTACTATGTTCAAGGAACCAAACCTGTACATAATAAATATGTATATTAAATATATAGAAGATTTAAAATAAAGCAATTATACTTTTACTGTATCTTAATGATACTTACCAATAAAGCAGCTGTACACCCATACAGGGTTGGCTGCCTCCTAACCTTGTCGCTTCTTTTGGTTAGGATTGGCTGGTCAGATCTCAAGCAAACAGCAGCATCTGGGAGAGACATAAGAGTCAACTCCATTATTGTGGTAGCCCAATCTATTTTATCCAGCTGGGATAAATCATTCAAGTAAGGGATGATAAATCTCGGGCAACTTTGATTTGACTTTGGACACAAGAATGTTGCGAACATAAATGCAATCCATAATATCACTATGTCCTCGACATTCTCTTATAGATTGGATGAATGAAGTCGGGCAATTAACTTCTCCAGCCCCTTATTTTGCATATTTAATTGTCTTCCAAATCTTCTGAATAACCGGCCCTTCTTAACTTGATCTTCCATTTTGATTTTCTTTCCATGGCATGTCAGACCCAAAATCAGGGCCAGGTCTTCCACGCTGAATATAAGTTCCTTGCCATAAAAAATAAACTTGTTTCCTCCCTTATAGCATCTAATAATTTCAACTAGTAGATACCCGTCGACAACAAACGGTTGCATGTCTACGAACGCATTGAAGGGAGTCTTTCGGATTATTTCTAAATGGTAACTTGAGACACTCATCTTCAAAACCTGTTCAGCATACACTGCTGGCTTGTAATGGTTTTTAAACAATTGTGAAGCCTTTAATCTGGGCAGCGAAGCATTGGAAGATCACTTGAAACATAAGTAAAATATAAACGTAAGTTAAGCAATTTCTGCATGGGTGTCGTAAGTTTTGAACTAGGATATCATAGGTTTTGAACTAGGATGTCGTAATACTGTTTTGGCCATTTTGATTAATGTTACAACATCCGTGGTAATTTTATGACACCCTGGGAGTCATAAAACAAGACACGGTTGCCATGTATTAGAGGTAGAGGGGTTAAAAACTTATTTTTCATAATTTCTGCATGGGTGTCATAAGTTTTGAACTAGGATGTCGTAGGTTTTGAACTAGGATATCGTAATACTATTTTGGCCATTTTGATTAATGTTACAGCATCCGTGGTAATTTTATGACACCCTGGGAGTCATAAAACGAGCCACGGTTGCCATGTGTTAGAGGTAGAAGGGTTAAAAACTTATTTTTCATAATTTCTATATGAGTATCGTAAGTTTTGAACTAGGGTATCGCAGATTTTGAACTAGGGTATTGTAATACTATTTTGGCCATTTTGATTAATGTTACAGCATCCGTGGCAATTTTATGACACCCTGGGAGTCATAAAACAAGCCACGGTTGCCATGTGTTAGAGATAGAAGGGTTAAAAACTTATTTTTCATAATTTCTGCATGGGTGTCGTAAGTTTTGAACTAGGCTGTCGTAGGTTTTGAACTAGGATGTCGTAATACTGTTTTGGCAATTTTGATTAATGTTACAGCATCCGTGGCAATTTTATGACACCCTGGGAGTCATAAAACAAGCCACGGTTGCCATGTATTAGAGGTAGAGGGGTTAAAAACTTATTTTTCACAATTTCTGCATGGGTGTCGTAAGTTTTGAATTAGGGTGTCGTAGATTTTGAACTAGGATGTCATAATACTATTTTGGCCATTTTGATTAATGTTACAGCATCCGTGGCAATTTTATGATACCCTGGGAGTCATAAAACAAGCCATGGTTGCCATGTATTAGAGGTAGAGGGGTTAAAAACTTATTTTTCACAAATTCTGCATGGGTGTTGTTGCCGATCCCGCCACCGCGCCTGTGGCTTCGGAGCCGCCGATCCGACTAGACCGTCTCGTCCCTGGGGTCTCCTGGCTGGATCAAACCTGCAAGGCAAGGTCAGAAACCCTGGCCGGGGATTCCGGCGAGGGAGCTCCGACGGTCAAGTTAGTAGATAGCGAGAGAGAACAGATTCTCTGGGACGGGCCCCCGAAGGAGTCCCAGACTCAGAGATCGTGCTAGCAAGAAAGGTGCCAGAGAGACCAGAAACCTGGCTGGGTTCCTTCACCGAGCTTACGCCAAGGGGCCCCCTCTCGGGACCTTGGATCTTGCTCTTGGAGTGGAGTCTCCAGCCTTCGTTTCTTGTTCGCTCCCCTCATTTTCTGCTCCGGGAGGCTCCTTTGTTGCTTTCATCTCCTCCCCTCCGCCCCTTTCTCTTTCCCCTTCTGGATCAGAGAGCCGGGCGACTTTTCGGCCTTGTTTGCCGAGCCTAGCGGGGAAAGAGTAGGGGAGGGGGGTGCTGGTCAGACTGCCGACCAGACCTTAGGCTGAGCGTGAGCGCTCTCCTTCCCAGGCACCGACGCTGTCCGTTATCAGGTCCTGTTTTGTCAGGGCCTCGTCTCTCGACTGCGGAACATGTCGGGCCGATGTAAGTGATGTTTCGCATGCCGCCGCCGACCGTACGGGGCGCCTTTCTCGGAGTGCGGCGCGCACGGCTCGAGGGGCAACCTCGGAGCTCGCGCTTCCATTCCTCGGGGCCTTCTCTACAATGGCTGGCCCGCGTTGGGCGAGGTGGACCCTTCCTAGGTGGACACCTGGCGGAGCGGCAGGAGGCCGCTCGACTTCGACCGAGGTGGTCCCATCTCCGGGTGCCACCTGGAGAAGGAGCGAAGGGGTCCGGCTCGACCTTGGCTGAGGTGGGACCGTCTCAGGGTGCCACCTGGCGAGGGAGCGGGGAAGCCGCCGGCTTCGGCCGAGGTGGAACCCTCTTGGGTGGACACCTGGCGGAGCGGCAGGAGGTCGCTCGACTTCGACCGAGGTGGTCCCGTCTCCGGGCGCCACTTGGCGAAGAAGCGAAGGGGCCCGGCTCGACCTCGGCCGAGGTGGGATCGTCTCAGGGTGCCACCTGGCGAGGGAGTGGGGGAGCCGCCGGCTTCGACCGAGGTGGACCCCTCCTGGGTGGACACCTGGCAGAGTGGCAGAAGGTCGCTCGACTTCAGTCGAGGTGGTTCCGTCTTCGGGCACCACCTGGCGAAGGAGCGAAGGGGCCTGGCTCGACCTCGACCGAGGTGGGACCGTCTCAGGGTGCCACCTGGTGAGGGAGCGGGGGAGCCGCCGGCTTTGGCCGAGGTGGAACCCTCCTCGGTGGACACCTGGCGGAGCGGCAGGAGGTCGCTCGACTTCGACCGAGGTGGTCCCGTCTCCGGGCACCACCTGGCGAAGGAGCGAAAGGGCCCGGCTCGACCTCACCGAGGTGGGACCGTCTCAGGGTGCCACCTGGTGAGGGAGCGGGGGAGCCGCCGTCTTCGACCGAGGTGGACCCCTCCTAGGTGGACACCTGGCGGAGCGGCAGGAGGTTGCTCGACTTCGGCCGAGGTTGTCCCGTCTCCGGGCGCCACCTGGCGAAGGAGCGAAGGGGCCCAGCTCGACCTCGGCCGAGGTAGGACCGTCTCAGGGTGCCACCTGGCGAGGGAGCGGGGGAGCCGCCGACTTCGACCGAGGTGGACCCCTCCTGGGTGGACACCTGGCGGAGCAGCAGCAGGGGGTCGCTCGACTTCGACCGAGATGGTCCCGTCTCCAGGCGCCACCTGGAGAAGGAGCGAAGGGACCCGGCTCGACCTCGGCCGAGGTGGGACCATCTCAGGGTGCCACCTGGCGAGAGAGCGGAGGAGCCGCCGGCTTCGGTCGAGGTGGACCCCTCCTGGGTGGACACTTGGCGGAGCGGCAGGAGGTCGCTCGACTTCGGCCAAGGTGGTCCCGTCTCCGGGCGCCACCTGGCGAAGGAGCGAAGAGACCCGGCTCGACCTCGGCCGAGGTGGGACCGTCTCAGGGTGCCACCTGGCGAGGGAGCGGGAGAGCCGCCGGCTTCGGCCGAGGTGGACCCCTCCTGGGTGGACACCTGGCGAAGCGGTAGGAGGGCCCGGGCCAAACTCGAACTCGGCCGGAGCAGAGCCGCAACTGACTTGGCCGAAAAAACTCCACGTGGCTTGAATCATGCCCAACGAAATCTGAGATGTGCCACGTCATCGTTACGGCCGTAACAGTTGCCCCCCAACCCATCGTTCCGTTAGGGCATCGTGGAACGGGACGTGGGGATTAAATACGGAGATGACGTGGGGAGGCGAAGATCTTGCATCATAATTGCCACGATCCTCGTCGCCGTTCCTTGGTGCGCCCAAAGCCCTATAGGAGGCCGCCACATGTCGCCTATTCATCCGCAATTAATGCATCGCTTCGAAACAGAGGCCGTTTCCCTGCTAACGAGGCGTCGGGAGTGCGTCCACGCGGTAATCATCTGATGGCCCAGAGCGGAATGACGGGTATGATTGCTGTCGATTGAGTTTGAAAAGGAGGGGACTTTTCGGAACGAGGCCCTTTTCCTTGCTCCGTCGGCGGTTTGCTGCAAGCTATCTCCCGCTCCCCCGCGTTGCACAGTGCATTTTGGTGAGTGCTTCCGTTCCCTTCTTCGCTCCACCCCTTTCCTCTAGTATCCTTTCCTCACCATTTTCTTTGCCATGGCGCGCCGCCGCCATGTTTCTTCTAACCCGGACGAGGCCGGTCCATCCCGGCCGAGGACTCCATCGTCTTCCTCCTCGGAGGAGGAATTGATCCCGGAGGAGACCCGTAGGCGACTCCAACCTGGGGGTATCACCATAGGCATCCCCAGGGGTGTCAGGTCTCCTCCCGTCATGCCTGCCCTTCCTATTTCTTCTCTTCCTCCTCCGGCCCTTCCTTCTGTCGGTCCCTCCGGTCACGTTTCCACGATGACCGAAGGCGACCTTTCCCTGCTCCGGGAGGTCTATGGCATCCCGGGGTCTGTCCTCCTTTCCCTTCCACGGCCCGGGGATCGCGTCACCTCGAGTTGCCCCGGCCGCATAGCCTTCTACGAGGACTTCTTCCTCGCGGGCCTCCGGTTTCCTCTGCACCCTTTCTTCCTTTCCTTTCTCAGCCATTTCCGTCTAGTCCCGGCCCAGTTGGCTCCCAATGCCATCCAGGTCATTTTCTCTTTCATTGTCTTCTGTCACTTCCACGGGTTTGTTGCCCGTTTCTCCCTCTTCAGGGCTCTGTTTACCCTGAAACGGTGCTCCACTGATGACGGCTGGTGGTACATCTCACCCCAGCCTAGGTGTCTCCGGTTCGACCTCCCTTCCTCCATCAAGGGTTGGAAGAACCGGTTCTTCTTTGCCTCGGTCGAGGATGTCGACTGGGCCTGGAGCGAGCCGAATCGGTCCCTGAATCGGAACTCTCAGATTGAGCCGGCAGACCAGAAGGCTTACTCCCAACTACTGAGCGATGTGGTCCCCGCGCTCGATGTTCTGCTCTCGGAGTAGAACTTGTTGGAGGTGGGGATCAGCCCCATCCGAGAGCCGGGTGAGGCTCGACGTTTTCTTTTAATCTGCACTTCCCCCCTCTCTCCCCTTCTTTCTTTGACTGGGCTGACCGACCTCCTTTTCTTTGTATGTATGAAGTTCTCGGTGGAAAACCTCCTCAAGGGCACGGCTCAGAGAGACATTGCCGAGGTTGACGAGCTGGCGGCGAAGAGGGCTCGCACAGAGGCGAGTCGGGAGGTGGTGCCGACGCCAGTCTCCGGCCCAGCAGCTATCGTGCCCAGGCTACCTTGAGCCCGGGCCACCGATGCTCCTGCCGCCCATCCTGATGGGGCCGCAGAAGAGGGAGGCCCAACGGCAATGGCACCCTCCCGGGCGGGGCCCGTCACCGTCGCAGCTCCGACGGCGCCGCCTGCAACTCCAGCCGCCCCAACGATGGCGGCACCACCCGGGCACCGGTCGCCCCTGTCGCCGACCTGACCGTTCCACCGCCATTCCTCACAGCCCGGTGCTCGGTGACCCGTGACCAGGGGCTCGCAGAGAAGCTGATGGAGTACGCATGCACCCCCCGGGACCGTCGGCTGAGGGGCGGCCGGGACTACGCCGATGCCTGGCTCGGGATCCTCCTGCAGCTCTTCACGATAAGTCTGAACCCAAAACCTTCTGGTTTGAAGATTCGGCTAATGTTTACTGACAGTTGACTTTTTCATGCAAATCGGGACCGACGTGCTCCTGCTGAGGAACTTCCTCGCGGGGTACGCGAAAAGGGATAACGAGAAGGAAGAACAACTCGGCAAGCTCGCAGCCGACATGAAGGACCTTATGGAAAGGGGGTCAAGCTGCAGGGGAAGAACCAGGTGCTGCAGTCCGACCTGGTGCGCGCCGAGGGGCGGGTCAAGGACCTGGAGACTTCCTTGTCCGAGGAGAGGATCTCCACCCAGCGATGCCTGGAAGAGGACCTGGTGGAGAGGGCTCGCCTTCGAGCCCAGACCCAGTCGCTGGAGCGCCAGCTGGAGGAGGCCCGGAAGGAGGCGAGCACGGCCAAGGAGAGGAGAGCATATGTCAACGGGCTCCTGGAAGCGGCCAAGCGGGAGGCGCAGGAGGCCGTCTCAAGATTCCGGTCCTCTGACGAATATGTCTCGGAGGTCCGGGAGGCCGCCGTGGACTCCTTTCTGAAGGGGTTCCGGGTGGCCCGAGAAAAGGTAGGAGCCTTCTACCCCGAGCTCGACCTTAGCGGGGTAGTGCTCGGGGGCAGGAGACAGGAACCTGCCGGCGAGGCCCCAGCCGTGGTGAGAGATGAGGCGGCAGCTCCAGAGCGGCCTTCCGAGCAGCCAGCCGCCGCAGGCGAAGACGGGGAACCCGCGACCCTGCCCGAGGAGCCTGCAATCGCACCGAACTAGGCCTTCGACTATATTTTCCTTTCGCTTTTCCTTCTTTTTTCTTAGGGCTCCCGGCCTGTCGGGACTCCTCCGTTGTAATGCTTCTTTAAGCTCAATAAAAGTGTCAGTTTTTTGCTAAGTCCTGTCCTTGCTTCTTTTTTTTTTTGTTCCAAGCCTTGTTGATATATTTGCTTTGAGAGCAGAGACCAAGTCCCGCGGCTTGTCCGGGCTGGGTTCGCAGGTCGACTGAGTCCCATCCCGCGTTCAGGTCACAGTTCGAAGCTTCCTTGCGCGAGTCCTTCGGATTTGCCAGGCTGCTCTTCATGATTGCATGGCGAGCCGGGCTCTGCCCCGCCTTCCAGATCGAAGTCCGGGACTTCTGGACTGAACCCCGGGGCCGCAGGCTTTATTCAAGCCTTGCGCGGCTTGCCGAGCCGTTCTCCGTGATCGTGTGGGCGAGCTGGGCTCTGCCCCGCCTTCCGAACCGAAGTCCGGGACTTCCGGACTGAACCTCGGGGCTGCAAGCTTTATTCAAGCCTTGCGCGACTTGCCGAGCTGTTCTCCGTGATCGCGTGGGCAAGCTGGGCTCTGCCCCACCTTCCGGATCGAAGTCCGAGACTTCCGGACTAAACCCCGGGGCTGCAAGCTTTATTCAAGCCTTGCATGGCTTGCCGAGCTGTTCTCCGTGATCGCGTGAGCGAGCTGGGCTTTGCCCCACCTTCCAGATCGAAGTCCGGGACTTCCAGACTGAACCCCAGGGCCGCAAGCTTTATTCAAGCCTTGCGCGGCTTGCCGAGCTGTTCTTCATGATCGCGTGGGCGAGCTGGGCTCTGCCCCGCCTTCCAGACTGAAGTCCGGGACTTCTCGCTTTCTCGAGAATCCGACCACAACCATTTTTGCCAAACTCGGAGCTGGGCTTCTCTTTCCCTACGAGGTGAGAAAAAGTGTTTGGAGTAAAGAAATTTTATTGCAAGAGTTGGAGGAGTCTTACATTACTGATAATACATCCTTAGGTTCGAAGCGTTCCAAGTTCGAGGGAACCTGGATCCTCCTAATTCTTCCAGATAATAGGCCCCATGATGGAGGACCTCCGCCACCCTGTATGGGCCTTCCTAGTTCGGGGAGAGCTTCCCGCACTCTCGTGGCTGAGAAGCTTCAGCACGTCGGAGCACCAGATCTCCGGGGCGAAAGAACTTCGGTCGCACCCGGGAGTTGTAGTACTTGGCCACTCGCTGCCTGTACGCCGCCATCCGGACTCGGGCCTTGTCCCTCGTCTCTACAAGAAGGTTTAGGTTGAGCATCATTCTGGCGGGGTTCTCCACCTCGTCGTATTGTTCCACACACAGCGTGGGTAGACTAAGCTCAATGGGGATAACCGCCTCGGCTCCGAAGACGAGGTTGAATGGGGTCTCGTCGGTCGCCGTCCTCGGGTGGTGTGGTATGCCTAGAGGACGCTCGGGAGCTCCTCCGCCCACCTGCCCTTGGCCTGGTCCAGCCTCGTGCGGAGGCCCTGCAAAATAGTCCTGTTCGTGACCTCGGCTTCTCCATTGGTCTGAGGGTGTGCCACCGAGGTAAAGCGATGATGGATGCCGAGGTCGCTGCAGAACTCTTCAAACTCGCGGCAGTCGAACCGACGCCCGTTGTCGGTGATCACGGTATGGGGGAGGCCGAAATGACAGATGATTGACTTCCAGAAGAACTTGGCGACGTTTGCCTCAGTGATCCGCGCCAGGGGTTCGGCCTCTACCTACTTCGTGAAGTAGTCGATGGCGACGATCAGGAACTTGCCCAGATGCTGGGAGGAATGGTCCGAGAAGGTCCATTCCCCACTGGGCGAACGGCCACGGAGCTGAGAGCTGGGAGATCGGAGTGGAAGGCTGCCGCTGCACCACGGCGTGCCGCTGGCACCGATCGCACCTTTTCACGAAATCGGTGGCATCCTCTTTCATCGTCTCCCATAAATAGCCTTGGCGAAGGGCCTTGTAGGCTAGCGTTCTGCCCCCCACGTGATTCTCGCAAATGCCCTCATGGATTTCCTAAAGCACGAGTGCGGCTTCCGCGGGTCTCAGGCACTTGAGGAGGGGATAGGAGTAAGACCTCCGATACAGTTGTCCATCCATCAGGACGAACCGCGCGACCTTCTTTTTGATGAGTCGGGTCGTTGTGCGGTCCTCCGGCACGGTACTGTCGGTTATGTACTCAGCGTACTTGTCCATCTAGCTGGGCTCCTGGCTGACCTGTTGGATCGCCACGGGGATCTCGTAGCTCGGGGCCTTGAGGCGCTCCACATGAGCGCGACCCAACAACGAGTCCGGCAGGGTCGCCAGCCGGGACAGAGCGTCAGCACGGGCATTTTCCCCGTGAGGTATATGGTAGATACTGAAATGCTGAAATCCGGCCGTGCTAGTTTTGACGAGGTCCAGATACTTTGCCATTTGAGGATCGTGCGCAGTGTATTCTCCGGAAATCTGTCCGGCCACCAGCTGGGAGTCAGTGAAGGCCTTCAGGTTGGCCACGCCCAACTCGCGGGAGACTCTCAGCCCGGCGAGGAGCATCTCGTACTCCGCTTGGTTGTTGGTTGCAGCGAACTGGAAATGGAGCGCACATTCGACGACGACCCCATCGCTGTTGGCGAGTATGAGTCCGGCTCCGCTCCCGCCAGAGTTCGAGGCCCTATCCACGTGGAGTATCCACGCCTCCTCTTCGGGTTCCTCGGATCCTGGTTTCAATTGCAGGTGCAGAGAGTCTTCCTCCGGCTCCTTGCCTAGTCCTGCGCACTCGACCAAGAAGTCGGCTAGCACTTGCGCCTTCATGGCCGACCTCGGCCTATAAGCGATATCGAATTCGCTGAGCTTGAGTGCCCACTTCGCCAACCGCCCAGATGTGTCGGGTCGGCTGAGGATCGCTTTCAGCGGCTGGTCCATTAGGACGGTGATGGGATGCGCTTGAAAATAGGGCCTGAGACGCTGAGCAGACACTATTAACGTAAAAACAAGCTTTTCGGGCCGGGAATACCTGAGCTCCGCATCGCGGAGAAGTTTGCTGGTGTAGTACACCGGTCGCTGGACTCCCTGGTCGTCGGTCCGAACTAGGACCGAGCTGACAGCCTCCGGGGTGACCGCCAGGTAGAGGATGAGTTCCTCTCCTTCTTCGGGCCTGGAAAGCAGTGGAGGCGATGCGAGCATTTTCTTCAGCTCTTCAAACGCCTCCCGGCACTCCTCGGTCCAGGCGAAGTCGTTCACCTTTCTCAGTACTTTGAAAAAGGGCTGGCAGCGATCGACCGACCTTGAGATGAAACGGCTCAGAGCGGCTATCCAGCCGGTGAGTCGCTGCACTTGCTTCTTGGAGGCGGGCTGCTCCATCTCCAGGATGGCCTGGACCTTCTCCGGATTGGCCTCGATCCCTCTCTGGGTTACCATGAACCCCAGGAATTTCCCGGGGGAGACTCCGAAGGCGCACTTCGCCGAGTTTAGCTTCATATGATAAAGTCAGAGGTTGCCGAAAGTCTCCGCCAGGTCGGCGACGTGGTCCAAGAGGGGCTTACTCATCACCAGCATGTCATCCACATACACCTACATGTTACGACCGATCTGGTCCTTAAAGACCTTGCTAACCAGTCGCTGGTACGTAGCCCCGGCGTTATTGAGGCCAAATGGTATCATCCTGTAACAGAAAGTTCCGCGGTCGGTGACGAAGGCGGTGTGCTCTTCATCCTCCGGGTTCATTCAAATCTGGTTGTACCCGGAGAAAGCATCCATGAAAGAGAGGAGGCGATTCCCCGAGGTGGTGTCGACCAGCTGGTCAATCTTCGGGAGAGGGAAGCTGTCCTTCGGGCAAGCTCGGTTGAGGTCGGTGTAGTCCACACAGATCCTCCACTTGCCACTGCTCTTCCGCACCATGACCACATTTGCCAGCCAACTGGGATACTGGACTTCCCGCACGAAGCTGGCTGCGAGGAGTTTCTTCACTTCTTCATTGATGGCCCTCTACCTTTCCGCAGCGAAGCTCCTCTTCTTCTGGCGGACCGGGCAGCACCTCGGGTCCACGTTCAGCCTGTACGTAATGACCTCGGGGGGAATGCTCGGCATGTCGGCCACTGACCAGGCGAACACGTCTGCGTTCATGCGGAGGAATTCCAGCAGGCGGGTCCGTTCCTCTCCTGGGAGCTGGGCCCCCACCTGCACCGTCTTCAGTGGATCCGAACTTAGGGGGTAAGTCAACAGGCGCTCCGCGGGTCCTCCCCTAGGTTCCTTCTCTCTTAGGTCGAGATCGCCGATGTTGGTGCCGAGCTCGGCGCCCCGGGCGCCGGGGACCGTCTGAAGGCAATGCTGGATTGGCTGGGCTGCCCCCCTCATCACCCCAAGCCCGGAGGCTGTGGGAATTGCACCAGCAGTCGCTTTGTAGAAATCATGGCATCCAACTGGTTGAGCCCCGGGCGCCGAGGATCACGTTGTAGGGCGAAGGGAGCTTGACAACGGTAAACGTTATCATGACTGTGGACTGCCGAGGTGGGGATCCAGCGGTGACCGGGAGAGTGATCTCCCTTCGACCCCCACCGAGTCCCCGGTAAAGCCTACCAGGGGGTGTGCACCGGCCTTAGCCGATCATGGGACAGATTCATTCGGGAGAAAGCATCATAAAAAAGCACATCAGCCGAGCTCCCACTATCTACCATAATTCGGTGTACAGGATGCTTCGCGATGGTCATCTCGACCACCATGGCATCATTATTTACATTCTTATTTTCACTCCCCTTCTCAGCAAGGGGTACATCCTTTGGGTTCCCGACCTCCCGGGCTCTCTTTGCTTCCCGCCCGGTCCCACACGAGATCATGCCTACTGGCTTCTCCGTTGGGCGGTTGTCAATTGCAGGAACCGGGGGTAAGGCCGCGAGCGGCTGTCCTTCCACCGAGACCTCGTTCCTCACGAAGTTCCTGAGGTAGCCTCTTTTGATCAGCTCCTCGATCTCCTGCTTTAGATTACGACACTCCTCTGTGTCATGGCCGTGTTCACGGTGGAACTGGCAGTACTTCGACTTGTCTCGGATGCCTCTTGGGTTCTGAGGAGGAGGTCGGCGGAGATAGTGCTCGCCCTCGATTTCCATGAGGATCTTAGTTCGGGGAGCGAGGAGAGGGGTAAACCTCCGCTCCTAGGTGGCATCGCCCTTCAGCTTCGGATTTGGACGGGGGCCAGCAGACGGTCCAGGCCGCCGGGCCTCTGGAGTATCCCTTGGGCCCGGCCTCTTCAAAGTCCTCCCGTCCAGCTCTCGTCGGGTGCGATCGGCGTCCTCCACTCGGATGTACTTGTGGACGCGGAGGAGGAGCTCGGAGTACATCCTGAGCAGTTTTTTGTCCAGGGAATAGGTCAGGCGGGACGTCTTGAGCCCGCGCTTTAAAGCCAGCATGGCGACGGGCTCGTCCAGGCTGTAGATCTCCAGGGCAGCGGTCTTGAATCGGGTGACGTAGTCCCGGAGCAGCTCCTGGTCCTGCTGGCGGATAGAGAAGAGGCTATCCACCTCTCTCGGCACCTTTCGACAAGCATCGAAGTGTGCCACAAACTTTCCTTCCAACTGATGGAAGGAGGAAATAGATCCGGGCTCGAGGCGGGTGAACAAGACCCGAGCGGCCTTCCAGAGGGTAGCGGGGAAGGCGATGCACAAAAGAGCGTTCGTGGCCCCCTGGACCCTCATGAGAGCCTTGTAGCTCTCTAGATGGTCCAGAGGGTCGGTGGTCCCGTCGTAGGGATCGACTTGCGGCATGCGGAACCGGCTCAGAATAGGCTCCGCCTGGATTTCTTCAGAAAAGGGGGGACGGGAGTCGTAGCCCGCCGGGTCCGCCGAGGAGTTCCGCATGTCAGCAAATCGGCGGGCGAACTCCGCTAATTTGTGCTCGTGCTCCTCCAGACGCCTCTCGGCTTGGCGCCTGATGGCCTCGTCGGTGGAATCTTCCACCGAGGCTACTGGTGAAGGGGGCGCCGATCGGTCTCGGCACAGGGTCTTGCCACGGCGTCGCTTACTGCGACGCGTTGTCTCGACTTCATCGACCGGGGATCGACTCTCGTGATCCGTCGAACCAGAGTAATTTCTTTTCGCGGGAGTTTGGTGACTCCCGTGGGGTTGGAGGATGCCCGGGGTTGGGATGGCCTGCCTTGGATGGAGTGCAGGCTCCCGCGCGGTCCCGCGGCCCGAGCTGCAGGGGTCCCTGGCTGAGGCTGCGTGGCCAGGGAGCGCTGCTGATGTTGTAGCTGTCGAACCACCATAGTCAAGGTCTGCAGCTGCTGGATGACGGCCGCGAGAGGTCCGTCTGCCGAGACCGGTTGTGGTGGAAGAGGAGGGGGAGCGGGGAGCTCCCTCTCCGGGTTGGGGGTCCCCTGAGGGGAGGGGACCTCCCCTACTCGGCTGGTGGATGCTTCGCGTCCACGAATGATCACCATGGTTGGAGCGCGCTTCGTTCACAGAAAGCTAGCTCCCACTAGGGGTGTTGTCCTGTCCCCCTACCCGGCGTGCCAATCTGTTGCCGATCCCGCCACCGCGCCTGTGGCTTCGGAGCCGCCGATCCGACTAGACCGTCTCGTCCCTGGGGTCTCCTGGCTGGATCAAACCTGCAAGGCAAGGTCAGAAACCTTGGTCGAGGATTCCGGCGAGGGAGCTCCGACGGTCAAGTTAGTAGACAGCGAGAGGGAACAGATTCTATGGGACGGGCCCCCGAAGGAGTCCCAGACTCAGAGATCGTGCTAGCAAGAAAGGTGCCAGAGAGACCATAAACTCGGCTGGGTTCCTTCATCGAGCTCACGCCAAGGGGCCCCCTCTCGGGACCTTGGATCTTGCTCTTGGAGTGGAGTCTCCAGCCTTCGTTTCTTGTTCGCTCCCCTCGTTTTCTACTCCTGGGAGGCTCCTTTGTTGCTTTCATCTCCTCCCCTCCGCCCCTTTCTCTTTCCCCTTCTGGATCAGAGAGCCAAGCGGCTTTTCAGCCTTGTTTGCCAAGCCTAGCGGGAAAAGAGTAGGGGAGGGGGGTGCTGGTCAGACTGCCGACCAGACCTTGGGCCGAGCGTGAGCGCTCTCCTTCCCAGGCGCCGACACTGTCCGTTATCGAATCCTGTTTTGTCAGGGCCTCGTCTCTCGACTGCGAAATATGTCGGGCCGACGTAAGTGATGTTTCGCATGCCGCCGCCGACCATACAGGGCGCCTTTCTCGGAGTGCGGCGCGCACGGCTCGAGAGGCAACCTCGGAGCTCGCGCTTCCATTCCTTGGGACCTTCTCTGCAACGGCTGGCCCGCGTTGGCCGAGGTGGACCCTTCCTGGGTGGACACCTGGCGGAGCGGCAGGAGGCCGCTCGACTTTGACCGAGGTGGTCCCGTCTTCGGGTGCCACCTGGCGAAGAAGCGAAGGGGTCCGGCTCGACCTCGGCTGACGTGGGACCGTCTCAGGGTGCCACCTGGCGAGGGAGCGGGGGAGCCGCCGGCTTCGGCCAAGGTGGAACCCTCTTGGATGGACACCTGGCGGAGCGGCAGGAGGTCGCTCGACTTCGGCCGAGGTGGTCCCGTCTCCGGGCGCCACCTGGCGAAGGAGCGAAGGGGCCCGGCTCGACCTCGGCCGAGGTGGAACCGTCTCAGGGTGCCACCTGGCGAGGGAGCGGGGGAGCCGCCGGCTTCGGCCGAGGTGGACCTCTCCTGGGTGGACACCTGGCGGAGCGGCAGAAGGTCGCTCGACTTCGACCGAGGTGGTCCCATCTCCGGGCGCAACCTGGCGAAGGAGCGAAGGGGCCCAGCTCGATCTCGGTCGAGGTGGGACCGTCTCAGGGTGCCACCTGGTGAGGGAGCGGGGGAGTCGCCGGCTTCGACCGAGGTGGAACCCTCCCGGGTGGACACCTAGCAGAGCGGCAGGAGGTCGCTCAACTTCAGCCGAGGTGGTCCTGTCTCCAGCGCCACCTGGCGAAGGAGCGAAGGGGCCCGGCTCGACCTCGGCTGAGGTGAGACCGTCTCAGGGTGCCACCTGGCGAGGGAGCGGGGGAGCCACCGGCTTCGACCGAGGTGGACCCCTCCTGGGTGGACACCTGGCGGAGCGGCAGGAGGTCGCTCGACTTCGACCGAGGTGGTCCCGTCTCCGGGCGCCACCTGGCGAAGGAGCGAAGGGGCCCGGCTCGACCTCGGTCGAGGTGGGACCGTCTCAGGGTGCCACCTGGCGAGGGAGCGGGGGAGCCGCCGGCTTCGGCCGAGGTGGACCCCTCCTGGGTGGACACCTGGCGGAGCGGCAGGGGGTCGCTCGACTTCGGCCGAGGTGGTCCCGTCTCTAGGCGCCACCTGGCGAAGGAGCGAAGGGACTCGGCTCGACCTCGGCCGAGGTGGGACCGTCTCAGGGTGCCACCTGGCGAGGGAGCGGGGGAGCCACCGGCTTCGGCCGAGGTGGACCCCTCCTGGGTGGACACCTGGCGGAGCGGTAGGAGGTCGCTCGACTTCGGCCAAGGTGGTCCTGTCTCCGGGCGCCACCTGGCGAAGGAGCGAAGGGACCCGGCTCGACCTCGGCCGAGATGGGACCGTCTTAGGGTGCCACTTGGCGAGGGAGCGGGGGAGCCGCCGGCTTCGACCGAGGTAGACCCCTCCTGGGTGGACACCTGGCGGAGTGGCAGGAGGGCCCGGGCCGAACTCGAACTCGGCCGGAGCGGAGCCGCAACTGACTTGGCCGAAAAAACTCCACGTGGCTCGAATCACGTCCAACGAAATCTGAGACGTGCCACGTCATCGTTACGGCCGTAACAGGTGTCGTAGGTTTTGAACTAGGGTGTCTTAGATTTTGAACTTGGGCATCGTAATATATGAACTACGGTGTCATAATTTTATATTATGAAGACTTAATATTTTTTAAAAAATTATCGTGACATCCTTTTATAGAGACAAATTTCAAAGATTGACATTAAAATAGTAAAATAGAAATTACGACACCCTAGTTCAAAACCTACGACACCGTTTTTCAAAACCTACGACACCGTTGTTCAAAACCTACGACACCCCTACGACATCCTTGTTCAAAACCTGGGACACCCTAGTTTAAAAACTCTGATACCCTTGCAGAAATTGTAAAAAAAGGTTCAGATGCTAAATGTCATTTCCAAGCAGGAATCAAAAATTTTCCTAACCTGTTTTTGCTTTTGTAGCATTCTTGGGGACGGATCTTAAGGGGATCTCATCACCTCCTGAATAAACAACGATCGCAGTACTTCCTTTCTCTATCTGCGTTTCCTTCTTGCATTCTTTTCATGTTGTTCGTCTGCGTTTAAAGACAAAACCACCTGTCTACATTTTTCCACGATTTCGAAGGCATATCAAATGTTAAAGGAAGATCGTCAACGCTTTCTCGACCACCAAAGAGGAGCAAAAAAATACAAAATGTAGGGATCTAGGATGTCCAAAAATAATGGATGAACTCTGGGGTGGGGTGTCGTAGTGGCAAATATTTTTTTTTCCCTGTTGGCAGAATAATAATCGTTTTTTCGATACCAAAAACGATGAGGACAGAATGATCATTTTGTACGGTTGAAAAGACTGCAGGGCGGCGTCTGCAGGCTTATATATATCCCTCCCGTCATGCCATATCCTGTCCCATCGTCATGCTACGTGGTGTCAGCGTGGATCAATAGCTGCGTGCGGTGCGGGCCACGCTGGATTTGCTGCACCGAACGCGGTGCACAAAGAATTACTCTTTTTTAAAAAAAATCTAAACAAACTATTGGAACCCATTTAAGGCCCATTTTCAACCTCATGATCGGGCAGAGGAGGAGGTGGCCTAATCCGACAACCCCCTTGCCCAATCTTAGCCGATCAGCCGTTTGGGCCCTCTCTCGCCTTCGGCCTCGGTGCCGGTGCCATTGGCTACCGGTGTCAAGTTCGCCGATCGGTGATTCCTTTTTCTTTAATCTCTCAAAATGTTATTGGGGAAAGGAGAAGAGGGGCTTGTGACCAGCACCACCTCAAATCAGATCACTGCCACCACTCAAAAGGCTGCTGGTCTACCCCAGGAGGCCGCCTCTAATCGCGGATAAGAGAGGAGGGCATGATGCTAGCTGTCTCTGTTTCTCCCTTTACTTTCTATTTTTGTTCGATCTCAAAAGATCATGCAGAACACCATGGAAGGGGTGCGGGCATCTGGTGTCGCTGCCCACCAGGATCATCGTTGGCCTATGCTAGATGGCCACAAGTGACTATGTCCGATCACTGATGGAAGGAAGAAGGCATGGCGACAAAACCTTGTGCACCGCCATCCCTCAATTTTTTTATTATCTTTAATCAACCTATGTATGAGAGAGAGAGAATGGTGGGATAGTTCACTGCACGCATGCCGATGGTCCATCCCAAGCTTTCTCTATGAAGAAAAAGAAGTGGATGGTGGGGATTTTTTTAATCCTTTAATTAAATCCCTTTCTTGATTTATTTATTTATCGATAAAAAAAACTTAAATTCCTGATCAGAATTTTTAAAATAAATAAATAATAAATAAATCATATATTATAGATCTCTAAAATAAATAAAAATCAATTATCAAAGACCAAAAAAAAGTTTCAAATGATGATGACTTGAATTACAGAAAATTGATAATAACTTGAATTACAAGGAATCCTGATTTTAATCATAGGAAACCCTAGGATGGCCAATCAGATTTATGTCCATCAAGTCTTGATATAGATATATAAAAGATTTTAAACTTTCAGCCAAATAACTTGATTGGCTCTTATTAAATTTATTATTTGATTCTAATATTGTACAAGGAAAATAACTTGATTGGCGCTATTAAAAGATTTTAAACTTTAAGCCAAATAACGGATTTGATGTGGCACAACCGCTGACATGGAGCCCATGATGGCAACAGCTGGCAGCCGCGCGGGTGGAAAGTGCCACTTGGATGCGGCGCCCAATTGAAGACCCAAGAGCGAGCCCTCCGTCCAAGGTCAGCTCCCAGTCGGGCTCGTGCTCATAGGGCGAGCCTTTCGTCTGAGGTCAACTCCCAATCGGGGTCATGCTCATGCGTGCCAGGACGAGCTCTCCATCTGAGATCAGCTCCCAACCAGGGTCATGCTCATAGGACGAGCCCTCTGTCTGAGGTCAGCTCGCGACTGGGGTCATGCTCATGCATGCCAGGGTGAGCCCTCCATCCGAGGTCAGCTCCCAGCCAGGGTCGTGCTCATAGGATGAGCCCCCCGTCTGAGGTCAGTTCCTAGCCGGGATCGTGCTCATGCATGCCAGGGCGAGCCCTCTATCCGATGTCAGCTCCTAGTCATCCTGGAGCCCAGCTGGATGGACCGATACATCAAATATATTACCGAAAGAACCCTGCCCGAGGATCGCCTGGAAGCCAGCCTCATCAAGAAGAAAGCTGCGCATTTTGTGTTAATGGACGGGCAGCTCTACCACAGGTCCCATTCCTATTCACTGTTAAAATGTTTGAGACCCTCAACAGCCTTCGTGCTCCAGGAGATACATGAAGGCCTATGTGGGAATCATGTGGGGGGCGGGACGTTAGCATTCAAAGCTCTCTACTAAGAATACTACTGGGAGACTATCAGGGAAGACGCAGTCGACCTTGTAAAGAAATGTGATCGCTACTAACAGCATGCCTGCATACAACGTCAGCCGGCCGCACCACTTTCCCATCTCTCTGCCCCCTGGCCATTCACTCAGTGGGGAATGGACATCTTAGGTCCCTTCCCCCCATGTCCGGGCAGCATAGATTTCTAATAGTGGTCATCGACTACTTCACCAAGTGGTTCAAGGCCGAACCACTAGCATGGAGTACCGAAGCCAAGGTCAGGTCTTTCTTTTGGAAATCAATCATTTATCATTTCAGGTTCCTTCACACTATAATCACCGACAACGGACGGCAGTTCGACAACCGAATGTTCGAAGAGTTCTGCACTAACCTTAATATTCATCATCGCTTAACCTCGGTGGCTCACCCCCAAACCAATAGAGAGGCTAAGGTGACCAACCGGACTATCCTCCAGGGACTCCGAGCTAGGCTAGACCAGGCCAAAGGGAGGTGGGCCAAAAAACTCCCCAGTGTCCTTTGGGGATACCGCACCACGCCCCGGATGGCCATCAATGAGATGCCTTTCAACCTCATCTTTGGTATTGAAACCGTAATTCCGGTGGAACTGGGTTTGCCCACATTGCGGATAGAGCAATATGATGAGGCCGAGAACCCGGCTCGTCTTCTATTTAACCTAGACCTTCTTGAAGAGACAAGGAATAAGGCTCGTCTTCGTATAGCGACCCATTGGCAGCGAATGGCCCGGTACTACAATTCTCGAGTAAAACTAAAGACCTTCCGCCCGGAAGATCTGGTACTACGACGGGCCGAGCTTCCTAGCCTGGGGAATGCGACAAGCTCTCCCCTAACTAGGAAGGCCCTTATAGGGTAATCGAGGCCCTCCCCCATGGGGTCTATTACCTTGCTGAACTGGGTGGCACCCAATTCTCGCGAACTTGGAATGCCAATAATCTGAGGATGTACTACCAATGATGTAAGCTCTTCTCGTATCAATGAAATTTCTTTTGGTGCAGCATTGTCTTTGCCCATGCAGGAATACTATCGCCCAACCCTGGGTGCCGCATCTCAAAGCTGAGAAACTCCAGAAGCCCCGCACTCTATCCACCGGACACCAAGCCCGGCGATGGCAAGCCAGGAAACTCCAGAAGCTCCGTACTCTATCCTTCATAATCACAATCTAGCGACAGTGAGCTGGAAAACTACAGAAGTCCCGCACTTTATCCGCTGGACTCCCAGTCTGGCGACGACAAGCCGGGAAATCTAAAAGTCCCATACTTTATCAACCAGACTTCCAGTCCAACGACGGTAAGCCAGGATGTTCCAGAAGCTCCGCTCTTTGCCAGCTAGACCCTAGACCGGCGATGGCAATTCTAAGACTCCTTAAGCCAAATTCCCCAACTCAATGTAGTCCCAAACCGACAGGGACGATCCCCTGGGTCTCTTAGGCCCCCTCTACTCATCCACCAATTTTTGACACGACTGGGAAGTCCCCAAGATGGGCACCCAGCCCCTGGAAAATGTCTGGGGCCCTCCGGCAAGGATCCCGGCATGGTGAAGGTAACTCACAAAACCTCTAAGTCCTCTCTGAATTATTTGCTACTTTGAAGGCCTCCCGGGGAAGCGCCGAAGCTTGGAGACCCCCGAACAAGTGGCTGTAGCAAAGATTGGTGCTCAGGCAACTACGGAAGAACACTGGGAGAATGAGCAATATAAAAATTCAGTGGAAGAAGAGGAACTTCATTGAAGTAGAACGAAGTAGTTACATCATTGAAGGACCCTTGACAGGCCAGGTGGTGCCAAAAGAAGAGAAAAATTCCTAAGTACAAGTGACCAGAAAAGTATACTAAGAAAAGGTCCTTAAGCATGAAGTTATTGCCCCATTGGCTCCTTCCCGAGACGGCAAGGGGGCACGCCGGTATCCTCCTGACCTCTGTAGGTGGAACTATCTGCCCGGCAATTGCAAGCTCCGCCTCAGTCACCTCTGCTGGAGCCCTTGCTGAAGGGAAAACATGTTAGGCAGAAAGAAAATATTTTAAAATAATTTTAAAATAAATAGCGGAAGGCTTGGTAGATCGATCAAAATGATCTATCAATCTTCCAGCAACATGATCTAGTAAAATAATGCAGCATGCAATATACATCAAGAGCTAGAAAAATAATCAAAGATATAAAAGTACCTTACCGTTATACCTTTGAAATGCTGTGGAGGAGGGTAAAGCGCTCGAGCCACACATGTGTCTGGCCTCTATAGGTAATCCACACCGGGGCTCGACTCTGATCAACTCTCTCGGAGTGCTAGCTCTTTGGGATCCTTCGGACCGATCTTAGTTTTCTCAGAAGACAAGGAGGAGAGGTGGAACCCTTCCTAACTATCTCTCTTTCCAAGACCTAGCTTGAATGCTAGGTATTCTCACACCCAATCCCAAGTCCTCACAAAATCCCTTTTCCTTTTAGTTCTTCAACCTTTTTCTCTCAGCCAACCAACAACCCCTAAAACAACCTTTATTTATAGAGACAGCTATGAGAGGGAGAAAGAGGAAGGAGGAGTGATTGGGGGAGAAGGTCAAGGGTATACCAATTTGGCTCTAACCACATAAGGAAGGAATGACAATCATTCTATGAAAGTTTGGAGCCAAAATAGCTTGAATTCAAAATTCAAACCAGGTTAAAACCTTTCCCAAAAACTTTCCAAAAAATTCGTTCAGGGTTTTCTGGTCGAGCAGAGATGAGTTGACTCGAGCAAGGATCGAGTCGGCTCGTCCAGAACACAAAACAGTCGGACTGTTCTTTCAGTAGGAACGAATTAGCTCGAGCAGGGGTCGAGTCGGCTCGTCCAGAACACAGAACGAGTCGGTTCGAGCAGGGGTCGAGTCGACTCGTCCAGAAATGATTTCTGAAAATGCTTCTTGTCACAGCCAGTGCAATCCCTTAAGTGTGACACATGGTCAATCATATTGATCGCCAATGACAGCAAACGATTCTTAATCATCGATCAGCCTTTAGATCAGAAAGAAATCCCTATGGTGTGTGACCCCATAGGTTCGAACACTAAGTTGGTAGCACTGGAATACTTCCAGTACCAGTCAAAGTCTTCATCTCGCAATGATACCCGACGTCCGGATAGGTCGAAGATTGTAGAGCAACTTTCAAGAACCTTTGGCATATAATTACCGCATAATTCATCTCTTTGACCTCATAATGCTCAAGATGACATAGGATTCGACTACCAACCCTAATTCGGTCCATCCAGATCATGTCTCAACTTTACAAGTTCCGTGACTCCTCACAAGAACTACCTTGGCCATGGTTTTGCTAAATTGAGACACAGTGAGTCTTCACTCTAAACTATTTGGAAGGGTCAATTCCATCTTGATTCATCACCGCTTCACAAGTACTTGACTGTACCCAGAAACCTTTCATCACTGGATTAGAAATCTACGTAGTCCGGCACTGAAGTACAGTGAGTTGCTTGCAAGCTACCATGATGATCTCAGATCTAAGGGACACATATATCCATATCCCTTCGTGAGCAACCCTTTAGCAGAAGGGAGCTCGTAGATGGTCACGTTCAGTAAGATGTCACACATTTCACTTGCATGTCACACCAGTGTCTCCACATTCCTTGGTTAAGAGGACAACCAATAAATGTGACATACAACAACCTATACTCGATACATCGTCGTCCTATAACAATATATAATTTGGTTATGAACCAGTTTAAAAACTACTTGATATATCCTCTCTATATCAAATAATGTAGTTCTAAGGACTCCATCATACAAGAGTTCATTTTAGAAAAATGTAAATATGATGAACAACCAAACTAATAACTTTTATTCATTAAAAATTTATATACAATTACAAAATTTGCACAACCGTCTACAGCCTAGACGATTGGCTTTGGGACACAATTCCCAACACTTGCCTCCCCCAAACTTCTGCCTGAAGCTCCGAGGATGACAATCTCATCCAGCTTCAACTCCGGAAAGGCTTGTGCCACCCGAGACCTGCAGACCTCGAACCCCTTAATGAAGGAGTTTATGATTGCCTCCCGAACTTCATCGACGAACTTCACTGAGGCCTTGAATTTCGGCACTGCTTCGGTGGCCTCCTTCTTGGCAGCCTCCATCAGCGTCACCGCCCCGGTCACTTTCTCCTCTATTGCCAACCCCCGAGCCAACACTGCCTCCAGGTGGGATTGGAGGGTTTGAGATCGCCCCTCCAATCGAGCCACCTCTGCAGCGGACTCCTATGCCTGGCGAATGGACCGATCCTTCTCTGTGCCTAGGGACACCTCAAAGTCCCTGGCCCGCTTCTCCGCCCGAAGCACCTCTGCTTGGAGGGCTTTGTTCTTTCCTTTCGCTGCTTGAGCCCTCTCGATCTGTGCCCTGGCCTTAGCCACCAGCAATTTGATTTTCTGCTCTTACTGGGCCTCCCTCTTCACCCATTGAGCACAGTAATCCTGGATCAAAAGTATATCGGTCCTGACCTGCATCTTCGAGGGTGTTAGCCATGGCATTTCAACTGAGATAATGATTTGAAGGACTTACCATGAAGAGGTGGGGAAGGGTGTCGAGAATGGTCTCGCCAGCTGCCTGCCTCTCCTCTCGCAGCAGTCGCATGATTGGACAGCGAAGTTCATCATTCGCTCAGCCAGCGTGCGGTCCTGGATGACTGATGCATTCGACGGCACCATGATCGGTGCCCATTGGGCCCCGGAGCTCGACGATGCCAGGACTGCCATAGTGCCTGGAGGCAATGTCGTCGGTGGCACCTCAGCCATTGGTGGGGGCTCACCGCCACCGTTGACGGTGCTGGTGGTGGTGATGGTGGTCGCTCCCTCCCTATTTCCCTTTCCGATTCCACCTCGATGACATATGGGATCTCGACCATGACGAGAGCAGCAGGCCAGGTCTGCGCAGTCGCACCAGGTTCCTGGGCCGGGAGTTGGACGGGGAGACTTGGAGGCCGACCCGGCCACTCTCCACTTTGACCCGGAAGACGCGACGGGCTCGGGCCCCTAGCTAGGCTCGCCCTGGCCCTCTTAGGTGGGGCCTCCCTAGGCCCGGATGACGCGCTCCTCTTTGGGTGGACTCCAGGAGCTAGTCTATGGAGAACTCCATGCTTGCAGGAAAGAGAGAATATGGGTCAGCCTCAGATCTAAGAGGGCTCATGAGAGAAGAAGAGGTGCAACTCAAGAGGCTCACCTAACTCCCGGATTGGGCTGACCCCGGCATCGAATAGGTTCTGTTTTGACAACAGAACCTCGAGGGAAGGGATCTCGTTAGAGATGAGCTGGTCGTACACTTCCCGATTGAAGGCCTCCACTGTGAGTTATGGTTTGGGGTCCGGTTCGGATCACTCTAGGCCTGGTCTACTCCTTCTATTGAAGCGAAGAAGTATCTGCCCTTCCATCCTTTGATGGAAGAGGGGAGGTCAAATTTTATGCCCTTCAGGCGGGGAGAAAGAAACCACCACCCATCATTGGTTGGGTGGTGCTTCAAGAAGAAAAATGCCCCAAACAGAAAAAATGGGCAACAATCCCATGGAAGTGACAAAAAACTATGAAGCCGACAATGACCCTAACGACATTGGAGCTAACTGGGCAGGAACGAGCTGGTAGTTATTAAGGAATGAAAGGAAGAAATGATGCAGGGGTAGCGAAGCCCTCTAAGAAGGAATTCTTCGTAGAGGGCGATTCGACCCGGGCCACTAAAAATGACCCGTTCCCCTGATCCCGGGATCGAGAGCCTGATGGAATTCGGGATCCCGTAAGTATCCCGAATCAAGGAAAGGTCCTCCCTGGTCATCATCGAGACGATGTCGGAGGGACCGGTTGAACTAGAACGTACGGAAGAAGGTGTGGGAGTAGGAGGAGCAGCTGCAGGAATAGGAGCAGAAGGGGGTACCCTGGGTCCTCCTATAACTATTTCAGTCAGGTGGAGACTCCTATGAACTTGGAGAGGAATCTCATCCTCCTCATTGGAAGACGGGGTCCTTGGTCGAGAGGGCCCTGCCTCATCAGGGTTGCTAGAGAAACGATGGATCCAACCCGACGGAGCCATCTAAGACAGAGGAGAAGGAAGAATACGAAAGCTAAAGAATTGAAGGATCTAGGGAAGGACTAAACCTAGCCGGAGAAGAAGAAAAAGATGGAGGACTAACCTGGCTGCCTTGGAGGAAAGGGACAGCTTGAGAAAGGTAGAAACTTTAGCCATCTACAGTGCGGAGAATTTGAAAGAGATAGTTTGAGGAAAGTCTCATCCATTTTCAAAATGGTTAGGTAGCGACCGTACATCTTTTCAGAGCTTTCACCGTCGGATGGGTGCCACGTGTGATGGATAACCGAAGGACGGTGCCTCGATGCACTGCAAACAGCCTTGGGCCCAACATTGGCCATCATACTTCCTCGGACTTGCCGAGGTTGCACCCCCGCATTGGCTTCAAGATGCGTTTCGCGAAGCGACGACGATCGTGGCATTTATTGGCACCAGATTTTCACTCTTCCACGTTAGTTCTGCAATAACTCCCTTCGATCCGAGCACCATGTTCCATCGGGACTTGGGAGTGGCGGGCAAATGATGTGGCAAGACCGCTGACATGGAGTCCACCTCGAACCTAGCTAGCAGTCATGCTGGCAAGGATCGCCATGCTAGACCCGCTCCGTCCCTCAAGCCCTTCTGCCGGGGTGACTCCCTCAGGGTCGAGTCCCCGGCTAAAGTCGAGCTCCCCCTTCGCTCCTTGAGCCTCGAGCCCTTCTGTCGGGGTGACTCCCTCAGGGTCGAGTCCCTGGTTGAAGTCGAGCTCCCGCTCCTCGAGCCTCAAGCCCTTCTACCGGGATGACTCCCTCAGGGTTGAGTCCCTGGCCAAAGTCGAGCTCCCTCGAGCCGCATGCCCTTCGGCTGAGAAGGGGCGCCTAGCTTGAGGTTGATCCATGATCAAAGTCGACCATGAAGCTAGTACACCAGGCAGGTGCGGCACGCCACCCGAAGCCTATGAAGGGAGAGCGCGCCGACCTACGGGGAACTGTCTCGCCGGGGCACTAGGGTCCTTTCAGGCCATCACTTACACCAGTTGGTGAAGGATGTGCCACTCGAGGCACCGCGCCCCCCCACCAATCGTCTGCACCACCTTGAAGAAGAAGGTTACACCCGAGGGCTCGAGTCCTAGAGCGTCTACCCCCGGATCGAGGCTCTACCAAGTTTTCCCAAACAGGGCATCTTATTAGGGCGTCAGAGCTCGCAATATAACTTTCGGCCATGAAGGAAGAAGGGGCTCAGGCGCGATCCCCAACACCGCCCATCGTTGACCTCATAGCATCCTTGAAGGAGGGAAGGAGGGAGAGGGCAGGTCTGAGACTGGTAACAAACAGTATCTTCTATATATAAGAAAGAGAGAGGGCCTTTGAAGGAGGTAAACAAGAACGGGTAGAGGAATGGGTAGCAAGAAAGAGCTCATTAAGGCTACCAGAGAACCCGTTGGAAGAGTCTCAATGAATACAGCCGCCATTGCTCAAGCTCTCTTCCTCCACCAAAACTCTCGCTTCGTTCTTTTCTTTCAAAACCTCTAAGAGTGGAGACTAATCTAGGATCCACCATAGAGGATCTGTTCCCGTAGATCGTCCTACTAACTTGACCATCAGAGTGTCCTTGCCGGGATCCCGACCCGCATCTCCTTTATTTTGCAGGACCGAGTATACATGTTGGATACCAAGCGAAGAAGGCACAACTCGATGCCATGTAGGAGCTGCGGGCTACGATGATCCAGGTGGTAACATATAGGATTATAGAATCAAAGATATTATTAACTTAAAAGTAAATCAAGTTAACAGTCTATTAATATATTTATATATTTTTAAAATTAAATATTCATATATAAATTATATAGTTATCTATTTATATTTATATTTATATTTTTAAAAAATATAATTGGATGTTTAAATTTTTATTTGAATAAATTTGGATATAGAGTCGGATTTAATCGGATATATATTAACCATGCGACATCCACGCTAGGCTTGTTATCACGGCAGATCCATATCGGTGGTTCTCAAACACGTGGATCTGCATTCCCAGATTCGCGATCTCCGATCAACGGCTCTGATTTCTCTCTTTCGTTGCTCAATAACGATGCACGCGTTTCCTTCATTAATAGATGAAATGTTTACTTTTACGAAATGCCACTCTCCTCTCGGAGCCCCTAACCTCTCTGCTCCCCTCAGATCTCCCTCTCCCTCCGTCTCCCCCTTCTTTCTCGAATCCACACAAATCTCCGATCCCTCTTCGATTCTCTCAGCGCTAAGTGCCGGCCACTCTTCTTGATATCTTCTGGTTGAAGCGATGGTTGTTTGCAAATGCCGCAAGGTATTCCCGATCCAATCCCTTAAGCTCTCTTCTTCCCCTAACTCCAATGCTACATTCGATTTTAATTAATTTTTTATCATTTTCCTCAATTTTTTAATGGGTTGCGGGGGAATTGGGAAGATAGATTTCTTTCATGCGAAGAAACCTTAACTGTTTTTTTTTTTTTTTGGTAAAGCGAAAAGGGATGGGGGGATAGAAAAAAAGAAACCTTAACTGTACGGGGATTTGATGAATTTTGGCCTTTTTTGTGTTGAGATCGATGGCATTGTTTTGTTGCCTATTGTTGTGAATGTACTCGATCGGTTATTCGTTTAGTTGGTAGCTGTTTGAGTGGTTTGCTTCGAATTTGGTTTGCCAGCGGTTGAGATTAGCCAGTTTTACAAGAATTGATTCAATTAGGATACAAATTCAGCTGATTTACAATGCGGTCATCGTGTTTCTGAACGGAGCGGGTGCAAAAGTCTTTTTCTCGGGGTGTTAGATTTGTTGGATGCTGAGGTTTTCTTCGTGATAGAGAAACTATAGATCTGTGAAGTAAAATCTGGTGCTTTTTTCAGTAGATTTTGGCATTGCATAGAATGATTAGTTGTACTCAGCGACGTTTATAGTTTCATTTGATATCTGGTCTTTGGGTTTTCTGATCTTTAATTGTTCTTTGGATAACTAGTAACGAAGGTTTTTGGTTTCAGGCGACTAGGCTTTATTGCTTTGTTCACAAGGTGCCTGTTTGCGGGGAATGCATCTGTTTTCCAGAACACCAAATCTGTGTGGTAACCATCTGGACATCTGTCATCCAAATGCACATACATTTTTTTTTGCTGGTATATTATGAGTGCAAGGAAAAATGGTGCATCTGGACTCATGATTCATGAACAAAATCATCAATCCTGAATAATGTTGGGTGTGAAAAAAATCTGCCATTCCATAGAAGATAATTATATTTATGAAAGTATATTAAGTTTGCAGCTTGGTGAGTTTACACAATTCACTTGATGTATAAAGATTTTATAGAGGCAAGATCATGAACAGGATTTAACTTCTGAAATGTTGCAGCATGCAAGTTATTTTTCATGTACCCTTTCTTATGTATATTGGTCCCTACAAACTTTTCACAACCCCTCTGTCATATGCTTTCTTGTTGTCAATAATAGCTGATGCCATTTATTTTATTTGAAATCAGAATGAGACTAGTGCAATTTGATGCTTGTTTCTTCTCTCCTAGTAGTATCATGTGAATACCTCTATAATGGCTTTAAGAATTTTAGAGAAGAAGAAGCAGAGTGCAAAACACACAAAAATAAAAAAAATAAAAAATGATAATATTGGCAAATATAACAAGAGATTACTATCCATTGTAGCTTCTAATTGCTAAACACCATCACACCAATTTTAAGTTTCTATCCATATTCCTTTCTTGCAGTTTTATCCATTCTCTTTGTACAAAATTGATTTACTGTTTAAAATAAATTATAAATTAATTAATATTTATATAATTAATATGTATAAATAAATTAGTTCATTAATAATTAATTTATAAAACTATTTATTTGATTAAATTAAATTAAAATTAAATACTTATATAATTTTTTATATAATTTTAAATTATAAAGATTGTAGTTTATACATTGCTTACATCTTTAGTATAAATAAGTGTTATAAATTGATAATAATAATATTTTTTTTATCAAAGGATAGTTTAGTAAAAATGTTATATAAATATCATCCATCCTTCCTTTCATGTTCTCCTATACTAAATAGAGGAGGGAATTATTCCCATCCATCCCTTTACATTTCACCAAACACATGCGTTCCATCCATCCTCTTCCTAGATCCATTTTGTCCTCTCCCTCATCCATCCTTCCTCCTCTACGTATCCTTCCTCCAATCCATCCTTCGTAACAAGGTTAGTCATGGTGACCTCCCACAATTGCCTCTTGTGATTATTGAGATTACTCTCTTTATGCTTAATTAATAGATACTTGATGCAGAGACTTTCTGGCCTTATTCGAATACTAAAGTCATAGCTAGTGCTGCATGGTTGCAGCAAGGATTTCTTTTTCTTTCTTTCTTTTCTTTTGGTGGTGGTGTTGGAGATGGGGGTAATAACTACTAATAATCTAGAAACACAGTTTCTATTTGAATATCAGAGACAAATATAATTTTAGTTTTCTCAACCAACTAGTGAAAGTTACTAGAAAGAGAGTCCATGCAGTATGACATGGAATTGCTCGACACAATGCTTGTTTTTTATGATTACATTTAAGAGAATATGTACAAAATGCACATTCCACAAATATCATTCATATGTATTGAAGCATATCCTCTTAGGAATTCATGATTAGGCTCTTTAAACTGCTTTGGAGATATGCATGTGGCAGACCTTCTTGGTATTATAAGTACTAGCTAGAAAGAAAGAATGGTTTTTGGCTTTTTGGATGAAAAGAAGGCATCTTAGAAGCCTGAAAAACACAAAAGTTTTAAGGAGCACTTTTTGACTTCTTATGTGGCTTGATGATGGGCATATATGTAGTTCAAAGCTTTTCAAAATCATTAAGTTTTAGATAGCTACCCAACTGCCCATAGCTTGTCAAGTTTGAAGCTGCCCTCCTTTATTAATCAAATAAGACATCTCTTGACCCATGCTTTCTGCTCTCTCTTTGTCTCAGTTATGGAATCATTACTCATAAATGGAATCATTTTCTCATAAATAATCCTTCATATATTCTAGTGGAGGCTTCACAGGAAAAAAGACATGGAGGCAAAAGGAAATTTGCCTTGTGATCCAACAGTTTGCTGCATGAATAGTGAACAGAAGACTGATTAAATCATTACAACAACCCAGCTTCATATCCCTTATGTTTCTTCTCTGTCTTCTGATTGATGGCATATTATTTTCGAATTTGTGATAGGAAAAACTTAGGTTCATGTTTTGAAATTCTCACATTGGAACATGGCAAAAAGATTTTTTTTTAAAAAAAAGATAGATGATAAAGAAAATGAATGAAAAAGGACAAAAGAACTTATCCAGGTTATTAGAGAGAGACTGCTTACTACTATTTGTCCTCCTTTTCTTCCTTAACCTTTTCTGTTTCCTTTGCTTTTCTTCCACCTGGATTTTCCTATCCGAACAAAGATTGGCTACAGAAACCTGCTTTAAAATAACTAGGGTACTCAAGGACTTTGGATTCGTTGGGATATAAAATAGAAAAATAAGGGCACAGGTACCTTGTATCTCACTGAACATCAAGAAAAGTGTTCAGTTGATCATAACGATGCATCTGGGTATGGATGGTGATTCTCTCTCTCTAGTAAAAAGCAGCTGACCTACCAATAATGAATCCCAATTACGGGGAGCAATTTTATCACCAAACCTCATGGACAGAGGAAATAAAGAACTGCGAAAGGGCAAAAGGATCTGTTGAATCATGGTTATCTATGTTGAAGCATTTTGGGCGTGGGGCAGTCTGGAAAGAGCTTGCGAATACAAGTTATTTGACCCCACCAGCACAGTCCATTCCAAAATTTTTTATAACTCAACATTTTTAGACTGGTCCTCTATTCGAGTGGCAAGATTAGTTGTGCTGCAAAAACCTTGATCCTTATTTCCTTTTTAACTACCATTGTCAAAGAAAGGTATTTCTTACTCGGACTTGGCAAGTGCCTAAAATTCACCAGTCAGGTTCATCCTTTGGAGATAAATCATCTCCTCGGCATCTTTTGTTGATCATAATTGTGTAAATATCTTGATAGCAGCATCGAAGCATATCAACTTTATATTTCCTTTTCCTTTCCCTTTCTTTTGTAACTTTAACCTTTTGTATCTATCTTTTCATAGGATATTGTGCATTCTATTTATAATTTGTACTGACATGTATTTGTGCACATATAACATGTGTAGATAGACTTAGATAAGTGTATAAACAGATCTGCATCTACATATGCATGAAACAACCGATATTATAGCTTTATTGCAGTTTACAAGCATAAAAATATTCTATTCAGTGGTCTATGTTGGCACATGATCACACTTATTTTTATTTATCTTTTAGGTAAAAAAATACTCTGATTGGGTAGTTGATGGAGAGTATGATTGGCCTCCTACATGCTCCTTCTGTAATGCTGCACTCGAAGCTGGAAATGATCAGACTACTCGACTGGGTTGCTTGCGTATGTGATTCTTCACCTACACATTTATAATTTAGCTTTGATAGCATGCTACGCAAAATGTAGAAACCTAAGATGCTTTTTCTTTTGCTTGTCTCAGATCTTATGCACAAAAATTGTTTGCTGTCACATATTCAAAGCTATCCACCACAAACTGCGCCAGCAGGATATATTTGTCCTGCATGTTCTTCACCTGTAAGATGCATTGGGAGAATCTTTGCATAAGTTCGTCTTGTTTATTTAATTACAGTTTTCTTCTCTCTTGGCAAGCAATAGTTCAATAGTGTTTTCTTGTTTCTTTAATACCCAAAGTAAAAGGAAAGAAAATGGATTTTGTCTTGTGGCATCCACAATTTACACAACTTGAGGGGGGTGGGGACAGCTAACAAGTTTACTACTGTAGAAAACTCATGTCTATCATGCTTATCATTTGGGGATATTTGCTTAGAATCATTATCCAAATGCTCAACTACCTTAACCCAAAGTTGAGATGCTTATTTATGAGGTCAGTTTTGTCCTACCTATACAGACAAAAATATAAAAAGTTAGAGTAGGTTAAAGATAAGAGAAAGGACATAAAATGCTTTACCATAAAATATAAAAATAGAGATAAAGATATAAAAAAAACTTCATATTTTCACAAACATTGCATCATAATGATCAATTTACTACCAAGATTTTTATTTTATTAACTGATTCATAAAGTTATGAAGGAAGATAATTTTTTATCCAAAGTAAATTGTGGTTTTTTTTCTGGATTAAAAGAGGGCTATAACAATGACCATTATATTCTTATGGTCAATGTTTTAAATCATGTAGGACAAAGGTATCCTGGTATCTTTATGGAATAGGATACCTTGTTATCTCGATAGTAGTCCTGGTTATGCATCCCGATGGATATCCTCTATCTCTTTTCCCTTCTTCTTTTTTTTCTTTCTTTTTTCTTGCCTTCTACCTTTATTTTATTTTCCTTTTCTTTCATTTTCTTATCCCTTCCTTTCTATATTTTTTTCCTCTTTCTTATTCTTTCTCTTTTCTTTTTTCCTTCTTTCCTTTCTTTTTCTTCCTTCTTTTATTTATTTCTTTATTTCTTTCATATTTCTTTTTTTTTCCTTTCACTTTTTTCCTTTATTCATCTTCATCTCTTTCTTTTCCCTTCTTCTCTCTCTCATGAGTGGATTTCCCTTCTTCTCTCTCTGCATGAGTAGATTTTGGAGTCCCGACCACATCCTAGTCCCCTTTTCTCATAGAAACAAGATGCAATAACCATCCCAGCCCCCATCCTGCTGAGATGTAAAACTTTGCTTATGGTATCCCCTAAAAACATCAAATATGCTCCCCCATGGTCCCTATAACTCCCAATGTCCTAGCGTGATTTGCAACCCAATTGGCTACATGGTTGGCATCCTGGTATATGTGCCGAAGTTGAAGATCCACAAAATCCCTCATAAGGTTGTGGCAGTCAGCAATGATAGTGGAAGGGATGGGCTTATCCTGTCTCAGAAAATTGAACAGGTTATGATAATCACTTTCAATAATGACCCACCCTTTGAAGCTGGTGGTGTTGTGCCAAGGGAAAGGCCTCATGAAGATCCCAAACCTTAGCTAGGAGAGAGAAATCTGAGTTAAGAATCATACATTGGGCCATGATGGGCTGCCAAGCATGAACATGAATGAGAACTGCTGCTCTTGCAACTCTGCTGTCTTAAATTACAGAAGATCCATCAGTGTTATTTCTATACTGTGTTGGGGTAGAGGCTCCCATTGGATCCATGTAAGCTCCTCCTGAGTAATAGAAGCCTTCAACGATTTCCAAATGAACCAGTAAGTGGTAGCAAAGAACTCATAGCCCAAATTGGGATTGATGCACCAACCCAGACTTGGGACTGAGCCATCCCCATCCCTGTCCTGGGTCCAATCCAAAGGTTGCCATCCTCATTGCATCCAAAGAGCATTCAGGTTTTTTTACGTGTAGTCAAAAAAGAATTTCTCAGATGTCCTCTGAATGACACGATTAAACCTACAACATATGTAATCAAAGTAAGAAAAGATCAATTTATACCACACATTTGTTGGTAATCTTCCCAAAATAAGCCGCCAACAAAAAAGTTTAACTTGTGGAGCAGCAGGTATTTTTCATAAGAAATTCAAAATTCTACCTTGCCACCTACAAGTACAGTGTTCCTGTTGAGCCTGTTGAGCCATAAGAATGCTTGATTTACTTTCTTTTGTTCAGCTTGATTTACTTTCTTTTATTCTGTACCTTAGTGAAAATGTTTATATTTTGATGCCACAACTGTACATCCTCATACTTCTGCTCTTCAAGTATAGCCTTTAAACCTCAATTAGTGTCCACTAAGTTTTCTATCTCTTGTACTGTTGAACCCTTCTAGTACTTCCCTATCTGCTCTCCTCCTTAAAATTGCTGTGCCTAGAATAAACACCTGAAAATTATGTTTTAGAATTTATCATATGACTGGAAAACCATACACTTGAAAGCAGGGTTTACGGTATAGTCTTGTACCACCCGGTACGGGGCATACTGTACCGTACCGGTCAAGAATCAGTATGGTTCAGTCCTAAAAAATGGTTCGGATCCGAACCATAACCATAAAAACTAGCATGAACCGGTCCGGTACTGGTCGGTTCGGTATGGTACGGGTCGGTTCGGATTGGTACGGCTTGATTCAGTTCGCTTCAGGCTCAGTTTGGCTCGGTTCGGGTCCGGTTTAGGTCCGGTTCAGCGATCCCTGCTTGAGAGAGGAGAGGAAGATAGTTTTTTTTTAATTTTTCAAGGCCGGTACATGTCCCGATATAGTACAGTACCGTACCATACCGGTCGCTGACCGGTATGGATCCCGGTATCGGTTTAGCGATCCTTGCTTGAAAGCACTAGGTATCTTATGATAGTTTTTCCTCAGTTTATACTTTTTAAATGGAGGGTGGAAGGCTGGAAGACTTTGCCAACTCCTTCAAACATTGGAGGGGAGAATGCTTTTTGCTGCGGATTATTATATAGATTCCTTTAAACTTTAAATCAACTACTATGAAATTATTCTACTTTTATATATATTTGTCTTGAAAATTGGTTCATGAATTTGTTTAATATCAAGAAAAGCACTTTTTTGTTGCAGATGTGGCCTCCTATAAGCATTAAAGACACGGGATCTCGTCTCCATTCAAAACTCAAGGAAGCAGTAATCCAGGTAAGACTGTCATAAATTCTATTTCTAGAGTTATCAGCATGTTATTGTTTTTTTTTCCTACCGTAACCCATTTTTCTTTTTTTACAAGCTTTTTCTCTTATATACGGGTTGGTTTCATGATGTGTTTATTCCATGTAAGTGCTAATTTGTTGATAAAAAAGGCAGCAATGTGTTAAAATAATTTCTGCTAGTTGTCATCAATAAATAAGTGTACACTTGAATGACATGATACATTCTGATTATTGTGACTATCTATGCATAACTGCATATAGGTGTCCTAGCTTTTCTCTTCTCTTCTTTTCTTTTTTTAGTAATCGTCACCAATTTAGGGCTAGATAATAGTTGCAATAAAATTATATTGTTTATTTGCAGACTTGCCTTATCCAAGGTTTCCATCTTGGCTGATATTGCAGTGATATATCTGTTTATATGTATCTTGAGCATCTAGCAGTATGTTATGTTCTAAATATCAGCTTATTCTTGTCTGCTATAAACCATCATATCCTGATTTCTTGGCTGATACAATATCAAGATAGTGGCTGAGATTACTAGTTTTATTATTATTGGTTTTAGGTTTTTCTTAAGCTGTATTAATGGGTGATCTACCTTTTAGGGAGACTACGATTAGGAGACAATTGTGCTAGAGGTTATCTGCCAAGATTCGCTGTGTAGAATTCGCAGGTTCCAAAAAAATCTGGCATCAGATAGGGGACTTTGTGGTGCAAGGTGAGTTGTGGAGGTGTTGCTGTGCTGGTGTCTGGAGCATTGCCATGGCTGAACAGTAAAGGCCAATTGTTGATTGAATGATTCATCTCATCATTAACTTTGACAACAATGATGAATGAAGATTTTTTTTTTTGGCCATTGTTGAGATGAAAGGGGTCCTAGAGGAATAGAAGGGAAGACGTTACATGGATATGGAAAATATTCTTCTCTCTCTCTCTCTCTCTCTCTCTCTCTCTCTCTCTCAAGTTTTGAGAAGAATGACTCTGCAAAAAATTAAGGTTATTATGTGCCAAGGTTCATATATAAAAGGAAGTAAATGATGTATTTGTGATGTCAGCCAAGTTTCCAATATATTATCTTTATTTCTTTGGGCTGAATATTCAGAAATCATGGAAATTATGTTCTTTTAAAAAAAAATCTCCTTTTCAATCTTGGCTGAGATAATCAAGTATCTTGGTTTATCTCGGTTTCAGTGGCCTACTGAAATTTCTGAGATATCATGTATTAAAAACCTTGGCCTGACCTCATTGATTTGTGTCGACTTGCTCTTTTATAAAGACTAACTTGTGGGATCATGCTGAATGTTTGATTTGTTGGATGATTTAAAGTTCAATCTGAAAGTAAATTTTGGATCTCATATTCAACAATTCTAGATTCGTGGTTTCTATTTCCTGTGTCCTATGTAAACTTTTTGGTGCATTACTCTCCCTTGCAAGTTTAATCTTATTCTAGGCCTTCCACATATCTAGCCTTTGGGTATCATATCAATCTTCCAGAAGCTAGATCCATCATATATCTGGCTGTTCGAGTCCCCATGTACTAGAACTGCCCTTCGTAGGTTTAAATTTATGCTTCAAGATATCAGATCTTGTTCCCTATGTGATCTAGCTTCTTTTGTGTTGGTTTTAGCACCCAGAAGTTCCTAATGCTTCCTGTTTTTCGTTCACAAGCTGTTCTACTTCATGATCCCTTGACTCTCTCTCTCTCTCTTAATTTTCTAGACTTTGATGTCGAGCAGCGATTCACCAGCTTACTCACACATGAAAGGTTGTTTATTTAGTATGTATTAAAATAATGGAATCATTAATTAGCTTACTGAACTGAATGAAGATTTATCAGGACTGCACCACTTTATCTCATGAATAGTGCAGGAGATTTTATACTATTAACTGCTACAGGAACTGAATAACAACCTAATGTTTTTGATTTTTATGCAATAGACATTTAGGTTCAACATTCTGTTAAAGAAAATGAAGCTTGTCAAAACTTTAATATGATTATATATCAGAAATTCTTCTGCTTTCTGTTTTAAATGCATATATTAGAAAGTGATCTAAGCAGTTCTTAAGCTACATTTTTTTAAAAATCCATTTATCCAAATGTCCTTCATTTTGAATATTTGATTGAATTGTTTGTTTCCTCATCGACTTTTAGTTATGTTAATCATCTTGCATTTTCAGCCATTGCTTAGCATATTTGAGTTGCCTTGTTAAGACATCAACTCAGTAACAGTTGTCAAGACTCCTTAAACTTCTTCTTCATGGTTTCTGATATTTGCAGAGTGGCGTGGAGAAAAATGTATTTGGAAATCACCTTGTTTCATTGCCTGCAGTGGAGAGCCGTGTTCCTCCTCCTGCTTTTGCTTCAGATCCACTTATACGTGTATCTGGTGTCGAAGATAGAGAAACAAATAGTGCGGATTCATTTACCAAAGATGCAAAATACTCAGATGAAGTATACTCTGCTGCTGGAACAGGTTCTACTAAACTTTCAGAACCGGAGATTGTTGAAATAGATGGTCCTAGTTCATTAGGAAAGCCAGACCAAGAGCCCAAATTCATAAAAAGTGTGAGCCCCAAGGGTGTAAGTGATATCTGAGCCAATGATCAACCATCTTTTAGTATTTTTTGTGTCAATTTAACTTCATAAACTGTGCATTCAGACAATGTAAATGGTGTCTGGCACTGATCTTGTGTTTTAACATCATGCAGCCCGGTGCTACCACAAGGAAGGGAACTTACCATGTTGATAGACAAAATTCGGAAATATCATATTATGCCGATGATGAAGATGGAACACATAAAAAGTACACAAGAAGGGGTAAGTTATATGGCAAAAAGCTAAATATTTCCCAAAGCATAATTTCTCTCTGCTACATGATTGGCATGCTTGACTCAATAAGAATTGTGTAGCTTGAGATTATTAACGTGGGGACACTAGTCCTTTTTTTTTTCCCGATCAACGACACTAAGCCTTATTTCATCTGTGTGAGATTGATGCTATTAATCTTATTTTCCAATTGGTTCCTAATAATAACTAAACAACTGGAAGTGCAATTTGTATGGTGCCTTCAGATTCCACCTTTCTACAAGGCTGGTTTGGTTGCCTATCTTTGATCATTATGGATGTGACGAAACCATGACCGATAAATGTTCTGTTAGGATGTTTCATTGTTTATGGCAGTTTGTGTTTTTGTTCAGTTTAGTTCATGTAAAATGTTAAAGTTCTGTTAATGCAGTGTTTGTTAAACATGTAGTTATCAAAAGATTTTGCCTTTTTTTTTTTTTGTTGTTGGGTGCTGTCATCTGATGGTATCCTTTTTCCTTGAATTTGATTTACTTCAAGAAGTTCCTGCTCTGTTTCTTTTACTCTTTTAGTACCTTAACAGTTTTGTATCTTGTCTTCATGTTTTTGCCTTTCTTTAAATCCTAAAAGGGCATCCTGTGCTTGAGCAGTTACGCTCATTGTGTATATGCGGCTGAAACAGGTTCAAGTTGTTGTAGACCAACTGACCGAGGGTATATTTTTGCAGTTGATATTGCAGTCTCTTGTCATGCCCATTGCAAAAACTGGAATATGATGAATCTCTGCATATAGGATTCGATCCTTTCTTATCCAGCTAATTCTCAAGTATACATTTGGTTGTGAACTGTTTTTGGACCTTTATATGGCATATGCTACATAGCCTTGAATTCGAGGTCTTCCCAGGCTCAGGCATGACCTGAGTTTGTCTATTTGTGGTCCCAAGCCTGGTGCAGCCTGGAGTTGAGTCCCACATGTGCCGGATGTTTATGCTCCCACATTACCGCCTGCTGTGTGGCCAGGGGTTGGATGCTCTGTTTGGGGTTGTAAGGGGCTGCCATGGAGGTCTTGGCAGGACAAGAAGTCCAGCTTTGTGGACTTGTGTCTAGCATGGGCTGGACTAGGTCTTGCCCTTGCCAGGTCATTAAATTCCATGGTGTCTTTGAACCCTTGAGGTGGCTGAGGTCTGGATCTCTTAGTGGGTTGGTAGGGGCTGGCAGGTTGGTCTTCGTCCATTAATATTTTTTAGCTAATGTGAATAACTTATGCATATGCTATAACAAGATCTAAGGTTGTCCAACATGGGATCCATTTATATGTACTAAATCTTGGTATGATCAAATGAAGAATCCGAGTTCTTGGTGTTCTTTTGATACTTCACATTAATTTAGATTTTAGAGACTATATTACTCGTGTATCACTTGTTTGCATGTTTGTGTGTGTATATTTGTGATTTTATGTGTATGTTCATTTTTAGGACCTTGGTGATGCTTGTGCATACTAGCTATGGCTTAAGAAATATGCAGCCTTTTCCCCTAGAGCCTTGTTGGATGCAGGGAGGGGGAGGGCCTTGGTGTAACGATAAGGTTGCTCCATTGTGACCTGGTTGTCACTGGTTTGAAGCAGAGTCAGCCTCTCCTCGCTTGGGAGTAAGGCTGCATACATATGACACCCTCCCCAGACCCTGTAGTGATGGGAGCCTTGTGCTGAAGAACACTTTTGTTTGAAGCCTTGTTGGATGCAGGCAGAGTATGAGAGGTAGTTCCCTCCTTGCTACCACTGCCACATGTGTGCCTTAGCTATCAGTGAAAATTCTAGCAAGACTTGGGGTTCCCTTGAGCAATCCTGTCAGAGGTTGAGAACTGTTTGAGCCATAAAACAAGCTGTTTGTGTATTAGGCCCAACACAAAGATAAATTTCCAATACATATGCAGTTGTATGATTTCATTGTCCTGTGTGGAATCTTATTGTTGTTCTGCATTGATTAAATCCACTGCATATACTGCTTTCATCTTCAGTTTATGCACTTATTAGTTATTGCATTCATTTAAAGCAAATGTTGATGTGATGTTTGTGAAACTTGTTATCAACATGTATCTAGCAATTAATCATAGATTATTGGAAACTGTACATCCACACAGTATAAAACTTAAATGTGGTGCAAGTATTTTTGATTGTGTCTGATAATATGTTATACCTACATTAGAGAGAGAGTGAAGAGTGGATTTAGTAACCATGTTACATATTATCAAAAAGAAAAGTGTCGCATGTCCTTATATAAATACCTAACTGTAACATAAACAAGGTTGCACATGCAACAATGTGTCCAATGTTGTGACAGTGAATTCTATACGAGCCCTTTTTCTTTATTTTAGGTTTTTATGATATAGTTGTTACACCTGGACACTTGAGATCTATGCAAAGCATGCCAGTGAGATCTGGTTAGATGTCTAAGGTCAGGAAGCAGCTTGTGCTTTATTTAATTTAGTTTTAGTTTACCGATTAACTACAATTAGCAGATTATTTTGGCTGAGCTAAAGCAAGTATTGATAATGTGTTAATTGTTTCAAAGTGGACCTCAGTAAACTTGCAAATATTGGATAATAATTTTTTTTGGGCAAGCTGAAACAAATAATTAGGCTATGTGTTAACATATTCTGGTTGGATCTTGATGATCTTGCAAAGATGAAATGATTTACTAAATCAGCATATGCTAGCATGCAAGTATATTTCATGGCTGATTTACTACAAGCTATATCAAGTTACATCTGCAATACCTGGAACCTTATGTAAAGTGCTACTATTTTGAATCGCAGGTCCTTTCCGTCATAAGTTTCTGAGAATGTTGCTACCTTTCTGGTCTAATGCATTGCCAACTCTACCAGTGACTGCACCACCGCGCAAAGATCTAGCTAATGCAAATGATGTTCCGGAAGGACGTCTGCGACATCAAAGATCATCAAAGATGGACCCCAGGAAAATCTTACTTGTCATGGCGATCTTGTAATGTTCTAGATTCTTTTAACATTAATGTCTATTCTTTATTCATTGGCTGTTGTTGAGCACAAAACCTTGATCTGGGATCTGGCATTGTGGTTGGAAATTTTGCTGTTGTGACCATGCGGTAGTCCTTATTCTATATGAACAGTTGAACTTCTCCAGCTTATTTTGCTGGTTTAGACTGACCTTGACATGTTATGGTAGTCAACAGAACATTCCATTTTTGACTTCATATTATTGCTGTCAAAACTTGCAGAATGTCATTTGTATCATAGTTTGAAGACACTAGTCATCATGTTGTCTGATTTCCAATATTTGTGGTTTGGTCTGTTTTCATGCTACAGTTCTAGGATTTCTTAGGAACTTGCAGACACTGGTAGGAGCTCCCTGTTCATATATAACTACATTCATATGCTTGCTGGTATATTCCAAGTTTATCAAAGTGCCCAACATGCCCCATGCTGCTTTCCAACTTGATTAGTGTTATGCAATCATTTATTATGTCATGATTTGATTGTATCAATGCATATTGGTGTCTTGAGGTAACAAGTATCCTGGACATGGCTTGATGGTTATGTTTAAGGTTTTTCAGTCTTATGCTGCAATATCAATCTTTTATCCACCACAAGCTTCTTTCTCCTAGAGAATGATCGTTGTAAGTATAAATCTGTGCAAAAGAAGCTAAATGTGAAGTCTTGTGTATATCTGCAGGGCATGTTTGACAACAATGGGAATCCTGTACTATCGATTGGCACAGCGCAGTCTTGGTGAAGAAGTGCCAGAAGATGAACCTCAGTAGGTACTGTTTAGCCTTTTCTCATGCAGGTGTTGTGTGGTATTGTTCCATAAATTTTTTGGTTTCTGGGCCCTCATTCCAGCCATTTCCCTTCCTGTGAATTTCTTAAGGCGTAGCAAACATACTGCCACCAAACTGCTCCTTGCAGAGTGGTTAAATGTCGTTTACCTGATGTTGAAAGAACTTTTGCTTACCAAATCATTATCTACTCATTTTGGTCATTCCCCTCCCTTACAAACCATGTACAACAACTACTTTTGGATTGAAGGATGCAAGTTGTAGTCTGTTGATAGCCCGATCTACTGTTCTCATAGTTTGGTTTATATTATGTTCCTTTGTCATGATTGCCATAATAAGATGCAGAGAATGCTAGCCATGCTTGTGTTGCTGTTTGAGATGCCATCGCCCTTATGCTTGTCAACATCTTTGTTTCCTAAGGTTGTTGAGGACTATGACTCATGCAACGTAAGCTCTCACTGGATCAGTCTGGCCTCTCCTCTTTTGGATATATCCACTTTATTCTCAAGTGAGGTTCAGACTTTAAAACCAGGTCCTTGGTTTGATGTGTCATCATGGTGAATAGAGTAATGCGGTGATGGTTTGCCATTTAACAGGTGGTACTCGTTTCCTTTATATATTTTGTTAGCTACTTATATATTTAATATAAATTTTAAAAAGAATGTTTCTTTTGTACAAATTGATATTTATCTATAAGAGCTCTCTCCCACAATGAGTGTTTCAACTCTTTAGCTGTTGAAGCTGATGATGTTTGGGATGCAGTTGACTTTGTGGATATGGGGAAATGAACACAAGTAGTCAGCTAGTCTTTTACATATGTATATATATCTTGGCCCTCTGTCACCGTAGTTTTCAAACTATTAGGTTATTCTTTAATTAGAGATTTTCTATGAATTAATGTAGAGACCACGAATCCAACTGATAAATGTTTTTTTTTTTTTTTCGGTAAGTAAAAGAGATAGGAGGGTTAAATCCGGCTATATATATATATATATATATCTTGGCCCTCTGTCACCGTAGTTTTCAAACTATTAGGTTATTCTTTAATTGGGGATTTTCATATATATATATCTCTTGGCCCTCTGTCACCATAGTTTTCAAACTATTAGGTTATTCTTTAATTGGGGATTTTCTATGAATTAATGTAGAGACCACGGATCCAACTGATAAATGTTTCTTTTTTATTTTTTTGGTAAGTAAAAGGGATGGGGGGTTAAATCCGGCGTAGCTATAACATGACATCATTAAGATGCCAGTTGGTAGAACGGAGATACAAAGAAGAAAATCTTGATCTCTCATCTAATTCAATCTGTCATGAATTTTAGTAAACAATTTTTGAATTTAATTGAGTCATCATGCATGGATTATGCTTCGAATCCGTGACTGGTTGGATGTGAAGCAAGATCTCTATCGTTTTAGTGGTAATGTTTCTATTCTCCAACAAGGCAGGGAATAAACCCAGAGGTTTTTTTTTTTTTTTTGTGTGGTTAGACCTGTACTTATTATTGTGTCTCCACGTCTGTTGAACGTGGAGATTATTAATTCAGTTTAACACATTTTACTCGTATCAATTCCAGGGCAAAAGCATAAATTCACTGCTCCTTTTTTTCCCGGCTATTGAAACGTTGATGAGTGATGTGTTTGTTGACTTCTTGGGAATTAGAAAAATAAAGATTGAAGAGTTGCTGAATGTTGTGTTTGTGATGTAGTTGACTTGGTGGGTATTCCAGGATAAAACCTCATAATCAACATAGTATTGTTTTGTGCTTGAGTTCCACTTATTCCTCCATGGCCATGGTACCTCTAATTTGTTAAACTGTTCTTCCTTTTTGTCTTATAAAAAAAAAAAAAAAAAAAGGGAGAGCCATAAACCCAAGTTGCAATACTGACCAACAGTCTACTTTGTTGGTTGCTTTCTTGATCCCCGCACAGGTCTCCTCCTTGTTTGTGAAACTAGGGTAGGCTTCCTACTTTCCGCATCAGGCAATGTGGGCTCTCTTAAACCGGCATCAGGGACTACATTTTGTGAAACAATACCTGCAGAATGTTAAAACATAAAACGCGGAACCGTTCTAGGTAAGAAGTCATTATCATTGTACGATCCACAAAAACTGACCTTAAACAAGATAATGTCAGGCTTATAATTAGCAAGGCACTAGTTTTAGACAAAGTATGGAAACGGTATCCATCTTGTAATTAAACATTTTATATCCATTCCCTTTTCATATCTCTCTCGAGTTAGGAGATAGGTAGGGTAGATGGTATGGATAGATAAGGTAAGTTGGGTCAAATAAGAAATTTATCGTACAAATATTTTAAAATTTGAGAGGGAAGGATTTACATTAAGATTATGTCAGATTGGGTTCAGGATGGAGCATACCATTATCCAAATCTTTTTTGGATATTTTATCTAGAATCAATATCTACCTCGAGGTTTAATTACATTATATAAAGATGGAGCATATCATTATCAATATCCAATCTGAATCTTTTTTGGATATTTTATCTAGAATCAATATCCTTTCCTAGGTTTAAATACATCGTATAAAAATGAAGCATGTCATTATCAACATCTAATTTTGGATATTTTATCTAGAATGAATGACTGTCTCGGGGTTTATATACATCATATAAAATCCGCTCCTTTTGAGTTGGCTTGGATATCGGGTAGGTCAGCTACAATTGGCATCCCTATTTTAGATTAGCAAACGTGGCTTAAAACTTAATATTTAAATTTATGTTACAGGAAAAACAAAAAATTGAATAAACCCTGTTTGTGAAAATATCCAATATTACCCACACTCTTTGAGGTGCAAGGTGCGCAACCTATCGGACATGGCGCCGGCATGTCACTGAGAGGATGCAGGTTTGAGTATACCCTAACAACCGAGGCATTCTAGTATTCTCCTACAGTTTCTTCCATTTGGTTTGGCTAATTAAGTGAGTTCTGTGCCCTAAAAAATACTAGTTTTCAAGACCATCCTTCCGCTTTTTTTTTTATTATTATTTTTGTTGATTAATAAAAGGGATGGGGTGGGATAAATTCCGGTATAGCTATCCTCACAGGTCCCATCCCATTAGGTAATGTTCGATTTAAGACGCTTAGATTTTCACAATCATTTTTCATCTAAAGATGAGTACGTCATTCTGACATCACTAAGGTGCCGGCCAGTAGAACGGAGACAAAAAGGAAGATCCTGACTTCTCACTTACATCAATGGTCACGGATTCTAAAAAAATTTTAAATTTAATCGAGTCATTCATAGGAACATGTCTTGAACATGTGCCATCCTTCTATTTGAAAGCTTAAAATATTGTCCCTAATCCCCAATATATATACTAGACAAAACCCTACGTAGATTCCGCTAGCAAGACATATATGTACGACCTGACCGTATCATCACATCATAAGATACATATTTCTTACAAATATCTTTTACTATATATAAAATATCTAATAATATATGTCCCATGAGCGTGCGTACACGCTTTGTGGAACCCATTGAGTAAACCTATTTGTTTGAAGAACTTTCTCGCATGCATGAAAGCTAAATAAAATAAGCGTATCGTTTTGCTTGCACTGGAGGGAAACAAGAAGACAGTATGTGGCGGCCTTAGAATTCCCCTGGACTTTAAACAAATTTCGTGCGTTCCTGCACGTTCTCTGTGATGAATAATCTGATATTTTCGGACTGGCTCGTGTGTTCTCTGCGTTACATGGGAATACTCCTAGGGAGAGTTGGGTTAGGCTTTGCTTTTGACCCCGAGATCGAGTTTGTTGTGGGGGCGGAAGGGGGGGGTGGGCGGTGGGTAGGACCCTTGTGGACCACAAGAGGTTTTAATTTAGTTAATTAATTGCTAAATGGCTAATTAATAGCCATGTACATCTGTTTTGGAGGGCTTGCATAATTGCATTGTTCTCCCGGCTGGATGTGGTTTAGCTTTCATCTACATATATCTGTGATGCATGTGATTAAGGCTACAAATGGGTCGGGTTGATTCGTGACCTAACTTGATCCGACCTGTTTAGACCTGATCCCATCCATTTTTATAGATTCCTGGATCCGGGTCGGATTTTAAAATTAGACCCGTTTCATTTTCCGGATCAGATATGAGTTTACTGAATTTGGATCCAACCTGACTATAATATACTAATATTGCTAGGATTATATCTATTTGGATCTTTAAATTATAATTTAAAATTTATATGAAACTTATTTTTAACATATAAATAGAGTTATAATTATTTTTATATCTTAATTTATTTTGAAAATAATATTATTTGTTATCTATTTTATGGTTAAACATAGTTGGCTATGTAATAATTGAAATATAGTTACCGATATTTTATCTAGATCATACTTAGATCTAATTTTTTTATATTAGAATCGGGTTATTTATGGATTCGATCCAGTCCAAATGATCCGTTGAGTTGAAAATTCTTATAGCGAACCCGACCCGATCCGATTTTCTAATGGATGGGATCTGGGTCTAATATTAGAATCCAATAAAAAAATCAGGTCGAATTGGGGCCACTCATGATCAAATCCGACCCGATTCATTTGCACCCCTACATGTGGTGTATCTAAAGTTGATCGATCTTATGGATATTATGAGTTGTGTTGCATGTGAGTTAAGGCATATATAGTTAATTTATGAGAACTCTTTGATTCACTTTATATACCTTGTTCTGTGCTGTGGTAGGGCTCTAGGTTGAGCCGGTGCAAATTAGGCCCTCTGCGAAGTGGATTCAGAAGCAACTCTATTTTTTTTTTTTGTAAACCGGTGTATTCATTTTACTGAGTGAATGTGAATACAAACTAAAAAGTCTGCAAGTAAAACATCCCTAAACTGTACAGGGGCGGAGCACTAGTCAGACCACAAAACTGACCCCGAATGCTGAGCTACAAAGGAGGCTACCCAGTCAGCAGCTGAATTAGCCTCCTATAAATATGCCTAATGGAAATAAAGCTACAACCCTACAGCATAAGTCTGATATCTCGGACCATAGGGTGATCTGTAGCCGTAGAAGAGGGATGCAAGATCCAAGAAATCACGGTCGCTGAGTCACCCTCGATAACCAGGCGATCACGACGGAGAATCTGCTGTGCATATCTAATACTAGCCCAAGCCGCATAAAGCTCAAGAGTCGGAATAGAGAAGTCCATAAGAGACATACCACCGGCAGCAAGGAAGCCCAAGCAGGAATCCCTAATAACAAAACCTGCACCACCTATCCTGCATCGAAGACTCCCATCAAAGTTGACCGTGACCACAGACGGAGGAGGGGGTACCCAGGAGACAAACACCCTCCGGGTCGCTCGAGGAGCAGACAGGGAACTCCAGGTCTTCGTTGTCAACAAGTGAGCTCTACAATACTCCGTAGCCGCTGTCCTCGCTCTCTCAACAATCATCGTTGGAGAGGATCTGTTCTGTCGAAAGATCCTCTCATTTCTGGACATCCAAATATAGTAGGCCATATAAGCAGTAAAGGATACCTGAAGTGTCGGCACCGTCTGAAGAATATCAAAAAACACATCAAGCATGGTATCAGATAACACAGTAGGATCAAGGAAGCCCACCAAAGTCCAGATACTCGTCACTCGAGGGCAGTGAAATATAGCATGAATCTGAGACTCAGACTGCATGTCGCAAAAGGGACACCCAGGTGGAATATGAATGCCTCTGGAGCTGAGCAGCTCCCGGGTGGGGAGCCGATACCAAGCAAGCTTCCATATGAAGAGAGGCACCCTAGGGTGGACTGGTAAAGTCCAGATCCAGCGATAGCTCCTGGAATACTGTTGACCAGGCTGGGTCCTTCGAATGATATCTGAAATAGTAACCCGGGAAGACGTTGTATGACGCCACACTCTGACGTCCGGACCAGTATGAACCGGATATGGGATACAAAGAACCCTGGCCCCAAGAATAGCACCAAACGTGGTGAGCACCACGTCAGTATCCCAATCTACAAGACCCGATCGTCGAAGATCAGTAATGGTCATAGAGAAGGGCACGAGAACCGAGATGAAAGTGGGCCATCGAATTAGAGGAATGTCAGAAATCCAGGGATCCTGCATGAAGCTGATGGAACGACCGTCCCCCACAATCCAAGAGATATGAGGGATAATAGTCAGTGCCCTAGCTAAGAGGTCCCGCCAAAGCACCGAAGATCTCCTGAGAGGAGCAGGACAATCACCCGGGTCCATAGGGATATCTCCGTATTTGGCCCTCATAAAGGAGGATCAGAAGGTATCAGGACTCAAAAAGAATCTGGCAGCATGTCTGGTCAAGAGCGCCTCTCTCCTATGAAGGAGAGAGGGAATGCCCAATCCACCCGAATGAGTAGGAGTGCAAACAACATCCCATCTCATCAAATGTATCCTCTGCCTATCAGAGAAGGAATCCCAGAGGAAAGACCTGATCATCTGCCCCATCTTGATAATTACTCCTTTCGGGATGAAGGAATTAGATAGCATATAAATAGGTAGCGAAGCAAAGACTGAGCGGATAAGAGTAATCCTCCCCATCGCTGAGAGAGATCTGGCCTGCTAGCCTGATATCCTATTGGCAACCAACGCAAGCAAAGGAGAGCAATCCCGGTTGGTAAGTCTGGCACCAGAAATAGGAATACTTAGGTAGTGGAGAGGTCTGTGATGCTCCTGAATACCCAAGATATCAATAATCCTCCCGCGAAGAGTAGTAGCAATTTTTGGACTGAAATAGATTCCAGACTTGCTGAAATTAACTCGTTGACTAGAAATATGGCAATAATGCTCCATTACATCCCGGGGACCCCTGGCATTTGATAGAGAAACTCGGCCAAGTAGAAGACAGTCATCTGCAAATAGGAGATGAGAGACTAGATTGGCCCCCAGCACAGCAATATAAGACTGGATACGCGAATTCCGAATTGCTGCCGACAGGGATCTAGATAGAAAGTCAGCCGAAATAATAAATAAATAAGAGGACAGGGGACAACCTTGTCGAAGGCCATGAGACGATTGGAAGTACTCGGTGGGGGAGCCATTTATCAATATAGAGAAAGCCGGAGCCTTAATGCAGCCCATAATTTTGAAAATCTAGGCATAATGAAAAAGCCAAAATACTCCAGAGATTTAGATAGATAGGTCCAATCCACACAGTCATAGGCCCTCTCCATTTCGAGCTTGATAGCCATCAGGCTATGATGCTTCGAAGCTCGATGCAGGTCAGTCATAAGTTCCTGGGCAATAAGAATATTATCAGAAATATTGCGTCCTCCAATAAAAGCAGCTTGCTCAAGACTAATAAGATCCGGGAGTATCAGTCTCATCCTGTTGGCCAATAGTTTAGCACAAACTTTATATAGAGTATTGCAAAGACTGATAGGCCAAAAATGAGAAGGCAAGGATGGATTCCTTCTTTTTGAAATTAGAGTGATATAAGTCTGCTTCCAATCAGGGTTCATGATGGGCGAATTGAAGAAGAGTTGAACAGCAACTACCAAGTTAACCCTCAGAATATCCCAGAAAGACCGAAAGAAGAATGGTGGAAACCCATCAGGGCCAGGAGCTTTGTCCTCAGTGAGCGACCACAAAGTGGATTTGACTTCATCCTCTGTAACCTGCTTCAGCAATTGAAAGTTCTGGATAGCAGTTACAGAAGTCTGGGGGGGATCAGGAAAAATGAAAGGATAAACAGTATTAGGAACAGTCCACCTAGTTTCAAAGTAGTGGAGGAACTGCCTCCTGATGTCTGCCTCGTCCTCAATCCAGTCGTCGTGGTCCGAATAAATGGCACGAATAGTGTTGGTGTGCCTCCTTATGACAGTAGCATGATGAAAGAAGCGGGTGTTCCTGTCCCCTTCCTTTAACCATTGAGTCCTAGATTTTTGCCTCTAGAGGACTTCTTGGTTCTGCAGAAGGGTGGGGTGGCGAGCAAGATATAACCGGAGGGCATTGATATCAGCATCAGATAGACTACCTTGGACATCCTCCTTGGTTTGCAGATCTTGGATAGAAGCTTCAACCAATTTAATCTGATTCATTAGATTGCTAACCTCTATCCTATTCCACCAAAGAAGGCGTCTCCTCAGCAGAAGTAATCTCCTGGAAATCCTGTAGACCGCATCCCCCCCCAGAATATGCCAGACATCCCTAGCAATGTCCTTGGCCTTAGGTTAAGACAGCCAGAACTTTTCAAATCTGAAGGGCCTGGCTCTAGGGGGAGGAACATTAATAGTAAGGAGGATGGGGGCATGATTCGAAGCAATTCTGCTGAGGTGACGAACATTGTAATCTAGAAAGAGAGAGAGCCAGGAGGGCATTGCCATATATCTGTCAAGTCTTTCCCACACTCTAGCCAGACCCATCCTGTTATTGCACTAGGTGTGACGGGGACCTTGAAAGCCTAAATCAATCAAACCACAATCATGGATAAAATTGAAAAATTCCTTGATGCCGACATCCTGGATGAAGGATCTTCCACCCCTCTTGTCCTCTTTCCTTTCAATGGTATTAAAATCTCCTGCTACAACCGTAGGGATACCTTGGTTGATTAAAGCAGAAGCTTCCTTCCAGGCCACTCTCCTTTCAGTGTAGGAGGTACTTGCATACACTCCATAGAGGAGCCAAGAGGGTCTATCCGGTTCAGTAACAACAATCGCCACCAGCTGAGAAGATCTATGGAAAATATCAATCCTGGCCGCCGTAATGTCCCAGCTGACTATAATTCCTCCCACCCGGCCTTGTGAAGGCACCAAATAGAAACCCCAGTCCTTGGGCAAGCGATGTCTAAATCCTTGCAGAGCCGGACCCGTGATCCTTGTCTTAAGCAAAATACATATCTGAGGATAATGCAATTGAAGATATCTATGATAGGTAGAAAGAAAAGAGGGTTTGTTCGCCCCCTTACATTCCAGACAAAAAGTTTCATAAGTACATGATTAGTTACGAGGCTCGGATCCCTACCCGACCTCCATTTTCTTAATTACATTAGCTTGCATAATTGGTACATTGACCAACTGATCACCTTGACTGGTTCCAGCAGAGATCCCCAAGGCACATTTGACCCTATCACAGATTTGATGATGTCCCCCATGCGCAGATTCCATTTCACTTGTTCCAGACAAAGGACACTGGCTTGAGTCAGCCGAAGAATCCCCCCAGGTGTCCTTTCCTTCCGTCACAGAGAGCCTCGTTTCATCCTTCGAGTTAAAATGCTCACCTGATGAAGTCTGCATCTTGGTTGCTGACTTCCTCGCTAAATCCTTCATTCGAGGCGGCTTCCCAGCAACATCGATTGCCTGCTATACAAGAGAATGAAATTGCGCCAGACTTCCTCCTTCAGACCCCAAACCCCTCAGGCCTCCATTCAGAAGCAACTCTTGAATAAGTTTTTCATGCACCACTTGGCATAAGATGTCATTTTCAAATCTCAAAAATCTCTCTTATATAGCAGACCAATTAAAGTGCCAACTTAGTTTCCATCATAAAGAGGATCAAAAAATAGGGATAGCCTATCGAATACTCAACCTATTCCAATTAAATTCGGGACAAGTATGTGTTCAAGAAAAAAATTCTGAAGTAGATTTGAATCAGGTATAGATAATGGTAATCATTGTCCTCAACCTTACGTGATACGACCTTAATTTATATTTTCTTTTATAAAATTATAATTATTTTATAATATTTATATATTGAGTTTGTTACCCGACCTGATCCAATCCTGCCCTTCTTATCTGCTCGACCTGACTTGACTTGAACTTTTACTCACTCAATATGGGATGAGTACATGGCAGATATGGGTATGAAATTTTAATTATAGGATGGATATGGGTATTTGCCGATCTGATTTATATCCGATCTATTGCCATTCCTATTTAAATAATATTAATTATCTTGTCATATGGCACTATTATTCGTACTCAGGTTAAACTAATTATAATAATTAAGTTTAATTCCACTCATAATTGGGAGAGGCCGGACAGACTAGTTATCAAGCCAAACTTAAGTTCACATTGTGTTTAGAATAAATGTAGAGTATTCGTATTTGAATTGTTAATTAAGCTTCAAATGAGGCTTGAACTTGCCTCGTTTCTTATGCATGTGAGTTCAACTGCACACCCAAGCTATTATGAATAGTTTGATTTGTTTGTGATCCTAGCATTCTAGGTTAATCTTATGTATCTAGATCAGAACAAAGTAATAATATTCTTGAAATTATTAAGAACTTTTCAATCACTTAAAATTTAGCAAATTAGCACTACATAAACTATCTATGAATTTTTTGATTCATGATCATGATGGTGGTGTTGTTGCCACTCACTTAGCAGGATGCTTCCTAGCAAAGCATCATGTGGCCCTACTAAATACACTAATAAAGAACATGTTTGGTTCACGGTTGGACTTGGAATTATAATTGAATGGTTTAGAAGGAAAGTCAAAATAGCCATAAACCATGATGTGTTTGTGTTGACCCCAAAAGTGATTTTGATGATAACCAAACATTGGTACGTACATTTATTTTATTAACAACTCTTCAAGTGTTTTACAAGTTTTTGTAGGATGAATTCATTGCTCAAATTTCAACTCCTACATTTTCATTTCTTGTTTTGAGTTGTATTGTAATTGAATATTGTAAAAAAGAACCCAAAGAAAAAAGTTAAGAAAGATCATAAAATTGGGTTACTTCATGTGTTTCAAGCTTTTAATTTCTTAGAAATTTGTTGAGTTTGAAGACATCTTGAAGCTTGAAGACATGCTGGATGAATTCTGGAGATAGACTGAAAAAATCACTGAAACATTCATCCGAGCCGACTCTAAGAGAAAAGAGCCGACTTTGGCACATGGCATGCATGAGGATTCTGGCATGTAGATATCCGAGTCGACTTTAAGGGACCCGAGCTGACTCGTCCAGAATACTACTTCCTGAATCAGACAGGCGAGCCTACCCAAAGGGAGTCCAAGCCGACTCCATCATATTGTCAGACATCCGAGCCGACTCTTCAGAGAATCGAGCCAACTCCTCCAGAGTCCAGAAAATGCATTCTGAGAACCATAGCCAACTGAGTCGACTAGAATGGAAGCTAGCCGACTTGTCCAGACTGACATTCTTGAAGGCCTGAGGATCCGAGTCGACTAAAATCAAGGCGAGCCGACTCTTACAGAGTGAGGAATCTGGATACTATGCAAGCAAGCCAACTGGATTGAAGAGAGTCGACTCAACCAGAACTCCTCTGAGGATTCGAGCCGACTCGAGTGATCCGAGTCGACTCGAAGGTCGATTTCAGACTTATAACGACTAGTTCCAGAACTTAGAATTTGAATCCAAAAAGTGCTCCAACGGTCAAATGTCACATCCCAGCGGTCTACAATGACTCAAATCATTTGAGAAAGGTACAAGACCATATATTTGAGAGATTTGAACTTCTTTGAAGTAAGTTTTTAGAAAGTTTTTGAAAAAGGAAAAAGAGTTAATGCATTATTGAATATCCAACCAAACCAACAAGCAAGAGAGCACTGAGAGCATTTAAGATAGCCTTCAAGCCTTCATCAACTCTTATTTGAAGCTTGAAGCACTTAGTAAAGAAGCTATAGAAGCCATTAAAGTGCATTGAAGTGCATTCAAGTGGGCTTCTTTCGAGCTGCATCGGCAACCATTCGACAAAAAACTTGTTTGTCATTTTGTTGCTTTTCTTTTCAATTCATTTTGAATTGTTGGATTATTGGTGAGCCCGGTTGAAAAACCAAATAGGTTCTTGGTTAGCCTTTGTTAAAACCAAGTGTTGGGTTCTTGGTGATCCTGGTAAAACCAAGTTGGGTTTCTTTGATGAGCCCAGTTCAAAAACCAAAGTGCAGAGGTTTAGATTGTGAGCCTGTAAAAATAATCCGACTGTATTCCAGTGAGAGATATAGTGGAAATCCCAAGTGGTAATCTTGGATAGTGGACGTAGGAGCTGGGTTGCTCCGAACCACTATAATTGTTGTGTGTTTGTGTTGTGCTTTTCTGATCTGATTTTGCTTCTGCATTTAAATACTTTATCATAGCACTTAACACCTTAAAAGGAATTTCAAAGAGCACATAATTACTTAAATTTTTTAATTCCCAATTCACCCCCTCTTGGGAAAGCTACCTGGGCAACAGTTTGGTTCGTGATGGATTCAGAAACGGGAACAAAATGAAATTTGAAAGCTAGGAGAGTAGGAATTAGGTTTTGGGAGATTGGGATATTCCATTCTCATGATTAAAATGAAAATAAAATCTCCTCAACCAAACTGCTAGAATAAGAATCATCTAGAATAGGAATTGTTATGAGAATACTTCGTATATCTTGGATATATCTTTGGGACAGCCACAGAGGTAGATACTTTATTTGTCGACACAACTGCTGACCTATTTACCAGTCAGAGCCTGTTATTGAAGCATCTTCATAATTCGCAATAACTTGTTGTCAGTGGTACCGACTTAATATCGAAGTAATTTTCACTTAGCTGTTGTCGGCTATAGTTCTTCGATGCACTCCTTATCACATGATCGGTCTCTATGATTTTAAATAGCAATCACTTAATATACAAAAATGATTATTCCATGTGGATAAGATTAACGATAACCAATACCTCCCTACGCGGGAGGGGATGAGGACTAAAATCCCATGCATGTAATAACATGATTAGCGGCTCGCCATGCACGAGAGTAGCTAGTTTTTCATCCGTCTTCTATAACTAACCAAAGCCCGAGGATCTCAATCGTTTCCACGCTCACTACTTTTCTTTTATTCCAGATCTTTGATTTAAGCATCGAAAGGTCCTCGCAAGAGCCATCTTGGATATGAACTTTATTTTGCAGGTCACTCCAGTGAAGACTCTTGCCATCCAGCACTCTCTCCGATCTTGAGCCGAAATTTGTAGCAATAAAAATAATTTGTTTCCATTTCTATTTCCATTCAAGAATTTAACTTTTTCCAACCAAAAATGTCTTAAAAGACATAATGCAATCTCAACAAAGACAAGGCTGAATCAAAAGTGACTTCATACTAGGGCCAATGAATCAATCTTGAGTATACATAACCACTAAATACTCTATGATCATATGGTTTCTTAGTCCAAAGTAGGTACTCAATAACTTTCTGTACCCCTCTACGTAATGGGCCTTTTTTTGATCCGCACTGTAACAAATCTTTTTTTTTTTGATGAAAAAAAAGGGTAGGGGGGTTTTACCCCGGTGTAGCTCCCCGTAATAGGCCCCCAGCCCGCTAGACCATGTTTGATTCGGGCCATAAGTTTTCCGCGTGCCCTTCTCGCCAACTAGATGAGTATGTCAGCCTAGCTCCACTATAGCGCTGGAGTTCCGACCGTGCAACCCCCCAGTCACGTGCCCCTGACTTAATCTGGAATTTAATCGAGTCACCCGCGGGATCATTCCTCTAACTCGTGACCAGTGGGCTATACACAAGGGCTGCGCCGTGCTTTAACCGACTGCGCTACCACCGTAGTGGTACTGTAACAAATCTTTAATATTGCCTCTGGCTCCTTTGCTTAACAACAACCCCCCCCCCCCCAAAAAAAAAAAAAAAAAAAAAAAAAAAAAAACAAAGAAATGGTGGCCAGTCGGGTAACAGCTCTCAAACTGGGCCCCTAACTTCCTCCAAGGGTCGTGCAGGCCTGCCAAAATCTTTGCACCTGGCAAGAGCCAAGCCCCATTGTCATGCCCCGACCCCAAACCCGAGCTGGATCGCAACAGACGGTCATGTTCCCTAGGATTTATTTCTCCTTCGGATACACAAAGCCTGCATCAAAACATAACTTCAGCAATAATTATCCAGCCAGGCATATGCATAACATCTAAACCCTAGCTCCTCACTGACTGGTCCCAAAGCCCGATTGATCTTCTGGATCTGTAACAAAAATATATGAAAACAGGGTTGAGCTATACAGACTTAGTAAGTTATCATCACCTCCAATATACATACACAAATATGCCAATAACATACAGCAAGCATAAACAGCTCATATAACAAGATATCCAATAATATAATAATATAACCAGTGATATGATGCAAAATGTACACTTAATTTCAACCGATACCGACATGACTATGGATGGCCAACCATGTACTTTACTCTCCTAGTCCCTTTGACTATGGCCACGATCGGCCCATGGCTAGTCCCGAAAGAGACTAGATCCTGTATGCACATATCGTTCATCGGTCATGTACCAGTGATAGCCCCACTGGAGGCCCAAAAAAAAACTAGCTTTGAAATCACACGAGAAAATATGCATCCCTAGCATGTACCAGCAACTGCCATGCATGGCTAAAATAAGGCAACTAGCTCCTGTGTCACATATCGCTCAACAGTAATGTGTCAGTGATAGCCCCACTGGAGGCCCAGAAAAAATCAGGTCCTCATGTGATCATAGTCGGACTAGAGAGCATCCGCACCAATACAATGCATGCAACCCAATGCAATCCAATGCGTATTAAAATATACTACATATATTTAATATTTTATAAATATATAATATATTTGGCACATAATATCAGAGGCCAAGATAACTTACAGAAGAGTATCTAATAACTAAGTACAATTCAAATACTAGATCTGATCTTCCAAGGACAACGACGATCCTGACCAATAATTTAAACATATAATTAATTTTTATTTCAAAAATTAAAAAGAAAACTAAATTATCATGGGACACTCTCGTCAATCCAATTCCAATCCTGATCCGAAAATTTAACCCTTCCTCCCTTTCTTTTCTCTCTCTTCTCTCTCTCCTCTATCTACTCTTTCTCTCTCTCTCTCTTATTTTTCTTTTTATTATTTCTTTTTTTCCTTCTTTCCTCTTCTTTCTTTCTTTCTTTTTTTTCTTCTGTTCCCTTCTTTTTCTCCCGAATCCTCCTCCCTTGCTCCTTGATTCGACCGAACCACCCCCTCCCCCGGCTGTTGACGGTAGCCATGCGAGACGGTCACCGAGAGGAGGGATCGGCAGTCCGAAGGGAAGGCGATGACGCAGCCATCGACGGTGTATGTCCCAAGCCAAACCAAACTGAAAACAATAAACCAAAATCGGATTTAATCCCCCCCGCAAAATAATTGAAATAAATAAATAAAACTTACCGGTGTCGAAGGGGTTCTCTGTCGATCGTTGGAGAGAAGAACGATGGCGTGGCAAGAAGATTGAAGGGCTCGATGGGTGGCGATGAGGTGAGATTTAAAGGAAAACCCCGTCGAGCTCTTCTTGCCGTTGGGAAATAAAACCCGCATCGTCCGGAGTTCTAACCTATCCCAAACCCATCGCCGACCACCCCTCCCCTCCACGGCTCTTCCCTTCGAAACCTCCGGCAAAATCTCCGGCCTGATAAGGATGAACCACCTCTCCTGTTTTTGTCCTCTGTTTTTCTCTCTTTTTTTTTCTGGGTTCCGGATGAAGTTGGCAAGGGCTGTCAACTTCAGCTCACAACAGCCCAGTTATGGGCTGGGCATCACACCCACCCCCTTCCCCTCCCAATCATGAAATTATCAATTAAGGAACAACCACTAATTTCTATGTCTAATATAGTGAGCAATGCTAGGTGGTGCCCATTTTGTGTCAACTAATGCTTCCCTTCCTACGTGGCACAAGTGGATTGGCATAACTCATGGGATTTATAATGAGATATATGGACACTGGTTGAGTTGCGAAGCCCTTATTAGATTGGTTCAAGAAACTTTTTGTGCGCTCAAACAGATTCCCCTATGCATTTTTCAATTTAATTTATTAGGTTGTGGAAGATTACGGGAGAGAACTTGAGGATTTAACTATTCCTAGTATCCTATATAATTTATCTCATTTGGCTCTCAAACTTGAGTATCTTGGCTTTCATTCACAAAAGACAGGATCTCGATATCCAGTCTCAGCACTTAATCTCCGTTAAATATACACAGAAGATTCCAGATGCACAAATTAGAGGATTAAAAAAAAAAAAGAAGAAAAGAAACATCTTTGCCGGTAAACGTAGTGAAGATACCGCTAGCATCTCTCTCTCTCTTTTTTAATGTGTTATTATATTGCAAATGTGGTCTTCTAACACTTTGTGCTAACAAGGCTTGTTCTCTAAAAAGAATAAAAAAAGATAGCAAGATCACCGACCCGGTTATCTTGATCCAATTATTGGGCATGGTTATGCTTAGGCAATACATGTACTAGGTCATGTACAACAAAAGTAAACATATACTAGGTCATGCTTTTTTTTTTTTTTTTTTTAAGCAAAAGGGCCTGCCAGGTAAATCAAAAAAATTTCTAGTCACCTACATGATCATGCTTCGAATCCATCATTTCGAATCCATGATTAATTGGTAGTGAGACAAGACCTCTACCAATTGGGCTATCACCTTAACAATACTTAAACATGCTTTATGTTATCTCCATGGCTAAAAAAATATCACTCAATCTTCGTAGAGAGATTTAGGGAGGAGGATGGAGGTGGCCATGACTGCAGGATTGGGCCCAAGGTTCATGTTGGTAACCCTAGAATGCCTAAACCTGGCATAGTTAAGTCACATATCTCTTGATCTGAACATCTTATTCTATATTATGCCCCAGCATGGATGATATTATCTCTTGCCTTTGAGAAAAAGGAAGGGGGTTCAATTCCGAGTTGTGTCAAACCCTTGTTTCGACCCTTGGATCCACAAAATCCCACTTTCGCAAGCTCTGGCTATGTATCTAAGGATTATTAAAATTTGGCTTTCTAAACTTATTTTTTACACAAATCCATGACCTGGAACTTTTGCCATGATATTAGTAATTAATCATATGACCATGACTTGCTTTATAGGAGGCACATATTTAAAATATAAGATGACTATGAATCAATTTTTTTTTAGTTAAGTGACAATGCCCTGAAAATATTGTTTAACCGAGTCAACCAACTTGCAGGTAAAAAATATTCTTGCAGCAAACTGGCAATTATGCCCATGACTTTGTTTACCATAGGGATGAGCCATAATTGAGTTCTTGATTAATGCAATACACCCCCATCCTTTCTCTCTCTCTCTCTCTCTCTCTCTCTCTTAAAGAGATTGACTTTGCTGCTTTTGAAGGAAGAGGATATCTAATTCTCCCAATGCTAAAATCAATAACAGAATACTCAAATCAAAAATCTATACCAATGATCATAATCTAAATCAGTAAAAATATCTTAAAATCAAAAATCATAAATTTGGCGATCTTTAATCTATGCATCGTGTAAATACAAAAAAGAACTGTTAAAATAAAATAAAATTATATTTTCATGTAATCTAAATATTAGAATATGTTAAATTTTAATCTATACATGTTTGAATAAATATAGATTATGATTAATAAGGTGGGTTTTTATATAATAAAAATTGTCCACTTTTTATCTATTTGATATGTAAGTTAAAGACCATCAAAACATATGATTTTTTTATTTCTACACATTTTAGTTGATATATATATATATATTATCACTTATGTAGATCTTCAATTTTTGACTATTAATTTTGGACCTACGAGGAGATACCTTCAAAATAAATAAATAAATAAAAGAATAGCCCATGATAAAGCTACTTACATCAGTATTTTTGTCCACTAGGTTATATATGAGCTCCTCAAGACTGACCTTGATTAACAAGTTAGAAATAGGTGTCATCCCAAAATTGTTTTATTACCCCTCTGTTGGCGTTGAATGTGCCTAGCTTCACCAAAGTCTCTTAGTAGTAGTACCACAAGCATAGGATCGAGTTCTCATTCAACAGGGTTTTTGGCAACAACAGGGGTTTTCAGGAGAAACGCTGTGTACTGGTGTGGCCAAAAAATTACTACAGACCTCGTTTATCAAAGGAAAGTGAGCAAAATGACCTTCCAAGCCAGTTTTTCTTGATAACAAACATTGGTAGCAACTCTCTCTCTCCCTCCCATTATTTTTTCAGAAAAAAAATGTTTTTTTTGTTGTTGCTACAAATACTAGTATCAGCCTAAACAACAACTAGACTGGCACAAACAAAACATAGCATATGGCCTATCATAATATTGGTCAAGTGTTTTACATTGTACAAGTCCAAATTAGCACATTCCTAAGATTCATTTTAAGAAAACACTGACACCGTAGAAGCTGCAAGATAATGAATCAACACAAAAGTTCCATGGAGTGATCTTGAAAATCACATTATTCTTTTACATCAAGTTCTCAAAGAGGACTGACATGGAATTCACAAAGTGCTAAGAATTGCTTGTTGCTGCCAAAACCATTACATCTTAATAATTTTTAACCCTAGGAAGGAAACAGTGGTTAGGTATACAGCACCCATGGGACAAAAAAATCACTTCTTATGATACTCTGTCCCTTTCCATTCAAAACTCCTTGAGAATTTTTAGAACCCCACACCACGTTACTGCAGGCCTCTTCGTTTCCCCTCCTTTCTCTTCCTTACTTTAGTTCTATACTCCAACAACACTCCCCACGTTCTCCCAATAGCCAGATGACACACTACTCATACTTTCGCACCCCCTCCATATATTTATAGTCTAAGCCTCTCCTAATCATAAGCTCGTCACCTTTCAATCATTCGCTAAAGACCCTTGGACCCCTCATAAGAATTCCATCGAATGCCAACTTCACAAGATCTTAGATAAGCTATTTTTTTCCTTCTCCTGCCAAGAATACCATTTTTTTAATCATCATTTCCTGAATTTAGCACTCTTTGAGCTGTATTAATTGCCCCCATGGTGGACTGTGAAATATGTTTAATATTGTTGAAAATTAAATGATTTGCTTGTGCTGGCAAGGCAATGAAGCCAACTCTATACGTGTAACCATATAAGTACAATATCATCAACTTCGTTAGGGCTCACCAAGCCATTTTATCAGTGCTCATACCACCGAAGTCCCTCCTTTCTATCACCACCCAAGTTTCTAACTACAAAATGGATCCTGAAGGATTGGTCTCGGAAGCAAGTTGGAACTCATTCGATGCAGCAATGCCGGCCGAGGAGTCTGAGATGATTGCACACCAGCTGCTAGGTGGTCACCATTTCCTGAATGAGCTCGATCAAGACACGAGCATCGAAATGCCACCAATCTTTTGGCCAGACCATGTTGCTGATCTGCATTATTTTTTTGACGAAACTAATCACAATCCATACTATTTTTCTCAAGGGACGAGTAGCACTAGTACTAGTAGTTTCTCCATTCCCCTTGCTAACAATGGAGGCCACTACTTGAGTAACTACACTGCTGTTCCAGAGAAAAGCACTACTACCACCACGGTGGATTTAGCACTGGGAGAGAGCAAATTATTGCTCCACCCATTCCAGCCGTTTCCTGTTGTTGCCTCTCTTCCTCCTTAATCGAGCTTGGCGAACGCGCTGGAGAGCTTCTCGATCGGACAACCTGCAAGAAGTCCCTAGACGCCGAAGAGGGCTCCGATGGGGGACACTCCGATGCTTAAGTTAGAGGAGGGTTGGAGCAACAGAACGGGAAGAACTCCAGGAAAGAATCAGAATGGGAAAGAAGAACGTTACCCTTCGCAGAGATCTTCCGGGTGCCTTTTATAGGCACGGAGCGCTGCCAAATTCTGTTAGGGAGCAGGCTGGAAAAACTCGAATATGCCCCAGGAGAACAGGCGTGGTGACGAGATCATGGGTAGCGGCGTGCCAGGTGTGTCAGAGTAGTGGCCATGTGCTGGAGTTTGTTATAACAAAATGTCAGAACTGTCGGAGAGGAAAGGTTCCTAGAAACCTCGGGCGATCTCTTCAGCAGTGGGTCAGCTGGCTTCCCAGGAGCCGACTGTGACGATAAAAAGGGCCGTCGCACGGGCGGTGGAGTGCCTATCAGCCCTCAAAGCCCCCGGGTCGGCTCTTTGGGAAAGCCGACCGGGTAGTGGCCATGTGCTGGAGTTTGTTATAACAAAATATCAGAACTGTCGGAGAGGAAAGGTTCCTAGAAACCTCGGGCGATCTTTTCAGCAGTGGGTCAGCTGGCTCCCCAGGAGCCGACCGTGATGATAAAAAGGGCCGTCGCACGGGCGGTGGGGTGCCTATCAGCCCTCAAAGCCCCCGGGTCAGCTCTTTGGGAAAGCCGACCGGGGAGTCGAACTTCGCACGGGGACCAGCTGACCGGACGCCAGGGGCCGGTCCGACCGGGGACTAGCCGAATGGGCGCATCACCTGTCATCAATTCCATGAGCCAATTCGTGTGACCAAGAAGACAAGCAGCAATGAATTCAGAGTCTCGGATCAGAAGTCATGGGTGCCTTCTCTTCCTGCTTATGAGAACTCGCGAGCCATTAAAAAAGTATCCATGTAAGTGATGCCGAGCAGCCCATTACAAATGAAAAAGATGGAACCTTGATTGGAAGTCCTAAGAAGAAGGCCCGGGCATCGGCACCGGTGAGTATGCAACTCCTATTCCAACTACAAATCTACACAAATTTCATTTGGAAAATTTCCTAGATATTCTGATGAAGAGAGTATACACATATTAGGCACCTAAGAAGGTGAAGAATGCTCAGTCTAAGAAAGCTCAAAAGAGTGTAAGCACTGGCAATGAGGAAGACAGCAATGCTGACTTAAATGGGCAGAGCTCCAGCTGCTACAGCTCAGAGGATGATTCAAATGCCTCTCAGGAGATGAACCGAGGAGGTGGTGCAATCTCTAGCTCAGCTCCAAGTCCAAGCGAGAAAACAAGAGCAGGTCGGCGGTCATCGACCGTTCCCCAAAGCCTCTATGCAAGGGTAAGTACTTGGATTTCATTTGAAACCTATGGTGCAATAATACTGCTACCAACCTCTTGGGGTTCTGATCATGTCATTGCCACTTCCATAATTTCCACAGAAAAGGGGAGAGAGAATAAATAAGAGATTAAGGATTCTGCAGAACTTGGTTCCCAATGAAACCAAAGTAAGTCTTGGTTACTGCTTATTAGTACTGCTGCTTTGCTAAGAAAAAATTCAATGAGAATGTTAGTTAATGAGTTGAAATGGGTACAATCTTACAGGTAGACATCAGCACAATGCTTGAAGAAGCAGTTCAATATGTGAAGTTTCTCCAACTCCAAATTAAGGTGAGGATTCTCTGGCTCATGTTATTGGAAAAATGCAGACTAAATTCAACCAAATACACAAAAAAAAGACACGTTTATAATTAATTAAAGAGGTTCAAATCAATTGAAAATGGTAAATTTTCAAATTAACAACCACACATTTTCTTTTTATCCTAACTCAGTCATTGCCATCAAATCTATAAGATTTCTGAATTATAGTAACTTTTCTCCGATTTATATGTACAGCTTTTGAGCTCGGACGAGCTGTTGATGTATGCTCCCATCACTTACAATGGGATTAACATTGGACTTTGATCTAACAATATCTCCACCTTGACAATGAGATCCAAATGGACTGAGACTTTGAGATTGCACCAGTACTAACAGCCAAAGAGATGGTGCTGCATCTATGTTGCTTGCAAGTCTCTCAAAATTATATCTTTTTTTTTTTTTTATATATATGTTCGTTGCTGCATAGCAATAGGTTTATCTAAATAAGCTATTCTACTATCCGAGGACCGAGTTTAAATATCACATATATCAGTATCTCATGTTCTACAAATGTTTACATCAATCTCTGAGTATAGGATGTAGATCGGGTGGACCCCCACTTTCAAAAAATATCAACGGCAATCCTTCTGTCCATTTTATGCAAAATCTACTATTGAAATGATCTTGGGACTGCCAGAACTCTTCTCCATGATAGCGATGACCGGTGGAGGCTAATCACATTTACAACTCCGGGGATTTTAGTACTCGAGGACTCTTGCAACAATCTTGAATGGGAATCATGAACGAGACTGGGGTTTAATGCGGGCTAGAATAATTCTGTCCGGTTTCTATTTCTGGACCCGTAAATACCAGGTCAACGTCCAATATTTGGTTTACTCGCTAAGAGTAATTCTCCGTGGACCGCATATGGTAATGGTGAAAAAAAAAAAAAAAAAAAAAAAAAAAAAAAAAAAAAAAAACGATTTATTTCATCAGATCATATAAGTGCAATTACTGATGCTGTATCAATTTCTGATACTGTGGATATTTAATTAACATAGTTGAGCTTTTATTTTTTAAAGATTTTTCGGGATGAAAATATTTCTTTCCATTTTTTAAAATTTTTAATAGCAAAAACACACTTCCATTATGTAGTTTTTACCTCTTTCTGAAAGAAAATTATGGTATCTCTTGACCAAAGTATGCATCCTGACATAGAATGTTTTTATCTTTACAAAAACATATGAGGGATTTTTACCATTGAAAATTTTATCTATTTTTTTGTTTAAAATTTTCAATAATAAAAATACCCATCTTCTTTTATAATTTAATTTTATGACTTCCTGAAATAAAATTATAACATTACGAAACCAAATTATAACATCATGGGATGGAATGTCCATCGTTTCAGGAAAGGAGACATTTTCATCATTGAATATTTTACCAATTTCTCGATTACAAAAATGCCTTTCCCCTTGTATGGTTTTTAATTTTTATGAAATCCATAAAAGAAATAATGGCGCGCATCTCATGATTAAATTATGGAATTTTAGGATATAATGTCTGTATCTTTTCAAAAAGATGTGAGAGACATTTTTATTATTAAAAATTTTATTTAATTTTTTTTATTTAAAGCTTTTAATAATGAAAATGCCTTCCCCTTTTTTTATTTTTATAACATTGTGAACGAAAATCATGATATCCTAAGATATGATGTACTTGTCCTTTCTAAAAGATGTAGGGGCACTTTTGTTATTAAAAACTTTGCCTATCTTTTATTTAAACTTTTTAATGGTCAAAATGTTTATCTTCTATAGTTTTTATGATTTTACAAAAAAAAAAATTATGATATTCCAAGATCAAACTAGATATTTTTGTTATTAAAAAATTGAAGTCATAATTTTGTTTAAAATTATGGCATTATGTGACAAATTACATTTTAGTAAAATTATAACATTCTGTATTAAATCATAACTTCTTGTTTTACATGAAGTTATAAAAAATTTACAAGAAATTACAAGGGTATTTTTATTATAAAATTTATCCACGTGTGGTGGACAGAATTTTCCTACTTGTTAAATGGGTTTTGTCAATTTGGGTTTCACCATGATTTCTCTTGCAGCAATAAGAGCCCATAGGGATGCGCTATATGATGGAGGTAGCCCTCTAATACATAGATTGAATCTCAATAATTCAAATAGGTCCACTAATCCCAGATTCAGGGAAATTCGTTCCAAAATTAGCAACCTTTGTGTCAGTTATGGGCATCGTTTGGTTCTATTTCGGCATAAAATGAGTAGGACAAGCTCTATAAGGTGTTATTTTAACCATAGTTTAAGGCTTAGCCTACTCCATGAAAAATGGTTCAGCCAATGAATGTGGGTGAAATCTTTGTATTGGAACGTGACTTTTATGTAGTAGTGGTAGCTTTAAGATCATGCGAAGGTTTTTAGCATGCCATTGGCATCAAGCATGTCTGCATCCATGGTGGCATTGGCGAGCATGTGGTACATATCAGATGGAGATGCAAATCATGCATGTGAGTGAAAGTAGAGTAGATAATATTCATGCAGATCCATATCAAACCTATCTAAATATAAATATAAATTTAAGCATCCAATTAATATCAATATCTATATTCCTATTGTTGCCAGATAACCCTTTGGTAGGTTGCGACAGCACTGGAGAGTCCTCCAGTCTTCTCTGATAGAGTGGGATGTTGCTCTTGATAGCTAGCAAATAGAGACTTACATGAAGGTCCCTGGGCCAGAGTTATCAATGGGAACACTCCGATGCTCAAGTCAGTGAGGAAGGATGAAACGGATAACAACAGTTGGGCTGAGAGCTTTGATGATTGTATGAGCATAAGTATAGAGGAGTGTGCAAAAAGCATACATCATCAGGTATCTCTCTTATCTATTTATAGTATTACGCGGAGTAATGAAAGACTACTAGGGAGGTGGTCTCTGATAAAAGTAATGGATTTTGACATGTTGTTTGGATCTTATCTCTTAGAGGCCCTTCCACTGATATATTTTTTGTTAGGGCCATTGATTTCATAGAGATGCTACCCGCCACGAACTTGTTCGCCATAATCCTGCTGGGCACGTCCATTGCAGGGACACATAAAGTGATTCGGATAATTGGGGTAGTCGGTGCTGGTTGTTGCCGGTCTCAGATGCTGAGAGAATCTATTCGAGAGTGGGCCAAGCTTAGAGGGGACCTAACCGAGAGAGGGCCAGGCCAAGTGTCGGGATTGACCATGCGATCTCTCGATGCATGTACTACAGACGGTTGGTGATGACTATCTCCACCCTAGTCAGTGGTTTGGTGGGCATCTCAGGGTTGAATGGATAATTGCTATAATAGATGCCCCCCACTCCTGAGTCCAGAATGATACCGAGTTGATCCATCAGGACTTGTCATTTATGGGAGAAGAGAGTAACTGCCTCATCAACCTATTGAGTTGTACTTGTCCTTTTGTTTTCTAGGCATTAATTAATGTCTTGGGAACCACCAATGCCGCTGCATTGCTTTAGGTATGGTGTGCAGGCGGTATGGTTGAATCATTGGCGTGGCATTCGAAAAGTTACGTTGTAATATCCGATGATCCACATATCGCTTCTGACCAACAATGTCGTGCCATGTGGCCTACTAGCTATAAGCTTTAAATATTCTATGCGGAGCCCGATGTAGGGAAGCAATTGGTTGATTGGGATTTCGAGATGATCATGGTTTACCCGAGGGGGAGTGGGACACATGTCAAGATTTGATTATCTCTGGAGACTCGAGGCTTTAATCATAGCTGGCTGGGAGTTGTATAAATAGGAGACCCTTGCTACTGTTGCAGGGATTCTTTCTGGTAGAGGAGAGACCAGAAGGAAGAGGGAAAGGAGAGCAAGAAAGGAGGAGAGCCTTTGAGTGCTCGAATCCTCAAGGCTTCCCCATGTTAGTTCCATACTTTCTTTCTACATCTTTTTCCTAGTTTGATAAGCTTTTAGGGGTCCTGTAGGCGTAGGTGTCCCCTTCCTCTGTCTTTCACAGTCTTCTCTTCCCGCTCCCATCCACTTCTTTGGTGGAAGCATTTCCTTCTGGTTTTCTCCCCTCTTTTCATTTCTTTCAATCTGCTTCATGCTCTTGGAGGATGTCTTCCAATGATGAAAAATATTCGATAAGTAATCCATCTAGAGTATAGGGATCTTTGAACTCATAGACTGGACTTACAAGAACCCATCTAAAGAGGTGAGCCTAGTTGAGGAGGAGAGTTTGGCAGAAGAAAAGGAGGATATGGAGGAAGAAGACTCGGAGGAGGGAGAGGGCTCCATAGAGGAGGAGGAAGTCCCTGCCCCTAGAAAGAAGAGTTAGGCGGGGACCTTCTCCAATTCGACTAGACCCTCGATAGGGTCAATGCTTGATGTCTCGATCATGATCGAGGATGACATCACCGAGATCTTAGAGACATATCTGATCTCGAATGACTTTCACCTTCATGTGTCAAGGCTAGAAGATCGAGTGACTTCTGGCTCGACTAACTATTTGCTATATATGAGGCGGATCTTAATACTGGCCTTTATTTTTCTTTGCACCCTTTGATCCAAGATGTTCTCCAATGATAGGACCTTATTCCCACACAACTAGGCCTGAACTCCTTTCGTGTTCTTGCTACCTTTATAATCATTTATCATCTTGCCCATGCTTGGCCCTGGCTGTCATTGTTCAAGGCCTTTTTCAAATTGAACAACCTCTTTGAGTCGAGGGACTGGTGGTTTTTCGACCCCCGACATAAGAGGAAACTTATCACGAAACTTTCTAGTTCTATTGGAAGCCTTGATTTTTTTGAAAGCCTTGATTTTTTTCATTTCTTCCGACTGACCTTGGGGGTTTCGATTGAGTTGGGGAGAGCCAGACACCTCCCTAATAAGAGTGACAAAGTGAATGACTAATGAAGAGGACTTTGGAAAACTCTTGGACATGGAAGTCCACCTAATAAAAGAGCTCTTAACTGAGCAAAATTTGTATGATACTGAGTTGAGATCATGCAGCTCTCTCAATAAGGGCTTTGAGTTTTTTCTTCTTTTTCATTTGAGCTTTGACTGACTCATGTTTTTCTCAGACATGAGGATGGTTTCAGCAGATCAGGTCTGGAAGCACTTGCAGAAAAGGCCAACCCCCGATGATGGCCATAAGAAGAAAAAGGAGGCTATCGCTAAGAAGCAAAAGGTTACAGGGCCATCTGTCGAGGCCCCTTTCATCGCTGCCAGAGCACCAACTCCCTGGGTTACCTTCGTCCCACTGAGAGTCTCTGTCCAAAGTGATGAGGAAATAGAGATCGTGGCGGCTCCCATAGCTACCTCTTCAGTGACCCGGGCCATGTCTCAAGTAGTCCCGGTCCTTACCATGCCAACAAGTGAACTGTGGAAGGTGCTGATCATGTTAGGGACAGGCATTGTCCTCTCAAGCTTCTCGATGCTAACAAGTTTGGAATTTCCTCGGCCTAGAGAGAGGTCGAGGCATCCTTAGCTTCTAGAGGGGTCGAGTCTTTATAGAGGGTATTTGGGCATTGCACCATTGTTATCTGAGCTAGAGTTGATGATGGATGGGTCCACCAGATTCACATTGGAGAGAAGGACTCGGGACCGGACAACTCTTCGATGGCTCGAGAACTAATGAAGCTAATGATGCTTCCTTGGGATGTGGAAAAGTTGAAGTCCCAATCCCTGGCTAAGACCATAAATGGGGTCTTCCTGACCGTGATCAAGGTTAGCTGCTCGTAGACTCCTTATGCATTTATCAGCCATGGTCATGCTAGGTAACCAAGTCCATTTATTAGCTTTGTATAGCTCCTCCATGATTTGACATTGATGGGCTCGGTGATCATAAGGTGCGCCGACCTTGCCAACACCTGGGAAGCCAATACGAAGGCAGCAAAGGATCGAGCAGCGAGCTTTGACCATCACCATGCAAAGGCCAAGGCTGAGTTACAGGAGGAGATGACTACCTTCTGGTCCTAGGCAAAGGAGAGGAAGCGCTCATTCAAGGGCTTGCTCAGGCAGTCGACATGGTGGCCAAGCTGGATCATCATGAGGTCCTCCATCGACTAGCCAAAAATAGGGTCCAAGCAAATGAAGACTGAGCTAGGATGGTTGAAGGGTGAGTGAAGGCGAGAAGCAAGCTAAGGCCATCGACTAGTGGGCTAAAGCCATTGAAGAAAAGGCCAAGTCTATAATTGCTTGGACAATTAAAGAATACAAGGACTCCGATGCCTTTAAAGCTGATGCCACTATGACCATAGTGGGCATGTATTGATACCTAGACTGATAATCCAAGAGGGAGGATAAATTAGATTTTTGAAAATTAAAACAAGTATATATCTTTCAAAACTCAAATGATGCATGGGCCAAGTGTTATGTCAAGGGAAGTGTGCAAATACTAAAATTTAAGTAAGAAAGATAAAGAGATAAACATTAACAAATATAATAAGATTTATAGTGGTTCGGAGTAATCCTAGCTCCTAGGTCCACTATCTAAGGATCTATTGGGATTTCCACTACATCTCACAAGAATACAATTGATTTGTTTTCTCCCGAGCTCACAAACCAAAATTCTAATATAACCATTTATTTTATGGACTCACAAATAATCCAATTAGTTTTCCAAGATCAACCAATCAAAAAATTAAACCCAATCCCAAGTTTCAACACCCTACTAAAATAAACAACAATACAAAACAAGAAAAACAAGGCAACTACATAAACTCTTAAAAGAGTGGAAGGTTGCCGATGAAGCTCTTTTTATAGACTTTGTAAGTCTTCAATGATTGATCTTCAAAGCTTACTGAGATGCTTACATAATGCTTCAAGAGTATTAGTTCGAAGAAGTTAAGAGCTCTTAAATTTTTAGGTGACTTCTCACTTGTTTTCAATGATTGGCAAGAATATCTTCAAGGAATGTTGGCCTTTTATTTTGAATCCAAGCGTTTATATTTCTCTAAGTATTTGTTCTTTAGTTCTCAATCATTTCTAGCTATTTATAGCCATTGAGAGATGAAAAATAACCATTAGAAGCTTGAAAATTAAAATCAGGAAGTTCTGGAACTAGCCATTACTATAGTAGTTTAAAGACTGCGAGTCGGCTCACCTAGTAGGAGTCGGCTCATCTACAGTATTTTTAGAAAATATGCTCTTTGTTTCTCTGAGAGAGCTGGCTCGTTTGCTGAGTTGGCTCTTCTATTTTGTATCTAGAAAGTCATTTTTCTATCATTTTTGAGAGAGAAGGTTCATTTGAAAGAGTCAGCTCTTCTACATTGTATTATGAAAACCATGTCTCTATTATTTTTGATATAGTCGGCTCTAGACCTGCAAGTTGGCTCTTATGCAATGCCAAATCCTATATGCCGTGCCAACGTGCCGCAATCAGCTCTTCACAAAGGAGTCGGCTCTTTCAGTCTAGTTTTACATTTTACATGGAATTCAAAACATTTAGGTTTTCAAAACTTCCAAATGACTTCTAAACACTCTCATAGGCTTCCTAAGATATAAATGAGCTTTTCTAACCTTCTCAAATATATTTAATAACAAAATTGACGTCACTCTTCTTCCATAGACTCTCAAGAAGTATTAAAAGAATTTTCAATGAATACATACAAGTTTACAATGGTCCTTGAAATCTCACTAATTATTCTAATGGCTCACAAACCATTCCAATGATTTGGAAGGGCTTTCAATTTAAGATCGGCCATTGAAAAGCTCTATAAAACATTTTCAACCATTTAAAATTGTTAGTATACTATTTATGCTCTAATATTTTGTAATCATCAAAATCATTCATGGGGTCAACAATCTCTTCCTCTTTGGTGATGACGAAATGCTGGGCATAGAGATTTAAAACTTTCAATATAAGAAAATGTATCAAAGCTTTATATGTATATATGTATGAAAACTTTACAATATAAGATATCATAATTAAAGATGTATCAGAGTATCAAAGTATCATAGTACTTATTATAAACAATGTATCAAGGTAAATTTTTTATAAAGAGTACTAGAACTTTGAAATTTATAAATATCAGAATTTATGGGTGATGTATCAACATTGTATTGCAGTAATTGAATTTATTTCAAATCATATAAGAGCTTATAACTTAGTATCAGAATTTATAATGGAATGTCTTAGAATTAAATGAAATTGTATCAGAATTAGAGAAAATATATTAGATATATATCGAAGCTTGGATTAAGGAATATATTAGAGTTTGTAACAGCTAAAAGATTATATCAAAGTTGATAAGCATCACTCTCCCTCAATTTATGTTTTAATTTCAACTTTGGCTCATCTTTTAGCTTTGTTGAAATACTCCCCTTTAATTTTTACTCTCATACTACTCTATCTACTTTCATATTTGATACCATTCTCTCCCTTTAAGTTTTAATTTTATACACCTCTATCTACTCCCCCTTTTTGTCATTAGCAAAAATAGTGAAGTAAGTTGCATATGAGGTATAGTTAAATAGCATTAGCACAAAAGTATAACATTAATACATATCATTTAAGAGAATATATAATGTATCATGCAAAATGTTTCATTGGTATAAAATATGGTACATTATAAGTATCAAAGACAGGATACAACATGAAGTACACAAAATGTTCACTACAATAAAAATATAGATATGATACTATATCAAAATACATATATCCTAATATCTAATCACTGTCACTATTCTCCAGAATGTTGTTAGTGAAAGGTATATAAGTCCTAAAAGGGCGAATAGGAGGGGGAAGATTACTTGAACGTGGGTTCTCGAAGCTGGTCTAACTCTAGGTACAAGAGGGAAGCATGTGCCAAGTCTCATAGTGGCACTAAAGGATGGCCTAGGTGTAGGTGAAAGCTGTGGTCTAGCTTGGGTGATCGCTTAGAGGTTGATCTAGGTTTCTAGCTAGAGGATGGTCTGAAGGATGATCTGGACCCTATAAATCTAAGCAGAACACTTTCCAACTCGGACTCAATCAGGTGTATCCCTTGCTAGATAGATGTAGTGCTCTCTGCCTACTCCTTTGCAAAGTGATCTGTAGCTCCTCTTATACAAAATTTGCCTGTAAGTCGACCAAGTCAAACTGATACTTTGCCTGAATCCTCTAGCCATGCTTTACTATCTTCATATAAAGAGTGAGCTCTCTCATATCTCCTCTAAGCTTGTGGAGATACTATGATAACTTTGAATGAACTCCTATATCAGATTCTCTATCGTGAAGCTAACTCTCCCTATCAGGGCCTCAGATAATTGAGTAAACTACCCCAGTGTAATCCTAGTGAAAATAGCAGAGGGTGGTACCAATAGTTTGGCAAGAGTGTGTGGCAGGTAGAGTCCTCAAACTATTCGACCCTTTGCAGAAGTCTATCTAGTAGAAGGTCTAGTATCCGGTGCTGAATTGGAAGGTGCGGCAGTTGCATTATGAATCTCCTCTTCGGCGTTGTGGTCCTCATCTCCATCATTATCATCATCATTAGCAGTGACATCATAGTTCTCATTAAAAAAATCTGACCAAGCTAGCCTCTATCAAAAAAATCTCTTGATCTATCAATCATCTATCTTTTGATATCCCATGTAGTGTAGAGACCTTTCATTATATCTGTTAGTATGCAATAGCTTTCTAGCATCCTCTCTAGTGCAATCCATACCAAACCCCTCAAAAATTAAGATAAGTACCATACCATAGGGCAGGCAAGCCCTACTCTTCCTGGCTACCTCCTTGATCTGACTCAACATCAAAATGATAAATTTATGGGTTCACCTTTAGCCAAGTAATATATAAAGGCAACATCATTCTCTATTATCCGATCAAATATACTAGTCTTTGGAAAAAAGACTTTACTGACCATATTATATAATAATCTCATTTACATTGACAATTGATTGGCTTATAGATTCTTTATAGCTCTTACATCCCTTCTTTCTAAAATGACTCTCAGTCCTTCAATCTTTCTGTCCAAATATAAATGACATTTTCCTTCTTTTGGCATCTCCAATATATTACTTAATCTAGCTTCATCCAAAAGAAGTAATAGACCCTTAATAGTAGATTCAATATAGGCTCCACTCAATCTCAGATTTTTGAAGAAACTACAGATGTGAGTTGAATAAATTGGTATATCAAGTGGGCAAAACCTCTTCCATCCTTGAGCATGAATCCACTCTCCAATCCAAAAGTACTTGTTCCAAAAACTCAAACAATACCTTGCACTTAGTTGTAATTGGTTGGTTGGCCATAGAGATCTAAGGAGGGGGTTGAACCAATGGATCCATAGGAATTGGAGCATCATTTCTCCTCTTAAACCGATGCTCGATCGAAGATGAAGCTCTAGCTCTCCTTTCCTTGTAAGCAACCATCTTCTTAGATCCCATTTTGCTTAGATTTACATGGTTAGGGTCAAGATGTGGTCCCTAGGGTATAGAACAATGAAGGATAATGGAAAGGGAAAGGAATGAGTCATTTAAATAATAAAAAGGTAAAGTTTGGAAGAGTCGTATCAGGTTTTTAAAAAATGAGTTTCCAACCATTCAAGTCGGCTTGTGCAGATGAATGTGGGTACGAGTTGGCTCAAGCAAATTTTGTATTTTTGGGTCCAAAAAGATTGGAAGTTAATTTGTATAGAATTTAGATAATAAAATGAGGTTGGATAAGTTCAAGATGATGATAATTAATTCTAAAGATTTTTTTTTCTAATTTTGATAAATTTTTAGATAGAAGTGCCTAAAATAGATTATATAGTCATAATTCACCTCTAATCATGAAAAATTTGTCTTCACTAAATGGTTTGGTGAATATATCTACTAATTGCTTATCACTACTAACAAATTTTAGTTCTATGTCACCATGTTATACATGATTCCTTATAAAATGATATCTAATTTTTATGTACTTGATTTTTAAGTGCTGAATATGATTTTTTAATTAAGTTAATAGCACTGGTGTTATCATATTTGATTGAAATTTTAGTTTGCTTAACATCATAGTCTTTTAGTTGTTGCTTAATCCAAAGTACTTGAGAACAATAATTTCCTGTAACCACATATTCTATCTCAGTAGTTAATAGTGCTACAGAGTTTTATTTCTTACCATGATATAAGATTAAGTTCAACCTTAAAAATTAGTATATTCCATTAGTGCTCTTTTATCAATTTTGCATCTATCATAATCAGCATCAGAATAACCATTTAAATCTATTAACAAATGCTTAAAATACCATGATTCTAGATAGATATTCCTTTAAGATATCTTATGATTCTTTTAACAACAAGTATACGTGATTCTTTTAGATTAGATTGAAATCTAGCATATATATATATATACTAAACAATATGTCAGGCCTATTAGTAGTTAAATATAGCAAGGATCTAGTCATACCTTGATATAACTTTTAATCAATGCTATTGCCTTCTTCATCTTTGTTAAGCCTCATTGGTGTACTGATTTCTTTTATGAAATCCATCCTAAACTTCTTTAATAGTTCTTTAATGTACTTAGTTTGGTTGATAAAGATCCCTTTCTTTATTTATTTGATTTGAAGTTTAAGAAAGGATGCCCACTTACCCATCATACTCATTTCAAATTCATCCTATATAAGCGTAGTAAATTCTTGGCAAAGATATTCATTAGTTGTATCAAAAATGATATCATTTATATAAATTTATATAACTAACATTTTATTATCTTTTCTTTTAATGAATAGGGTTGTATCTATATCTAAACTCCCGCTAGAAAAGTTGTTCTCAAGTAAAAGTTTATTTAATCTTTCATACCAAGCTCTAGGTACTTATTTTAAACTATAAAGAGCTTTATTTAATTTGAAAACATAATTAAAAAATATATGGAGGTTGCTCTATAAAAACTTTTTCAAAAATATATCTATTTAGAAAAGTACTTTTCATATCCATTTAAAATAATTTAAAGCTCATGTAGCATGCTATTGCACATAAGAGCCTTGTGGCCTTTAATCTTGCTATAGATGCAAAAATTTTATCAAAATATATTCTTTCTTCTTGTATCCTTTAACCACTAATTTAGCTTTGTTTCTAACTACATTACCTTTTTTATCTAATTTATTCTTAAATATTCATTTGGTATCTATGACTAGATGTTCTTTAGGTCTACTAACTAAGGTCTAAATATTATTTCTTTTAAATTGGTTCAACTCCTCTAGCATAGCCATAATCTAATATAGATCTTTTTCAGCTTCTTCTATATAATTAGATTCAATTTAAGAAATAAAAGTTAGGTAATCAAAGTTATCTTTAAATGAAGACCTAGTCCTAATACCTTATGAGAGATCACTTATGATAATGTTCTTAGGATGGTGATGTGCGTACCTCCATTCCTTAGACAAGTCACAATGCTCTTTGCTTATCTCTTCCTTTTCTTCTTCACTTTATTCATCTTTTAAGCTTAAATCCTTCATTCCTTTATCAACAATATCCGTATCAATATCAATGCACTTTTCTTTTATAGAATGTGAGGGGTTAGATTCATCAAATATTATACGAATAGATTCTTTAATAGTCAAAATTTTTTTATTGAAGACTTTAAGCTTTGCTTGAAGTTGAATATTCAAAAAAGATACCTTCATCAGATTTAGCATTAAATTTATCAAGATTATTTTTTCATTGTTTAGTATAAAATATTTGCAACCAAAGCCATGAAAGTAATTTAGATTAGATTTTTGATCATTCCAAAGTTCAAAGAGGATTTTCTTTAAAATGGATCTAATGAGAACACGATTCAAAATATAACATGTAGTGTTCACAGCTTCAGTCCCAAAATATTTTGAAAGATTGCCTTCACATAATATTATTCGAGCCATCTTTTTCAATGTTCTATTTTTTTTCCTCCATAACATTATTTTATTATGATACTCTTGGAGTTAAGAAGTTATGATCAATGCCATGTTCATTATAAAATTTTACAAAACTTTGATTTTCAAATTTTGTTTCATGATCACTTTTAATTGAAACAATTGAAAGATTTTTCTGATTTGAAACTTTTCTATAAATTTTAAAAAAAATAACAAGTGTTTCATCTTTATATGCCAAAAATAGTATCCATGTAAATCTAGAAAAGTCATCTACTATAACAACTCCATATTTCTTTCCATCTAGACATGTAGTCCTAATTGATCGAAATAAGTCTATGTGAAGTATTTCTGGTGGATTAGATGTTGAAATAATATTTTTGGATTTAAAACTCTTCCTAGTTTGTTTACCAAATTGACAAGCATTATACACATGATTATTTTCAAAATTCAATTTTGATAAACCTTTGACTAAATCTTTTGAAATCAATTTAGACAAAGTATGTATACTAGCATTTCCCAATCTTCTATGCCAAGGCCAACTAGTTTTTTTTTTAGCATTCATGGCCATTGGATTTGTATTACTCTTCATGGCTAGATTATTCACATCTACCACACATATGTTTCCAAGTTCATGTCCTATAAATTTAATGCTTGCATTAAATGAATTAGCAACTCTATATATTAAAGATTCAAACATAACTTTGAAAACCTTTATTACATAATTGACTAATGCTTAGAAGATTATGCTTAAGATTATCTATGAGCAATACATTCTTAATGAAAGCAGAATGGATGATTTTGATCTTACTAATACTAATGATTCTTCTCTTACCATTATCACCAAATGTTATAATACCACCTTTCTTCTTTTCTAGCTCTATCATATGATTCCCTTTGGTTCTTAAGAATTTACTCTAGTTTATTTGAGCTTAAGATTAGTTTGTCAACTAATGATTTTAGCCTTTCTACTTTTTTTGCAAGTTTTGATTCTTAGTTTTCAAAACCTTCAGTTTATGTAAATCATCATTCTTTTCTTTTTTCAATTTTTTGTTACTTTTAGACAATTCATCCAATTTCTTTCATAAAAACTTATTTTTTGTTAAGGCATCATTTTTCTCCTTTAGTAAAATATCATTTGATTGTTTAAAAGCTTTGATTTTAAAACCAATTTTCTTAAATTATGTAAGTAAGCCATAAAATGCTATGCGCAATTTATTAAATATGAATTCAATATTAAGTTTAATGTATACCTCATCTTCTAATACCATCAAGTATAGGTTGGATGATTTTATTTTCTCTTCATCTTCATTGGAGTTTGACTTATTGTTGTTGCTCCATGTAGCGACCATGGCTTTCTTTGCTCTTTTTGAAGGTCTTCTTTAGCGTTGGACATTCAAACCTATAGTATCCTAATTTCTTGCATTCATAATATATGGGCTATTGGTCTTTATCCTTTTTCTTTTCTTTTTCTTTGCTTAGCTCCCCCTTAACTAAGTACTTTCTCCTATACTTTGATCTATGCTTACTATGAATCTTCTAAATCTTCTCATTACAAGGGCCATATCCTCATCTCCTAGTTCTTCAGATGAGGGTCCTTCTTCTTTTTCATTTTTCTCTTCAGTCTTTGCCTTGAGAGATATGATTTTTTTCTTTTTTCTTCACTGTGGTGCTTTATGTTCAATTCATGGGTCATCATAGATCCGAGAAGTTCTTCCAAAAGTAAATAGTTGAGATCCTTTGGTTCCTGAATTGTAGTGACTTTTGTGTCCCACTTGTCCTGTAATTATCTGAGAATCTTTTTTACTAAATTATTATTAGAGTATGCCCTGCCAAGACTCTTAAGACCATTAATAAAATCAGTAAATCTTGTGAATATTTAGGAAATGGTCTCAGTGGGTTCCATTTTAAATAACTTATAACTCTGTACAAGCAAGTTTATTTTAAAATTCTTGACTTGGTTATGCCTTCATGAGTCACTTCAAGTCGATCCTAATTTTCTTTGTAGAGTTACAGGTAGAAATTTGGTTGAACTCAATGGGGTCTAGTGCATAATATAAGAGATTCATGGCTTTTATATTCAGCTCAGTTATTTTCATATCATGATCATCTATTCATCTTCTGATTTTGGGATGCTAACACCATCTACTTTTTTAATGGATATGTGAAGGCCCTTAATGATAACTCTCCATAATTAAAAATCTATAGCTTGAATATAAATTCTCATCCTATCTTTCCAGTATGTGTAATTGGAGCTATTGAATAGTATAGGTCTATTACTAAATTATCCTTTGGCTAGTGAAGTTCTCATATAGGTTGCTATTATCTTTTTTCTTAATCATTGGATTAATGGTATTGAGATATGGCTCTGATATCACTTGATGACTAGACCAAAAATCCAAGGGAAGTGAATTAAGTTTTCAAAAATTAAAATAAGTATATGCCTTTTAAAACTCAAATGATGTGTGGGCCAAGTATTGTGTCAAGTGAAGTGCACAAATACTAAAATTTAAGTAAGAGAGATAAATATACACAAACATAATAAGATTTATAATGGTTCAGAGCAATCCTAGCTCCTACATCTACTATCTAAGGATCTCTTGAAATTTTCACTATATTCTTGAATGCATACAGCCAGTTTATTTTCTCCCGAGCTCACAAATCAAAATCCTAATACAACCATTTATTTTTCAGGCTCATAAATAACTAATTGGTTTTCCAAGATCAACCAATCAAAAATATAAATCCAATTCCAAGTTTCAGATCCCTACTGAAATAAACAACAACACAATAAGAAAAATACAACTACACAAACTCTTAAAAGAGTGGAAGGTTGCCGATGAAGCTCCTCTTATAGATTCTTCAAGTCTTTAATGATTGATCTTCAAAGCACACTGAGATGCTCATTTAATGCTTCAAGAGTGTTGGTTGGGAGAAGTTAAGAGCTCTTAAGTTTTTAGGTGACTTCTCACTTACTATCAATAATTGGCAAGAATATTCTCAAAGAATGTTGGCCTTTTACTTTGAAACCAAGAATTTATACTCCTTCAAGTATTTTTTTATTAGTTCTCAATCATTTCTAGCCATTTCTAGCTATTGAGAGATGAAATAACCATTAGAAGCCTTAGGAATTGAAATTTGGAAATTCTGGCATGAGTCATTATTGTAGTAGTTTGAGGGCTACGAGTTGACTCACCTGGTAGGAGTCATCTCGTCTATAGTATTTTTAAATAATATGCTCTCTATTTCTCTAAGAGAGCTAGCTCATCTACTACAAGTCAGCTCTTCTGTATTATGTCTAGAAAGTCATCTTTCTATCATTTTTAAGAAAAGGCTCATTTGAAGAAGTTAGCTCTTCTATACTATATTCTGAAAACCATGTCATTATTATTTCTAAGAGAGTCGGCTCCAGACCTACAAGTCGGCTTTTGTACAATGCCAAATCCCACATGCCATATGTGCCATGCCAACATGTCGGAGTCGTTTCTTCATAGAGAAGTTGGTTCTTTCAATTTAGCTTTACATTTTACATGGAATTCAGTACATTAGGCTTTCAAGACTTCTAAATGACTTCTAAATACTCTCATAGGCTCCGTAAGATACAAATGAACTTTTCTAACTTTCTCAAACATGTCTAACAACAAAATTGAAGTCATTTTTTTCATAGATTCTCTTAAAATATTATAAGAATTTTCAATGAATACATACAAGTTTATAATAGTCCCAGCAATCTCACTAATCATTTTAATGGCTCACAAACCATTCCAATGATTTGAAAGGATTTTCAATTGAAGATCGGCATCGGAAAGCTCTCTACAAAAATATTCTCAACTATTTGAATCTGTTAGTATATTTTTCATGCTCCAATATTTTGTAATTATCAAAATCATTTCTAGAGTCAACATATATGTTGCCCGGTTCAATGATTACAAGGTAAAAGTCATCGAGGCTTACCCAGGTCTGGATCTGTGTCATATCACCGCATCGAGAACAGTGAAGGAGGAAGAGGAGTCAGTTGAGGAGAGAGCGATAGCCAAGGAGTAGACCGCTGAAGGAGACGATGTCGACAGAGATGTCATGGATGTGCCAGTGCTTGTAATAGCTGCAATTGAGGTTTCCATAGAAGTGACTATTCCTGCTAAGGCTTAGATGGCCGAGACTCAAGTGGCTGAGTCTCAGGCGGCCAAGGAAGTGGCTGCCCTGATCAAGGATCTCCAAGGGGCTGCTACTATGATTGAGACTCCTAAGGAAGCCGCTGCTGCACCAGAAGCTTAAATCCCAAGAGGGCCTTCTTCTTTTCTCTTTCTTTTTTTATACACTTTTGGGTTTGTTTCTCTTGAACCTAAAGTCCAATTTTGTAAAACTTTGGTCAAACTTCGGTCCAAGCTTGTAAGAACTTTGATTACCTTTTAAGTAAAATACTTACTTCTTTCTAATGATGGTTTGCCGACTGGGTGCCATCTTTTCTAAAAATGTTTCTAAGTAATTTAATTGGCATTGCTATAATGGTTGAGTGAGCTGCTTTCTGACTCTTTCTCCTTGTAGATTTTGCTAAGTACCTTGGTTGCAATGTTGCTATTGCCAGTGTAGGTAACTTGTTAGCGGTGAGCTAGATGCGTTAGCCAGCCAAGAAGTCTATTGACTTAGTTCATTCATCGAGCTTGGGAACAAGATTTTTTACCTTAGGATGTAGAACTTTTTTCCTTGTTACTGCCTTAGTCGATGCCTTAGTCAGTTTGAGTGGCTCTCAAGAATATGGTTGTTGGTTGGGCTCTGGCCGATGTAGCTTTTGAAGGCAAAGATTTTTTATGTCCTTTCATTGGTAAGGGACATTGGCTGAGTGTATTCAAATCACTCGATGTCAACTTTCAGCAATTGAAGGTTGGCCATCTTTTGGAGGGTAACGGTGTGAAATTTAATTGCACTTTGTGTCAGTTGGGTGACTTTGTCCATCACCACTTGGTTCAGTGCGAGTTATCTTTGAAAGTGCCATGCATTTAATGCCTCGATTATTCTTCTGATGATCGATGCCCTTTGTCGATTGGGGAGTGCCATATGGTAGGAAAGGGTTTGACCATCGGCCACCAATGCTGATTTCGGAGTCGAGAGTAAATGAAGTGTAACTCCCAATCGGTCGCTTCATTCGGCCACTCTGGGCATGCTGCATGGCGAGTATGCTTTGTCTCCGGTCACTAGCAGTAGATTGGGGATGGAAATAAATGAGATCATGATCCTAAGCAATTGCTGTGGGATTCTAAGCATCTACTTGGTCAGTTCAGCCGAATGCTACCACATGTCACCGTTTGAAAGGCCGACTTCAATTATAAATAGGAGGCTCTTGCCTGGCCTTCTCATTGTGCCCTTATTTCAAATAGTAGTCTCCATAGTTGATAGAGAATCAGAGATTTCTAGTGAGAAAGGATAAATGTTGCCAATGGCTAGAGTGCTCGGAGGAGGAGGCAAAGTTTGGCGAGGACAAGATGGATGGCATAAGGAGGGTGGAATGCCAAAAGTGTTCTTAGAGATAGATGGCAAGGGCACCAAATGTATCCTTGAAGATAGTTCTACCTAGAATAGCCGCCTCATCGATAAAGTTGCCTAGTGCTGTTGTTCCAAGTGGAATTATATTGTTGAAGTTCCATCTTCCACTGGTGAGCTTGCCCGGCATGGTGGCTTTTGATGGAGTTTTGTTATTAAAATTCCATTGCTTGGTCAGTCAAGTATTGGTCTGGGGCCTTGGAAAAGCAACTTACATGCCTGAGCTAGGTTTGGGTGTGGAAGATTGCTCTCGGCTATGGATCATGAGCATGGGGGCTAGAAGGTCAGTAGTGAGGAAGAAGGCCTCTCCTTGTGATTTTTTTATTTTCTTTGTCTTCTCCAACCTTGTAAATGTTGAAGTCTTGTAATGTAGTGAACATTAGACTTGATCCGACTTTGTATGTCTCGAACTTTATCCGACTTTGTATGTCTCCTTCCAAGTTAATGAAAAGAAAACTTTCTTTTGATGATTTGATTTTACATGGATGCTTTTATTTTTGAATGTGATATTTTGTTGAATGCCTTCATTCCTAGATGTATTCGTGTGTCAGATAAACATCTTCATTTTGATTGTGGAATCTTGCTAAGTAGGATAATCGGCTACCTTCGCTGATAGAGTGTCAGTTAACCGGATGGGGACTACCTTCATGAGGAGTTACCGAGATGGAGGTAGTGAGTTGGTCTCCACTTGTTGGTTAAGTGTCGGTCAGCTAAATGAGAGTTACCCAGATGGAGGTAGTGAGTTGGTCGCTGCTCATTCAGTTGAGTGTCGGTTGGCCAGATGGAAGTTACGTTTATGAGGAGTTACCTGAATGGAGGTTGTGAGTTAGCCACCACTCATTTAGTTGAGTATCAGTTGGCTGGATGGGAGTTACCTTTATGAGAAATTACCCGGATAGAGGTAGTGAGTCGGTCACCGCTTGTTGGTTATGTCAGTTGTCCAAACAGGAGTTACCTTTGTGAGAAGTTACCCGGATGTGGATAGTGGGTCGACTGCTACTTGTTCGATTGAGTGTCAATCAGCTAGTTAAGAGTTATCTTTGTGAGGAGTTACCCGATGGAGATAGTGAATCGTTACCGCTCGTCTGATTGGGTGTCGGTCAATCAGATAGGAGTTATCTTTATGAGAAGTTATCCGGAGTGGGAGTTATCTTGGATGGAGTTTCCTTTGTAAGGAATTACCTTGATGGGAGTTATCCATATGGGGATGACGAGACAACCATCTCTTCAGTCGGGTATGAGCCAACCAAATAAGAGTTACCATTATGAGGAGTTATCTAGAGTGGGAGTTATCTTGTGAGAGTTATCTTTGTAAGGAGTTATCTTGGTGGGAGTTACTCAGATAAGGATAGCAAGCCAACCATATCTTCGATCAATATGAACCAACTAGAATTCTAACAAGCTTCGATGAGCTTGACATCAGATGACTCAGATTATGAGATTTCCAAGAATGTTGTTAGAGAAAGTTCCTTTGTATTTCCAAATGAAAATAATTACATCATTGATGGTACATCCAAAGAGTCTCGGCATTCCAAGTCTGAGGGATAGGTATTCTGCTGAGATCTTCTATATAATAAACCCCTTTCTAAAGTGCTTCAGTCACTCAGTAAAGCTCTTCCTAGTTGGGGGACAGCTTACCTTGCTCGATAGATCTTGATACTTTGACACACCACAACACAAGATCTCCTGGACAGAAAGTTTTCGACCTCATTGGAGAGTTGTCGTACTTAACTACTTTCTATCAATACACCATCATTCGTAGATGGGCTCGATCCTAATTCTCCTCCAGTAAGTTAAGGATGGCTCTCAACTACTCTAAGTTACTCAAGTTGTCGAAGTGCTCGATTTGCATAGTTGAAAGTCCAACCTTAATAGGGATCACTGTTTCGATGCTGAAAGCTAAGTTGAAAGGAGTCTCGTTCATTGAGGTTTGAGGGGTTGTATTGTAAGCCCAAGGTACTCTTGAAAGCTCATTTGCTCATCTACCTTTGGATTCATCTAACTTTGTCTTGAGCCCTTGGAGGATGGTTCGATTCATTACTTCTGCTTCACCATTCGACTGGAGGTGATCGATTGATGTGAACTAGTATTGGATATGGAGTTCGACATAGAAATCTCTAAATATTTAATTATTAAATTATTAGCCATTATCTGTGATGATGGTATGGAAAAGTCTAAATTGATAGATGATTGATTTCTAGAAGTAGCTTTTGACCTTACTCTCGGTAATGTGCATAGCGGCTTAGCCTCCAACTATTTGGTAAAATAGTTGATGGTGATGATAAAAAACTTTAACTGTCTAGATGCCAGAGGAATCGATTGAGTATATCCATCTTCCACTAGACGAATGGCTAGGGAGAGGAGAGTTGGGCTAGCTAGCTTGCCGGCTGATGCTAGATATTGGCAATGCACTATATTGGTCATACTTCCAAACAAGCTTCGCCATGTCTTCTCATATGGTCAGCTACTAATAATCCTATCTGAGAGCTTTGTAAGCCAAGGACCTGGTCCCCTTATGGTTCCTGCAAATTCTTTCATGGATCTCCTAAAGCACATAATCGGCTTTGAAAGGTCAGAGATATTTGAAGCCTTCTTGTGGAGTTGTCCATCCAGCAATACATACTTAGAAGCCTTCCACTTAAACTTCTTGCCTTCAGGTAGATTATCGAGGATGGTACTGTTGGTCAGATACTTGACAAAATAGTCCATTCAACTTGTCTCGTAATCGACTTATTGGACCTCTTCGACTTCCTCAATGCTTAGGATCTCCAAGTACTCGACCTAGGTTTGATCAAGGTTGCTGTCCACTAATGTCACCAGCTGAGAGAGGGTGTCAACTTGAGTATTTTCGTATCGAGGGATGTGAAAGATGCCAAAGTACTTAAGCATTAATGTTAGGGTCCACACCTTGTCTAAGTACTTGGCCATCGTTGAATCATGAACTTCGTATTCGCTAGTTACTTGACGGGTTATAAGTTGAAAGTCGATGAAGACCTTCAATCGCTCCACTCCAAGTTGCATGGTGAGCTTCAAACCGGCTAGAAGGGCTTCATACTCGGCTTGGTTGTTGATCACCTTAAAAAAAAATGCAGGGCATACTTGGTGACCCCTTCCAAGTTTTTGAGAATCAGCCCGACTCCATTTCTTAGAAAATTCGAAGCTCCATCCACGTGGAGGATCCAGGTTGTTTCCAGATCAGGCTGCTCACTAGGACTCTAGGTGGGTGCTTTCTCAAGCTTGTTATTCGATCAGATGCATTTGATAAGAAAATCGACCAGGACCTGTGCCTTCATGAACAACCTTGGGTTGTAGGGGATGTCGAGTTCATTGAGCTTGATTGCCCATTTCACCATCCACCCAGAGGTATCTGGCCATTATAAAATAGCTTTGATTTTGGTTGGTTGGTCAGGATGACGATCGAGTGTACTTGGAAGTAGGGCCTGAGATACTGCACAAAGATTTTTAGTACATAAACTATATTTTCTGGTTTGGAATACATGGTCTCTATGTCGTGAAGCACTCGGCTTATGTAATATATGGGCTTCTGAATTCCTTTGTTATCCACCCAAATAAGTATGGAGCTAATTGCTTTTGGGGATGCGACAAGGCATAGGTACAGCTCCTCTCTGATTTTTAGCTTAGAAAGTAGGGGTGGAGAAGTAAGGAATCTTTTTAGATCCTTGAATGCTTGTCGGCACTCTTCCATCCAGTCAAAGTCCTACATTTGTGCAAGGTCTTGAAGAATGATACGCACCATTCAGCCGACCTTGAAATGAATCGATTGAAGGTGGCGACGTGCCCAATGAGATATTGCACCTCTTTTTTAGAAGTCGAGTGCCACATATTAAGGATGGCTTGGATCTTTTCTAGACTTGCCTCAATGTCTTGTCAAGGGACCATGAATGTGATAAATTTTTTGATTATGATGCCGAAAGTGCATTTACTTAAGTTCAGCTTCATCTGGTACCGACGGAGTGCATCAAAGGCTTCTTCTAAGTCTTTGACATGGTTGATTTTCTCGATACTTTTGACAAGCATGTTATTAACATAGACCTCCATGTTCTGACTGATTTGATTTTTAAAAATTTTATTGACTAGCTGTTGGTACGTAGCTCTTGTAATTTTTAATCCAAATTACTTTATAACAATAAATACCTTTGTTGGTTATGAAGGAAGTATTCTCTTCATTTTTGAGAGTTATCTTTATTTGGTTATAGATTAAGAAGGTATTCATGAGCTAAGCAGCTTATGGTCAAGGTGGCATCAACTAGCTGATCAAATTTTAGTAGTGGAAAACTATTATTCGGGCAAGCATTATTAAGGTTATTGTAGTCAATGTAGATATGCCACATTCTATTTGCTTTTTTCATTATGATAATATTAGTCAGCTAGTTGGGATAATAGGCTTCTCGAATGAAGCCAGTAGCTAGAAGTTTGTCCACTTCCTCATTAATGGCTTTCTATCTCTCGAGGATGAAGCTCCTTTTCTTCGAACCAACTTAAACTTTGGATTGACATTCAGCTTGTGGATGATCATTTTGGGAGGAATCCCCGATATGTCAGATGCCAACCGAGTGAAGATGTCCATGTTTTGGCATAGAAAGTTTAAAAACTGGTTTCGATTAAGTCAAGCAAGGAAGCTCCAATCTGTACATTTTTGCCAGGTCATCAATCAGTGGGAAGCAAATTTTTGGTCAGCTCGCCTCTTTTCTCAGGCTCCCTCTAGTCTAGGTGTTTAGTGGTCAGTGGTTCATTGGATCTTGGTGCCTTAGGTGCCATCTAGAAGCATTGTCAGGCTAGCTATTAATCTCCTCGCATCTCATCAACCCCTCAGATTATAAGGAAATGGATGAGAAGATGTTTGGTGGACATGACAACATCTAGTTGATTCAATCCTGGGCACCCCAAAATAGCATTGTACATGGATGGCATGCTGACCATAGTGAATGTCACGAAGACTACACTTTGTCAGGGCAAAGTTCCTACTATGATAAGGAGAATGATTTCTCCCTCGACCCTGACTGACTCTCTATTGAAAACAACTAAAGGCATTGAGACAGGCTGGAGTTGGTTTCATGGTAAAGTTCATTCAAACAAAAGCATTGTAAAAAAGAATGTCGGCTGAACTTTCACCATCAATAAGGATTCTCTTTGTAGGATGTTTTACCATCATCATGGATATGACAATAGGGTCATTATTGGGATTGTGGACCTTGACTAATCCTGATCAAAAAAAAAAATATATTTTCATCCCTCCCCTTTCCTATCAACCTTTTTGAGGAGCGTTGTACCACCCAGAAGATCATGCCAACTTCTTTCTCAGTCAGTTGGTTGTCAACCTCGACAGGGCTAACAGTTAGCTCAAATTCAGGGTATCTGGCCGAGGTGCCCCTTGTGAATGTATTTGTTGAGGTAGCCATGATGGATGAGGTCTTCGATCTTCCTGTTCAACTAGTGGCAATCATCCATGTCATGGCTGTGATCCCGATGAAAGTGATAGTAGTTGTTTTTGTTGCAAGAAGCAGAAGGCTTTAGTGGAATGGGCCTTGCAGGTACTTTTCCCCTTGGATCTCCATCAGGATCTTGGATAGGCTAACAAGAGAGAGCTTTAGCTATCCGATCGACCAGCAGAGTTTCTTGACCTGGGACTCTATCAACATGCCAAGTTGGGCTTGGTGGACGGGGCTTTACTAGGCTTCTCCCGAGCCTTCTTCTTGCTCAACTTCCCATCAGCTTCACATTGAGAGAGGGCTCCTTCACTCCACAGATGCACTTTTCAACCTAAGCAAGCATCTCCGAATAAGACTTCATGGGAGTCTTATCTAGATAGTAAGTAAGTTGGGAAGGGAGGAATCCTCGCATCAAGACCAACATGTCCATGGATTCATCAAGGTAGTAGACTTTCAAAGTGGCTGCCTTGAATTGGGCCACGTAGTCCTTCAGTGGCTCCTTGTCCTACTGATTAACAGGAAAAAGGCTATCGACCTCTCGTGGCATCTTACGGCAGGTACTAAAATATACCATGAACTTCTTTTCCAGCTATCAGAAGGAGCTGATGCTTCTAGGCTCGAGTTGGGAGTACCAAGCTTGGGCCACTTTCTACAGAGTGGTTGGGAAGGCAATGCAGAGAAGAGCATCGAAGGTGCTTCAAATCATCATAAGAGCTTTATAGCTCTCGGGGTGATCTAGAGGGTCAGTGGTACCATCATATGGCTTCAGCTAAGGCATCTTGAACCAATCCAGAATTGGTTCCTCCATGATGCGTTGAGAGAGGGAGAGGGAAGAGTGTTGAGCTCGGTTTGGTCCCGGCTCACTCCTTGAAGATCATCAAGCCGATAGTTGATCTCATGCAGCTTGCGTCTACTCGTCGAGGCATCATTCAGCTCGTTGTCAAAATGCCTCCTCAATGGACCCTTCCTGAGTGTACTCCAGGAAGTACTCGTACGAAGACTCGAAGGGGGATCGGGAATGTTTCTCCCATCTCGACTCTTTCTCGGGTCATTGCTCTTCTCACTTGGGACTTTGTTGGTGCAATATGGGGAACAACCACTACAGGATGGTCAACGGTGGGAGGATCATTGCTTAGAGGACCGGGGGCTTCAGCAATGAGATGGAGGCCACAAGGGGTGGGAAGCCCATTGATGAGGTGATCTCCGGTTAGAGATCGGCGGCTAGGATAGGTAGCAGCAATGGGGACAGCCAGAGCTACTGGCGATTGCTACCTCGTCGTGGGGGGTTGTTGCTGCTGTAGCCCTCGCATGGCTATAGCAAGAGTCTCAACTTGGTGTGCCAAGGTGACCAGCAAGTTTTGCTTAGTTATAGGTGGTGAAGGCGGAGCGACTGGTTTTGATGCCTAGCTAGACTGCTCCTCGCCACACGGGGATTGCTCGATGTGGCACATGGTGAACTCCTATATACAAGTGGTTACCATGGCTTCAAACTCTGGAAAGCAGCGGGTTGCTAGCTTGGAGAATACTGCTTCTGCTCCCCCTACCTGGCATACCAATCTATTACTTACTACCAGATCATCCTTCTGTAGGTTGCAGTAGCGCTGGGGAGTCTTCTAGTCTTCTCCAATGGAGTGGGATGCTGCTCTTGATGGCTTAAGAATAGAGGACTACAAGAAGGTCCTTGGATTGGGGTTACTGGCGGGGACACTCCGATACTCAATTTAGTGAGGAAGTATGAAGCGGGCAATAATAACCAGAGCTGAAAGCCCTAATGACTGTATAAGTGTAAGTGTAGAGAAGTGTGCAAAAAATAAACCTCATCAGGCATGCCTTTACCAATTTATTGTATTACAAGGAGTAACGAAAGCTACCAGGGAGGTGGTCTCTGATAGGAGTAATGAATTTTGATAGGTTGTTGAGTCTTATCTCTTGGGGCCCCTTCCATTGATATATTTTTTGTTAGGGCTGTTGATTCCACGAAAATGCTCCCCCTCATGAACTTGTCTATCACAATCCTACTGGCCATGTCTGTTGCAGGGACACGTGGAATGATTGGGATAGCTAGGACAGTCAGTGCTAGTTGTTACTAGCCTCGAATGCTAAGAAAGGACCTGACTGAGAGTGGGCTAGGCCACGAGGGGACCTTACCAAAAGAGTGTCAGCCCGAGAGTTGGGATCGATCATGTGATCTCTCAAAACAGGTACTATAGACGGTCGGCGATGACTGTCTGTCGATGGTCTGATGGGCATCTTAGAGCCAAGCAGGTAATTGCTATAACAATTCCTATCCATTAAAAATGGATATGGATATCAATAGATAATTACTCAATTCATATTAGATTATCTCGTTCCATTTATAATCCTATATGATCTTATATATTACTCATGAATTTGAAGAAAAATAAATAATTAATTATAATATATTATTATTGACTTAATTTACCTTCCACTTGATAATTTTAATTTAATGATTATAAAATTTAACTAACCTATATCAGATATCCATACTTTCAATATGTAATTTCTAACAATATCCATTTTAAGACATGGAAATGAATCTTGTATCCGGTTGATATATCTGAACCACTTCCAATTTTTGTGGCATGCGTCGTTTGCAGGCTTTAAGCTTGAGTTCAAAGTGGACATGGAAACTTGATATGGAGGTCCAGGAGGTAGATGATGGTTAGGCCAGCATGGGAAACGGGTAAAGAAAACTGGGCGATAGATTTAACATGTAAAAGCTAGGAGAGATTTCCAATTTTCATATTTAGATATATAAAAATATAAGGCACAGATCTCGAAATATTATAATAATGGTCTGTCTCCCTATAAAAATACTGCAATACGAGAGAGAGAGAGAGAGAGAGAGAGAGAGAGAGAGAGAGAGAGAGAGAGAGAGAGAGAGGAGGAGGAGGAGGGCGGCAGCCCCTATGATCCAAGCCTTCTACATAGACTTGAGGTCAGCTAGAGAATAGAATTTATGATTGAGCATTATTTGAACATGATGCCGGATTATTGGCCAAAAATTCCGACAAAAGCTTACCAATGAAAACTACATGCTCGCAATGTAAACTTTTACACGGAGTAAAACTAAAACTCCACCCAGACCTGCACAAATTAAATAGCGATGCAGAACAAAATTTATGCGTGAACATGGCAACACGTATGAAATAAGAAACCATGGTACGCATCATCTCTTGAAATTTTCCATAATTTATGCAGTTAAACTACATATTTAGAGATAATTAAGTCCAGAATCTATAAATGTCTTGTGCTAATAAGAATAAGAATCGATATTGTAATTTGAGCCTGTGCAACCAAGGAGAAATCCTCAAAATAAACCAAAGTTCAGAAAAATGTCATGCGGGTCTATTGCTTATCAACTAAAAAGGCCTTCATGCCATGCACAATTTCTGTAAATTACTCATTTTTTGGCTATGTTATCAAACAACAAGAAAGATTCTTACCAAAAAAAAAAAAAAAGATTTGGTATATAATGTGCACAAAAATCTATACAAGCACTGTCTCGATAAAAATTAAAGACCTTTACAATCCTCAATCCATCCTAAAGTTGCAGACAATTTTCTTCAGCCCTTAACAAATCTATCTAATGCTTAATGTTCCTTCTGTGGGCATTCCCCTCGTTCATCTTCTATTTGCCCATCAAGCCCTTGTATGTCTTTCTCGTTGGGGCACAGAGTTGATAACCAGGTAATATTTGATGAAAACCAAACCTCCATTTCAGGCACGATCTTCTTCATGGGCATGATTTGTGACCTCTCCTTGACTGTCTAGTGGCATGTACTGTGCCATTATAGCTCTGATCTCTGAGTCCATGTATGACTGCAACGAAAAGTAAGAGGTATGCAAAGTCAAGAATTATCAAAACAGAGCCTAAAAACAACAATTGGGAGAAAGTTTCAGCTATTGGAATCAAGATCATGCTGATAAATTCATTAAAGAAATAAAGCATAGACATCTAACTTGCAGTTACTTGATTCTAAAGATGTCAATGTCAGAAAGGAATAATTCTACTGTCCAAAATATGATATTGGCAGCACTTCCATGATTTCACACGAAAGCCAATTTGAGGTTTTCTAGATGAAATAGTTCACATAAAGTATAAAGGACAGATTTGATACAGCAAACTGCATCTAATTTTAAGGCCCACAAACTATAAGCCAAAGAGAGACTTTGAAAAAAATCTCCATTATGGATACTACAAAACTAATAAATTTAAATAAAATGGACTGGATATGATAAACTTACTCTTAATCTATATTTATACACAATATACGCTCCCAAAGCAGCAAAAGCCAAGAGTCCTAGGATCAACCAAAGAGCAGTCCATGTTGCCTTGGCTTCACTTGCACTCTTACCTGCATATATCCCATCCAAACAATATCAAATAATAAAGTTTTACAAGGATGTGATTATATATTTATGCTAAATTACAAATCTCACTTATGCAAGTGTCATGTTCCCTCATGTACAGAAGGCCTCCACTACAAGTGCACTCGTAACTTCCCCACGTATTTTTGCAGCTACATTCAGGGCATTGGCATGCTGTCTTCTCCTTGCATTCATCAATATCTGTGGATGAGAAGGCAAATGGTTACAAAGGGCGAACAATTTGTCAGGGTTTGCCATCTGACATATAGGATTGATTTTTGCAATATTAAATGCTGATATGATTACTTGAGGTGTCAAGCACATAAATTTACTGGATTTTTTAGCATCATTTTCCACAAGAAAGACTGCAATACACACACGTGCACACACATACATATTATACATCTATACCTATACAGATACCAACATGTAGGTACGCATACACATACATATTATATATATATATAACCTGATACAACATTATTGTAATGAATGGTAGTTAACTAACCACCTTACCTGCACAAGTTTTGATACCATCACCTTTGAACCCAGGAGGGCACTTGCACTTGCTGTCTCCAGTATCCTGTACCCACCAAGGACATGAATTTGCTGAAATCACTTTCAGAAAAAAATAAAATAAAATAACATAGCACATCATCAAAATTGACCAATCCCTGTCCGTAAACCATGTACTTGATTAACAATATTTTGAACCTAGGGCTCCCTGAACCAACCTGACAGGCAGAGAAGGTCTTGTCAGTATGTGTTTTTTGCCAACAACCTCCATTATTTATCCTGCACCGTCCAGGACCAATTGCTGCAGAGAAGGGGAAGAGTTAATTGAAAGGTATCACAGTGTAGAATGGAGAAAGCATGAACCAAAAAATGGGTAGCTGTTTTTTTCTACGTTAAGGCTGTACACCGTAAGTGATTTCCTCCTGTTAAGCACCTGACTTCAAGCTTTCTAGCCTCCACAACTACCATCATTATGACATTTTAATTGCCATTCAAACAGTTTCTGGGTTCAAGGGTTATGCTCTAATATGTATAACAAAGAATCAATGGCTGTTGGATCCATGTTACATTGCAATATAACTACATTATGCAATTGTCATGATAGCCATTATGATGCAGAAAATTTTGGAATGATTGAATCAGAAATTAGGTTCAGATCCAAATTTTCATGTTCAAATCCAGAATATTTTTACATTTTCTGGAGAAATCTTGCATGGGAATGAATCCATGTCCTGGGTCAAAGGGGTCCTTGTTTTCAATCCTCAAGTGTTGGTGTATGGAGGTGAACAAAAGACATATGGAAGAGGAGAAATACAAAACTACACGTTTTTTTTTCTCTCACCAACAATCCGAATCTTAGGAATGGCCTTACCTATACTATAGACCAGAATGACTTAAAACCTTAAAATACCAAGTTGTAATTTAATCCATTAATTTAAGTAAATTAACCCTGTCCCTCAAACTAAACTTATGGAGCTGCAATGGAGACACGCTACCATCCCCTCTAGTGGTGCAGCTCGGGAGGGTGCTATCAGCTTAAACTAAACTTATGATAAAAGGAAGCAGAAGATTCTGTGCGCCTGATCCAGTCATGGTATTTTAAGTTCATTAACTCATCTAGTCAAGGTTTGAACATTGAGTTTAGGTTTTGGTTTTGGCCAGGTCAGTGGAGTTCCGGACGCAATTAGTTTAAGAAGTGTTCAAGTTCCAGAAAGCAAGAGAAAATATGGAAAAAAGTTTTAAAAAGAAAATAAAATAAGCTAATAAAAGTTACTGCACAAAATTTTAGAATATAAATTGTTATACAGATTATTTATTTGTATAGCTTCAACAAGTTTTAGGCCAAATTATTTCCTCTTTTTATATAGAAAATGAAGTAAGCACTCCATCAAACTTAAGGGAATAAGGGTTGCAAAAGTTTCTGAGTAGAATCTCAGAAACACAGAAAAAGGAAAATTAAATGCAGTTAGAAATTTTAAACATGAGGGAGGAATGTGCTGAGGCCTCTTAAGGAGGAGCTAATTCTTTCCAAGAGAAGAAGAGGCTAAACCAAGTTTGAGAACAGATTGCCAGTTTTATTGCCTTCCTGAAAGTTTTATTTCCAGTTATAATAATATTTTGCATTATTGAAAAATAATATCAATTACAGTACTATTACTTCTTGACTTTAATTGTTAAAATCATTTTATTTCGTAATCATGAAGCCCTTTAAGTGCATAGAACAATCACATAGTTTTCTTCATGTTTTAGTAGAACTCCCAAGTATGTTTGTTATAGGAATTACTTTCTGATATATTTGAGGTTAAGAGAATATCAAATCAAATGCATATAGCTATGGATCTCTCTATCAGTTGTTTTTTGAAAAATTGTGATAGGAAGAAGATTGACCAAAATTAGAGCGAAAGCAGGCTCAAACCTAGGTTACTAGAACCCAACACCCCAATTGAACTAATTCGCACCTTTGATGTAATCATGAGATGTCTTTATTTTATGTAAAAATATCAGTATTTTGAAATGTGCAATAATTCAAAATGATCTTTGTGGCATACTGGACTAAGGGCCTTCTCAGAAGCCTGGGCCCATCAAATGAAGTTATTATCCATCCCCTTATTTAACTCAAAAAAAGAAAAACCATTCAAAAATGACACTAGATAGCTTATATACTTGAATAATTTTTTTTATAAAAAAGTCAACAATATAATAGCTAACACCAAAACAAACCTTTAAAAAAATCTGCATCTAATTTGGGCAGAAACTAATTGGACACCAGAGACACTCAACAAAATTTTAGATGTCCATCAGTATTTTATACTTTTCGTCCATCAAAGGGACTCCGTTTGTTATATTATATGTATATTCAAATATAAGTACTTTAATTATACTTCAAGTCCATTTGATGACAAAAAAACAACATCAAACAACTTCAATATCCCAAATCAAACAATTATATTGATTCAAATAATAACTAAAAACAAAAATATATTGAAAAAAAAAAATTGAAAAAAAAATAAAAAATAAAATAGAATGCCATTCAGATGATCGGTATGCCATAGTCCTTACCATACCATACCAGTTACCAACCAGTATGGCACTTGGTATCAATTTGATAAAACTTGTTTTAGAATATTGTTTGGCCTATCCTTTCCAATCATCAAACATTTGGGTGGGTCAATTTGACCATTTACTAGCCCATTGTCTCAAAGATCAATTACCGATGTCCATATATAGGTTTGGGATAGCAAGCAATGTTACACCTAACCCTAATGAAATCCTTGCCATAGTTCCTTGCAAACATTGCAGACCATCCCTAATTAGTCCTGCATATTGCTTCTTTATTCTTTCTTATGTCCACTTATCCTACCGATTTTGTGCTCAAAATCCCTTTGTATTGTCTCATTTTTGCCTTGGTGAAAGAAGGGGCTTACCTTCACTCATTTGAAGACACTGGGTCATTGAAACAGAGGCAAGCCCAAAATGGCAGTTGGCCTTATAAATACGCCAAATAGATAAGTTGTAGCACCCACAAAGGTATGGAGCAAAAGAAAACAAAGAATCAAAACTGATCCTTAATATCATTATTGGACTAAAACACGATTCCTTTATAAAAGGAAAAAAATACACTACAACTTAAAGGACAGACGATACAAAATAATTCTTGTTTGACCATCTTTCTTTTGCATTGTTGATATTTTGCCTAGGCCGCATCCACCAAATGTAAATGCCAAAATCCTAAACAAAGACAAGAAGCATATATAAATAAATTGAGAACAACCCACCAAGTAAGGCTGGAACTGGGCTGGGCCAACCTGATGAACTTCGGGCCAGCCCAAAATCGGGTCAGGCTTCGGGCCAGGTTTCAAGTAAATCGGGCCAGGTTTCGGGTCTTATAATAGAGCTCATTTAATTTTTGGGTTGGGCTCGGCACTCCTTTGACTCGGACTGGCCCGAACTCGGCCCAGAATAGGCCCGATCCAAGGTTCCTAGATATTTTCTCGTCTCCCTCTCTCTGTTCTCTCTCTCTTGTTTCCATCTCCCTCCCCCGGTTCGTCCCCAACGACTGACGCCCCCTCGCACTCGATGGTCGATGCCTTCATCTCCTGTGCGACTGTGCGACCCCGCAACCCCCCTCGGCTTCCCAGCACCCGCACTCGACGCCCCCGCCCCTTATGCGACCCAGCGGCCCCCTTACGACTCCGCCTCTCCGATCTCTCTCCCCCAACCCTGGCACCCGCACCCGACAGCCCCGACCTCCGTGCAACCCCGCTAGGGCTGGAAGTGGGCCGGGCCAGACCGGCCCACACCCCTACTCGAGTCCGACCCGAAAAAAAATTCGGACTTCAGGCCGAGCTTAGACCCGAAACTTTTTAAAAACATCAGACCTGAGCTCGATCCCGATTGGGCCGGCCCAAACAAAAGCCCAAATGACCCCAAAAAAAGGTCGTTTGGCCAGAGCCTAGGGGGGCGTGAAGGTGCCAGAATCGGGAAGAGATCGGAGCCACCGAGCCGGGGAGGGGGGGCCGCGACATCGCGCGGGGGGCAGGGGGCGTCGAGTGGGGCACCGGGGCTGGGAGAGGAAGATCAGAGCTCGAGGGGGGCCGCGGGGTCACACGAGGGAGATCGGAGCCGGAGGAGATCGGAGTTGGAGGGGGAGCGCGAGATCGCACGAGGGGGCGGGGCCGTCTAGTGCGGGCACCAAGACCGGGGGAGGGAGATCAGAGCGGCAGAGCCGTAGGGGGCCGCGGGTTTGCATGAGGGGCGGGGGTGTCAGGTGCGAGCGCTGAGGAGCCGAGGGGGGCCATAAGGTCACACAGCCGCATAGGGGATGGGGGCGTCGGTCATCAGGTGCGAGGGGTTATCGGTCGTCAGGTGCAAGGGGGTGTCAGCCATCGAAGGCTGACTAGAGGGAGATGGAAATGAGAGAGACTGAGTGAGAGAGAGAACGGAGAGACGGAGACTAGAGATAAGAAAATATCTAGAAACCTAGATTGGGCTTATTATGGGCCGAGTTCGGGCCAATCCAGGCCGGGCCAAAGGGGTGCTCAAGCCCGGCCCAAAAATTGAATGGGCTCTATTTTAAGGCCCGAAGCTCGGCCCGATTTACTTAAAACCTGGTCCAAAGCTCAACCCGATTTTGGACCGACCCGAAGCCCATCGGGCCGGCCCGGCCCAGTTCCAACCTTAAACCCCGCATTCCCCTTTCAGCTTCGATCTCCCTACTCGTGCAACCCTGCGGCCCCCCTCGAGCTCTGATCTCCCTCTCCCTGCCCCGGCACCCTACCTGACATCCCCTGCCCCTCGCGCGACATCGCAGCCCCCCTTCCCGACTTGGTGACTCTGATCTCTCCCCCGATTCTGATGCCCTCACACTCCCCATGGCTCCAACTAGACAACCCTCTTTTTTTGTAGTCATTTGAGCTTTTGTTCGGGCCGGCCCAATCGAGCTCGGGCCAAATATTTTAAAAAAATTTCGGACCTAAGCCTGGCCCGAAGCCCGAAACTTTTTTTCAAGTCGAGCTCAAGTAGGGTGTGGCCCGGTCGGCCCGGCCTAGTTCCAGCCCTACCACCAAGAGAGATGGCCCAGCCACAAGGCAAAGAAATTTGTATGCATAGCTTGTGATATTGATAACGGCTATTTCACTGAGTTCTTTCATTTCTCATGGTTCTCCAAGCCTTTAGACAACCCAAATATTTAATGCACATTGACTATTTAGACTAAAAAAGAACACCGGCAAGTTGTCTGGTTACTATTCCAGTCTTATACTACTTAGTAAACTTTTTTTATTAAAACTTAAAATTTCATAGATGATGCAAAACAAATGCAAATCCAATAGCTGATAAGCATGCCACATAGATTGCTGTGAACCAATGACAAGACATCTTACTAGAAGCTCCAATCATAAAAGCATACAAGATCAAGGGGTTTGGAAATCCGATTTGAATCCCTTCCAATCCTTCAAACCCTCTGGGAAATAAAATACTTAGAATTAGAATTTGAAATGCTGCAGCAAACATCATCCAAACCCGCATTTTTCTCCCACAGTTCATCTACAGAATGAACCGTAAGTGACTTGAGTACCATGTGATTGACTTTCCTGCCTTTATTCTCCTACAAGACTTTCCCCTTATTCCCATTTTCTTCTTCCCTCTGTTGTGCAATAAATATCAGATCAATTAAGCACCAGGTCACCATATGCTTGTCCATGCCAAAAGATCATGTAATCTCTTTTTCTACTTATTTTTTCTTTCACTTAAACTGTAAGTTAATAATCATAATGTTGACTGACAATAAGTTACAGCTCTTTGGTTGGTTCGGATGTTTCTGAGATTAGTGTCATTGCTTCAACCAAAACTGACAAATATCCATGGGTTTATGTGTTGTATTACTGAAGTGGTTCTGTGACCACTGGATGCATTTTTTAGAAACCTGCAAAGCATTTGAATTGTACTTTTTAGGCATTTTAGACATCAGAAAAGATAAGTTATCCTAACACTATATAAAAGTGGTAATGCTTCCCAACTATTCAATTCTCATTATAAGCCTAATTATATATCTCTTTTAGAAGTTTATCACGCTGAACTTCTACAAGAAAGATTGTAACGTTGATGGACTCTAGGAAAGAGCTCAAGGGGAAAACTCCCCTCAAGTTGGGTTTTCCATGATTCTATGCATCAACAGAGTCCTGCATGCTTCAAAATTCAATTTCTTAACAAATTGTTGGACATAAAAAAACTTAAACCTATCAACATTAAGAACATAACATAAAAAAATCTTTTATGACATTGGTTCTGCTTTTTTTTTTTTTGTGGTCATCCCAATGAGTATCTCTCCAAAAGCCCACTCTCCTCTGGTTTCAATGTCCATAACAGCTTGGCAGATGGTACATTGTTGAAGTCTGCTTTTTGTCACTTTCATTTTGCTGATTAGTGAAAATGAATTCTTTCCTGCCCTCTGGCCAAAGATCTTGGTATATTAGCGCATAATCCATTTTAAAATCTTTTTAAAATTTATCTTATATCTAAATCTTTACTAACCATGTGCATTTGCATGTGCATTATTGCTAGCTTATCAAATAACTGAACAAAGGTTTTGGCATTTTGTATTGGTAGGATTTTAGTTACTTGCCACTGCTCCTCCACCCTTCCCCCTTGCTCCAAACACAAAAATGAGCTCCAACCGATATGGGTGATCATATACTTGAGTATTGCCTACCACTTATTATTGATTTGAGATGCACAATCTCAATAAAGTTGCAATATACCTTTAAACCATCTTTTTATTCTTCAATAGATATGACAGATCTTGATACCTCAAAACACTAATTCTCCACAAATATGCCCTTTCTCAAAAACAAAAAAGCTCTAAAACATCTGGAATCATTACCATGTGCTATGTAATTAATTTGTGCTTCGATAAAACCACATATAAACATAAATAGCAGAAGAAATATTGTATATAAAATGTACATCCTCAAAGTATCTGGCTTGAGTAGCTTCAATTTCATAAAGGTTGAGGTTGGACAATTTATGCCACTAGGAATTCTATATAGCACAATATTCTTGGGTCTGTTTGGTATTCTTGTCCTTTTTGTGTTTGGGTTTCTCTACAAATTAGTCAAATAACATGGCAATTGATTTTGAAGGTAGCATTTGAACAAAACTACTTTTCTTCCTTGCTTGTAGTTTCACTCTTTGTTTAAAGCAATAACTCTTTGCTACCAAAAATCTCAAATAGTTTACAAACAATTCAAGAAAACAACAGGGTTTCATCATACATGTTTTTCACTATAGTTCATTTTCCTCTTCAGGTTTTGAAAACTGAAACAGAAACCAAAAGCAACAAACAGGCCCTTAGTTATTTTTGGAAGATTTTTTTCTTTTTTTATGAGTTCATAGGTATATCATGTATGGTTTATACTGATCAGATCACAAACAAGAAAAGAAATGCACGAGCTCAATAAAGTACCACCGACCAGCTATTGCAACATGACAAGATCCCTTTTGAGGAGACAATTAGTTTCATTTAGCATGCACCAGCAGATGATGCCTATCAATTAAACACAGAGATTTTAACCCTAGTATAACTAGAATTTTTTACATATACTTGGTTTTGCTTTGGTAAGCACTCATTCATGAAAATAACTTGATAATGATGATGATGTCCAAATGATATAGGATTACTCAAGAATGTCTGTCAGAGTTCAATTAAGATGGGAAAAAAATCACCTTCACAATGGTTATAACCATCACCCTTAAAATGCACACCTTCAGAGACCGGACACTCGCAAACTCTGCCACGGAATGTGTCCTGAAAGGCAATCCAAACATTAGGACAGAAATAACCAGAAGTATGTGAATATATATACTTGTTCACTCGAAACCTTGCAGGCAGTGATGTTGGCAGCTTTATCTTGCCAGCACCCCCCATTATTGTCCAGGCATTCATTTGTTTGTATATCTGTATTGAAAACATATATGAATCAGAAACCTATGCTTCAAATATAAAATTTTATAGCATTAATGGAAAACATTTTCAGAATAACTTGGCAGCAGTGGAATCCTACCCTCACTTAAACAAACAGCTGGGTCGGTAGTTTCCTCAAAGCCAGCACAAATAGCTTTCAAAACAGCTTCTTTCTCTAATTTTCCTGCAATTATATACGTTAGCACTAGCAATAGCCTAAAAATTTGATACATAACATATCCAAGACCAACCTCGATATTGCCGATTATTAACAATAAGTGTAGGCAATATGGTTACATCTCCCCTCGAACCTTTTCCAACCTGTACAAATAATTTTCATCATCTAACACTTGGGTGTGGCATTCAATTAGCAATACAAATGCAGAATGAACTATACATCAATTTCAGAGTATGAAATTCATAACAGATTTGACAGATTAATCTACCAAATAATAATGAAATACTGACCTGCGCATCTTGCTCCATTTTCAAATTTGGGTTCTCAGAATCTGCATTTGTATCTCCCATGCACTTTTCTATCTTCTTGACATCTAGCCCTGCTTGAATGTAAGAATATTATAATTGTCCTATTAAATGATAAACTGATGCTTTTACAAATTGTAATGAAAATGGCTAGCCAATTTACATACATGGCATTGCACACCATAGTTTGGACAGTGCTTTAATATATCAGACCATCTTAGATATATCATCATAATAACAGAACTGGAATTATAGCAACTCCCTATCATGTTAAGTCAGACCAATTAAACTATGTTAGTCAACTTCAAAAATAAACTTACCTAATGAGTTGATTACAGCATCAGCACACTCCTTGTTATATCTTTTTTCCTTCATCGGGCACCTAATGTGAAAATCAGTGACATAATCCCACCAGATCCAGGGTTTTTTACTTTCATTTGCAACTTTGAACACACAGAGCTGTCTCAGATTTTCAACAACCACATCTTTTCCTTCATAACCAGTGCTGAAATCCTGCTCAGGGTCAGGTGCACAATACCTCCCGTGATTGATGCACTGGGACTTGCACTGTTTACTAAAAACGAATGGCTTAGGACAATACCATGTTATATAATGGGGCGTAAACTGACTGTAACCACCTTTCTCAAGTAGTTGAGCTGCACCCTTAAATTCCTTTGTAAAATCCATCAGCATATTGCATTTAGGCCCACATTCATCATTGCTATTAGTCCATAACTCATACTCCACACGATCATCAGGATGTGGGACAGCTTCTCTCCAGTCAAGGTTCACATTGACCATTTCACCACTATGAAAAGCTTTCTTTAACTTTTCGCCAAAATTTTTATCAATGAGTGCAGAGGGAATTGTTATGTTCTGAATATATTTTGCAGCTTCATCATCCTCTCGAGGCAGATCCATGGTAATCAGTGGTTCATCCTTGTTATCAACAACAAGCACCGCTGAGGCACCAGCATTCTGAGCATTCCAAACCTTCTTAGCAAAAAGGCATTCTGTCAAAAAATAGAGTAATCAATACAAGTATAATACACAGGAAACACCTTTGAAAAGAAAATTCTTGTTAGCATTTAAAACTTGGGTTAAAATATGTAAAGGTGATATGCAGCACAGGATGATGTCTACCAGCTTTGGGGGTTGCCGAATATCAATATTATATAAAGCCATAGCTTAATTATATGGCAAAATATTAGCGTGCATCACCGGTAACTAATGAAATATAGAATACATACCACAGACAATGCTAAGTTAGTTATGCAAGGAAAAGCTAATTTCGTACATCCTTTTTTTTTGCTTGAAATCCACATAAACCTGTTTTTCAACATGAATAAATTAATTGAAAATTTATACTAAATCCAGAATCTAAGATTTATTTTTAAAAAGTACGTATTTTAAAAATGCTTATAAAATATTAATGCATTGGACAATGATAAACATAAAATTTATATGAGAAAAAAAGAGTCTTTTCAATAAAATAATGACTTCTTTTTTAGATATATTCATGTTATAAATATAGACTAATTTAATGATGATTATCCAAGTTTGACAAGTTAACCTAGTCTTTCTTGAAGTGCATTGCAACTCCAAGGCATGTTATAAAAGCTCTAAAAGATTTTTAACAAAAAAAAAAAATCAGGGCCTTAATAATTTTGTAACATACAATTATTTGTTCACACATTATAGACTGACCTAATCTTTTTAATTTAAAAAAATTAAGTGGGTATTACTAGATAACAAAAGGGGGGTTTCACAATCTGCATGATAAAATGAAAAATAACAGTGAAGGAAAAGGCAAAAGAACATTAGGAAAATCCAAGCCTCTAAACAGAACACTAGGAAATTCCAAGCCTCTAAACCAATAAGTTAATAAAAGGAGTCTAACTTGTAACAACCAAAAAAAATGGAGCATAACTTTATAAGCAAATTTGTTGTAACACCATATGGAGAACAAAGAGATAAATACATACAATTCCCTCCAAATTGGGATAGTAGACAATTACATCATCATCCAAGCCTTTCTCGTCGATCATGAAATCAATTATCAGCATATTAGTGTACCACCAAGTTAAGAAGGATCCACGTAGACATTGAGCAGATTTTTACAACTTCTAGTCATGATGTTTGATCTTTCCATTAAACTTAACAGGTCAATTGACAACCAAGGAGCCTGAGTCATCAGATATCAAGCTTATAAAACCAAGGAGCAACATTTCAATACCAAAGCCCATTGGAGTTGGTTTAATATCCTGTCTCCAAATACAAGAATTGTTCTTCCCTCACCAGTCTCAAAGAAAACACAGCAATTGTTTTCACACTTCATTTACCCAACTAAGATACCTCTTGAGAATATCAACACATTACCCCATAAACCCCATTGACCAATCATCCCATGCCATAGCCCAAGGATTGGCATTGCAGATAATAGCTTGGGGACAAATGATGTCAAGAACTAGACACATTATCAATCAAGCCAAAATTAACCTATCATGCCTCCCCATCTTGTGCTCAATTCCACTTCTAGATTGTTTTTTCTCATGACCTATTTTATAAAACCTCTTAACATCAATCCATTCATATGCTCCTATATACCAATGTCTTACAAGCTTTTCTCCCCAATATCAAATTTCGACCAACATTTGCATAATGTATGGCATTACCCATTCCTTCCCAATATCCAAAATTATGAAAGATAATTCTCACAAAGATGTGGGCACTATTTGGATTTACATGCAGGATATTTGAATGTCCCTGCACTCACAAATTTCTAGTTACAAGTCTTTCTTTAATTCTCTCCCCCTCAAGCACAATGAAACATTTTAGCCGCCACATAAAGAAAATGAAGATGAAATGGGATCATTTAGTAAAAGAAACCTGTGGATGGATCATCAACAAGCTCATGGAAGGAAGATGTCATAACGATTGTTCTCTATCCACCATAGCCATCTCTGTCCAAAACTCTTTTTTTCTTGAATGAAGTTTTCTCTATGAGGGTCACTTCTGCAATGGAAACTCACCTTGCCCTTATTGACTTAAGCAGTAATGCAACTGTAAGTGAGTAGATATTTGTCCAGCATGCATCTAACTTCAACAAAGGGCAATTTGTTTCACAGACTCAAACTCTATCCAACACTCGGCTTAACTAAGTCCCTATTTGGCATCACTTCCCATTTCCAATTCTCAGTTTTTCAGGAAAAAGAAAGCGAGGCAGAAATGATGTTTAGTAATCCAACTTCTAGTTTCAGTCTTTTGAGAACTCTTTCTCAGTTTCCAGAAATTGTGGAAACGAAAAATCTAGTTTCAAAGCTTTTGAAAACTGAACCCAACCATAACCCCCCCACTTGTCCCCACCTCCACCATCAACTGACAATTGGCCACTAACTAGTGGCTGTTGCCACTGTCTCCACCGCCACCACTACCAGAAAATGCAATCTGCAACTACCAAACGAGTAATGGGTTTTCAGTTTTCAAAAAAAAAGATTTTAGTTTTTAAGAAAATGAAAAGTAGAGTTGATGCCAAACACTTCCTAACATAATGGTTTATTATCCTTCCTATCCATGACTTCTTCCTTTCAAGAGAATATTAAGCAGCACAAAAATTCCTTTAAGGGAAATTCTTTGTTAAAAGGTTAAGAAGATTCATTGCTTTGTCTTTCATGTTATGTATGGATTAAGTAACAAGGGTATAGCCATTTGGGGGTTTTCTTCTCCTACATCATGGAACATGCATTTTCATCTAGTCTGCCTAAAAATCCTCTTCACTCATTTTTGTCCCCTCAACTCAAGAATTATAGCTTAACACCTCTTTCACTATATATAAGCAAATACTTCTCTGAATACCATGATATTTTGCTCACCACTTTGCCATACAATTTCACTCTCTCTCACTATAAGCTAATTCACTTTGATTTAAGCCTCATAACAATTTCTTCCTCTTTAGCCCACTTTTACTCTCTTATCAAATCAACAGTTCCTCCCCTCTTGGGTCTGTTGAAATCTAATAGTTCCCGCATCTCCACCTTAATGACCAAATTGCAAACATTCAGAAAATTTATATTTCAAATTCCATCAACATCTTAAACACATCCACTTACTTCAGCTTTCTCTTTACATATCCAAGCTTTCTAAGCAAAACACTGATTGAATTTCCCAATTTCTTGATGCACACCAACTTCCCACTATCTTTGACAAGTGATATCAAAATTAGAAACCACCTTACATATATATATATATATATAGGGAAAAAAATGAAGCTTAGGCTCAACACTTCCTAGAGGAGTAACAAAGTCAACTCAAGGCAAAAATAGCTGTCAAGTTAAACCTCTTTAGCAGGTCAAAAGAAAATCAGATTCCTAATGAATGGATAATAAAACCTACTAATCTTTCTCAAATAGGTTTTATATTACTGATTCATAAGATCTTATATGAGCTCATGGAAAAATCATCCCAAAACATGGAATTTAATAAATAAATAACATGAACTAACAGTCTAAGTTCCCCCTACTTTCCCTATGATTTCGGCTACCTTAGCAGCTCATTATGTGCTCCAGCAGATGTTGAGATTATCTGTGGGCCTTGCCCCTATTTTCATTGTCGCTTTGCCAAGATTGTAGATTTAGGCATATTAGCTATAGTTCAGATGCCAAAGTTCTAGTTGTGAATGAGGTCGAATACTAGATAGTTCAAAACACACACACACACACACACCCCAAAAAAGGGGGCAAGCCAGCAACCCCTCCATAAACACAATTTCACGAAAGTCTAATCCCCCTTTTAACCTCATAACTTACAGAAAAAGAGAGAATCCAACACCTTTTTCTGACATATGATGAAGGCATGATAGTTTTCCTTAGCTCCACTTTGCAAATAACGCTCTAAATCTCCACTTTAGAATCTCTGTTGAAACCTGACTATGTAAGGTAAGATTACTTAATTTGCTTTTTGATGGATAAAATGTGAGGCTTAGATACATAAATATATCCAAAAATATCCACTCTTGACTTCTCGCAATGGACAATTTTCTCAATCACATGTTTAGTGTAGTTAGGTGTATGGTTATGCCCTTCAGTTCAAATCACATGACTATATAGAATTGTATGAAATGTAGATTGTGAACTAACAAATACCGGCATGACATGTGATTCAGAGCCCCTAATGGACTACTACAGAGCGTTTTCATGTTAAATAGAAGAAGACAAGTGTAACATCTATCCAATACCCTTATGTACTGTTATATCCAAACAGCTTTCCTCCGAACCAGACCGGAGCCAACGGCCCTTCGATAGGGTCGGACCTTTGATCCCCCTAATGGACTACTACAGAGCGTTTTCATGTTAAATAGAAGAAGACAAGTGTAACATCTATCCAATACCCTTATGTACTGTTATATCCAAACAGCTTTCCTCCGAACCAGACCGGAGCCAACGGCCCTTCGATAGGGTCGGACCTTTGATCAAAGGTCCGACCGACCCACCAGGGGTCCGACCGACCCACCAGGGATCCGACCGACCCACTTCAACCGAGCCCATATTGGCCCGAGGCAGGCCGATCCAAGGACGGCCCGGAGATGCCAGAGGCTCCTTCTAGCTGGTGCCAAGATTCCGTTACGACATAATCCTGACATCTCGGTGCCATTACCCTGCACGTCCCATGATCTCGGCGCCGTTACCCTGCAGGTCCCACGATCTAGTGCCACCTAGCCACTACCAAGATTCTTCTAGGGACATATTGGCCATTCCTAGCCTAGTCCCTAATAGATTCTGGTGAGGTTCCGTGCCTATATAAGATAAAAGGGGAACTCCGAGCGGTAAGAGAACTACTTTCCTTTCCCACGAGCGATTTTTCTTTGATTCCTCCATTCTGTTGCTCAAAGACTCCCACTGACTTAGCCATCGAAGTGTCCCCCGCCGGAACACCTATGGCCCATGAGACCTTTTTTGCAGGAACCGGGGGAGGCACGCACTCCAGTCAGGTCGAGAGAACCCGGTCCGGGAGATTCAGCGGCAACAAAATGGTACTAGAAGAAAGGGCCGCCTGAACCTTCGTTCTTGTCTTCCTTCCCCAAAAGGAGGAATCCCCTGCAAAGTAAAAACGATGGTGAAAGGAAGAGCTCAGAATACCTCCAACAGGAAAGGCAGCTCCCAGGCGAGCTCGGAAGAGCCTCTCAGGGAGAACGACGCCGCCCAGCCTACCATCACCCTGGGACAGCAACAATTCTAAACTCTTCTGAACCGCATCGACACTCTTGCTGCTGTGATTCAGAACCTTCAAAACGTGGCCAATGACAGACAGCAGCCACCCGCGGCGTCCAGAACCAGTCACCCACCTGCTGCCAAAGGAAGTCGATAGCAAGGAGTCCCTCGACACCACTCCCACGCGACCCCGGAGCTCTGAAGGTCAAAAAGGACTCGTGCCAACAGGAAAAGAGTGAGGTCCGCCTCACACTCTTCCGCGGATTCGATCCCCGACAATGACCAGCGACGCGATGAAGACCCGAGGAACTACACCAGCAAGCTCCAGTGCATGAAGGAACAAATTGCCGAACTCGTCGATTGGCAAAAAGAAGCGCTGGCATACGACTCCCGCCCGCCATTCTCCACCAAAATTATGGGGAAAACTATCCCCGTCACTTCAAGATCCCCTAGGTGGATGCTTACGATGGCACCACCGACCCTCTAGACCATCTGGGCACTTACAAGGCCCACATGATGGTGCAGGACGCCTCCGATGCCCTCCACTGCATCGCCTTCCTCGCAACACCTAGGAAGGAGGCTCGGATGTGGTTCTCCGCCATCCGGTCAAGTACGATTCACTCCTCTCAGTTGGAAAAACTCTTTTTGTCCCATTTCAGGACCTGCAGCCGGATGCCGAGGAACACGGACTGCCTCTTCCTCGTGCAGCAGAAGGAAGGAGAGACTCTCCGGGATTACATGGCCCGATTCAATTCGGCAGCCATGGAGGTCCCGAACCTCAACGAGCACGTAGCTATGTTGGCTTTCAAAAAAGGGCTATGATCGTCCAAGCTCATCTTCTCACTAGATAAAAAGTTCCCAACAAGTTACTCCGAACTACTGGCCCGGGCGCAAAAATACGTTATGGCAGAAGAACAAGCGACAAACCGACGCCAGGCTGAAGGGAGGTCGGCCCCCAAGAGGAGCGATAGGGCGCTTGAAATCCGACCTCCCAGTGATGGCACCAACTCGGCCCGACGCCGCAGCCCTAAGTCAAAGGACTTTCCCAGGAGGTTCGAGACTTACACACCTCTCTCCCTTCCAAGGGAGAAAATCCTTATGGAGATAGAGAAGGAGACCTTCCTACAGAGGCCTCGCTCGATGAGGAGCCATCCAGGTCAAGGAACAAGGACAAGTACTGCCGATTCCACTGCGACCACAGGCACAGCACAGAAGATTGTCTCCAGTTAAAGGATGCTATCAAAGACCTGATTAGGCAGGGGTATCTGCACAGGTACGTCCGACCCCAGAGGAGTCGGGCTGAAACTTCCATCGTCAGAAACCCCCCCGGAGGAAACAAAGCTGCCTAACCAACGCCATACCGACGAAAATGTTGGCATGCTCCACCACCGGTCCGACTGGGGAGACGAGGGAGGTTGGCACATCTCAAAGAGGCCTCGGGATTCTAATGTAATTAGTTTCTCCAACGAAGACCTCCCAGAGACCCAGGTCTACGGGAACGATCCTGTTGTTGTATCGGCAGTAATTGCAAATTATGATGTAAGAATAATCCTCATTGATAATAAAAGCTCCACTGAAGTTTTGCTGTATGATATCTTTGTCATAATGAATTTGCCTAGAATTAGGCTGCAGGAATCCCCAACACCATTGATCGGGTTCGGGGGGAACTCCATCGGCGTAGAAGGAAAAATAACTTTACCCGTGACCATCAGATCAGAACCTTATCAGAAGACCCTCCCTATCAATTTTATGGTCCGCACGACATCAGCTTACAACGCCATATTGGGACGACCGGTCCTCAACAAATTCCGAGCCATTATGTCTACCTACCACTTGCTGACAAAATTTCCGACTCGAAATGGGGTCAGAGTGATGAAAGGGGATTGTAGGATGGCCAGGCAGTGTTTGACTATTTAGGACAGGCAATCAGAAGACCGTTCCATTTTGGAACAGCTTGATCCCAGGTCCGAAGCCGACTGCTGCGGAGAACCGATTGAAAAGATCCTGTTCGTACCCCTTAGGAAGGACGATCCTACAAGGGTCCTGCAGATCGGAAGCACACTCGATGAAGAAGCCAAATCAGAGCTGGTCAGCTTCTTACGGGACAATACCGACGTCTTCGCCTGGTCGGCGTTAGACTGCCAGGCATCCCATCGGAAGTCATAACCCATCGGCTTAAGGTGGACCCCACCTACAAGCCTGTCTGACAGAAGAAGAGGAACTTCGCCTTCAAGAGATAGAGGGCGATCGATGAGGAGGTCAAGAAACTCCTCGAAGCTGGCTTCATCAGAGATGCCCACTACCCCGACTGGCTGGCGAATGTCATGATGGTGAGGAAGGCCAACGGAAAGTAGAGGATATGTATGGACTACAATGACCTCAATAAAGCTTGCCCGAAGGACAGCTTCCCCTTACCAAAGATCGACCAGCTGGTAGATGCCACTGCCGGTCATCAACTTCTGAGCTTCATGGATGCCTTTTTCGGGTACAACTAGATCAGCATGGACCCGGAAGACAAGGAGAAGATAGCCTTTGTCACTGACAAAGAGCTGTATTGCTATAGGATGATGCCCTTCGGCCTAAAAAATGCTGGAGCCACTTTCCAGGCTGATCAACAGGATCTTCGAGGGACAACTCGGGAAAAACATGGAGGCATCCATTGACGACATGATAGTCAAGAGCCTTCGGAGAGATGACCAAATCAAGAATCTAAAAAAATCTTTCGATGTCCTGAGATGCCACCGGATGAAGTTGAATCCCGCCAAGTGCACCTTCGGGGTGACCTCGGAAAAATTCCTCGACTTTCTGGTCACCCGACGAGGAATTGAGGTCAACCCTGATAAAATCAAGGCCGTCATCGACATGGGACATCCAACCAGCAAGAAACAAGTGCAAGAACTCATAGGTCGGATAGCCTCTCTCAGCCACTTCATTTCTAGATCGACCGAAAAATGTCTACCCTTCTTTAAAACTCTGTGACGGTCGGACCGCTTCCAGTGGACCGACGAATGTCGGTCGGCCTTCAAAGCACTGAAGGCGTATCTGGAGACGCCACCCTTACTCGCTAAGCCTGTGGAGGGAGAGCCCCTGTATCTGTATATGTCGGCATCGGATGAGGCAGTGAGCTCCGTCCTCGTTCGGATGGGAGAGAACAACTAGCAAAAGCCAGTCTACTACATTAGAGAGGTACTCCACGATATCGAAACAAGGTATCCCAATATGCAAAAGCTTATCTATTCCCTGGTTATGGCAACCAAGCGACTGCAGCCCTACTTTCAGGTGCATCCAATTATCGTCCTGACTGACCAACCTCTCAAGATGATCCTCAGAAGTCCCAATACCTCGGGGCGACTTGCCAAATGGACCGTCAAGCTTGGCGAATTCCACATCTTCTTTCAACCTCGATCAGCAATGAAGGCTCAGGTGATCGCCGACTTCATAGCAGAGTATACCTGGAGACAGGAGACACCTCTGCAAACGGCCGACACCCCTGAGAATGACATTGCTAGAGAATCAGATCCTGCCTGGACACTCCATGTGGACGGGGCGTCTAATCTTGCTGGTTGCGGAGCAAGCTTGATCCTGGCCGACCCTGACGGACATAGCCTGGAATATGCCCTGCATTTCGCATTCCAAATATCAAATAACCAAATGGAATATGAAGCCCTCCTTGCAGGACTGAGGATATGCGATGAGCTAGGCATCGGTCAGATCAGAGCCTTCTCTGATTTCCAACTGGTGGTAAACCAGGTGAGGGGCGAATTCGAGGGAAGAGATCAATCCTGGCCAAGTACTTAAGTAAGGTACAGAGCCTCGCGACTCGGTTTAAATCTTTCGAGATACTCCATATACCTCGAGCGCAAAATTCTCGGGCGGACGCCTTGTCATGGCTGGCCACTACCGTCGCTAACCCGTCCAACCAGACCTTCGTGGAGCACCTACAAAGCCCAAGCATTGCTGAAGAGACATTAGGAATCCATCAAATGGAGCGAGAAGCCTCTTGCATGGACCCCATCCATGCGTTCCTCAATGAAGGAATCCTGCCAGAAAAAGCCGAAGCCAAACGTGTGCGCTGGACGGCCTCAAAGTACGTCATCCTTGGTGGGATCCTCTACAAGCGGTCATTTACACAGCCGCAGCTCAAGTGTCTGGGATCGTCGGATGCCAATTACGCACTCAGAGAAATGCACGGAGGCATATGCGATGACCACCTGGGAGATAGATCTTTAGTCTACAAGATCATCCGACAATGCTATTATTGGCCAACCATCTAGAAGGATTCTATAGATTTTGTCAGAAGGTGCGACGCATGCCAGAGGTACTCCAATGTTCAAAGGTGACCGGCTAGTCAGCTAATCCCGCTGACGGCCCCCTGGTCATTCGCACAATGGGGATGGACATCCTCGGACCATTTTCCCCAGCATCCGAACAACGATTCTTAATTGTAGTCATCAACTACTTCACCAAGTGGGTGGAAGCTGAACTACTGGAGCAGATCACCGAAGCCAAGGTGGAGGCCTTCGTCTGAAACTCATTATCTATCGGTTCGACATACCGCAGGCAATCATCACCGACAATGGCCGGCAATTCGACAACCCGAAGTTCTGGGATTTCTGCCAGCAGTACCATATCTCCCACCGGCTGATTTCAGTCGAACACCCCCAATCCAACGGGAAGGCTGAAGTCACCAACCGGACGATCCTACATGGATTGAAGACCCGACTGAATGACGCCAAGGGACTCTGGACGGAAGAACTTCATTCAGTGCTCTGGGCCTATCGGACTACCTCCTGAATGGCGACCGAAGAAACTCCGTTCAATCTCACCTACGGGAGTGAGCCGGTCATACCGGTGGAAGTCTCTTTGCAGTTCCTCCGGATCGATCATTTCGCCGAATCAGCCAATTCTGAACAGAGAAGGGCCGACCTTGACCTACTCGAAGAGACTTGACTCCAGGCGGACCTGAGGATGGCGACCTATCGTCAAAAAATAACCAGATATTACAATTCTCGAGTCAAGGCTCGAAGCTTCCGGGTCGGAGACTTGGTTTTGCGGAGATCGGATATATCTAGGCCAACTGAACAAGGAAAGCCTCTCCCAACTGGGAAGGCCCCTATCGGGTAATCGAAATAATCCGGGCCGGAACTTATTGACTCGAGCAACTAGACGGACGGTAGGTGGCACGTCCTTGGAATGTAGATAATCTCCGCAAGTATTATCAATAAAGACAGCAATTTACACTACAGGCAAGTCCGATCCCAATCGGCAAAGGCTCTAAGGCAGTCCACTCAAAATCCAATCCTGATCGGCAAAGGCTCTAATGTAGCCCACTCAAGTTCGATTCCGATCGGCAAAGGCTCTAGTATAGCCCACTTAAGTCCGATTCCGATCGGCAAAGGCTCTCGTATAGCCCACTCAAGTCCGATCCCGATCAACAAAGGCTCTAGGGCAGCTCATTCAAAGTCCGATCCCGATCGGCAAAGGCTTTAGTGTAGTCCATCAAGTCCGATTCCGTTCGACAAAGGCTCTAGTATAGCCCACTCAAGTCCGATTCTGATTGGCAAAGGCTCTAGTGTAGCCCATCAAGTCCGATTCCGTTCGACAAAGGCTCTAGCATAGCCCACTCAAGTCCGATTCTGATTGGCAAAGGCTCTAGTGTAGCCCATCAAGTCCGATCCTGATCGGCAAAGGCTCTAGGGTAGCCCACTCAAAGTCCAATTCCCGATCGGCAAAGGCTCTAGTGTAGCCCAATCAAGTCCGATTCTGATCGGCAAAGGCTCTAGTATAGCCCACTCAAGTCCGATCCCGATCGGCAAAGGCTCTAGTATAGCCCACTCAAGTCCGATCCCGATCGGCAAAGGCTCTAGTATAGCCCACTCAAAATCCGATCTCGATCGGCAAAGGCTCTAGGACAGTTCACTCAAAGTCCGATTCCGATCGGCAAAGACTCTAGTGCAGCCCACTCAAGTCCGATTCCGATCAGCAAAGGCTCTAGTATAGCCCATTCAAGTCTGATCCCGATCGGCAAAGACTTTAGGGTAGCCTACTCAAAATCCGATCCCGATCGGCAAAGGCTTTAGTGTAGCCCACTCAAGTTCGATTCCGATCGGTAAAGGCTCTAGTGTAGCCTACTCAAGTCCGATTTCGATCGGCAAAGACTCTAGTGTAGCCCACTCAAGTCCGATTCCGATCGGCAAAGGCTCTAGTATAGCCCATTCAAATCCGATCCCGATCGGCAAAGGCTCAAGTGTAGCCCACTCAAGTCCGATTCCGATCGGCAAAGACTCTAGTGTAGCACACTCAAGTCCGATTCCGATCAGCAAAGGCTCTAGTATAGCCCATTCAAATCCGATCCCGATCGGCAAAGTCTATAGGGCAGCTCACTCAAAGTCCGATCCCGATTGGCAAAGGCTCTAGTGTAGCCCACCCAAGTTCGATCCCGATCCGCAAAGGCTCAAGTGTAGCCCACTCAAGTCCGATTCCGATCAGCAAAGGTTCAAGTGTAGCCCACTCAAGTCCGATTCCAATCGGCAAAGGCTCTAGTGTAGCCCACTCAAGGATCGGCAAGCCTCTAGTGCAGCCCACTTAAAGTCCGATCCCGATCAGTAAGGCTCTAGCATAGCCCCTTCAAAATCTGACCTCGATCGGAAAGTACTTTGTGAGATCCTTAAGCACTTGAGGGATCCCTCTATAAATGATTAGTTCAAAGGTTCCCTAAAAATATTTCTAAAGGAGATGAGTTCGGGCTGAACCAACCTCTCGACACTTAGAAATGTTTCTAAAAAAGATAAGTTCGGACTAAACCGACCGTCCCACATCCAGAAAAATAAACGTTGAAGACATATATCGAAGGAAGAAGTCATTTCATTCATTGATAAAAGGTTTTTGTACAAGAGTGGGCAGACTTTTACAATCAGTCTTAAGTCTAGCCCTGTAGGTACAAAGAAGGAATGGTTGGAGGAGCTTCGGCTTTAGCCCCCTGCGCTGCATCCGAAGTCCCGACCAAATGCCTCCGTCGGCCCCGTGTCGGCAGCAGCTTGGGCGTCGGCCCCGATGTTGGTCGGCCCCCCTTCTTCTTCCGCTGGCTGCCTCAATTGTATGGCAGATAAGTCCAGCTCCGGAAAGGCTTCGGCTACCTTCTTCAGGCAGTCGTCGAAGCCGTACTCATAGCTCGCCGCTCCGGCCTCCTCCATCTCCTCGTTGAAGCTGGCGGAAGCCTTGTATTCGACCACAGCGTCACGAACCTACTCCCCTGCCAGCTCCTTCGCTTCCCTCAGGTCGATCAGATATTTCCCTGCCAGGGCCTTAAAAAACCGCACGCTCGCCTCTTCTTCGGCTGACTGCACCTTTTCTTCGGACAACCGACGGGTCAAGGACTTAACCCTTATCTTTTTCTTCTTCAGCTGAGCCTCCCGCGCGGTCAGCTGGGTTTGCAAGTCTTCTGCCTGCTTCTTCAAGGACTCGGCTTCGGCCAAACTAGCCGATAGCCTCTCCTCCATGGCCTTTTGCAATGCCTCCGCTGCCGCTATGGCCATCTCCAACCCCTCGGCCTTTTTGGTCGAGGCCTCTGTCATGTGAACCATCTCGCCGAGGCCCTCGTCCATCAGCAAGACATCATGGAGAAGCTGCAAACAATAAACCATGTTAGTCATACACAAGAGAAGAGGAGAAAAGGAAAGAAGATGAAAAAATAATAAGTTACCTTCATCAGGTTGAGGTAGGCGCCACCTCGTTCAGCTTGCGCCGACTGGACTCCTCCCAGTCGGCCATAGTGATAGCCCCTTTAAGCAGATCCCTGGCCTGCTGGGGGTTGCGAAGAGCGTGCCAGCATTGGAAGGTTTCGTAGCTGACCTCACCGGCGTCCACTCCTCCAACTGAACCTTTTCCCTTATCCGCAGGGCGAACTGCCTCTGTCGGCTCAGCCAATGATGAGGCTAGGGCCACCCCCTCTTCGGTCGGCTTCGACGCAGTTGGCTCCGGTCGGATGGCCGACTCCCCAGCAGTGGGCGGTCCCGATGCCTTCGCCGCCATCCGCTCCGACAAGGGTACATTATCCTCGTCGGATTCCGATGCCACTACGATTGCGAGCCGCTTCTCCCCCCGCTGCTTCTTCGGCTTGTCCGCGGTCGGCTCTACGGACTGGGTAGCCCTCTTCTTTGTTGCCCGCTCTGCTACCATCATTCTGTCGGGCTTCATCTTCTCTCCTGTTGCAAGGGCAAGACCGAAGTAAGTAAAGAAGAAAATAAAGCCGACAGAATGGAAAGGAGAACGACGGCAATGGTTTCTACCCTACCTAAGTGTTTGTGGCAGCTGACTCCGGCCAAATGGAGGCTATCCTCCTGAAGCAACTCCGGCACCATTGTGACGCCGACCGCCTCCATCTCATTGAAGTCAGCTTGGTCGGCCATCAGCACCGCCCTCCCTTCATTAGCCTCTAGCCTTAGTTCCCCCCATGACGGGCCAAAGCCCCAAGGCCGAAGGCTGTGCACGAAGAAGAACTTGGATTTTCATCCGTGAATGGCCGACGGAAGACCTCCGAGTATCTTCCGCCTAGGACGAGGGCTAAGCACCCACCACTCTTTGCTCCTAAAGTCTTTCTTGAGAACAAAGAAGGTGGTGAAGAGAGAGGTCCTAGGCTCTGCTCCGGCTCTCTGGCACAGAACCATGAAGCAGCTGATGGCCCGAATGCTATTCGGGGTCAGCTACGCAGGGGTAATCCTATAAAGATTGAAGACCTCGATAAAAAAGTCACATAAGGAGAACCTAAGGCCAGTCTTTAGGTGATCCTCGTATACTGGGAGGGCTCCAGGGCTCAGTGGCCCGATCACCCTCCCTTCCCGGTCCGGGACAATGAGGTGCAGGATGGAGGAAATATTGTATCTAACCCTAAGGGCCTTTACCCGATCCCGCGTCAATTCAGACCAGACCTGATTGGGACCGAACTCCTCTCTACGGTTGGAAGCCATTACTATGAGGCTTGAAGAAAAGGACTAACCTAAGGACTAATTTCCTAAGAGGAGGGAGACGGTGGAATGTGGCGCTCTCTTTCCAAGTGCGGGCGTAGCAAGAAACTCCACCCAGAGTCTCAATGCCTCCTTTTTATAGCCTCTAGGAGAACTGCTTCTTACCATCCCTCGAGTGCCGCGACCCAGGCGTCAGGCGATACGACTCCCCACGCAGCAGAAGCTGATGCGACAGAAAAAAGTACATTCAAGCCGTGATCCGCATGATCACCAGATCAGCGGCAGTGGGGTTGCCCCTAGCACGGTGCCAACCATCCAGATGTCCCCATGTCGCTCAAGTCACCTCCGAAGCACGACGGCTGAGCGGGCCAGGTTGGCCACTCATCATTGCGCCATTTTTGCATTAATTGCCGCTCCCTCCACCTCCAGTGTGATGTCGACACCTATCTTAAGCACGAGTTTCCAGAGTGGAAAACGACCGGACAGCACGCCCAATCAAATCGGCAATCATCTCAAGGACAAAATGCATTTAATGCAAAAATGATGCTCTCGCCCTTCGAAGCGACAAGCCCTCCTGAAGGCCAAAAGCAAGGGGGGCAACTGTTATACCCAATCAGCTTTCCTCCGCACCAGATCGGAGCCGACGACCCTTCAACCGGGTCGGACCTTTGTCCGATCAATCCACCAGGGGTCCGACCGACCCACTTGAGATCCGACCGACCCATTTGAGATCCGACCGACCCACCAAGGATTCGACCGACCCACCAGAGGTTTGATCAACCCACTTCAGTCGAGCCCATATCGGCTCGAGGTAGGCCGATCCAAGGATAGCCCGAAGACGCCAGAGGCTCCTTCCAGCTGGTGCCAGGATTCCATTACGACAGAATCCTGACATCTCGGCGCCATTATTCTACGGATCTCACGATCTGGGCGTCGTTATCCTGCAGGTCTCACGATCTGGTGCCACTTGACCACTACCAAGATTCTTCTAAGGACAGATTGGCCATTCCCAGCCTGGCTCCTAATAGATTCCAGTGAGGTTCCGTGCCTATATAAGATAAAAAGGGAACTCCGAACGGTAAGAGAACTCGTTTCCTTCCCCACGAGCGATTTTTTTTTTGATTCCTTCATTCTGTTGCTCAAAGACTCCCACTGACTTAGCCATCGGAGTGGCTCCCACCAGAACACTTCCGACCCGTGGAATCTTTTTTTTGCAGGAACCAGGAGAGGCGCGCACTCCAGCCAGGTCGAGAAAACCCGGTCCGGAAGATTCGGCAACATGTACTATTTGTTCACTAATAAGCGACCTAAGAATTCTATGTTTAGGCGCCACTCCCCCACCCACCCCAACAACCACCCCAAAAAAAAACATCCTCTCACATCAAAAACAAAAAAAACAAAAAACAAAAACCTATGTTGATTGAGAAGGTCTTTAGTCCACAAACAACCTCACGTAACAGTAAAACATTACTCCATGCAAGTTCCATCTATTGCAGGTCACTCTGCCAGCTAGAAGTTGATTTGGTTACCAATTTCAGAATAAGCAAACTACAAGGAAATCTCAATCAAATCAAACATCAAAAAGAGAAGGAGCAAACTAAGCATATATAAATTAACCATAATTATCATGGAACATCATAATAAGCGTCACCCCATCATATTATGGTTCATGCGCATCTTTCCAGACCAAAGTCTGTCCCTTCAAATCGCTCAAAAAAATCCTGTGCTTTTAAAAGCAGAAAATTAAATGCCAAAAGAAATCTGAACAAGATTCAGACTTCAACCGTTCTTTCTCGAGAACACTAGGGAATCGGAAAGGGTTACCTCCACGATCGATAAGAAGAAAGTTGGGGAGCGCCCCTGGCTTGGACTTGAACAAATCCGAAGCCGAGAACTCCTTGCAGGCGAGCTCATTGGTCTCGGGGTACACCACCGTGCCCGCCATGCTCCCGCCGTACTGCGGGATTCCGAAGTTGCCGATGGCGCTGTCGTGCTTCCCCCGAATCTCTGGCGGCGAGGTCACCATCAGGCTATTCTTCTCTACCACGAACCTCCCCGCCGCCGGCGAGGCCAAAAACCCCAGCCCCAGCCCCCAAACCACGATGAGAAACCCTAGGAGGAACCCATCCGATCGGCCCATCTGCCCCGACCCAAGGCCGAAGCCTGAGAGAAGGAGAGCGATGGCAACAAGGAAACGAGAAGAGGTAGCGTGGATCGAAAATAGAGGGTTTTAATCGAAAAGAGAGCTTTGGTAGTCCGAGGGGTGGAGGCGCGGGAGGGAGGGAGAGGAGCACCGGTGCCGGTTTTTTATTTCCCCGTTGCCAAAGTACCACTGAGGTTTATGGGGCGGAAGTTTTTCTAATAAAATAAAATTTTGTTATTACCTCCGGTCGTCGGAGTTGGACAAACGGGACTTCGGGAGTTGATTCTTGTCCTGCCCCACCGTCCGTGACACGTTTTGGGCGTGTTGAAAGTAAAAGGTCTGGATTTTTTTATTTCAAGAATTTATTTTATGTTTGTTTCCCATATTGTATTGCATGTAGGTCCTTGGGGTCTTGTTTATTGATGTAAAATTTTTCTAATAATGATGTTCGTTAGGATGCCTTGTAACTATTTTTATATGGTATTGACGAACTCTGTGTTTTTTAAATAATATTTTTTAAAATTTTATTTTTTAAATTAATGCCAGTTAAAATATATTTAGGGATTCAGGTGATCGAACTGGCTATCAGATCGGTAGCCGGATCGGCGACTGGACTGCGAAATTACAGGTTATAATAATTTTAAAAAATTATTATAGTATCATATTATTTTTTTTATTTTTAATTTTTTATAATTTTTTTATAATTTTTTATTTTTTTATTTTTTATTAAAATTTAAAATAAAAAAAAAAAGATAGAGGAGAAATCGTATGTGATGTGGCAGGATTGCTTACGTGGAACCCATGTCAGACCCAGTCAGACGCCACATCGGAGGAAGGTGCCACGTCGAATGTCTCTCCTCGGAATCCTTCGCCGAGCGGCTCCCTCGAGATCGAGACGCTCTGGCCGAAGCCGAGCTCCGCCTCTCCGGACTCCTTCACCGGGCGGCTCCCTCGAGGTCGAGACACCCTGGTCGAAGTCGAGCTCCGCCTCTCCAGACTCCTTCACCGGGCAACTCCCTCGAGGTCAAGACGCCCTGGCCGAAGTCGAGCTCCGCCTCTTCGGACTCCTTCGCCGGACAGCTCCCTCGAGGTCGAGACGTCCTGGACGAAGTAGAGCTCCACCTCTCCGGACTCCTTTGCCGAGCGACTCTCTCGAGATCGAGACGCACTGGCCGAAGTCGAGCTCCGCCTCTCCGGACTCCTTCGCCAGGCGGCTCCCTCGAGATCGAGATGCCCTGGCCGAAGTCTAGCTCTGCCTCTCTGGACTCCTTCTCCAGACGGCTCCCTCGAGGTCGAGACGCCCTAGCCGAAGTCGAGCTTCGCCTCTCCGGACTATCCCTACCTCGGACGAAGGGACCGGCGGCCGAAGGACGTCGCCGCCCTCCTTGGGCAACGGTGAGCCGCCCAAGGACCACGGAGAAGCGCCTGCCAGGCCGCGATAATTATCCCAACTACCACTTGCACCAAAAAGGAAGGGGTCCCCCGATTGAGGCGCTGCACTCCCAACCAACCGTTTGTACCATCCAAAAGAGGAAGTCAATCGGGAGATTAGAATTTAGGAGGCGGCTGCCCCCCCCCCCCCCCGATCGAGGTTCTGCCAAGTTTCCTGAAATGGATCGACCGGAAGGAATGTCAGAACACATGGTGTTGTCCCCTATTATAAATGAGGAAGGCGTCCCGTCCATGGTACGAAACATCGCCGCACGTACCAGCAAACGAGGGGAGGATCCAAGGTAGGGGCATGGTAACCTCCCTGGCTTAAAGGAGCTCTCTAAGGTTCCAAGAAGAAGGTAAGCAAAGCTAAGCAAACGGGTAAGAAGGGTGGACACACAGGAGAGCCACAGAGAAACTAAGCATCCTAGGCTATCGTAGACCCACGGGAAGGGTCCCAACGGACACAGCCATCCAGCTCCGACTCTCCTCAACCACCGCTTCCCATGCTCTACTCATAGCTTATTCATACTCTCCCAGTACATTATCTTCTCCTCCTAGCATGGAGTCCATCTACGGGACTCGACCAGGAGGATCTGTTCCCCTAGATCATCACTGACTTGAGCGTCAGAGTGCCTCCACCGGGATCACCAGCTCGGGTATTTTCTGTTTTGCAGGTCCGGATGAGCAGGCAGGTCCCGGAGCGACGAGGGCTCGACCCAAGGTCGTCTTCAGCTATAGGCCATGATGGTTTAGGCGGCAACAGATTGGCACGCCAAGAAGGGGGGGTAGGACACCCTTTGATCGAAGTTAACCCCCTCTGCAAGCAAATCCACCAGGAGCATGGTGATGACCCGTGCGAGGGAGGTCTCCACCAACCATGCGAGAGATCCCCCTTTCCGTGGGGACCCGCATAGTCCAGAGAGGGAGCTCCCCGCTCCACCACCATAACTGCCTCCGGCGGACACTCAATTGGCTATGCTCGCCCAGTAAATGCAGCTCTTGACTGCAGCGGTGCGCCAGTTACAGCACTAGCACCGATCCTTAGCTACCCACCAACAACCAGGGACTCCCGCAGCCCAAGCCGCCGCACCTTGTGACAGCCTGCATTCCTTCCAAGGAAGGCCTTCGCAGCCGCGGGCCACAACAAACCGTCGGGCAAGCCACAGAACCCCGGCGAAGAGATAATGGACTGGGTCTGCCGACCGGGAGAGCCGGTCTCTGACCTTTGAGCAAGCTGATGTTAAGCACCGCCGAGGTCGCAGAGGCAAGGTCCCCTATTGCGACCCCCCTTATATGCAACCTTCTCCCCTTTCGTCGGCCTCTGCAGAGGGCTCGACCGACGAGGCCATCAGGCGCATGGTAGAAAGGCTTTTAGAGGAACAGAAGCGTAAGCTCGCGGAGTTATCCCGCCAATTTGCAAGGCTCCCACGACGAGCCTGCAGGCTACAACGCCCGTCCTCCTTTCTCCCGAGAGATCCAAGAGGAACCGATCCCAAGTCGGTTCCGCATGCCACAGGTGGATCCCTACGACGGGACCACCGATCCCTTGGACCACCTCGAGAGATACAAGGCCCTCATGAGAGTCCAAGGGGCAACTGATGCTCTCCTCTGCATCACTTTTTCAGCCACCCTACGGAAGGTGGCTCGAGTCTGGTTCACCCGCCTCAAGTCTGAAAGCATCGACTCTTTTGCTCAGTTGGAGTGAAAGTTCATGGCCCACTTTGACGCCTGTCGAAAGGTACCACGGGAGGCGGATAGCCTCTTCTCCATCAGGCAGCAGGACCACGAGCTCCTACAGGACTACATGGCCCACTTCAAAGTTGCCGCGCTAGATATTTACAACTTGGATGAGCCAGTCGCTATGCTGGCACTGAAGAGAGGGCTCAGGACTTCCCGCCTAACCTACTCTCTGGACAAGAAGCCCCCCCAGATGTACTACGAACTCTTCCTCCATGTTCAGAAGTACATCCGCATCGAGGAGACGGATCGTACGAGGAGGGAGCTGGAGGGAAGCCACTGAAGAAGCCGACCCCCGGAGAGATGTCCGGGGCATGGAGGTCGAGACCGGCAGCACCAAACTTCCACTGGGGGCTGAAGTCGAAGAGCGGCCACATTCCAAAGGAGAGGTTCACACCTCTCCTTGCTCCGAGGATGAAGATCCGCATGGAGATTGAGGGCGAGCGCTATCTGCATCGCCCACCCCTGTGAGGTTGTCCAATGGTTGCGACAAGATGAAGTAATGTCAATTCCACCGTGACTACGGCCACGACACCGAGGAGTGCCGCCACCTCAAGAGAGAGATTGAAGACCTCATCAGGAGGGGCTACCTCGGGAGGTTCGTGGGGGGCAAGACCTTGGCTGAACCTCAGGCACTCGCTGCTCTCCCTTCAGTCCCTGCAGTCGACAACCGGCCCATCGAGAAGCATGTAGGGATGATCTGTTGGAGAATCGATCGTGCCCCCAAGCAGGCCCGGGGAGGAGAAAGTTCTGAAAATGTACTCCCCTTTGTGAGGGAGAGGGAGTCTGGGGTTGAAAATGTAAATAATGATGCTGTGGTCATCGAGATAATGATCGCAAAGCATCTTGTAAAACAGATTATGGTCGATAGTGGAACTTCGACTGATATCCTTTTCTACGATACTTTTTCCAGGATGAATCTGCCCTTTGCTCAGCTTAGGTCTGTACATACTCCCCTCGTCAATTTCACAAGGGACTCTGTAAGGGTTGAAGGAGAAATTACTCTCCCAGTTACTGCCAGGACCCTACCTCGGCAGAGCACCATCATGATGACCTTTATGGTTGTCAGGCTTCCATCGGCCTACAACATGATTCTCGGCCACCTCGAGCTCAATCTATTCGACGTAGTCATTTCCACCAAGCGATTACTGGTGCAATTCCCTACCCCTTACGGTGTTGGAGAAATGAGGGGGGTGTTAGACATTAGAATAATGAAAATTAACCCAACTTTATTTGATTAAAATTGATACTTTTTATGATACTTTGCAGGAAATGACTCTATAAACGTGTAGATCTTGATTTTAGGAGTCCAACGATGCAAACAGAATGTAATTCGGACTTCGAACGGGCCCGAAATGGAATTTAGAAGATTTTAGCACAGATTTCAAAGCTGCATGATTTTTGGAGCGGCCCTAAAGCTTTTTGCTGGCTCATGGTGGACCGGCTCAATGGTCCACCGCATGACCTCTTGGTCCACGGCAGCCATTGCTGCCGGTCCATGGGCAGAGCCGTGGACCATCGTGCGCCGTTTGCTCCGAAATTCGTCAGAGAGCTTCCCCCGTCGCCGCCCAAGCTATCGCCGACCCCGTTCAGTCGGAGAAGCCCCCTTCGGCCAGAAAAATGGCCAGAATGCCACTGTCCGCCCCTCCGCCGTCCGCTGCCGTGTCTGCGTGTTCGCCGTCCGCTTGCAGCTCCGGCGCCGTCCAACCTGCAGCCGCCCAACCCACGGCCACGCCCACCGCCCACGGCCACGCCATCCGCCCAACTCGAAGCGCTGTCTGCCCCTGCCGCAGCCGCACTCCGCCGCCCCTGTCGCAGCCATGTCCGTCCGCCTTCCCCGCTGCCGTCCACCCTCCAGCCGCCGTCTGCCCAGCCGTGTTCGCCGCCCAGCACGCAATCCACCGTCCCCGCAGCGCCGTCCGCCCAACCTGCAGCCATGCACGTTGTCCGCCCAAGCTACCGCCGAAGCCACCGCCGCCCAGCTCCTGCCGGCCACCATAGTTCTTCTCCTTGCCCGCCGCCCAGCTCCAAGCCGTCGAAGCCTGCTGTCGTCCGCTCCGCCGTGCGCCACGTTGTTCGCTGTTCCCAGTCCCGTAGTTGCCGAGAGCTCCCCGCTGCCGTTCCAGAGTCGCTGCGAAGCTGTCTCCGCCAAAGCCGTGCACGTTGTCAGCCCAAGCCCGCCGCCTGCTGCCGTCCATCTCCGCCCAGCCAGTCGTCGACGTCCGCTCCGCCGTGCCCGTAGCCCGCTCCTAGTCCCGCTGCTGTTCCGGCTTTGCCGCGAGCCACCACGGAGTCTCTGCCCAGCCGTCTCCTCCCGCTCCCAGCTCCACAGCCGCCTGTCATCTTGTCCAGTGCCCAGCCAGTCGCCGCTCAACCGCTGCTGCCAGCCATCTCCTCCCATGGTCAAGAATTCCATCATCACGGTCGTGTCCATGCTACCACGGAGGATGTTCGTTGTCTGAAAACAAGGATGGGTATCGGAACGAGAAGAGATGTCGGACGATGCTGGATGGACGCGGGATTGTGCAATAGGATTTTTAAGTTTAATTTTTGAGATGCAGATATGATCGCGAAGGAGTTCGGATGAGAAGATAGCGATAAGTTTTAGAAGCAGATTGAGATGAGGAAATCACCGCGGTTCCCACACGGGCCCGACACGGTATTTTCCATCTATAAATATCTCGGGTCATTCTACGCTCGAGGAGGATTCGGGAGAGACTTCACCCCATTTCACTTCCAATTCTCATATTTCTTTTCTTGGGATTCCACTGTAGTGCTTGGCACAGGGGTTTTATTTTATTATTTTTTTTATCTTTTGTACTCCTTTTCTATGAAATAAAAGAATTTCTTGTCAATATTTTTTTTATGAATTATTATTAGGCATAGTTTATATTCTTGGGACAATCTGTATTCGCGATAGGAACAGTTTGTACTCTTGGAATAAATTATTTCTAAAAAGGATTTTATTAATTTGCATGTGTCTGATTTTTGACTAATCTATATTCCAGGGGAACGGGCCGTGATCGAATAGGTACGGGTCGTCATCACCAAGAATAGGTTATATATGGATCGGAAAGTATAAATTTCATAGAAGTGGAGTGCCAGCCCACCTAACAAGTAACCAGTTGGAGTTTCGAGATTTTATCTTTGTTTTATTATTATCTATTTTAGTTAGTTGATTTATACTTTCATGTTAATATTGAAAAATTCTTTTTCAAAATAACCCCAAAGTCTTTGTGGGATCGACCCCTACTCTCGCTATTCTACCCTTTAGAATAGTAGAATTAAGGTTCTAAATCGGTGCATTGCGACACGCATCAGATTTTTGGCGTCGTTGCCGGGGACTTTCGGCGTTATTCTGAAAAAAAAAATATAATCAATAATCTAAAAATCCAAAAAAAAAAAATTCAATCTTCAAAATTTTACATTCAAATTTCAAAAAAAAATTTATTAAAAATTCAAATTCCAATCTTGAGTGCCCTGACATAAGGTTGCCCTGGTATAACTGGGAGGTTATGTTGAATGGTTGTCCTAGGGTACAAAAATGTTGAACAAAATTTTTTTTTTTTTTAGATTTACTTAGGTAAATTTATTTTTTTTGCAAAATCAAAAAAAATATTACCCAGACATTTCATAATTTATTAGGATCAGAGACTTAATCATCAAAAATTTTTTTAAAAAAAAATTTAATTTTGTTTGTTTATAACTTTTTGGACACCTTAGTTGTTGCATTTCATAATTTTATAATATACTTAAGGGCACAACCCATTAATCAGATAAGGTGAGGAGATTATCACCCTTCCTTAGCCCATAAATCATCAATCCAGCATCTGCATTGACCCAAGCCTTTAATTTTAAAATTAATTAGATGTCAATCCTAAGGATTTCGAGCTCAATAGGACAAGAAAACCCTAGAGTTGGACCGGGTTCAGATCATTTAATTCCTTGGTGTCTAAGGAAAGTGGTTCAGGGACTAGAGCCCGAAGGGAGATGAGTTGGTTCCGCTTACCTGGCCAATTTTTAATTGGTGTCTAAGGCAAGTGATAAGGGAACCTTCATCAACCTTACACTTACCTGGCCAAGTCAGTTAATTGATCTTGGGCTTGGAGTGCTCGAAGGTAACCTCGGATCAGTTAGGAGCTGTCTAGATTCAGGTTAACCCTAGGATAGTAATTTTGATTTGTTTCACTTGTTTGAAAAATTTAAAAAAATAATAATAATAAAATATTTTCTTTTTCTCTTTAGTTTAGGACTCTCTTAGAAGTTTTTCCTTTAGACCTTTTCTTTCCTTCCTCCTTCTCTTTTTAAAATAAAATAAAAATATAAAATATAAAAATACCCAACCATGTACCAATTTTCTGAGTCTAGGTATGACCAAATTTATCAAGATCAAACACATATAGCATATAGACCAGGATAAAATTTTGATGTTTATAACTCAGGTTGGGGGGCTCAATTTGATTTTTCATGGCAACCACACCCAGTAGTTATCCCGGTACCCCAGTTAGATTTTTCATGGCAACCACACCCAGTAGTTGTCCCGGTATCCCAAAGACCTTCGTTCGTAGATGCTTCTTATTACGATCTCTCTTATTCAGATTATCAACCTTCTCCTAGTTTTTATAGCCTATTTCTTCAAGAAAAGCTTTTACAAGTACTAGACCGGCTTGAAATTAGTCAGAACCTACAATTAACCCAGATAAAGATAAAGTACCATCAGGATGGGATAATGTCAAGCCATATCATTTCTAAGAATGGGATTAGGGTAGACCTTTCTAGAGATAGAAAAATTTTTAAGCCCCCGCCCCCACTCTCGGCCCAACCTATACACTCCCTTCTTACTCTTCAACAAAATTGTTCCAAAGTTTTTCACTTTTGGTCTAGCAGTATTTTCTGGATCAGAGATAATTGTCGTTGTAGGATACTCTACGAACATTTTTCTGCCATGTTGACAAGGCCTCCTGATTGGCCTGTCTTCTAAAAATGTTCTCGAGGGATGTACTTACGTTCAATATCGCTAACACTCCCTCTTAGTGTCTGGCTGAAGACATTAAACTTAGCGCTCCTGGGAGGCAGCCCAGCTCTTTCCTTAGCTCATGTTTGTCGTTTTAACTTCTAGTTCTTTGTTTTTAGAATAAATGGAGTACTAAAAGAAGATTGCGGGAATATGGTGATAGAAGGACGTTCACTGCTTGACTACCTTACCAGGTTGTACCATTCCTTGTCTTTACGCTATTAGTATCCTCTTCCATTGGGGACAATGGAAATTAAGTTGGGGGGGGGGGGTAATCTAATTAATTAAATATAATCCTTGAGTAAAATTTTAATCAGTTTTTGTGTACAAAAATTTGTCTTGAATTGAAAATAATCAAGCTCACTAAATGGGGAGTGATTAATGGTTTAGAAAATTTTAGAGATACTGAGGGATGATTTATCAAGAAAACCCTATAAGTGGTAGAGTGTAGTCCAGAAAATTTTAGAAGAGTAATTCCAGACCCTTCGACCTATTGATCTTAATAATGAATCTTACTTATTTTGGTATAGGCATTATAAAAAGTCCCCAGTTAAAAAAAAAAAATCCTGAGGTTAATAAAGATTTTTAGCATCTCTCACTGAGTAACCGGACCCCTTCGTCTAAGTAAGCGTTGTTGTTCGCGTCAAAAGGTGGGGATGTAACGAAATCTTTTGTAGAGTTAGTCTTGACTTAGCCTTTTTGACTCGAGTCAGTAAGCCTAAGGGATGTTTTACATCTAATGCCCTAAAGCCAACTGGTTTGGGAGTCATTGGCTTAAAGCTCGCTACAAGGGTTAATTAGAAAGCAAGGTGTCAGGACATTGCACTGACTTTACATTAAAAAAAAAAAAAAGAAGAAGAAGAAGAAAAAGTGGGGACTAAATAAATATTGCACCAAAACCAAAGTAAGTTGAAAGATTTAGATAGTGAGATAGAAAGTTGGGAAAGAAAAAAACTCTTAAACCTTCTATAGACTTTATTCTACTACTAAATGGGTGGAATTGGTAATCTAATGAAGAACCTTTTTAATAGTCTAACCATGTATCCTTTGATTTTAGGGTTAGTACGATAATTTTCATTTCATGGACCATCTTAGTACGCAAGACTCATCCATTTCCTTTACTCGACGACGAGCAAAGTTTAAGTTGGAGGATGTGTTAGACATTAGAATAATGAAAATTAATCCAACTTTATTTGATTAAAATTGATACTTTACAGGAATTGACTCCATAAACATGTAGATCTTGATTTTAGGAGTCCAATGACGCAAATGGAATGTAATTCGGACTTCGAACGGGCCCGAAATGGAATTTAGAAGATTTTAGCACAGATTTCAAAGCTGCATGATTTTTGGAGCGGCCCTAAAGCTTTTTGCTGGCTCACGGTGGACCGGCTCAATGGTCCACCGCACGACCTCTTGGTCCATGGCAGCCATTGCTGCCGGTCCACGGGCAGAGCCGTGGACCACCGTGCACCGTTTACTCTGAAATTCGTCGGAGAGCTTCCCCCGTCGCCGCCCAAGCTACCGCCGACCCCGTTCGGTCGGAGAAGCCCCCATTCGGCCGAAAAAATGGCCGGAATGCTGCTGTCCGCCCCTCCGCCATCCGCTGCCGTGTCCGCGTGTTCGTCGTCCGCCTGCAGCTCCGGCGCCATCCAACCTACAGCCGCCCAACCCACGGCCACGCCCACCGCCCACGGCCACGCCATCCGCCCAACTTGAAGCGCTGTCCGCCCCTGCCGCAGCCGCCCTCCGCCGCCCCTGCCACAACCGTGTCCATCCTCCTTCCTCGCCGCCATCCACCCTCCAGCCGCCGTCTGCCCAGCCGTGTTCGCCGCCCAGCACGCAATCCACCGTCCCCGCAGCGCCGTCCGCCCAACCTGCAGCCATACATGCTGTCCACCCAAGCTACCGCCGAAGCCACCGCCGCCCAGCTCCTGCCGGCCACCATAGTTCTTCTCCTTGCCCGCCGCCCAGCTCCAAGCCGTCGAAGCCTGCTGCCGTCTGCTCCGCCGTGCGCCACGCCGTTCGCTGTTCCCAGTCCCGTAGTTGCCGAGAGCTCCCCGCTGCCGTTTCGGAGTCGCTGCGAAGCCGTCTCCGCCAAAGCCGTGCACGCTGTCAGCCCAAGCCCACCGCCTGCTGCCGTTCGTCTCCGCCCAGCCAGTCGTCGCCGTCCGCTCCGCCATGCCCGTAGCCTGCTCCTAGTCCCGCTGCTGTTCCGGCTTTGCTGCGAGCCACCATGAAGTCTCTGCCCAGCCGTCTCCTCCCGCTCCCAGCTCCATAGCCGCCTGTCGTCTCGTCCAGCGCCCAGCCAGTCGCCGCTCAACCGCTGCTACTAGCCATCTCCTCCCATGGTCAAGAATTCCTATCATCACGGTCGTGTCCATGCTGCCACGGAGGATGTTCGTTGTCTGAAAACAAGGATGAGTATCGGAACGAGAAGAGATGTCGGACAACGCTGGATGGACGCGGGATTGTGCGATAGGATTTTTAAGTTTAATTTTTAAGATGCAGATATGATCGCGAAGGAGTTCGGATGAGAATATAGCGATAAGTTTCAGAAGCAGATTGAGATGAGGAAATCACCGCGGTTCCCACACGGGCCCGACACGGTATTTCCCATCTATAAATATCTCAGGTCATTCTACGCTCGAGGAGGATTCGGGAGAGACTTCATCCCATTTCACTTCCAATTCTCGTATTTCTTTTCTCGGGATTCCACTGTAGTGCTTGGCACAGGGGGTTTTATTTTATTATTTTTTTAATCTTTTGTACTCCTTTTCTATGAAATAAAAGAATTTCTTGTCAATATTTTTTTTATGAATTATTATTAGGCATAGTTTATATTCTTGGGACAAGCTGTATTCACGATAGGAACAGTTTGTACTCTTGAAATAAATTATTTCTAAAAAGGATTTTATTAATTTGCATGTGTCTGATTTTTGACTAATCTATATTCCAGGGGAACGGGCCGTGATCGAATAGGTACGGGTCGTCATCACCAAGAATAGGTTATACCTGGATCGGAACGTACAAATTTCATAGAAGTGGAGTACCAGCCCACCTAACAAGTAACCAGTTGGAGTTTCGAGATTTTATCTTTGTTTTATTATTATCTATTTTAGTTAGTTGATTTATACTTTCATGTTAATATTGAAAAATTCTTTTTCAAAATAATCCCAAAGTCTCTGTGGGATCGACCCTTACTCCCGCTATTCTATCCTTTAGAGTAGTGGAATTAAGGTTCTAAATCGGTGCATTGCGACACGCATCAAGGGGCGCCCTGGCCAATCCAACACTGTTTCCAGGCTGTCCCCAGGGCCAGCAACTTCGAGGAAGACCCCAGTGCCGATGACCTCGACCAAAGGGCAGAAGACCCTAGGGGTAACCCAATCGAGTGCTTGTTGTCTACCCACTTGGAGTTGACCCGGCGAAAACGATGCAAATCAGGGCCCAGCTGCAAGAGGAGCAGGTCCACCTATTGGACTTCCTTCGAGCAAATGCGGATGTGTTCGCCTGGACGACAGCGGATATGCCAGGGATCCCCCCTGACATCATCACTCATAAATTGAGCATCGACCCAAAGTATCGTCCTGTCCGATAGAAGAAGAGAAGCTTCGCCCCGGAGAGGCAATGGGCGATCAATGAGGAGGTGGATAAGCTCCTCGCTGCCAGCTTCATCCGTAAAGTGCAGTATCCCAGCTGGCTGGCGAATGTTGTCATGGTAAAGAAGAGCAATGAAAAATGGAGGATCTATGTGGACTACACCGACCTCAATCGAGCCTATCCGAAGGATAGCTTTCCTCTGCCGAAGATCAACCAACTAGTGGACACCATCTCGGGGCACCGCTTGCTCTCCTTTATGGATGCATTCTCCGGATACAATCAGATCCGGATGCATCCGAAGGATGACGAGCACACTGCCTTCATCATGACCGAAGGACGTACTATTACAGGATGATGCCTTTCGGCTTGAAGAATGCTAGTGCCATGTACTAACGGTTGGTCAATCGGGTCTTCAAGGATCAGATTGGCTAGAATATGCAAGTATATGTGGACGACATGCTCGTCATGAGCAAGTCGAAGTCGGACCATGTCGCTGACCTGGCAGAAGCCTTTCGTAACCTCCGGATGCACCAGATGAAGCTGAATTCGGCGAAGTACACCTTCGGCATAGCAGCAGGGAAGTTCCTTGACTTCATGGTCATACAAAGGGCATCTAAGCGAACCTAGAGAAGGTCCAGGCAATTGTCGATATGGAGCATCCCACCTCGAAGAAGCAGGTCCATTGCCTAACTAGCCGGATTGCTACCTTGAGTTGGTTCATCTCGAGGTTGGCAGACCACTGCTTGCCCTTCTTCAAGGTGTTGCACAATGTGAATGACTTCACCTGGAACGAAGAGTGCAAAGTAGCCTTTGAGGAGCTAAAGAAGTTCATGGCATCTCCGTCGCTGCTCTCCAAGCCGGAGGAAGGAGAACTCTTGCTTTATCTGGCAGTCACCCCGGGGGTCGTCAGTTCGATCCTCGTCCACACAGATGGGGACGGGTCCCAGAAGCTGATATACTATGCCAGCAAAATTCTTCGAGATGCGGAGATCAGGTACACCCGCTCAGAAAAGTTAATTTTTGCTCTAATAATGTCTGCCCAGTATCTCAGGCCATACTTTCAAGTGCATCCAATTACGGTTATGATGGACCAGCCGCTAAGGGCCATACTCAGCCACCCCGAAACCTCTGGGTGTTTGGCTAAGTGGTCTCTGACACTGAGCGAGTTCGATATCTCTTACCGACCAAGACCGTCTTAGAAGGCCCAAGTACTGGCCGACTTCTTGGTTAAGTGCACTAGCACGGGCGAGGAGCCCGAGGAGACCACCTCAACCTCGGAACCCCAGTCGGAGCCTGTGCCCGAGGAGGAGATCTGGGTCCTCCATGTCGACGGTGCATCCAATTCGGGGGGAAGTGGAGCAGGACTCATCCTTGCCAATAGAGATGGGGTTGTGGCTGAATGTGCTCTTCGCTTCCGGTTCGTAGCAACCAACAACCAGGTAAAGTATGAAGCACTTCTCATGGGACTCAGAATCTCACGCGAGCTGGGTGTACCCAACCTGAAGGTCTTCACCGACTCCCAGCTGGTGCTGGGCAGGTCTCAGGAGAATACGAAGCCCGAGATCCCCAGATAATGAAGTATCTCGAGCGGGTCCGCTCAAGCACGACAGGCTTCCGGCTTCAGCATCTTTCACATCCCTCATGGAGAGAATGCTCATATCGATGCCTTGTCAAGACTCGCGACCCTGCTGGACTCATCACTAGGGCGCGCCTATATCGAGTACCTGGAAAACCCAAGCTACGAAGCTCCCGAAGATGTCCAGCAAGTCACCCTAGAGCTGAGCTGGATGGACCGGTACACCAGATACATCACCAACGGCATCTTACTAAAGGACCGCACGGAGGCCGGCCTTATCAAGAAGAAGGCCGCACGATTCGTCTTGATGGACAGGCAGCTCTTCTGCAGGTCCTACTACTTTATCCGCTCTTGAAGTGCCTTAGGCCCGTGGAGGCAGCCTTTGTGCTTTAAGAAATACACGAGGGCCTCTACGAGAATCATGTCGGAGGAATGATGCTAGCATACAAAGCCCTCCATCAGGGATACTACTGGAAAACTATGAAGGAGGACGCCGCCGACTTCGTGAGAAAGTTTGACCACTGTCAGCGCCATGCTCACATACAACATCAACCGGCAGCGCCACTCTCCCAACTCTCCGCACCTTGGCCGTTCGCACAGTGGAGGATGGACATCCTCGGTCCTTTCCCTCCGATGCCCGGACAATGCAAGTTCCTGATAGTGGCTATCGACTACTTCACCAAATGGATGGAGGTGAAGCCGCTAGCATGGATTATCGAAGCCAAGGTCCATCAGTTCTTTTGGAAGTCAATCATCTGCCGTTTCGAACTCCCCCACAGCATCATCACCGACAACGGATGACAGTTCGACAATCGAGAGTTTGAAGAATTCTACACCGACCTCGGCATCCATCATCGCTTTACCTCGGTGGCTCACCCCCAGACCAACAGAGAAGCTGAGATGACCAATCGAACGATCCTCCAGGGACTTCGAACCAAGCTAGACCAAGCCAAGGGTAGATGGGCAGAAGAACTCCCTAGCATTCTTTGGGCCTACCACACAATGCCCAGAATTGCCACGGATGAGATGCCCTTCAGCCTCGTCTTTGGCGTAGAAGCCATTGTCCCTATCGAACTCGGTGTGCCCATGCTGCAAGTGGAGCAGTATGATGAGGTAAAAAATCTGGCCCACCTTCTTCTCAACTTGGACCTCCTCGAGGAAATTAGAGACAAGGCTTGACTCCGGATGGCAGCTTACCGGTAGCACGTAGCTTGGTACTACAACGTGCGTGTGAGGCCAAAGATCTTCCGCCCAGGTGACCTGGTATTACACCGAGCTGAAGCATCGCAACCTCGGGAGTGCGGCAAGCTCTCCCCGAACTGAGAAGGCCCCTACAAGGTGGTCGAAGCCCTCCCCAGCGGAGCATACTACCTCGCCGAGATCGACGGCGCAAGGTTCCCTCGAACCTGGAACGTTGACAACTTGAGGATATATTACCAATAGTGTAAGAACTTTACTCATCAATAATAAGATTCCTTTCTATACAAACCTTCTTTGTCTTGCAGGAATGTCGCTGCCCGATTGCAGGTCTGGTAAGCCAATCCAAGCCCAGAAACTCATGAAGCCCGCACTCAAGCCCGGAAACTCCTGAAGCCTGGCACTCAAGCCCGAAAACTTCTGAAGCCCGGCACTCAAGCCTGAAAACTTTCAAAGCTTGGCACCTCATAATCACTTGGTAATCCCTCTGACCATAGCTTCCGGGCTCGTTAGCGCCGTGGTCACTTGGAGGCGATTCCATCCGAGGTCGAATACATTTTTTTTGAAGCAGTATACCACTTCACCCACGAGGTGGAAATGACTCAGCAAGTCAAAAGACTTCCCTCCCAACCACCTCGCGTGTCCGGACCTCGCATGAAAGAGCATAGGGACTTAGAGCCTCAAGGCAAGACGCCTCGACAGAAGGCATGCACATGGGCAGTTGAGAAGCAAAGGAAGGAAGATTGCTAAAGGGTCACAATCAAAAATAAATGTACAAGTCAATGATAGAAGAAAATTTCATTGATGGAACTTAAAGTCTACATTTTCTCCGGGCCCCGACAGGCCGGGCAGCCTGGACATAAATGAAAAAGAAGAAGAAGATGATGATGAAAGAAAAAGGGGGTACAGGAGAACCCTAAGCTACTGAGCTGGCTCCTTCCAGGCATGGCGCCCAGGCATGGCATCGTCTTCGGGGGCCTCCGGTGGCGGAGCTGCGTCAGTGGTAGCCACTGGTTTCTTCGCTTTGACCGATCTGGTGCCGGGCTCTCGCACAGGTCGACCGGGGAGGGGAACCTGAGCCTGTCCAAGTTCTTGTCTAGAACCAGCCCCACCGCCTTGGAGCAGTAGTACATAAACCCCTTGAAGAAAGAGTCCGTGGCAAGTTCATGGAACTCGGCATCAAACTCCTTCAAGGCCTTGTACTTTGAGACCGTCTCGGCGGCCTCCTTCTTCGTCGCCTCCACTTGTTCGGCGACCGCCATGTTCTTCTTTTGGGCGGTAGTAGTTCTCTCCTCCACCGTGATAGTTCTCTCCTCCGCCACAGCAGCTCTCTTCTCGGCGGCCGTGGTCTGCTCCTTCACCGCCTCCAGCTGGGCTCGGAGAGATTGGGCTTGCTCATTCTCTCGGGCCGCCTCGGCCTTGAGCTCCTCCACTTTGGCATCTTTAGCCCTGAGCTCCTCGGCCCGATTTTTTGACCGACTCCTCTCTCGGCCCAAAGACTCCTCCAGCTCCTTAATGTGTCTTTCAGCACTTGCCACCTCGCCCCTGAGCTCTTTATTTTTCAGCTCGGACTCCCAGGCAGCATCCTTCTGCAGCCTGGCCTCAGTCTTCATAGACTCGAGCTTCGCTGTCTGCAGCTGGTCCCTCTTTGCCCAGTGCTTGCAGTAGTCCCGAATCAGTAGGAGGTTAGCACCGAGCTATTCCAAGGAAGATATCAACCACAAAAAATGAAGGAAAGCAAACGAGAAAAAGAGGAGAAGGGGCGAGAAGAAAGGAATGCTTATCGAGAACAACTGGGGGAACGTGCCATGAATGGTGTCACCAAGGAGCTTCCCTACCTTCTCCTGCCGGTCGCACAACTGGACAGCAAAGTCCATCATGTGCTTGGTGAGGTCTTGGTCCCATACCAATGAAGAATTAGGTGCCACCTCGAATGGCAGCCTGCGGGGATCCTTCTCCCTCCTCGTCACGATAGACGCGACATCGCCCCCTCCTCCAGCAGAGGAGGCCTCGGAGGCGTGGTGGGGGCTCGGCGCCGCTCTGGATGGCGCCACAGGCGGTGGATCCCTCCTCTCCTGCTCTTCCTTTAGCTCCACCTCGATGACTTCAGGTGGTGGAGGCTCCACAACAGCGATGATGGTAGCAACCCTGGCCTAGACCACCACCTCTGGTTCCCGGGCCAGGGGCGAGACCTGCTGCGTCAGTGGCTCGGGGATGGGTTCGACTCCTCTCCCTCCCGACTCTTCCGCCGGTGTGGTGGGTGCTGCCCTCGCGTTGTCCTCCTCTTGAGCCATCTTCGATGAGGACTCTCCGATCCCTGTCGGCGGACCCCTCTTCCTAGAGAGGGCAAGGAGGTCTTCCACAGAGTACTTCATGCCTGCACAAAGAAAAATGAGGTCAGCTCCAAAGACAAGGAAACAGACAGAAAGTTGAAATAATCTAAGGTTGTGCTGAACTCACCCATTGGGCCGACTCCAGCTTCTTGGAGGTTCTGCTCTGACAGTAGAACCTCAAGAGAAAATATCTGGTCAGTGCGGATCTGGTCGTACACTTCCCAATCAGCCACCTCGATGATGGCATTTCGATTTGGAGTTCGATCCGGGTCGCTCTAAACCCAGTCGACCCCCTCAACCGAAGCGAAGAAATATTTACTCTTCCATCCTTTGATGGAAGAGGGGAGATCAAATCTGATGCCCTTTGGGCGAGGTGAAATGAACCACCACCCGTCCTCAGTCGGTGGTGCTTCAGGATGAAAAAGGCCCTGACGAGGGAGAAATGGGCAACGATCCCGTGGAAGTGACATAAAACTATGAAACAGAAGATGGTTCGGACTGCATTCAAAACCAGTTGTGCCAGAACCAAACGGTAGTGGCTGAGGACAGAAAGGAAGAAAGGGTGGAAAGAAAATCGGATGCCCCCTGCGAGGGTCTCCTCATATAGAGCAATCCGGCCCGGGCCATTGGCGGTGACCCGTTCCCTCAGTCATGGAGCCGAGAGCTGGACCAAGTCCAAAATACCATAGGTATCCCGGATGGTCGCAAGATCCTTACCGGTTATCATTGAAGCGATACCGTCAGGATCGGTCGACTGTGGAGGTTCTAAAGAAGGTTCGAAAGGAGGAGGTGGGGGTGGGCCCTAGGCGACCCTATGACTATCCCCATGGGATAAGGCCTCTTCGAAAGCTCGAAGCGCACCTCTCCCTCATTGTCAGAAGAAGAAGAAGGCATCCTCGACCGAGAAGGCCCAGCCTCGTTGGGGTTAGTCAAGGGATGGAAGTTCCGACCCCAACGAGACATTTTAGAAGGCAAAGAAGAAGGAAACTGACGAGGTTCGAGAAAATCCTAGCCCTGAGAAAAAATTCTACCCAGCCCGCAGAGAAAGAAGAGTGGAGAATGAACGAACATGGTTGCCTCTAGAGAAAAAGGACAACATGGGGGAAGAAGGGGGCTCTCCATTTCGCGGGTGGGCATGAAATTTTTTTTGAAAGAGAAGCTATCTTTCCTTTCAAAGTGACCAGGCCGTAACCATCCCATCGCCACCGTTGGATCCGCCCCACATGTCAGCAATCGGCAGGGGCGATGCATCGTTCCGCTCATGACCACTTTGAAATCTGGTCGGTAATAATGCCTCCTTGGACGACTCCACGTGTCACCGCCTCGTTGGCCCGAAGGTCCGTTCCGTGAGGCGCCAGTGATCATGGAAATTATGGTGCATGATTTTGGTCCTTCTACATCAGCGTTGCATTTACTTCCTTCATCCCGAACGTCGTGCAGCAACGGGACTTGGAAGTGAGGGGCAAATGATATAGCAAGATCGCTTACGTGGAACCCATGTCAGACCTAGTCAGACACCACATCGGAGGAAAGTGCCACGTCGGAGTCTCTCCTCGGACTCCTTCGCCGGGCAGCTCCCTCGAGGTCGAGACGCCCTAGCCTGATGCAGAACAAATAAAGGGATGCGATGCGGAAGTAAATTAAGATTAACTAATTTTTTTGTTGTTTTTGTATGTTTGTAGAAGTTGGCTTCAAATCAAAGAAAAGTTAACCTAACATTGAAAGATACTAATATGATAATTGAAAGCACAATTTTAAGGAAACTAAATTATCAGAGTAGTTCAGAAGCAACGGATCGCTGGGGGTTGAGAAACTCCCAGACCTAGGGTTTCGCTCCGAACTTTCAACAGAACAGAAATAAAGAGAAGAGATGGTTTACCTAACCAGACAATGATCTTCACAGATTTTGGTGGAAGAACTCTCCCGAGCAGATTGTTGGATCCTCGGATTCAGATATCTTCGCAATGGATCCTCCAATACTGGTCCTTTGGCGGGTTGGCTTCTCCTGAACTCAAGATCTAGAAGAGAAGAAAAACAATTGATGGAATCAAAGAGTCAAGGGAAAAATTTACCAGGTTGATGAACTTGAAGATTGAAATTGCTGAAAACTGGATTCTCCTGGAAGCTGATGTGATTTTCCTTTGAACTTGCTCTGGATCTGAAGTAGCCGGACTGGATCTGGATGAAGGTGGATGGCCTGGACTTGTAGAGAGAGAGAGGCCGTGGGAGATGGAAGGAGCTAGGGTTTGATGGATTGAAAATAATGAAGGGCGGCTAGGGTTTTGGATTTTTAAGTGGCTAACCTAGGGTTTTGGATAAAGATGGAGATCTCTCACCTCCTCAAGGCTCCAATGGAACCCGGATTACCCCCTCACGGAGCTCAACACTTAGAATAGTGCGGAAGAAGAGAAACCTAGGTTACTCAACACAAGAGAATAGCAAAAATATTTTTTTCTTCATTGATTGTCTAAAGTTACAAAGAGAGGTCTATTATATAGACCTAAAATTTTCTCCAAGTTTGTACAAATTCCCATGTGGGACTAAACTCCTCCAACCTCTAGATTAGGTAGAAAACCTCCTCTCTTGGCCGACCAAGAATTCAAAAAAATTTGGGACGGCCATAAAGGATTTGTTTGGATTTTTTTTTTTATTATTTTTTTATTTTTATGGCGCCTTCTTTGGAGTTGGATTTGGATTTGGAGTCCTCTTCTCCTTATGGCATTTCTTCTTTTCTTCCACTCCAAGTTAAGCTCTTTGATTTTGATTTGAACTTCAATTAGGAGTAGGTTGGATGTCCTTCTTTGATTTTTTCTCCAAGAGAAGTCCCTTTCCTTCTTTGCTTAGACAAAATTGGCAGGTATGGGCGCCTCCTTTAAATTGGCTTCCAATTTGATTTTTTTCTTCTTTGGATGTGGGGACCATGACACTGGGATGCCTCTGTGGTGCCTCCTGGACCCTGGCGTGTGCTCGGAATGTGGCTGGGCGTGTGGCTTGGAGTGTGGCCTCCACTTGCTTGGACCTTGATTTGATTGGAAGACAAATGTGGCACCATTTTGGACCTTGATTTGATTGGAAGACAATTGCGGCACCATTTTGGATAAAATTGAAACCACATCGGGACTTGCACCGAGTCAACATGACTCAACAAAATTTAAATGGTGACTCAAGAAATAAATAAAAATAAATAAACTGGTTGACCAGGTCAACCTTTATTACAAACCCTAATTTCTCGGGCAATGTCAATCAGAGATCCAAATGAAGCTCTGAAGTCTTCTTATGAGTCTGGTGCCCGCACCATAGCCGAAGTCGAGCTCCGCCTCTCCGGACTCCTTCCCCGGGCGGCTCCGTCGAGGTTGAGACACCCTGGCCGAAGTCGAGCTTCGCCTCTCCGAACTCCTTTGCCTGGTGGCTCCCTCGAGGTCGAGATGCCTTGGTCGAAGTCGAGCTCTGCCTCTCCGGTCTCCTTCACCAGACGGCTCCATCAAGGTCGAGACATCCTAGCCAAAGTAGAGCTCCGCCTCTCCGGACTCCTTTGCCAGGCAGCTCCCTCGAGGTTGAGACATCTAGACTCCTTCGTTGGGCGGCTCCCTCGAGGTCGAGATGCCCTGGCCGAAGTCGAGCTCCACCTCTCTAGACTCTTTCGTTGGGCGGCTCCCTCGAGGTCGAGATGCCCTGGCCGAAGTCGAGCTCCACCTCTCTAGACTCTTTCGCCGGGCAGCTCCCTCGAGGTCGAGATGCCTTGGCCGAAGTCGAGCTCCGCCTCTCTAGACTCCTTCTCCGGGTGGCTCCCTTAAGGTCGAGATGCCCTGGCCTAAGTCGAGCTCCGCCTCTCCGGACCAGCCCTACCTCGGACGAAGGGACCAACGGTCGAAGGACGTCGCTGCCCTCCTTAGGCGACGGTGAGCCATCCAAGGACCACAGAGAAGCGCCTGCTAGGCCATGATAATTACCCCAACTACCACTTGCACCGAAAAGGAAGGGGTCCCCCGATCGAGGCACTGCTCTCCCCACCAATCGTCTGTACCATCCAAAAGAGGAAGTCAATCAGGAGATTCGAATCCAGGAGGCGGCTGCCCCCCTAATCGAGGTTCTGTCAGGTTTTCCAAAATGGAGCGACCACAAGGAATGTCAGAGTGCATGGTGATGTCCCCTATCGCAAATGAGGAAAGGCATCCCGTCCGCGACACGAAACATCACCGCACGTGCCTGCAAACAAGGGGAGGATCCCAAGGTAGGGGCCTAGCAACCTCCCTGGCTTAAAGGAGCTCTCCAAGGTTCCAAGAAGAAGGTAAGCAAAGCTAAGTAAGCAAACGGGCAAGAAGGGTGGACACACAAGAGAGCCACAGAGAGACCAAGCATCCCAGGCTACCGTAGATCCACGGGAAGGGTCCTAATGGACATAGCCATTCAGCTCCAACTCTCCTTAACCATCGCTTCCCCTGCTCTACTCAGCTCATTCATACTCTCCCAGTACATTATCTTCTCTTCCTAGCATGGAGTCCATCTACGAGGCTCGATCAGGAGGATCTGTTCTCCTGGATCGTCACTGACTTGAACATCGGAGTGCCCCCGCTGGGATCACCGGCTCGGGTCTCTTTTGTTTTGCATGTCCGGATGAGCAGGCAGGTCCCGGAGCGATGAGGGCCCGACCCGAGGTCGTCTTCAGCTACAGGCCATGGCTGTTTAGGCGGCAACAGCAAGTTTAACTTACGTTTTCTTGAAATCACAGGTTCTACCTGCGATTTCAAGCATATTTTTAATTTTTTTTGAAATCGCATGTTCAACCTGCGATTTTATTTTTTCTTTTTTTAAGAGGGCGTACACCTAAATCCGTAAATATATTTTGACTGGCATTAATTTGAGAAATAATATTTTAAAAAATATTTTTTTAAAAAAAAAAAATTTGACAAACTCTCCTTCTGCTTGCTTGTCCCTTGTTGGTGTCATGAATCATTGTGAATGGACTTCCCATCTCTTGCGTGTCTGATTGAAGCCAGTTTCATAAATTTATTTTCAAAAATAAAGACGTATATTATTAACATGGTACATGAAATATATTTTTATTTTAAAAATATATTATTATTAAAATTAAAATTATAAAAAAAATATAATTAATTTTTTCAATTAAACTTGTTAATATTTAAAAATTATATTTTAAAAGTTTTACTTGAAATTGAATTTTTAAAACCTTTGATATATAAAAGTTCTATTAAAATTTAGATTTTTCATGCATACTGGTGGGGCTAAAATTTACCCAAAGCTGGAGTAAACTGCAGAGGGGACTCCAATAGCTGTACTTGTAAAAGAAGCCCTAGTCATAGATAGCTTCGGTGAAGATCCTTCGATATTTAAATTAGTATCTTAGACAACAATATAGAAATGAAATGATGTCGACATTCCACTCGATACTTCCTTTCAAAAATAGGTGGATAGTAGTTTGTCATTTCCATAGATGGCGCCATTTTGTTGATGCTGCTTCATGCCTATATATCAAAGATTATCGGAGGGGGCGTGCTCGCAACTATACTTACAGAAAAGCTAGCTATGGGTGGTCCCCATGCTGACATTCCGATGCTTAAATCAATAAATAGGCAACGTTGAGAAAAAAATTGAGTGGAATCATGAAAGAGATAGAGAGCTCTTTTTTTAAAAGCATAAAGAGAGCATATATATATATATATATATATATATAAGTGTACCTAGGAGGCTCTTAGGGAGTCCCTTTTATAGGTAGATGGAGAGGGAATTTTTAGAATGCAGAAATCTCTAGTGGGATTTGATGAGAAATGATTGGGCTATAGGCTTTTATCGAAGAGTTTGATAACAAGCCACTCTATTTATCCATAATATCCACCTCTTATTAATTAGAGTATTTATTTTATTCATGCCATTAGTTGTTCCTCTTAATGGTAATAGGAATTATTGCATAGAAGGGATCACATCTCTCTTGATTGAGAGGACTTGCTGGAAATTATAAGATATATTCTTTTGATCATATATGGGAACGAGCATCAATTATTTATTTTATTATCGTTGCCTGGGAGTATTTTTACCAAGGCATTTCTCTCTTCTTAGGCTTATGGATCTTGGGATAGGCGTAGTTCTCTTGTCAATACTAGGAGCCAAAGTTTAGCTAGAGACGAGGATCTTTTGGGAATGGCCTTAGTTGGTGTGACGGGATCAATTGTTGAAGGCAAGGTGGGCCTTTTAAAGGGACTAAAGTTGACCAAGCTGAGGGTCATGGTTGAATATGAACTATACTGAGTATAAATCATGTTAGCTAAATATGAACCATGCTGAGTATAAATCATGCTGAGGGTCATGTAGGTTGAGAATTCTAAGGATGAACCTAGCTAATGATTTTTTAGACCAAGGATAAATTAGGCCGAAGGTCAATTTGGTGGAGGATCCCTACCTGGCTAGAATATGCGGAATGAAGGTCTACTAAGCTGTGGCACATTTAGATCGAGGTTCCATACTAAGCCAAAACATACATAATAAGGGTCTACTGGGCTATGGTATATTTAGACCAAGGCTCTATACTTATCCAAAATATGCAGAATGAAGGTTTATCAGGCTATAGCACATTTAGGCCAAGACTCCATACTTTGCCAGAACATGCAAAATGAAAGTCTGCCGGGTTATGGCATATTTATACCAAGGCTCCATATTTATCTAAAATATGCAGAACAAAGGTCTACCAGGCTATGGAATATTTAGATCGATGCTCTATACTTATCCAAAACATGCAGAATGAAGGTTTGCCAAGCTATGGTACATTTAGGCCAAGGCTCTATACTTAGCCAGAACATATAGAATGAATGTATGTCCGATTATAAAATATTTAGACCGAGGTACATTTAGGCCGAGCCTCCATATTTATCCAGATAATACAGAATGAAGGTCTACTAGACTATGATACATTTAGACCGAGACTGAGGCTTAATATATTAACTAATTTATAGGAAGCTGTCTTGGATGATGGAAAGGCGAGGACCACCATTTTGCTCTCCTTCTAGCACTATTAATGCCGAGGGTTAGTTATGCCGAGTGAAGCTTAAGTACGATCTTAATTCATCTGAGAGATGGCCGGTGACTGCCTATGCCTTCATTATTTGGACTGCCTATGCCTTCATTATTTGCAGAGATTCCTGAAATACCGAGGACGGGGGTTTTATCCAAAATCACATGCTATCTTACAAACTTGACTAATATCGTATGATAAATAAGTAAATTTTAGATGTATACTGGGTGCTCAAAAAAAAATATCTCCTATTTAAATGATGGATGCCTGGCCTTTCCTTTCCATGACCGTTAACTTAAATGACCAAGATTAAATAGATATCAAATTTTACCAAACTAACTTTCAGATTAAATTATTGCTTAGCCTTTCCACATGGCACCCTAAAATAATTTTATATTTTAAAAATCCTAAGGAAACCTATTTTCTATTTTTAATTTTTTTAATTCTAGAAAATTTTATTAAAACTTTGTTTTTGTTTTTTTTGTTTTTTTTTTCATACGTGCGTTACAATCCTGATACCGTGGCAAAGTTTAGGCGGCACGTACCCCCAACGTTTTCTTTAAAATGGCCCCGTGGAAATTGTGTCATTTAGGATTCCGATCAAATGGTTCTGTTGGCATGTGGAATGAGAAGGGATTCCATATTGGAGAGGCGAAGATGACTTTAAATAATTCCTCATAAAAAGAATTATTGAGGTGGCATACATACTGCCCCAAATTTCAACTGGCTTATTCGTAGATTATGAAATATTAAAAATTAAACCTGTTTTCTATAGCGTATAGTTTAATATTGGAATTAAACGACTTATCCAGGTATGTTGTGGTTTGATTATGAAATTTCTCATCGCATGGAAAATATATTTGAAAATATGAAGATTATTCGGGTAATTAAATGACTTGAGTGTATAGTTTAATTATACGTATAGTTTAACTAAATAACTTATAGTTAAATATACTTGAAATTCAAAAACTAAACTTATGCATACATTAAAATTAAATTTATGGACAAAACTATGTAATTGATTTTTTCAACCAAAACTTTAAATATTAAAAAATATATATTCTAAGAGCCCTAATCAAAGAAGTTTTTAATTTTAATTTTTTTGAGTCTGCATGAAATTAATTGAATGGTATTGAGCATATAATCATGCAATGCATCTTATACATCTTTTATATTATTAATATATTAATATATTACTAAATATTATTAATTTTTTAAAATATTATAAATAATAAAATTATTATTTTATGTTAAAATATATTATTTTATTATTTTGATATTTTTAATTAATTTTTTTAGGATCTATTTGATTGGAGAAAATCTAGTCTTGAAAAAATAATTCTATATCAAATTATCATGTTTGTTTTGAAAAGTGGGAAAGAGAAACGGTGGAGGAGGTTTGACCCGAGAAGAGCGAAGAGGTGGACTGGTGACGAGATGGAAACGAAGCGAGCGAAGGCTGGGGAAGGGAGGAAGGTGGGAACAACTCGATGGGTCTGCAAAAAGGGATTCTTCAGAGATCTATGGAGAAGGATAACACCTGAGAGAGAATAGAGAAGTTTCGACGAGAAATGGTGGTGAGAAGAGCAAGGAGGCGGGTGGGTGACAAGATAGCGAGGCTAAAGTGGAGCGGCAAAGGTGGGAGAAGGTGGCAAGGTGGGTGGCAATGGGTTTACAGGTGAGTTGGCTTAACGCACGAAAAAAAAAAGGTCTCATCATGAAGCATCCAGAGCTCCACACGTGGTGCACTGGGAGAGCTCCGGATACTTCTTTAATCTATTGTATATAGATTTTGCTGTATAGAGAGACAAAAACAAAACCCTATTATAAGACACCTTGGTAATGTTTGGTTGCCCAATTCCTGGATGGAATAGGGATTTATTCCTTCGTATTCCCCCAAATAGAGTCAAATTTTATGGTGGGCCACCCAGGAATTGGTATTCCGGTCAACCCTATTAGATTCTACAATAGTGAACCATGGAATTGCCTATTCCCAATTTTGGTATTCCAGGGGCATTCGATGGAATTTAAATAAAAAATTGGTCTCTTTTTTCCTTTCCGATGCTTTGCCCTCGATTATTCTCGACCCTTCGCATGTCGTCTTCCCCGATGATAGGGTTTCTTCATTCGGTTGTTGATCTTCATCGATGCCTCCTTGATCCATTTGAGGATCAAAAAAAGGCTTGTCTATCTAGGAGAAGTAGATGTGAGATCTTTATAATGAATCTGAAATGCTTATTTTTCTTGTATAAAGGTAGCAATTAATTTTGATCTCGGATTTTGCTTTTACTTACAATATGGTTGCAATAGAGTTTTATTTCCTTTTAATTTGTCATTATTCTCTATTTTTTTGAACGTATTTGTGGTTTACAATGTTTCGCATGTCATCTTCCTTGATAATAGGGTTTCTTCATCCATGACTTCATCTTCATCGATGCATCCTCGATCCGCTTGACAATCGAAACATGCTTATCTATCTCGGGAAAGCAGAGGTCAGATCTTTTTGATGGATCTGAAATGCTTATTGTTACTGCCAAGATCGCTGTGGCCTACAGCTCGATCGCGCTAGGGTGTTCCTCCTCCCTCGCCGTCGTGCGTCCTCCCTTCCTGCAAAACAAAGAAGACCCGAGCCGAGGATTTTAGCGAGGACACTCCGACGATCAAGTCAGTGGGACAATCGAGGGGAATAGAAAAGACCTTCATGGCATAGGGCTTGGGGGACCCATCCGCCGGGAGGGTGTGACTCAAGATGGAAATGTAAAGGAAATGGAAAGAGTCGGGTTCGAGAGCGGGGAACAAGGACTTACCTCTCCCTCGCCTTCTCTCGCGTTCTTACCTTTCATACCTTTCTCTTTCTCTCTAGAGGACGGGTCGTGGCTCTCTCCGAGAAGGGGTTTCAGGGAGCCCAAAGGAGCCCCCTGGATACGCCAATCTCCGGACACCCCCCCCCCCCAGGAAAAAGAACTCTCTTTTTCTCCTCCTTCCTTTCCACTCCTTATAGGAGGGGCGCTTCTATTTTAGGAGGGACCACCCACGCATTGCAGGTCCTGGAGCCTTGGCTAGATTCCTCTCTTGGGGAGGCTCCGAGTGTCGTGCCGTGGTGGTGGGTGGCTGTTGGTAGTACGGCCATGGGTGTGGCAGCACGCCACCAGGCCTAGGGGTGCCCGTATCGTACCTCTGGTAGGGCTGGCACCACTTACAGAAGGCTACGGGTGGCCAAGCTTTTGCTGCAGCATGATTTGAACATCTGCTTTTTGGCGAGAACTCCAAACCTAGGACTCCGCATTGGGACACGAGCATGGCCCCGACCGGGAGTTGACCTCGGGCAGGGGTGCACCTCGTGAGACTGGCTTCGACTGGAAGCTTGACCTTGGCAGGGAGGCTGACATCAGACGGGGGGCTCGCCCAATGAGCCCAGCCTTGGTTGGGAGCTTGACCTCGACATGGAGGTTGACCTCAAATGGGGGGCTCGCCCAATGAGCCTGACCTCGACTAGGAGCTTGACCTCGACAGGGAGGCTGACCTCAGATGGGGGGCTCATCCAATGAGCCCGGCCTTGGCAGGGAGGCTGACCTCAGACAGGGGGCTCTCCCAATGAGCCCGGCCTCGGCTCTTCATCAGGCCACCACACCCGGGTGGCGGGTCTCCTATCGTCGTGGCCTCCCGCGTGCTCCACGTCAGCGGATGTCGCCACATCAGATGACCTCCACTCCCGAGCCCAGAGGACAAGGTAGCGCTTGGGGCAAAGGGAGTAATGGTCCTGCTGACGTGGGGAGATGCGTCTGCTGTGCTATTAATACCTCGGGCACCTACAGCCTGATCATCATGCCCTTGGTGAGAACAAGGTGACGCTCTGCTTGGTTTTCCAATGAAGGATCATGAATGCTCCATTTGGATCGAAGCGATGGCCACAAGTTTGGCATATTTGGGGCGTCCGACTAGGCCACATGGCGGTCTCCAGTTGGCCAAAGAACTAAGAGGGTGTGTGCCTTGTATCGAAATGAGATGACGGTGGGGGGAGACCTTTACTACAAATGGTCTGCATCCTCCCCATTTAAGGAGTCCTTAAGCGTTGGCCAGCAATATTCTACCGTGTGCTCCTTCTTTTCCCTTTGGTTCTTCTCCTGCTCAAGTGTTAAGAGCTCTTGATAGGCTAGATCCTTCTCCCATGCTTTCTTTCTTCACTCCTTCTCTTTCGGGCCGTGCTGAGGGAGGGCTCTTGGTGGACTTTAGGTTCTCTGCCAAGGAATCGGGGAGTCGAGCGAGGACCCTCCGAGAGGGATTGGTCGGTCATTAAGGCGATGGCATCTAGCTTGGAGAAGAAATCCGCCAAGTTCGAAAACTTCCTCCAAGGAGGACAAGGGGGAGAGCCTCCGGTCGCACAGCTGGGGAAGAACAGAAGAGGGAGAAAGAGGCCGCTCGTGCCTCCCCTCAGTTTACAAGGTCGGAGGTCTTTGATAAGGAGGTGGCGGCCAGGGTGTGGTCGTTGTGCGACAGATCACGACCCCTCTGATGCCGTCAGAGGTGGTATAACGAGGGACTGCTGCAGCTGCCCTTGGAATCACGAGATCGGTGAAATCCAAAGGGGAGGCAGTGGAGCCGATGCCGGACTCTAGAGGTCCGGCTAACACCTGAGGAAGGGCTCCTATAGGCTCGGCCTGTCCTGCTAGTGCCTTATGTGCCAATCACAGAGGTTAAGGTTAGGACCAAGGCTAGAGCGGACCAAGCTTCCTTCCTTTTCTGTTTGTAATCTGACTTTTGAGAGATTTCCCCGGCCTGTCGGGGATCTCCCTTGATGTAAGAGATTTTTGATTAAATGAAGGCATCTTTTTCTATCATCCGATGCATCTCCATCCTCTATTCCTCTTCTTTAGTCTTTAGAATGGGAAGGTGTATTTTCGAGGCCATCTCAAGTCTGTTCCAGACTTTCGGCTTCCACAGGATGATGCTAGAGCCTTCAGGCCTATGTGAAGGCCTTTGGCTTCTGAAGCTTCTGGGGTCCCTCGACTTGACCCGCCAAGTGAGATCTCGGACTCCTTTAGTTCTTGTCCCCGGACTGCGATCGAGCCTGGCGGCTGGAGCCGAGAGGCTTGATGCGAGAGGCTTGTTAGAGGAGGCTGAGAGGCTTGATGCGCCAAGCTGCGAGTCGGGCGGTAGATGGCCGGGGCTTCTGGAGTTTTCCGGCAGACATCTCCGGACTGTGAGCAAGGCGGTCGGAGCCGAGAGGCTTGATGGAGGGGGCCAAGAGGCTTGATGAAGGAGGCCGGGAGGCTTGCTGGAGGAGGCCGGGAGGCCTGATGCACCAAGCTATGAGTCAGGTGGTAGATTGCCGAGACTCCTAGAGTTTCTCGGTGGACATCTCTGGATTGTGAGCAAGACGGTCAAAGTCGAGAGGCTTGATGGAGGGGGCCAAGAGGCTTGCTGGAGGAGGCCTGGGGGCCTGATGGAGGAGGTCGGGAAGCCTGATGGAGGAGGCCGGGAAGCTTGATGGAGGAGGCTGGGAGGCATGCTAGAGGAGGTCGGGAGGCCTGATGCACTAAGCTATGAGTCAGGCGGTAGATGGCTGGGACTCCTAGAGTTTATCGGTGGATATCTTCAGACTATGAGTAAGGCGGCCGGGGCCGAGAGGCTTGATGGAGGGGGCCGAGAGGCCTGATGAAGGAGACCGGGGGGCCTGGCGAAGGAGGCCCGGGGGCTTGATGCGCTAAGCTATGAGTAAGGCGGTAGATGATCGGGACTTCTGGAGTTTCCCGATGGACATCTTCGAACTGTGAGCAAGACGGCCGGAGCTGAGAGGCTGGCTAAGCATCTGGTCCTGAGTGCCGAGCTTCGAAAGTTTTTGGGCTTAGAGTGCCGAGCTTCGGGAGTTTTCGGGCTTAGAGTGTCGGGCTTCGGGAGTTTCCAGGCTTAGAGTGCCATGCTTCTAAAGTTTTCGGGCTTAGAGTGTCGGGCTTCGAAAGTTTCCAGGCTTAGAGTACCGGGCTTAGGCAGGCTTGAGTTCGATTGAACAAGTACCTGCATAGACAGAAGATAAGATTGCGCTAAAAGTGAGTTTCAATAATCAAAGAGCGAGTCTTACATCCTTGACAAGGTGGTGGACTGCTCCGGGCTCAAAGCTTTGATGCGAGCCCATCGAGAGGGCTCGTCTCGTCGGTTGGCCATGCTACAAGTTAGGTGACGGAGCTTCTGGCATCTATGCGGGCATCTCTGGATTGTTAGCAGATGCCAGTTCGCGAGCCAAGCGGTGGACAATGGGATCGCCAGGGTTTCCCGCGAACATCTCCGAACTGTGAGCACAGCAGATACCAAGCTGTGAGCCTTGCGGTAGATGGCGGGACTTCGTTGAGTCGCCACGGACATCTCTGGACTGTGAGTAAGGCAAGAGCTGAACTGAGAGTCCGACGATAGATGGCGGGGACCTTTTGGAGTCTTTGCGGACATCTTCGGACTATTAGCACAACAGTTGCCAAACTGTGAGCCTCGTGGTAGATGGCGGGACTTCGTTGAGTCACCGCAGACATCTTCGGACTATGAGCAAGGCAAGAACTAAACTGAGAGTTCGGCGGTAGATAGCGGGGCCCCTCGAGCTTCCCGGCTGACATCCCTAGACCGTGGGCTTAGCGGTAGGTGTTAGACTGCAATACTTGCTATTGGTGACGGGACAGAAGCTTTTTCTATGAACCTGTCACACAGCTTGATGAATGCGATTTATATAGAAATATTTGGATCTTAATTGTATAAAAATTTGGGTTAATTGTTATTAATTTAGTAACATTTGCACCTTATTTATGCTTAATTATTTTATCTATTTCAAGTATGTGTGCCAAGAGGAGCTTGCAGAAGCTAGTCAGTTGAAGTCGTGCCAAGAGGATATTTGCAAGCTTATACATCTATCTTATACATCTATTTTTGCCAAGGAATTGTCAAGTTTTTAACCAGTCCAATCAGGCTCACCCAATATAATTATTTTTGGGGCTAGTCCAATCAAAAGTATGCCAAAGGCAGCAAAAGAAAGGAGCGGAATGAGAGGAGCGGAGAAAAATTAGCGAACAAGGAAAAAAAGTGGAGAGAGAGGACAAAAGGGGAAAAGAGAAAAAAAAAAAGAAAGAGGGGCAGCGCAACTAAAAAAAAAGAGACGAGGAAGGAAAAAAAGTGGATGCGTGTGGGAGAGAAAAAAATAGCGGACGTGCGTGGAAAAAATAGAAAGAGAGCGGCGTGGAGCAAACGGGGACGCGCGGAAGAAAATAGGAGAAAAAAAAACGAACCGATGCAGGGAAGTGGAAGAAATCCTGCGCAAACACGGAAAGAAATTAAAGACCGCTCGAACAAAGAAAGAAATCAGAGAACGTGCCTAGTTTTATTTGATTTGTATTTTTCCTGTCATTATATTGTTTTTGATCATAAATATGTGCAACAATTTGCTAAAGCTTAAGAATTTAACTGATACGGTGATTATGAATTTTAATGATTAATTTGATTTTCTTGTTTTACTTAAGATTTCTTTTGTGATCGTAATGTTTTGGAAGATTTGATTAATTTTTAGATAAATTTCATCTAGAGTTTAATTGGTCTATTAAATTTTTAGGTTGAAAAGCAAAAGAAATTCATGGATTTAAATCCTACTTGAATTACTAGGACTGATCTATGCAATGATTAGGATTATACAAATTTAATGCATCTAAATTATTTAAATCACGTCTTAACCACTATGGTTAATAATTTCGGATAAGATTAATGTAATTTGAATGAAATTATATTAATCAATTAAGAAAACCTGCTGGCTTGTAAAACCAAAAAATCAAATTAGCATCTTTAGAAGAAATTATCGCATCGATTTAGTTAAATTCCCGAAGCCTTATCTATTTTAGAATTTGTCTCTTTCTGAAAGTTTGCTGCCATCTTAGTTTGATAGTTTTTTTAATTTTTAATTTAATTTTTTTACTTGAAATCAATTATCCACACAGTGTAAGTAGGTATTATAATTTGGGTGATTGTCTCTGATCCTAGAGAATGATATTGGGTTACTATCATGTATTACTTACACGACCGGTATACTTGTCGAACATGTGTCACAGCTCTTCATATTGTGAGGGTAACAGGGGAAGAGAATTATCCAACAGACCCTGTTGCATGGATAGGAGTGTGTTACTCTTTCATGGGGGCACAGGTTGAACTTGTTGACCATCGTCTTAAGAAGAGATGGATGGAGCCAGTTCCCACTGGAGGGTGCTGTGGGAGGTGACCGTCGTTTGGAAAAACACAGTCGTCTTCCTCTCTTGTGCCCCCAGTCTGCCCCCCAGGGGTGAGGATGGTTGCCATTGTTCCTGGTATGCCAATTTGTTGGTCGCCAAGATTTTGAAACTTTGCCCCCCTACTTGGCATGCCAATCTATTGGCCGCCAAGATCTTGAAACTTCGCCCCCTACCTGGCGCGCCAATCTGTTGCCGCCAAGATCGTCATGGCCTGCAGCTCGGTCATGCCGAGGCGTTCCTCCTCTCCCGCTGCCGCGCGTCCTCCCTTCCTTCTTGCAAAACATGAGAGACCCGGGCCGAAGATTCCGACAAAGACACTTCGATGATCAAGTCAGTGAAACGATCGAAGGAAATAGAAAAGACCTCTACGATGTAGGGCTTGGGGGATCCATCCGCCAGGAGGGTGTGACTAGAGACGGAAATGTAAAGGAAATGAAAAGAGTCGGGTTCGCGAGCGGGGAACGGGGACTTACCTCTCCCTCGCCTTCTCCCGTGTTCTAACTTTTCTTACCTTCCTCATTCTCTCCAGAGGAGAGGCCATGGCTCTCTCCGAGAAGGGGTTTCAAGGAGCCTAGAGGAGCCCCCAGGATGCGCCAATCTCCGGACCTCCCCCCCAAGGAAAGAGAACTCTCTTTTTCTCTTCCTTCCTTTCCATTCCTTATAGGAGGGGCGCTTCTATTTCATGAGGGACTGCCCAGGTGTTGCAGGTCCTGGGGCCTTGGCAGGATTTCTCTCTTGGAGAGGCTCCGAGTGTCGTGACGTGATGGTGGGCAGTCATTGGTGGTACAGCCATGGGCGTGGCAGCATGCCACCGGGCCTGGGGTCTGGGGGTGCCCGTATCGTACCTCTGGTAGGGCTGGCGCCGCCTGTAGAAGGTTGTGGGTGGCCAGACTTTTGCTGCGGCATGATTTGAACATCTGCTTTCTGGCGGGAACTCTATACCCGGGACTCCATGTTGGGACATGAGCGTGGCCTCAACCGGGAGCTGACCTCGGATAGGGGCGCGCCTCGTGAGCCTGGCTTCGGTTGGAAGCTTGACCTTGGCAGGGAGGCTGACCTCAAATGGGGGGCTCACCCAATGAGCCTGGTGTCGACTGGGAGCTTGACCTTGGCAAGGAGGCAGATCTCAGACGGGGAGCTCGCTAATGAGGCCGGCCTCGGTTGGGAGCTTGACCTCGACAGGGAGGCTGACCTTAGACGGGGGCTCGCCCGATGAGCCTGGCCTCGGCTGGGAGCTTGACCTCAGTAGGGAGGCAAACCTTGAATGGGGGGCTCGTCCAATGAGCCTGGTCTCGGCTCTTCGTCAGGCTGCCATACCTGGGTGGCGGGTCTCCTATCGTCGTGGCCGCCCGCATGCTCCACGTCAGCGGATGTCACCACATCACTTATTTTTCCTATTCAAAGGCAGCCAATGATTTCTTTCCGATTTTGATTTGAGTTGCAATATGGTTTCAATAGAGTTTTATTTTCAAATTTTTTTATCATTCTCTTCTTTTTTTTGTACATATTTGTGGTTCTAATGGTTCCTTAATTTTTGAGATTTTTTTTGGATTTCATGAAAAAAACTCCGGTTCTAGGTGCCGGAGGAGTGTTGCTTTTTTTGTCCCGCCTTTTATATATGGATCTTATGATCAATGGCCTAGGGTTCTCAAATTGGTTGGTGATATTGCTTTATGTTTGCTTTTGGTCTATTCTTCGATATATCTATTTTATTATCTGTACAGGAAGAAGCAATCCTTTAATTCAGGTTTCATATTTGATTGTTCCTCTATTTAGTCCTCTGCTTTAAGTGTTCCCGTATATATACATCTCTATATGCAGTCTAAAATGCTTATTTTTCTATTACTAACCTTTAAGTTACCATAATAATAATTTTTTGCTCTTGTTGCCGTGATGCTTAACTGACATTATCTTTACTGTCCTGAGCTATATTTTGTAAAAATATATTTATATTATTGCTTATGGTAGCTATTCTGTGATATGTTTAAAATGTTGGCATCTCTTCATGTTCCAGGATATTACCTTTCTTATGGACAGCGATATGAAACTAGCCTTTTGATCTAATTGCTTGGATTTCTACTTCATCTTCTAACCAAGACAATTATGTTGCCGTGTCAATTTTTAGGTTATTTTTTTCAAAGAAATTATGCAGTTCACTTGCACAAGTTTGGAATTTGATATATCTATCTGTTGTATACTTGCCACCTGAGCCGTAACTTTTGTATCATATTTATATCTGTTACATTCTATATTCAGTTTATATGCTTGGAGTGATTTTTGTTTGTTTAGTAAACAAGTCCAGGTGGTATATTTTATAGGCAAGATGTATTTGATTTTTTTTAGGATCCAAATATATTTCTATGGGTACTAAACTTGAACAATGATGAAATTGGATTTAAAATTAATCATCCATTACAAAGTTGGTAGCTTTCTCGTATTAATGGTAATTTTCTCATATTTGGGTTATGATTGGTGGATTGTCTATATCTTGTAGCATTATGTTGAGATATGTTCAGGGTACATGTTCATATTAAACTCATTCATACTATTGCATTACAATTTTTAAATTAGAGTGTTTGTTGGATGTTAGGGCGGCTCTGCTTGTTATGTTCATCTACTTCAATTTTATAACTTTATATAGGAGTAGACATGTCAATGTTTTGATAGTTGCCTCTTATGGATGATTTTTGGATGTATGGGTATTAGTATTACTCATATGATAAAAGTTAAATCCAAATATTCTGAATTCAGGATTTTTATGAAAAATAAAGATTTTGCTTTACTGACAAGTTGTTAATGTTATAGGCATTTGTTCTTCTTTTCTTGCAGGGGCTATGATATATCTTAATGGTTCGGAGAGACAGTCTTTTCAACTGTACTACTAGAAGTTGGTGCTAATGGTTAAGGATTGCAGTGCAATGCATGAAATATATTACAGTTTCTAAATCAAATATAACAATATTTTTTTTAATTTTGAAACTCAGTTTCCTTTTTTTATTATCTAAGCATGTATGTTGTCTTCTTATTTTTGTATCAACTGTTGATCTTATATGGATTTCTGAACAGAATTTTAATTAATAATAAATTATTCATTTTTTATAACTTACAATATCTTTTTGTTTCCACGTTCCTATTTCAATTGATTAGTATATTATCTGAATAGTATACCAGGCCTTATTATACTTTTATTTGATTTATCAAGGATCAAATATTTGTTGTAACAGGGATTCTTGTATTCATGTATTTGTTCTATATAAAATTTTGCTCTATTTGTACAATGTCCTCCGAAAAATGGTAATGGTATAATTCAGTTTTCTCCTACTACCATTACTATTGTATGTATGTAACATACAAATTTATAATAGATTATAATGATAAATTAATAAATATATATTTAATTATTTAAGTAATTAAATTAATAGATAAATTGATAAATCATTTTTTCTTATATTTTGGTTAAGGATATTTTTGGAATTTTTATAAAATTCTTCATCTATTTATAATTAAATATAGACTTATTTTCATATCATCCAAACATGATTTGTAATAATACTATATTAATTGCATGGAATAAAGTGGAATACCATATTTCAAACCAAACAGAAATCTGGAATAACAAGTAGAATAAATTATTCTTCGAGAATTCGTATTCCTATTTCTGGAATAAATTTTAGACATCCAAATACTACCGAATGGTAGTGTTTGGATGCCCTATTCCAGTCTCAGCAATAACAAGTAGAATAAATTATTCTTCGAGAATTCGTATTCCTATTCCTAGAATAAATTTTATATATTCAAACACTACCCAATGGTAGTGTTTGGATGCCCTATTCCTGACTGGAATAGGGCCTTATTCCATGCTATTCCCCCAGACAGGCATAAAAATTTTAGCGGGCCCCAGCGTAATTGGTATTCCAATCAACGCGCGATATTCTCGAATTGTGTTGCCCAGTGATGCAATCTAAGAGGGGGAATGAATTGGGTTTCAAAAACTTTTTGCAATGAATCAATTAAGTAAAACAGGGGCTTGTATTTTTTAAAAGTGTTTGTGTGATTAAGATAATATGCAGCTAAAATAATAATGTAAATGCAAAGCAAATAACAAGAGAAGCAAGCAATCACAAACACAATAAATTTATAGTAGTTTGGTGCACTATCTACATCCACTTCCCAAGTTTTTCTTAAAAAATTTACTATAATCAACCAAGATTACAGTCAATTTGTTTTCACCGGGCTCACAAGTCAAACCCAGCTTGTTTTAATGGGCTTACAAGTCAAAATCCCTTGATTTTTACAAGGCTCACCAAAAATCTCTTGGTTTTTAAAGGCTAATAAAAAATCTCTTTGGTTTTCTCAAGACTAACCAAAAACCTAATTGATTTTGTAACTTAGGCTCATCAACAATCTCCTTGATTTTGTTACTTAGGCTAACCAAAAATCTTCGTTGGTTTTAACACAACGGCTTACCAACAAACCTCAATATAAAAACTAAGTATAAGAATGAGAATATAAAATAAAAGCTTTCTAAATAAAAGCAAATATCTCTTTGAAGCTCTTTGATGATGTTGAAGAAGCTTGTCTCCAAGTTGTTGAAGCCTTGATTGATGCTTGAAGATGTGGACTTTGAATGTTTTCTTTGAACTTGAATGCTTGAAAGCTCAACTCTCTCAAAATATGAATCTTAAAAAAATATTCAATTGGATTTTCAAAGAATTTATCAATCAATCCAAAGAATCACTTCTCCTTGAGTTTTGTGGTGTTTAAATAGCTTTCCAACCTTCAAAAAATCGTTTATAGCCGTTGAAGAGGAAAAACTAGCCATTAGAAATAAGTTGGGGAAGTCTTATACTTCAAAAAACTAGCCATTACTATGCTATCAAACATGCAAGTGTCGACACTTTAGACCATGAACTGACACTTCAAACCTGCAGGTGTCGACACTCATCTCCAAGTATCGACACTTGACCAGAATTCTGAAATTTGCTCGTTCTGTTTTCTATTTGGTCTCAGGCCTTGAATCGACACATGAGTCAATACATGAGTCGACACTTTAGCTCTATGAGTTGACATTTCAGTGTGCTAGCTGAAATTTTCTTTGCGTATAGCCCAGACTTCTATAAGTCGATACCTTGAATTGATACTTGACTGAAACAGTGCAGAAACTTATCCAAACTTAAGTTTTGAGCTCTTCAAAGTTCTTTCTTAGGTTGCGTTTGGTAGACGGTAATCTATCCAGATTACCGGTAATTTTAAAGTGGGCCCACTAGATAACTACGTTTGGTATTTATACTTAATGGTAATCTATCTTGAACCGGTAATCCGGATTACCTCTGGTGTGGCAATCCAGATTACCTTAGGGAGGGGTGGCTATCCAGATTACCGGAGATGTGGTAATTTGGTATTTTTTATTTTTACAAAACTGTCTCGTCCTTTTCGCTTCAGTGAGAACGAAGTATTTCTCTTTTCCCTGATCTCTTCTTAAATCTATATTTTTATTTATAAAAATATAATTTTTATATTTTAACTATTTATTAAAAATATAAATTTTAAATATTTTATATTATTAAATATAAAATATTTAATATTTTTATATTAAAATTGAAAAATTGGAAATTATTTTTTATATTAAATAAATGTAAAGAAATTATATATAATCTTTTAAATATACTAAGTAATATATTAAATATATATATTAGATATATTAAATTTAAAATTAAATATTTATATTCTATATAAATACATAATTTAAATATATATTATATTATATATAAATATATAAATATATTTCAAATAAATATACTATGTTATATAAATATATTATATTATTTTAAATATGATATAATCAAAAATATTTTTTATAATAAAATATAAAATATACAATATAATATGTTATATTATATTAATATTGTAATATTATATAATATACTAAAAATATTATATTTTATAGTATAATATAATATAATAATTAATGTTTTATATTATGTTACTAATTTTAATATAATATATTTATATTATATACAAATATATAATGTAAAAACATATTATATTAAATATAATTTAATATAATATATTTTATATTATAAAATATAAAACAAAATATACTACAATATTATAGTATATATAATGATATTATTCTAAATTACATTAATATATTTTATTTGTAATATTAGAAAATAAAATATTTTAAAATATATATTATATAACAATAGAGTGTAATATAATATAATTTGAATTATATATTACATTTTATAACATAACATATATTATATTATATTATATATAGTATAATATAATATAATATATAATAATATTATATAATATATTATTAACTATATAATTTTATAAATAGTTACATTATAAAATATCAAATAATATAATACTATATTACATTACAAAATATCAAACAATATATTATATTAATGTAATATTATATTACATTACTATATTATATTATAATATATTTTTAATAAATTTGATTTAATGATATTTTGGAAATTTGAGCTTAGATTACTATTTATTTATCATACCAAACACAGTAATCAATCTTACCGATATATTACCTGTGTATATCAAACACAGTAATCAGCATTACTGGTAATTTATTCAGTGATAATCAATCTTGCAAGTAATCCATATTACCATTCAGGATTTCCTAGTGGTCCACCAAACGCAACTTTATATTCCAAAGTTCATAACTTGAAAATTCATAACTTCTTCAACTGAAAAACAAGTATTTTGATCTTCCAATCTTGATAAATACCTAAAATCTAATAAATATATTTTAATACTTAATTAATAATTATATATATTTAAATATTTTATTATTTAGGAAAATCAAGATCAAAAATAATAAATTAATATTTCATGATTTTCATGAAATATGCTTATTCCCGATTTCCTTGTCCCAAGGAAAAAATTTTTACGAACCCTCACTTCGATTTTCCATCCTATCCCTTCTTCCCCCGAGTCCAGGGTCTGGTGGGCCGCCCTTCTGTCCAGGCGCTCCCCGTCGATCTTGGATGTCGATTCTAGGTTCTGGCCGGTGGAAACGATGCTCGGCAGCACCAACCTGCGGCGCAACAGCAGCAGTAACTGTCGCCGCCTCCGCCGGTGGCGCTGCCTTACCTGCAGCAGCTCTTTGGGGCGAATGCGACTGGCGGCCTAGGGTTCCACAGGGTCTCCCTCGGGAGCGCCGATCTCGACGAGACATCGTTCTCTCTGCAGCTGCTCGATGGCTCCGCTGATATCAAACCCCTGATCGCAAAACCGCTGGAAGGTTTTCTCCTCTTCTTTTTCTCCTCTTCTTCCCATTTGTTCTCTGAAATCTTTGTTTTTTCTTCCCCAATTCTTTCTGCTCCTCTTTCCATTCGATCTTTCAATTTTTTTTTCCAATTATTTCTATATTATCCTTGGGAATTTTGACGCCTTGAAGAGACAAAATAGCTTTTTTTGGCTGCTATCGGATCGCTGATTTCTTTAGATCATTTTACGAACCTACAGGACGGGAAAAAGGATTTTTTTGTTTTGTTTTTCTTTATTTTTGTGGTTGGGGAGGTTGGGAGGGTTGGGGGTGCACTTGATATAAGTTTGGAACATGTATATCCATTTTGCTTATGGATGCTGAGGTAGAATGTTATCTTTTCCTTCTAAAAAGATGATATTTTTCTTAAAACTGATTGCTTGATGGGTGATGACACTTTTCAAATCTAAATAATTTAGGCAATGAGGACATGCATCTGGCGCTTGCTCACCAGAATTATGAAGCGGGGAACTATAATGAAGCATTGGAACACTGCAATGCTATTTATAGGCTCAATCCAAAGCGCACTGACAATCTTCTTCTCCTTGGCGCAATCTATTATCAGGTTTGTTTTATGTTATTGAGGTTTTCTAGCTCTTTTAGTTATTGATGTTGCTGTTTAGCTGTTGATTTATGTTTACATTCTCTTCTTCTGTTAGATTCGTAACAGCATCTTGTGTTATTTCAGTATATTTCTTTCTTATTGATTTTGTTTCTTAAGTTTAGGGGAGTTCAGTGCTGTTCTTTCATTTTATCTGCATGATTTTGACATGTGCATTGCAAAGAATGAAGAAGCTCTTGCTATTGATACGCATTTTGCAGAGTGCTATGGAAACACGGCAAATGCTTGTAGTCTCAAATTAGGTGCTTGATGCGGGATAGATGCAAAGACTAATTCTAATAATTAAAAAATTAATTTTGATAAGCAATGACAGCAAACTTAGATAAACTATCAAATTAATTTAATGAAAAAAATAGACTAAGTCTTTACTGGCTACCCGTAATATAATTAGCATGCAATCACATAAAGAATTCTGGATCCGATGATTGAGAAACCGTCGAAACTAGGATGTCCTGACTTCAATCAACCAGATCTAATGAGATTCGGATGGTTACTTACCAATAACGCTTTCCCTCCTCCGTTTCAACAGATCTGGATTCAACTCTCAAGATCTCGTGGTAGGATTACAAATTTCAATCCTTCGGAGAAGATCTTTCCGTTGATGGTTGGATGGCAAGGGAACCCTTCTTTTCTGATCGAGTACTCTAGAGATCTTGCAAGAGAACTTTGATTAGAATGGTGGAAATGGAGTGGAAATATGAAATGAGAGAGGAAAAGAAGGATGGATGGCTTGGTTTTGGATCTGGACTGGATGTTGAAGATGGTGGCGCCGGGCTTCTGGATCCTGGACTCAGGAGATAACTCAAGCTTCAGTACTCCACACATACTAATGCAATGCTTAACCAGCAGAGCACTCACACACTACAATTACTTAACCAGCAATTGCACTCTCAACGCTTACCCAGCAATTGGAGAAAAACCGACAGAGTTTCATTAATCAATCATAAGTTGAATTACAAGAGGGGAATGAGGTGGTATTTATAGATTCTTTACATAGTAGCTTGATAAGAATAAACTCATGGTAGCAAGATAAGAAAATATTCTTTTGAATACAAAAATAATTAAGATGACAATGGACTCTAATTTTCTTCTTAACCTTGATGAAGACTCTTTGTAATTTAAATGGGATATGTGCTTTCTTCATTTGGACTTCTCCCATTCTAGGCGACAAAAAAAAGATGGGCGACAAGAAGAAATGAGGGCTCTTCCAAAATATGCGACAAAACACTTGTCAAATGAGAAGTGGATGGAAACTCTTTCTTTCTTGGCATCAATCCCTTTTTGGCATGACTAGACATCATCTTGATTCTTTGAATTTGAAAGAAGTTTAGATAATTTTCCCTTTTATCTTGATACTTGGATGAGACCAACTTTGAAATTTGAAATGATGAAGCCTTCCTTTCATTTGGGCGATAAAAGGAGGATGAAACGCTCCTTGGTTGTGGGCGACAAAGAGTGGATGAGAAATGAGGAGTCCTGCTTTACTCCTCTTAAATGTTTTCAAATGAGCGACAAAATTGAGATGCCCTCCTTTTCTCCCCTTTGGATAATCTTGGACTTTAAATGTTGTCCAAATGTCCCAATGTCTGGATGTCTGGATGTCCTAATATCTCGATGTCTGGATGTTCGGATGTTTCGATGTCTGGATGTCCGGATGTCTCGATGTCCGGTAAAAATTTTGGACAACCTTCTTTTATCATGGAATTGATCCACAAAGGTGATGGGGCAAGGCACACTATTCCAAGTGGCAGTTAACAAGGTCATATAACATGGTGACCTAGCACGATGACATGGCATGGTGACATGGCTTCAACAACTGGGCCTGACTTTGGCTAACAATTGGACTTGAACCCCCTGAGCTATTACAAGAGTCAATTTCAAGTAAACCTAACTTGACTAATTTGCAAAACAAAGCAAATTAATATTATTTACAGGACTCAAGCTGAAATTAAGATAAAACAACTACTCATTGATGATCCACAATGAGCTTGGAGGGTTCTGACGTCTTTTTCTAGCTTTGGTGTTTTCATCAGTGCTTCTTATGACGGAAAAGATTTAGCTACTTTTGATAGCTGTATGTTTTTTCATAATTATTCTTCATGGAAAAATTGATATCCATATCTCTTGGAGCAGGAGAAAGGCGATATTGATCGTGCCATCCATTATTATCTGGTTGCTATCGAGGTTTGCATTCTCAAGTTACAACTCTTTCATCCACTCATTGTTATTTAATATGATTTCTTCCTGTTACTGTACTGAGGTTCATGCACATGAATGGACTCACATACAGGAATTTAAGGCTACAAGGCTTGACATGTCTATGGGTCAAGTATTATAGAAGAAAATTAAATAATTTTTTGTAACATACCCCAGCATGATGTCAAACCTATGTAATATGATTCCAAATTTGTAGCTAAGCTAGCCAGGAACTGGAGGATTCTACCAAAAATCTTGGAGTCAACAAACGAGAGATTCTAACAACTTTTATGTTAAATGTATATATTATGCCTCCAAAGCATGCTGCAAACTAGCAAGTCATTTTTATGAAGCTGTAGAACAAGATATGTTGCAATACTTGTGCTGGTAAAACAAAATAATATAAGAAAGCACCTAACATGTGAAGATATAGATTGTGCATTGTAACTAGAAACTGTTAAGTTATATTCTGCAACATCAATTTGACATATAAAACATTTCTGCAAGCATGTTCTTTGAATGAAGTTAGTCTAAACATTGGCCGAACTAGTAATTTACTTTTTTCTTTAATATTATACTTGGTTGATCCACAATAACTGTGGGTCTTGGGTGTTTAAGCAGTGAAATAGGGTCCTGAAAAATTTCAACAAAGCGGTGAACTTGTGAAATATTTAGTTAAACTAATATCTTATATGATGTTGCAAATTAATTTCTCCCTAGTATTTTAGATTTAAAATGAGCAAAAATAGAAGGGCACGCTAGAAGAATTCAATCAAAGCAATTTAAATAACTGGTGATAAATCGTATAGTTTGAAGGGAGGGAGCAAAGTGCAGTGGCGGGTTTCCATAGATGAATTGAGTCCACTGCTTAGAGTTGGGGCTTGAGGACAGAAACTGCCAACTACCCATGCTTTTTTTCTGCTTCTAACAGAAGGCATTTACTAGCTTTTCATTATCATTCATAGGAAATGGAAATGGAAGAGAAGATCTGGTTTTCTTAGTTTTGAGAGCATTATTTAACAAGCATTATGGTTCCTCCATACATCTTGGTATGGTTGATGGATGTGATACAATTTAGGTTGGTGCAATTGAAGTCTAATATGATATTTGGGTATATTCTGAGTTCACCATGATGATATAGAGGGCAGTTCAAGAGGTTGATGGAATAGTTCCTTTCCGAGTAATGTCAACTTTTTTGAAACACAATTGTATGAATTATTTCACTTATTTTGTTAAAGGTATGCTTGTTATGTTAATTTATTTACTTTTAATAACTTTGTATCGAGTAAACATGCCATTCTTATTTCATATGCTGCATATGGATGATTTATGGATGGATTGTTCTTGGGATCTAGTAAACGTGCCAGTCTACTTCTTTGATTTCGTAAGAGATATATTACATGTGTGGCAGTGATGATAGGCTGCCTATTGATTGAGCATTGCTGGGAGGCAGGAGTGGAATTATACATTTGTTATTTTGCTCTTGTTGCCGTGATGCTCAAGTAACATTAGCTTCGTTGTCCTGAGCCATATTTTGTAAATATATATTTGTACTAGTAGTTATGGCAGTTGTTATGTGCTATGCTTATGTTGTTGACATCTCTTAATGTTCTAGGATATTGACTTCTCGTATGGACAGTGATATGAAACTGGTTTTTTATCAAATATCTGAATTTCTAATTTTTCATCTTCTAACCTAGACTATTATGTTGCCATATCAATTTTTAGATTACTTTTATCCATTGTTATAATGAACTTTTATTGCACATGTTTAGAATTTGATATATCTAAATTCAGGTTGTTTATGAAAATTGAAGATTTTGCACTACTGATAATGTATTATTATTATAGGCAAATATTTTTCTTTTGTTGCAGAGGCTATAATGTTTCAAAATAGTCCGGAGAGTAGTTTGCTCAACTATACTACGAGTTGGTGCTAATAGTTAAGGACTGGAATGCAGCGCGTGAAATATATTACAGTTTTTAAGTCAATTGTAATAATTTTTTTTCTTTTGGGAACTCAATTTCATTATTATATTGTCTGGGCATGTATATTCATTTCTTGTTCTTGTAACAGGTATTCATCTTGTATGAATTTCTGATGATAATTCAGATTAACAATAAAATATTCATTCTTCTTTTAATTTACATATTCAGCTCGTCTCCACGATCCTATTTCACTTGTGTTGTATGTTATCTGAATTGATTATCAGTCCTTCTTATGCAATGTAATTTGAAATATCAAGAATCAAATATTTCTTGTAACAGGGATTCTTCTAATTCATATATTTCTTGTATATGGAATAAATTATTACTTTAACAATGTCCACCGTAAAATGATAATGATATAATTCATTATTTTCTTGCTAACATGTTATAAATATATATACATAACACATGGCAATAATTTTAATAGATCATAATAATATATTAATTAGTATAAAATATTTGATTTAAGTAATTATAAAATTAAAAAATATTTGATAATTTATTTTATCTTACATTTGGTCAGGGATATTATTGAGATTTTTAAAATTTATTGAGATTTTTAAAAAATTCTTCATCTATTCCTAATGGAATACATGCTTATTTTCATCTCATCCAAATATCATTTGGAATAGTACTGTATTAATTGTATTGGAATAAAGTAGAATATTAAATTTCAAACCAAACAGAAATCTAAAATAACAGGAACGATAAACTATTTCTAGAAAATTCATATTTCTATTTTTGGAATAACTTTTTGCCAATACTATCAATGGGAATAGAGTATCTATGATATGAGAGGAGTTTGAGCCTTTAAAGACTTGGGGATGTTTGAATGGTGAAACCGTGGGTTTTTAATTAAGAGGATATTGGTATTCTAAATATTGAAGCTCAGTTAGAGGCATTCTAGGAACAATAAATAATTTCAAATATTATAAGCATGAGGTAGGGGCATTCTGAGAACAATAAAAGTTTTCACATAGTTTTTCCCATTCTTATAGTTTTTAGGATGATAATTAACATACATGATTACAAAGAGCAGTCTTTCAATCCAATTAGCATAGAGAATGAGTCTAGTTTCTTAAATCAGCCTCTTAATTCTATACATACCATGGCACATTAAAAAAGCTTGAAATTAAGATCAAATTTTTAGGATTAGAAGCAAAAATTGAGCATGAAACCTTACAAATCATATTTGATTTTAAAGAAGCAAAGGAACTATGACCTATTAGAACTTGGGAGCGCTTCATGGTCCTCTTAATAATGGAAGGAATGAAAAGAGGAAAAGTTTGGGAGATAAGAGGAGGCGGAGAAAGGAGCGGAGTTTGTGTGGCTAGATTCACCTAGCAAGAGCCAGCGAGAGAGGGGAGTTCCAGTGGAGGAAAAGTATAAACGAGAAGAAAATCTAAGTCCTCAAGAGATCATAATAATCGAGATGCTTGAGTGGTGGGACCGTGGAAGTTTTAACTGGGAGAGAAGTTGATATTCTGAGAATAATAAAAATGGTTTAGTGGGGGAGCTTTGGGAAATGTCAAGAGTTTCAAACATTATAAGGGTTTTAATATTTTATGGGATAGATGTATTTTGGAAACAATGAAAGTTTTCATACAATTGTCACCATATTTATATAGTTTCTAGGATATTACCGATTATGTTTAGTGAAAATTTTCCTTGCTTCGAGAGATAAAACAAGAGAAGCACAAAGCTTAAAAAGAGGGATCATATGCATTAAATATGTTCAATGCTAGCATTAATTATATTATATAATTAAAAAAAAATCTTTTCATGTTCTACAAGAAAGATAGCATAGTGTTTTAATTTTGTTTAATCTCTTTTTTTTATCTCTGGACTGTAAAGGTCAACCTATGACTTTCAGTTTGCCCAAATCTTTCCATTGAAGATAGAAAAATTAGCATTATAACTTGTTTTATCGTACAATTTTTTTTTTTGTGAGAGTGAAGTTAGGGCTCCGATCACTCATCTCTCCTTAATAAAGAGAGAAAAGCAAGAGACTTTTAGTCTCGTTAAAAAAGAAGAAACCAAGGCTTTTCATTTGACTCGAATAAATTAGTATTTCTAATTTTTGATGGTTTAATGAGCATGAAATTATTTTCAATCAACAATTTAGGAAACAATATTTGGCTCCAATCAACTCACATTCGAAAGCTCATCATGTTTTAATAACATAAATTCAATTACAGAGAATTTAGAGATTTTTCTGTAATTTAATAAGATTCAGAACAACATATGTGGGAAAAATTTTTCATGCTTGCAATGCCATGTAAAATAATTTTATCAACGCATCATGCATGCAACACTTACAACAAAAAGTCAATCTTATGGATAAATCCCCTGTTTTTTATTAATCATATAAATAACGTTATGGGTTCAGATTTTTTTTTTGTGGTAAATCATTGTATTCAGATTAGAATGAATACAACAAAAAAAGTCGAAAGAATAATATCATGAAATGATCTCGGGATATGTCATAGGTCAGTTCATTAAACTGGATGATAAAGAAGGCAATCCAATTTATGCAGAGTTAGCTTCCGTATACATGAATTCAAATTTTTAAGAATTCAAAAAATAACGGTTTGCAAAAGGTACAGACGGCTCCTACAGAACCACACGGTATTTTAGAAGAAGGTTAGAAAATAGAATGTTGACTGTAGAATTAGAAAGGGAAAAAATGCTTTGACTGGTCCAACACCAAAGTCCGGAATGGAAACGAGTTTGTTTGACTAACTTAAAGTCTTAAATCAAGGCCAGAATGATGGTTACAACCAATGTTCAAAGTTCAAAGCTACCATGCCAAATTGAATTGTAACGTAGGTCCGGCAAAAATTTAATTAAAATTTAGTGTTCAAAAGTTTGATGGAATTGTTATGAGTGCTTGAGGGAGGAATTTGTTGGTGAGCGGTTGAATTCTGGAAAGGAAATTTATTTGTTCTCCACTCCAACAAAAAAAAAAAAAAAAAAAGAAGAAGCATATCCCACTTTGGGAATAAGGATGAGAATGGACCGGATTGGATCAGGTCTTGAATGATCCCAATCCGACCTGGCCTAATTTTTTGATTGGATTCTAATTTTAGATATAGACCCAATCCAATAAAAACTTGGATCAGGTCGGATCCATGATTAAAACTTTTAGTCTAATAAGTCATTTAGATTGGATTGGATCAATGAATAATTTAGTTATAATTTAAAAAAAAATTGGATGTAGAATGAATCCAAATTAAATATAGATAACTATATTTTAATTATCACATAATCAATTATTATTAACTACAAAATATATAACAAATGACACTACTTGTAAAATAAATTAAAATATAAAAATAATTATTAATTTATTTTTGTATTAAAAATAAGTTTGATAAGGTTTAAATTATAATTTAGAAGTCCAAATAAGCTTGGTACTAATAATATTATTAGATTAGGATCGGGTCGAGTCGATTTAAAAAATAGAATGGACTTAATTTTAATTTTCGATTCAAATTTATTTTTAAAAAATGAGTTGGATTGGGGATCTAAGTGGTTTGGATTGGATCGTGAGCCAGCCAGACCCATTTGCAGCCTTGTCCTGGGATAGGATAAAGGGGGTTTATCCTCTCTCTATTCCGGTTAACTTGCCAAACCGTCTGAGCTGTTGTCCGGGATAACATAATCGGGTAAGCCGCGCATAACCTAGGGCCGGTTCTCCTGCCGCTGCTTATTTTAGTTTGGGAAGGAAAAACGCTGGTTCTCCTCTCCTCCTCCCCTTCAAGAAGAACCCGTCCTCCGGCCTCCTCTTCTTCTCCGATCGTAACCGGTAGCCACCCCTTTCCTCTTCTTTTTCTTCTCCCGTCACAGCCGTGGCAGCCACCCCTCTCCTTCTCTTCTTCTCTTTCCCGTGGTCGTTGTGCCGCCGCTGTGATAGTGGTGGCGCCGCCTCCTCTGCAATAATGGTGGTGGTGCCTTATATACTGTGGTGGTCTGAAATCATTACTTTTGATTCATCCAACACTTAAAATTGTTAGTTTCATTCATTTTAGTGGGGACAAGATTAGAACTTTGAGCCCTAGCTTGATGGTTAGAATTAATTTATTTTGGTTATCATGTGAAATTTTATTCAAAGAACTGATCTTTTTCTTTGATTAAAAGAAGAATCAGGTACTTAAATAAGGATAAGGCTGAGTCTTGGTTTTGGTGGAATCTTTGTTACCTGAAGGAGGAGGAGCACATGCGAGTGTGCGGATCTCTTAGAAGAATTTCAGATAAGGAGACACTTAGAAAGTCGGTGTAGGGACAAGTTTTTGAAGGGATCTTTAAGTGAAGATTTCTACTACCAAGTGTGGGATCATTAGTTATTCCTTATTCTACCCTTATCTTTTTCTTCCGTTTTGCTAGTCATATTTGGCATTATCACAGATAAAAAATGGCAACCAGATGTTTGGCTATTGCATATTGAATTACATTGTTCTTGCCCCGAATATGCGATATCTGCCATGAATTTTCTGGCTAACTGTTATGTATACCTCTGAAACCATTTATTTCAGGATCACTTTTCTGTCTGAAAATGGATGCAAGACACTCAACCGAAATGTTCAAGTAAAATTTTTGCATGCAACACTTCTTTGAACATTTGTAGTACAATTATATATGTTTATATAAAGTTTATATCATCCTTTGATATGCAGACATCTGGAGAAGCAAAGTGAAGTCCTTATGGAAGCTTATCGTGCAATGTCCCATGAGCTACATAGACTTCAGGTTGATTTATCTGTTCTAGAAGTTCTTCCGTTGGGTTTTATATGCTAGCTATATATGATTTCTTTGAGGGTTACTTTTTCATTATCTTGCTGATTTTTTGCCTGTTGATGTGAAGGTGGAAGAAGAAATGCTTATGCACAAACTGTACGAACTCATGTCTGCTGAAGGCCTAATTAAAAAGGTACATTCTGTTGCCATTTGGTTAAAATATCTGAACTAGAATGCTGTATCTTGTTGTTGTAGTATATTTGCCACTCTTTTTTGCTGTTGGCAGTCATACACTTGAGTGGAATCTATGCGCTCTGAACATGGTTGAACATGTTTGTTTCATTTCTTATAGTAATAAAATCTTGATTATTGCTATCTTAAAAATACATGTCAGCAATCAAAGCTTAGTGGCATGAAGTGGGAAACCCTCAAATTTTAGCACTTAGTTCACTTAATGGCAGCTGAAACTGCTGTTGACCCATTAAAATGTTGACTCTTTTCTGACAAAGTTCGGGGCACCTAAAACGTTAGGCCTAGTGTGAGTCACAATTGAATTTTTTTGGAAAATATGAATATCAAATTAGATTGTGCAGATGGACGAATAAACTCTTATAATTGCAAAACAGGACCAAGTACTTTTCTTAATATACGAGAAACAATACAGGATCAATATAAAGATTTTGTAGTTTGTATTTCACTATTGGTAAAAGATGCATTTTGTAAGTCCCGATGGGCTTGCTGAGGCTGGCTATATGTGCTTGTGATTTGCTTTTGTCAGTTCTAAGTTCTATTCATATAGCTCTGCTATCGTAAGCATACTAAATCTTTTTTACAGATGCACAACACTGCTGATGTAACTTTTCATAGCTTCTAACTGAATAAGTCATGATGGCTGGAAACTGTTTTTCTAGTTTTTTAAGTTTTATTTTAAGCACCTCTTCTTAGTGGGAGCCTTTTCATTATCATTGTTGTAGTATTGTTGTAGTTGCCATAGAAACAAAGAATGTTCATAAAAAATGCCGGACTTATATTTGGGGATGCACAGCAAGCAGGTTGGCCTAGACCAAAGTGGTCTTAGGCTTGGACCAGGTTGATTTGCTTGGTTCTTGCTCCACCTCTAAAATATACCCATATTTGCATTAAGGGTTTATGCATGTGGCTTGTTCTGTATATTTAATTATCTTTCTGACTATCCGTTCACATGCATGTTTATATCAGTTTTCTTTCTTGAATATTTTGCAGAGGTCTAGTTCTCTCAACCATGTTACATTTTTCGCATCCTTCTTGAATTTCTATTTTTTCTAGTAGAGATATATCCCAAAACCGGGTTTGTGATACATAGTTTCATGCGGCTAAGACCATGAAGATATCAGTTTTCTATGCATTTTTCTTTTTAAAAGATAAATATTGCATAGAATTAGTAGAGACTTTTTAAAGAAAAACAATATGTGATCACTTCAAGTAATAATCTGGTAAAAATGTCATTTTGTTATAACCCCACATGATTGACCTATGATGAAAAGCACTTTTTCCTTCCATTATGGACTTGCCTCTTCAAAGCACCATATATCACCAATTGGTTGGGCAAATCTTTTACAATCACCTCTTCATGTAACATAGCCTACTGATGAGCATGCATACATGGATATAGGATCACCATTGTCAAATAGGATCTGGATGTCTTTGAAAATATTCAAACAATTATTTGCACGCCATTCTGATTGCTTCACAAAACGGTTTTGGTATCTTAGATAGAATTGGAAGGTAGAAAGCATTCTTTAATAATTTTGATATAAAGCATCTTGTTTGTTAATTTTGTCTAGTTCGCTTGTTCTTTTTTTTTTTCATCAATTAGTTTAGTGGCTCCCATTCTGTTTTGCAGGGTAATAAAGGAGAAAGTAGTACAAAAAAAGAGTGAGTAGATCACCAGAGTCACCTTGATAAACCAGAAAATTACACTGGTGCTCTCTCATTCCTCAGGCTTGCCTTTCATAAGTTGAAACTGTTGAAATTAGGCTGCTGTCACCAGCTCATCCCTGCATGGCTTTTGGACTCTCTGATGAATCAAATGTCATGATCATCAAGTTGCATAATATGTGTTCCCAAAAGTCTTTTATTATATATTTCTTATTTTCTCTTTGAGGAACAAAGGGAGTGCAAGGAAGGAGGAAAAAAATTTCAGCTGATATGAATGATAAAAATCTTTAATCCAATGATTACAAGTTTAAAACCATCCTCTGTATGATATTGTGCTTGTCAGGTGAAGGAATGCATAGATCTACTAAAAGTTTTTGGGCATGCACCACTCATATAACAGGAAAAACAAAAACAACCAGTTTGTGGATTTTGTATTTAAGTGTTTCTATACTTGCAGGGCACATGACTATTATGAACTTTTCTTTCATATTCTCACCAGATGTCATGTGCATGTAAAATTACCTGTTGTGCTCATAAGACAGCTGGTCATGAAATTCTTGGCATTTAAGAATAATATTGTTGGTTATACCAAGGGATTTATCAGGTCATTTGTCTCCCTCCATTTGGAGATCTCTGCTTTTTATCTTGGAGATGTCTGCTTTTTATCTTGTTCAGGTGCCTCAGGACCTTCATGGTTAGAGATGTTGTAATCTGTTGGCAAGACATGGTATCTTTGGCAGCATTGCCAATAAAAAAGGTTACTTTCCTTCATCATATAAAACCATGTGCTTATAAGATTTCAAGAGATGTATCAGCAGTATTGCTGCAAATCAATGCAAAATATCCTGTTCATCAGCCAAAGCTTTAATGGTGCATATACATGCATGCTTAGTATTCGGCGGTGGTTAAGTGAGTTGAAAGGGTCCAAAATTCAGAAGAATCGAAAGAACTCACCAGAAGTTGGGAAAAGTAAAAATGAAAGGGCTTTGTTGCAAATCTCTTGAAGATGGTGCTAACTTGGACTCGGTTCAAATAGTGGCTCTAGCAGTAACTGTTGGTGCAGAGTTAGGCCTCTTAGAATCCTATCACTGGGAGTTGGTCTTGCAATACGGAGAAGATCGGAAAGTTTGATATATTAAAGATGGTTTTCAGGTAATGGATCCTTCGATGTCTAAGTCAGTTTTCTGGAAAGGCAAATGGAGAAGACTTGAAATTTCTTTTCATTTTAGATCATGAGAAGAAACAAAGAAGAGGGTGAGAGAGGATTGGAATGGAATCTATGGAAGAAGAGAATCTCAGTGCATGTGAATCCGTTTCCCTGGATTGGTATATGGATGAGTGGAGTTGCGGAGGTCTAGGCATCTTGTGTGCAATGAGGAGTGCATGGAATGATCCGCAAGAATCTCATTAAAGTGGCGAGCTATGAAAGATTTAATTCAAGGAGCTCTAGATGTGCATTCTCAGATGAGAGCAAGAAGATGATTCCTTTTTAGTGAAAGGAGGTGGCTCTTGAGAAATGCGGGCTCTTGGTCTCGTCTCAGTTCTCTCTCGTTGCTTTCCTTCTTATGTCCTTGCCGTGTCCTTGTTCGACTTATCTGGACGGTTTTCGAGAACCAAATTATAGATGTCTACCTGATGCCTAAGGATAGGGAATGATGGTTAATATGTTACGGCTATTGCAAGCACACTTGGAATGAGAGATTATGCCGTGATAAGTGAGGTAATGAGTGGTGGTAGGCACGATATGTTTCTACGGTAGGGCATTCCTGTAGTAAGTATTAATGACCGCTGCATCGGGAGCATGCACGGACGGGTGGCCAGGACGGGACTAGTAGTGGTTGGCATGCACGTAGGAATTCTGTGGGCGCGCTCCTCTGTCCACGTGGTGATGCATTGGAAAGTAATCCTGTCACTTTTGCCAGCTGACATGTATCTGGAACGAGTTGGAACCTGGTTTTCATGCTGGACCATCAAACCCTGACATATCATGCTCAACTTAGAAAAAAAAAATCATGCAAATAAGATAATTTGATCGATGATTCATAATTTTTAAATATGTAAAATTATATCTTAAATTGACAAGAAAGGCAAGCCAACATCACCAGCAAAATATCATCCACTTGTGAATGTTTAGTTGTCATGAGCAACTATCAGATGAATTTTAAATCTCAACAGTTAACCTTGAGACTGGTTGCTCCATGACCACAAGTGACCAGTGGCTTTAAGGTCCTCCAAAACAACACTGACAATTTCATTACAAAAGTCATACAGAAACCTCCCAGATAACTGTTTTCCACGAATTTTTTACTTAAGAATCTGTCTTCAAGGCCGTGGTTACTTAAGAATCTGTCATTTCTGGATGCCGTCATGTTAGTTGCCCCGGTTACTATTGCCTTTGCCTTTGAGGCATAGGAAGAAGCAAGAAATTTCTCAATTCTTTTCTGATCATTTTATAGCAATTTCTGTATCTTGTTCATTTTATAGCAAAATCTATTCCAGATCAGCCAAATTCTGCCTTCCCTGGATGCATTATCTACATTAGTGGGTTTACAATCCTTTCCCAAGCATTTGGTCATTCTTGCTGCCTCACTTTGGCTTTCATCAGCCAAGAGCATAAACTCATGCACTTGACAACCAGAACACCTCCCTGGCAAGATCCCATTAGCTCAAGAGCGACGGGAGGAAGCAGCTTCAGCAGCAGCAAGAAAGACCAGTAACATTGCAGCTCCTCCCAATTCCAGACTCTATAGGTGGAATTTAGAAATCTCCCCGAAGGAGGCTTGCATCTCTAAATCAAGCGGGAGGCTATGAATGAAGTCCACTTGATGCAAATTCAATTTGTAAGATTTCCAGTCCTCATGTCTGTAAACCTCCTAGTGATTTTGCTGATATGCTTTCATCTTTTATGAGGGTACATTCACTTTGTTGTCCATTTCCCACCCTTCAGCTTTACTCTTTCAATACTTAGCATAGACATACTAAATTGAACAAATTGAAATTTACCAGCTTCAAATACGTACCATACAATTGAGATAGGCAACATGGTTGACCATTAAAATCTGAGAAATTTGAGTTCAAAAGCACAAACCCGGACAATAATAATAGTACAAGTGCTTCAGACTCCATAAAATCCAAGCATTAAGTTGAATGCTTCATATAAACTTAGACAAGGCCAAGTCAGCAACCATCTTCTAATATTTTGAGTCTCCATTTAGCCCATTCGGTCATACACCCTGGAACTGCTACTTTCACAGCAATAGCATAGGACAGCAGTTTTAAACTCATAGGAACCATTTCTAATCCCGATGAAGCAAAGAATAAAACTTAGCAGTGGCATGTTGGTCTGTTCACATGGACTGCATACCAATAATTAACCAGCCCTATTGCATTAATAGGCAGAACCACCTGAATGCAAATCAAGGCATATTATATAGAAAAGCAGGTATCAACTTTCTTGCTGTTCAGGAATTCTCCTGAGAGGAGTGATTGCATATGAGAAATCTGAGTGCAGACCATTCAGAAGCAGCACATCACCACTCTCACTGTCAGAGTGTTATAGCTTTTATGTGCAACTGTTTCAAGTCTTCCAGCCAAGTCTGCAAAGAACATATTTATCTTCTGCAATGTTTAAATACCATGGCACAGGGCTATCTGGAATAGGATGCCCCGCATCCTGACACTCGGGACAGTGGAAATCTAGCCTTGTCCCGGTCTGTTTCCCAACTTATACTGCCCTGACAAATGGAATGGTGCCCCATCCTGACATTTGGGACTGTGCAATGCCTCCTATTCTCCTGATATTTAAAATCTTGAAGCTTCGCAATTCAGTTTCCCTCTAAAAAGCCATGGCCTTTGAAAAAGATGTTTCTCACATTTCTTTTTTTTTTTTTTTTTTTTTTGCTTTATTTGCTTTGATCACTGTCATTAAACTTCCAATGCCAGCATAACAATAGGCAAGTCTGAAAGTTTCAGGTGTTTGATAAATTATTATTTAATTAATTGTCATATCCTAAAGTCTTACTTTCTGATGCAACGACAAAGGGATTGTCAGATCTGTGGAAGACCAAACTGTATGTTTAAAATCTAAGCTGACCCTTAGTTGGGAGCTTCTTCATAGTTGGAATGTGTTCAAAAATTATTCCAAATTATTCCAACAGTTTGAGAGATGGCATCGATATGAGTGTTATATATGAAGCTCACCATCTTGAGCACAAGCCACTCATATAAATTAAACTGGTATTTTTACCAAAAATTCCTGCATGAACACTCCCCATTCTTAAAATGGTGAAACCGCTTAGCATCTCTGACAATAATCTCTCTATCAACGGCCTTTGACATGAACATGATCGCAGTGTGGCAATCCCCACAAATTCTCAAGTTCTTAAGAACAATAACCGTAGCCCCAGCAGGCAGTTTTAGAAGCCCATATCCGACTGCCAACTTCTCGCTGTGAGTAGATAATGCATATTCCTTTTTCTCAGACTCAACATCATGCAGAACAGACTTGGTATCAGGGAAATATCCCAGCTTTCTCATCTTGACTCCAAGTATCTGAAGGAATTTGTGTACTTCCTGCACCTCAGGGTGTCTTGCATCATCGACAAGGAATACATGAACCTTATTTGCAACTTCAATCCAGCTGCATCCAGGCTCCTTCTTAACCCCACGATCTTTCATCAATTTCCTAACCCTTGCAACATCTTCCCATCGCCCGATGGCAGCATAGATGTTGGATAAAAGGATGAATGTTCCATCATGCCGAGGTATCATCTCAAAGAGCTGCTCTGCTGCATGGATTCCAAGATCTATGTCACCATGAATTCTGCAGCCTGATAAAACAACCTCCCAGATGGATGGACCTGGCTCAAAAGGCATTGATTTAATCATATCCCAAGCTTCTCCAATACGCCCAGCCCTACCTAGTAAATCAATCAACAGGGCATAATGATCTTCCCCTGGGCTAATACCATAATCATGTTTCATGGAATCAAAGTACCGAAAGCCTTCATCTACCAAGCCTGCATGGTTGCAGGCTGATAGGATCGTGAGGAAAGTGATGCCATCTGGAAATATACCCTCCCCAATCATCTGTTCGAAAAGCTCGATTGCCTCTCCCCCATGTCCATGATGCCCAAGGGCTGCAATCATTGCATTCCAAGATATAGAGTCCACATTGGGCATCACAAGGAACACCATGCGTGCTTCGTCCACAGCCCCGCATTTTGCATACATTGTCAAAAGAGCATTTCCAGCTGAATTGCTTGATTCATAGCCAAACTGGATGAGCTGTGCATGGAGCTGCTGTCCATGCTTCAATGCTCCGAGCTCACCACATGCAGCAATTGTGCTTGCATATGTATAGTCACAAGGCTTGGCACCCTCGGCCCTCATTCGGCTGAACAGCTTCAGCCCTTCCTCAGCAAGCCCATTGTGCACAAAACCCGATATCATCACCAGCCATGCCAATTCATGCTTATGAGGCATAACATTAAAAATTGCAAGTGCATCATCAATTCGACCACAATTCACATACCCTGTCAAGATGGCATTCCATGAGACTGGATCTTTTCTTTCAATATCATCAAAAATTCGTTTTGCAACATCGATCTTTCCGTAGTTTGAGTACAGGGTAACCAATACATTCTTCACAGGTAATGCTGATGCAGGATTGAAATCAGGCCCTGAACGAATGATGTAGGCATGAACAGCTTTTCCATGATTGAAAAGCCCAGAACTTTCACAAGCACTGAGCACACTCGTGTAAGTGAACTCATCAAGCGGGATGCCAATTGAATTCATCCTTCTAAACATCTCCAATGCTTCCAAGAAAAGCCCGCAATGCACATACCCTGAAATCATTGCATTCCAAACGACATTAAACCTTCCTTCCATGTCATCAAAGACTTGGCGTGCTTCACTTATATCACCTCTCCTGACATACCCAACAACCACTGTGGTCCAAGTGAGCTCATCTCTATCGTCCATTATATCAAACACCTCCCGAGCAACTACCGCTGTCTCATGGGAATCGCACTTGAAGTACAGGGCAATGAGGGCATTCAAAACAGAGATGGCATGCTCCGTGCCGGACTTCACCACGGAGCAATGGAGCTGCCCGCAATGGGAGGGTTCCAGACCAATGACGGCGGCCGCGGCGCTGAGAACTCCTGTGAAGGTGTAGTTGTCCGGCCAGAAGCCATCCCGGAGCATCTCACGGAAGACGACGAGAGCCGGCAGGCCGTCGCCGGAACGGGCGTAGCTGGAGATCATGGCGTTGTACAAGACAGTGTCGCGGGCAGGGAGAGGGGTGCGGTCGAAGAGGCAGCGAGCGAGGGGGAGGTGGCCAGAAGCAGCATAGGCGTTGACGAGGGAGGTGGCGGCGACGGCGTCGACGGGGGCGGGGGAGGTGACGTCGAAGAGGCGGCGGGCTGACTGGAGGTCGCCGGACTTGGCGTAGAGGTCGATGAGCCGGTTGAGGATGTGGGCACGGGGCTTGAAGCCGGAGGCAAGGATGCGAGCGTGGAGGGCGCGGAGGCGGCGGAGAAGGGGGGTGGGGCCGGTGGCGGCGGAGGCGAAGGCTTTGGGGAGGGCGGCGGCGAGGAGTTGGAGGTGGGCGGCGAAGCGGTTGGCGAGTTTGGCGACATCGAAAGATTTGAAGCGGAGGAGGGGAGTGGAGGGAGGCGAAGGGGGCATTCCCTCTCCTCCTCCGCGAGCGCGCGACTGGGCTCATTCAATCCCGATTCCCGGGCCAATTATTTGTCTTCCGGGGCAAATATGGTTGACAGTTGCCGGCTTCGGAACCTAGAACTGGGTTTAAGGTGTCGAGAGTTTGAAGGTGTGATTCTGAATCTCTGATAGGCAGAAATGGAAATATCATCGTTTCGACCTACCAAGCTTTGAATAACGTCGGCACTGGCTGCCGGCTTTATTTTGGTTTGTGGGAAAAATTAGGAAATAAAACAAAAAAATATAAGCTTGGTTTACAAAATGGATAGTTATTAGTTGATATGCGTATAATTTTTGTAAATAACTGCTGTGTTTGGTAAATTACTTGTACACGTGAGATCTAAGAATTCTTCCATGCTAAAAAGATGTGGATGGCAAATGCTCCAGAGTTCTTTTGGATTTAATTCGCGCATAAATTCTAACTCAGCGTATGTTAGATCCCGTATGGTCTTATCTTTTTGTTCATGGAGATTGAAGACATGGATTACTTTTATTTGTTCTTTCTGCATAGCTCAAGACACCTCAGTGCTCAAAATTTGGTGATCCATTATGATGACTATTGATGTGGCAACATACGCTGACATGGAGCCTACACAGCTGCTAGCCGCATGGCTGGGGACTGCCACCTGGACGCGGTCCCCGGGTAGAAGACCGAGGCGAGCCTTCCTGTCGAGGCGGTCCCAGCTAGGGTCGTGCTCATGAGGCGAGCCCTCCGTCTGAGGTCGGCACCCGGCCAGGGTCGTGCTTACAAGTTGAGCCCTCCTGCCGAGGTCACAGCTCCCAACTGGGGTCGTGCTCATGAGGCACGCCCTCCGTTTGAGGTCGGCACCTAGCCGGGGTCGTGCTCATGCTGTCAAGGCAAGTTATGAGACGGAGTTCTTCCAAGGCGGGACTCACCCTCGCATCAGAAAGGCCAACAGAAATTCAAACCATGGCGGGATGAAGCCTGACCACACCCAGCCATGAATTCAAACTTTGCCACGTGCCACCTGCAAACTATGCACGGAGTGTGCTCCGCTAGGCTTTAAGCCCCATGACGAGCTGCCACCCTAGCAATCGTGCAACCAAGGTGGCAACCCTCGTAACATGAATCTTCTCTAAAAGGAGTATTTTGTCAAGGTCCCAGGGCCCTGCGATGCTCGGACGGTCCCTCCAGCAATGAAAACATCATGCCATGGCACGGGGCTTAATGGTACAGCACCTGCCCCTCTTAAGGAAAACGACACCCCCAACAGAAGGACCTGCTCTGAAAGACCGATCCGGAAGGGGGTGGAAGAAGGAGAAGCCATGAGCAGTGGCAAGCCCCTCCGAAGAAGACATTGTGAGAGGACACACTGAGGACACTGGGATGAAACCCGAAATCCAGTCTGGGCCATCACACAAGGCATAAGGTCAGAAAAGAGGAAGGCGAGAAGTAGCCAAGCAAGTAAGGGAGAAAGGGGGATGAGGGAGCTGCTGGGTAGGGAGCTAGCCAGAAGATCCTCCCAGGCTCACCTACCCCATCTCTGTTTTGCTCTCACAATCTCAATCCTACATTTTTTCACCCTCTACGTGGAGAGTCCCTCGAAGCTCTTCGCCATAGATGTTCTGTTTTCCTTGATCTTCCCACTTACTTGATTGTCGGAGTATTCTCCTCGAAATTTCTGGTCCGGGTCTTCTCTTTTTTGCAGGCCGATCGGACCAAAGAACCGACCCCCAAAGAGGAGGAAGCGCACCCAGCGGGAGGAGGCACCCGATGCAGGGCGATGCGCTAGAGCTACAGGCCACGATAATCCAGGCGGCAACAGATTGGAGCACCAGGTAGGGGGGCGAGAGATGATTCAGGAGCTAAGAGGATCATGGCCAAGGCTAAGGATCCAGGCTCTCCAACTGATGGAACAACAGTAGCCACCTCCCTGGAGTCAGGCGGGGGACACAAGAGCTTCCCTTCTGGGCCCGACCAAAGAACGAGAAGAGAGGGGTCTAATGATAGCAGAGAGGGGGGCTTGTGTTCGTGGTCTTTTCAAACACCTGCCACCTTTCGTGACACTCTCCGGTTAGACCCAGAATCCAGGCATTCCCCTATGCTTGGGGCTTCCGTCATCTTACACAGGCTTAACGGGTAACTCCCTTCCCCACTACTTTTGCAATATGAAAACTGTATTACAGTTCTACAGGAGAAGCCCCTATATCATCATCAATGGCAAGCACCACAACCTTGCTCATGGCTCGGAGATGGCAGCGGGATGCCGTCCACTGTGTGACTCACAGCGAGGCAAACCAACAAGGCGGGCCCCCCAGCAGGCCTGCACTCTTCGCCTTGCTCATAGTCCGGAGATGGCAGTGGAATGCCATCTATTGCGTGACTCACAGCATGGCGAACTCACCAGGCAGGCCCCTCCATCAGGCTTGCCCTCTTCAGTCATGCTCACAGCCCGGAGATGGCAATGAGATGCCATCTACCGCGAGACTCACAGCATGGCAAACTCACCAGGTGGGCCCCTCCATCAGGCCCATCCTCTTCAGCCGTGCTTACAGTCCGGAGATGGCAGGGGGATGCCATCTACCGTGAGACTCACAGTATGGCAAACTCATTAGGCGGGCCCCTCCATCAGGCCTGCCCTCCTCAACCATGCTCATAGCCCGGGGATGGTAGCGGGATGTCATCTATCGCATAACTCACAGCATGACAAACTCACCAGGCGGGCCCCTCCATCAGGCCTGCCCTCCTCAAGCATGCTCACAGCCCGGAGCTGGCAGCGAGATGCCATCTACCACGTAACTCACAGCATGGCAAACTCACCAGATGGGCCCCTCCATCAGGTCTGCCCTTAGCCATGCTCACAGCGTGGAGATGGCAGCGGGATGCCATCTACCGCGAGACTCACAATGTGGCAAAGTCACCAGGTAGGCTCCTCCATCAGGCCTGCCATTCTCAATCGTGCTCATAGCCCGGAGATGGCAGCGGGATGCCATTTACCATGAGACTCAGAGAGTGGCAAACTCATAAGGTGGGCCCCTCCATCAAGCCTGCCCTCCTCAGCCGTGCTCACAGTCCGGAGATGGCAGTGAGATGCTATCTATCATGTGACTCACAGTGTGGCAAACTCAGTAGGTGGGCCCCTCCATCAGGCCCGCCCTCCTCAGCCATGCTTATAGCCCAGAGATGGCAGTGGGATGCCATCTACCACGTGACTCACAGCATGGCAAACTCACTAGGCGGGCCCCTCTATTAGGCCCGACCTCCTCAGTCATGCTCACAGCCCGGAGATGATAGCGAGATGCCATCTACCGTGTGACTCACAGCATGGTGAACTCACCAGGCGAGGCCCTCCATCAGGCCCGCCCTCTTCAGCTGTGCTCACAGCCTGGAGATGGCAGCGGGATGCCATCTACCACGAGACTCACAGCATGGCAAACTCACCAGGCGGGCCCCTCCATCAGGCCCACCCTCCTTAGCTATTCTCACAGCCCGGAGATGGAGCAAGATGCCATCCACTGCATGACTCATAGCGTGGCAAACTCACCGGGCGGGCCCCTCCATTAGGCTCGCCCTCCTTAGCCATGCTCACAGCCTGGAGATGGCAGCGGGATGCCATCTACCGTGAGACTCACAGCGTGGTAAACTCATCAGGCAGGCCCCTCCATTAGGTCCGCCCTCCTCAACCATGTTCACAGCCCGGAGATGGCAGCGGGATGCCATCTACCACGAGACTCACAGCGTGGCAAACTCACCAGGCGGGGCCCTCCATCAGGCCCGTCCTCAGCCATGCTCACAGCCCAGAGATGGCAGCGGGATGCCATCTACCGCGAGACTCATAGCATGGCAAACTCATCAGGCGGGCCCCTCTATCAGGCCCGCCCTCCTCAGCCATGCTCACAGCCTGGAGATGGCAGTGGGATGCCATCTACCGCATGACTCATAGCATGACAAACTCACCAGACGGGCCCTTTCATCAGGCACGCCTTCCTCAGCCGTGCTCACAGCCTAGAGATGGCAGCAGGATGCCATCTATCGCGTGACTCACAGCACGATAAAGCCAAAGCGAGCCCTTCCACCGAGGTTAGCTCCCAGGTGGGGTCATGCTCATTGGGCAAGCCCTCCATCTGAGGCAAGCTCCCGATCGGGATCGTGCTAATGCGGCAGAGGCGAGCCCTCCTATCGAGGTCAGCTCCCAGGCGGGGTCATGCTCTTTGGGCAAGCCCTTCGTCAGAGACAAGCTCTCAGTCGGGATCGTGCTCATGCGGCCAAGATGAGCCCTCCTACCGAGGTCAGCTCCTAAGCGGAGTCGTGCTCATTGGGCGAGCCCTCTATTTGAGACAAGCTCTCAGTCGGGATCATGCTCATGCGGCCAAGGCGAGCCCTCCTACTGAGATCAGCTCCCAGGCGGGGTCATGCTTATTGGGTGAGCCCTCCGTCAGAGGCAAGCTCCCAATCGGGGTCGTGCTCATGCGGCCAAGGCGAGCCCTCCTACCGAGGTCAGCTCCTAGGCAAGGTCGTGCTCATTGGGCGAGCCCTCCGTCTGAGGCAAGCTCCCGGTTGAGGTCGTGCTCATGCAGCCAAGATGAGCCCTCCTACCGAGGTCAGCTCCCAGGTGAGGTCGTGCTCATTGGACAAGCCCTTCATCTGAGGCAAGCTCCCGGTCAGGGTCGTGCTCATACGGCTAAGGCGAGCCCTCCTACCGAGGTCAGCTCCTAGGTGGGGTTGTGCTCATTGGGCGAGCCCTCCATCTAAGGCAAGCTCCTAGTCGGGGTCGTGCTCATGCTGCCAAGGTGAGCCCTCCGCCCGAGATGGGCTCCCGGTCAGGGTCGTGCTCAGACCACCAAGGCGGGGCTCCCTCTGCTCCACGACGGCCAAGGTTCCAGCCAACGACAAGAGAAGGGATGCCATTTACCGTGAGACTCACCGTTCGACATTCCAAGCCAGGGAATTCCAGAAGCCCTGCACGCAACCCGCCGGACTCCCAGTCCAGTAGAGGCAAGTCAGGACATTCCAGAGGTCTTGCGACTAGCTGACCGAGCTCCCGACTTGGCAGCGGCAACTTGGGACGTCCCAGGAATTCCACTTCTTGTTGCTTGAGCTCCGGACCGGCTAACCAGGAAGCAGAAACAAGGTCCGTTGACTTAGGAATGGAAGCGAACCCTTCATAGTCCTCCATGAGCTTCCTTCGAAGCGGGCCGAGCGAAAGATGAAAATGAGGAGGAACAGAAGATAGAATGCAAGGTCCCAATAGAGGCGGAAAGAAAAATTACATTCATTAAAATGCTCTTTGCATCGCAGGAAGGCACTCAGCGATCTGAGAAGCCTAAAAAAAGAAAGAGAAGAAGAAGAGAAGAAAAAAAAAGAAGAAAGAGAGAAGAAAAAGAGAGGAATAGAGAACGACAGCTGTAAAGGAAGGAAAGCTTTCATTGCTAAGTCTTCTATTATATCTTTTGGAGACCCCCGACTGGTCGGGAGGCCTCCTGAAATCCTAAATTACAAAATGAGAAGAAACAAACTCAAGCCTCCCTTACCATCCCTCGCCCAACCAACAGGCTAGTACTCCGGCTCTGGACTTTGTCCTCGGGATCGGGTGGAGCATTCCAGTCCCTTCTACCCCGGGAGGTGGGTGCCCTTCCTCGAGCGAACCTGCTAGGAAGGAGAATAACAATGTATCCACCTCTACCATGCCGTCCTCCTTGGAGTTCACTAATCTTGTGATTCCAAGAGCAGCTGCAGCGGCTCCATATTAGGATACTTCTGTCAGCACCTCAACGACCGTGGCCACCACCTCATCCTATAAGATCTCCGGCCTTGTGAACCGGGAGGTGGCTCCAAATGCCCCCCCTTCCTTTGCCTTTTGGGGGGCACTCCCCCTTCTCCTCTTTCCGGGGGTGGCTTCGAGCTCGGCAGGTTTCTTCTCTAGGCCGGATACGTTCGTCTTAGCACTGGCCACCTGCTCCCGAAAGGCCACTACTTGGCCCTCTACTCTTCGGGTCGAAGACCTCAAGTCTATCAGGATCCCTCCCTCAGTATAGCCTGAGGAGAGGGGTTGAAGGAAAGGAATATGAGAGGAGGGCTTCAAAGCCTTAGAGACAAGAGGAGGATCAAGGAAGGAAGGAAGGGCTCTATAGATCGAATGCGATCAGAGATACTTTAAAAGAAGCAAATGAGGGAGGGGTGAGCCCTCTGCAATAAAGCATGCCGCCCATTGCCTCCTTGTGCTCGCTAAAGGCATGCACCCTTTCGACTCCCAGGTCAATCAGGAGCCACCACGTACCAGCATCTGGCGGTCTCGATGCCTTGGGTCAAGGTCATCACTTCGGCTCCAAGGAAGCATTAATAGCCCCCTTCATCGGAAAACTGAGTGTGGCATGACTTTCGGAACGGCGGCGTGCAAAATATTAATAGCGCGGGGGATGTGCCTCTCCACGTCAGCATGGTCGTTACTCTCCTCGCCCTGAGTCCTGTTTGTTCTCTAGGCTGGAGAGTGGGGGGCATCTGATATGGCAACATCCATTGACATGGAGCCTACACAGCCACCATCAGGTAGCCGCATGGGTGGGGACTGCTACCTGGACACGGCCCCCGGGTGGAAGACCGAGGCGAGCCCTCCTGTCGAGATGGCTCCCAGTCGGGGTCGTGCTCATGAGGCGAGCCCTCCATCTGAGATCGGCACCCGGCCAGGGTCGTGCTTACAAGACAAGCTCTCCTGCTGAGGTCAGCTCCCAGCTGAGGTCATGCTCATGAGGAGTGCCCTCCGTCTAAGGTCGGCACCCGATCGGGGTCGTGCTCATGTTGTTAAGGCAAGTTTTGGGGCGGAGTTCTCTCAAGACGAGACTCACCCCTGCATCAGAAAGGCCAACGGAAATTCAAACCATGGCAGGACAAAGACTGACCACACCCAGCAATGAATTCAAACTCTGCGATGCACCACCTACAGACTCTGCACGAAGTGTGCTCCACCGGGCTTTAAGCCTTGTGACGAGCTGCCACCTTGACAATCGTGCAACCAGGGGCGGCAACCCTCGCAACGCGAATCTTCCTTAAAAGGAGTATTCCGTCAAGGCCCCAGGGCCCTGCGATGCTCGAACAGTCCTTCCATCAATGGAAACATCCCGTCATGGCATGGGGCTCAGTGGCATAGTGCCTGCCCCTCTTAAGAAAAATGATACCCCCAACAGAAGGACCTGCTCCGAAAGACCGGTCCAGGAGAGGGCGCAAGAAGGAGAAGCCACGAGCAGCGGCAAGCCCCTCCAGAGAAGACACTGCGAGAGGGCACACTGAGAAGGATACTGGGATGAAGCCCCAGATCCAGTTTGGGCCATCACACAAGGCATAAGGTCAGAAAAGAGGAAGGTGAGAGGTAGGCAAGAAAGTAAGGGAGAAAGGGAGACGAGGGAGCTGCCGGGTAGGGAGCTAGCTAGAAGATACTCTCAGGCTCACCTACCCCATCTCCGTCTTGTTCTTACAATCTCAATCCTACATTTTTTCACCCTCTACGCGGAGAGTCCTTCGAAACTCTCCGCCACAGAGGTTTGGTTCTCCTTGGTCATCCCACTGACTTGATCGTTGGAGTGTCCCTGCTAGAATCTCCGGCCTGGGTCTCCTCTTTTTTGCAGGCTGATTGGACCGAAGAATCGACCCCCGAAGAGGAGGAAGCATATCCAACAGGAGGCACCCGATGCAGTGGCGATGCACCGGAACTACAGGCCACGACGATCTAGGTGGCAACAACTATCATGCTCATCTCAGAGCTGGTATTTTGGAACATCGTTATTGCTTTTCAGAAGAAAGATGAAAAGATCAGAAAATTATGTACGAATTGCCAATAGGGCTTCTGCTTGCTGATTGAGCCACTATCCTCAGCATTTTCATTGAGCAGATGCTCGAGTTCAGCTCTGAATGGTAGCTTTCCGACCATTACTCTACATCGGTCTCGGATATAGAGCTTCCCATAACAAAAGAACAAGAAAGCAACCAAAGCAGAGAGGGAAGAAGAGATGGAGACATTACAAATCTATTTGTTAAAGTTCATATCTTTCTCTATCTCTCTCTCTCTCTCTGATGAGCAGGTAGGGGAAACCCCTTTAAAAATTATTAGATTAAAATTGTGTTATGGTACTACCTGCACTAATATTATTTATAAGGAATCCTTCAGATTACAGAATATGGATTCTTGACCAAGATCACATCTCTATCAATGAAGTTGATATCGCGAGAGGAAAGAAAAAGATAAAAAGCATATAATATAATTTAATTGGACATGCAAAGTTTCACTATAAGAAGAAAAAAATAATACTTACAAGAGAAAAACACATATTCTCAATCCTGTATAATAATCTCTCAACAAGAAGCCCAAATCTCTCACAAAGCTTTTAACTTTCAAGGAGACCCTCTAGCCGCTCTTTGCTACCACATCTCTTTGGTTGACCTCTGGCCCCCTTTTAAAGACCTTTGAGATCGTGTACAACCTGCGTATAGGTCTCTATGTCAAAGAAGACTTTGACAGGATTCCAAAAATTCAAATCATATCAGGCCTGCTACTGCCAAGCCTGGTCTACTCTTGAGTATGTGCTGGATCTTCTCTTAGATTTTTTTGTGCCTGGACTTTGCATTTTAGACTGAATTAATACATTTTAGACCGAATTAAAGCATTTTCTCAACAATCTCTATCTCGACTCAACATTCGGCCTCTACCTAACTTTAAGAGAGCCCTTAAAAGACTCGTCCTATACCCTGGGGCAAATGTCTGCTACTCATGAATGAGCAAACATGAAAATCGAGCCGGGCTGCTCGATCCTATCATTATTATGTGATGTGTTCTGTCTGACTTAAGACCTGCTCGGAGAAGCATCCTGCAATAATAGAAATTTTACTCTGTGATATCTACTATTACTTTTCCGAGTCTCGCATCTCGTGCTTGATTGACCTGCTCCTCAAGCTCCACTTCATACTAGGCTCCCATCTGCATCAGGTACTATACCTTGCACTGGACTTCATGTCAAGAAATAATATGCTCCATACTTTTTTTTAATATAATCTTACCGTCGCGCATAATCTTTAGGATTCTATCACCATCTTTCTATCTATTGGTGCTGAAATCCGTTAAGCATCGGGGATGCTGGAATTGGTGGTGCAGGAAGATCTCCAGGAGATAGAACCTACAAAAAGTCTTGACTGGAAGGTATTCCAGCTTGAGTCATCTGATGCTCAAGTTAGTATTCAAGCACGATGATAGTATGAGGAGTGTGAGACAAAGTCTTTTGCATATCTTAGAAGCTTCCAAGGATCCCTTTTTATAGATGAAAGACAAGGGTATTTTCAGAATGACAAAGATCTTAGTGAATTTGGTAAGAAGTGATAGGGCTTATCACGCGGGCTGTTAGGAGTTTTTTCATTTGCAGGGGATGTCTATTCTATTTTAATTGGAACCTTATTCTTTGTATGAAATTAGTTTGTTTCTTAATAATGATGTTGATCACTGCATGGATCTAGGCATGGTCCCCTTAATTATGAAGACATGGTGATGATGAATGATCATAAGACATGATGTGACATTTTGACCACATAATCGGGGGCATGGAAGTGAGCATCGATCGTGTTGGCCTTTGAAAGGTCCAGGTGGGAATATTGTCAAGGATCAGCTAATCGCCTGATACAAGAGTGGTCAGTAAGAAGGTGCTTGATCGTATTATCTTGGATAAAGGCATACATATGTTGATGGCCTTTTGAGAACTGACTGATAAAGGGTTGGTCGCTGCCAAGGTTGGGTTGGATGAAGGTGACTGACGGGCAGCACTTGGCTAGGTTCGGTTGATTGGATGAGGTGGCAGTTTCTCTAGTGAGTGGTCGGACGGACAAATGAATCATTTATGTGCCGAGCATGTGGTCAACCATGTTCAGGGATATGGGAGTATGAGGGAATCATTTACCGATCAAGGGTTGGATCCGATGAATAGTCGATGTGTACATGCTGATAGCTTTCGAAGAACGAGCTAACGAGAGAGCCTGTCGCCTAGGACATTGGCTTGGATGAGGTTGATCGGTGGTTGGTGCTCGACTAAACTCAATCAACTAGGAAAAGTGCCAGCTTCTCCAATAAGGGGTTGGCTAAGTGGTGAAACGACCATGCACTTAGCATGTTAACTTATCCAATAACATTAAAGCTAGAAGTTCTCTTCTAATCAAGATCCCAATCCGATGAATGGTGGCTGATGCAAAGTAGGGTTGCCCGACTAAGCTTATCAATAGGCCATCTAACCAGCATGTCGAATTATCCGATAATGTTAGTGCCAAGAAGTAGTCCTTTATCGATCAAGATCCCAATTCAGTGAATGGTCAGAGGATATGTGATTGGATCATCCGATCAGGCTTATTAATTTGAGCTTTATATCCTTAGACCCAAGCAAAATTTTCTCCAACACCACCTGTAGCTGCTTGAATCCAGTTTGTTCAGTGAAACTAGATTCCTATAAAAACTGGAAATATATCGGATCTCGTTCAATTTCTTCACTATCCCATCATTTGCCCTCAAGTTGACTATCCTGATGTCTTTGATTGCATAGCTCAATCTATTTGGCAAGTAGACAGAATCCTTTTTACTCTTTAGAGAGTCAAACAACTTCTCTTTATAATAGATATGATGTTGATATGCAGAATCTAAAATTTACTAATAGAAAAAAAGTATAAACCTCGTCGGATACCATAAGCACTTCACCATATCCATCACTATTGCTACCATCGACCACTGTCATAATAGCCTTTATCCGATCTTTGAATTGCATGCAATCTTTGACACGATATTCCAGTTTGTCACATCGATAGCATATGATCTTGCTCACGTTCCTTAACTTGGACCTGAATTGCCTACCTTGCGATTCTTTGTCGCTCCTTCCTTTTCCACCTGCACCTTCAGTCGTTGTTAAAGCTGAGTTGCTATCTGAACTTTAAGCTCAGTTCTCCTATCTAAGAATCTTGTTCAGGGGTAGTGTTGTAGTGATTTCTTTCATCTTGATGATGTTCTTCCATATCAGAAGAGTGGTCACCAAGAACTCAAAAGAAGGAGAAAGCAATGATAGCAAGACCAGTGCCTGGTATTCTCCTCAACTTTTTCTCCAATATTGAGGAGATCGTTAAGGATCTTCTAGAAGTTGCTTAGATGCTCCTGCATGCTCTGTCCCTCACTCATCCATAACTGGTAGAATTACTTCTAGAGGAAGCGTTCATTGATAAGTGACTTCGCCATGTACATCTTCTAAAGCTTCATCTATATCGCCAGTGGAGAAGTCCCGTTAAGTACATGAATACTACATCATGCATCCGCTAAGTACATGAATCCTTCATGATAGCCGACTTTTCCTTGTACATGAGAGCATCAATCAATCATTGTTGGATGAGCATGTCTTTCACCCTTGCTTGCTATAGGAAGAAATTGCTCTTCTTGTCATATCGGTTGATCTCTATCTTAATTACGTTTATCTTCTCCATCATTTTTAACCTCGATCAATATCACTATAATACAAATAGCCTCACTCTGAAACCAGTTATTGTGGTATCACTTGCACTAATACCACTTGTAGGGGATTTCTCAAATTATGGAATATGGATCGATAACCAAGATTGCACCTCCGTTGACGAAGTTGATACCGCGAGAGGAAAGAGAAAAATAAAAGGCATATAATATAATCTAATTGGGCATGCAAAGTCTTATTATGAGAGAAAAAATACTTACAAGAGGAGAATACACTCTCAACCCCATGTAATATCTCTCAACAAGAAGCCCAAATCCCTCACAAAGCTCTCAACTCTTAAAAAGACCCTCTAGCCTCTTTCTACTACCACATCTCTCTACCTAGCCTCGTCCCTTTTTCAAAGACCTCTAAGACCATGTACAACTTGCATACAGGTCTCTATATACAAGAGGACTTTGACAGGATCCAAAGATTCAAACTGTATAAAAAATGAAGTCCAAACTAAATCAAAACCGCTTAAACTAGCCTATGAACCGTACTAAGCCTCCCTCGTGTGAACCGGTACGAAAACTACATCCATCACCGCATGCCATGTATGTGCCCATGCACCTGGACCACCGTACACCATGCAAAAAGTGTGAGAAACATGTGTGAATCGCACGGTATGTCGTGCACTTGCACATGCACCCAGGCTTGGTCCATTGCTGCCGGGCTTGGTTTGCTTCTGAACTTGTACCGGATCTTTTCTTAGATTGCTTCTGAACTTGTACTGGATCTTTTTTTAGATTTTCTAGTACCTGGACTTTGTATTTTGGTATGGATGTTTTCTCAACAAATTCATCTCCTTGTTAAAAGGCATCAGCGGTCAAAAAACTGGTGAAACCTGCTTGCAGTTAATATTCGGATGCAAATCTTTTTGAGTATTATCAAGCGTTGTCCATAGCCCTTCAAACAATTTCCTAGTGTTGCCTTGGTTTTAGATAAAAGCTATTTTATATTCAATGGAGTACGTAAAGGGACCAGAGTTGCTCCTGATCAGAATTTTACAGCTGGCTTTGCGTTTAGAAGTCAGGTAGGTTGAGAGAGTATATTTGACATGCACTCCCACTTAAAATTCCACGAGATAATTCAAATTCTACCGGAAATAACTTTAAATAGTATATACCAACAGCTAGTTTTTTCATTTCTGAAATTGGAACTCATGGCTTCCCAACAAAAATATACAATTTAGTTTAGGAGGCAGGAATTTAGCCAGAGGTGAACACTGTTAAACTTTAATGCTTGTAAAGTATACAAAAGATACTAGCAAACACCTAGGTAGCCGAGTTACACCAAAATTATTTGTTACTTGGACCTCGACAACTTACCCTCAATTAGTTTACCCTTGCTATTTGTCCTCATCAGTAGTGCTCATGCTTTCCAGAGCAAAGGCTACACTTGCTACACGCCTTAGAAGGATGCTGTATATCTTCTTCCTCACCCTTTCACAAGCTTCAGCATCTTCTTCCTCTGACAACATGCCATCTCTGTTTCGATCACCTGGCCAGGGCCTCTCTTTGCTTGTAATTGTGTTTAACCAGTCATCAACTCTTTTCAACAGGCAAAGTAAGCTAGCAACCTCAGACTCGCATGCGGCATAATCCGTTTCACTCTCAACAATATCTAGAAATTTATCAATATATTTTAAGAACCATCTATTGCTTTCAGACTGCAATATATTCCCCAAGTCAGCAGCCATCAACAGATTGCTCCACTTGTGCAAATTACCATTGCTCTTTTTGATACTTGGAAGCTTTCCATCCCTCATGGAATCCTCTACTAGTTCAGATGATGCCTTCATTTTGGTTGGAAATTCCGAAAGATCCGACTCCAAAGCTGCCTTGACCCATGAGACAGCATATCTTTTTCTCTCTGACACAACTTTAGCTGCTGCTTTCAGAGAAGCTGAACTGGTTGAGTTATGACCACATGTTCTTGATGAGCTTAGTCTGGTTAATGATTGAATGATCAATCTGGCTTGTGCAAGATCTTTATGAAAATTCAAGAACCTGTCGACTACGTACTGTGGATCACGCTCCTTGTCAGACTGTAATTCTGAATACATGCTGAAAATAGCAAAATTATAGAATATTAAAACATGTTATAGGGGAGTTCAAAGTATATTACATGCTTCACAGACAAAATATGCACATATCCATCTATTTGGTTCAACTAAATATAGGTATAGGGTAGATTTCCTAGTACATTACATGGGTCACATATTCATTATGTACCTTACTTTCCAGTTGGTTGGTATGAAATGTAGTCAAAAGGTTGAGAATGAACTATATATTGAATTATGAACATTTTCCCTTTTTTTTCTTTTTTTTCTTTTGGGGTTTTTGTAGAGAGACTATAAATATTTTGAGATTGCCATGGTAGTCCATTCTCAATTAATAACCACTGAACTTTTTATGGCAGCAGTTAATGGTTAAAAAAGCATGGGACCACCACTAAGGCGGTAGCTCGGTTGGTAGAGGCTTAAACTAGCCTCCCACCGATCACGGATTCGAGGCATGATCCCGGAGGTGACTCAATTAAATTCAAGTATTTCCTGGGGCACGTGATCGGGATGGTGAGAGAGTACACTACTCCGGTGTCTTAGTGGTGCCAGGCTGACGTACTCATCGATGGTGTTGGGGAGAGCTCGCAGAAAAGTTGCGGCTTGAATCGAACATAGCCTGGCGGGGTTAGGGCCCGAGGTAGTTACATCGGGATTTATCCCCCCCCTCTCCTTTTGTTTATCAAAAAAAAAAAAAAGCATGGGACCAGATACAAGATAATGCAGGGTAATCAGAGAGAAAATCCTCCCAATACCAATTCATGGGTAAGAACTGTTGAGGAATTTGGAACTTCGAACTGACAATAATGCAGAACCCAGTAATGTTATTCTAAGTTTTTCTTGATGAAAAGCTAAAGGAATTGTTTTGAAAGTACAAAGTATGAATAATTGAAGGCATATCACCACTCTTTTGATCAGAAACTTGGATAATCCTTGTGGGAGTGTAATTGGAAGCTCTAACGTTTTTTATGTAAATTGGCTGTTCTCTTCCCGGAACTTGGCTGAGCCCTGGTTTGTTCCTTGACCTTTCATGAATGGAAACAGGGTGAGCCATGGCTGTCTAACAAGCATAAAGAACACTAGTCTGTTGAGCAAGGCCTGGCTGCCCTCGTCTCTGAAGGGGTCTTATTTCTTAGAACCAAGAATGGTTCTCCAATACTCAGTTTTTCCCCTTTTATTCGATGAATGGTGAAGGATCCATGTTGTCCTTTTTATTGAAGGGATGGATTTCCACCATTTTGCTTTCCAAATGTTTTCTTTTTATTGGTGAGTATGATAAGATACAAAATTAACAAACTGTATAGATGATTAACATAGGTGAAGTTAGTGTGCGCTCTTGATGGACCAAGAGAAGGATCAGACTCAACATATATGGCAGGAGAGGTGCGGTGTTCTGGAACAGGAACTGCAGTAGAATATATGTATCAGTCTGTCCATATGAAGAAATATGGGTCACGTAAAATCCAAGCATGGATCTCCACTTACAATCATCTATACTGGTTAGATCCTTCCTAGACCAAGAGCTCATGCCATTTTTATATCACTGAGGGCTGACTGGAAAACTTTGTATGCCTCTCAGCAAGATCTATTAGAGGAACTAGAAAGGCCTTTTACAGAAGAGGAAGCAACTCAGCAAGGGGACCGGTTTTCCGATTAGCTTCAAAAAAGCATCCAAGCTCGGGTTCCTTTACCTTCAAAGGCTATTATGTTTTCATGGCTGTCAATTCAGCACCAAATTCTTTCTGGGGAAAATTTGATGAAAAGAAGTTTCTATGGCCCTTTTTTGATGTTGTCTTTGCAAGGCAACAGAGAAGACCACCGACCATCTTCTAGTTAAATGGTAATTTTCTAGTGCAGTTGTGGTGATATGTTCGGTTGTATGGTTGGAGAGAAAAAAATATTATTTCATGAAAACTTCTGCATGCTGGATCATTAACCAAATTTTTAGTGAGGAGTTAGAAAAGTGTGATGGGTGAAAAGAAATTCAGAAAAATTAATCCTTGTATTATTAAGTGTTGTAATTCTCTTTCAGTTGCTGAGCTCAATAAAATTATCTCTTCTTTGTATTCTATCTCTTTCATTAATAAAAACCGATCGGTTCCTGTCCAATACTTGTTTCCCTCAAAAAATAAATTGGCTAACGTTTACTTTACCTCAAGCATTGAATCAGTTGTTCTGAAGCACAAGCCTCTTGCAATGCATCCACGGCAGCATGCAGTGCCAAATCTCTTTGCCTCAAGATATCCTGCAAAGCTAATTGTTGGAACAATCATTTCTGCCAAGACAATAAGCAATTCCTATAAAAAATTATGCAGTAGTCCTTATACCTTTCCATGCTTCACTAATGTTGATGGAAGTGATGCCCATACCACATTGCTCTCTGGCCACTTTATGTCATTGAATTGATTGGAAGAAATTGCAGTATATGAGCTTTCTATGCAAGATTTGCTCGAGACACTCGGCTTCTTCTTTGTGGTACTGCATAGTGCTTTAAAAGCTCTTTCAGTATTTCTTTTGCATGTCAGTAAGTTATCTGAAGTGTCATCTCTGAATAACTTTGAATGAGATGGAGTTGGTCTGTCAGGAGAAACCTATAAGAGCATGAGAACAGAAAACAGAGCAAGCAAATCAGCAAGGGTTGCACTAAACTCAAGACAACAAATTTGGACAGAATTTAAAAAGAAGGATGGAATTACTGCTCTAAATTGCATCAATTAATTGAAACCATGATCCCAAAATATCTGACAACTTTTGCACAAAATGGCAATTAACAAGTGTCCTATTGCACCAATCCTGGGAGCAGCAGGAGTCAAAATATTTCAAATGATTGATCGGTGACCAAACTCATACTGATAATGGATGGATAATTGGAAAGAAATATGAATACTTGTTAGCATTCTGAGATGAAAAGGTGGAAAATTGAACACTAATAAGGAGCCCAGCAAAATAAAAATTACATCCTAAGAATTCTTTCAAGGCCATGATTGAGAGGCATCTAACTTTTTTCAAAAGAGAGATAGATAGGGCAAACTCACATTAGCACTCCGACTCCGGGATGGATGTCTTGGGTCAGGCCTCTTCTCTTTAATCTTTCTGGGGGCCTCCCAGCTTTTTCTCATCATTTTTGGCCTCAAAATGCAAGATGATGAAGAATACGAAGACGAGGAGGTGCAAGAGAGCGTCGATTCATCGGAATCGGAGCTATCCTCATCCACACAAAGTACGCTAATCTTCTTCAGCTCGCTCAAAACATCAGAGCTCTTCCTCTCCAGGTCCCTCCTCTTCACCCTTCCATTTTCCGGCGAAGTGGGAATGGACCTGGACCGCGGGCCAATTTCACCACTCTTCCTCTCCCCCATTCTCGAAGCACTAATCGAGCGCTGCTGCTTCTTCCTAACTGGCACAGGATGCGGTGGACGAGGAGGGGTGGAACTTGGGGTGAAAAGGTCACCGGGATCCAATATTGAACAGGTAGCTGGGTCGGCGTTGAGGAGGTCGGTGGTTACTTGCTGGAAAGGGTGGCGACCTGGGAGGACCTGGAGGCCACACAGGATGGGGACAGGGGAGGCAGGTCTGAGGCAGCGGACTTGGACGAACTGGCCAAGTTGGAGGCTGTCGGAGAGGATGAGATCAATGTGCTCTGTAGGAAGGGAGACATAGGCAGAGTGGGAGGAGTCAGAGAGTCTTAGGTAGAAGCCATTATCAGGGGAGAGGTCTAGACCAGCGAGAGCAGGAACAATGGCTGTGACTTGGAGGAGGGCTGAGGGGGAGGCCTTGTCTTTGGAGACCGTGGAGGATTCCATGTCTTGGAGGAGATTCTCAAGGATTCCTGGGCTTAGGGACGTCATTGCTCCTTGGGATTGATTGGAGGAATTGTGAGAGAGAGAGAGAGAGAGAGAGAGAGAGAGAGAGAGAGAGAGAGAGAGAGAGAGAGAGAGAGAGAGAGGTGGAGGAGGAGGAGGACGAGGGGATTGACGCTTCCTTCAAAGGGTTGGCGAGGATGGCGGGAGGAAAGGCGAACCCGGGGTGATGTGTCCGGTTTTGGTGGCGGGAAGCGCGTGGATTCAGAAGGAAGTTGGAAATTTACAACGGTCAGAAACGGTTGACAAAACGAGAACGCGTTGAGGAAACGCAAGTAGGTTCAACCAAACCAAGGATTTTTTTTTTTTTGATTGCATGAGGACCATCTTGTTTGCTAGAAACGATAAAGTGGGTTGGATGCAAGTTTAATGGACAAATGGATCAAGCTTGGTTACTAAGGTGCTAAAGTTTCATATATCTTTCCACCAAAAATAAATATCTTAACTCCTAAATAACATACTCCAAATTGGAGGTCTCATGGTGGAAGATACTAGGATATTGAATAACCATTTCAGGAGTGTGCAAATCTCGTATTAGAAAAGAATGAAATGAAGCTGCTAATAATATATTTTTCTTTAGTACTTTGATAAAGAAAAATAACGTAATCATTCCATTAATATATTTAATCATCCTCCAATAAGAAGAACGGTATGGTTTCTGTAATGTACCCCTAATTTCTGAGAAGTTATATATATAGAGAGAGATGGACTTAGTTCCTTTTGAAAGGATCCGGAGCCAAGTCCAGTCAACTCCCCAGTCATTGGATCTTTTAAGAAAGGCATGGATCTCAATGTATAGATTTAAAGCTAACGAAAAAGGTGTCTCGAACCATTTGGTGAGTTGGTTGGGTTTAATATAAAAAAAAGCTATCATTTATAAGAGATGAGACTGTGACGCACATGCAGAGCCGTCGCTTCAAAATCTCCTCTTCCATGTTCGGCCGCTCTAAGCCTCCATCTACGTTTTCACGTCTGGCCACCATCTACGCTTCCCTGTTTGGCCACCGTCTATGCTTCCCCATTCGACCGCTTTACCATCTATGCTTTCTCGTTTGGCTGCTCCACCATTATGCTTCCCTGTTCGGCACCTTCAAGCTTCCCATCTGATTGAGACCTAAGGATGGAAAAAATAAAGGAAAGCCGGAGCAAAAACAAAGGAAAAACGGAAAAGATAGAAAGGTAAGACCTTTTCCAAGGGAGATCAATCTTTTTTTTTCATATTTTCCTTTTGGGTTTTTTTTTTGAGATATGTGGGCAAGGAGACCACCTGCAGGAGATCGGAGGGGTTTCTTAGTTTTTGGGTTTTTCCTCGAGCATATGGAATTTTGTGCAAGTTGTGGCAGTAAACAATCCCTTTCTCATGTTATTCCACTCCAAGGGCCAAATGCATGTCAATGTAGCTTGCACCGGATACAACATAACGAGAGACAAAGGCTCAAGGCTCTACATTTTTTGGGCATCTAGGTGGGGACAAGGGACATGCAATTAAGTCTTGATTAAAGCTTTGATATTGAGCAGTTTTAATTTCTATACTCAAATTTGATCATATAAGCATCACATTTAATAAGTTTTCGTGTTTGTTTCCTCTTTGATAAGGTGGCTTTCCATTTTTAAATTGTAGCTAATGGTCATCAATACATCCCTTTAAGTGTAGAAAGACAACTACTCATTTATTTTCTGAGATTCTGTCAAATTAAAATTTTGTACATTTTATTGGAGGGATAAGTTAATGAGTGTATTGACATTATTATGCATTAGATTTTAATGGATAAAATAGAGGGTGTAGATAAATAGATAACCAAGTGGGTGCATCTAAAAAAGAAGAATTAGAAGTCCTACTCTCTAAATAACTGATCGAGCAGGATCAGCCTGAAGCACCTAAGGCATCAGAACCTGATGTAATACCCAACCCACCAGCTAAGCCCTTGCTAGAATGTGATGAACCAAATATGAGGGTTATAGCACTATTCTCAAATAGACTTAAGCCTAACCAAAATTCAGTCCAATTAGACACGATTTTTGAGGTCTTTAAGCAAGTTAAAATAAATATCCCTTTATTGGATATGATCCAACAGGTCCCGGTTTATGCTAAATTCCTTAAGGATAGAGTCTTCCTAGCAGCCAGTGTGAGCTCTTACCTATCAAACCACATGCCAATAAAATACAACGATCCAGGATCACCCACTATTTCATGCATTGTAGGGAACACTCTCATTAATAGGGCTCTATTAGACTTGAGGGCAAGTATCAATATATTGCCATATTCAGTATACGTGTAATTAGGATTAAGAAACTAAAGCCCACGGGAAGGATCTTATAATTGACAGATCGATCTTTAAAAGTGTTAAGGGGAATAGTTGAGGATGTGCAATATATTGCCATATTCAGTATACGAGTAATTAGGATTAGGAAACTAAAGCCCACGAGAATGACCTTATAACTGGCAGATCGATCTTTAAAAGTGCTAAGGGGAATAGTTGAGAATGTGCTATTTAAAGTTAGTGACTTTATTTTCCCAGTAGATTTTGTGATTCTAGAAATTGAACCGGTAACAAACCTAAAGAGTAACATCCCGATTATATTAGGTAGACCATTTTTGGCTGTGGCAAATGCCCAAATTAATTGTGAAATAGGCTAATGAAACTTTTCTTTAGAAACATGTCGATCGATCTGAATATTTTTAATTTTACCAATACAAATTAAATAAGTGACTTGAATTGTAGTCAGGATAATGTCTATAACCCGATTGACCTCAGCGATGAAGAGCTTGACCTAGAACTCTAGATGAACCAAGATGGGCAGGAAATTAATAATGTTGTTATAATTAATAGAAATTAAGATGGGAACCTCTAATTGAAATACTTGAGATAATGCTCGAACCATTGCCCAAACCATCAGTAGAGGAAGCACCCAAATTGAAATTGAAACCACTTCCCAAGTACCTCAAATATGCATACCTATATCCTTCAGAAATCCTGCTGGTAATCATTTGACCTAGACTCCATGCAAGAAGGAGAATCATTAAATGTCCTTAGAGAAAATAGGGAAGCTTTAGAATGGATCATGGCTGATATAAAGGGGATCAGCTCCTCGATTGTTCAACATAGGATTTATTTAGGAGAGGAAACCAAGCCTACAAGAGATCCCCAAAGGAGACTCAACCCAGCCATGAAAGAAGTAATAAAGAAAAAATTATAAAACTTCTTGACAATGGTATAATTTATCTAATTTGGGATAGTTCATGAATAAGTCCTGTGCAAGTGGTGCCTAAGAAGTCAGGAGTTATTGTAATCCAAAATGATAACAATGAACTGATCTCAACTAGAATTCAAATTGGATGGAAGGTTTGTATCGACTATAGAAAATTAAATATAGCCACTAGGGAGGACCATTTCCCTCTACCCTCTATAGACCAAATGCTAGATGATTAGCTGGGCATAACTTTTAATGCTTTCTAGATGGATATTCTAGTTACAATCAGATCGCTATAGCCATAGAAGATCAAGAGAAGATGACATTCATTTGTCCATTTGAAATCTTTGTCTATAGACATATGCCCTTTGACTTATGTAATACACCATCTACTTTTCAAAGGTACATGATTAGTATTTTCTCAAACATGGTTGAATGACTCCTTGAGATTTTCATAGATAACTTTCCATTTTGGGTTTACCTTTTCTGAATGCCTATATCACCTCAGACTAGTGTTGGAAAGATGTAAGAAAAAGTATCTAGTGTTGAATTGGAAAAGTGTCAATTTATGGTGAAGGAAAGCATAGTCCTTGTCCATGTGATTTCAAAAAGAGATATAGAAGTAGATAAAGCCAAGATATATTTGATTGCAAATCTTTCTACACCTAAATCAATCAAAGAAATTAGATCATTCCTTGGATATGCTAGATTTTATAAGAGATTTATTAAAAATTTTAGTAAAGATAGATCTGTTACAAATCTTCCTGCACCTAAATCAATCAAAGAAATTATATCATTCCTTAGATATGCTAGATTTTATAAGAGATTTAACAAAAATTTTAGCAAAGTGGCTCGACCATTAACTAACCTATTAGCCAAAGCCAACGTGGTTATGGTCAAGAAGGCCAGCGGGAAGTGGAAGGTCTGCGTGGACTACATCGACCTTAATCGAGCATGCCCAAAGAATAGCTTCTCACTGCCTAAGATCGACCAGCTAGTCGATGCCACCTCAGGGCACCACTTACTTAGCTTCATGGACGCATTCTCTGGGTACAACCAGATCCGCATGCACTTGGAGGACGAGGAGCATATGGCCTTTATGATGGACCAAGGGATATTTTGCTACAAGGTTATGCCATTCGGCCTGAAGAACACCGGGACGACGTACCAATGCCTAGTTAGCAAGGTATTTAGGGAACAGATAGGTCAAAATATGCAGGTCTACGTGGATGACATGCTTGTAATGAGTGGCTAAGATTTAGACCACATCTATATATCTCGTAATTTGACTTTACATCTATATGTCTCGAATCTTTTAAATATTTAAAGAAAGAATTAACTTCGGTCCCAATTATTCAGCTACTTGTATAAACTCAACCTTTTGAGATCATGTGTGATGCATCTGATCATGTAATAGGAGCAGTCCTAGGTCAAAAAATTGACAAGCTATCTCGAGTAATCTACTACACTAGTAAGACCTTAAATGATGCGCGGCTCAACTACTCAATGATCGAAAAAAATTTTTAGCTATAATATTTGCATTAAAAAAATTTAGATCTTATTTAGTTGGGTTTGATGTAATCATCTACATTGATCACTCAGCCATTTGACATCTTTTTTTGAAGAAAGATGCCAAGGCATGCTTAATTAGATGGATCCTACTCTTACAAGAATTCGACCTAGAGATCAGAGATAAAAAGGATACTTGATAATATAGTGGCAGATCATTTATCTAGACTAGCAATCGCACTTACTGAAGAATTACTTGTCAATGAGTTCTTTTCTAATCAACAACTTATATCCATTACCACAGAACCATGGTACATTGATATAATTAATTATTTGGCCATCGATAAAATTTTGATGCACTGAAATACTCAGGATAAACATTAATTTTTCTTTCAAGTGAAGTATTTTATTTGGGATAATTTGTATTTATTTAAATAATGCCCCAACATAATTATTAGAAGATACATCTTAGATCAAAAAGTTATGAGCATATTATCCTTTTGCCATGACTAAGCTTGTGGTGATCATTTTTGAGCCAAAAAGATAATGACAAGGTGCTCCAATATAGATTTTATTAGCCTAACATTTTTAAAGATGTTTATAAATATTGCAAAAGTTATGTTAGATGCCAACAAATATGCCGGATCATGAAAAGAGATATGATACCTATAAATCTAATCGTAATTATAAAAATTTTTGATGTATGGGGAATTGGCTTCATGGGACCTTTTTCAAAATCTTTTGGAAATGAATATATTTTAGTAACCGTAGATTATATCTCCAAGTGGATAGAGGCAATATCTTGTAAAACCAATGGTAGCAAAATTGTTGTGAAATTTCTTAAGGAACACATTCTCCCTCACTTTGGTACTCCAAGGGTTATCATCAGTGATCACGAAATATACTTCTTAACTAATCCTTTGCATCACTGATGAAAAAGTATAATATTATCATAAGATGGCCATACCTTATCATCCGCAAATAAGTGGACAATTAGAGGTTTCTAATCGACAAATCAAACAGATCCTAGAGAAGACCATAGCTTCAATAAAAGAGATTGGTCATTGAAGCTAGTCGATGTACTATGGGCATATTGCATTGCCTTCAAAACCAACTCAGGAATATCTCCATATAGGCTTGTGTTGATAAGGCATGTCACTTGCTAGTAGAACTAGAACATAGATCGATGTGGGCCATAAAATAACTAAACATGGATTTAGATGCAGCCAGAGACCAAAGAAAACTACAGGTGGATGAACTAGAGGAAACTAGGAATAATGCATATGAGAATGCTAAAATTTATAAGGAAAGAACTAAAGCTTTCCATGACAAAGCTATTTTTAGAAAATCTTTTACTCGTGGATAAAAAGTCCTTTTATATAATTCAAGATTTCACGTATTCCCAAGAAAATTATGATCAGATGGACTGGACCCTACATAATAAAAGAAGTTTTCCTATATAGAGCCATGAAAATTGAAAATCCAAGTAATGGTATCATCTTTAAAGTGAATGGACAACGCCTAAAATCATTCTCTGAATTAGCCACTGAAGAAGTTGGGGAGGCTATGACTTTACATGAATCAGAGTAAGCCACGACATCTAGTTGAAGACGTTAAACTTAATACTTTTTGGAAGGCAATTCAATTTTTTATTATTTTGTTGACTTTTATTTTAGTAATTTTTATTTTTAGGAATAATGGATTGCTTCGCATGGTCATTCCTAGCAATATATGATGCATATCTTATCCAGGCTATATCTCTCCTTGTTTCATTTATCATATTTTTTCTTACTCCATTAAGGATAATGAAAATTAAGTTGGAGAATAGGAAAAAATCTCGTGAAATTTTTTAAAAAATATTTTAAAATACTTAAAAATTTTTAAAAAAAATTAAAAAAATTATAAATCATGTGCCATGAAAGAAATTCTTGAACAAAATAGACTAGAAAATGGTAATAGAGTTAGAAAGTATTTGCTAATGACTGTAGCGAATCAAGAAGTAGATAAGCTATTCAGACTTTTAGTTATCTACTTAGGTTATCTAAAGACTATTAGCATTTTTATTGTACATGTACACTGATGAGGTAAAATAGATTTTGGTTGTAAGATCAATTGAAGATTTAATTATTAATAAAAAAATGGTAATTGATATATATCATATTTAAAGAAACTAAATTTAAGGAAAAAGCTACCTGCCTGAAATTAAACAAAAAAAGGGGACAAGTTCCAAGTAACCAGGCATCTTTGTCAAAGTAAGCGTTGTTGTTCGCATAAAAAGTAGGCAATATAAAGATGTCGCCAACAAAAAATAATAATTAAAAAAATCAGGTGATATGAAAGCTACCTCAGTTCATGTGTTTAATTTGGGAGCATGTAAAAAATTGATCAAAATAGGTAATAAGCTAAGATACAATTATTCTTTACAAGTTAGTATCGAAATGCTAAGTTAGCCCTCACAAATATAAGTATTGTAGATCTTTTGATAAATTCTAAGGAATTTTCTAATAATACTAACTGTGAAATTTACTTCAAAAACTTAATACTTAGTGAAACTAGCTAACTTTTTTTAACTTTAATCCTAGATCTAATTTTGTAAAGAAGGATCTTAATAATATATAGTTATAAATTAATACTTATATTTTTATTACAGTGCTAAGGGACTAGCAATGATTAAATTAGGGGATGTAATAAGTCTATTAAATATTTCAATTTAAGTATTAAAATATATATCAATTGATCTATATTTTTTAAGAATTGATACTTTATTAGTGGATTACAGAAAAGGAGTCCATGGATGGAAAGAGCTCGATTTTTGAAATCTAATAGCGTAAACGATACTTAAATCAGAGTTCAAATGTGCCTAGAATCAAGAAAAAATTAATATAATTAAGCTTTAGTATAAATTTTAAAGCAGTCGGTCCATGATGGTGGATGGTGAATGGTCCATGATGGCTATTAACCCTGGTCCATAGGTCCTATTCATGAACTAACTTCTTCCCGAGCCACCGCTGCCATCCGCCCGTCTCCGCCCATGGCCAGAGGAGCTGCCAAGAGGCCGTCCACAATTAGAGAAGCCACCGGAGAGCTGTCATGGTCTACCACACCACGCCACTACCGTGCCACCACCTCCACCTCACTATTCCAAGACAACCACGCTGCCACCACCACCTCACCATTCCATTCAGCTGTCGCCCATCAAAGAAGCCTGTTGTCGCTGCTCTTCCCTTTATCTGCTATCACTGATCTACCATAACACCACCGTCTATTTCTTCTCCAAGGTACAGAGACCACCGTCGTTATTACCATCGATGACCACAGTCCATCGCCGTCTGCTCATCATTCGCAGTCCGTTAGTAACTGGGAGAGATTGGTTAAGACCATCCAACGATGGAATTCGAACTAGAGATGGAAACTATAAGAGACGAGGGTTAGTTTGCCTGGGAGAAGGAAAGAGACCAATGGCCAGCATCCCATCAAGCAACAGATCGGACAGTCGAGAATGTTTTTGTGATATATTGCCGATTCTGATTCAGATTGACTCCAAATTTGACCGGAAGAAAGCTCTTGACGAGCTTTATAAAAGAATGTTTTTGTGATATATTGCCGATTCTGATTCAGATTGACTCCAAATTTGACCGGAAGAAAGCTCTTGACGAGCTTTATAAAAGAAGCATCCTAGGCAATAGTCCAGGCATTAGTTTCATAGTAAAAGTTTTATTTATGTATTTTTTTGCTCTTTTGTTTAGATCTTGTATTAGGCTTGGGAAAGAAGGAAAATTATGGAAGAGATACTCATGACAGCGATGCATGGCTAAGCTTCTTCAACCCGGGATAAAGATGAAGCATGTAATCGGGTTTTTGTTTTTCTTTTTATACTTAAATTTCGTGTAATAACGATTCTACTTTTATTATTCATATCTTTTGATCTATTTTGTTGATTGAGGTTTTGGTTTAACATTTATGATTTATACGAAGTGCCATGATCTTCGGATATGGTACATGCCTAAAAGAAATAGCTCGTAGTATGATAGATTAGATCCCTAATCTTGTAATTAAAATTAGATAGTTTATACTCTAAATGAACGTGCCATAATCTCTAGATACGGTCCATACCATACAAGAGATAAATTATATTAATATTTAATTTGTAAGTATCATTGATATTGCAATATAAAAAAAGAAATTAAAACTGTTTGCATGGTGGATTCAGATTCATGGATTACTTCTCTTGTTTTCTTTAATCAATTAATTTAAAATTACGTTCTTTTAAAAATTATTATTTTTATTCTAATCTTTCTATAACCATATTTCTTTATTTTTTTCGAGAAATAATTGTCCTTGTTCCCTGTGGATATGATCCTACCCATCCTAATTATAATAGTGAGTTAAGTTTATTTTTTACCGTCCTACGATAAGCGATCATACACCATCTCCGGTAGAAAAAAAATTGTCATTGGGTCATGTAGGCTTCCACTTTCCAACACATATTTAATGTTTATAGCTTCACTTTTATTAATTTAAATTTTGAATGACAAAAATGTCTCTTCTTTTTAAAAAAATTATGATATTTTATGATGATATCATGTGACCAAATTATGACTTTCTAAAACATAATGTTGTAATTTTTTATGAAAGTCATAGGAAGGATATTTTTCTAGTTAAGAATTCTTAAAATTTTTTAAATGATGAAAATGTCCCTTCCCCTGATAACTTCACTTCTTGTTTATATAAAGTAATAAACAAAGTAATAATTTATCTACGAGATGTCATAATGTTATAATTTTTTTTAAGAAAAGATTTTCATCATTTAAGATTTTAAAATAAAAAAAATGAAGCTGGAGATATTAAATGCAAAACGGAAAGCTAACCCAATCAGATGAAGTGCTACATTTCTTTTCTTCATCAGGAGCGGTGTACAAAGAATATTCTTCCTTTTTTCACTGTACAAAATTTTTCCATCACATTTATGATAGTATTAGCAACAGCTCTACGGGCAGTCTCTAATGACTTCTCATTAATGGCGAACCCTATTCCCTGCATCTCTCTCCGTCTCTTGTAGAAAACTCTTCACAAAGCTATGGCTACATTTGTATTGATGTAGGACGTATGGATCATGTGGCAGTCAGATGTTCACACGCTCGAAGTCTTGGGAACCAGGGGGCCACCTTCATATTTCTCTGCCTACCGCCTATCAAGTAGTTTGTCGTGCTCTTATCCATTGCCATCATTCAATAAGCTGGTCCGTTCTTGGATTTTCAATATTAATTTTAAGTTATATAGTATTATGAAGCTCTATACGACCATGTCACAAAATACCATGCAATGGCGTTTTATTCTCTCTTCCTTTGATTTTTAAATACACCCAAGACCCCATTCCCCCTCCCGTTCTTCTTGTTTTCTGAAGACACCTAAATTGATCAAAAGCAGGGAAGAAAAAGGTATGCATAATGACTTGTAATCATCCACCAGATTGGTGCAATGACAGTGGCTTCCACCTGATAACTTATAAAGATTTTTCTTTTCCTTTTAACTTTTTCAAAATATCATGCTTGTCTATATATATATATATATATTGAAAACTAAAAAATCATGCTCATGTATGGAAGCAGATTCCTGAATTTAACTACCAGTATTCCACAGATGCTTGAAGGCAGACCCAATAACAAAATAGAAAGATAATCAATCTATTGTCTTTGATATGCTCTAAACTCTATTCATCCAATACCATAACCAGGGCTCCAAGGCCTAATATGTAAACAAGTGTTGAATTACTTAGATACATTCATTAGACAGACATACATGACCTCAGAATAAGTCATAGTAAAACTAGCACCAAAGCTTTCCATCTCCTCCTAACAATGAGCTCGGATCAATGGGGGCAGCCTACAAAACAACAGCAATCCTCAGCATAAGTTACATAATGTAATTCAAAGAATTCGTTTCATACCATCAAATGTTATAACGGGGGCACATATACTGATATACAAGACTTCATTTTATATCAAGGATGGTATAAATTAACAAGCATAGAGCAAATGATGATTTACTTACAATGCAGCACCCTAAAATACTATCCTGGAATGAAAGTTAGAAAAAGATGGTACATTTTGAAACATAGAACCTCAAGCCCTTCATCTAATAAATTCAAAAGCCAATATGACATCATCTCTCCAAGATTGTTATGTGACTTCCTGGATTATATGATAGATGCTTTCAAAATGAGATGGACAAGTTTCTTGTGAAAGATCCATTTTCTGTATTCAAAGTTGTGATTATTTTCTCTACTTACTAACTTGCTACCAGTCCTGAACCACTCCAGATGGCAACCAACATCACATTGGGAGTGATTTTCGCATAGAAATTTCACAGATATTCAAAGTAATGATGCACCGAATTTTAGGTTTATGCTTAAGTGGCAGAACCTCTCTCTCCTTTTTTTTTTTTTTTTTCCTGGTACATAGCAGAGCCTCTGTTTCAAATCCACTAAAACAGCAGCTTGGTGAAATACATGGATATTTTCTCTTTTCTTATTTTCAGTAAACTTCAAAAGGGCAAGTAAGAGAGAATCTCACTTCCACATATACTTTTAAATAGATTCTTACTGGAAATAACATCCCAAAGAAATCTCAAATCTAAGTTTTCATGTACAATACAACTCACTTAGCAACTATAAAGCCATCCAATTGCAAATCCCCTATTAAAACAAGTAACATGAAACAAGAATGGTAGGCTGTCATGTATTTCTAATGATGCTATTTAGTCACCCATCTACCTTCCCATCTCCATGCCCATATTTCTCCCCATCCCATGAGTGGAAGCATGAATAGACAATGCAATTTCAGAGAGTTCCATCTGTGCCTTTTGTGTGTATAATGGCAAGGGAATCACCAACATTTCAAATGTGAGATTAACACAAATCAAACACTTTGGAAAACATTGGAAGGGATGCAAACACTTGGCTATAGCTCAATTGACTAAGGTTCCTATCTATATCACATCTACAAACTGTCTTCCACCTAATCATTGTTTTGTTTATGTCTGTTGGGTTATTTTAATGCTCTAAAATATGCTTTTGAACTAGTATTTTGTCCAACATCCAGCTGATTTTGAACTATTTGTTGGAGTCCAACTGGATAAAGGCCAATTTCACCAGACCAATTCTTATCTGTTTACTGTATAAAGAATCAGGTTTATGCTAGTTCCAAATCATGTCAGGTTTTGGTCAGATCTCTGCCTGCTTGACCCGTTTGTACCTGTAGATGCAGACAAAATCATTTCACTGTTTGAACTTGAGACTTTATTTTGATAATAGATACACAAAAAAAAAAAAAAAATCTGTAAGATCAGAGTGGCGCAGCGAATGCATGGTGGGCCCATAACCCATAGGTCCCAGGATTGAAACCTGGCGCCAATATTAAGAGTAGCTTCCCATCACCTATGATCTCAACCACTCGTTCTTGGTAATGTTATCTATTACCCTTCGCATTTACCTTTTTTCTTTTCTATTATCCTTCGCATTTACCTGTTTGACAACCCATATTCTTAAACTAAGTACTTAAAAGCAGGTCCCACAATATTAATCCTAAAAGAGATGCTATGTTCTCAGACGGTAATGTTATCAGGCCTCGACGCACTTAAAAGTTCCATTTCTTTTCTGCATAAGCAAAGCAAACCTTTTCTCTTTTCTTTTCCTCTATTTTAGCCCTTCACACCACATGTTTGACAACCTATAATGATATTAGAAACAAATAACATTAATTTAACAATATCAGAGTGGCGCAGCGGAAGCGTGGTGGGCCCATAACCCACAGGTCCCAGGATCGAAACCTGGCTTTGATATGAATAGCTTCCTGACATTCTTTTTTAATACTTTTTTTTTAACCTTCATATCACACTTGTTTCACAACCCATATTCTTATAATTACCTAAAAGAAGGTCCTTTGCCTTTATCAGAAAAACAAACCTTTTCTTCTTTTTTTTTATATTGTGAAGCACTGCTTCCTTCATAATTTTATCAGGCCTCTGGTCATTTAAAAGGATGTACCTGATATGAATATCTTCCCGACATTTCTTTTTAATACTTTTTTTTTTAACCTTCGCATCACACTTGTTTCACAACCCATATTCTTATAATTATCTAAAAGAAGGTCCTTTGCCTTTATCAAAAAAAACAAACCTCTTCCTTTTTTTTTAATAAAAAAAACAAACCTTTTCTTCTTTTTTTTTTTTATATTGTGAAGCACTGCTTCCTTCATAATTTTATCAGGCCTCTGGTCATTTAAAAGGATGTCAGATCCTAATTTTCTTACCAAATGCAGTCAGAACTTAAAGCCATCCTTCAAAAACAAAAGAGCTTGCCTGGATTCTTCAGCAACCATACAGCACCCAAACACCGATCCCTCCTTAGCTGAGTTCGAAATGACACTGGAGAAAGCCTGCAAACCATCATGGATAATATTCGAAGGGTCACAAAAAGTGCAGTCTATATTTAAACAGATCCAATCAAAATAACCACTCTTACATTAAACGATGGAGGATTGCTCGTGAAGAAATTATCATAAAACAGCTGTTTTCTATGATATAATTTAAAGGCCCATTCAACCTAGTTTTAAATGTGAAAGCAAAATATTGTAAAAAGAAAAAAGTATCCATGCCAAACCATAGCAAATTGTTTGTCACACAACCTAAAACTAAGTCTGTCATGATCATAAAGTGATAAACCATCACTTGTCCAAGTTTGTTACGTTATTTCCTCAATGACAATAGATTAAATGCTCTTGCAGTGGGATCAAGGCTATGATGTAGAGGTTCAGCATCCACTCTCATACATAATTCATGATATTTCTGAATAATTACAATTTGCAAAACAATCTTCTCACTACTGTAAATATGCAAATTTCTTTTGATCATCACATGCAACCTCCAGAATGTCAGGCATTGAGTCTAAAATCATTAAGCCCCCATGCAATCTGATAATAAAAGAGGTTGCTAGTGGAAATGTCATATTTCTTTTCCTCTTTTAACAACAAAGGTCTAATCATCTCAGCCCAGTATTATTTCACCATGTAACTGTTACTAGCAATAATTTAAAAGTTACAACATCACATATTCAAAATTTTGACACTTAATATCATTCAGACATAAGTTTGGCCACCAAGCCACAGACAAAATGAATACAAGTCAACTATCCATGATCCTGTGATCCAGGGCAAAAAGATGTTTCTGTATTCAAATAAATAAACATTTAGGTGGCATCAGTGCAGAGCCAGAACTTTAGTACAGGGTGGGGAGCAAAAGGCTGGATACTAGGCAACAAAAAACAATAATAATTACATATCAAAAGTGGATAATCAATACATATCAAAAGGTGGATCAAACTATTAACAGTAGAATGCTTAAAAATGTTGAAGATATGCTTGCTGTCTTTCTGTACAATGAAAATCATCTAAAATAGTTCCATAGTTCTATCAGCTATAAATATGTAGGATTATATTGTTAACTTAAATTCCTAACTCAATGGTTCTCGCTTTACATCTATAATTTATACTTCAAGAACTGAAACTAGGAAAAGGTCTAGATGCTGGTTAAACTAAAAAATGAATATGTGCTGCATTGTATTCTGCATTTTTCTGAGAACAAATGTCATAGATAGCTAAGCCCGTCATCGAAAGAGCAACTAAAATTATGAAAACTAACTAAAAAAAAGATACTTGCAGTCAATAAAATCTGGGATAAAGAAAATGTATAAAATGTAGTTAGATGTGCAACCAAAAGATAAATATGTATGTGATTAGTCATCATAGAATGCATGCCTTGATTCTAAATCAAGAATTTTCAATCTTGCATATTCCAAAGTTACCCTTATGTCAATCACAGTGCTTCATAACTCGGATGATATTTGGGAATGGACAACTTGTGATATCCAATGGGAGCACAGGGAGAGATGTGGGACAGAGATAGATGTATTCTTCCTCCTCTTTGTTCCTTTTGTTTAGGAGAACAGAAAGATGAAGAGACAAGCGCACCGGGAGGGGGGGTGGGGGATGGTGATTCAAATAGAAATAATAGATTCACTTTCACTTTTTATCCTTCCTATATTTGCATAAAATTACACAAAACCGATTTTTTTTTATTCAAGACTCAGATTTTCAGCACCAGTATAATTGGGAAGATCTAAAGGGGCAGAAGTATTATCTGGTTAACATAGTGAAGAAGATATCATGATCAACTTGACAATGGAGATGAATCAGTTAATAAATTAATTTCATATTAATGATGTTCCCAACTTCTATTATGCTATAAAGTGCTATTTTGATTCCATTTTAAGAAAGTGGCAGGAAAATCCAAGTATCCATACCATCCATATGTGGCAGTAACAAAACATAGATATAAAATGATGTAAAGGTGGTTTCATCTATAGTTATGCACCTTAATATAACATCCATATGATATAATCATGTCCATACTCATTTAGCTACAATGTTATGTTATGACTGCTCATCATCTTTGATTTTGTAAACAAATCTCATTATTGTTAGGCTGGTTGCATCAATGGTCAGCCATAGACACTTTTCCTTTAAAACAAATAATATGAACATTTGCAGTCCAATAGCTATCTTAGATTCTAGATATGTAGAATCCCATATGAGCAAAAAGTATGATTTATGCCAAAATTTCGTAGCTTTGTATATGCAATCATTAATCCACTATACATATCATTTATAAGATCTCTTTTCCTGCACCAATCAAAAGATCAAAAATCCAAGAACATTCATTGAAAAATAAATCCCAGTTCAAATCACACATGATGGCAGACCTAGAAGGCAACAGCAATATGATACTACTAGCTTTGCACTAAAACCACTACAAACAACACTAGCATTACTTCATCAGATTATAGATCCAAAGTCAGAGGGGGAAAAAAAAAATCATTGCATACTTGGGTCTGAGTTGATAAGTACAGCGGTACCATCAAAGTTGCAGCTACCTCCACTCTGCTTCGTCTTCTGCCAGTAACTATTGAAAGCATAGGAAGCATGGGCCACAACATTATCAGGATAATAACAGCTCCCATTTGGCCTAATCTCCCCACAGTCAGCACCACCATCCCCACAAGCATAGTCCATTGCCTCCTGCAGCGTCTCTGCCGGCACCGTCGGCTTTGCCACACACCACAAGCCCCCCTTCTGCTCGTCCCCTGACCCCGGCGCAGAGGCCACCGGCGCCGCCAAGCACGGCGGCGGAGGGACCGGCATCGCATCAGGTGGGTTGGCAGGGATCACCGGTGGCGAGGCATCGGGTGCAAAAGAAAACGAGGCATCAGGGGGCGGTGGAACAAGTTGGACGGATGGGTACCTCGGGACTTTTGCTAAACGGGAAGGGACTTGAAGACCCAACGTTTTCGCCAGCTCTGCGGACAGAGGAGAAGTCAAAGAAGCAAGCTTTCTAACCACTCTAATGTCTCTAAGCCTAGAAAGACCCAACCTTTCCAAAGCCTCTCTGTGAGCAGAGAACACCAAGTTTGTTATTTTTGAAGAATGGTCTATGGTGTAAGCTGAGCTAGTCTCTTGGAGGAAGCTCGCCAAAGGTTGGAGTGTGTTCTGAGCTATATCGCCTCGAAATCTAGAGTAAGAGGAGGGGTAGTGCAAGCAATCAGAGGAGAAGGCAGCGGAGACCTTGATCTCTTTCACCATACCCCATCTCACCAGAGAGTAGTGAAGGTTCCTCGCAGAGGGCAGGACCAAGCCCCAGAGGTGCTCCTTCCCTCTGTTGCAAAGGACTCCTGCTCCTACCACTATAGTGGTGATATTGGTGGATGGGAAGTGAGCCAAGACATGGGCTTTTAGCCACCCTTCTGCAGATAAGACACTGGCAGACACCACAGGGAGGTCTACTTCACCCACTGTGACTCCAATGGATGGCTTGCTTGGGGTGTGGGGGAGTGACTGAAGGCTTAATTGGCTTGGTTCATGGAGGTGTACCAGCTCAATGGCTTCTTGACCTGCAACTGAAACAGAATAGCAACTCAACGGCCTCCAGAAAGAGTGATAGAGAGAGAACAGAGACAGAAGGGGAAAAAAAAACACAAACAGCGTCCATCTTTTACCAGTAAGACCCAGGAGAGGGAGAAGGGAGAGAAGAAGGAAGAAGCCAACCATCTTCTTCTTTTATTCTTGTTGCGAGGATTGGAAGGGAGAGGTGGGGAGGAATAAACCCTGCTTAAACCCTTGGGAGGGATAGTGAGGAGGCGGTGGTTGGGGGTGCTATAAGAAATGGAGGCGGTGGTTTTTGTCAAGGGTGGAATAAGTGGGGTTCGGAACGGAAGCCATGGCCGAGGGTAACGTGGCGAGCTTAACTTTAAGGCTGTCTTCAGTCCTCATAATGCATTGGAAAGCGTGCCTCTGAGGTGAAGGACGAACGCGTGGGAAGTGTGCCCCTCGCGGCCAAAAGCAAAGGACGAGAAAGCGTTCTTGGCCAAATATTTCATGACCAATGTTGAAATTATATGCAGCTCCTCTTTTAAAAATTTACAATACATATTAAAATTATATATAATAATAAGTCGATCACGAAATCAAGACATGATTTCGTAGATACTCGATTAAATTTAGGATATATCTGAAAGACCAGAATAAAAAAGAACATCTATGCTATCAACCTAGTAGGATCAGGTTGATATACTAATCTATGATAGGAAGGCATGTAAAAATATGCAATCCGAATCGAACATGATCTGACGTAGAGAGGGGAGGGCCGTGAAAAATAGCTACGATAAAATTTATCTCCCCTTTCTTTTTTTAATCAAAATAATAATAATAATAATAATAATAATAATAATAATAATAATAATAATAATAATAAGTATTTTTTATATTCCCTTATAATATTTTTATTTTTCTTGTACCTAAATTTGCGGTCAAATTAAGCATCGCCATTGCATCCCGCACAAGTGAAATGCCAGCTAACCAAGCCCTAAAATGTTTTTAAATTAAGTGGTAATTTTTTTTATAAAAAAAATAAGAAGAATAAATTTTGATGTAGCTATCCCGTTGGTTCAGAAAAATTTTGCATTTAATCGAGTCATCTGTAAATTTAAGACCAGTTAGTAGCGAAACAAAAACTCTACCGACCGAACTACCATCTTAATAATTAAAATTTTTTATTTATATAAATATAAAAAAAAAATACAGGTCATCCGTGTTGCACATTAACCAATGTGTGGTGCTTGCTTGATCATGGTCAATAACTAACGCGCCTATCGTGCATACATGAGCTTTTTTTTAAATAATATTTTTTTTAAATATTTATTTAAATGGTACGGTCCTTTATATATTTTTCAAACTAAATGTTTTAGGTTGACATGAAAAAAAATAAGGGTGCTCCACCTAAGTCCGTTTCAACTTTTAATAAAAAATTTTAAATTTAAAAAAAAATTAAGAAAAAACAATATAATATTATAATAATATATTATGATATATTTTATAATACAATAAATATTTTATATTTTAAAATATATTAAATATATTATAATATATTAAATTATATATTATATATTATATATTATATATTATATATTATAATATAATATATTTGTTGATATATATATTGATCATAGCGATGGCGGTGCTGCATCAAATGCTGTTGGCACAGAAATATTTTTAAATAATATTTTTTAATAAATATTTATTAAATTGGAGTAGGTTAAAATAAATTTATCAAACTGGTGTAGTTTGATATGGGTGTCAGCCACATTAGAAGCCACAAGTTCAACTCGTGGCTTTAAATTTCAAAATAACAATATATAAAATATTTAAAATAACATAATAAAATTAAAAATTAAAAAAATAAAAGAAATTGTAGGTACAACCTGCAGCTTTATCTTAAGTGAAGCCGCAAGTCATACATGCAACTTCATCTTATTTATGCACCTCCATTTTTAAAATAAAAAATAAAAAAAATAAAGAAAATAAAAAATATATAAATAAAATCATAAATTGTTACCTCAATAATAATATAAAATATTAAAATTATAAAATAAGATTCATTATAATATATAATAAATAATATAAATATTATAATAAATATATTATAATATATTAAATTATATATTATATTATAACATATAATAAATATAATAAATACTTTATAATATAATATAAAATTTATAATTTAGTCGATGCTAGTCTAGTCGCTAATCCGATCATCAAGTTGATCACCAATTCGCCTATCGGGCCAGTGCCAGTTCGACCGTCAGCCCGGTGCTAATCCGGCCATCAGTTCGGTCGATACCAGTCCAGTCGCTAGCCCAGATCGATGGCTGGATCGGTGGTCGGATTGGCACCGATCTGGTGGTCGAACTGGCTAGACTGGTAACTATATCGGTAGTCGGACTGGCATAGACCTGGAAGCCAAACAAGCTATCGAACCAGTAACCGAACTGGTGATTCGACCGACACCGACCTGGTGATCAGACTGGCTATCGAATCGATGGCTGGATTAGCACCAACCTGATAGCTAGATTAGCGATCGAATCAGTGGCCGCACTATCGATCGGACTGGCGATCAGACTAGCAAACGGACTAGTATTGACTTGGCGACTGGACTAGCACTGACCTAAAGGTCGGACTAGTGATCGAGGTACGATGGGTGAGCATGGCGATGTCGGTACTAATCCAACCTCCAGGTCGATGCTAGTCCGGTTTCTAGGTTGATGCTAGTCCGATTGCCAGTCCAGCCACTGGTCAACCGCTAGTCCGACTACCAAGTCGGTGCCAGTTTGGCTATCGATCTGATAGCTAGTCTAACCACTAGGTTGATGTCAGTCCGATTATTAATCCGGCCACTGGTCCGATAGCTAGTCTGGTTGCTAGGTCGGCACCAATCTCGTTGTCCAATAGCTAGTTCGGCCACTGGTCTACTAGCCACTCCAACCACCATGTTAGTGCCAATTTGGCCACCGATCCGGCTGCCAGTCTGGCCACCTGTCCGATAACCAGTCCGACTATTAGGTCGGTGCCAATCTGACTGTCGATCCGGCTACTAGTTAGACCACCAGGTTGGTGCCAATCCGGTCACCGATCAACCATCGGTTCGATAGACAGTCTGGCTCCAGCCATCATTTCGACAGCCAATTCGGCTACTAAGTCAGTGCTAGTCTGATCATCGGTCCAACTACTAGTCCGACTATCGGTCTGGTCACCAATCTGGTCGCCAGTCTGGCTCCTGATCCGATGGCCAATCTGGTTGCCAGGACGGTGCCAGTCCGATCATTGGTTTGGCCACCTATTTTGTTGTGCTGCGTCGACGGTACTTGATACAACACCGCCACCGCCATATTTAGTATACATACATTAACAAATATACTATACTATAGTATATAATATATAATTTAATATATTATATTATATTTAATATATTTTATATAAAATTTATTATAATATAAAATATATCATAATTATATTATATTATATTATATTTTTTAAATTTAAAAATTATTAATTATTAATTTTTTAAATTTTTTTATTAAATATTGAAATGGACTTGCATGAAGAAATTGTAGGTATAACACGTGGTTTCTTACCTTTACTTTCCATGCCATCCCAAAATATTTGGAAAAGAGTAAGTCTTTGTGCACCGCGTGCGGTGTAGCAAATCCAACATGGCTTACACCACCTTTTTTTATTGGTCCACCTGTATCTGAAATGGCATGACAGGACGGGATGGATTTCGTATCCTCTAGGATTACGTAACTTGATATCATCGTGTTTGCAATCATTTCAAACTTGGCAATTAACTATTTTGCCCTTATTTTTTTGGAAGAGATTATGATCTGTAAAACCAATTCTTTTTCTGCAAACAGAAAAAAAAGCCTATTTGCACTACGACACCCCATCTCAGAGTTCGTTCCATTATTTTTGGATACCCAAAGACATCCATTTTATGTTTTTGCTCATCTTTGGTGGTCGAGAAGCCACTAATGAGCTGGAAGTTCTGGAGCATACCTTCCTTCAACCTTTGATACGCCTTCGAAATCTTGAATAAATGGAGAAAAGTGATTTCATCTTTCAATGCAGACGGCAAACATAAAAACAACACAAGAAGAAAATGCAGATGGAGGAAGAAAGCACTGTAATCATTGTTTATTCAGGAGAGGATGAGACCCCTTTAAGATCCGTCCCAAAAGATGCTACAGAAGCAGAAATAGGTAAAGAAAATTTTTGATTCCTGTTTGGAGTTGATATTTGGTATATGAACTTTTATTTACAATTTTTGCATGGATGTCGTAGTTTTGTAACTAGGATGCCCTAGGTTTTAAACTAGGATGTCGTAGGTTTTAAATTAGGATATCGTAGGTTTTAAATTAAGGTGTCGTAGATTTTATTTTACTATTTTAATGTAATTTTTTGAAATTTATCTTTACAAAGGGATGTCATGATATTTTTAAAAAATATATTAAGTCTTCATAGTATAAAATCATGATACCGTAGTTCAGAAATTACGACATCCAAATTCAAAACCTACGACATCCTAGTTAAAAAACTGACATCCATGTAGAAATTATAAAATAGAAGTTTGTAACCCCTTCTACCTCTAATACATATTATCCTTGGCTTGTTTTATAACTTCCAGAGTATCATAAAATTGTCACGGATTCTATAACATTACTCAAAATGGCCAAAATAGTATTACGACAACCAAGTTCAAAACCTACGATATCCTAGTTAAAAAACTACGACACCCATGTATAAATTATAAAATAAAAGTTTGTAACCCCTTTACCTCTAATACATGTCATTCGTGGCTTATTTTATGACTTCCAAAGTGTTATTGCCATGGATGCTATAACATTACTCAAAATGGCCAAAACAGTATTACGGCATCCAAGTTTAAAATTTATGATACCCTGGTTAAAAAACTACTACATCCATGCATAAATTGTAAAATAAAAATTTGTAACCTCTCTACCTCTAATACATGTCATCCGTGACTTGTTTTATGACTTCCAGAGTATCATAAAATTATCATAGATACTATAACATTACTCAAAATGGCCAAAACAGTATTAGGCATCCAAGTTTAAAATTTATGATACCCTGGTTAAAAAACTACTACATCCATGCATAAATTATAAAATAAAAATTTGTAACCCCTCTACCTCTAATACATGTCAATCGTGACTTGTTTTATGACTCCCGAAGTGTCATAAAATTATCACGGATGCTATAAGATTACTCAACATGGTCGAAACAGTATTACGACATCCAAGTTCAAAACCTACGATACCTTAGTTAAAAAACTACGATACATATGCATAAATTATAAAATAGAAGTTTGTAACCCCTCTACCTCTAATACATGTCATCCGCAGCTTGTTTTATAACTTCCAGAGTATCATAAAATTATCACGGATGCTATAAAATTACTCAACATGGCCAAAATAGTATTACGACACCTAAGTTCAAAACCTATAACATCCTAGTTAAAAAATTATGACATCCATGCATAAATTGTTAAATAGAAGTTTGTAACCCCTCTACCTCTAATACATGTCATCCGTGGCTTATCTTAAGACTCCCAGAATATCATAAAACTTATTATTTAGAATTTATTATTTAACTTACATTTATGTTTTACATATGTTTCAGGTGATCTTGCAATGGTTTGGCTGCTTAGAGTGAAGGCTTCACAATTGTTTAAAAACCATTGCAAGCCAGCAGTGTATGTTGAACAAGTTTGGAAGATGGGTTTTTCTAGTCTTCATTTAGAAATTATCTGGAAGACTCCATTCAATGCATTCATTGACATGCAATCATTTGTTATCGACGGGCGACTACTAGCTGAAATTATTAGATGCTACAAGGAAGGTGACAAGTTTATTTTTTGTGGCAAGGAACTTATATTCAGCATCGAAGATGTGGTCCTGATTTTGGGTCTGTCATGCCATGGAAACAAGATTGCAATGGAAGATCAAGATAAAAAAGGTCGATTATTCAAACAATTTGGAAGAAAATTAAATCTATAGAATAAGGGGCTGGAGAAGTTGATAGCCCAACTTCATTCATCAAACTTATAAAAGGATGTCGAGGACATTATGAGACTATGGATTGCATATATGTTCACAATGTTCTTGTTTCCAAAGTCAAATCAATCTTGTCCAAGATATATCATCTCTTACTTGGATGATTTATCCCAGCTGGGTCAACTCAACTGGGCTTCCATAATAAAGGAGTTGACTCTTATATCTCTCCCAGATGCTGCTTTTTACCTGAGATTTGAGGAGCCAGTTCTAACCAAGAGAAGTGACAAGGTTAGGAGGCAGCCAACCCTGTATGGATGTATAGCTGCTCTAGTGGTAAGTATTATTAATATGCAGCAAAAGTGTAATTACATTTATTTTAAATCTTCCATATATTTAATGTATATGATTATTATGTACAGGTTTGGTTCCTCGAGCATAGTATCTTAAGAGCCCCAGCACATCCAAATAAACTACCTAGGCTGTTAAAATGGTATGACAGCCAGGTAAAGACATAAATTATTTAGCTTGAGAATTTGCAGCCTTATTTGTTAGTAAGATAATACATTTTTGATATTATGTTAATGAACAATATATCATTATTATTAATATAAAATTATTTTGTTATTGTTCTTGGTTTGTAGATGGAGGAAGCTATTGAGCCTACGATAATGGAACAGTGGCTTATTACTAAAGAAACAGTAGCAGTAGTATCCCCAGAAAAATAAAAAAGTTGTGCAAGCTGTGCACGGTTGAAAACTGAAGTAGAAGAGATAAAGAAGAGGCTTACGATAGTTGAAACCCTCCTTAGTTTATTGGTAAATAAAGATAGCAATACCAATAAAAAAGGACACAAAGGGGTAGAGGAAGATAATATTGAGGTTGAGGTGGAAGTCATGGGGCACACTGAAACTATGATGGAGGAAAAAGTTTATAACATCCCTGTGACTGAGGTTGAACATATTATAGATAAAAAATTAAAGGACGCCCTTGTAAGTGAGTATGCAGAGGGAGAGAAATAAAAATCTCAAGTTTGTTCACTTATCAAGAGGGTGAAAAAAGAACCTAGATAATGGAAGGCCTCAAAATCACAGCAAATTTTGCTTTTGAAACAAGCTAACTCAAAAAAAAGACGAAGATGGTGGGCACATCTCAGCCTGATGAATCAAATTTGAATCTTCAAATTAAAGATGATGAAAATTTGATCAACACCTTTTTGAAAGAAAAGATGAACTCATAAGTTATATCTATTTTTTTAATTATATATACTACTTTATGGTCAAAAATGTATAATATCTTTTATGTTTATTAATTTCAGAGATGTCATCTACAATAATAAATTTGGAGGCACTATCTCCAGGAAAAATCTTTTTGATATGCTAAATAATGACATGATAGTTGATGATGTAAGTAATGAAGTATTACATCATTTTATTCTTATTCTTTATGTATGTTATGATATATTTTTTAATAATTATTACATTTATTTTCAACATTTTATGAAATCAAGTTACTTATAAGTAATCAGTTTATATTGCATTGCCAGATAATTGATGCCGGGCAAGAGTTCATTACAAAAAACTGGATAGAGCATCCAGAAATATATCATAAGCGTATAATTACACATGTAATGACCTCCGGCATGTGCCTAACATCAACATCACCATATCATGAACTTGCTGGAACAGCCGGAATATGATTTTTGATGGAGTCGGTGATGATGATAAGAACAAATTTTAGTTTCTCTTCACCATCATAAACTCGGATAATTTTCACTGGCACCTGGTTGCGGTTGACATGCAAAAAAAGATTTTGATGCATCTGAATTCAATAAAATAAAATTCCAAGTACAAAATGAATGCAAGGAAGTGGTACAAGATACTAGATCCAATGTTCCATATCTTCTGTGACAATGCTAAGGTAACAAATTGGTCCATGTAAGAGATTGGTGATTGCCCTTCCTAGCCTGCAGGATCACTAGACTGCGATTTGTATTGCTTGAAATACATGAATTTTATTGCTCGCAAGGATAAGCTTGATACTTGAGATTTTGTTGGCTTTACCCCGTGATTTTGATGATTAACAAAACATTGAGTACATATTTTGTACTAATGATTAATTGTAGTTATGAGTTTTCAGGTTTCAAGCACCTCAAATTTTCAAAACTAGAGTATCATGGCATGCTTTGGAAACAAAGCACTTTTCATGTTTTGAGGAGTTTTCTCCATTGAAAAAGGCCACAAACGGGTTTAATTATTGTTTATATATGTTGGATTTTAGTTTCATTGAAAATCTTTATGTTTTTGGCATGTTTGGCACTTGCTTTTGATAATTGCAGAACCAAGTGTTGACACCTGGGAGCTCAAGTATCGACACTTCAGCATTTGGCACACAGAAATTTTTAGTGGCATGCCAAGTGTCGACATTCAGAACTCAAGTGTCGATAATTGAAATTCAAGTGTCGACACTTAAGTTCTCAAGTGTCGACTCAAGGCCTGAGACTTTTTGAAAATACAGAACTTGCCTCTGGAGAGTTTTTGTGTCAAGTATCAACACATGAGAATCAAGTGTCAATACTTGAAAGTTCAAGTGTCGACACCTGGAAGCCAAGTGTTGACACCTGACAGCCAAGTGTCGATACCTGACAGCCAAGTATCGATACCTGACAGCCAAATATCGACACTCAGGTTTTGATAGCTTCAACAGATTTATTTTCTGACAGCCTGATTTGATGGTTTTTAGCTCCTAACAGCTAGTTTTTGATCCCTAACAGTTTAAAACAATTTTTTAGATATTTTTCATGTATTTAAGCTTCACCAAACTCATTTCTGAAGCAAGAGAAAAAAGAGAAGAAAGGAAATATCCAAAAGTTAAAGCCTTTCCTCAAGAACTCCACTTCTAAAAGCTAAAAAGGAGAGATTCCACTGAAAAAGCCTACATTCCTTTCATTTCATCTTTCCAAAAGTGTTCTTGAGAAGCTTCCAAGTCAAGTCACATCAAGCAATCATCAAAGAGCTTCAAAGATTCCTCATTCCACTCTAAGAAGAGAGTTTGCTTATGTTTAAATTCTTGTATTCTGAATTTATTATTATCTTTGACCTAGCTTTCAAGGGTTTCTTGAAAGTAGGTTATTGTGGTTGTTGGTGAGCCAAAGGGACAAAACCAACTAGGGTTGACTTGTGAGCCCGAAGATAAAATAAGTTGTAAGGTTTGTTGGTGAGCCTAGGTGACAAAACCAACTTAGGTTTTAACTTGTGAGCCTTGGAAAACAAGTCGGCTATAATCTTTGAAGAGATTATGGTGAAAATTTCCAAAGGAAGCTTGGAGAGTGGACGTAGGTGCTTGGAGAGCATCGAACAACTATAAAACTTGGTATTTGTATATGATTGTCTTTTTTTACTTCTTGCACTTTATTTCCTGCACTATATTTATTATTTTCCATTGCATATACTTAAGTGCATTGATCACATTGTTTACAAACACCACAAGGCCTGCACATAATTATTTTAATTTTTGAATGACCCAATTCACCCCCCCTTTTGGGCTCCATTTCTAGGCAACAGGTGGTATCAGAGCGCCGCTACTCTCTTTTAGATCCAAGGATCTTGAGTAAAAGATCATGGCAGCCCCAATAGGTATGGGTGTTGTTGAAGGTCAAGCTTCAAACTGTCCTCCATTATTTAATGGCACAAATTATACGTATTGGAAGACATACATGTGCATATTCATTCAAGCCATTGATTATAATCTTTGGAGGACTATTATTAAAGGTCTTCATCAGCCTACTATGTTGATTAATGGCATTTTCACTCCCAAAATGGAAGATGATTGAGATGAGAATGATATTAAGCAAATAGAGCTTAATGCTAAGGCTACGAATATATTGTTTTGCTCCTTGGATCCGAGTGAATTCAATATAATCTCTAATTATCTCTTCGCTAAGAAAATATGGGACACATTTGAGGTTACCCATGAGAGTACATACCAAGTGAAAATAACTAAAGTTAACATACTCATTCATACATATAAAATGTTCAAAATGGAACCTACTAAAACTATAAGTGAGATGTATACTAGGTTCACAAATATTGTGAATGGCATGAGAAGCTTAGGAAAGATTATATCTAATGATGAACTTGTAAACAAACTTCTCAGGTCTCTTCCGGCTTCATGGGATGCAAACGTGACTGCTATAGAAGAAGCCAAGGATGTCAACACTCTTCCTCTCAAGCAATTGTTGGGCTCATTGATGACATATGAGCTCTCTTTAAAGCAAAGGAATGTGGATGTTGACAAGAAGAAGAAAGTGATCGCTTTTAAGTCAACCAATAAGGAGGAGTCAAGCGATGAGTCCGAAAAAGAAGATAAAGAAGACGAGATGTCTCTCATGGCTAGAAAATTCAGGAGGTTCATGAAAAAGAAGAAGTATAACTTCAATAAGAAACCTCTAAAAGGAGAGCCTAGCAAAGAGAAGGAGAAAGAAAAAGACAAGGAGCAGCCCACATGTTTTGAGTGCAATAAACCAGGCCACTTCAAGATGGACTGCCCTCTAGTTAAAAAGAGTAGAAGAAGATTAAGAAAGAAGGCTATGATAGCAACGTGGAGTGACAGCGATGACTCCAGTTCTGAGGAAGAACAACAAGAAGTTGCAAACTTCTGTTTGATGGTTGATCATGATGAGGTATTATCTGAAACTGAAAATGAATTTACTTTTGATGAACTGCATGAGATTTTTGACGAATTAGTTATTGAATTTCAAAAATTGAAATCAAAGAATAAAGAACTAAAAAGGCAAAACTTGGATTTAGTTAAAGCAAATGATAAATTTTCAACTGAAAATGATTACTTGCTTCTTCAAAATAAAAAGCTAAATGATAAAATTGTTATTCTTGAAAAAGAAAAGAAAGTTTTGTAAAAGGAAAACTTTTCTGCATCTAATGAAAACTCTTCAAAACAAAACAAAGAGATTTTTGAAATAAAATAAGAAGTACAAAGAAGAACTTGAAAAGTTAAAACCATTTATTAAAAAATTTACATACAGTTTCAAAAAATTAAACATGCTTTTAAACAATCAAAGGGTTGTTTTAAACAAAGCTGGTTTAGGTTTTTAAGTTCAAAAACAGCAAAAATCTTCAAGAATTTCTTTGTGCCTGCATCATCATCTATTACTTACTATGCTTGTGGTATTGTAGGACATAAATCTTACTTATGCAATAAAAGAAAAATTAGCAAAGTTAAGAAAGTTTGGGTTCCAAAAGGAACCATTACCACTAACCTGAAAGGATCCAATATGACTTGGATACCTAAAGTCTCCACCTGATTTTTTATTGTAGGTGTGACTTGCAACCAACAAAAAAAAATGTGGTACCTTGACAGTGGTTGCTCAAGGCACATGACTGCAGATGTGGAGTAGTTATCATCACTTGAATATCAGAATGATGGTAATGTAATATTTGGTGATAATGGAAAGGGTAAGATTGTCGGAATTGGTAAAGTCTATATCACCCCTTCTACTTACATTGATAATGTATTGTATATTGATGGTTTGAAACACAATTTACTTAGCATTAGTCAATTTTGTGATAAGGATTTTAAAGTGATTTTCGAATCTTCAATGTGCATTGTTTCTAATTTAGATGACAATGGCATCAAGTTCATTGGTCATAGGCATGACAATATTTATATGGTTGATTTTGATGATCTCCCTGTTCAAAATGATCAATGCCTAGTGGCAATGTAAGCCAAGATCAATGAAACTAGTTGGCTTTGGTATCGTAGGCTAGGACATGCTAGTATGCATTTGATTTCAAAACTTAGGAAAAAGATTTAATAAAGGATTTGCCAAAAAATAGTTTTGAAAAAGACAAGATTTGTAGTGCTTGCCAACTCGGAAAACAAACCAAATCATTTTTTAAACCAAAAGGAGTAGTCTCTATATTTAGACCCTTAGAATTGCTTCATATGGACCTCTTTGGGCCAACTAGAACATCTAGTTTTGGAGGAAAGAAGTATGGTCTAGTTATTGTAGACGATTTCTCACGTTTTACATGGATCATGTTTTTAGCACATAAAGATGAAACATTTTCTGCATTTATTAGATTTCATAAAAGAGTTTCAAATGAAAAAGATATTTCTATTGTATCTTTGAGAAGTGACCATAGAACCGAATTTGAAAATTCTGATTTTGATAAGTTTTGTAGTGAAAATGGCATTCATCATAATTTTTCTACACCTAGGACACCTCAACAAAATGGGATGGTAGAAAGGAAAAATAGAACTCTTGAAGAAATGGCATGCACCATGCTTTGTGAAAATGACCTACCTAGATATTTTTAGACGGAAGCCATAAACACTGCATGCTATGTTTTGAACCATGTTTTAATCTGACCGATTTTAAAGAAAACATCGTATGAGCTTTAGAAGGGTAGAAAACCTTCAATCAAATATTTTCAAGTTTTTGGATGCCGTTGTTTCATCTTAAACAATGGCAAGGATAATCTAAGTAAATTTGATGCCAAGTCAGATAAGGGTATCTTTTTAGGCTACTCTACATCTAGCAAGGCATACAGGGTCTTTAACAGAAGGACACTTATTGTTGAAAAATCCATCCATGTTGTATTTGATGAATCTAACCAGAATTCTTCTAGAAAAGAAGATGTGCTTCGTGATGAAACAGGTACCAAAAGAACTGAAGAAGTGAACAACAATGAGCAAGATGACAACGAAAGAGATCAAGCACAAGGTAATGAAAACATATATACAGTTGATCCTTTAACTAAAGAATGGAGGTATGCTCATGGACACCCCAAAGAACTTATTATTGGTGATCCATCTAAAGATGTAAGTACTCGATCATCTCTTAGAAATGTTTGTGATTATTTAGCATTTGTATCTCAAATAGAATCTAAAACTATTGAAAAAGCTAAAAATGATTGCAATTGGATTAATGCTATGCAAGATGAACTTAATCAATTTAAAAAAAATAATATTTGGACTTTGGTAGATAGACCTTCTAATATTTTGATAATTGGCACAAAATGGGTTTTTAAAAATAAACTTGATGAAAATGGAATTGTTACTAAAAATAAAGCCAGACTAGTTATCAAAGGATACAATCAAGAGGAAGGGATTGATTTTGATGAAATCTTTGCTCCTGTGGCTAAACTTGAGAGAATTAGGCTATTATTGGCTTTTACTTGTTTTATAAATTTTAAATTATTTTAAATGGATGTCAAAAGTGCCTTTTTAAATGGTTTTATCGAAGAAGAAGTTTAGGTTGAACAACCTCCTGATTTTGAAAATCATGAATTTCCAAACCATGTTTTTAAACTTCATAAAGCTTTGTATGGTTTGAAACAAGTTCCAAGAGCTTAGTACGATCGTTTAAGTTCCTTCTTGCTAAAAAATGATTTTACTAGAGGTAATGTAGATACTACTTTATTTTTGAAAAAAGAAGAATGATGATCTCTTAGTAGTACAGTCTTTGTAGATGATATCATATTCAATGCTGCTAACGAATCTCTTTGTCAAGAGTTTGCAAAGTTAATGCAAGGTGAGTTCGAGATGAGCATGATGGGAGAACTTAACTTCTTCCTCGGACTCCACATAAAGCAAACAAAAGAGGGGATCTTCATCAACCAAGCAAGTATACTAAAGAAATACTAAAGAAGTTTGGGATGGAGAACACCAAGCCTTTAGGTACTCCTATGAGCTCCTCTTGTAAGCTTGACAAAGATGAATCAGGTAAATCTATAGACCAAAAACTATATCATGGAATGATTGGTTCATTACTGTGTCTAACTGCTAGTAGGCTAGATATTATGTTTAGTATTTGTATGTGTACAAGATATCTGTCTGCCTTTAAAGAGTCTCATCTTTTGGCTGCTAAACACATACTTAGATATCTATCTGGTACAATTGATATTGGTCTTTGGTACTCTAGAGATTCTTCATTTGAATTGATTGCTTATTCTAATGCTGACTTTGCTGGGTATAAACTTGATTATAAAAGTACTAGTAGAACCTGTCAATTTCTTGGAGTTAATTTGATCTCATGGAGTAGCAAGAAACAGAATTCGGTTGCTCTATCTATGACGAAAGCCGAATATATAGTAGCTAGAAGCTGTTGTGCTCAAATCCTATGGATCAAACAATAACTCGAAGATTTTGGCATTAAACTAATTAAGACATCCATAAGATGTGACAATGCTAGTGCAATCAATCTAACTAAGATTCTGTGCAACATTCAAGAAGTAAACATATTGAAATAAGACATCATTTCATAAGAGATCATGTACAAAACTCTAATGTGATGCTTGAATTTGTGTACTGATGATCAACTAGCTGATGTATTTACCAAACCCTTGAGTGAAGAGAGATTTTGTATGATTAGAAGAGAGTTAGGAATCATTGACCCATTCTCATAAAACTCTCTTAAATTCCATTCTATCCAATTTATTTTTTCTCAAAATCACTTTCATTGAGTCCTAAAAATGTTCAAAAAGTTTCTTGTTTTTTTACAAATTTCTCTGATTTTTTTTTGAAATTTCTTAACCAAGTGTCGACACTTGGATTTTGTGAAGTGTCGACATCTGACCAAGTATTGACACTTGAGAAAATCGAAGTGTCAACACTCGCAAAAATTTCAGGATTTTTAGGGCTTCACTGAATCATTTTTTATTTGGTTTATTTCCCTCCACTCGAGCCCTAGTGGTCCCCCTACTGTACGTGGAGCTTGGAACAGTGATCTTCCTTCCTTGCCCCTCGTTTTTCTGGTAAATCCCCTTACTTTCCACCATGAATCTATGCTTTTAGGTTTTTCCCACGGTTTTTTCACCATTTTCTTGCATTTTTCCATGATTTGCTCATTTTCCCACCGAAAATCCTTAATTTTCTTGGATTTGTGTTCGGTTTCTTGGATTTCTTCCATTTGGACCGTTTATATGGTTTGATTTTACGGTTTATACCTTGTTTTGCCCCTTGTTCCGCACGGTTTCACTGTTGGATTGATGTTTTTGGGCCAAAATCAACCATTTGATGTTTTTTCCCTCATTTAAATCATTTTTATACTGAAAAGGAAGCAAGTCTTACTTAGCATTGTCGGATTTCTCTGTTTTCTTCTATTTTCTTCAACTTTTGCCTTCTGATTTTACGGTTTTATGGTTAATCCCAAACCTAAACCAACCTATATGGTTTCTTTCCACTTTAAACTGAACCCTAAGTGCTTTTCTTCAAATTATTGACGATTTAAATCAAAACCAAGCCTTGATTTCCCTTTCTTTTAGTCACATTCTCGATCGATCCACTATTTTTGACTTCTTTTCTCGATCTTCCTTAGACCAATCCCTATTCCTTAAGTTTATCCCTTTCTTCCTTTCTTCCTTCCCTCAGCTGGTAGATATAGGACCTAGGAAGAGACTGGCTATTAAAAGAAAGTTCGGTCAGAGTTCAGCAGAGAGAAGATCCAAGGCTAGACATGACAGTGGTTAGGCTAGTAGTTTAGCACCCACAGTTCACCTCCTACTGAGAGGATGCCTAGGAAGGTAGCGGCAGTAGGCAGATGGGTGGACCTTGAGTTCTTTGACAGACAGGGATTTCAGATCAGGTAGACTCTTCAGGATGCTAAATTGACCCCTTTTGCACCATGCAGGAGAAGTATTATCCAAATCTAGTGCATGAGTTTTATGGGAGCCTTGATTGCCGTTAATTACGTTGGAGCACGATAGTTAGAGGCATACAGATTCCACTTTCTAAGGAGCTTCTGAGTCAGGTATGGGAGATCCCACATCGAGGGATTTCTATTTTTGCTGTTGAGGATCGCGAGGCGTACAGATGCATCCTGGAGTGCGAGGATGTTCACGACGTGGCTACGATCACCTCAAACCAGTTGTCAGTTGAGATGCATCTGCTTTATCCTATTACTACTCGCATCCTGCTCCCGAAGACTGGCAGATTCGATTTTATTACAGAGCGGGAGCTGATGCTTATGGTGTGCTTGAGTCAGAGGACACGGATAGATATTCCATCACTGATGTTAGCCCAGATGAGAGACGCCGCCACATAAAGGAGGCACTGCTTGCCATATAGGATGGCTCTCACTCATCTATTTCGTGCATACAGAGTTCCTTTGGAGGGGGAGACCTCCAAGGAGATCCTACATACGGACGTCTATGATGAGAGATTACTCCATTGTATGGGATACAAATTGGTTTCCGGTCGCTGGGCTCGCAGGGAGTCTGGTCAGGAGCCAAACGAGGAGGACGAGTTGCGAGAGGCTAAGGCAGGGCCATCAAGGCCAGCTGTTACATCTCCTCGAGTAAGACTTGCATCAGAGCCTGAGCCAGTGACTTCTGCACCTACAACTACCCTTTCTGCTCCTCCTCCATCTACTTCTGATACATCATTTGAGGAGCATGCATGCCAGCAGTTTACAGAGCTCAGGAGTGAGATAGTAGGACTGGGTGTCTGCATGACTCAGTTGCGTATTGAGATAGAGGGCCTTAGAGCCCATACTACTATGGAGCACACTGAGATTTGCAGGACTATGAAGGCTGGTTTCACTCGCATTGAGGAGATGATGAGAGCTCTATTGCCGTCAGGGACATCTGGTTCAGCTGATCCTCCACCTCCTCCACCACCTGCTGATGATGATCATGATGATTCCTAGGATGGTGATGGTGGTGATGGTGCAGATAGTGGTGATGCAAATAGAGGCATAGATATTTCTGGTGATGGGAGTATAGATGGTAGTGTAGACCTAGCTGGGCGATATCAGATGGTCAGTAGAGATATTTAGACACCAGCTACTCCTGAGATCCCTTCTCCAGCTGATGAGATTGTTTCCATTCCTGATTTTGTGACACCAGCAGAGCTACTTCCTCCCCCATCGACCAGATCATCTAGGGTTATACCCGTTCATGGACCTTCTACTCGGATTAGGAGTCATAGGATTTGGAGTCGTAGGATTTTAGAGCAAGGACCACCTAAGACCCTGGTACCTAGATCCAGGATCAGTGCCCCCATTAGCTTTGAGCTTCCATCTAATGAGGAGTAGCCTCACAGATGTTTATCTAGTTACTTGTTACTCTTTTATTTAGCTGTTGTATTAGCTTACATGCTTATATCATTGTACTTGTTTACTTTATGTATCTTATATCATATTTCAGTTTTGTTGTATCATTAGCAACACTTTTTGTAACTGAAAACTTGATTATATATATGTGTGTTTCAGTTTATGATCATTCTTATATCAATTACGTGATGTATTGAACCTTGTATTTGTTCTGATACTCCCTACTTTATGCATTTGCTCTGATACTTGTTGGATTTCTTAATGATCTAATCTCTTTTCAACTCTAATACCAACTTTATCATGGCCTAATGCATTGATTCAGGGGGAGCTTACTCTCTTTTATGTTGTATGTTGACAAAAAAGGGGAGTAGATATTTACTTACGAGCATTCTCTTCAATTTTTGAAATGTTTCACACCTTAACTCCCTTAGGGAGAGAGTGTTTTGACATCTCCTTCATTGAATTGCTTTATGTAAGTTTTAAAGTTCATATTTAAGGGATACTTTATCAAAATTAAAGTTGAATGCTTATTTTACTCAAGGTTTTGTCATCATCAAAAATGAGAAGATTGTTGGCTTTACCCCATGATTTTGATGATTAACAAAATATCGAGTACATATTTTGTACTAATGATTAATTGTAGTTATGAGTTTCAGGTTTCAAGCACCTCAAATTCTCAAAACTAGAGTATTATGGCATGCTTTGGAAACAAAGCACTTTTCATGTTTTGAGGAGTCTTCTCCATTGAAAAAGGCCACAAACGGGTTCAATTATTGTTTATATTTGTTGGATTTAAGTTTCCTTGAAAATCTTTATGTTTTTGGCATGTTTGGCACTTGCTTTCGATAATTGCAGAACCAAGTGTCAACACCTGGATGCCCAAGTGTCGACACTTCAGTATTTGGTACGCAGAAATTCTAGTGGCATGCCAAGTGTCGACACTCAGAACTCAAGTGTCGACACCTAAAACTCAAGTGTTGACACTTAAGTTTCTAAGTGTCGACTCAAGGTCTGAGATTTTTTGAAAATATAGAACTTGCCTCTGGAGAGTTTTTGTGTCAAGTGTCGATACCTAAGAATCAAGTATCGATACTTAAAAGTTCAAGTGTCAACACCTGGAAGTCAAGTATCGATACCTGACAGCCAAGTATCAATACTCGGATTCTGACCGCTTCAACGAATTTATTTTCTGACAGCCTGATTTGATAGTTTTTAGCTCCTAATGGTTAGTTTTTTATCCGTAACAGTCCAAAATGGTTTTTTAGATGTTTTTCATGTATTTAAGTTTCACCAAACTCATTTTTGAAGCAAGAGAAAAAAGAGAAGAAAGGAAATATCTAAGAGTTAAAGCCTTTCCTCAAGAACTCCACTTCTAAAAGCTAAAAAGGAGAGATTCCACTGAAAAAGCCTACATTCCTTTCATTTCATCTTTCCAAAAGTGTTCTTGAGAAGCTTCCAAATCAAGTCACATCAAGCAATCATCAAAGAGCTTCAAAGATTCCTCATTCCACTCTAAGAAGAGAGTTTGCTTATGCTTAAATTCTTGTATTCTGAATTTATTATTATCTTTGACCTAGCTTTCAAGGGTTTCTTGAAAGTAGGTTATTGTGGTTGTTGGTGAGCCAAAGGGACAAAACCAACTAGGGTTGACTTGTGAGCCCGAAGACAAAATAAGTTGTAAGGTTTGTTGGTGAGCCTAGATGACAAAACCAACTTAGGTTTTAACTTGTGAGCCTTGGAAAATAAGTCGGCTATAATCTTTGAAGAGATTATGGTGAAAATTTTCAAGGGAAGCTTGGAGAGTGGACGTAGGTGCTTGGAGAGCACCGAACCACTATAAAACTTGGTATTTGTATGTGATTGTCTTTTTTTACTTCTTGCACTTTATTTCCTGCACTATATTTATTATTTTTCATTGTATATACTTAAATGCATTGATCACATTGTTCACAAACCCCACAAGGCCTGCACATAATTATTTTAATTTTTGAATGACCTAATTCACCCCCCCTCTTGGGCTCCATTTATAGGCAACATATTTCATAAAAGAAGATATAAGTGTGTACCGCCACCAGTTAGCAGCAAGAATATTGAGAGAGAGCCTGAATCAGATCTGAAGATTGATAGTGTTGCTAAAAATTTGCATGTAAAAGAAAATTTTTTATTATGTACTTTTTATTTTTGATTCATCCACTTCTATAAAATGTTACACAAATTAGTAACTCAATTAATGTTTATATTTTAAGCATCATTCCCAAAGAAAAATTTTATGATTCATTCAAATAGTAATATTTTGAATATCATTTTCTTAATACATGTAGTTTATATATTTTTGATGTTATATTTACTTCCAGAATGTCAAATTTCTTCATTGCTGTGATGATGGTTTATAAGAATATTATGTTTATTGAAAGAGTGTCGTAGTTTTTGAATTTAGATGTCGTATCATTTGAACTAGGATGTCGTAGGTTTTAAACTAGGATATCGTAACTTTTGAACTAGGGTGTCGTAATATTGTTTTAGGATATTTGATTGAGTGTTAGAGCATCCGTGACAATTTTTGTCACTCTGGGAGTCATAAACCAAGCCATTAATGACAGGTATTATTGATAGAAAGTATTAGAAATATTTTAATTTATGTTTTCTGCATGGTTGTAGCATTTGAACTAGGGTGTCGTAGGTTTTGAACTAGGATGTCGTAACTTTTGAACTAGGATGTCATAATACAGTTTCAGGATATTTGATTGATCTTAGAGCACCTATGATAATTTTTATCACTCTAGGAGTCATAAACCAAGCCATTGATGATAGGTATTATGGGTAGAAAGGATTAGAAATATTTTAATTTATGTTTTCTGCATGGTTGTAGCATTTGAACTAGGGTATCGTAACTTTTGAATTAGGATATCGTAATACTGTTTCAGGATATTTGATTGATCTTAGAGCACTCATGACAATTTTTGTCACTCTAGGAGTCATAAACCAAGCCACCGATGATAGGTATCATGGGTATAAAGGATTAGAAATATTTTAATTTATATTTTTTGTATGGTTGTAGCATTTGAACTAGTATGTCATAAGTCTTGAACTAGGGGTGTGGTAACTTTTGAACTACGGTATTGTAATACTGTTTTAGGATATTTGATTGATCTTAGAGCACACGTGGTAACTTTTGTCACTCTGGGAGTCGTAAACTAAGCCACTGATGATAGGTATTACGGGTAGAAAGGATTAAAAATATTTTAATTTATATTTTCTGCATAGTTGTAGCATTTGAACTAGGGTGCCATAGATTTTGAACTAGGATATCATAACTTGAACTACGGTATCGTAATATGCAAATTCATCATAATTCTGTTATCCCTGTTTTAGTATTTGGCCACTTAAAGTAGTACTAAAATCATATTTGAAAATAAGTAGATTCAATAACATTTTTAATACATCATGTTTTAAATTTCTCCAGATAATCTAAATATACACAGGACTGTACATACACAGGATTGTACGATAATTCAGCATTTTATATCCTCTCATATGTTAGTTGATTGCATACATAAGTATCAAATTCGTCTAAAAAAGGATCAAGAGATGGTACAGTGTGTTCAATTACTTGTTTAGGTACTTTCACTACAATATGGAAAGTCTGCCTCTGCTAGTACTACCTCATCTTTCATTTTGCACAGGAGTGTCAATGGAAGCCTTATCAATGTTTTTCTTTGATCTCTTTGACTTTTTCCCGACTCCACTCTTAATTCTATTCTCTCTTAAACAACCTTTCATAGTAAGTTGGTCAAGATCTTCGATTAGAAGTTTTGTGCTTTACTTAGCTGCACAGTTAGCATCTACAGCTCTTTTAAATAATGGTGTAAGATCTTCCATCACTAAATTGAATGCATCTTCAGATATGGAGGCTATCTCTGCAAGCTTCATCATCCGATGACTCATCAAAGCATATCCACGATCAATAAAATATAATATTTGTATTAGGATTTCATGACATATAATAGGTTTATGAAAAATAAAAATAAGATATCTAATTTTAAATAATTCCTTGAGTACATACCATGATTTTCACTTGCGTTATTATAAAATTGAGTATTGCATTCGAGATCGTCAAATTCGTATTTCATGTCCTTGTACCATCTATTCAAGAAGTACTTATCTAGGATATTAAATACATCGCTTTGATAAAGAACCAATAAGGCATGCCTACATAGGTAACCCTTGTACTGAAAGGATCCACATTGGCATTTAACATTCTCCAAAGTTTTGTCATATGAAACCTCATAAATTTTTATAATCTCCTTTTTGATTCCATCAACTTCAATTCTTTCAAATAATTTAACAAAATATACATCACGATTGTCAACTTCTTTAATTAATTTGGTATTTGATGCAACCATTTCAAGGACCTCATTCTAAAATTTTTAAAATATATACCTTGTATATTTTTCTGCTGCTTGCCTCTCAAAAAGAGAGGATGTCTTTAGGAAAGCATTTGTTTGCAACATTTTATTGCATTCCTCATTTTCTGCTTCATATCTTTTCTCCAAGGCATCTTTGTACTTATCGATGAATTCCTTGAACGTAGTCTTGGAGTTTATAAACCCGTCAAAGAAGTGATTGATGCTCTTGTTCCTTTGTGAAGTTGACATCCCTGTTCATAAATATTCAAAAAATAAAAGCATTAAAAATAAAAAGTTTGTTGAAAATTAAAAAAAATGAACATCAATCAATCATAATGACTAACAAACTTGCGAAGAATATATCTTTAAGATAAACTAGAACCCATTTATCCCGACATTCATATATGTTATTTAACCAATATATAGCCTTGCATTCTACATATTTCTTCATTAAATGTGCCCATATTTTCTTAAAAGATACTATGGTAAATGAATCATATATCATTTCTTCAAACTCTATCATAAATTTGGGATTTGCAGTGCAAATATGGCCAATCTTTTTAGAAATCTTCTTCAATATATGCCAAAGATAAAATCTATGTCATGCATTGGAAAAAATATCTCTAATAGCAACCTCGATTATCTTATCTTGGTCAGTTATGATGGCATTAGGTGGTTGACCACCATTTGCATCCAGCCATGATTGGAATACCTATTTAAAAATCTAAATCTTCTTATATGATAACAATGTACAACCAAGCAATGTGGACTGTCCATGATGGTTGACTCTGACAAATGGACAAAAGGGTATTTAATATGTATTTGGCTTAAATAAGATTGTTAGATTATGATAAAAAGACCAGGAAGAAAAAAAATTTCAAAAAAAATAAGTTTTCATTGAGCGACACTCTAATTAAGAAGTTACGATATCCTAGTTAAAAAATTAAAATACCCGATCATAAAATATGAAACTAAAAATAGAAACCCTTACTATCTAAAGAACTTATCTCTTGTGGACTGAGGTATGACTCCTAAGATATCATAACATGATACGGATGCTAAAGGATGTCGATAATATGTTGAAACAGTATTATGACATCCCAGTTCAAAAACTATGATACTCTAGTTATAAACCTACGATACCCCTGTGCAAAAACTTAAACTAGATATTTTGATCCTTTGTAACATAAGTATTTCAGTATGCATTGCTAATATATGATATCCACAATATAATAAAATGCTTCTAAGAAAATTTTAGTATCAAAAACTTCGAAACATAAATAACTCGGTACAAAATAAAAAATGAAAGCTTTTATCCTCCATCATGGAACATTTCAACTGTGCATTGGATTAAATAAGATTGTTAGATTATGATAAAAATACTAGAAAGAAAAAAGATTTAAAAAAAAAAGAAGTTTTCATTGAACGACATCCTAGTTCACAAGTTACGACACCCTAGTTAAAAGATTACAATAACCAATCATAAAACATGAAACTAAAATTAAAAACCCCTACTATCTGGAGAAACTATTTCTTATGGACTAAGGTATGACTCCTCGGATATCTTAACATGCTACGGATGCTAAAGGATGTCAATAATATATCGAAACAGTATTACAGTATCCTAATTCAAAAACTACGACATCCTTGTTATAAACCTACGACATCCCTGCACAAAAACTTAAACTGGATATTTTGATCCTCCATAACAGACGTGTTTCAGTATGCATTGCTGATATATGATACCCACAATGTAATAAAATGCTTCTAAGAAAATTTCAGTATCAAAAACTTCGAAACATGAACAACTCGGTATAAAATAAAAAATGAAAGCTTTTATCCTCCATCATAAAAATTTCATCCATGCATTGGCTTAAATAAGATTATTAGATTGTGATAAAATGATCAGGAAGAAAAAAGATTTCAAAAAAAAAGAGTTTTCATTGAATAATATCCTAATTCATAAGTTACGACACCCTAGTTAAAAGATTACAATAGCCAATCATAAAACATAAAACTAAAAATAAAACCCCCTGATATCTGGAGAAACTATTTTTTATGGACTGAGGTATGACTCCTAGGATGTCATAACATGCTACGGATGCTAAAGGATGTCAATAATATGTTGAAACAGTATTACGACATCCCAGTTCAAAAATTATGACACCCTAGTTATAAACCTATGATACCCTTGCACAAAAACTTATACTATATTTATTATCCCCTCCTACTAGGAATACCCATCACTTGTGGATTGAGTTATGACTCTCAGAGTATCATTGACTTTCTCTAACTACCAAAACAGTTGGTGTAATAAAGGAACTATAAAAAGAAAACTAAATAAGATTCTATAAAGGCTTGGTTTACTTCTTATTGGAGATGACATTTCATCTTGAACTTATAGAAGAAGTCTTCGATGGCTTATTCCAATCTTGGACCAAAATAAAGGAAGTCTTTGATGCTTTATTCCAATCTCAGACCAAAACAAAGCACTTTTTTAGAGAGAGAAAGAAGCTTATATTAACATTCGAAAGTTGATTCCTGCAACAGGACTCTTAAAGCATATTTTAGAGCAAGGAAGATTCTTCCTTCAACCTTTACTGATTCCTTGGACAAAACCAGAGTATATTTAGATTGAAACATTTACCAAAATCCAAGCAAGATGGCGGGGAAAAAGTAGGCTGGAGAGAGGATATTTTGATATGCACAAAATTCTCAAATAAAAGCTGAACGATAATTAATGCTAGTCATGCTCAACTTATAATTTGTTATATGCCTTATCCTATCATGCCATTTCGGATACAGGTGGACCAATAAGAAAAGGCGGTGCTGGCCACGTTGGATTTGCTACACTGCATGCAGTGCACAAAGACTTACTCTTTGGAAATTAGGTAAAGAATAGCACCAGCATGTAATGGATGATCCACTTGGATAAATTTTTAATAATATATATATATTGGTAATCAAAAGGGACAGGGGGGATAAATCTCGATGTAGCTACCCCCGCAGGCCCCTACCCCGCTAGGTAATGTTCGATGCGAGATGCTCAGATTCGCGCAGTCTCTCCCCACCTAATGATGAGTACGTCAACTTGACACCACTAAGATGCCGGTTAATGGTGAGTATGTCAACCTGACACTACTAAGATGCCGGTTAGTAGAACAGGGACAAAGGGAAAGACCCTAACCTCTCACTCATACTAACTATCGTAGCTCCAAAAAAATTCTAGATTTAATCGAGTCATCCATGGGATCATGCCTCGAACCCATGGTCGATTGGTAGTGTGGCAAGATCTCTACCAACCAAGCTACCGCCTTAGCGTATACACAGGACATGGACTATCTATTAGCCATCCAGCCTGTAATGGATGATCCACGTAATGCATTACCTGTAAAGCCGGGTTCGAGTTCTACAATATATTTTTGTAGAAAGATGTTACCAACTAATTTATAATAGGTTGTGTTGCTGCCAAGATTGTCGTGGCCCGTAGTTGCTGCTGAGGTCAGACCGTCCCTCCCGTGGTCTTGGGATGTCCTGCTCCCGGGAACCTGCAAAAATAAGGTTAGTGACTCGGGTCGGGGATTCTAGCGGGGGTACTCCGACGGTCAAGTCAGTGACGACCCAGGAAAACAGATCCTCCTGGTCAAGCCCCTCTTGATGGATTCCATGCTAGGAGGAGTGAGTGGTGTGAGAATGGGGTGCAAGTATGTAGGGAGGGCGGTGGCCGAGCTAGAGGGATCATCTGTGTGACCCTTTTCCCTTGACTTGCTTGAGCTTGATGGTAGTGCTTGTGTTTGCATACCTCCCCCCTTTTAGGGGTGTCGAACCTTCTTGTAAGCCCAGGTGACTGTTGGATGCCTACCTTGGGATCTTCCCAGGTTGTCAGGCGCGTGCAGCGGCGTTCTGCATCGTGGACGGGACATCTTTACTTTTTTGTGATAAGGAGAACTGTTGCGTGTTTTGACATTCCTTCCGATCACCTCATTCTGGGTAGCCTGGCAGCATCTCGATCGGGGGGCCGCCGCCCCCGGGATTCAAATCTCCTGGTTGGCTTCCTCTTCTGGGTGGTTCAGGTAGTTGGTGGAGAGCGTGGGATCTTGATCAGGGAGCTTCTAGCCCTTCTGGTGTAAGTGATGGCCGTGGACGGTTATTATGGCATGACGAGTGCTTCCTTGTGGACTTCGGGTTGCCCGCTGGTGCCTCAGGAAGGCGGCTCCACCACCTGCTGGCCGGTGGTGCTGTCCGAGCTGGTTACCGAATTGGAGAGCTGGGACTCGGCTCTGACCCGAGAGGCTCGACCTGAGGGAGGAGGACTGAGCTCGACTCCGGCTTAAGGGGCTCGATCCTTGAGGAGCCAGACCCGGCGGAGCTAGGATTCGACTCCTGCTCGAAGGGCTCGGCCTTGGAGGAGTTCGATTTGGCGATGGAGGTCGCTCGGCTCCAGCCTAGGTGCCCCGTGCTTGCAGGTGCCGACCTGGCGGAGGACAGAGCTCGGCTTCGACGGACCACCTCGTTGATCCAGAGGAGCTCAGCCCAGCCAAAGGAGGTTGCTTGGCTCCAGCCTAGGTGCCCCGAGCTCGCGGGTGCCGACCTGGTGGAGGATGGAGCCCGGCTTTGACGGGCTGCCTCGTTGGGCTGGGTGAGCTTGGCCCAGCCAAAGGGGTTCGAGATGGGGTGTCCACCGTGGCAAATTTTTGACATGGCATCTGATAGGGATCACACGTCAGCATGTCGCTTCCAGCCACATCATTTGCCCCCCACTCCCAAGTTCCGTCGGTGTGGGGCACTCGGGTCGAAGGGAGTAAATGCGCTTGCTGACATGGAAAGGCGGGGATTCGGTGCAATGATGATCACGATCGACGGTGTCTCGAGAAGAAATTTTTTCAGACTGCCCGGAGAATCCACGTGGCCACGTTCGAGGAGTAGTTATTGCGGGCACAAAATCCAGAGCAGTCGCAGTTGAAATCAGATGCCAGTGCTGCCGATGCATGACGCGTGGTGTAGATCCGATGGCGGAGGCTTGTAGCGGTACGGTCGGGCGCCGGTCATTTCGAAAGGAAAAGTTATCTTTTCCAAAATACACCACCTTTCAAACCTTTCGTGCCCGCCATTGCTCCGAAGCTCCCACTTTCATCCTTCTGAAAGTCCTTGTCCATCCAAAGCTCCCAGTTTGGCAGTCCCCTTCTTCTTCGTTGGGTTGGGTAGAGGTCCCTTCTCCTTCCTGTGACCTTCGTCTGTCTCCTTTCTTCTTCCTTTGATCTCTCCCCATCATGTCCCGTTTTGGTCCTAACTTTTGTCCTTCCACCAACTAGGGCGAAGCTAGGTCTTCTAGGTCGAGGCCGCCATCATCTTCTTCTTCCGACGAGGAGGGAGATGGGACGCGCTTCGAGCTTAGGGGGAGGCACCGCCCCGGCGGTATTGTCATTAGGGAGCTTGGCCTTAACCCTTCTGTCCTTCTCATCTTCCTCCCCAGCCCAAACCCGTCCCTGAGTCTGTCCAGTCAATAGGTCCCGGCGGGATCGCCTCGACGATTACTACTGAGGAACTGGGGGCCATCCGGGATGTGTATGGCATCCTGTACTCTGTCCGGCTTTTGATCCCCCGACCGGGGGACCAGGTTACTTTCAGTACCTCGAGCTAAATTATTTTTTATGAGGAGACTTTCTCAGGAGGGCTCTGTTTTCCTTTCCATCCATTCTTCCTATCCGTGCTAAGTAACTACCGCTTGGTTCGTGCTCAGCTTGTCCCCAATGCCATAAGAGTTATTTTTTGTTTTATTGTACTTTGTCACTTCCATGGGGTTGTTGCCCATTTTTCTCTCTTCAGAGCTTTCTTTACTCTGAAGCACCACCCCACCGAAGATGGGTGGTGGTCCCTCTCTTTTCATCCGAGGGGGATCAGGTTCGAGCTCCCCTCTTCCATCAAAGGGTGGAAGAGTAAGTTCTTCTTCGCCATCGTCGAGGGGATCAACTGGGTGTGGAGAGACCCAAATCGGTCCCTGAATAAGAACTCTGCAGTTGACGAGGCTGATAAGGACATCTACGAGCAGCTCCGGACTGCTCAGATTCCTTCTCTAGAGGTTCTGCTATCAAAGCAGAACCTTGCCGAGGCTGGGGTTAGCCCAACGAGGGAGTTGGGTGAGTTTGGCTTGAGTCTTTTTCTATTCCTTTTAACTTGTTTTTTTTGAATCAGCACTGACGCATTCCCTGTTTTTCGTGTGCAGGCATGAGGTTCTCCGTAGATGACTTGCTCTCCATTACCCAGAAGAGGCCTCCGGTGGGACTGGTGGAGGAACCCTCCCCGAAGAGGCCCCGTGGCGAGGGTGCACCGGCTACTGCCCCTACCGAACGGACCGAGCCGAGGAGGCGTGAGCCCGAGGCCGCTCCCGCACAAGAGAAGGGAAAGGTAGTTTTCATGCCTGAGCCTGAGCGGAGGTCGACCAGGCCGATGGCAGAGTAGGCGAGGAGGTGAGAATCGACCCCTGCTCCGGAGCCCGAGGTAGTCATCCGGGCTAGGGCTGTCGCAGCAGTAGCCGCCTCCATCTCTCGAACTCGTCATCGTCGAAGGGGAGGCGCAGGAAGAAGCGGACCCGGTGCTGGGATCATTGACGGCGGGAGCACTGAGCTCTCGTCCTGCCCTCGTGGCTTCCGCTGGCAGTGGTGAGAGCGACTCCGCCTCAGGGGTGAGCAGGAAGGATCCTCGTCGGGTCCCGTTCAGAATGGGACCTGACGTGTCATTGTTTTGGGATCCGAAGCTGGCCGAGTGCATGATGGATTTCTCCATCCAAGCATGCGACCGGCGTGAGATGGCCGGGAAGGTACTAGGGGATGCGATCAGCAGCATCTTCCCCCTGCTTTTCATAGTAAGTGACTTTAAGCTCCCAGGACTTCCTCCTTTTTTCCTTCTCTCCTCCTTGACACCTTACTTGTTGCAGGTCGGGGCCGAGACGCGCCTTATCCGGGATTGCTGCTGGAACTAGTTGAACAACGACCAGCGACATGCAGCCAAGGTCGAGGAACTGAAGGCTGAGCTGAAGGAGAATACTAAAACCTCCCGAAAGCTCAGCCTGGAGAACGAGGAGCTCCAGTGCGGGTTCACCGATGCTGAAAGGCACTCGAAGGAGCTCGCAGAGGAGCTCGAGTGGGAGCGGGCTCGCTCCAAAGGCAAGGCCGAGGCGCTGGCAGATGCTGAGAAGAGGCTGACCTCGTTCAATGCCGAAGCAGTTTGGTAGAGAGGAATCGCCTAGTCCCTCCATGCTGAGCTGGCCATGGCAAAAAAGAAGCTGGCTGCGGTCGAGATGGAGGTAGCAGAGGCGACCAAATCAGCGGAGGCAGTGAAGGCACAAGCCGCCGAAGCGAGGAAGGAGGTGGAAGGGGCCGTGGACAGGTACAAGGCCTCGGAGGAGTTCATCGCCGAGTTTTATCAGACGGCGTCGGACTCCTTCTTTAAGGACTTCATGTACTTGCACGACTGAATTGAGGGATTTGTCCCTGACGAGGGTCGGAGTCGACTCAGGTTCCCTCGGGCTCCAGGTATGGAGTCGAGCAGTGCGGAGGTCACTCCTGATCTTCTTCAGTCGGTGGCGACAGCCAAGGCCAGAACTGAGATGCCTGGAACTGTCGGGGCTGAGGCGGGACTGAGGTGCTTGAAGCCGCTGGGGCCGAGGTTCGACCGCTACAAGGTCTCGCTGAAGGGGCTGCTATGGTAGACTTGGACTTTAGCTTTTTTCTATTTTTTAGCATTGGCTCGGGTCGCCCGGCATGTCGGGGGCCCGAGGACAGTTGTAAATGAATATTTACTTTCTAATGGAAACAGTCCTTTTCTTCAATTGTCTTGACTTGTGCACTCCAGGCCTCAGCCCCTTCTCCTTCTTTCTTTCTTCTTTTCTTTTTTATCTTTTTTTTTTGTTTACATGCAACTGAATGAGAGGGAAGGCTTCAGCCTTGTAGCTAAGTGTCTCGGACTCCAGTGTTGTAGAACTGATCTCTGGGCTTCGGTGCCTCATGGCCGGGCTCAGAAATTTAGCGGCCTGAGATCCGAGCTCCAGATCTTTGATATCTTGGAGCTGGGCTCGAAGGCTTAGTGGCCGAGGTCTGAGCTTCGGATCTCTATTGTCTTGGAGTTGGGCTCGAAGGCTCAGTGGCCGGAGGTCTGAGCTCCAGATCTCTATTGTCTTGGAGCTGGGCTTGAAGGCTTAGTGGCCGGAGGTCTAAGCTCCGGATCTCTATTATCTTGGAGCTGGGCTCAAAGGCATAGTGGCTGGAGGTCTGAGCTTTGGATCTCTGTTGTCTTGGAGCTGGGCTCGAAGGCTTAGTGGCTGAAGGTCTGAGCTCCAGATCTCTGTTATCTTGGAGCTGGGCTCGAAGGCTTAGTGGCCGGAGGTCTGAGCTCCAGGCTTTAAGGTCTTGGTGCTGGGCTTTGAGACCTAGTAGCCGGATAACTTGGTTCCGGGCTTTGATGTCTTGGAGCTGGGCTCGAAGACTTGGTGGCCGGAGAGCTTGGCTCCGGGCTTTGAGATTTTGGTGCTGAGCTCTGGGACCTAGTGGCCGGACAACTTGGTTCCGGGCGTTGATGTCTTGGAGCTGGGCTTGAAGACTTGGTGGCCAGAGAGCTGGACTCCAGGCTTGGATGTCTTGGAGCTGGGCTCGAAGACGCGGTGGCCGGAGAGCTAGACTCCAGGCTTGGATGTCTTGGAGCTAGGCTCAAAGACGTGGTGGCCGGAGAGCTGGACTCCGGGCTCGGATGTCTTGGAGCTGGGCTCGAAGACGCGGTGGCTGGAGAGCTGGACTTCGGGCTTGGATGTCTTGGTGCTAGGCTCGAAGACGTGGTGGCCGGAGAGCTTGGCTCCGTGCTTGGATGCCTTAAAGATGGGCTCGAAGACACGGTGGCCACAGAGCTGGACTCCGGGCTTGAATGTCTTGGAGCTAGTCTTGAAGACGTGGTGGCTGGAGAGCTTGGCTCCGGGCTTGGATGTCTTGGAGCTGGGCTCGAAGACGTGGTGGCCGGAGAGCTAGACTCCGGGCTTGGATGTCTTGGAGCTGGGCTCGAAGATGTGGTGGCCGGAGAGCTGGACTCCGGGCTGTAATATTCCTGCAAGGTATATAACCATTTACGCAAAGGAAAATCTTTATTATTAATGGAAGAAAATCTTACACTATTGATAGTATCTTCTCAAATTGCAAGCATTCCACGTTCGAGGGAACCTGGCACCGTTCAAGTCCTCGAGATAGTAGGCCCCATGAGAGAGGGCCTCGACGACTTTGTAAGGGCCTTCCCAGTTCGGCGAGAGCTTGCCACACTCCCGGGGTTGAGATGCTTCAGCTTAGCGCAGCACCAGGTCTCCAGGTTTGAAGACTTTTGGCCTAACCCGCGTGTTGTAGTACTGGGCCACTCATTGCCGATAGGCCGCCATTCACAACCGGGCTCGATCCCTTGTTTCTTCGAAGAGATCTAAGTTGAGCAGAAGGTGTGTCGAGTTCTGCGCTTCGTCGTACTGCTGTACTTGAAGCGTGGGTATGCCGAGCTCAACTAGGATGACTGTCTCGGTGCCGAAGACAAGGTTGAATGGCGTCTCACCAGTTGCCGTCCTGGGTGTCGTGTGATAAGCCCATAGGACACTTGGAAGTTCTTCCACCCACCTGCCCTTAGCTTGGTCCAGCCGGGTTCTGAGTCCTTGGAGGATGGTCCGATTTGTCACCTCGGCCTCTCCATTTATTTGGGGGTGGGCTACCGAGGTAAAGCGGTGCTAGATGCCGTGCTCAGTGTAAAACCCTTCGAACTCCCAATTGTCAAATTGCCGCCTGTTGTCGGTGATGATGCAGCGGGGGAGTTCGAAGCGGCAGATAACCGACTTCCAGAAGAATTGGTGGACATTGGCTTCAGTGATCCGGGCTAGCGGCTCTGCTTCAACCCACTTGGTGAAGTAGTCAATCGCCACCAGCAGGAACCTTCGTTATCCCGGTGCAGGAGGAAATGGTCCAAGGATGTCCATTCCCCACTGAGCAAAAGGCCAAGGGGAAGAGAGCTGGGAGATCAGTGCTGCCGGTTAGCATTGTATATGGGCATGGCGTTGGCACTTGTCACACCTCTTGACGAAGTCGGCAGCATCCTCTCTCATGGTCTCCCAGAAGTACCCCTGGTGAAGGGTTTTGTATGCTAGTGTTCTTCCTCCCACATGGTTTCCATAGAGGCCTTCGTGTATCTCCTGGAGCACGAAGGCCGCCTCTGTGGGCCTGAGGCATTTTAGGAGCGGGTAGGAATGAGATCGGTGGTAGAGCTGGCCTTCCATCAAAATGAACCGGGAGGCCTTCTTCTTGATGTGACCGACCTCCGCACGGTCCTCTAGCAAGGTGCCATCAGTGATGTACCTGACATACCTATCCATCTAGCTCGGCTTCGGGATGACTTGCTGCACCTCCTCTAGGGCTTCGTAGCTTGGATGCTTAAGGTACTCGATGTAGGCGCATCCTAGTGATGAGTCCGGCAAAGTCGCGAGCCTTGATAGTGTGTCCGTGCATGCATTCTCCCCTCGAGGGATGTGGGAAATTTTAAAATGCCAGAAGCCTATCATGCTCGAGCGGACTCATTCCAGGTATTTCATCATCTGGGGATCTCTGGCCTCATATTCCTCAGAGACTTGCTCGGTAACTAGTTGGGAGTCGATAAAGACTTTTAAGCTTTTCATGCCCAGCTTGCGAGAAACTTTCAGGCCCACGAGGAGTGCCTAATACTCTGCCTGGTTATTGGTCACGGTGAACTTGAAACAGAGGGCACATTCTGCCACCACCCCGTCACTGTTGGCGAGGATGAGTCCCGCTCCACTTCCACCGGAATTGGACGCGTCATCAATATGGAGGATCCAGGGCTCCTCCCATGGTCCGAGCTCTGCTTGTCGATCCGTCATTGTCTGCTCTGGCTCCTCGGTGAGTCCCATGCATTCGACCACGAAGTTAGCTAGGACTTGGGCCTTCTGCGAGGACCTCGACCGATATGTTATGTCAAACTTGCTCAGTAGCAAGGACCACTTGGCTAATCTTTCGGAGGTCTCGGGGCGGCTAAGTATGGTCTTCAGTAGCTGGTCCATCACGACCATGATAGGGTGTGCTTGGAAGTAGGGCCTGAGGCACTTAGCAGAATTATTAGTACAAAAATGAGTTTCTCGGATCGAGTATACCGGATCTCCGCATCACGGAAGATCTTGCTGGTGTAGTACACCGGCTTCTGGGACCCGTCCTTGTCTGCGCAGACGAGGATCGAGCTGACTGCTCCGGATGTGACCGCCAGATAGAGCAGAAGCTCCTCCCCTTCCTCCGGTCGGGAGAGTAGCGGAGGAGTGGCCAGGGACTCCTTCAACTCCTCGAAGGCCGTTCTGCACTCCTCCGTCCAGGTAAAATTGTGCATCTTGCACAGCGCCTTGAAGAAAGGGAGGCAGTGATCTGCTGACCTCGAGATGAACCAGCTTAGTGCTGCAATCCACCCCGTTAAGTGCTTGACCTGCTTCTTGGATGTCGGGTGCTCCATGCTGATGACCACCTGGACCTTCTTCGGGTTAGCTTCAATGCCCCTCTGTGTGACCATGAAGCCAAGGAATTTCCCCGCTGCTACTCCGAAGGTGCACTTCGCTGGGTTTAGCTTCATATGGTGCTTTCGGAGGTTGTGGAAGGCTTCGGCGAGGTCGGTGACGTGGTCCGAGCTCGACCTGCTCATGATGAGCATGTCGTCCACATACACCTACATGTTCCAGCCAATCTAGTCTTTGAAGACCCTATTGACCAGGCACTGGTATGTGCCCCGGCATTCTTCAGACCAAAGGGTATCATCTTGTAGCAGTATGCTCCTTGGTTGGTGATGAAGGCAGTGTGCTCCTCGTCCTCTGGGTGCATCCGAATCTGATTGTATTCGGAGAATGCATCCATAAAGGAAAGGAGCCTGTGCCCTGAGATGGCATCCATCAACTAATCAATCTTCGGTAGGGGGAAGCTGTCCTTCGGGCATGCCTTGTTGAGGTCGGTGTAGTCTACATAGATCCTCCATTTGCCATTGTTCTTCTTCACCATCACCACATTCACCAGCTAGCTCTGGTATTGCACTTCTCGAATGAAACCGACGGCGAGGAGTTTGTCTACCTCCTCATTGATGGCCGCCTACCTCTCTGGGACGAAGCTTCTCTTCTTTTACCGAACTGGCATGCACTTCGGGTCAATGCTTAGCTTGCGAGTGATGATGTCAGAGGGAATACCTGGCATGTTGGCCACCGTCCAGGCGAACACATCTGCATTCTCCTGGAGGAACTCCAATAGGTGGGCCCACTCCTCCTCCCATAGTTTGGCCCCGATCTGCACCATCTTCTCCTGGTCGGTCCCGAGCGGAAAAGACAGCAGGCTCTCGACTAGGCCACCTCTAGTGTCCTGCACCCTTTGGTCGAGCTCGTCCGCCCTATGATCTTTTTCGGGGACCCTGGTGCCTGGGAGTGTTTGGAAGCAATGTTGGACCGGCTGGGGTTTCCCCTCATCTCTCTAACGCTGTAAGGGGTTGGGAACTGCACAAGTAGTCTCCTGGTGGAGACGACTGCATCGAGCAGATTGAGTCTAGGTTGGCCGAGGATCACATTGTAGGCAGAGGGGAGTCTAACTACTGTGAAGGTCACCATGACAGTACTCAGCTAAGGTGGGGTCCCTACGATGACCGGAAGAGTAATTTCTCCCTTAACTCTTATAGAGTCCCCTGTGAAGCCGACAAGGGGCGTGTGCACAGGCCTGAGCCGTGCAAGAGACAAATTCATTTTGAAGAAAACATCATAAAAAAGCACGTCTGTGGAGCTTCCACTATCAACCATGATGCGTTTTACAGGATGTTTCGTGATCATCATCTCGACGACCACAGCATCGTTATTTACATTTTTCTCCCAACCTTCCCCTTCCCTCATAAAGGGGAGTACATTTTCAGATTGCCCTGACCCTTGGACCTTCTTGGATATGTGCCCGGCTCCCTAACTTATCATCCCCACCGGCTTCTCGGTAAGGCGGTTATCTACTGTAGGAGCTGGTGGGAGAGCGACGAGCACCTGAGGTTCTGCTTGAGGTATGCTCCCCACATACTTCCCGAGGTTGCCTCTCTTGATGAGTTCCTCGATCTCCTTCTTGAGATTGCGACACTCCTCGGTGTCGTGACCGTGATCGCGGTGGTAGCAACAGTACTTCAACTTGTCACGGCCAGAAGATGGCCTCATCGGAGGTGGGCGCTTCAGGTAGGGCTCACCTTCGATCTCCATGAGGATGTTTATCCTCGGGGCGAGGAGGGGGGTATAACTCCCCTCAGGAATGGGAGCGCCTCTCGTCCTTGGCCTCTGCTGGAAGCTCGGAGCTGGAGGTGCCGACTTCTACATCCCGGATGCCTCAGCAGGGGCAGGCTTCTTCAGCGGCTTCCCATCGAGCTCCCGTCTCGTACGATCCACCTCCTCGGTGCGGATGTACTTCTGAGCTCGGAGGAGGAGCTCGGAGTAGCTCTTGGGGGGCTTCTTATCGAGCGAGTACGTCATGCAAGAGGTCCTGAGTCCTCATTTTAGAGCCAACATGGCAATTGGCTCCTCGAGGTTGTAAATCTCCAACGCGGCAGTCTTGAAATGAGCCACGTAGTCCCGTAGGGGCTCGCGGTCCTACTGCCTAATGGAAAAGAGGCTGTCTGCCTCTCATGGCATCTTCCGACAGGCGTCGAAGTGGGCCATGAACTTTTGCTCCAGCTGGGCGAAGGAGTTGATGCTCTCCGGCTCCAAACGGGTGAACCACACCCAAGCTGCTTTCCGGAGAGTGGCAGGAAAAGTGATGCAGAGGAGGGTGTCGGTAGCCCCCTGGACCCTCATGAGGGCTGTGTAGCTTTCCAGGTGGTTCAGGGGGTCGGTGGTCCCATCGTAAGGATCCACCTGCGGCATGCGGAACCGATCTGGGATCGACTCCTCTTGGGCTTCTCGGGAGAAAGGGGGGCAGGCCTCGTAGCCCGCTGGCTCGCTAGTGGAGCCCGGTAGATTGTCAAATCGGCGAGATAATTCTGCCAGCTTACGGTCATGCTCCTCCAGACGCTTCTCCGTCATGTACCTGATGGCTTATCAGTGGACCCCTCCGCCAAAGGAGACGGAGAAAGTGACATAGGTGCATGGCACCCGTGGTGGGGGGTCCTATCCTTTCTACCTTGGTGGGGTCTGGATGCCACCCGCTCAAGGTTCGGTGAGCGGCTCTCCCTGTCGACAGACCCAGCTCGTTGTCTTTTCGTTGGAGTTTGGTGGCTACCCCGGTTGTCAGTGATGGCCCGCGACTACGAAGGCCTTCCTTGGAAGGAATGCAGGCTATCGTGGGATGCTGCGGCATGGGCCGCGGGAGTCCCTGGCTGCTAATGAGTAGCCAAGGACCGGTGCTGGTGTTGAAGCTGACGCACTGCTGTGGTAAGGATCTGCATCTGCTGGGTGAGTGCAGCCAGCTGAGACTCTGGCAGAAACGGTTGAGCTAGAGCGGGTGGTTCCACCTCTGGGTTGTGCGGGTTCCCCCGGGAAGGGGAGTTCCCCGCGTGACTGGTGGAGACCTCCCTCGCCCGCGTCATCACCATCCTTCCGTCAGACTGCTTGTAAAGGGGCGAAAGCTAGATCAAAGATCGCTTCGTTCTTCTCCCACTACTTGGTGCGCCAGTCTGTTGCCACCAAGATCGTCATAGCCCATAGCTACTACTGAGGTCGGACCGCCCCTCCCGTGGTCTTGGGATGTCCTGCTCCCGGGAACCTGCAAAAACGAGGTTAGTGACTCAGGCCGGAGATTCTGGCGGGGGCACTCCGACGGTCAAGTCAGTGATAACCCAGGAGAACAGATCCTCCTGGTTGAGCCCCTCTTGATGGACTCCACACTAGGAAGAGTGAGTGGTGTGAGAATGGGATGCAAGTATGTAGGGAGAGCGATGGCCGAGCTAGAGGGATCCTCTGTCTGACCCTTTTCCCTTGACTTGCTTGAGCTTGATGGTGGTGCTTGTGTTTGCATACCTCCCCCCTTTTTGAGGTGTCGAACCTTCTTGTAAGCCCAGGTGACCGTTGGGCGCCTACCTTGGGATCTCTCCAGGTTGTCAGGCGCGTTCAGCGGCATTCTGCGTCGTGGATGGGACGTCTTTCCCGATTCGTGATAAGGGGAACTGTCGCGTGTTCTGACATTCCTTCCAGTCACCTCATTCTGGATAGCCTGGCAGCATCTCGATCGGAGGGCCGCCGCCCCTGGGATTCGAATCTCCTGGTTGATTTCCTCTTCCGGGCAGTTCAGATGATTGGTAGAGAGCGTGGCACCATGATTAGGGAGCTTCTTGCCCTTCTGGTATAAGTGGTGGCCGCAGACGATTATTATGGTGTGACGGGTGCTTTCTTGCGGACTTCGGGTTGCCCGCCGGTGCCTCGGGGAGGTGGCTCCACGACCTGCTGGCCGGCAGTGCTATCCGAGCTAGTTACCAAACTAGAGAGCTGGGACTCGGCTCTGACCCGGGAGGCTCGACCTGAGGGAGGAGGGCTGAGCTCGACTCCGGCTCAAGGGCTTGATCCCTAAGGGGCCGGACCCGGCGGAGCTGGGATTCGACTCCTACTCGGAGGGCTCGGCCTTGGAGGAGTTTAGTTTGGCGAAGGAGGTCGCTCAGCTCCGACCTAGGTGCCCCGTGCTTGCGGGTGCCGACCTGGCGGAGGACGGAGCTCGGCTTCGGCGGGCCGCCTCGTTGATCCGGAGGAGCTCAGCCCGGCCAAAGGAGGTCGCCTGGCTCCGGCCTAGGTGTCCTGAGCTCGCGGGTGCTGACTTGGCGGAGGACGGAGCCCGGCTTTGACGGGCCATCTCGTTGGGCTAGGTGAGCTCGGCCCGACCAAAGAGGTCCGAGATAGGGTGTCCACCATGACGGATTTTTGACATGGCATTTGATAGGGATCACATGTCAGCACGTCAACTTTCAGCCACATCAGGTTATATCTTGGTTAGTTTAAAATAAAATAACCGGCCAAAGTCACATATTAAAAAATTCAAATTAATATAAAATTATAAATACCATATATAAATGAATTTAATCTCTAGTCGACAATGTTAAGGACATTTTCATAAGTATCTAATGGTCTCGCGATAAAAAGGACTTCATTCGGTTCACAAACTATCATCCAAAAATGCAATCAAATGATTTAGTTTGCGAGACATGACGTGCATTGCAGTTATAATCGAGCTAATTTTTGCAGGTAAAAAGATCGTAGTGGAGATATATTAGCAACGCCGGATTTAACGCCTTCATCCTTTTTACTTACCATAACAGAAAAAAAAAAAAAAAGCCCTAGTAGAGATATATTAGTGAAACAGGCTATATAAGGGGTAAATAATGGCAACATCTTAATTTGTCCTTCGGCACCGGAATGCAAATAGGATGGCAATAAAATTCACATATATGAATATCCGATCAGACCCGGTTAGATTAGATAACCAATATTTTGACTGAATTTAAATTAAAATTAGAAAAAATCTAAATATCTAATTTTAGATTTAAATTAGAACTAGCTAGATATGCACCCAAATCAAATCTAATCCAAACTATTTTAATATTTTAATATATATTACATTAAATATATTATATTAATTATTATTTATTGGTTATTAAATTATTATAAAATAATTTTAATTTTATTTTGATTGAATTTATAAGTAAATGTTGCTGAATTAAAAATATAGCTGAATTTCATTTATTTAAAATATGTATAATTTATAAAATGATAGTATAATATTAGAGTTGATAGAAATTTAAAAAAAAAGATCCAATATGATTTAATTAGATTCATATAAGATAAATTTGAATTAATCGATATTTCATTGGAATGAATTAAAAAAAAAATAATTTTAATAATATTTGAATTGAGTTTAGATAATTTATTAAATATTTAAATTTGAATTTGGATGGTCAGAGATATGTCCCGAAACGGTCTGATGCCATCCCTAGACATTAAGATGGGGTTCTCGAGATCGTCTCGCACTGGAGGTTGACATGGATGGCACCGATTTTACGCTTTCTGACCGGCGTTTTACGCGGCTCAGGCTTTTACTAAGTAAATAAAATCACACCTCACTTTAA